>CM057454.1:947822500-949072500 GCA_016271365.2 Neoceratodus forsteri | reverse complement strand
GTAGTAGATCAGGGAGGGGCTGTGGACATGGCCTACCTAGACTTTAGCAAGGCATTTGACACAGTCCCACACAAAAGATTAATATACAAGTTAGCCAGCCTGGGAGTGGGTCCCAAGATGACAGCCTGGGTAAAGAATTGGCTGGAGAATAGGACACAGAGAGTAATAGTAAATGGAGTCCACTCTGAAAAAAGGGGGGTTAGCAGTGGGGTACCACAGGGTTCAGTATTAGGACCGGTCCTCTTCAATGTCTTTATAAGCGACATTGCAGAGGGACTGGAAGGAAAAGTATGTCTCTTTGCAGATGACACAAAGATCTGCAACAGAGTTGATTCACAAGGTGGGGTGGAAAGGATGAGAAGGGACTTGGCAAGATTAGAGGAATGGTCAAATGTATGGCAGCTTAGATTCAATGCTAAGAAGTGCAAGGTAATGCACCTGGGAAACAAAAACCCAGGGGAAGAGTACACAATGGGGTGAGATACTAACAACAACAAAAATGGAAAGGGACCTGGGGGTAGTCATATCAGATGACCTAAAGGTGGGCAAGCAATGTGACAGGGCAGCAAGGAGGGCTGGGGGATACTGGGATGCATAGGGAGAGGCATCACCAGTAGAAAACAGGAAGTTATTATCCCTCTGTACAGACAGCTGGTGAGACCACATCGGAGTACTGCGTGCAGTTCTGGAGACCCAATCTCCACAAAGACATAGACAGGATGGAAGCTGTCCAGAGGAGGGCAACTAAAATGGTGCAGGATCTGCACCGGAAGACATATGAAGTGAGACTTAAGGAGCTTAATATGTATAGCCTCGAGGAAAGGAGGGAGAGGGGGGACATGATAGAAACTTTCAAGTACCTCAAGGGAATCAACAAAGTCCAAGAGGGTAGCATCTTTCAAAAAAAGAGGTGTGCAAGAACAAGGGGGCACAATTTGAAGATAGAAGGGGCGGCTCAGAGGTAATTTAAGGATATTTTTCACAGAGAGGGTTGTGGATGCATGGAACAGCCTTCCAGAGGAGGTTGTGGAGTCAAAAACAGTGGTGGAATTCAAGCATGCATGGGACAGTCATAAGGCAATTCTAGGGGTTGGGGGTAGGAAGAAGTAGGCTGCTGGTTAACTAGGATCTGCAGCTTATCCATCAGGTAGGGAAATGGGCAGACTGGGTGGGCCAAGCGGTCCTTATCTGCCGTCAAATTCTGTGTTTCTATGTTTCTCCTTCCAGGTAGTCTGAGAGCCACAGTTGTGGTTCTCTGATGAACCCGACCTGCCAGACTGCCACCCACAGTCCAGGTCTGAAGCCACCAGCCCCTCACAGAAGTGCAGTACGGACTTACCGTCAGGGACTGATTACCCCAGGAAGGGAGCCCTAGCTGCCAATTTTTTCACCCCCACGGTCCTGATTAAATACACACAAACCCTGCCCCGGCTTTCTAGCTTACTCCTCTCTAGCTCCAACCCCCATCCTTATTCCATTATGTGTGTCAGATCATAGATCCTGTTCTGGTCCTTCTTCTATCTCATATCACATGCCCAATATATGCCACCTCAAGCCTTCATTATTGTGGATACTAATCTGATCTGCTGTGTAACTAGTTCCTGTCCCTACGTGGATATATGCCTTTTCAACTCCCCAATTCTTCAGCACTGTTTTCATATTACCTTTAACGCTGGTACACGAAATGAATTACCACCTCAGCTTATGACTTCCGCCAACATCATAGAGGCATCACCTCTACAGATAGCAGTCAGAGTACTTGTCTTTGCCACCCTTAGTGGGAAGGGCAAAAAATGTTGGGGCGCGCCCTCCCAGGACAGTGGCCCACAACGACGTAAAGGGGTTACCAGTACGAAGCTTACTATTGCCACTCTAAGAAAACATTTACTCCCTCCTTCTCCTGTGCTCAGAAATGTGGAGCTCAATCCGGGGCCACCAGCTGCAATCACATCGCCTCTGACCTTGCCACACTGAAAGACACGGTTTCCTCCACATTAATGTATGCAGTCTGTTAAAAGTTCTCCATGATCCAGGCCTGGGTCCTCCATACTCGACCAGACATCCTAGTGATTTCAGAAACCTGGCTTAGACCGCCACCTCCGACAGGGAAGTCAATATCCCTAACTATTTACTATTTAGAGCAGAACAGACACTGCCGGGGTGGAGGGTCGCCATCTATGTCAAGGATAGGTATATGGCATCCTGTCAGTGCTTTATCTGTTGCAAATGCTTGTGAATGTCTGTCTCTTCAAGTCACCATCTCGCACACTTCAACATTATGTATCATAGGTGCTATAGACCTCCTTCTGCCGATCTACAGTTGTTACCTCATCTGAGTAATATCATCGAACAACAATCCTCAGAAATAATTATTCTTGGGGATCTTAATTTAGACTGGCTATCTAAAACCGCCACTCCTCTCGTAGCTTTCTGTGACACCCATGGATTATCGCAACTCATTGTCGAACCAACATGAGTAAATAAAAAGAACGTGGATAACCGCTCCCTGCTAGATGTTATCCTAGTGAATAAATCACATCTCTTCTCCTTTGCCGGCACCTTCTTCAGTGATGTCAGTGATCACTCATTTATTGCTTGCATAAGATCAAGCAACAAACCTACTACTTCACCGAAGTTTGCTGCCAAGAGATCTAGACGGAACTTTGATTTCACTGCCTACATAAACGAACTAAAACGCTCCTTGTATTTGCAAGAGTTCTATTTGGCAAAAAACACGCAATCAGCATTCGACATATTCAGCAAAATTATCCTAGACGCCCTAAATAAATATGCCTGTAGTTAAGGTGGAATAGCAAAAATGCATGGAGATAGTTCACACCATTATTAAAATCTGCATTGACTGAAAGAGATAACCTATGGAAAAAGCCGCAAAACCCAGTCTGCTGTGGACTGATGGAATTTCAAAGGGCACTGAACTCATGTACTAGAATGGTTAGAGATACAAAAGCTGCATACTATCATTCTGAATTTCTCTCTGCCCCCAAAAACCCTACAGAATTTTGGAAAGCCGTCAAGGACTTGTCTGGTCACACGTCTGGTGGCTCACTACCTGATGAAATCTCCTTAAACAATAACACCATTAGTGACAGACTGGAAGTTCTGGATGCCTTCAATAATCACTTTGCGACTGCAGGCTTAGCCTTCGACAATTCCCCTGCGAATCTGATACACTCTCAGGTGGATAATCAAGGTGCAGATCTTAGCATCACCGATTCAGTCTTCTCCTTGCGTCCTACTACTCTAAAAGAAGTTGAAGACCTATTGCTAAAACTGGATGTAAAAAAAAGTGCTGGTACGGACACCCTCGACCCATATTTTTTGAAGGTGGCCATCCATGTGCTAGCCGTGCCCATAACCCATTTATTTAAGCTATCATTAACTCAAGGATCCATTCCTTCAATATGGAAAACAGCGCACATCATACCCCTGTTCAAGTCCGGACATCCCAGTGATCTAAATAATTACAGACCGATTTCAGTTCTTCCGGTCTTGTCCAAATTACTGGAAACAGTCGTAAGTAACCAGCTGAGGCAGTATTTAGAAGCTAATAACCTGCTTAATCCAGTCCAATCGGGGTTTAGAGCTAAACATGGCACCATCACAGCACTTGTCAAAGTGACTAATGACTGGCAAAGAGAGCTAGACAACAGGAATTACACCTGTGCCGTATTCTTGGACCTGAGCAAGGCCTTCGACACTGTCGACCATTCTCTACTACTGTCTTCCCTGACCTCACTAGGTGCTGACCCATTATCTTTACAGTGGTTCAACAACTACCTCTCTGATCATTTCCAGCAGGTGAAAGCGGAAGGAGATCTCTCAACTCTCAAACCTCTCCTAAGAGGTGTTCCCCAGGGTTCTATCTTAGGACCAATCTTATTTGCAATATACATCAACAATATTGATGAAAGCATAATTAAGGCCAACATTCATCTGTTTGCAGATGACACAGTTCTTTACGTAAGCCGCCCGTCATTACAATCTGCATGTAATGACCTTCATTCTGAGTTCAACCTGGTGCAACACCGACTCCTAAACAAAAAACTATTACTTAACACCAAGAAAACAAAAGCAATGCTCTTTTCTCCCTCTGCCCAAATGGTAAATTCAGCCCTATCGGATCCTGTGCCTCAGATTACTACAATTCTTGGCGAGAAGTTGGAATTTATCCCTAAATTCAAATACCTGGGAATATGGCGGGACCATAGGCTCTCCTTTATAGAGCATGTTGAAGAATTACTCAAAAAATTATGACAGAGACTTGGCCTGTTCTTTAGGATAGCCCACTTCTTAACCAGAGATGCCAAACTACAGCTGGTACAATCAACCTTTCTATCCTTGATAGATTATGCTGACATCCTCTACAGTCACTGTCCCATTTCCTACCTCACCAAACTTGACACATTATGTCATAGAGCTTTGAGGTTCATCACAGGCCTGCCTTATTCCACTCACCACTGCTCCCTATATCAGTCAGTGGGGTGGAGTTCTCTTCAATTCAGGCGTGATAAAATTGCAGCCTTATGGACCCTGAGAGCCATCTCCAAAAAACTGTCCCAATACATTACAGACTGTCTTCCTATAAAACCAATAGGCAGTTACGCCCTGAGAAGTTGAAAATCTCTCCTACTGATGGTTCCCAAAGTTAATTCTCGCTTTGGCAAGGCTGCTATAAGCTTTACACTGTCCTCCTGGTGGAATAAATTGCAAAAAAACCTGAAACTGAGGTCACCATCGGCATCTCATCTTTCAAGCTCTTATATTCGTGTCTCAGAAATGATCAGTGCAATTGTTTCCCATGACCATGAATTGTCATCATGCTAACCTGTACCATTTAACCGTGAACGAATTACTTCTGGTGCTTGTCTCCTCCTTGGCCCTGGTCTGTCATCATGCTTTCATGTTACACCTTGATGCCTCTGTCCTCCCTTTGATACTGGTCTATCTTCCCGCTTTTTCCAGCCTTCTTTTCACAACTCTGTACTGCACTCATCCACAATCTACACGCAATCATACTATAAAAGTCCTAACTCCCCTTTCCCTCTCCCTGTAGGCCCCCACCGTGCATCAGTTCTACCGACCTAGCACTTCACTTCTACAATGTTTATCCTTCGCTACATATTACTTAATTCCCTCCTGGTACTTCTTCTGCCATTAGTTGGGGGTTCTCCAAGCCATTTTATGGCTAGTACTAGTGATCACCCCTGGTAAATGAACTAACTGGTACTTCTATACAGAGAACATGCTTTATATACAGTTGCATGGTTCAGTGGTGGACCTGCCCTTGTATTTGGATCCTTCTCTGTTATGGCTTGCCTTGTCTTCCTTTATGATTTGACTCCCATTACTGCACCATTGTGTTTGTGTTTATATACTTATTTACATGTATGTATATGTTTTATGATGGATGTTACCCGACCCTGTTCTAACCAGGTCCATCTTGTAAAAGAGCTCTGCTTAGTGATGTTTGCCTGGATAAATAAAGATTTTGATTGATTGATTGATTGATTGATGTGCTGTATTTTGACTTTGACAAGGCTTTTGATTTTGTATTACACTAATGTCTGGTTAGCACTAATCATTCAGGATTCTGATTTATTCATTAACTTGTAACATGAACTTGAGTAATCATTTTGTCTTGCTCTGTAGAGTGCACAGTTCTCTTTACGTCTGGAAAATTTAAAAGTTACAGTTATATGACACACAGTCTTCTGATGAAGGTTCTAACTCATTTTACATCTGGTTGTTGGAAATGACAAATTATCTGGGCCAGCATCTCCACATTACAGGGAACATTAGAAAGGTACTGTGAAAATCTTTTTCTCATTTATTATGTTATTTTACTACAAGTCACTTATTAGTACAAGGGAATGTTGTTGATGTCTGTACTGTTTTGCGTAACAATTTTGTGAATGACCTGGAATAAGGAAATGGAACATACACGACACCAGCATGGTATGACTCATAAATCTTTCACTGTATCAGCAAGCCCCTGGTCGGAGTGCACATTACCCCATATTGTAAGCAATTCCCATTGACAGTATTAGAACTAACGGAAAAAAAATTACAGTACAGCAAGTCTGATAGAATTTTTCCATTTTGAGCCAGGATAGTAGTAACTGGAATTGATGAGCCAGCTGTTCTCCAGTTATACAGTATTAGAACAATATTTCCTTTCCTGAATGACAACGATACAATATCATTACTGTATTTATAAATGCTCCCTTTCATTTCATTTTTTTTTTTGTGAATATCAAATTGTTATCCCTAGATTGTTGTAGAGCTCTGATAGTATTCATCGTGTCTTTCAAATTTTCCTTAACATCTGTGTACCGGTAGATGACTTTGAATTTAGCACAGAACAGTTTTTGCCGGTAGGTATATTTTCCTGCTCTTTATGTTTTTAAAGAGCAGCTGATACAATGTTACGAATCGGGCAGGCAACTGATTCCAGGGAGTGGCATGTCCAATAATCTAAATGAGCTGCATTTAATTTTTTTTTTTAAGTAGTTTAAAGGTATTAATTTTAACTTAGTTTGCTTGGCTCGTGTGTCTCGCGTCTGAGCTGAGTGATCACTAAGCGGGGCAGCCACCCGAAAAACAGCACATTGGTGATGTGCGGTAGAGAATGGTCTGAACCGCTCTATGTAGTTCCTAATAGGATCGGGGCGGGGGCTGTCTAAATGTACTACAATTGTCTTTGGTGGCAGTTCTACATGTATGGTGAGTATATCATATATATCATATGCAGCTCATTTAGCTTATTGGACCAGGCAACTCCCTGGAATGAGTTCCTCTCTGGACCATGTCAACTGCTCTTTAAGTAATTTCTTGATTGGTGTTCTACTGATTGCTTTCATAGCTTTTAAACAGTAGTAATGAGCTGAATTCTCCGTTATATACCAGTACGGCATCAGATTTGTGTATAATCGAGTGCGCTCATGCTGACAGTCAGCAGATGCCTACTGTCTTTGAATTTGTTTTAGTTTTGAAATTTGAAATAGAAATTTTAAAATTCTCATTGTTATTATTTTGAGGGGGAAGCAAATCCTCAGGATCCTTTGGAAAGTTAAAGAAACCATTACCAAGGAGGAGCCTGTCTCAATCGGAGTTATCAAACCATAGGAACAAAACAAGACCGTCTCACCAACATTTATTTTTATTTTATACAAGCCAATATTTCAGTATTTCAATGTTTCATGACAAAAGTCTCTATCAGGAATGTCTTTATATAACATTAGTTTATTTTCTAATAAAATGAAATATTACATTAAGTAAACAGTTATTTAGTATTCTCCAGTATTTCAGTTAATTATAAATTTGATCCTTTGCACTTACAAGTGGATCAGAGTCGTGAGTGCCTGTTACAACGACCACTTATATTTCTTTCTCGACAACACCAATAGTAAGCGGGTTATAGACACTGGAATACTGAGGCTTAGGGGATTTACATTTAGTTTACAAACCAGGATTTGTGGGACTGTCTAGTTTTTAGAAGCTAGAAATACACAACGTGACACATGAACTCACGTAATTCAACTCAAGGGAGATGTAAATAGTACAAAGAAACGCAATATGTGGTTCTCACAAAGGGTGCTGCCTTTATGGAACAGATTACCCTTCTATGTAGTAGGTAGGTAGAGTATGGATGATTTTAAAAGGAACCTGGACTGTTACTGTAACATAGCTTAAAATTACTGCATATAACCTTTGAGCAAAGGACAAGCAAGTAAATATTACCACTGTAGTTATTCCATGCTTATTTCCCCACTAGGGTCCCTGTTAAGAGCTGGCCTGATGCGTGTACAAATCGATGCACCACGCAAAAAATTTGGGCCAGCTGGCTCTGATATGTGATATTCAAACAGAATCCGGGATCGGAACAGATTGCACATTCTGTTTGAATGTCGGCCCATCAATCGTGGTGCATAGAGGCACCACCATGTATGGCGTGGCACATGCAGGGTGCAGGGCTGAAGACCGCCAATGGGGAATTTGTGGCAATATACCTGGATGTGTCTTGTCCCCCATGGCGATATTCAGCTCAAACATGCAGATGAGCTCATTGGGCATGCATGGCGCAAAGGGGTCTCATGCTTGCCCTTTATGGGCTCATTAGCATGGCTGTGTTGGGCTGAATGCACTGGGCCAGCCCTCCCCAGCCCCGATCACCGTGGCATACAATATGTTCCCAAGCCCTTTTTCCATAGTGTAGTGGCCCCCCACAGCCCGATGTCTGTTAAAAGAAATGCTGCCCGATCCCCTTATCCATAGGGTAGTAGCTCCCTCTCCCCAGCCCCGATGTCTGTAAGTAAAACATACTGCCATATCCCCCATTCCCATAGTGTAGTGGCCCCTCTCCCCAGCCCCAATGTCTGTAAATAAAAAATACTAGCTGATCCCCTGTTTCCATAGTGTAACGCTCCCCCCCCACCTCCCTAGGCCCGATGTCTGTTAAAAAGAAATACTGCCTGATCCTCTTTTCCATAGTGTTGTAGCGCCTCCCCAGCCCCGATGTCTGTTAAAAAGAAATACTGCCCGATCCCCTTTTCCATAGTGTGCTCTGGGACAGATCAGTGGGCAGCTGGCCATGGCAGGGTGAGGAGGGGTGTGCCAGTTGCTGGCATGGGTTTGAAGTCGTGGGTTATGGGGTGGGTGGGACTGCCGACCAGGGTGGGGGACACTACACTATGGAAAAAAGTTGTTTTCCTTTATTTCATACAGTGATCAGGGCCGGGAGCTGGGGTCCCTGCACTATAGAAAGAGGATCAGGCAGTATTTCTGTTTAACAGACATCATGACTGGGGCCACTATGCTGTGCAAACAGGGATCGGGCAGTAGTTTTTTATTTACAGACATCAGGGCTGGGAAGGGGGGCACTATGCTATAGAAACTGGGATTGGGCAGTAGTTTTTATTTACAGACATCGAGGCTAGGGAGGGGGGCCACTACACTATGGAAAAAAGGATCTGGGAACATATTGTTATTTTATGATGGTTGGGGCTGGGGACTGGGGCCCTGCACTATGGAAAAGGGGCTTAGGAACATATTGTATTTTACAGTGATCGGGACTGAGAAGGGGGGAACCCTACACTATAGAAAAGGGTCTTGGGAGCATATTTTGTTTTACAGTGATAGGGGACAGGAGATCATGCGACTGGCCCTGGACTGCGCACGGGTTTTAGGAACTTATCTTTGCACTGGTGCAGTCAGCTGTGTCTTCACCAGGGGGCGTTTGAATATTGCGCTGCATGGCATATGTATGAGGAACCCCTCATTTGCATTCATGCATCGGAATATTCTGTGTAGCGGTGCAGTCGGGTTTGTGGTGGGCATCAGGGCCTTTGAATATTGCCATGCCCGTGGCCCCTCGCAAGTCTGGAGATGCATCTAGGGATGCGCTGTGCATCTCATCTGAATATGTGGACGTAGGAATCAGTGTGTGCAGTTCGTGTTAAAATTGCGCTCATTGAGCTGTATTTTTTAAGGCTGTACCATCTCTATTATTACACCCACAGTATTTTTTATTATTCTCTTATGATTCCCTCATTTAATGTATGACTCACCCTGCAGTAAATTATTCCTTCTTACACTAAAGGAGTTAGTTTGCAAACACTTACTTACAAATTCTTACCACACCCATGAAGGGAATCAAATATAGGAACATAGAAATTGATAGCAGAAGGCGGCCAGTTGGTCTGTCCAGTCTGCCCAAATCCCTGCCTAACCTATGAGCATCTTAATGTGCAACCACACACACAACCCCTTTCTCTTTCTCTGTCTGTCTAAATGACAAAGAACCCGTAGCATAAAGGCAGTGTGCCAGGGTTACCTGGGAAGGGCTTCTGTTCTCAGCAATTGCAAACTGCATTAGTATACAGAAAGTAGGTTAAACGGACTTTCCCTTTGAAGCAGAAACAGTCTCTCTCACACACACTCTCACGCACTGTCTCTCTCACACACACTCTGTCACACACATTCTGTATATATTGTATATACTGTACACTTGAGTATGTAGAAGACTGAAATTGTGTCCCCTCTGTCTCCCTCTTCTTTTCTCTAGGACGAACATGTTCAGACCACCAGCTTCTCACAGCTGTTGTCCTCCAAGCCCCTGATCATTTGCTGGCTTACACTGCTGCTTCTCTAGCTAGTATCTCAGTGCTGTGCTGAAATAAAGAGCCTAGAATATTAATTTGGCCCTGAGGGGCTAGCAGCATGATCCCTTTCCACTTCCTACTAAACCGCTCCACTCCCGTGCTCTAACGTTTTATGACATCTGTATTGCGGGGGGGTGTCTGCATTCACTTGTGTGGAGCATAATTTCTAAAGTGCATTTACTGATTTTTAAATTGGGTTTTGGGAAAGATCAATGCCAGGATTTAACTAACAAGAGCCATATTAGTTGAACCCTGGCATCGATCTTTCCCAAAACTCAATTTAAAATTGGGTAAATCTCCTTTAGAAATGGTGCTTCATAGAAGTGAATGAAGCGCACACCCAAATTCTCCCCATACAGATGTCATGAAATGTCAGCGCGTGTGGGTGGAGCGGGCTAGTAGGAGGTGGAAAGGGATTGTGCTGCCAGCCTTTCAGGGACAAGTTACGATCCTGTCCCATCTTTTAAGGGCTGCAAAAAAATATATATATTTTGCAGCACAGAAACACTCCTATTCAGATAAGGGAGCTCCCTGTTCTTTGTTAAAAGCACCAAGAAATATCAAGAAAGGTGCTTTTTTGCGCCGGCCCAGTGGTGTAGAGGGCTGAGGCGCAGGTGTCTTACCTCTTACCACACTGACGTCCCGGGGTCGAGAGGGACCTCGGGTGTCGGTGGGTCGGCAGGAGGGAGGAGGAGGAGGAGGATCGAGGGTCCAATCGACTGTTTTCCTCTGGGGATGGTGGGAAGGGACGACCGCTGAGCTACTGGCTCCTGGTGGTGGCAGGGGGCTGGTACGAACTTGGAGGGCATACGGTGGGTCAATGCGGGCTGACGTCGAACATGCAGCATGCTGAGGAGTGCGTGGCAGCATCCCTGGTGTCACTGCTGCGCCCGTTGCCATGGGGTGGATTATGAGGAAACTCAATCTTCCGCGTGCACATGAAGGTTGGACCCGGCGGCGTTATGGCAGACACAAGTAAGCTCCCCTGAGGCCCGCGTCCAGGTCCTCCACAGTGAATGGTGTAAGCACCCACTGTGGCGTGACCTGGGGAGTAAGGCAAAAGGAGTTAGAGCTCTAACTGCAGCTATTGTGGGACTGAGGAGACTGAAGGGATGGGGAACCATAGGTACACCCCCAACTGAGGAGGTAGAAAAATAAATAACAAAATAAACCCCCCAAACTAGGGGAGACCAACAAAGTATGTAGGTACCACATCTTTTGTATTTTTTCTCCCCAGGTACAGCCTCTTGCATTTGACTGTACTGAATCTAAAACTCCAGTATGCCAACAAGTCACCCAGCTTCATCAGGTCATTCTGAAGATTATATATTTTGCAACATGTGTGTGCTGACTGATAAATAGCAAGATAAAACGTGATATCTTGACCCAGTATAGCAAGATAATATTACTTGCAAACAAAACAAAAAGGTAATATTAAAGAGCTAGTGTAATGTTTAATGCTAGCATTAGTTTTTAAAAGCAATCAACCATTACCTTTTATATGCGAGGTAATTCTCCTTTTCCTTATGGTTAATTAAAAGATTGTTTACCCGATGTTAGTATGTGGGGGACAGTACTGTGCCTGGCAGCTATCTGTCTTTATCCCCAACCCCCACACTATAGCACCAGCATTGTGACCTCACTGACTAAGACATCACTGCTGCTTAGGTACAGCCACTTAGTGGCTGCTAGGTCAGTCACCTGTGATGTCACTGTCATTGAGATCACAATTCTGATGATGTAGTAGGGAACAGAGACTGATATGTCAGCTGCCAGGCTAAGAGCTGTTCTACACATCCAGCACAATATTATCACATAGATGACCTTCCATTGAGCAAAGTGAGAAAGAAAAATACTTTAGAAATAAAAAGTTACAACTGAATACTTCTTAAAATTTGTATTTTCCTCTGCCTGTTTTGGATCCACTAGCTTCAAATGCATGCTAAAAATAGAAAATGGTTAGAATTGGCATTTCAACCATAGGTGGTCTTCTTCAAGAAATATCTAAAAGAAAGGAAAAAAGGAAAGTTAGTGACAGTAACACTAACTTTATTTTCTTTAGATAAATCCTGAAGAATACCTGTGGTTAAAATGTCAATTGTAACTTTATTTTCTGTTTTCAGCGTGCATTTAATATTACCTTTTGTTTTGTTTCATCCCACATAAGTAATAAGACACACGGGGTGTACTTTACGGTGTGATAACCACATTCCTAGGGGCGAAGTTAAGCACGCAGGGCCGAAGGTGCAGCTTTCAGCTGTGCTGATGACCTCACAATAGCCATATGCAGCACTGAAGCCAGTAGTTAAAAATCAAAGAAAAATACAATGTAGTAACATTTTTATACAAACAGCTGATTTAAAAGCTATAACTAGTAAACAGTCTTTTTTTGTAAAACAAATATGTAATGGTCAGACTCTAAATATGCAGTTCATCATCACTTGTGAAGGGCAGGGCTTTCAGAACTCACTTGTGGCTCTGCCACTCATGAGTTATGGCCCAACCCCCTCGAATTTGAAGATAAATTGCATATTTTGAGTAAGCCTATTGCACATCCTACACCATGGGAGTGCAAATACATTTTGAAGATAAAAGCTGATCTTACTTCGAGAGGGTTCCTTCAGTAGGTCATCACAAATAGGACTGATGTCGCCTGATGTCTGGCCGCACAGCAGACTTTTCTAGCAATCCCTGACGGGGGACCGCCCACTCGACGTCACATGACCGACGTCAGTGTGACGGTAGATAGTGGGCGTCCCCACGCCCAAGACTCCATTTTTCTCTCTCTGTCAGCTTCTCGTGGCTAGTCGCCAGACTTCATTCAGCGATCGTCGGAAAGTTGTTTTTCTCGCGGTTTTTCAAACTTGCTATTTTCTTCACAATAATTACATTTATTTCATGTCTTCTCCGAAGAAGAAGTGCTCCTAGTATGGCACTCAGATACCGCACAAAGACGGTCATCCCAAGTGCATCATATGCCTAGGCCCAGACCATCCAGTCTCCTCTCGCCCCCGACTTTCAGTCCTTCAACCAGGCTACCAAAAAGCGGAGACAGCAGGCTTGAAGCCCATCTTCTCAAGGTCTGTTTTACTTTCTCTTGAGAAGAAGATGGATGCTTTAGGGACTCGTCCGAAAAATCTTCCCTAAAAGCATAAGGAGAAGACTGGGAGTGGGCTTGTCAGCGGAAGATGTCAGGCCCTCTACTAGGAAGGCCCAGCCATCGTCAAAGCACCCAGGTAAGGAGAAACTTCAGGCGGATAAGTCAGTCGCCGGCTCCTCCGGCGACCACGCTGCACCAGCCGGTAAGCCGGCCTCCGGCTCCTCCGGAGACCATCTGGTGGCCGTTAAGTTGACTCCCCTGGCTGGGGGTAGTCGCCCGGCCTTGGTCGCTAAGTCGGCTGGGGGTCCTACCTCCGACCATGCCCACTAAGTTGGCCGTTCCTGACGACCGCATGGGCTCGGTTCCACCGTCGGGGCCTAATGGCGCATCAATCAACGTCCGGCGGGACCAAAGGGAGACAGCCCTGCTCCCTCCTGTTCTTCCCTCACCCATGTCCTCGCATTCCACCACGGACACGTCCGGCGAAGCCGATGGGGACGCTGGTGAACCTGTCTATTTTGGGGGTTCTCCCCCGCCGGGGACCAGGGTCTGGAGGCTCCTTCTCGGCCGGAAGGCCTTTCTCTGGAGAACCCTCTTTAGCCCGAGGGTGGACTGCCGGTGCCTTCAGTGCCACCCGTCCCTACAACAGTCCTGATGCCGGGACTGCCGGTGCCTCCACAACGCCGCCAGTCCCTACAACAGTCCCAACGCTGGGACCAGTGGTCAGGCCTGTCCCGTCTGCACCGACGCCGGACCCGTCTCCTACGACTGAGATACTTCGTCCGGTGCAGGCGCTGGCCCCTCTTGATGCCGGATCCCCTTCCGGCACCGGATCGGTGGTGCCCGTACCGATGTCGGTCCCTCTAACGTGGACTGTCCCAACGCGGGATCCTAACCTGATTTACACAACAGCAGGTCCGGCATGGGTTCCCCCGACGTCAGGGCTGACGACGGGGTTTTATAACCGTCCCCTCACTGTCCCCCATTACCCCCACGGGTATCCTGGGGATCCTTACCCGGCGGCTCCCACTCCTGGATGGAGTCCAATGGGACAATTTTACCAGGGTTATCATCCCTATACCCATTACATGGGTCTGCATGGATATTATCCTCCTCCAGTCACCCCTCATCCTCCTCCTCCCCCCCCCCCGCCTCAACCAGCTCCACCTCCACCCCTGGCTATGCCGGATTTCAAGTCCTTCCTACAGTCTTGGTGGCAGGGAGCGAGGTCAGAGTTGGTTTTGGACCTGGAAGTGAGGCTTCCACCTCCACCGCTTCCTAGGTTCCCTTCCCCGAGCAGTTCAGGTCCGATTGTCCACCTCTCGGGGAAGAATCGACTGGACGTTCCCCTTTCTCGCTCCGAATGCCGTCCAGTTGAGGAGGCCGATGACGTCAGTTCTGATGGGAGAGAGGACTCTTCGGAGGAGGAAATTATGGAGGAACCCGAGCCGAGAGGCAAGACCTCACTGAAATCGCCACCTGAGGATCCTTCCTTCTCGGATCTCATGAGGGCCCTCAGAGATTATTTTGATTGGGAGTCAGAGGAACAGGGCCCGATGAGGCAGCTGCTCGCAGAGCACCTCGACTCGGAGTCCCTGTCTCCCATCCCAGTTCGTCCGTGGATGGCCCCCCACCAAGACCTCACCACCACCATCTGGCAGATGCCTCACTCTTTCCCGGCTGTCCCCAAGCAGGCGGACAGGCTTTACCGGGCGCCTAAGGATGCTCCTTTTTTGAAGACCCATCCTAAGGCAGACTCCATGGTCATTTCAGTGGCTCATGATCGCTCCACTACGCCCAAGCACTTGAGCACTACTCCTCTAGATAAGGAGTCGAGGCAGATGGACCAGTTTGGCAAGAAAATCTACTGTTCTGCCCCGTTCGCGCTTTGCTCCCTCAGCTACGTGACCCATATGGTGTTCCACCAAAAAGCGACTATGGCCAGGTTGGAGATGAAAGTCCAGTCTATGGATCCTTCACCTCTCAAGGAGGAACTCACCAAGAATCTCTGCCTCTCCAAGATCTCTTGTAGGCATGCTTTACGGGCCACCGATTCAGTCGATTCCGTGGCCCATACTTCGGCGACTGCCATTTGCCCTGAGGCGCGCTCCTGGCTTCGCTTCTCTCGGGCCTTCATATGAGGTTCAGTTGAGCGTTCAGGACGCCCCATTCTGGGGCTCGGTCTTTTGTGGAGGCGACACCAAGGACATCATTACAGAGCTACAGGACAAAGGTGTTGCCCTTAGATTTGTTCGGTCTATGTACCGATCGGGTGCTCCTCAGCGATAACAGCAGCAACCCTTTCAGAGGAGGACCTGGAAAAGGGGGAAATCTGCTCAAGCGTGTCAGCAGGGTAAGCGGAAGGCCACGGGTACGTCACCCCTCCTGCCTCCAAGAGTCTGCGACGTTCAGGGGGTCCTCCCCTGACCGACTCCCTCCTTCTTGACTCCCGTCACTGCCTCCTCAGCCTCTCGGCGAGGAGCAGGTGGGAGGTCTCGCCCACGTGCAGGAGTGGAGGGTGATTACCACCGACGAGTGGGTTCTGCAACTAGTGGCCTTAGGTCACACCATAGAGTTGCTGGAGCTTCCTCCAGGAGATCCTCCATTGAAGTCCTCATACACTCGGGATCAGGCTATCCTCATTCAAGAGATAAATTCGCTCTTGCTAAAACAAGCAATCGAGAAGTCTCCTCATGGCAAACAGGAAAAGGCTTCTACTCCATTTTCCTGGTTCCAAAAGACCGGGACTTCAACCCATTCTTGATCTCTGTCAGCTGAACCATTATGTGAAGTACAAGAAGTTTCGATACTGACACTCCAGAGCCTTCTTCCGCTCCTGTTGGAGAATTACTGGCTCTGTGCCCTGGATATGCAGGATGCCTACCTACATATCCCTGTTTTCCCCAGCCACCGTCGGTTCCTGCGTTTCCTGTTCCTGGGGGAGCACTTCCAGTTCCAAGCACTTCCCTTTGGGCTGTCTCTGGCACCTCGGGTTTTTACCAAGTGCCTAGCGGTGGCGCCGCAGAGGGAATGCAGTGTTTCCTTACCTGGACGATTGGCTACTACTGGCCCCATCCAGGGATGCGTTGTTGGACGCTCTGTCGTTTACCCTGGACCTGTTCAATCGACCCGGGATCACTGTCAGTATGCCCAAGTCATACCTTATCCCCACCCAGAGACTGCAGTTTATTGGGGCGGTCCTCGACATGGTCCAGTGCAGAGCTTTTCTTCCTCCGGACAGAGTGGAGACTCTGGTCCACCAGGCCTCCAAGGTGGCGTCTTGCAGGACCATCCCGGCCCAGGAGGTCCTTCGCCTGATAGGCCTCATGGCAGCTTCCATTTGTACCGTTCTCTAGCCAGGCTCCACATGAGGACCACTTAGTGGTCCCTGAGGTGCAGTGGGTCCAGCTTCTGGATGATCTGGACCATCCAGTCCTCATCTCTTCAGCGGTCGGAAGGACCTTCTATGGTGGATGAATCCACACAATCTTTCTTGGGGTTTCCGTTTGAAGCCAGCACCTGTCGCCACTCTGCGCCACGGATGCCTTGAACATGGGGTGGGGTGCGCATCTGAGGGAACATCAAGCCCAGGGACTGGTCCGGCTTGGATCTTTTTCTTTACATCAATGTTCTAGAGCTCAGGGCGGTCCTGTATGTGTTACAGGCCTTTCAACCCCTGCTGCCCAAGGGAACACTGCTAATCCAAATGGACAATATGTTGGTGGTTTGCTACATCAACAAACAAGGAGGAACCTGGTCATACACTCTTTGCAGGGAGGCGACCAGGTTGTGGAACTGGGCAGTCCAGCACCACTTGTTCCTAGTGGGTGTGCGCGTGCCGGGGTTCTAACGTCCTGGTGGATAGTCTCAGCAGATTGCGGACCCCTGCTCACAGTGGGAATTTCATCAGGAAGTGGCGGAATCCATCTTCCAAAATTGGGGTGGCGAACTTGACCTATTCGCCTCTCAATTCAATGCAAAACTTCCCAAGTTTTGCTTGCTCGTTCCAGAGCCGGGTGCTTTCTGGAGCGATGCATTATCTCTATCCTGGACAGGGAAATTTTTGTATGCCTTCCCTCCATTTCCCATTCTGAAGAGGGTCCTCCTCAAACTACAGGTAGAGAAGGCCAAGATGATTCTCATCGCTCCTCTTTGGCTGAGACAGATTTGGATCTTCCTGGACATAAAGTCTCCACCACTCATTCACACTAATGGCATCTATGCTGGAGGCGCTAGGACCCAGCGGGAGCAAACTTTTTGCAGGAGGTCCAGGCGCCAGAGAGATGGAGCATGAGCTCTGCTAAATGCGGCAGTGTCTATCTCGGCGTCAACCTCCAACCGCCTCAGTTCCTTTTTTCCCCGCCATCGAGTGCACTTCAGTGACGACATCGCTCACCTGCCGGGAGTCAAACTTCAAACTAGCAGCATAGTTTTCAGCTTTTTATTTTGTAGTATTTTTTTAAATAAAGTACTGCTTACGATAATTATTCTTATTAAAGAAGGAAGTCTCAGGCTACATTGAGGGAGTCGACCATGAGCGGGTCAGGTGACAGTAGGGAGACTTCGTATGAAAGCTGTTCAGTTAGCCGGGCTGAGTCCGGTCCGCCGCCTTCTTTGGAAGTGGGGTCTGACAACGGATGGTCCAGTGCCCGAGGGGATGGGCGGTCCCCCCGGAAGCATAAAAGAAAACGGTCGCATCCTCAGCACTGTTTGGTCTTGAGCTGTTCTTCGACCCGTAGGTCAAGGAGGAGAAGACATCACTCGAGGTCGCCTTCTGATATGTCTGCTCGTCGACGGTCGGTCATTGGGGTCTGTTGCTGGTCTCCTACTCCAGAGTCGCCGGTTTCTGTTTCTGGTCACCGACCTCTTCAACATCAGAGCCCTTCCCCGTCTTCTGGTAGGGCTTCCAATGAGCAGTTTCATCAGTGGGCCGCTCTTATGGAGCAGTGGGCTCGGAGGTTGGTCCAGCTACCTCGCCCGGTCACTCTGGGGCCTTCAGATTCTTCAGGAGATCAGGCAGGGCGATTGGGCCTTCCTGGTCATGCGGCGCCCTTTTTGGTGCCGTCAACCCCGCGCTCAGGTGTTCTCCACCCCTCACATGGCTGCGGCGCAGTGGGCCACACCAATGCCTCTATCTCCTGGTATTCTTTCTTCTTTCTTCTTTCCCCTCAAATCTGAATTTTCTGGGCCCTGGGTTGGTGTCGGCGCTGTTGGCGTCAGTGGGTTGCTCGGCACCGATTTCTGCGCTATCCTTGGCACCATCCTCGGCACCACTGAGTTTCTCGCCACTATGTGTGCCCTTTGTGCCATGTTCTTTTGCGCCGTCTGCTTTGTCGACATCGTGCAGCCTTCGGCACGATGTTCTTCCTCAGCGCGAGGCCAGGCTTTTCAGCGCCAATCTTCAGGGCTTCTCCTCTCGAATTCTTTTCCTTCTCTTTTCCTGCTGATTTTCATTCCCTTCCTGGCCATACAGTCCCTCCTGGACTGTCAGGAGATGATATTGAGCCTGACCCAGATCTTAGACTTGGTGATGATGTGGAAGGAGCAGAACCTGATCCTGTTACAGAGCCTGTGGTCGAGGACCTGTCTTTTAAGTCTCTGTTGAGAAATTTGAATTCCACTCTTTCTCTCCAGACTATGGACATCGATCCTGGGAAGCTTTTAAGACTCCAAAACCTTCATGTTCCAGACATCCTTATGGATTTAACTCCCCCGGTACTATCCTCCTTTGAGACGCTGTCTCAAATGGTATGGAATAATCCTGCTCTCATTCCTTCTGTGGCTAAGTCCATAGATAGGAAGTATGCTGCACCCAAGGATTGACCCATTTTGGCCTCCCAAGCCTTTGCGGATCCTATTGTAGTCTTGGCAGAGAATGATAAGGTCGTCCTTCCTCAGACTACTACAGCGCGACATATAAACAAAGAATCTCATAAGATAGATACTTTGGGTAAGAGAGTCTTTGCTGCATCCACCCTGGGTATGCGTATTGCCAGCTACCAGGCTATTTCTCTCAATATGAGTATATTCTTTGGCATTCGCTCAAACAAATGGTTGGAGCTCTACGGACTCTGAGCTAATTCAGAGCTTCTTCAAACCATAACCAGGGGTATTGAGTCCAACAACCAACAGGTTAAAGCAGCTATGGACGCCTTCGATACAGCCTCGCGAGCGGCGGCAGCGGGCATTTGTACCCACAGCCATTCCTGGCTGCGCACTTCAGGTTTCACGAATGATGCCCAGCAACAGGTTATGGCGTTGCCCTTCGATGGTGTGTATCTCTTCAGACCTCAAGTAGAACAGGCTGTAGAGACCACACAAAAGACTAGGTCAGCCATTAAATTGGTTCGACCTCCTCTCACCCCCTCTCGAGGGGGAGTTAACAAACGCCAGTTTCATAACTGTCAGTCCTTTCGAGGCAAAGGCGGGGGGGGGTCAATAAAAACCAAACCCCTCAGCCTCAAAAGAAAATGCAACAGAAGGCGCAAGGACCCAAAGTGCCCAGTGCCGCCTTCTGAGTTGTTGCCTCAAGTCCCACCTCAGCTGACCGAGGGGGACTCTTCCTCAGCGGTGGGAGGTCATCTGACTCAGTTCTACAATTGGTGGAAGTCTATAACATCGGACAAATGGGTCCTCCGGATAATCCGCGAGGGGTATTCCATCAATCTTTTAGAGACCCTTCCGAATTGTCCTCCCAAACGACAGCCCAGGCTGTCAGTACTTCAGTCAGAACTTCTCGCCTCCGAGATACAAGGCCTTCTGAACAACAGGCCAGTGGAAGTAGTCTCACTGGATTAACGGAACATGGGATTCTACTCCCATTACTTTCTGGTTCCAAAGAAAACCGGGGGCATGCTTCCCATTTTGGACCTCAGAAAACGAAACAAATTCCTTCCCAAAGAGAAATTTAAAATGATATCGCTAGGAACCCTGTTACCTTTGCTTCATCAACACGACTGGTTAGCCTCCCTGGACATGCAGGATGCTTACCAGCATATCCCTATGTACCCAAGGCATCACAAATACCTGAGGTTCGTGGCTTTGGGCCAACATTATCAGTTCAGAGTCCTGCCCTTTGGGCTGTCCTTAGCCCCACAGTTTTACAAAGTGTTGTGCAATACCACTAGTGCATCTCAGAAAAATCAGAACCAGGTGTTCCCATACCTGGCGACTGGCTTCTAGCAAGCCCTTCCGGGCAGCAAACCCTCAACACCATTGCCATGGCCTCAGACTTTCTCCGTCCATGGGGTCCTGCTAAACTTCAAGAAATCACAGCGCAGCACTCCCAGAGGCTCCTTTCATAGGAACTCTTCTGGACACCTCCTGTGCAAAAGCTTTTCTACCAGGGGACAGAAGGACCGATATTCTGCAGATGGCCCGATACATTGGAGAGAACAGCTCAGTAAGAGCTATCTCGATGCAGCAGATGCTAAGTCTCATGGCATCCTCAATGTTCACTGTACCCCCTAGCACACCTGCACATGAGAACCGCTCAATGGATGCTCAGTACTCAGTGGTCTCTTACCACTCACCCTCAGTCCTTTCTCATCAAGGTGACAGAACCTCTGAAGAAGTCACTCACCTGGTGGTCGCAAGAGGACAACCTTCTGAAAGGGTATCCCTTTGCTCCCCTCGAACATCAGATTTCCATTACCACGGACGCGTCCCTGATGGGGTGGGGAGCTCACTGTCAGACTGTCCACACTCAAGGTACATGGACTCAGGAAGAGTCCCAGCTTCACATAAATGTCCTAGAAATGAGGGCCCGTCCTTTATGCAGTCCGGGCTTTGAAGGACATTATCTGTCACAAGAACATTCTCTTTCAGATGGACAATAAAGTAGTGATGTATTACATCAACAAGCAGGTCGGTGCTCACTCTTACCCCTTATGCAGGAAAGTGATGAGAGTGTGGGAATGGTGCTAAGCACAGGCTCTAATTCAGGCAGTCTGCCTGCCGGGAGTGCAGAACGAATTGGCAGACCATCTCAGCAGAACAGAGACAGATCCTCACGAATGGTCTCTCGACTCAACTGTAGTTCAAGTCACTCTTCACAGAGTGGGGAACTCTAGACCTGGACCTTTTTGCATCCCCACTCAACACAAAACTGCCTCTCTTCTGCTCCAGAAATCCAGGGCCTGGCATTTTCTGTCAGGATGCGTTCAGGCTGCAGTGGACAAGACGCGTTCTATACACCTTTCCACCTCTTCCTCTAATTCAGAGGGTACTTCTCAAGTTCGAGTTCCAGGGGGACAAAATGATCCTCATTGCTCCCTTCTGGCCTCGACAAATATGGTTTCCGTTACTTAACAGTATGTCGGTAACCCCTCTGAAAGAGCTTCCCCTTCAAATGAACCTCCTGACTCAGGGGCCTGTGGTCCATCCCAATCTGAGATCGCTTCACCTTCACGCTTGGCTCCTGAAGAGATAGAAGTGAACAGGTTCAATGTCTCTCGCAGAGTTTCAGATATTCTCCTGGCTGCACGCAAGCTAGCCACTGGGAAAACTTACACAGCCAAATGGAAGCATTTTTCGCTCTGGTGTGCAAAATCCTCTTTGAATCCTTTTTCCTGCCCACCAAATAACGTTCTAGAGTACCTTTTAGACCTCTCAAATTCAGGTCTGCAATACTCTACAGTCTTGGTTCACCTTTGTGCTGTTTCAGCTTATCATGAGCCTGTACTTTCGTTGTCACTGGCTCAGTTACCTGTGGTTAAGAGGTTTCTTAAGGGTATTCTGCATACCAGACCTCCTGTCAGACATCCAGTCGTAGCCTGGGACATTAATCTTGTGCTAGACATGCTCACCCGAAAACCTTTCGAGCCTGTAGCTAACTGTGAGTTGAAATTTCTCACTAGGAAAACGTCCTTCCTGGTGGCCATTACCTTGGCCCGCAGGGTCTCTGAGATACATGCCTTGGTCACAGACCCTCCGTATACTGTGTTTCATAAAGGCAAAGTAGTTCTTGGGACCCATCCTAAGTTTCTCCCTAAGGTTGTTTCAGAATTCCATCCAAACCAGCCTTTGGTGTTTCCTACTTACTTTGTCAAGTTCCAAAATGAAGGGGAGCGTTCTCTTCATTCCTTGGATGTCAAAAGAGCTTTGCGTTCTGTTTAGATAGAACAAAAGATTTTATAAAGCTCAACAACTGTTTCTTTCCTTCAGCGAGACCCGGCTGGGTCAACCTGTCGCTATCAAATGTATTTCAGCATGGCTGGTGGCATGCCCTCACCACTGTTATTCCATGGTGCATGGCTATAAGCTGGAAGGTAGAGTGTCACGCTCACTCTACTAGAGCGGTCATGACACATCCCTGGCAGAAATCTACCGCGTGCCCATTGCAGATTTTTGCCAATGTGACTACCTGGAGCTCAGTGCATACTTCGTCAAACACTATGCCCTGGATGTCCATGCCAGACGACATGTTTTGTTAGGCAGAACCATCCTTAATGGACTTCTGTTCTAAATTTGTGAAGTCTTGTCTCTCCTGCCGCCCTCTCGGGGGATTATCAGCTCGGTACTCTCCCATTAGTGTGTATGAGTGGTGGAGACTTTATGTCCAGGAAGATATGGAAATTACGTACCTACCGTAATTCTTGATCTTCTTGGACGAAGTCTCCACCACTCATTCACACGCCCACCCACCATCCCCCGAGCTCACCTCTGTTATTGGTCTTCACTCCCTCAATTTTAGGCTGTGAAGTCTTCTTTCTTGACCCTTCTTATACGGGTCTTCCGGACTATCTTATGTCCAGTTTTGGTTAGACTATCCTTCTAGGTTAGTTACGCTGCACCTCCTCGGAAAAAAAGCTGCTGAGGCGGTTGGAGGGTTGATGCCGAGATAGTCATTGCTGCGAGCAGAGGCTGCGTGGCACCGCTCCTCACGGCTCCATCTCTGGGCGGGCCCTCCTGCAAAAGTTTGCTCCTGCTGGATCCTAGCACCTCCGGCGAGATCCCATTAGTGTGAATGAGTGGTGGAGACTTCATCCAAGAAGATCAAGAATTATGGTAGGTCGTAATTTCCATTTTCCGCTGCTTCAACAGCTATCCAGGAATCACGGTTCCACTTCCATTGACTCACGACCTCCTTACTCAGGATCAAGGCTGTCTGGTTCATCTAGGCTCTGGTCCCTGCATCTGCATGCATGGCTCCTGCAGAGCAGTAGCCATCTCTCGCTTTGGGGTATCCTCTCGTGGCACAGTTCCTTGTCAAAGCCAGAAAACCTTCCACCCTTCAACTTATGCCTTGAAGTGGAGCGGTTTTCCATTTGGATGACCGTGAAGGGCTGGAACCTTTTTCTTGCTCGGCCTCACAAGTCATGGAATACCTTCACCTATCGGACTCAGGTCTAGCCTATTGCTCTCTGAATGCACCTTTCCACTATCTTGGCGTACCACGAGCTGGTGGATGGTAAACCCGTGGCTCAGTTGGATATCTCAAAACCTTTTGAAAGGATTCTCCATCTGAAACCCCCCCATCCGCAGTCCAACACCACCATGGGACTTGAATTTCATCCTGGAAAAGCTCACCTTGCCTCCTTTCGAGCCAGCAATGAGCTGTGACCTACGCTTCCTATCTTGGAAGGCATTGTTTCTGGTTGCTATCACTTCAGCTCGAAGAATTTTGGAGCTTCATGCACTGGTTTGTAAAGAGCCTTACCTGATTTTTCACCGGGACAGGGCGGTTCTCAGAACCCATCCGTGGTTCCTTCCAAAGGTGGTGTCGGAAGCTACTCTGAACCAATCGGTAGAGCTTCCAATATATTATCCGGCTCATGCTAACAGGGGTGAGGCACTCCTCCATACAATTGACATCCACCGGATTCTCCGGTGTTACACACACCGAACCAAAGATTTTCGCTCTTGCGATCAATTGTTTGTGTCCTTCGCACAACGAACACGAGGCAAACCAGTTTCCAAGCAGGGCCTTTCCTAATGGTTGGGCAACTGCATTAGATTCTGTTATGAAAAGTATGATAAACCGGTCCTGGACTTTATCAGGGGTCATTCTACTAGGGGCATAGCCGCTTCTGCAGCCTTCCTTAGTAATGTTTCTGTAGCGGATATTTGTGCTGCTGCTACTTGGAGTTCTGTCCATACCGTTACGAAGCATTATAGTTTGGACATTGCTTCTAGGCGGAGGGCTGGCTTTGGCCTAGCTGTCCTGCAGGGTCTGTTGTCCTAGGCTGGGTCCTTTCGGACTTCAGTCTTTTCCATGGATTTTGTTTTGCCCTCTCCCTAGTTTCTCTCGGTCTCTACTCAGAGGGACTGCTTGGGACTCGGTCCTATTTGTGAAGACCTACTGAAGGAACCCTCTCGAAGTAAGATAGTACAGTTACGTAGGAACTTACCGTAACAGTAGATCTTCGAGAGAGGTTTCTTCAGTAGGTCATATTTTTCCCTCCCTCATTTTGTTTCTTACACTGGGACTCCAAATCTTGTTACGCTCCTGCTGTTGGGCCTCTTCCTGGCTCCAGTAGAGAACTGGAGGAACAGGCGTGAGGACCACCCATTATATACCGTCACACTGGCGTTGGTCACGTGATGCTGGGTGGGCGTTCCCCTGTCAGGGATTGCTAGAAAAGTCTGTCGTGCGGCCCGACGTCAGGCGACATCAGTCCTAAGTGTGATGACCTACTGAAGGAAACTCTCTCGAAGATCTGCTGTTATGGTTAGTTCCTACGTAACTATACTTTATCTTCCCAGTGTCAGTCTTCACCATTCATCACTGGTGGGTGTCGGCCATGAGCGCAGCACCCTGCGGAAGCTTCTTTTTCTTTTCAAGGGAGAGGGCTGAGGTGCTGCCCCACAGAGGCGTGATGCGGCGTGGCACTAAATGGGTTGGCCAGTAACAGCTAATGGCTCCTCCTCGGCCAGTTCTGCTTCTCCCGCTGTTCGAGACAGCACCTCGCAACTGCTCCGAAGTTTTCTACAGTGTCAGTGGCCTAGTCTTTGGTGCAGCACTGCACCTCGAGTTCGGGGCCGTGTTTTTCGACGCTGTCAACACCGTTCCTGTCAGCTTCACCTCGGTTCTGCTCTCCCAGTTACTTGATGCCATTTCTGGAAATCCTGGTAAGACCTTTCCTTTTTTATCTAAACGTTATCGAGGCTTCTCTATTTTAGTGATTTTGTTTTCAGTTTGCATCATGCTCGGTTCAGGGGACAAAAAGTGCTCTTCTAAGGTGGGCTGGCCTCCTATGTGTCGGTGTCCCTGCGGCTGGAATTTTTCCATGATGGACTGGCATGATGTTTGCCTTACCTGCCTTGGATCCCAGCATGATATGGATCACTGCGGCGCCTGCTTCTCGATGGACTGCCAAAGTCCATCGTAATGCGCATTCAAAGTCGGCAGGGCTCTGCTGACTTTCGAGGGCTCATCGTCGCTCTTGTCAGTCAAGCGTAGATCTCTTCAACTTTCCTCGGTCCCTCCCGGCCCTACACGGTCCGGTGAGGAGGAGGCCTCCTTTTCTTCCAGCCTTGCCACGGAGGAGGCCTCTATGTGGTGCTGGAGGGCTAGTCTGGTCCCACTCGGGGCCGGGCCATGAGCACCGCCCTGGCAGCCACCTCCTTGGAGATGCGGGCTCCCCTGTTGTTAGGGCCCACAGTCGCTGGGTCCGATGTGGGACATTCTTCTGTGCCACCCGCTGGCAGCATCTTAGATCCTGGAGCCATTCGTGGCCCCGGTGATCGAGATGGCCCTCTGAGGGGTACTGGGCCCACCAGTGGCGCCGTTCACGGGAGAGCGCCAAGGGGCACCAGTCTCGATGTCTTTTGGATCTCCTCCTCTCCAGAGTCAGATGATTGAGAGGCCGATCTGGACTGGCGACCTGACTCTTCTGAGTCAGTGGGCTCTCCGGGTCCCAGGATCCTTGCGCCTTCACAGGTGCCCCCTCCCGCGGCTCTGGTGACTACATTCGGTGCCAACTCCCAGGGCGCAGTGCAGGATAGCGGTCCCAATGCTGAGGGTTCGGTGGTCTGGGCATTAGAGGAGGGTATCGGCAGCCGTCACCCTTCCTGATGTTGGAACCGGAACCCTCTCCTCTGTGGCTCTCCTTGGGGGGCCTGTAGAATTGGGGGGTTCCACGGCACAGGGTGCGAGGAAGAGGTATTCCTTGCAGTTGGCGGGGTTGAGGGGAAGGGATTTAGAGCTGCGGTATTCCTCTGTAGTCCTTTGGGGCTCGGGGAGGAGCTGCAGCACTGAGCATAAGTTCTCTCCCTCGTCTCCTTTGAGGAGGGGGTCCTCACTGGGTGTGGTTAGGGTCTGCCCTTTTGGACTGCGTGAGGCCCTGGTCTCCTCATAGGGATGCTTCCCACAGGCTCAGTCCAGACTGGTTTGGGCTGCTTGAGCGACCATTGACAGAGCAGACCTGCCGATCCCCTAGTTGTCCAGGATCGCCTACTAGGTCTCCCATCCCTGGCAGAGATACTTCACTGGCTGTGAAGAGTTTTTCTCCCTTGCCTCTGCTTCCAGACCCTCTTCTCACAGGCCATGTGGGTCCCTCAGGACCTTTGACCTGGGAACAATTCAGACCCCAGGCTGCGGATTTCCCCTGCTATGTTAGGGCTATGGATGAACAGGTCTTTTGCTTGCCTACCCTGCCGCAGCCGGAGTCTGAGTCGTCAGGTTCCTTAGCCTCCTCATCTGCCTCTGTCGAGGAGGGGGAAATTGTTTAACCAGGAAAGGCAGACTTAAGCGGAAGCTTGTTTCCAAGTGTGACCTGGGAGCACAAGGAAGTTAAGTGACTTGCTCAGGGTCACACAGTATGGAAGTGGGGGCTATGGGATTCAAACGCATAGCTCCAGGTTTACAACTCAGAGCCCTAAACCACAGCACTATACTGCCTTCCT
The DNA here is from genome assembly GCA_016271365.2 of Neoceratodus forsteri. NCBI lineage: Eukaryota > Metazoa > Chordata > Ceratodontiformes > Ceratodontidae > Neoceratodus > Neoceratodus forsteri. The sequence continues at coordinate 949,045,371 of CM057454.1, read as the reverse complement.
AGAGAAAGAGGAGACCTCTATCCACCTGTCCTCTAACACTGATCAGACACAGTATCGGCGCTTCCTCGCGAGGCTGGTCGAGGACCTGCACATTTCTTATATTGCTCAACGCAATACCGAGCGTCCGATGCAAGCCTTCTTAGGAGAGTACAGTGTGGATCACTTGGTGGTACCATCCTGGTCTATTCCTTTTCAGGAGGCGTCGTACAGCACCTGGCAGCTTCCATCTGCCCCAGCTCCAGCCCCGCTGGACTGCCAGTGTCAGTACTGTGCACCCCAGTGGTCTCCAGGTGCATTGCCCCATCCCTCTGCAGGACTGACATGATTGGACACCCCTACTAGGCATAGGTGCCTGGTCCACGAACAACTCCCGGATTTGGACTCTGCAGAGTTCAACCGTCTGGGGTGGAGAGTTTTCTCATTGACGCGGATGGTTCTTTGCATTGCATCACATCAGGTGCACCACACTGCCTATAACGGGCACCTGTGGATGGTGCTGGGGCGGGTACTGGCATCGCTGCCTGATTCAGAGGCAGCCATGCAGGTCACAGCCCTTTCCACGATAGGCCTGAATTTAGTAAGGCACCAGGCAAGGACATCTTATGATGCCAGTGAGGTCACTTCAAGGCTTCTAGGGACAGCGATCTGCATCAGACGGACAGCATGGCTTCGCCTGTCTCAGTTGTCGCCCTGGTCCACCATAGGGTAATTTCCTCCACGTTCTGGGGGCCCGCCTTGTCTCCTGCAGGGTGAGGCGAGAACTGTAGGGGTGCTGTCCTTCCCCCCCCATGGAATGGGGAACCCCGCCTCGCCCTGGCCAGTCTCAGACCTAACTGGTCTGTAATGAGTCTCCTCCTCCCGTGTTTTCCCCCGTGGGAGGCTGTGGGATGGCTGTTCCTTTTGGAAGTGCTGAACCCCCTTCGGGGGGGCTCGGTACTCACCCACCATGGTGAAGATTGACACTGGGAAGATATGAAAATTACGTACCTACCGTAATTCTTGATCTTCCAGTGTATCTTCACCATTCATCACTGAATCCAACTCACCTTCCCCTCAGAAGGCCTCAGTTCCTGGGCAGTCCTCCACCCTGCTGGCTCTCTTCCCCTAGGTCCAATGGGCTTCTTACATTCCTGCAGCCTTAGGACCCCTTTTTTCTCCCAAGTTTGGGGTTGGGCTCTCTTTTGAGAGGAGGGCCAGTAGAGCCTTTCTTTGGGAGACCTTTAATGGGGACTCCTGGAGGGCACTTTCCTTCTGCCCTCGGGGGAGTCTCCGGGATTGGTCCACCTCCCTCTCGGTGTGTCGACCCTTAGGCGGTCCCTTGGATTGGGGTGGGGTCATCAGGGACTCCCTCTTTTACCTTCCCTCTCTACCTCTTATTTCTACCTCTTCGGTCTCCCTCTGCTTCAGGGAGGGAGATGTAGAATCTCAGGTGGACTGGAACCTTACACAGACCTTGTTGGTTCTCCTCCTGCGGGCTTTGCGGGGAGGGGGTCTTACATCAGGGGCAGTTCCTCCCAATTTTAAATGGGGTGGAGGGGCCTTCTCGATCATGCTTTCTAGCCGAAGAGGAGTTATAACTGCTAGTTGCGTTCTAGGCAACTGTTGAGCAAGCTGGTTGCTTTCCTCTTGAAGCACCCTCGGTCTCTGGGCTGATTGAACATGTTTAATGGGTCCTCCTCCCTTGCCCTTTCTCCATCTTCCTTTCCTGTCTCTTCTCTTCTCCTCTCCTTTCTGTTTTCTCTGGCTATCCAGGGACTAGGACCTTATGGCTCTTGTCCTTCAGATCCTCCTCTGTCTGGACTATTCCTTTTCATTTTATATCCTTTCCTTTTGCTATCACTCGGCTCCCTTGCCCCTCTTCATTTTCTCTGTTCTCTTTCCTGTCTTTCTGGCATGCAGAACTGAGAGCGGAGGAGTCATCTGTCATTATTGGCCAACCCACAAGCGTCACACTGTATGTTGTTAGTGGGCTGCCGTCAGCCAGCTATTCCCCTTGGGGGAGCCTCGAGGCTGCGCCATGACTAACACCCACCAGTGATGAATGGTGAAGATACACTAGAAGATCAAGAATTACAGTAGGTACGTAATTTTCATATCTTCACTGAAGACAGCTGCTTTGCAAATAACAGTTGAAATCATGTTATCTGCACAGTAACTGTTATTTGCACAGTAAGTTGAAATAATGTTTCTGGGGACGTGGATATGTTGTTCAATCCACACTGTCTGGCAGGTTCCTTGCCGCTTTAAATCTTGCCGGAAGGTCTTCAGACTGGCTCCTCACACCCACCCGGGTGGTAAAACCCTCGGCTCGGCTCCATGATGCCAGATCTTCCGTACCCCTTGGAAACTCAGGTTCCCTCCTTAGCGCTCTGCGTTTTAGGCCTGGATCCTAACTGTTCGGGTTTACCGAAAATTATTTAAAATTTAAAAGGCCGGCCCAGTGGCATAGAGGGTTGAGGTGCTGGCGCCTTACCTCGACCCATGCCGGCGACCCAGGTTCAGGACTGGACTCGGGTCGTCGGGGGTCGGCAGGGGGAGGATAGGATTGAGCGTCTGATGGACTGCTCTCCTATCCTGGGGTGGTTAGGACTGTTCTTGCTCACACAGCTGCCCCAATGGAGATTGGGAGGCACTGCAAGAAGCGACTTAAAGGGGAAAGAAAGTGAAAAAGCGCTCGGAAGTTAGTCGATGCGGCTGCCAGTCCCAGGCACATCCGAAGACTCCTGAGAGCCACAGAATATCTCAGCAGCTCCCAGGGCCGAGAGAAATAGTGTGGTGGTTCCTCCTGCCGATGCCTTCCCACTCGGAGGAGTGGGGGACCTTCTGGTGAAGGGTTACACTGGGCTACCCTGTGGAAGGCTGCAGATGTAAGGAAGGTGGTCGGAAGGGGATAGTAGGGGAATGTCTGGGACCATGGCAGCCCGAAGGAGATCAAGCTCCGGAGCTCATAGAGGATAAATAAATAATGCAAAAAAAAAAAAATTTATAAGACTTCTGTCTTCTTCTTCTTCCCTCGTGGCTGCGATGGACAAATCCACTCCCGGCTTCCGTCAGTGCCCTTGCTGGCAGAAGATGTCCCGGACCGATCTACACTCCACGTGCGTTTACTACCTGGGTCTTGCTCATGATCTGCAGGCCTGTGATCTCTGCAAGTCCTTCTTGGCTTCGGTTCTTGAGGACCGCGCTGCCAGACTGCAACTTGGACGTCCCGAGAAACGGTACCCGCCGGTGAAATCAAAGGAGGCTCATTGGGCGGTGTCCGCAGCTGCGGGTTCTGTGGAGCAGCTGGATCAGTTGATCGCCTTCGAGGAGGAGGTGGCCCAGGCCGCTTCATCTTCCTCCTTGATTGTGTCGTTTATCCTGCTCTCCTTGGGCTCCTTCTGTACTGCTTCCTTTAAGGAGCTTTGCCAGTCCCTCTCCACCAAAGTAGAAGGGCCATCGGGACATTCCAGTCGATCTAAGAAAAAAGAACCAATAGGTAAGTCCCACCGTCAACGTTCATGGGAGTGGGAGAGATCCCCTTTACTGGACCTTCAGCCCTCGACTTAGGTCGAGGTTGCAGCTAAGGCTACTGGCTTCAGTTTCCCCGTCAGGTCAGCCGGCCAAGACATCCGTCGACACGGTCGAGATTTTTCTCGACCCGTTAGACGGTTTGTCAACTGGAGAAGCCGACAACCCTTCTTCACCGGTTCCCCTGGTGGTAACCGAGGACTTGCCCGTGCCTCCTGTGCCAAAGTCCCCGGTAAAGGACCCTGAACCGGGGGATGAGCGGGTTCCCCGGCCCCCTCTTGACCCACCCTTGGCGACCCCGAAGGTCTCGGTCTTGGTCCTCTTCCAAGTCGAGCAGATCCTGCTGACACTGGCGGTCTTGGTCTCGACACCATGGAAAGTGGCACTGCCGCTCATCCTCCTCCTTGTCCTCTTCGGAAGATAGGCTCCGACGTAAGTTACATCGGCGCTATGAGGACATGATGTGGCAGCAGCTTTTATCAACCGGTAACAAGCCAACTCCGTCGCCTTCTCCAGCAATTAAGTGGCTGTCACCGGAGTGACCGAAACAACCCCTCGTAGTCATCGAGGAGCCGACCCCGGCGCCGGTTGTTCGGCCGAAACTGGCTGATCCGCCCATCATAATGGAACCACTGCCTCCTCAACTGAAGACTGGGGCTTTGACCATGATTCTTTGTCGGTCAGGACTTACCTCAGAGGTTGTCAGTCACCCTCACTCCCGATCGACCTCGGCAGGTGGAGGGTGGCTTAGGCGCCGCAGCTGTTTTCAGACTCCACGGAGTCTGATGACGACTCCTCCCTGTTCTCCAGGCCTATTGACCTGGAATCCACTGGGGGTCATTCAGTGGACGAGAGCCCATCCTCGTTCCTGGGTATTCTTCGACTCATCTCAGAGTCTACTGGGATGCAGCTCGAACCCGTCCAGGAACGGGCCAGGTATCCCCTCACAGAGATACTGGACCGAGGAGATTCTCCTACGGAGGCCTTCCCGGTGGCCGAAGCCATTGTTGACCCGGCCCTGGAGTTGTGGCAGCGGCCTGCTTCTTGTCCCGCGCCTTCGGCCAGGATGGCCCTCAAGTACGCGGTCCCCACCGGTTCACTCTCCAGTTTCTCGGAGTACCCCTCTGCGGAGGGGCTGGTGACCAACAGCGTTTTCCAGCGTTTCGGAAACGCTAGGGATGTGGACAAACCGCCCAATAAGGAATCCAAGATGCTGGATTACTCGGGGCAGAGGGTTTACGCTGCTGGCTCCTTAGGCCTTCGACGGGCTAGCTCGGCTGTACTGATGGCACATTTCTCACATGCCCTTATGGGTTTCCTGGATGAGGTAATTCTCCATCTCCTGGCTGACCTTCAGATGACGGTCAAGCAGGTTCGGGATCAGGGAAGGGTGGTGGCTAAACAGCAGCTCCAAACTTCTTTGGACATCGGTGACTCTTGTGCCCGGTCAGCAGCAGCTGCAGTAGCTATGCACCGCAGAGCTTGGCTACGGATCTCCACCTTCACGGCGGACACCCAGCACAAGCTGGCAGACGTTCCATTCCTGGGCACCGACTTTTTCGGACCAGGGGTGGAAGGCCATCTCCAGAGGATCGAGAAATCCATTGCCACCTTGGACTTGGTCACGTCTGCCCAGAAGGACAAATGCTGCCAGCAGCAATGTAAGCCCTTTTGCCCTTCTGCTTCTGTGGCACGTCCGGCCCAGCAGCACCAGCAACAGGGCCAGCAGGCTCACACTTGGCACCCTAAGGCCAAGTCTGCCGCTTCCTCCAATAGGAAGCCTGGAGGGAAAGGTCCAGGAGGCCCCTCGGCCAGTCCTTCCTCCAAGCTTGCCCAGTGATGGGTTGAGGGGTGTCGCCCAGCCTGCGTCACTCCTCCCAGGTTCCCCCCATAGGTGTCACGGCTCCCCCCTTCCTTTCCGCCTGGTCTGACTGTTACCACGGACTGCTGGGTGCTAGAAGTGGTCGGCAGGGTCTGCCTCTGGAGTTCGAGCAGTCCCTCCCTACCAAGCTGTCGCCCCACAGAGGACAGTGGGTTCTCAGCCTCTTTGTCAGCTCGTCGAGCCGACATTGCCCTGTACCTCCAAAAGGAGGTGATCAGAGAGGTGGTGGACCCTCCTCCAAACCCAGGGTTTGAGTCCAGGTACTTCCTGGTCCCAAAACTGATGGGGGTCTGGCGCCCCATTCTCAATGTGCATGACCTGAACAAGTTCCTAAGGCTGCGCACCTTCAGGATGGTTACTCTGGCACAGATCATTCCATCCTTGGAACTAGGCATGTGGTTCTGCTTTCTGGATCTCCAGGACGCTTTCTTTCATGTCCCAATCTGTTCGTCTCATCAGCGGTTCCTCCGCTTCAGAGCAGAGGGATCTCTTTACGAGTTCTGGGCCATGCCCTTCGGCCTTTCTCCAGCTCCCAGGGTCGTCACCAAATGCATGGCAGTGGTGACAGCATTCCTTCGGCGCCGAGGGGTCCGGGTGTACCCTTACCTGGACGACTGGTTGATTGCAGCCCCCTCCAGGTTGGAGGTGGAGCGGTCCAGGGATCTGGCCCTCCAGGTCTGCTCTCAGATTGGCCTCCTCACCAGCAAGGCCAAATCGGAACTCGTGCCATCGCAGGTGATTCAGTTCATTGGGGCAAAGCTCAACTCTCTTCGAGCCAGAGCTCGGCTCCCGGTGGACAGGGCCGAGGTCCTTTCCTTCTTTGCCCAATCAATTCTGGTTGGACAATTGCACCCTGCATGGGACTTCCTGCGCCTTTTGGGCCTCATGGCGGCCTGCACCAGCGTGGTCCGTTGGGCCCCCCTGGCATATGCGCCCTCTGCAATGGGGGCTGGCCAGCCAGTGGTCACAGCGCTCCGGTCCTCTGGACCAGCCAGTCATGGTGACCTGGAAGATGTGGAGAAGATGTGGGACGGCCTTCAGTGGTGGCTTATCTCAGCTCATCCGCAGGAAGGTATCCCGTTTGTTCGCCCCAAGCCGATGGTCAGTCTTACGACCGACGCCTCGCTGATGGGTTGGGGTGCCCATCTGTGGGAATTTTGGGCCCACGGCCTCTGGTCCCCTCAGGAGTCTCGATGCCACATCAACCTGCTGGAGCTTCGAGCGGTTCAGCTAGCCCTCGCCGCCTTCGCTCTGTTTGTACTGGGTCAGGTGGTTCAGGTCCAGGTGGACAACACCACGACCATGCACTGCCTCAACCGTCAGGGCGGGACGCACTCCTTGCCTCTGTGCAAGGAAGCTCTCCGCATTTGATCTCTCGTGATCAGCCTGGGGGCGGATCTCCTAACCATCCATGTGGCAGGAGCCTCCAACAGTCTGGCTGATGCCCTCAGCCGGATAGGCACTGCATCTCACAGTGGTCTCTCCTGTCGGAGGTAGTGCAAGAACTGTTCTTCCATTGGGACACCCTCAGGTGTACCTGTTCCTCCAGGAGAATGCGGAGCTGAGGCTGTTTCATGCCCGCCCCCCTCAGCAGGGCTTGCTGCAGGGGGATGCCTTCTCGAGGCCATGGACCCCGGGCCTCTTCTACACCTTCCCTCCATTTCCCTTGATCCACAAGATGCTTCTCAAGGTGAAGAGGAACAAGGCGCAGGTGATTCTGGTAGCCCCAGTCTGGCCTCGCCAGTTCTGGTATCCAGATCTCCTCAGCCTCAGCTCCAGGCTCCTGAGGCGGCTTCCAGCCCGCCCGACCTGATCTCAGTCGACAACGGGAAGGTTCTCCATCCGGACCTTCAATCCCTGTACTTGACGGGTTGGTTCCTGAGCTGCTAGAGTTCCAGGCCTTGGGTCCTTCTGACGAGGTCCTCAGCGTCGTTGAGGCGTCCCGTAAGGAGTCGACCAGAAAATGCTATGCCTTCAAATGGAAGAGATTCTCCATCTGGTGTCAGTACAAGGGGCTGGACCCCTCTTCTGTCCCTTGACTAGTATTTTGGACTACCTGTGGTCCCTTTCTCAGCTAGGGCTTCAATCAATAACCCTTAAGGTGCACTTGGCAGCCATCTCTGCTTACCGGGCATGGGCCGGCATGCTGTTAGTGGCGCAGGAGAAGGTGGTCGGGTGCTTTTTCAAAGGACTTGATCACATATCCCTCCAGTGCGAAACCTCCACCTCCGTGGATCTACTGCTGGTATTGGCTAAGCTCATGGGCAAGCCATTCGAACCGATGCACAGGTGTGACATCTTCACCTGTCGTGAAGACCACCTTCTTGGTGGCTATAACGCCAGCCAGAAGGATGGGAGAGCTCCAGGTACTTTCCATCGAGTCTCCTTATCTGGTCTTCCACAGGGACAAATTTGTCCTTCGCCTCCACCTGAAATTCCTTCCGAAGGTGGTGTCTGAGTTTCACCCTAACCAGGTGTTGACTCTGCGGTGTTCTACCCCAGTCATACCTCGGAGGTCGAATAAAGGCTCCATGCTTTGGACCCTAGAAGGCGCCGCTATTATAAGGAGCGGACCGCTGAAGTTCAGGGAGAGGTTCGCCAGCTGTTTGTCACCTACGCTGATGCCGCACTCCTGGCAGGCCTGCAGCCAAGTGGACGATAAGCAGGTGGGTCACCTCCCATAGATCTCTGCTATAGGTTGGTGGGCATGGAGCCTCCCAAAGGGATAAGAGATCATTCTACCCGCCATACCGCTGCATCAGTGGCTGCTTCCAGGACGCCCCATCCAGGAAATCTGCAGGGCTGCTACCTGAAAGTCAGCACACACCTTTATTTCCATTACCACACCGGTTTTGACCTTGAGTCACGCTGGGATGTTGGTTTTGGGACCTCTGTTCTCTAGTCCTTATTCCCTAAGTAGGGGGTGCGCGCCTTGCCTCCCTTCTCCCGGAGAACTGCTAGGAGTCTGCCAGACAGTGTGGATTGAACAACACATCTACATCCCTAGAAATACAGGTTACTTACCTGTAGCAGGAGTTCTAGGAGTGGTCTATGTTGTTCATACACGCGACCCACCCATCCTCCCCGGTTTTGACGCGCAACCTGGCTTCCAGCTGGCTAGATCTGGCGTCATGGGGCAGAGTTGAGGGTTTTACCACCCGGGTGGGTGGGAGGAGCCAGCTGAAGACCTTCCGGCAAGATTTAAAGCGCAAGGAGCCTGCCAGACAGTGTGGATGAACAACATATACCACTCCTGTTACAGGTGAGTAACCTGTATTATTTGTATAGTAGCTATGTTATTTGCACAGTGGCCACAACCCTTGCATTTCACATGAACTGGCCCCCTGTGAGCAGCCCGTCAAACAGTGACTCTATCAGATTAAACATAAAATTAAAAGGATCTGCTTAGCATCATTAATAAAGCTGAAAAGAAAGAAAAACTGTAAAAAGATAATCTATTTACATAACGCAGCACATTTTTTTTTTTTTTTTTACCTGCAATAGACACACACACACACATACAGAAAAAGTGAGAACTGTCATAGTATACATTGGCTATGCCATGAGGTAACTCCAGATATGCATGTTATCTGATTTGAAATGTTGGTGTTATTGCCACTGTGCACGTGTGGCTATGCCACGTGTGCAAGTATGCAGTGCCACTGTGCACTTGTGGCTACGCCATTCATGCAAGTGTGCAATGACACCAATATTCCAAACCCAAATAACATGCATATTCAGACAACATGAAGTCTTGCTATATTGTGAAAATATGCAGTTAGCCCCAGTACTTCAACTGCCCTGAAGAGTATAGGGTTAACTCTATGCAGAAGCATAGAATGTTGAGCTTGAGCTTGGTTTTCAAGCCTCTGTCTGTGGTGCTTCAGAGTGTAACCATCAGATTCTTTACTCCGCCTAACTGTGAAGTCGCTCCGGAGATTGCTCCTTCGCTTCGGTTATGTTTCAAAACGTATCGGTTTTTCAGCTGATTTATTTATTTTCGGTTTTGAGCCTCTGTCTACAGTACAGTAAGTAGTGTAGATATGTAGTGGACTATTATCTCGGCTTTCTCTGTGGAAATTGTAATTTTTCGGTCGGTCCGTTGGGAACCAACCTTGTGTGTTACTTTTAAATTCTGGATTTTACTAGTGGTGTGTTCCTATCGGTTTAAAAAAAAAAAAAAAAAAAAAAGACTTTTTACTGGTTTCTTTTTGCAACCCATAACATGGTTGATAACCGATAGGGACTATTACCTGGCTAAAAGCTGAAAAGGATAAATTTGTTAGTGTGGCCATGTCTGAGAAACCCAAGAAAAAAAGCGGTCCCACTGGGTTTCAACACTGTACAGAGTGTGGTGAGGCCTTTGCCAGGGCTGAGCCCCACTGCTCTATGTTTATTGTCTGGGGTTTGACCACCTCAAAACAGACTGCCAAATTTGTAAACTCTTCCTAAGGCCACTCTGGAAAAAAGATTGAGTAGGCTAAAGGAAATGGAGGGCGAGAAGTCCGCTGACCCGGATGGCCAGCCCGGTTCAGTTCTGACCGAACCTGAGGAGGTGGCCACTGACATGGGCGAGACGTCCTCGGGCAAAAGGAGAGCCGACCCCAAGGGGTGGGTTCTGACAAAAAGATGAAAGAAGTCAACCGGTTCGATCCAGCACCCCATACTCCAACCGCTGAAGAAATAGCTAAAGCAATCAGTATAGTGCAGTTGCTTCGCTCGGTTCGGTTGGATCCTATTCCATCGGCTTATGGTCCGGACGCTTATTATGAAGTGGAGTGGGAGGGGGACGAAGAGTTACCAGATGATGATGACAATGATTTTGAAGGTCTGGATGTGCCCATTGAACTAGACATGTCCCCAGACAGACCCTTTAATGTCTCCCCTCCCAGGCTGTTTGAGTCCCCTTCTCACTATTTGTTTTACAAAAAGGTAGCTGAAACCCTCCAACTCCCTATGGTAGAAGCTGTTGAGGAGGATGAAGAGCCTGATTTTGTTGAAATGATGGACATTCCAGAGTCCAAGGGGTCGTCTATTCCCCCTCCAAATCTTTGGCTAAACAGACAAAAGATTCTACAGACACTAAATTCCTTACCTCCTGTGGATAAAAGAATGGACAGGAGGTGTATGCTGTCAGGCTCAGGTAACGGAGTTTTTGCAATCATTGCAGTCATGTTGGTGTAGTGCAGGCTGCAGCCTGTGACAGGGCTAATATACCTTTGACTTCACACCTCCAGATAAAGACTGAAGGAAGGTGGATGCCATGGCCAAGAAACAATATTTGGCATCCTCCTTGGGACTCAGGCTAATTATATAGCCTACACAGCCAGGTACCAGAAGTCCAGATGGGATACGGTTCTGAACTGGCTAAACAGGCCTTCTCCCCAGCCAAAGAGCTAGAGGAGGTGGCTGCTGATGGAATTGAGGCATCCAAAGTGCAATTCCATGCTGCTGTGGACTCCAGTGATGTGACATCAAGAGTCATGGCTACATCTGTCTCTCTCAGGAGATTTGCTTGCCTCAGATGCACTAGCCTTTCTCAGGACACTCAGGCTAAGACCATGGATTTCCTATGGTGGGTAACTCTCTGTTTGGGGAGCAGACAGAGGCTTACATGAAGAAAATGGATGAGTACAGGACCACCTACAGGAGTGCACAGGCCAAACAGAGGCAAGCCACTCCTCAAAAGCAGCAGTCTAGGGGCAGGGGCAGGCCTTTTCACAGGCCTTTCTACCAAGCCCAGGCCTCCTCTCCTTTCCCACAGAGGGGGTTCTTCTGAGGGAGAGGCAGGAGGGGGATGAGCAGGGCTGCATCCTCTTCCCAGTCCAAGGCTCTGCCAGGCAGACACCCTGATGTCAGCCCAGGTCGACTACCCAATTCAGTAGGAGGCAGGCTGGCTTACTACTTCCAGGCCTGGAAGTCTGTTACCTCAAACAAGTGGGTCCTGGAGGTAGTAAGCCAGGATTGTCCATCAGTTTCAAAATGTTTTCAAATATGAGGGTCAGGTCTTTCCACATGCAAACATCTCCAAACCATTGCTTTAGAAGTAGAGGTTTCTCTCTGCTGGCTTCTCAGAGCTGTGGAGAGAGTTCCTACTCTACACAGGGCAAAGGTCTGTACTCCAGGTATTTTGTTACCCAAAAAGACAGGGGAGTGGTGACCCATCCTAGACTTATGGTATTTGAACAAGCACATCTTAAAACCAGGAGGCAGTATAGTGTAGTGGTTTAAGGCTCTGAGGCACAAATCTGGAGACCTGGGTTTGAATCCCACAGCCTCCACTTGCATACCGTGTGACCCTGAGCAAGTCACTTAACTGCGCTGTGCCCCCAGGTTGCACCTGTAAACAAGCTTTCAGCTTAGTGTGTCTCACCTGGTTAAACAATTGGAAAAAAAGAAAATGAAAAAAAAAAATTCAAAATGGTGACTCGGGGAGTAATTCTTCCCTCTCTAAGGCCAGGGGATTGGTTAGCATCCCTGGACCTCAAGGATGGCTATTTCCACATTCCTATCAGGTGCTCCAACAGAAAGTACCTCAGGTCTGAGTTGCCTTCAGGCCATTATCAATTCAGAGCCATGCCTTGGTCTTACATCAGTTCTAAGAGTGTTTACAAGTGCCTTGTAGTAGTAGTGGCCTTCCTCAGAAGGAAGGCCACTACTACGTGAGCACTTTACTCAAGCACTATCCAAAACAGACAATTCCAGGTGCATTGGAGTTATACATGCATGTCACGACATGTTGTTTATTTCTTATTCAGTGCAAGAGATGTCCACAAACAGGTTATGTAGAGAGACACGCCAACAGCTCCGCACTAGGATGAACTCACACAGACATACTATTACAGCAAGGAAGACTGGAAATTACCAGGGGCATCACTTCTCCCAGCCTGACCACTCAGGTCTCAGATATGTCAGTAATGGTCTTAAATGGAAATCTCAAAACACACAACAGAGACGAGCTTTGAGATTAAAACTTATTTTACATCTCAATATGGTAGCAGATGGGATGAACGTGGATCTTGGCTTTTATGGGACACTACAGAAAACTAACATCCACAGACCTTTTTCTCTTCAAACTGACTTATTATAGGACTTCAGCATGTGAGATGTGATGCGTGATGTATGTGTTGTGAGGTATGTGATATAACAGATGTGGGGCTTGCTGTCATACACTGTGGTAAGTCTCTATTTAGCTATATGGAGTTATAATGTGTTACTATTTTTATTTCACACACAAAGAATTTCTCCTTACTTTTATCTTTGCCCGTGTGGGGAGGGATTGATTCCATTGTACCATATTCAGATTATCGCCTGCTAGTGTGCATACAGGAGTGTTATCTTATACTGTTATATATAATTTTGTAACTCTGTACATATTGGGATGTGTGATCTCATTCTGTTTGGGGGTCCTGCACAGATCTTTTACATTAGGCTAATATTGTAGTAATTTACTCAGGATTTCATGACAAGTTGTATTCCTTTGGGAACAATTGCAGGATTGAAGTTACTATAGGTTCACTAGGAGAGAGTGAGTGAGTGAGTGTGTGTGTGTGTGTGTGTGGAGAGAGAGAGAGAGAGAGAAAAGGAGGGGGAGAGAGAGAGAGACAACATCTCCTTTTGTGTATTGTCTCCCCCACCCACATTATTGTGGTGTAGGTGGGTTAGTTGTATTGTTTGTATGAACAGGAGGAGATAAATTACATTTTTATCTCTTTTTCAGATTCCCTAGACACTTGTGGTACATCAAGTTGCTACATTCTCAGTATATATTGACATCAGTACATATCAGGCTGCATGGTCTTAATTTTGAGGTTTCTGACTAGAGTTTTTGTTTGACACTAATATTATCAATTTATATTTAAATTATCATTTATATAGTCCTGAGTTTTTGTAATTTCTTGGGCCTTTTATTTAGCTTTGAGAATACAGCTTGGGTGACATGTCCAGCTAGGTTTTACACATCACACAGTGTGCACAGATGTTTTTTAGACAACTTTACCGGTAATTCTTGTCTTTAATGCATACATTGTAATTTCCATGAGCTCTATAACTATCTTAGTTTGTCTTTAAGCTAGGTGGGTTTGCTCTTTTCAGTAATCACATCCTTATACTGACTGTGACACTCTGTGGGCTTGATTTGGGAGTTATCTGCTTCAGCAGTGTTATCTTATGTCACTTAAATTTATGTGCAGTAGATTTTTGTATGTGTGTTGCACTAAGCACTATCTGAACCCAAGGTTCTTTCGGACTGAGGGCAGTATTGTACTGTTAAACTTCTTGACATCATCTTCGTTTTTTTTTTTTTTTTTTTTAAATGAGTATTTTAAACCAATGGGGATTTTTTCTGTTTTTCTCTGCATTATCTAGCTGTTATAAGTATTGTATTTTCTAAACAATCGCCATGAGCTTCTGAAGAAGGACTGGTTGGTTCGTGCTAGAGCACTTTGTTCTTGTTGTTACATCTATGTTGGTCCATTAAAAGGTATCAAATCATTTGCTTCTGGATCAGAAGGAAGGGGATTTCTGTATTCCTGTACCTGGATGACTGGCTCATTGTAGGTCAGTCTCCAACAGTGTCAGGTCAGCTCTACAAGTCACCAAGATTTGCTCAGTTCTTGGGATTCCTCTCAATCTGCCAAAGTCAGTTCTCAACCAGTACAACTTCCTCACTCTCTATAGGATAGAGTTAGATCCTTGTTCAAGCAAAGGCCTTCCTCCCTAGCAAGAGTAAAGGCCTCATAGATCTCGCCTCATTTCATCACCTTGTCTCTTGTCCAGCAAGATATTTTCTTCAGCTCCTGGCCACATGGCAGCTTCCCACTGCAGTGGTACAATGAGCCAGGTTCCAGATGAGGGACATTCAGTTCCACCTAAGGTCTTTTGGTCTGAGAAAATGATTCTCTTACCAAATTGGTTCCAGTGACTCAGACTCTGGTCCAAGCTTCCAGTGGTGGTTGGCTCAGGACAGTCTTAGAGACAGGGTGTCCCTTTTCTCAATCTCCTTAAGTGATCCTAGCCCCAGATGCTTCTCTCCTGGGCTGGGAGCCCACCTGAGAACCCTCACAGCTCAGGGTGTCTCCACAAGAGTCTCTCCTTCATATCAATCTTCTGAGGTCAGGGCGTATTCCTAGCCTCTCAAGCTTTCTCGACTCAGTCGGGGACAAGGTGGTTCAGGTAAGGACAGACAACACTACCACCATGTGGTACATCAAGCTAAGGCAGGCACTTAGTCCACGGCCTTGTGCATGGAGGCCATGAAAGTTTGGTTTCTAGTTTTCTCCCTTCAGACTTCACTAATAGCAGTCCTCTTCCAGGGAAGGACAGTGCTAGCAGGTGCTCTTAGCAGCATCTCCTAGAGCCATCATGAATGGGCTTTGATCCCCTCATCCTGAAAGTAATTTTACTAGGTGGGACACTCCAGAGACAGATCTCTTTGCAGCCCCAGAAAATCACCGCACTTCCCTGTTCTGTTGTGCAGACCTCCAGTCCTAGGGACTGTTCCTCTGGATGCTTTTATACTGATTGTAGTGCAGGTTCCTTTTATGCCTGTCGTCCCTTTCCCCTGGTGTTCAGGGTTCTAGTCAAGATCATGTCACAACGCTTGCACAGTGATTCTAGTGGCTCCTGATTGGGCCAGACAAGCTTGGTATCTCTGTTGTTACATTTTGTAACCCTGGCCCCATGTGTCAAGTGCTAGTTGTCTGGGGCCAGAGTGTTAGGTTACACCCAAGGGTCCCTTCGATTGCACAGTGAAGGGCACAGGATCTTTGTGTCAGGGACTCTGTGTACTGCACAAACATGTTACTATTTTCAACTTCACTGCTGTCCTGGCTACTCTCTCCCTCAGCAGTGTGTCTTTGTCTTGCCAAAATATGCACGACAAGACAAATTTCAAAGACATTAACAAGTGCAGTCACAGTTTTAGTATCCCATTTGCAGCACCCTTACATGGATCTGGCAATTCATGATGACTACAGAGACAAAGTGAGGTACATCTAGCACAACAAGATGATAGATTTTAGTAGAAAAACAGCAACATAAATCTCAAAGGAAGGCTGGTATCAAATTTGCAAATTATTCCTTACAGACAGAATGTCTTGGTATCCAAGAGGCCAACAGAAAATAAGATGTGTTCCAGCATGTCAGTTAATGATAGGTAACTGTGGTTTGATGTTAACACAACTGTAGAGCAGTACTCTTCCTTCAGTTGGAGCCTTGACTCTGTCGTGATGGTCCTCCTGCTGTTCCTCCCCCTCTCTATACTAGCTAAGTACCCTGCTGGCATACTGTACTGCCTACACCCCCCCCATTGCTTGTTACCTGACAATCACCCTGTTAGTGCACTGCTTACACTCCCCTTGTGGTTACCTGATAATCTCCTGCCTCCTCATGCTCCCATGATACCCTGTGGTTGTAATGTCTTCTTTACCGTACAATACAAGGTGCAATGTCTTCTCTACCATTTAATACAAGATGTATTTGTATCATGTTTCTATTTCTGACTCTGTATCATGTCTCTATATTGTACTCTGGCTCCACCTGTATGTGGGCCTGTATGTTACCATGACATTGTACCATGTTTTCTGTATTGTAATCTCCCGGGTCGCACCTGAAAATAGGCACTTGTTGTCTAGTGTGCTTACATGGTTAACAAAAACAAATAAATAAATAAATAAACACCTGACAGAGTCCAGATGGCATTTGGTTTGATCAGCAGTCCCAGCATCAGTATACCATTCCATGGTAATGCGCTATGGTTGGCCTTGCACAGTCACATCTGCAGCCCTTATACTCGAGTCCTGCAAAATTCATATGTCACCAAGGCAAGTCCTGCTAAATTGATAAAGGAGCAAATTTTAAAACAGATGGAGCCCATGGGACCATGATCCTAGAATCCAAGGATCAAGTTGGTTCAATGCTCCTACTTTGTGGGCTAAGCCTACAGGTTGTTGTTGGCTGTGCAGGTCCCAGTCATGCTGGTGATCAGCTATAATCTTGGCTAGTATTAGGACAGAAAATCCTGTGATCTACTTGGTTGTTACCTGTGCATTAAGTCCACTGGATGTAGGGTTGCCACTTTAAGAATCCCAAAGTGGGACATTTTTACTGAAACATGATTTTTAGCAAGACAGTACCTAACCTCGACCGATACAAAAGACTTGTTTTCTTATATAATCAGAATTAATGCTAAGTATTGTAGTTTCTTAGTTGCTTTTATTGTTTCTCATCATTTTAAGGTATTTTAGTTAAGCTATTGTAGTTTCTAGAACATTTAGTGGAAAGTTAGAAAATATTTTCCTACTGTAAAATCAGGACATTTAGTATTTTTCATGTTTTTTGCAGGACACTGCTGCACAAATCAGGACCATCCTAAGAAAATCAGGACAGGTGGTAACGCTAACTGGATGCACAGGTAAAACAAGTGCTTAAAAGCAGGACCGCACCACAAAAAACTGTGCCATTAGAACGGTCAGGTGTTCAAATGCCACCATTTTTCCTATGTTAGTGAAGAAATCATCATTCACTACAAAAGCACTCCAGTAAGCATATTTGGCAATTTTTGTATACATAATATCAGCCCAGCACTGCACATATTTCACACATTTAAATTTAAATAAAAGTATTTACTTGGTCCTGCTGTGTGTGCAGCCTATCATGCTTTGCCTCCCACAGCACATCTTCTCCCATTGTCTTGTTCTGCTGATGGCACTGCCACCCCTGCAGCACTTTGTAAAAATAAAAGCCATCCCTTTTTTTTATTTTCAGATCCAGTTCTCGTAGGCAGAGTGAGGGTGGGAGGCATAAGTAAGCTTCTCACTGTGTAACACCTGCTCGGCAGAAGTACAGCCGCTTTCAGTAATGCCACATGCTCTGTTGCAGCAGGATGGGGAGCTGAATCTCACTCTAACAACCTCATAAAAGTAAAATACAGTCCTAAAACAAATACAAAATTCCAAATGAAGAAACCTGCCAGTACGGGAGAGGGTAAACCCGCCACCATGCTACACTAACTACGGATGCCTACAAAGGGCAAATGTCCTAAAGCAATGAACATCAACACAAAAGGACTAGTTTACATTACATATTGTTAATTGTTTCAGTTTTTCCATATCTAAAGTTTTTTTAACATGAAAAAATGATTGAAAAACAAGGAACCCCATTTTATAAGCACAAAAAGATATTCCAAGGTGTGCATTAAACAGATCTGACAGCACTTCCTAGGGTTGCCACACCCCTGGGCATTCACTCCGATCTGTTTAATGCACACCCCGTCATGTCTTATTGCTTACATAGTGGTCTGGTGCAAGAAATGAGGAGACTCCTTTGAACAAGGGCTTACCCCTTGGAATGCATGTCTGCCCAGATAAACTTTATGGCAAAACCTGACAACACTGGTGATCTGACAGTGTGGACCACCCTCTCCTGAGGTGGCAGCTCCCTCTTTCTCCACATAACCCTTCACTGCATCAAAATGCCACATGACACCCCTAAATGGGCAGACTAATAAGGGTCATCTGTTGATCATTCCTCCACCCTCATTGCATACATATGGTGCTTGTTGCCATCACTGAAATGGGTGGGCTAGCCGGAAGTCCTGAACCTTGTAGCTTAGACCCTTTTGTAGAGAAGCATCCTACTTTCATGACAAAAAAATTGTACTGGTGTAGAATTCAATCCTTATTATGAAATAGGAAGGAGAATCCTGTGCCCTGATTGGTCATTGGGCCGTGTATTAGAAATGTTTAATACACAGCAAAACAAGTGCTGTCCAGGTGGACACAGGACAAGAAAGAAATCTATGAACCAGTAGAATTTTTAAAACTGTCACATGCCATTTTACCTCTCACATAGCCCACACATAGAAACAGACCTAGTAACACACATGGGAAAACCAGTACTGTAACTATGGAGAGAGAGTACATTAACTCTACTAAACAAACTTAGAAGCAAGTCACAGTAGTAGTTTTTTCTTGTTTTTTGCAGTATTTAGTAGGATGTGTTCTGATGTTTTTGCCATGATCTTGACCATGACTGTAGCACCCCCACCCACTTGATTGCTGTCTGAACAGAAGTCCAACCTTTGTAGTTATAGTACAACTAAAGTAAAAGGAGCACTCTATTGATTTCGGACAAATATTTAAAGTACTGTACTCATGCACTGCTGTTCTTTTGATGCACTGCTATGTGATGCTACTTGATCTCAACTACAGCTGAGGTACTCGATGGCACCCCTCAATAAAAATAAACAGCTCCTATAGCCAGTACCTACACACAGTGAGCACTGTGCGCGCATGTGTGTGTGTGCGTGTCTGAGGGTGACTGACTGCCACGCCTCCCAGTATCGAACAAAGATCACATCAGACTGATGGGGCAGTGGAGGCCCTTCTGACACTCCTGAAACTGACCCTGCTCACTCATTCTTGCTGAATATGGAGCACCGGTAACATAGGATGTTTATACAATCCCCCTTTGTGTGGTAAAACTGGGTTAAAGGAATTCTTCGATATTATATCACCTAGTATTTTGAATAGGGATTTCATTTTATTAGGGGATGTCAATTTGAACTGGGCTAAAGCTGATGCACTTGGTTATGAAAATCTACTACATTCTTATAACTTGTTTCAACTTATAACTGAGCCTACAATGCTAAACTCTGTATCTGAGAATCATTCTATTCTCGATTGGAACGTTCCTAATAAGATACATACAGTATGTTAACGCACTCTGGGGTACTGGGTGATTCAGTAAGCAACCATCAAGTTATATTTGGTGTTTTTAACTTTAAATGGCCTCGGCTGCATTCTCATATAATACAGTTTCATAATTTCAAAAATTTTTCATCTGAGATAGTGAGCCAGGAACTTCAGTTTCTGGATTGGTCATTTCTCAAGTCTTTCCCAGACCCAGACTGCGCTGCTGACTTTTTTGTCAGCAATTATTAGAACTACAAGAAAAGTTATTCCCTTTAGCATACTATGGGTGGAGGTGTTGAAAACAGGTGGTTTTCTTATGACCTGAAGTTTTTATTAAGCAGAAAAATGATGCTTGGAAAACTTAGAAGCAGTCTCCCACCTCAGCTTTATTGCAGCCATATAGATCTTCGAGTAATTTTGCTTGTAATAAAATAAAATGGGCTAAATCTGATTATTTTCGACATAGATTAGAGGCAGCATATTCAGATTCTAAGAGTTTTTGGCACACTGTAAATTCCCTGTTGTCTCCTAAGGAGAGGGCAACTATCTCCTTTCTTAACTTCTCGGGAGGTATGGTAACTGATGCATTCATGATGGCTAATCTGTTAAATGACAAATTTACAGATGCCTCTGGTTTTGTTTCTGGTGTTTCTGGTTCTGATGGTAGTTTAGGAAGATGTGATATGACATCTGAGAACCCAAATGACTCTGATTCAGTTGGTATTTTGCCCAAGTCTGGTTTCAGTAGCATAACTGTAGCTAAGGTATTGAATCTTTTAAGTCAATTACCTGATAAGTTTGGTAATTGCGGAGGTGGACTGGATGCAAGGTTTGTAAAGATGGTTGCACCCTTTATTGCTGACCCTCTTGTTTACTACGAACTTGTGTTTAACCACCGGGTGTTTCCTATAGCATAGAAGGTTGCAAGAGTGGTGCTCATCCTTAAAAGGCCAATGCTGTTCTGCAGAGGACTTCTGTCCTATATCCATATTAAACCTAGGGTTGCCACCTGTCAGGTTTTTACCTGGTGGTCAGGTTTTCAGGGTCCCTATCAGGTAATCTGGTTTTGCTCTGTGCTGGTCAGGTTTTGAGCCATTTTGAGTGCTCACATACTTTTGAAACAAATTTTGTTATATCAGTCATTGTTTCAGCTACATGTCCAGGTTACAAACAAGTTCTGTTGTCAATGTAGCCTTTTGTTTGTGAATGCAGTCACCCTGGGAGGTGTAAAGTATGGCCATTAACTAACACCATTAACACTTACTTAACCTAATCTTTCCACTGCATCTTAAAGTGACATAGCAGCACAGCTGCCCCCATCTTTTGTAACAGTAACAGAGCCAGTTGTCCTCCACTTTCATTTGCTGGTAAACATTTTCATCTCTAACAGAATTTAGGCATTTTTAAATGTTTTTAATTATTTTATTTCCTCAAGAAAAAAGTATAGTCACTTATTTGGCTTTGAAATAGTACTGTGGACAAGAACAGGAAATGAAGCCAGAAAAAGATATAAAGTATGTATACTATTGTATGCTATTTACAGTAGTTCCCTTTGTCTCCCTAAATCATATCTGTAAATAGATTTCTTTTATCTCTGTATGTTTATTTGGTTAAACAATGTCAATAAATAAATAAATAAATATGTAAGTAAATACATAATTAGGAAGAACCTAGGAAAGTAACTTTAACAGGCACATTACAGTATCAACATTTGTATTTAACTGCTGCTTTAAGTGTTGTTTTTTACTGATATAACAAATGGACTTCTAGGAGGAACAATGCATGAGTCATGAAAAGGGGTGGGGCTAAGGGTGGAGCTTAGGATCCGGTTTTTGCCTCATCCAAAGGTGGCAACCCTAATTTAAACCCGTTAAGTAAGATCTTAGAAATGTTGGTGGTAAAGCAACTTACAAACTTTTTGGAATCTAGCAGTGTCCTGTGCACTGAACAGCATGGATTCAGAGGTGGTAGGGGGATGGGCCCAGCTTTGGTCAGGTTCATGAATGCCGTTCTCCAAGGTTGTGATAGAGGTCTCTTTGCGGGGGCGCTGTTCATGGACCCAACCTGGGCTTTCGATTTAATAGAGCACAACTTGATTTGTCAAAAGCTAACAGCTCTGGGTATTTCTGACATGGTAGTGACTTTTTAAAGAGTTTTTGAAGGAGATATTAGATAGTCTCTATAGATTCTGTTTTGTCTGATTCACATCAATTTTTTGTGGAGTTCCACACGGGTCCATACTTGGACCTCTGCTGTCCTCTATTTATAAACCAAGTTCCTCTATGTTTACCAAGAGCTGTTATCATCTTTATGCTGACAATCTAATTTTATACAACCAGGGTCAGACAATCAAACAGCTTAATGAAGGGTTACAGGGTGATTTTGAAACACTCAGTTCTTGGTTGTTATCTAATCAAATGGTTTTGAACATAAAAAAGACTAAGTACATGGTCTTTGGAAGTACTCTCCTGTTAAAGGAGAACCCAAGCTTGTAGATTTATGATAGGTCTGGTGGCTTACTTGAACAGGTAAAAGAGTTCACGTACTTGGGAGTCATTCTAGATCTCTGCTTAGGTTTTTTCTCTCAGGTTAAAGCAGTAAGTAAGACAATAAATTGCAAGTTGGGGTTGTTATATAAATGTAAGGCCTTTTGTCATACCAGTCTCAAAAGACCATTGCTATGGTACTTTACTGCCACACTCGACTATGTTTCTCCCTTGTACTACAATTTGGGAGTAAGGGAGGGCAGGGTTTTGGGTGTGGCTTATAATAATATTTGTCGATTTGTTCTTGGTGTCCCATTGCTAACACATTGTGTTTTGTACTCTTTTTGGATGTTATCTCCAAGTTAAATTTATACAAGCCTTTGGCAATTTGATTCATCAGGCCATATATGCAAAGAACCTTTCTCCATTAACTGATTTACTCGAATTTAGGGACCCCCAAGTACATTTCCTTTCTAATTTAGGAAATGTCTTAAAAGCAGATGTTGTTAAGAATAACTATGGCTTTCGTTCTTTTGTATCCTCAGCTGCTCATTTGTGGAATGATTTACCTTCGTCTCTTAGATCTGTTAGTTCCCTGACTTGGTTCAAGGCCAAATTTAAAAGTTATTTATTATCTGTTGAAGTATGTCATTGTTTTAATTGATTGTATGAAAATTGTTTGTTCTGTTTTGTTACATGGGGTTAGATCTGAACAAGGGCTTTGCCCAGTGTCTCTACCAGGTTAACAAATTTAAAATAAAAAAAAATTAAAAAACTGGGGACAACAAAGGTAGAGATAGCACATTACAGAGCACCAGTTACTAGGAACAGTGTGGTAGAGAGAGAGAGAGACACATGTCACAGAGCACCAGTAACGGAGCAGTGGGAAGGAGTGTGACAGAGGGATAATTGAGGTGCCATTAATAGGGACAGCTGGAGGGAAAGAAAATATCAGGCACTGGGATTGTAGACAACAAACACCCACATTGGAAGCAGAGCAGCATGGTAGAGATATTAAGGGAAGGGCAGACTGTACCAGGAACACACAGAGAGAAAGATGGGGGCACCAGAACCAAGATCTAGGACTGAGAGGCAGTCAAGGGCGAGATCATCAGGCAAAAAGGAAAGATTGACACACTGGTCGCTCAGGGAATGTGCAGATAGGACACTTTGACAAAGTAATAATCTGCAGTGCCCAAGCTATGGCCAAGTTGTGGCCCAGCAGTGACAAAAACAACTGGCTACTAAATCCCAGTAAAGAAAAGCAGGGGGAAAAAATACAAGTATGTAAGCCTACTAAGGTCAAAAATCAAATAAAAAAAGCATCAAGCATGTAGGCTTAATATGTATAGCCTCGAGGAAGAGAGGGGGCATGGCAGAAACTTTCAAGTACCTCAAGGGAATCAACAAAGCCCAAGAGGGTAGCATCTTTCAAAAAAAGAGGTGTGCAAGAACAAGGGGGCACAATTTGAAGATAGAGGGGGGGCGACTCAGAGGTAATGTAAGGAAGTATTTTTTCACAGAGAGGGTTGTGGATGCATGGAACAGCCTTCTGGAGGAGGTTGTGGAGTCAAAATCAGTGGTTGAATTCAAGCATGCATGGGACAGCCATAAGGCAATTCTAGGGGGTGGGGGTAGAAAGAAGCAGGCTGCTGGTTAATTAGGATCTGCAGCTTATCCATTAGGTAGGGAAATGGGCAGACTGGGTGGGCCAAGCGGTCCTTATCTGCTGTCAAATTCTATGTTTCTATGTAGGCGGAGGAGCTAATTTATGTGAAATTCAGACAAAAATTGCACTTTTTTTATTATTTTAACCTACTAATTAAAATTTTTACATGCATATAAAATTGGCAGTCCCATGTTATAAGCAAAATGAATAAGAAACTCTAGAGGTGTGCATTAAAGATTTCTAATGCAGTGCCAGGAGCTGAAGGCTCTCAGTCTGCAGCCTCATGCCTTACTATACCCCTTGCCGTGCATTTGAAATTTCTAATGCACACTCATTGTGTCTTATTGCTTACACATGGCACTCCAACTTAAGTTAGGTTATACCCACATTGGATCAACCTGTAAAACTTAACGGAATAACTTGTTAGACCAGTTCAAGTATAGCCTGTAAAACCAGCAGAGGCATAACCTGTAAAAGCCACTAAGACAAAACCTGTAAAACCCATCAGCAGCCTATAAAGGTCTCCAGTAGTACAACCTAAAAAAAACCAGGTACAAACTGTAAACTCATGAAGGCACGGCCTATACAACTCATTAATGAATACGTAAACAAGAAAATGTTGCAGTGGTCATTTTAAGAAACAGATCGCAGGGCTTTAGATAAAAGGGAGAGAATTATAACTATAGTTCGATTCCCATGAAATCTTGCATTTTTCATGGTTTCATCAAGTTAGAAAAAAACTAGACAAAGAGCTCTAGTGTTTAAAACAAGGATCACAATATATTTCTAAAATAGTGCCAGAAGTCATATGCAATGCCATCATCAGAGTGAAAGTGCTCCAAGGCTAATACTCTTTAATAGCACACTGCTTGTTTTGCCTTTAACTATCCCTGTTTGTGTTCGCTACTTGTTGATAATTGTGTATTAGAAAGTCTCAGTGAGAGGGAAAATGATGGAATCACTTCTGTAAGAAAGAATTGTTGAGTATCTAGAGGCCAGAGGGGCAGAGGACCCTAGGCAGCATGGATTCACAGCGGGAAGGTCATGCCAGACAAATCTGATAGATTTCTTTGACTGGGTGACCAAAGTAGTAGATCAGGGAGGGGCTGTGGACATGGCCTACCTAGACTTTAGCAAGGCATTTGACACAGTCCCACACAAAAGATTAATATACAAGTTAGCCAGCCTGGGAGTGGGTCCCAAGACGACAGCCTGGGTAAAGAATTGGCTGGAGAATAGGACACAGAGAGTAATAGTAAATGGAGTCCACTAAGAATAAAGGAAGGTTACTAGTGGGGTACCGAACGGTTCAGTATTAGGTTCGACCCTCTTCAATGTCTTTATAAGCGACATTGCAGAAGGACTGGAAGGAAAAGTATGTCTCTTTGCAGATGACACAAAGATCTGTAACAGAGTTGATGCACAAGGTGGGGTGGAAAGGATGAGAAGGGACTTGGCAAGGTTAGAGGAATGGTCAAATGTATGGCAGCTTAGATTCAATGCTAAGAAGTGCAAGTAATGCACCTGGGAAACAAAACCCAGGGAAGAGTACACAATGCGGGTGAGATACTAACAACAACAAAAATGGAAAGGGACCTGGGGATAGTCATATCAGATGACCTAAAGGTGGGCAAGCAATGTGAGAGGGCAGCAAGGAGGGCTGGGGGGATACTGGGATGCATAGGGAGAGGCATCACCAGTAGAAAACAGGAAGTTATTATCCCTCTGTACAGACAGCTGGTGAGACCCCATCTGGAGTACTGTGTGCAGTTCTGGAGACCCAATCTCTGCAAAGACATAGACAGGATGGAACTGTCCAGAGGAGGGCAACTAAAATGGTGCAGGGTCTGCACCGGAAGACATTTGAAGAGAGACGAAAGGAGCTTAATATGTATAGCCTCGAGGAAAGGAGGGAGAGGGGGGACATGATAGAAACGTTCAAGTACCTCAAGGGAATCAACAAAGTCCAAGAGGGTAGCATCTTTCAAAAAAAGTGGTGTGCAAGAACAAGAGGGCACAATTTGAAGATGGGGCGGCTCAGAGGTAATTTAAGGAAGTATGTTTTCACAGAGAGGGTTGTGGATGCATGGAACGGCCTTCCGGAGGAGGTTGTGGAGTCAAAATCAGTGGTAGAATTCAAGCATGCATGGGACAATCATAAGGCAATTCTAGGGGGCGGGGGTAGGAAGAAGTAGGCTGCTGGTTAACTAGAAAATACAAAATCACACATGCCCCCACAATGCAAAGCACCATGGGCTGCATATGCAAATCACCACAGAATGTTATGCTGGTCCAACTTTAAGCAGAATTGCATGGTGCCGAAAGGCCTCTCACAATTTTGAAAAGGGTGACAACAACAGAAGACATAGATGCGTGTTTCAGATCCTACCAGGGCTCATCAGTATGCCTCGTCTGTTTGACACCCCAGTGGAATGGACCAGCTACCCCTGAGGCAGTGTCCTGGGATATATTGTGGTGAACCCATTAAAATAAAAAACTATTTAAAAGACAAAGAACCTCTGTGCATAAACACTGAGGCAAGGGTTACCCCAAAGGGCATTTGGCTGGGAAGCCAAGTTTCAAGAAAATACAAAATCACACATGCCCCCACAGTGCAAAGCACCATGGGCTGCATATGCAAATCACCACAGAATGTTATGCTGGTCCAACTTTAAGCAGAATTGCATGGTGCCGAAAGGCCTCTCACACAGTTTGAAAGGTGCTAACAGAAGACATAGACACGTGTTTGGGTCTACCGGGACTCATCAGTATGCCTCGTCTGTTGTTTGAGCACCCCCCAGGATGGAATGGACCAGCTACCCCTGGGGCAGTGTGCCTGGGATATGTGTGGTGAACCCATTAAAATAAAAAACTATTTAAAAGACAAAGAACCTCTGTGCACAAACACTGAGGCAAGGGTTACCCCAAAGGGCATTTGGCTGGGAAGCCAAGTTTCAAAGAAAATACAAAATCACACATGCCCCGACAATGCAAAGCATCATGGGCTGCATATGCAAATCACCACAGAATGTTATGCTGGTCCAACTTTAAGCAGAATTGCATGGTGCGGAAGGCCCTCTCACACAGTTTGAAAGGGTGCTAACAGGAAGACATGAGCCATTTGTCTCTACTCCAGGACTCATCAGTATGCCTCTGTCTGTTTGACACCCCAGTGGAATGGACCAGCTACCCTGAGGCAGTGTGCCTGGGATATATTGTAGGTGAACCCATTAAATAAAAACTATTTAAAGACAAAGAACCTCTGTGCATAAACACTGAGGCAAGGGTTACCCCAAAGGGCATTTGGCTGGGAAGCCAAGTTTCAAGAAAATACAAAATCACACATGCTGGTTAACTAGGATCTGCAGCTTATCCAGTAGGTAGGGAAATGGGCAGACTGGGTGGGCCAAGCGGTCCTTATCTGCCATCAAATTCTATGTTTCTATGTTTCTAATATAGAAGCAACCCATTATGACGCAGACTGTTAAACTGTGACACAGTCTATAAAGCCTCATAGAGGAACAGCCCATAAAACCAACAAAGGAATAGCCTGCAAAACTCACAAAGCGCAAAGTGTAAACCCTGCTAATACATGGCCTAGAGAACTCTGAGGCACAGACCTGTAAAGCCTAGCAAATAACTATCTGCATGATTAACTGAGGTGAAGTCTGTAAAACCTATCAAGGCAAGATCTGTAAAACCCATTAACAAATAAACAGTAACACCTACTATACCAAGGAATAACCTGAAATACTCAGCAAGATAACACCTGAAAACCCACTAAGGAACACCATATAAAACCAAATGAGGAATAGCCTACATCGCTATGGTGTATGGATAAAGCCTGGAAATCCCACTGAGGAACTGCTTGTTAAATTCACTGAGGTAAACTTCCACTTGCATACTATGTGACTCTGAACACGTCATTTAACCTTTGCAGTGCTCCTGGATTGCCTCTGTAAATGGACCTTATGCCCAGTTGGCCTTACATGGTTACCAAAAAATAAAATTGAAACAAAAATCAAAAAATAAACAGCCTATTAATCCCTCCTATGTGGCATTGGGTCACATTGTCGCGGACAGAAACAGTGCAGCAATAAATGCTGCACACAAAACAATGACTGCTGAAATAAGGTCAGTCAAAACACAGACCATACAACAAACATGCACACCCCATACAAATGAATGGGACTTTTTCTTTTTTTTAGGAGGTTGCCCCCAGCACCCCTCAACATGGGGGGCTTCACCCACACACACACAGCCTGGATTTTAAATATCCAACTCCAAGCTTGTGTGGACTTTAGGGATGGGTGAAACTCAGAAGGGGGATTTTTTTTTAAAGCTGCAACACCAGGAGACCTGGAGGGGGAACTGAACCATGGTCCCAGATCTCCTCAGCTGCTGTGTGCTGGTGCCTTAGCCACTTCACAATGGGAGTAGCTCAATCAGGCACACCAGCACAGGCTTCTTCAGCCCTACCTCCACTTCGTGGTCAGCGACAGGGGTAGCGGTAATTCCCTACCACTGTTATACCCCTGTAGCTCTAAAGGTTTCCATGCTTTGCACTGTGCGGTTTTTGTACTGCTGTTACTATAGTGCTATATTGACCCAGTACCGTCCTAGACATAGCCAGTAAAATACTATCAAGCACATGCCATAAAACCAATCTAGGCATGATCTGAAAAATCCGCAGCCTATAACATTCTGAAGCACAAACTATACACCAGCTAAGGTGAAGTATGCAATGACACACAACAGGGTCTACAGTACATGAAGACATTTTGATGCACACCCAAGGGGTATTGTGGGGCATGAGGCATTGCACCTTCTAGCATTCAGTGGCATAAAATTACAGTGCATGCTGACTCATTAACGTACTTAACCTTAGGCACAGTGAGTAGATAGATTTAATCAGATCTCAGATTTTTACTTTTTCTTAAACTTCAGTAAGGACAATAAAAGTGAATCAATGTTCAATCTTAGAGTCTTATCAACTAGAAAGCAATACTGATATAATCTGTGCTGTTCTGTATTTGCCCAGTCAAGTAAATTGTATAGTATACAATGATGTGTTCAATGAGGAACATCTAACACAAAGTGACAAATATTGTTATAAGTATGATTTAAACTATAATTTGAGTTGTGAAATATTCATAAAACAAACGAATTGCATGTCAGTGTAGGTAGTAAAACATCAGCCCCTATTCACTTCTGAGTGTCATGCGATAAACAATTTTGAGTCAATATAAGATACCTAGTTTTGAATTAACTTGTTTGTAGATCTTATTTACATGAAAAGAAAAAGTCAAATTGTGGTCAAGAAAGACACTTAAATATTTTAAAAAATTCTGCTTATTTCTACCGAACACCTTTGTGGTTAAAAATCTTAAGGCCTTTGAACCTTCCACTAATTTAGTTCTTGGGCCAAAAGGCATGCATTTATTTATTTTTATACAGTTTAACAATAATCAGTGTTGAATAAGCCAATTATTAAGGGTACCAAAATCAAATTTAAGGCAGCATATGTTTCAGAGAGTGATGAAGAGCTTGTCATACACAACTGAACTTGAATTGCGTAAAGCAGATGGAATGGAGTTAAAATAGAGGACAACAGGGGACCAAGAATGGACCCCTGTGGTACACCATCAGTCAGCATCCTCTCACTAGAACCATCTTGCCTCACCACAAGAGGGCAAGTACTCAACTAGCCCTGAAACCAGGTACATGATCAATTGGACAAATATCACCAATAAATGGACTGTAACTCACCCAGGGGAACAAACTGTACATCCCACCAAGGAACAAACTGTAAATTACATTAAGCAACAGACTGTAAATTACTCTAAGGAATAGACTGTAAACCCTATAGAAGAACAGATTGTAAATCAGACTGAGGAACAAACTGTAAATACATGGAGAAACAGATTGCATGATAGATTGAGGGAGAGCTCCCAAACAATCATCCCCTGCATGTGAGACACTCTTATTCTGTGAAGAGAGTCTCAGGTGCAGATGCACTGGAAACATACACATTCCAGGACAGATTTTTTTTTGGTTGAATTACAGTGAGCAGTCCGAGCTATAATATTTCAATACATCCCCCATCACCACTATTGCAGGATAAAGTGGTGTCACTTGCATTCTGTTCGAGACAGAACAGCTCAGCTTTGCTTCATTGTTCTCCCCTGATCAGAACACACATGAAACCACTCTTATCCCACAATGAGTGGCTCCATGGGAGGTATTTGTATATAAATCACACTGAGGAACAAACTGTAAATCATACTGTGGAACAGACTGTAAATCCCACTGAAGAACAAACTGTAAATCACACCAAGGAATAGACTATAAATCCATGAAGGAGCAGACTGTAAATCCTGCAGAGGAACATACTGTAAATCCTACAGAGGAACAAACTGTAAATCTTACTAAGAAACAGACAATAAATCCTACAGAGGAACATACAGTAAATCCCACAGAGGAACAGATTGTAAATCCCACTGAAGAACAAACTGTAAATTACACCAAGGAATAGATTGTAGACCCCATGGAGGAACAGACTGTAAATCATATAATGGAACAGACTGTAAATCCTACAGAGGACCAAACTGTAAAGATCACTAATGAACAGACTGTAAATTGCATACAGAAACAGACTGTGAGGAACAGACTATGAATCCCACTATGAAACAGACTGTAGCCAACCAAGTGGCACTGAGGGTTGAGGCACTGGATACCTTACCTCGCAACATGCCAGCGACCCAGGTTCAGGAATGACCTTGGGTCATTAGTGAGCCGGCCCGGGGGGGGGAGGGAGCAGGATTGAGCAGCTAAAAGGCACCTCTCCTCTCCCAGGGTGGTCATTGCCCGCCCCTGTAGTTTCACTCCCACTGGGTGGAGGCCTGGTGGGTAGTGTAGGTGGGAGGTGGTGGCAGCGTAGCTGGAGGATGCCCTGAGGCATGGCATGCATGTGTCTCCACACACACACACGCACACACACCCAGGGCATTGGGATGAGGAGAAAACGGGGAGAAAAAGCTGATAAAAATCTATATTAAAAAAAAGAAACAGACTGTAAATCCTACAGAGGGACATATTGTAAATCCCACAGAGAAACAGAATGTAAATCCTACAGAGGAACAAACTGTAAATACCACAGAGGAACAGACTGTAAATCCCACTAAGAAGCAAACTGTAAATTCTACAGAGGAAAAAACTGTAAATAGAAATAAAGGAACAGACTGTAAATTCGAAGGAACAGATGGTACATCTCACTGAGGAACAGACTTTAAATCCCATTCAGGAACTGACCCTACAGAGAAACAGACTGCAAATCTCACCTAGGAACATGCTATATATCCCACTAAGGAACAGACTGTAAATCCTTTTAAGGAATAGAGGGTGAATCCTACTACAGAGGAACAGAATGTAAATCCTACAGAGGAACAGACTGTAAATACCATTAACAAAAAAGGCAGCATATCCTACAGAGGAACAAACTGTAAATCCCATAAAGGAATAAACTGTATATTTTTTTTCAGTCTTTGGTAACTGGTTAAGGCCAACTAGGCACAAGTGCCTGTTTTCAGGGGTGACCTGGGAGCACTGGGCAGTTAAGTGACTTACTCAGAGTCACACAGTATGCAAGTGAGGTTGTGAGAATCAAACCCAGGTCTGGTCTGCTGGATGTACCAAGTTCATTCACACCTCATTACTCTAACCTCTAGGTTATACTGCCAGCCCTACTGAGGAAAAGACTGTAAATCCCACTAAAGAGCAAATGGTACATCCCATCGAAGAACAGACTGTAAATCCTACAGAGTAACAGACTGTAAATCCTAAAGAGGAACAAACTATAAAGATTACTAGGAACAGACTATAAATCCACAAACAGATTGTAAATCCTACAGAGGAGCAGACTATAAATCCCATTAAGGAACAGACTGTAAATCCCACTGAGGAGCAGACTATAAATCCTGCCAAGGAGCACACTGTAAATCCCACTGGAGAATAGTGGTGGGAGAAGTGGGCTCAATCCGCTCTCTGAAGCGATTTGCGAGGAGCAAAGGCGGATCGTGAGTGCTCCACAATGCGGCTGAGTACTTCGCATTATAATGAGTAACGAAAGTCCATTGGAAACAATGACTTCTCATTACTCCACCTCCCCAGACCACTACTCTGCCAAATTTAAGGCAAAGTGCATTGCAGGCAGTGCACTTCACCTCACTTGCCTTGTTTTTGAGCTCCGAAGGTGAATTTTGCAGTGATTCATGGGATTTCAGGTCACATGGGCTCTATATTGATCTGCACAGCCTCAGTTTGGGGTAATATGAGTAGCAAGGAGTAGACAGTGTGCTCTGATAGCTGTCTGTGATAGGAATCTTGTAAAAGCTGTTCACAAAGCATTTTTGCATTTTGTGGGGGGATCCAACTTTAGTTCATCAATTGTAGGAAACTCTCCTGTGCTGATATCATTGAGCGTTTTTGTTTTTGTGTGGATTTTGAATGTTAATTTACAACATTGAGTGTGTGTGGTGAAAGACAGTGAAAGTGAGCTTTGGGGGAGGGGCGAATCTGTGGTGTAGGTAGATTTAAGTTGGAGAAATAGTGATTTCTTTGTTTTTTGGTTATATTTTTGTTATATAACTAACTGTGTTAATGTACACACAGTAATACTGTCAGTAATAGTAGAAATGTTCTTCCTGTTTGTTGTGTGGATGTGGTGCAGCAGTTCATAAGTTCAGGTTGTTTATATTACAAATTTACAATACGTAACGTGGTATAGTACTGAACTTTTGCATTTGCTATGCATTCCTCGTTCATTATTGTACACAAACTGTTCAGTGTGAGGTGTGTGTGCAGTGTTGTGTGCATCAAATAATATACCTTTTATTGTGCCACACACTAATGTAATTGCAGGCACAGCAGTGTGAACCTGCTATCCACTGCAGCTGCTCTAATTTTGTACTACGATCGTGGTATCTGTTCTTATTGTTTGCTGCTTGTGGTGTTGTAAAAATCTGCACTGTCTGCATTCAGTGCTCCCCCACCCCACATTCAAAAGGTATTTTTACCAGATTGGATTATTTTTGTGACCTCATCTCAGCACACTGGTTACTGAAGTTGTTTTAATTCCGTGACAGTCTCAGAGTAGTCTCTTATCTGTTGCTGAAGTTACAGTTGTTTTTTGGCTTCACATCCACCGTCCTTCCAATCAGAGAGTGAACGTATCAAAATCTGAATTTGGTTATAATATTGTGGTTGATCCCAAAATGCCTGCAAAGAGACGCAAGCAAGCTGTTTCTGCCATGGCAATGTTAGGAGTAAGATGGTCTGTGGACATGGTAGTAGTACACAGACACAGTTCATTGCTAATGTGGAGGAAAGGTATTTTTCTGCAGTGTTTTTACAGCCCAATCAGTAGCTTCACTCATAGTTGGAGGAGATGATGTTTTCCCAGCCAGTGGTGTTAGTGTTACTGGTGTTAGTGGTGGTGAGGTAGTATCTAGTATTGTTGCGTCAAATTGTAATTCGACCAGTGTACCATATCCAAAAATATTGACTGTGAAGCAGTGCAAGTTAGTGGCAGCGTAGATGATGTCATACTTCCAGTAAATATCCCAGTAACTGAACCTGAGGATTATGATAATCATGTCAACAATAGCATACAATGTGACATCTCCATCCACTGTGGCACTTATTGTCACACATTTTCCATGCAGTGATTCACAGTGTGGTGGAAAAATATCAGGTGATGGTGGTGTAGATGCTGATGATGAATGTGATGATGATGATGTTGCTGTTGTTGCGATGATGCAGTCCACATGCTAGCATCCAAGCAGAAGATGCCATGTGTGACGTTGATGAATATGAGATGATGATGTAATTGACTCCCGTTGAACCAGAGAAAAAGCACTTCAAAGTGGCTGTGTCTGAGTCTGTTTGCAGGGAATCCCCTGCGAAAAACTTGTGATCTACCAGTTTTAGTTGATGATGTTGATGACCCAGTAATCAATATTATAGTGTTATAGTCATGGTGGTCAGTTGCAGTCCAGGTGTGCAGTGCCCTAAACATCACATGCGCCCTTCAGTGCTTAAATAATGGACTTAAATAAGCCACATCATGGACATGTTAAAAGCAGAGCATCACATCCTTGTTTGGGATTTTTGTTCAAGATGCAAATGATGATTCAGTTGCAATTGCCAGGTTTGCCATGTGCGTGTGAGTCGAGTAAAAGGGGAGCCATCTGGCACAGGAAGACAGCATACGCATCTTAAGAATAGGCACTTGGCACTGTGGACCCAGCGCTGCTGGCAACTAATACCACATTGGGTGTTCACCCGCCACCGGCAACCATAGCCAGCATGTTGTCCCTTCATAACTGTTAACCCTTAGTAGGTAAATTAAACATGTGCAGTAGTGCGGTGAATAAGAGCAGAGGATTACTACGGGCATGATGAGGTGGAGGACCATAATGACTTTGAAATGTTGTCCAGTGCTGGTGAGAGAAGTTGTTGTTGTGGTGGTGGTGGTGAATTCAGTATGTCTAGTGCAAGTGGTACATCAACCCGGTTGACAGGCAAAATAACTGCATTTCTGGGTTTGTCATCATCACCTGTGCAACCGCCTTCATCAAATATCCACATGGCTACCCCTACCATGCCATTGATCACAGAGCACAACCATTTGTGATCAACACACCCTGTGTAAAACATTTAAGACAGCCCACGCTATAGAGTTTTTGTGCATAAGCTGAAGTACCCCCGAATCATACAGTGTCACGTGAACTCAATGCTGCTGTAGCAGAAATGCTGGCAATTGATCTTTGCCCTTCTCCTTTGTGAGAATTCTGTTTCCGGGAGTTTGCTGCATGTGCCTGTCCAAAATGGAAAGTCCCATCCAGGATATACTTTTCTACCTGCGTTTCCTCGAGCTGTTCAAGATCAGTCCAACTCAGTAAGACATATGCCTAACATTCCTCCTCTTCCATTCATCCATTTAAGTATGGATATGTGGACAAGTGGCAAAACAGCGGGAGTCTATTTTGTAGTATCGCACACTGGTGCAGTGCCGTGGGTTGTTTGTGATGTTGGTAGTGTGAATAATCCAGTGAGGCAGGATTGTCGTGGTAGCAATCTTCCAGGAATTTGACAGCATGCAACGATTGTCATGCGAATGTGACCCTGTTCACACACTGGTGAGAACATGTTGAACATGGTACTGACTGAAACTTGACAGATGGCTAAACCCTCTGTCCCTGAGAGCCTGGGTTCACAGCAAAGTGGCAATGGAACCAAATGTGGTGAAATGAATCACTCAACTGTTTTTTTTTTTGTGTTCCATGCATGGCCCGCTGTTTAAATCTTGTAGTTCAGGAGTTTCTGTGCACCCTGATATAAAGGAAATGCTGATCATGGTAACGATGTATCTGCTCACTTTTCAAGATCTGGAAAGGCCTCTGACCAACTGCGGCAGTTGCAGATACAAAACAGCCTTCCTCAGCCCCGCTGGCTGGAAGTTGTCACCCGATGGAACTCGACTTTATACATGGCAGAGAGGTTGTATGAACAATAAAGCCATCTCAGAATATCTTGTTATGCACATAAGCCGTGACAGTTCCGGGGCTCCATGTTATGCGCGACTGAACAGTGGCGGCTCATGGACTCTGTAATAACAATTTTATGGCCTTTTTGAACATGCCACACAGGCAGTGAGTAGAGTCTGCCTTCATTAGCCAATCAATTCCACTGCTGCAGGTACTGAGGCAGACATTGGTGAATGTACAGCATAGCCTTCATGTTGCCAGAGACGGTGGTAGCAGTATGTTGTTGCAACATATGCTGACGGTATTCAACCTGAATCATCACGTTTGAGCATTCAGCATAGTGACAACTTTGCCATGCATCAATACTGGACCCACAATAGAAAAAAGTGGCATTGCATCAGTACTGGAGGAGGGCCTGAACAGGTAAAATATCAGTGTCAACTGATGCGCCTGCTCATGTGGCACAGGAAGTTACGTGTTGCTAAGGTTAGCAAACCTCAGCAGCATAATCTGACTGAAGGTGTACCTGAGGACCATCAAGCATATCCTGTAAGGGGAAGGGGGCTGCAGTTCCAGGTGGTCTGCTTCACCAGTGACAATTTCATCCGCTTTTGGGAGGTTTTGTCTCAAGTAGGTATTTGTGAAATAAATAATTCAGGAGAACAGGATAATGCATCAGCAACTGGACTTTAGTCGCACAGAGAATGGTTGAGCCATATTTGTCTGAAAACAGGCATCTGACAATAACTGAAGATCCTCTTTTGTATTGGAGTTGAAAGGTCAGTGAATGGCCAGAGTTGACTGCAGTGGCACTGAAGTACCTCACTGCCCACCCTCAAGTGTAAGTTTTGAGATGGTATTCAGCTCAGCAGGTGCAATAGTCAGAGATCATCGGACAAACCTGTCTCCTGCAAATGTTAGTTTGCTAACATTCATTAAAATAGAATGAGGCACATACCAGCACAGACTGCAACCTCGGTATTTGTACCCTGCCTTAGTCATGGCAGTCTTGCTGATGTGGAAATGGAGCATCCTGGTGGCACTGGCAGTGGCTGCCTGAAACAGCACAGCACTGACATAGATGATGACACAATGGAGAAAAGAATTTCCTAGTGGTCAGACTTCAGACATCGATGACTGTGAGGGCAGCTTTCTTTATGAGGGATGATGATGTGGTTAATGTTGGCAGGTTTTAAATGAAGCTTTTTAAAGGTGGGTGTGCCCCAGACTACCACCATCAGGACTGATGTAAGCCACTGCCACCACTGCCACCATGAGTCTGTCTGCCCCCAGACCACCACCACCAGGACTGATGTTAGCCACTGCCACCATGAGTCTGTCTGCCCCCCCGACCACCACCACCAGGACTGATGTTAGCCACTGCCACCATGAGTCTGTCTGCCCCCATGGACCACCACCACCGGGACTGATGTTAGCCACTGCCGCCATGAGTCTGTCTGCCCCCCGACCACCACCACGGGACTGATGTTGGCCACTGCCACCATGAGTCTGTCTGCCCCACAGACCACCACCACCACCGGGACTGATGTTAGCCACTGCCACCATGAGTCTGTCTGCCCCACTGACCACCACCACAGGACTGATGTTAGCCACTGCCACCATGAGTCTGTCTGTCCCACAGACCACCACCACCGGGACTGATGTTAGCCACTGCCACCATGAGTCTGTTCTGCCCCAGACCACCACCATCACTGGACTAATGTTAGCCACTGCCACCATGAGTCTGTCTTCTCCCCAGACCACCACCACTGGGACTGATGTTAGCCACTGCCACCATGAGTCTGTCTGCCCCCAGACCACCATCACTGAGACTTATGTTGGCCACTGCCACCATGAGTCTGTCTTCCCCCAGACCACCACCACTGGGACTGATGTTGCCACGCCACCACTGCCACCATGAGTCTGTCTGCCCCTGGACCACCACCACCATGGACTGATGTAAGCCACTGCCACCACGCCACCATGAGTCTGTCTTTCCCCAGACCACCACCACCAGGACTGATGTTAGCCACTGCCACCATGCACATCTGTCTGTCCCCTGGACCACCACCATCGAGGACTGATGTTAGCCACTGCCACCACTGCCACCATGAGTTTGTCTTCCCCAGACCACCACCACTGGGACTGATGTTAGCCACTGCCACCACTGCCATCATGGAGTCTGTCTGCCCCTGGACCACCACCACTGGGACTGATGTTAGCCACTGCCACCATGAGTCTGTCTTCCCCCCAGACCACCACCACTGGGACTGATGTAAGCCACTGCCACCACTGCCACCATGAGTCTGTCTTTCCCCAGACCACCACCACTGGGACTGATGTTAGCCACTGCCACCATGAGTCTGTCTGCCCCCCAGACCACCACCACTGGGACTGATGTAAGCCACTGCCACCACTGCCACCATGAGTCTGTCTTCCCCAGACCACCACCACTGGGACTGATGTTAGCCACTGCCACCATGAGTCTGTCTGCCCCCCAGACCACCACCACTGGGACTGATGTTAGCCACTGCCACCACTGCCACCATGAGTCTGTCTGCCCCCTGGACCATCACCACTGAGACTGATGTTAGCCACTGCCACCACTGCCACCATGAGTTTGTCTGCCCCCAGACCACCACCACCGGGACTGATCTTAGCCACTGCCACCAC
The DNA here is from genome assembly GCA_016271365.2 of Neoceratodus forsteri. NCBI lineage: Eukaryota > Metazoa > Chordata > Ceratodontiformes > Ceratodontidae > Neoceratodus > Neoceratodus forsteri. The sequence goes on along the minus strand of CM057454.1, from coordinate 949,007,911 downwards.
TGCCACCATGAGTCTGTCTGCCCTCCAGACCACCACCACTGGGACGGATGTTAGCCACTGCCACCACTGAGCCTGAGTCTGTCCAGGCCACCACATCCATCAGCCACAGACGCAAAGCTTCTTAATATTTAAACCATAAAGTGAGTATGTGTACTCATGTTTGTTATGCTGCTTCACTTCCTTTAGTTGTATGTTTTGTTTTCTGTAGCTTTTCAGAGCCGCAATACTAAAATACATACGGTACACTTCTTTTGTTTCTTTTACAGGGTAACAAAAAAAGGCTCCATCGCTAAAACTCATCGGGAATGGTACTGTAGCTGTACCGCACAGAGAGGAAGCGATGTACTATCCATGTGAAATCCATTCTGGTAAGTATGAAGCTTTTATTTCATCCATTTCATTGTTTTGGAAAGACTGCAGCAAATATTTCACACAGGTTGTGTTAGTTGACAAGATGTGGGTTTGAAATGTAAAATGACTTTAGATTGAGATTTGAGAACCAGGGAGGGACACATAACAAGTTGTAAGAAGTCATTCATTTCTTTTTTAGGAAACTTCCTGATGCTTTGTTGTTCTGTCAAAGTGGCCTTATCCAAAACAGTTCTTCAACATCAGGCACCCCCCTCCCCCGAGCTTGGGCACACATGCAACACACAGAAGTCGTTTCACTGGATGACCATGACCATCCTAACATCCGGACTCCAGAAGGATGCTAATGAAATCTGTGAAGAAGTAACAAAATAAGAAACCATTAGAGACAAACCTGCAAATATGATTCCCCACCCCCCAAAAAAAAAATACTTACCTTCATGTGCTTGACAGTTATCTGTTTCCAATATCAGTGCAAAAAATTCTCATTGAGCACTGGAATGTGCACACCAACAGTTTCTGTGTGACCTGTGATGCAGAACAATACCATGAGTACATGTCCATGTCAACCCCCCACCTCACCTAATACACAACTATATATATATATATATATATACTCTCCAAGGCTACTATTAGTGTACAGCCAAAGGGCACCCTTCAATCCAGTAGAGATGATCACATTGCATTTGCTCAAATTGTCTCGCAGAACACATTGGACCAGCAACATGACTCTCACAGTCATCATTTTATACTGGGGTATGTGCTGAAACACTCTCCTTCCACTGTGTTACCACTTGTCAAATTTTCTGAACACAAGCAGGATGCATTTTGGGCCAGCAGAAAAAATCTGGAGACTCTGTGCCACTTTTGTGCGCATGACTGAGTGCGCCATTAATTCTGGGGGACTTTGTATGTGCTGAAACACTCTCATTCCACTGTGTTAACACATGTCAATTTTCTGCACACAAGCAGGATGCATTTTGGGCCAGCAGAAAAAATCTGGGGACTCTGTGCCACTTTTGTGCACATAACTGAGTGCACCATTAGTTCTGGGGGACCTTGTATGTGCTGAAACACTCTCATTCCACTGTGTTACCACTCGTCAATTTTCTGCACACGAGCAGGGTCCATTTTGGGCCTGCAGAAAAAATCTGGAGACTCTATGCCACTTTTGTGTGTTCTGTGATTGTTGCTGTGAGCTCATGATGTCATACTGATATTTTTACAATTAAAGCAACATTGCATGAATGTCCTGAGTCTCCTGACAGTTTTGAACTGTACTTTTTTATGCTACTTTACATTGCCACAGCCACCACTAGTTACCTCCGAGTCGTGACTTGAATGATGCACTTCTTTTCACAATTTATGTCTGCTTTACTTACTTGACTATTTTTTTTCATGTATGAAAAAAAAATGATCACGCCTTCCAATATTGTTCGGACCAGGTTTGTATTTATTTGCAGCTGCTTTTCAATAACTATTGTTCCGTGGTGTCATAAAACACTGCCTGCTGCATAACTGTTAATTAACAACAGAAGTGAGATATAACAACTAATTGATGTGATGGAGGAAAGCAGAGGAAAACAATGACAAATACCTGGTCAGCAGCAATTTAAAAGGAATTCTCCTCTAATTATTTCATTTAATTATTCAACTACTGTAAATTCACGTATCATTCCAGTCAGTCAGGATGTAAGTAAAGGAAGTTGTAACGCAGCATTAAAAAATATAGGTCAGAGTTCTCAACAGATTGTTGCACTGCTGCTTTACAGAGATTCACCACATTACATAGTTATGGTGATGCACATAAACTGATATGTGGGGGCATTACTTCCACTGGAATATTTCTTGCTCCACAGAGTGCAATATAGTTCTGTTAAAACCGCCCATAATTTCATTACAGTTTGTCATGTGATGGAGGAATTACCGATCAGAAAAGCCACCCACATTCTGCACCCCATTCTCAGCAACGTTAGGACGTGATGCCAGGGGGAGAGCAGGTGCATGCTCTACTATAGTGAATGTCAGGCAGCTATCCCAATGTTTCCTTATGTTATAAGGTTGACTTTGTGGTGAAATGTGGGAATGTTTCCACTAACAAGGCTCTACTTACTGGAAACATGCCCACACGTTTCACACCACAAACTGACCATTATAACATAAAGAAACATTCGGAAAGCTGATGGACAATCAGATATTCACTGTAAGGAGCACGCACATGCGCTGTCCCTGCCATCACACCCTAACGTTGCTGAGAAGGGAGGCAGAATGTGGGTAGATTTTCAGAATGGGAATTCCTCCGTCACGTGACACACTGTAATAAAATTACGGGCGGTTTTCACTCAAATGTATTGCACTATGTGGTGCAAGAAAGATTCCCCTGGAAGGGAAAATGTGTATGATTAAACAACAACAAAGAAAAAACACACAAAAACAGTACAACACAGTAGTGGGGTGGTGTGGGGGTGAGGGCAGAAAACAATCCCCTAACTTACTGTGGCTATGGGATGCTGTGGTGGTCCAGCAGCAGGTGCAGCATTGGAACTATTTGCTGTTGCTGTTGTTCTATTCTGTTGACCTGCTGCTGCAAAGCACTGAACCACTCATTTTTTTCTTCAAGAGTTGCCCACACCAGGGCAATGTCAGAATGTGTTGGGACTGTGCCGGGTCCACTGCAGCAGAGAATCCAGGTAGTGGTGGTGCTGGTGGGGAGAGGGTGGTGCTGGTGGTTGTGGTGGCGGTGATGGTGGAGCAGCTGCTGTACTAGCCCACCCTTCTGCTGCGCCGGTGATGAGGCACAACTCCCACCCCAGCAGCACCCTCGGCCACTGCCACGGAAGGGCCAGCAGGTGGACACCTAGCCCCTTCAATGGCAGCCTGCCACTCTGCCCTGTGGTGGTTCAGCATGTGGGTGCATTGGACACCGGTCCCCAAATGTGTCCCACAGGGGCCACAGCAAACCACCGCACCACACAGATGGCACACCACCACTGTGCTGTCTTCCCCCACAGAGCTAAAAAACTCCCACACTGGGGAGCTGCGGGGGGGACCAGACACAGTCCTCACATGAGTCCCACCAGTGTTTTCCAGGGCCACCTCCAGTGGCTGTGGAGGTGGTGGAGGGGGTGCTGCTGGAGCCCCTATAGCTGCTGCTACCAGTGGTGGTGGCAGTGGCAGAGAAGGTGGATGCACTGCAGCCACCAGTAGCACTGGTGCTGCTGCTGCTCCTGTTGCTTGAACATGGGGGGAAGCAACACCCAGGAGTCAGGAGCAGTCCAGCATGACACAACCGCCCCGTCCCCCACGGGTCCACACTCCTGTCTGATCGCGCCCATGGGCCAGTGACTCGCCTTTTCCAGGGTCCATGTCCATCCCTCCCACACAAGTCCCCAGCAAACACACACACACACACTCACACACAGTCACTCATACACACAAAACAAAACAACACTTATAAAAAAAAATTAACTACCAAAACAAAATCACAAATACAATACAAAAACTAAATAAAGATAGTGTCTAAAAAAACTGTTGGTTTACAAAGGTAATAAGCACTTTTCACTGACTCCTACACTACTCTCTTACAAGCCTTCTCCTTCTATGAATGCAAAGAAGGAAGTGAAACTGCTTCTTGACTCACTTCCTTCCTGCCTGGCTAAAGCATGTGACTTACAGTACTGTAAGCCATGTGATGTGTGCGGGGCTGCCTATTCTCTTCTCACTTCGCCTTACAGCATAATGGCAACGCAAAGTGGTAATAATAATGATGTGAAGTGAGCACCTTGCAGTGCCCACTTCACATTGTACTCCGCAGACGCGAAGTAGCCACTTCACGTCCACTTCACCAGCGGATTAAAAATTCACTGCATCTCTACTGACAAAACAGATTGTCAATCCCACTGAGGAACAGACTGTAAATTGTACTGATGAACAGACAGTAAAACCCACAGAAGAACAACCTATGAAACTCTCCCAAGAATAACCTGTAAATCCTCTGAAGCACAGTTTATAAAACTCTCCAAGGAATAGCCTGTAAACCCTCTGAAACACCATATAGAAAACATATCAAGGAATAGCCTGTCAACCCTCTGAAGCACAGCCTATAAAACTTATCAAAGAACAACCTGTTAAGCCTCTGAAGCAGAACCTATAAAACATCAAGGAATAGCCTGTCAACCCTCTGAAGCACAGCCTATAAAATTGTCATAAAACAGCCTGCAAAATTTTCTGATGCACAGCCTATAAAACCTATCAATGCACAGCCAGTGAACCACCTTTTTACAGTTTATTCAAAAATACAGGTATATCTAGGCATAATGACAACATAATCCAAATTAAAAGTGGTCCTCTGAGATTATTATTAAAGTTTGTGATTATTAGACATGAAAAATAACTTACTGTATATTTACTGTATGTTAAACAAAACTAACAGTGACTAAGTTCATACAGTCTTACTTTAACTTGTATGCTGGTAAAAAACAAGCAACATATTTTCACTTTCCATCTTACAAGAGGTAAATGCAGCAATTCATCAGTAAGAGAAATTCAATCAATTTGCTCCAGCCCATTCGGATGATGAATCTGGCAAACTTGAGCAGGTCTCTGTTGGTGGTACTTATAGTGATAAAATTTATATTAACCCTCTTTTGATCTTGGTGCTTAACATAAAAATGCTTTCAAGTAATGCCTACAGCCAAGCATTAGTATATCTATTGCTTTAGCAGTGGACCAAAGACTTTGAACTGCTAGAGTGAGAGTCCAGCTGTCGGACCATATAAACTGGTTCTGGTTGGGGGTGAGAGCCTCAGCCAAGAGCCAGTCTATATACTACTCAGACTTTTCTTCTTTTCTTTACTTCTTCCCGACGTTACCTAATTTTATATTTGGTTACTGGGGTTTTAAGTTAGGTGGGGGTTGGGTTTGTTTATTTAATATTGAAGTGATTTTGTATACTGTTTGCATGATTTTAATAGTGGTTGGGTTTTAGTTTGTATTTTGAGTTGGAAATTTATTTTGGGAGAGCCAGGGATTTATTTATAGTAGGTTTGATAATTGTTAATCTGGACATAGAAGTCTGGAATTTGGGCTTTTTAAAATGTGTTGGCAGGCAGCTCTCCTGTTAGGTGCTACTCCCTTCTGAACTCTATGGTTTCCACCCTTTTAACTGCCCTCCACTGTCTGCGGCGGTTTATTGCCACTGCAGGTCATTGGGGATTGTGGGTAGTAGACAGAGGGTGGGGGTCCTGGACCTGGGGGAGAGTGGAGTGGCTGGATTAGGGTTGTGAGAACCAGGAGATGCCCGGGGTGAAATGGAACCCAACGAGGTTTGCCTTGTCTGGTGTCCACCCAAGGGCTCCTCTTGTAGTGGGTAGGTAGCTCGGCCGTCCCGGTATTTCATCCAACTCACACGGTGTTATGCAATGCTAGAGCTACTAAGAACAAGACCACTATTTTAGCTGATCTTGTTATCTTGTTGGGTCAACAGATCTGGCTTGCATCACTGAGACCTGGCTGGATGAAAATGTTGGCCCCATTTTAGCGGCAGCAGTTCTGGCCAGTTTCATGTGATACACCATGCAAGGTAGGATCGCATGGGTGGGGGTATCAATTTGTTTTAAATCAGAATTAAGCCTTGTGGATGTACCAGTTGAGGGAACCAGATCCTTTGAGTGTGTTGTGGTCACGGGTGTGGGGTGCAGGATCTTTCTCATCTACCATCCACTCTGAGCTGAGAAATTGTTCCTGCAGTAAGTCGTGGACTTCATTATCGGCATGATATTGGAGTCCCCAGGTTGATAGTGCAGGTGAATTTAATGCCTGGGGTGACGATGAACTCTCGCTATTTGGTCAAGATTTCGTCCAACTTATGTCTTTGCTGGGCTTTACACAGGTAGTTACCTCTGTGACTCATATTAAAGGACACTCATTGGACCTGGTTTTCCTCCTGGGGATGGAAACCTCTGACTTGGTAGTGGAACCAGTCAGTTGGTCAGATCACCACTCCATAAGGTTCAAATTCTTACTCCCCTTATAGACCTGCCACTGTGGAAATTGTCCATCAAGACTTTGTGGGGAGTGACCCCAGATGGTCTTTTGGCAGATTTGACCTATCAGGGATTACTGGTACAAGCGAGGGTCCTGAAAACCTTCTACAGGCCTATAATATGGCTTTGGTGGGGCTCTGGATGTTCTGGTTCCTGTCTGGGTTTGCTCTCTCACTCTTCACCCTCAGTTCCCTTGGTTTGATGAGACTTTGAGGGAATTGAGTCGAGAATGGCGAAGGTTAGAACATAGCTGGTGGAGAGCCAGCCTGGATGCTGACAGACTTAGACTGATACGACATTTTAAAAACTATCAATCCGCAATCTTCCATAAGACGGCAGAATTCCTGTCCGGGGAGATTGCTGCAGCTCAGAACTGACCAGTTCAGCTCTTCTGAACTGTGAACAGACTGTGCAGTCCAGCCTGTGTACAAGTTTGGAGATCATTTTCTCACGAAAAGTGTGAGGAGTTTGCTCAGTTCTTTGCTGATAAGATTGCTGATATCAGATTGGAGATCCAGTCAGCTCATTCTGTGGGGGGGGAAGGTGGTCAGCGAATTGTCACTTCACCTTGGCTTTGCTGGATGGAGTTTGAGTGGTTGGGGATTGAGGATGTCATGCGTATTCTCAGAGATAGGCGCCCAACCAGTTGTATCCTGGATCCGGGCCCTACTCTCCTTTTATTAGGCTATATTGATGTCATTGACCCAATCCTTGTGGAGTTAGTCTGGTGTTCACTGGAGACAGGCGAGTTCCCTTGCTCCCTAAAGGAGGCACTGGAAACTCCCCTTCTCAAGAAATCATTGCTTGACCCAGACGGCCCCACTAACTACCGACTGATCTCTAATCTTCCCTTTGCGGGGAAGGTTATTGAAAAAGTCGTGGCACTGCAGTTAGAGAACCATCTTACCATCCATGACATCTACAATCCTCTCCAGTCTGGTTTTCTTAAAAGGCATAGTACTGAGACCCCTCTGGTTCGGGTGCTCAATGATCTCCTAATTGCAAGAGATCATCTTGATCTCTCTTCAGCTTTTGACACTGTGGACCATGGGGTGCTGCGATCACCTGCATACCATCTGTGGCCTGTCTGATACAGTCCTCAGATGGTTTCATTCATTCCTCACTGGTAGATCACAGATGGTTGTCTCTATGGGTCATTTCTCTGAGGCTTTCCCCCTGCATTGTGAGATACTGCAGGATTCCATGCTGTCCCCCATGTTGTTCATGGTGTATATGCTGCCATTGGGAGACATTGTGAGATGGTATGGACTGAGGTTTCACTGTTATGCAGATGATACACAGCTCTACCTGTCTTTTGCACCCAATCAGGATAGTGCACTCTCGGTTTTTAATAACTGCCTCATAGAAATCCAGGACTGAATGAACATCAGCTGGTTAAAGCTCAGTTCGGACAAGACCAAGGTGTTGGTGGTGGATCCTGGTCGCCAGATAGGGGGTTGGGATTGTGTCTTGGGGGGTCCCAGTTACCGACCTCTGCACAGGTGTGAAATCTGGGGGTAATTCTTGACAACGGTCTGACACTTTGCTCTCAGGTGTTGGCCATAGTTAAGTCCTCTTTCTTTCATCTGAGGAATATTGCCCAGATTAAGCAGCTAGTTCCATCTGGTGACTTACCTACTCTGATCCACACCTTTGTGACTTCATGCCTTGACTACTGTAACTCCCTTTACCTAGGGCTTCCAGGGGTTGATATCAGCCACCTGCAGCTGGTGCAGAACACTGCGGCCATGCTGCTGTCTGGGTCATCTTGATCCAGCCACATTACGCCTGTGCTGCACGAACTGCACTGGCTACCAGTTCAGTGGTGGATCACCATCAAGGTTGGTTTGTTGACCTATAAAGCCCTGCATGGACAAGGACTGAGCTACCTGCATGATCTCTTGCATTCTTACTGCCCCCTCCAATCATTCGCTCGACCAATGAGGGATTGCTGGAGATTCCCAGGGTACAGTTAAAAACATCTGGATCGAGGACATTTTCATTTGTGGCCCCTACCCTGTGGAATTCTCTGCCTCACCAGATACAGGAGTGCCTGACAGTGAAGAGCTTTAAGACCACCTTAAAGAGAAGCTTTCATGATGGTCCAAAAAATTAGAGCTTGTAGTCATTATATGCAGTACTAGACCTTTTGTTTTTCCAATTGTTTAACCAGGTGAGACACACTTAGCTGAAAGCTTGTTTACAGGTGCAACCTGGGAGCACAGGAAAGTTAAGTGACTTGTTCAAGGTCACACAGTATGCAAGTGGGGGCTGTGGGGTTCAAACCCAGATCTCTAGATTTGCAGCTCAGAGCCTGAAAAGGTGTGTGCATTTGTTATTTTTGGACAATGTTTACTCTGCCTTCCATAATTTGGATTTGTTTTTGAGCCCTGCTGCACTTGCCATTGCTGTTCAGCTGCTGGGTTGCTAAGTCCTAATGACATCATTGTAGGATAGGGGAGTGACTCACACTGTGCAGTACCATGCAGTTGCAACAATGTTGTGAGGGAAACTACCAGTACTCAGTATACATACTGTGTTCCCTCCCCAAGACACTCCTGTTAGCAATGCATTATGCCAAAATCCAAATGCCTTGTCAGTATGTTTTTTTTTGTGAAATTGACTCTGCCCCTACAGTGATGTCAGCAGTACAACTCTAGGTCCACAGCAACACCAGGCTTGCCATAGAAGCCCTGTTAAAACCCTGCAGCTTTTTAGCAGCTCAGAATGCAAAACCAATTGCAGCAGACAGTAATGAAATACAATTCCAGAATCAATGCAAGAAGGTAATTTATGCATGAAAGTCAAAGGACTGGTGAAGGTCCTCTTTAAAGACCTATTTATTTCAGCTTGCATTTGGGGGCTGTTTGTAATTGATTATTATTGACAATTTTTTGACTACTATATTGTATTTTAATATCTTAAGGTTTTAATTGCTGTTTACTGTGCAGCACTCTGATACTTGGTGAAGAACTCTTTATAAATAAAGTTTATTATTATTATTATAATTTATTGTTAAATCTTACAGCAGTACAAGGAATGGTGTACAGTCATATGAGTGAGTATTACTGAGCGGCTCAATATGAGTGACTCAGAACTACCACTCGTACTGAGATTGAGTGGTAGGAGAGATCTTCTATCCTGTAGAGCAAGTGTAGCAGGGAGCTACACTCACTACAGCAGGAAATAGGATGCTGTTTGGCCAAGGCCTGCTGAGCTGGCCATTTAGCATAGTGGTGTAAGCCACTGTCTGCTGAGCCAGCCGACCCAGGCCTGGTTCTAGGGGGAACACGTTTTTTTCTTTTTTTTTAAGTGTTAACTTTCCCATGGGTTTGCAGCCCCCCCCCCCAGGAAGTTGATTATTTTAAGTTTGGGGGTGCGGGGAACTTGCACCCCAGATAAAAATACTAATTTTGGTTGTTTCTTTGATGTAATATGCAACCATTGCTATTTGCAATGGTCGTTGTAATGTAAGTCGCCCTTTTGACGGGTTCTTTTTATTCAGTCTATGTGATCGCAGTGTTTAAGACTTGTTGTCATCACATAAAACCCAAAGAAAAGATTCAACCATAAGAGGTATAATGAGATTTGCTGACTAGAAAACAGCTGTGGAATGATACTTTCTCTTGCATATGTCAGTCTTTTATGAATAGACAAAATAATTATGATACAGCAATTAATGGGAGGATCTAAAAATGAAAATATTTAATTCACACAGTTCCTTCAATACACTAAGCAGTACATTTGTTGCTTTAAGGATTTAAAAGTATACAATTCAGAAAGGTAGCATAATTATTCAGGTGAACAGGGGTAGGGTTTTAGGAGCTAGTCTGCATGGAGAGATTTAAAAACGGAACTCTTACAAGACCCAGTCCATGCTCTTTGGATCCTCACCTAATCTAAGGTCTTGTCCAGATGACTTAGCCATTTGCTGCTCTGATGGCTCCCTTGTCTCTACTGCTAATTCTTTCAAATATCTAGGTCTTATCCTGGACTCTACCCTTGATCTCAACTTGCACATCTCGAGCATCTGGAAGTCTGTGAATACCAAACTCAGGCTAGCCTATAGGATAAAATATACTTTAACTCCCACTGCTAGGCTAGCAGTCACCCAGGGAATCCTGCTACCTAGCCATACATATAGCCACACCTCTTACTACCTTACCAGTACTTCCAATCTAGACAAATGGAAAGTCTCCTATAATAACATATGCCAATTTGTCCTTTCCACTTCCTGGCTAACACAGCAATGTACATTGTACACTAAATTTGGCTGGCTATCCCTTCTCTCTTGTCACCTATTTGCACTTGGCTGTATGATCAATAATGTTATTCGATCCTTCATGCCTGCTGCCTCACAGCCATGTTGACTACCCAGGACCAGTCCTACCCTTGCATTCCTGCAGCCTGTCCCTCCTAGCTGCACCTAGATGCTCCTCTAAAATGGGTGAGCAAGTTTTGTCATTTTGCCAATGGAGCTTGGAATGTCCTATCACCTCTACTCCAAGTTGCCCAGTCCCACTACTGTTTCAAAAAGCACTCTACAAATTCTTAGGCAACTCAGACACCTGCTCTTGCACTTGACTCCTATTGACATTTGTTTCATTTTGTTTCCATTGTTAATTGTCTATACTCACTTTGAACTCTTTGGTATGTTTCATTGTAATTTGTTTCCCCCTCCTTCTTATCTTCTTATCTTCTGGTTAAACTATGTATTCACAAGTTTTAACTCTTGACTGTTCACTGTTTAATTTGTAACCATAAGATCAGACTATGCTCAATAATGTAATGTTCTATACCCATCCTTCCTGTATGCCATATTGTTTTCTGCTGCCTTATTGATCTACTGTTCTGTAACCTCTTGGGTTGTGCCTGAAAATAGGCACTGTATTGTCTAATGCACATAACCATTTAACAAAAGTTAAATAAATAAATAAAATACTACAGCTACAATATCAATGTATTTTGTATAATAGTAATAGTACGTAAGTAATACTTTATTTCTATTTTGGCACCCAATCCCAGAGGCTCTGGGAGCCATTACAATCAAAAACAAGTTTGGACAGTACAAACAATATTCTTATAATTACTAAAACCAGATATATATAAAATCAGTTATTTATTACCATAAAATGCCATCTTAAAAAATATAGGTCTTCAATCCCCTTTTAATTGCCTCTACTGTTGGGGCCTCCATTAAGGATCTTGGCAACGAATTCCAGAGGGTCGGGCCAGAAATAATGAACTTCTGTGAATGCTAGGCCGACAATGACTGCATTTACAATAGCTAGCAGTTCTCAAAGCTTGAAGTAAGGTAAAATTGTTTCTGTTTAAGGATTTTCAACAGGGTGGACACAGCACTTGCATCCGTATTTTGTTCACATGCTGCATCCACTCAGATGAGTCCAGATGTATTTATCCTATTCACATATTCACAGATGCATTTGTGACAATTCCTGTTGTTTCTGGCAATTTCTCCCTCAACAACAGGACTTCATCCTTTTTGAAAGCAACTGTGGAAATCCAACCTGGGAGTTAGGGCCATCTTTTGATGTTTAACTTCTCGGTGGAATTCCACACATGATCTGAAAAAGAGACATGAGTCTTTAAAAATCTCAGTTGATGTAATTCTGTTTGTTACAGAGTAGTATAGTTGAGCTTTGTGCTTCAAGGTTGTGTTGTGTGTGGGTGAGGGGGGCTGTCTATGTTTACAATTCCCTAAAAGCTTGATTCTTTGGAAAGGGGAATCTTGATTGTAATTTTAAAGTGCTACAGTTGATCTTGGTGCTTCAGGTGTTTATTTTTGTAAATGGAGACTTACCTGATATGTGTGTGTGTGTGTGTGTGAGTATATATGTGTGTGTGTCTGTGTGTGTGTGTGTGTGTGTGTGTGTGTGTGTGTGTGTGTGGTTTCAGCCTGAATAGAGAAACTGGGGGTACTGGGTTAATATAGTGAGGACAAAATTGCACATGGAATACCATACTGTAGAATGGGCAAATGGCTCCACAGCAACAGGGATTGTTTCAGCATATGGTAAGAACTGCTACCCCTGTCACTGTAGGTTGCCATTAAGGAATGTGAAGGATACTGCAGGGGCAGTGCCTGTCCAAGCCCCTCCCATGGTGGGGTGGCTAGAGCACCTGCCTCCAGTGGTGTCAGGGACCTTGTGCTGTAGTTTGGTTCTCCCCAGATTCCACTGTAGTGAAACAACTCTTCCCTACTCCAACTTTTCCTTTCCCTTTTTCCTCTAAGTCCACGATCCTCCAGAGCTGATTATTATAAGTCTGGGGGGGTGGGGCGACCCCCCCATATCACGGGGTGCAGGGGCAAATCTCCCTGCCAAAAGAAACAGTTGTTGATTTTGTAACTGCATGTGATCTTGTTGTTTCAGTTGGGATTTTGTCCCGATACTGTTAGAGTGCAATCTGGTGTGTCTGTATGCTGTGTGTGTGTGTTTGTACAATTTTGTTCATGACATTATGACCCAGTGCCAGAAACTGGGTGTATAGGTAGGTCGAGAACAGCAGTAAAATGATCCAATCAAAAATAATTTTAATAAAAAATAGTATAGTATATGTTTGTGACAAAAACTCCTTTGGACTGCATCAGCCTCTAGGGAGTTTTGTCTGAATTACTTCTCCTGCTGCCACCACCTGGTTACCCAGGAAACTACCTCTGTCCTTATTAGGGACTCGAAGATCAAACACAATAATATCTGGTGGCGTGCATTTCAAATGGCGGACTTTAAACAGAGAATTTCCACTTTGCCCAGGAGAAATATTAAATTTACCTTTGGAATAAGGATGCTCAGCCACTGGTACTATAAAACATAGGTCTTTACTATGATAATGCTACAAGATATTACAAACAGGATATGTAGAGCAAACAGAAATATATATATATATATATATATCACATTTACAGGAATGGAAAATAAAACATTTAGAACAGCTAGATTACTTACAGAATAATCTCACAATCTAGTCTTACACTGGGATCTATAGTTACCTGCCAGCTAACTTGAAAGAAACATTCACTAGCTTGTTCTGTCTTCACCCAGGTAAGCTTAGCTATGGAAGCAGGGTCCTCTTTTCTCTGATGACACTCACCAAGAGACAGAAACCCAAATTTTCTTCAAAAGTTGCAGAAAGTCAGAGAGAGTGAGTTGTGGTTAAACTCTTCTATTTATGGACTCAGAGTAGTAGGATGGGACCCCTATAGCATGACAGCCCCATCCAGTATTTCCTACCCACAGGAGTGTGTAGGTGCATGTACATGTGTGTGTGTGTGTGTGTGTGTGTGTGTGTGTGTGTGTGTGTTTGATATTACAGCTAACAGGCAAAATTGACCTTTCCCACCTAGCAACATACTCACTGCATGATTACACCTCTGAAACCTATCCCCTAAATTTTATAATGTCCTCTTGTCCTGTTGTCTGAGGGTGGTGACCCAGCACTTGAAAGCTCCCTCACAGTTTTTATTACTTTGTTCACTTCCTAGCTGCTTGGTTGATTCCTCTGTGGGAAGGGAAAAGTCCCCTTACAAAATTAGAATATATTGCAATGTATTGAAAACTATGAGTTAATGTATGTCAATACACTAAGAAATACATTGTCCCAATGTCATATATTATATAATACTTAATTAAATATATTTTAAATATACTGATGTAATATATATTACTAACTCATAATATGCAAAAATATATGTCAATATATTGAGGAATACATTGACACAATGAAATGTAATACATAGTGTATTTCCACATAAACTAACACCATGCATTTGTAATTAAAGAAATTGCAAATGACCTTATTTATGTTTAATGTATTGAAAGAATATAGTTTATTACAAAAATGAAATACATTTCAATATACTGGAAATTATGTTAAGTATGTCAGTACACTGAATTGATGAAATACATAAACCAATATATTTCAGAAATATATAATAATAAGGTATCTCTGCCTCATGCATTGCATGAAAGCATGTCAATCTGTTTAGTAATATACTATCTGACATATATTAGTATTCAAAATATGTACTGCATTCTTTGAATATGTTACATATAATATGTTACATATATGTTTAGACATATTACATATATAGTTTATATATACAACATATATTTCATATATATATATTACATATATTTTATATGGTACATATAATTGTGTGTATATATATATATATATATATATATATATATTTACTACATGTATTTTATATATGTTACATATATATGGTATACATGTCACATATATTTATTATATATGTTACATATACTTTTAATATGTTACATATATATTTCATATGTTACATAGAGATAAGTCATTCAAGATGAAGCACAGTTTCACAGGTTTACTGCATGACAAAAGGGATTAATCCCATTGAAATTTCACTGTTTACTGCAGTAACTCTACTGCAAATTTTGCAGCACTGCGCTTCATCCTGGGTGACTTCACTTTATATCATATATATGTATATGTGTGTGTGTGTGTGTGTGTGTGTGTGTTTATATATTATATGTTTTTGCATGTTACATACATTTTTATGCATGTTATCTATTTTTATATATATGTTACATATCTTTTTATGTTACATATATTGTATACATGTTACATATATTTTACATATATGTTATGCATGTTACATATATTTCTATATATGATACACATGTTTTATATGTTATATATATTATATATGTTACATATTTTATTTTACATATATTTTATATATGATACATATATTTATATATGTTACATATATTTTATACATGTTAAATATAGTCATTATATATGTCACATATATTGTATACATGTACATATATATATGTTATATATTTTATATATATTGTATATATTTATATATTTTACATAGGTTACTTTTTATGTTACATATATTTTTATATATGCTACATATATTTTATGCATGTTAAATATAGTTATATATGTCACATATGTTGCATACATTTTACATATATATTGTATATATCTTTCATATATTTTGTATCTATTTACATGTATAGTTATATATGTTACTTATATTTTTAAATGTGTTACATATATTTTATATATGTTACATATATGTTATGTATGTTAAATGTAGTTATTATATATGTCACATATAGTGTATACATGTACATATATATTGTATATATGTTACATATATTTTATTTCTATTTACATATATATTTATGTAACTTATATTTCTTATATGTTACATGTATTTTATATATGTCACATGTATTTTATATATAATACATAGAAACATAGAAACATAGAATTTGACAGCAGATAAGGACCGCTTGGCCCACCCAGTCTGCCCATTTCCCTGCCTACTGGATAAGCTGCAGATCCTAGTTAACCAGCAGCCTACTTATTTCTACCCCCACCACCTAGAATTGCCTTATGACTGTCCCATGCATGATTGAATTCCACCACTGTTTTTGACTCCACGACCTCCTCCAGAAGGCCGTTCCATGCATCCACAACCCTCTCTGTGAAAAAATACTTCCTTAAATTACCTCTGAGCCGCCCTCCTCTATCTTCAAATTGTGCCCCCTTGTTCTTGCACACCCTTTTTTGAAAGATGCTACCTCTGACTTTGTTGATTCACTTGAGGTACTTGAAAGTTTCTATCATGTCCCCTCTCTCCTCCTTTCCTCGAGGCTCTACATATTAAGCTCCTAAGTCTCTCTTCATATGTCTTCCAGTGCAGACCCCGCACCATTTTGTTGCCCTCCTCTGGACAGCTTCCATCCTGTCTATGTCTTTACAAGATTGGGTCTCCAGAACTGCACACAGTACTCAGATGGGGTCTGACCAACTGTCTGTACAGAGGATAATAACTTCCTGTTTTCTACTGGTGATGCCTCCCTATGCATCCCAGTATCCCCCAGCCCTCCTTGCTGCCCTCTCACATTGCTTGCCCACCTTAGGTCATCTGATATGACTACCCCAGGTCCCTTTCCATTTTGTTGTTGTTAGTATCTCACCCCATTGTGTACTCTTCCCTGGGTTTTTGTTTCCCAGGTGCATTACCTTCACTTCTTAGCATTGAATCTAAGCTGCCATACATTTGACCATTCCTCTAACCTTGCCAAGTCCCTTTTCATCCTTTCCACCCACCTTGTGCATCAACTCTGTTGCAGATCTTTGTGTTATCTGCAAAGAGACATACTTTTCCTTCCAGTCCCTCTGCAATGTCGCTTATTAAGACATTGAAGAGGACCGGTCCTAATACTGACCCTGTGGTACCCCACTAGTAACCCCCCTTTCTTCAGAGTGGACTCCATTTACTATTACTCTCTGTGTCCTATTCTCCATCCAATTTTACCCAGGCTGTCATCTTGGGACCCACTCCCAGGCTAGCTAACTTGTATATTAATCTTTTGTGTGGGACTGTGTCAAATGCCTTGCTAAAGTCTAGGTAGGCCATGTCCACAGCCCCTCCCTGATCTACTACTTTGGTCACCCAGTCAAAGAAATCTATCAGATTTGTCTGGCATGACCTTCCCACTGTGAATCCATGCTGCCTTGGGTCCTGTGCCCCTCTGGCCTCTAGATAATCGACAATTCTTTCCTTCAGAAGTGATTCCATCATTTTCCCTACTATTGAGGTTAAACTAACAGGTCTGTAGTTTCCTGCTTCTGCCTTGCTCCCACTTTTGTGAAGGGGAATCACATCTGCCCTCCTCCAGTCCTCGGGTACCACCCCATCCTCCCATGATTTGTTAAACAGGGTAGTCAGTGGTGTCACTAATTCTACCCTTAGTTCTTTTAGAATTCTGGGATGAATCCCATCAGGCCCCATTGCTTTGTCCACCTTCAGTTTTAAGAGTTCTTTCAGAACCCTTTCTTCTGTAAATGGCTGGTATCAACTTCTGTATCCAGAGTGTTTCTACTGTTTGTTTTAGGTACCTCCCTTCCTTTGTAAATACAGAGCAAAATATTTGTTTAGTATCTCTGCCTTTTCACAGTCACCCTCTGCCCACCCTCCCCTTTATTAAGCCTCACTATCCCTCCCTTGGTCTTCCTTGCTCCCTGATGTACCTATAAAAGGTTTTATCCCCTTCTAACTGAGTTGGCTATCTTTTCCTCAGTTTGGGCCTTTGCTGTTCTGACTGCCTTCCCAGCTTCCTTTTGCTTTAACTGATACAGTTCTCTGTCCTGCTCCTTCTGTGATTCCTTGTACTTCCTGAAAGCTTTCTTTTTTGAACCTTCACTGCCACTTCCTTTGAGAACCATAGTGGTTTCTTACATCATTTAGTTTTGTTTATTTGCTTCACACAAAGGCTAGTTACCTCTGTGATGGCAGTTTTATTATTCTCCATTGTTCTTCCACCCTCCTTCCTGCCCATTTGCTAGTGCATTCCTTAGGCACTCACTTATTTTGGCAAAGTCAGCCTCCTAAAGTCCAGTACCTTTGCCTTTGTATGGCTTGGACTCTATTGCTGTGTTTATTGTGAACCATACTGTTCGATGGTCGCTAGTTCCCAGATGGCTACCCACTTCTACATCTGTGATCCTCTCTTCATCTCCATTTGAGAGAACCAGGTCTAAGATTGCTCCCTCTTGAGTGGGCTCCAATACTAGTTGTCTAAGGCATGCCCCTGTAGGGCATCTAGAATAACCCCACTCTTCGAAGTGGCTGCTGCAACTGCACTCCAGTTAACATCTGGCATATTCAGATTGCCCATCAGCAATATCTCCCCTTTTTCTGCCTTACTAAGTATACTTTCTATCATTTCCTTGTCCATTTCCTCCCCCTGAGAAGGGGTTCAGTATACAACCCTGTGGATTGTGGTGCCATTGCCGGCTCCAAATTCTACCCACAGTGCTTCTTCTCCTCCCTGTTTTCCCTTTGTTCTGCTGCTTTGATTCCTTCCCTATGTAAAGAGCTACTCCTCCTCCTCTATTACCCTCTCTGTCCCTCCTGTAGATAGTGTATCCTGGTATGTTTACATCCCAGTCATGGTTTTGTGTGAACCATGTTTCTGTGACTGCCATGATATCCAGATGTTCCTCCTCCATCAAGGCAACTAATTCAGGAAGCTTGTTACTCAGACTATGGGCATTGGTACTCATTGCTTTCCATTTTTTGATGGCTTTACCTTCAGTTGCAGCATCCCCCACTGACCTTTCTACCTTGGTCTTTTTCTCATTTAGTACCCTGTTTTGTAGGGAGAGGCTGGGATTTTCCTTCTGCTTATCAGTGCCTCCCCCCTTGACTAGTTTAAAAGCTTGCCAATGAAGCATTTAAACCGATTGCTCAAAAGACTTGTTCCCTTCCTGGACAGATGCAGACCATCCTGCCAGTATAGGCTGGTGTCCTTCCAGGTGGAACCCCAGTCGCCAATGAAGCCAAACCCCTGTGTTCCATGCCATCTTTTCAACCATTCATTAAACTGCATGGTGCAAAGTATCCTCGCCTCACTCATGCCATTGACAGGCAGCACCTCTGAGAAGGATACTGTGTGTGTATTCTTCAATCTATTGTTACTCTCTGTACATATGTTTAAATGTTGCAAATTTTTATATATGTTACATATTTTTATATATGTTACATATTGTGTATATATGTTGCATATATTTCATACATGTTGAATATAGTTATTATATGTCACATATATTGTGTACATGTTACATATATATTGTATATATGTTACATATATTTTATACACGTTGAATGTATTTTTTATGTATGTTACATATATATTTTATGTAGGTTACATATATTTTATACATGTTACATATTTTTGTACATGTTACATGCATTGTTGATATATATGATGCGTTTTGCTGTCTTACTACTGAACCAGAGTATTGTATTGCTGCAAAATGTTCTGCAAACTGTCTGTATTCTTCAATCTATTGTTACTCTCTGTACAAATGTAAAATGTTCTGCAAACTGTCTGTATGCTTCAATCTATTGCTACTCTCTGTACAAATGTTACATATATATTCTATATATGTTACATATATTTTATACATGTTACATATATTTTTGTACATGTTACATGCATTGTTGATATATATGATGCGTTTTGCTGTCTTACTACTGAACCAGAGTATTGTATTGCTGCAAAATGTTCTGCAAACTGTCTGTATTCTTCAATCTATTGTTACTCTCTGTACAAATGTAAAATGTTCTGCAAACTGTCTGTATGCTTCAATCTATTGCTACTCTCTGTACAAATGTTACATATATATTCTATATATGTTACATATATTTATATATGTTACTCATATTTTTATACAGTACATATTACATATATTTGATATATGTTACATATATTTGTACGTTACATATATTTTATATATGTTACATATTTTGTTATATATGTTACATATATTTTTCTACATGTTACATATATTGCTTATATATGTGACATATATTTTCGTAAATGCTTAGTTTGGTCCCAAGTGTATATTCGCATAACTAATTTGCATATTTTGAAAATGTAGTTTAGCAGCCAAAATCATGATAAATACTAGTACTACAATAATTTAAAATTCACAACATTAGCTTACATACTGAAAGGCCACTGCTCCCAGAGGTTACCCACCTACCCATGCTAGACTACCCACACTAGACTACTCCCCAGCCCACAACTGTTACCTCACTGCCTTGTTAATTGTATTTCCATGGTATACATGATTTCCTTGCCTGTACATATTGTATATATATTTTTTACTGTATTTTCCATGTACTGCATTGTATTGTGGGTACATATTATATATATATATATATATTACTGCATATTTAGTGTATTATATGCCTACTGGACTATGTATCATACCTTGTACACTGTGCTTATGACTGTTGTCTTGTATCAAATTTCTTCATGTCCCATATTGGAACCTTATACTCGCTGTTCTCAATGGATTTATGCAGCATGCTTGTACACTGTGTTTAATATTGTTGTTTGCATCTATCTGTTTCATGTGCACTACAGTTACTTAGTATTCACTGTCACCTGTGCCATGGGTTATGGCCCGGATCATGCCTGAAAATGGTCCCTGGGATCAGTGCACTCACCCGGTTATCAAAGTCATAAATAAATAAATAAATAAAGTACAAGTTATAAAGAAAGAACATGCAGGATCTCACCTGACCTAAAAGAGAAACAAAATAAGATGGTATAAATACTGATCTGAGCCCTTAAGAAAAATGAGGTGGCATAAATAGTGATCTGAGCCTTTAAGAAGCATGAGCTTGTCCTATGTGTAAGTATAATAGTATAAAATGTATGTTTGAGTTACAGCTGCACTGTATAATAATAATTCCAATGAATATATCTCCATGGTGACTAACAAGATGAACTGCAGTTGTACAGATAAAGATACATTAAAAATAATAATTCCAATGTATATATCCCTATACTGATGCCTTATTTCAGTATATTTTAAATGTAATCATTTTGCAATATATTGGCAATATACCAATAACATATATTTGCCATCCTTATTTCAATATATTTGGAATTTAATCAATATAGTTTCCACTAAGTAGAATATATTGAATAATAGAAATTAAATACATTGACTCAATATATTGGACATACATTAATATTATATGGAACATAGTAAAAATGTATATGCAATATATTTAGTAGATATATGTGACATGAATAAATAGTACATGTGTAATATACTGAACAATATATGATAATATATTGCAATATATATATGTATGAATATATAAACTACACATATTACAATATACTAGTAGCATAATGTGCATACAATTCAAATGTATGTAGGCTTTTGGGTAAATGCATTCATTAATATATTTCATATGCATTTCAATCAGGATCAGGATCAAAATATGTACAATAAACTTGGGTTTTGACTATCAGTGTATGTGGATATATTGCAAAATGTATAAAAAGGGTATAACAATATATTGACAATTATTTATGAATATACATGGGTCCGGATATTCAAAAGGTTGCACCAGCGCAAGTCTGAAAATGCGCCATTGTGTGATATTCAGTGGGAGGCAGATGCGCCCCCCAAATCACAATGTGCAAGAGCTCAATGGTAATGATTGCATGTGCAACTGAAGGGGGAGGAACCATGAATAAATGGTGCAGTGCAATATCCAACAACATGCGCCATGCACAATAGGGGAGCAAGCGGAAGTTGCACGATAGCGGAAATGATCCAAAAAAAAGTAACAAGAGAGAGGCGCAAGAACACTACAGGGAAGCCATATGTTGGTGAACTGCAGGCAGGCACACAGGCACACAGAAACTGTGAGCAGGACAGGGCAGGAGCAGGACAGAGCACCTGGAACCACCAGGAACAGGGAAGGTGTGGGGAGCCTCTGCCACAGCACAGGACAAAATTGGGAAGTGCCACACAGCACTGAGGGCACAGACAGTGGGCAGTACGGCCACTACAGGAGGTGTTCTGTGCAGGGGAGTAGCAGTAAGGACAGCGGGGAACGGTAAAACAGCTGCTGGGGGAAACACAAGCCAGGACATGGTACAGTGCCACCATCCAGATGGAGGCAGTAATGAGGGGTGAGAAGGCAGGCAGCAGGGGGCACGGCTGTGGAAGGGCCGTCAGTGGTATGCCCCCAACAGATAGTACCAAGCCCGCACCAGCTTCACGCTGCACACTGATACTGGAAATCATGGGCTGGTACCGCCTGAACTGGGTGATCCTGAGGCAGCTCTGTGAGCTGTGCAGTGATGTGATGCAGGCACCCACACGACGGAGCCATGCTCTGTCAGTGGAGACAAAGTGACAGCTGTCATGTGCCTGGTCATCACGGGTACCTTCCAGAGACCAACAGGGACATGACAGGCATAACCCAGTCGGTCGCATCACACCTCCTCACCCAATTCCTCAGCACACTGCTGCCACATGCTGCGGAGTACATCCATTTCCCCAGCACACTGGCGGAGCACACAGCAAACATACAAGAGTTCCACAGGGTAGCACGTATGCCTGGCATGCTCGGGGCAATAGACTGCACCCATGTGGCCATCTGCATACCACCTGGCCCCGAAGGAGCCGCATACATAAATCAGAAGGGGTATGCAAGCATCAACTGCCAGGTGGTGTGCGATGCCAGGGGGTGCATAATCAATATCTGTGCCACGCACCCTGGGGGAGCATATGATGCCTTCATCTGGCACCAGTCTGCACTGTGCCACAAGTTTGAGAGTGGGGACATCCCCACTGGCCACCTAGTGGGTGAGTATGCAAATCACGCAGAAAGACATGGAGCTTGGGGGCGCATAGTCAGAGATGACATGGTTACTGGTCTAGATGGCCCATGGTGGGGCGAAGCTGATCACCAAACTAATGTCCACCCTCTACACACAGGTGATAGTGGATACCCACTCCCTCCCTGACTGCTCACACCATACCGGTGGCCCGCGACCCCATCGCAGCAACGCTACAATGAGGCACATGCCACCACATGCAATGTCATCGAGTGGCTGTTTGGGATGCTGAAGGCACATTTCCGTTGCCTGGACAAGTCTGGTGGTGCCCTACAGTACTGCCCCTCAAAGGCCTGTGGGCTATTCCTGGATTGTTGCATCCTGCACAACATGGCCAATGACTGTGGGATTGCCATACAGGTCGAAGAGGGGGACAGCAATGGGGACAATGAGGATGCTGGTGGAGATGGTGATGAGCAGCCCCCCTTGGTCAAAGAGACCCCCAACTGATCCGGATGGCGCAGCTGCACCAGGACACCATCACAGAGGAGCACTTCAACCAACCCAGGTAAGACATGGGGCCATGTGCAACCACCAGTGGCAAGGGCACAACCCACAAACATGCATGGACAAACCCCAGGGGTGCATGTTGTAAAGGGAATTGGCTGAGCATGGAATCACACACACCGTCAGGGATGGGCAAGGTCTAACACGGCATGCAGTCACACACACACACACCCACAAGACATGCACAAAGGGTAGGAGGCAAGCCGACCCCAACTGCCACACCTAGCCACACACACGTCCACAGACCACCACGCCCAGTGCCTGTCATTGTGCGTGTGTCAGACGCTGGGCACCATTGCACAGTGGTGGACAGTGCAATGCAGGCATCATCATGCACATGCCACAACAGACAGCAGCCGGGAGGGTGTGCAGATGGAATGTGTGTGTGTGCAGGGCTGGGTACCCCACCCGTGCATTGCATGTTGAACAACACACTGTACACAGGGCAGCGTCAGACAGTGGCCTTGGTGGGAGACAGGTCAGTCACACCCCACAGTGTCACAACTGCCACGGATGCATGGGCAGCCCCACCTAGACCCGCCAGCAGTGACAGGCTGACCAATGGCCTCATGGGATGGCACCCACGGTCCTCCAGGGGTTCCACTGTGTGAACACGACTGTGCTCACACAGGGGTCTGCAGCACACTGAACATGCCTGCACCAAGCGTGCTTGGGATGCCCACAGCTGAACCCGGTGTCGACAAAGAGGGTGTCGCACGATGCCGGGAACAGGGGGTGGACCTTGCACTGCACAGTGTCTGCGATGCATGAGCAAATAACTGTGTGCCCACTGTGGCCATGACAGCTGTGAACGCCTGTGTCTGCCTGTCAATGGCGGCGGTCACATCCTCCCGCAGCTGGTCCATCCCTGCCAGGAGCAGACCGGTGTCCCTGCTGCACCGCTCCTCTGCCTGGCACAAGGCCACACTGAGTGTATCCACCACCGTCACAAGCTGCAACTGCTGATCGACTGAATCTTGGAGTATGCAGGTGTGCTCATCTAAGAGCTCATCCGCCTGATCGGCATGCTGTCCCTCATGGTGTTCGTGGCCCTGATGGGCACTGCACACCAGGGCCATGCCTGGGCATGTCCACAGGTGGTGCACTGATGCTGCCCCTCGACACTGTACCCCATGGCCATTGGCTGACTGAAGACACTGCCCCTCCAGCTGCCACTCGCCAGGGCTCAACGGTGCTGCTGCAGCAGCTGCAACAGCCCCACTGTCCTGGACACACACCAGTGCTGCCCCACTGGTGCAGACAGGAACAGGCTGAGACTGTGATGTCACGCAGGCCTCCATGGCAGCACCACCCACGGCCATGCCCATGCTGTTACCTGCTGTGTGGCCATCCTGTGGCCCACACGTATCACTGTCCATGAAGTGAGCTCCATCATCATCAGCGATGGATCCAGCACCAGTCCGAGTCTCAGTATGCTGGCATCCATGGACGCTGGCACTCTGGGACATGGGCAGAGCCTCCTCTGCACCTGCTCCACCAACATCAGTCCGGACAGCCAGGTGGGCCCACTGTCGCCCTGACCCTCAGACACCTGTGGAGGTGGATGGGGCCTCCTCTATGTCCATGGTATCGCCTTCAGTGGACAAGCCCACCACCGCTGACCCATGTAGATGCTCAGAGCTGTAAGGGAACACAGTAGCATTAATGTATCTGCCCTACCCTGTTTTCCCCCCATTGACAGATCAGGACCTACCATGCAGTGACGTGCTACCACCCATCTGGAATCCACCACCTGGAACACTCTCAATGGCACAACGCCGTATGCTGCCAGCAACCCCGCTCTTCTTGTGGGGTCAGGCGTTGCACGGCCAGCTGTCCCCCACTGGTCGCAGCCCATGCTGCCCTGATGGCAGCTACCTTGTCCTTAATCCTCTGCCTGTCTGTGCCCATCTTCTTTTGCACTCCCGCGCCACCGCTAATGGCTGCCATGCAGGTTGCCGGCACATGCCACTTCTTCCCATGCAGCAGCATGGGCCTGTGGTGTTCTCCACTGTCCACTGAGCAGTGGCTCTGGTCAAGGTAGGCCTCAAACAGGGCACCTGTTTCTGCCTTGAAGTTAATCCTCCTCTTCTCCCATCGTCTCTGTTTCTCCTCCACCTCACGATCGCCATTCTTGATCCTGTGGGAATGACAGGTGTTACTTGTGACTGTGCAGTCCCATGCATGTCCCACACACCACAGTCCACACTCCCAAACAGCATGCAACTCACCACAATAGACTGCAATAACAGACTATGGCCACTGCAGCCCAATGTCGCATTTTTATAGTGCAACACATGCAAATGAGGTGAGGCACAGTTTTAAGTGGATGCTAATGTGGTATCTGTGCCATTGAATAGCTGATTAGCTGATTTGCATATGCTGGCTGAATATCGTGCTGTTGCACTTTGCATAATTGTGTTGAACGTGCTCAGGCAAGGGAGTATGTCTGTGACATGTGCAGTGGGATTACACACAAATGGCGTATGCCTAGGGTGCTGACACTGACGCCTGCTGCACTGCTGATGTGCTGTGCATGGGAGGCAATGCAGGGCACGGCCACCATTGTGCCAGTGGTGCTACTGCACTGTTCACATGTATGGCGCTCTGGCACTGGGGCACCGTAGGTGCACTGGGGCCACAGCATGGTAGGCCACTACAGGAAGTGGTACACAGGTGCCCTACCGTGCTACATGCGTGAGTACCAATCGCGCCTGTGGTGGTCCGTATGCCAGGGACCCCTGACCCTGTGCCGAACTTTGCCCCCTAGGCACCGTGGTGTCCACATGGGTGCACTCTATCGCGCTGTTTGGTGACAGCACAATGGGAATGGCAGTGCTGTACCATGCAGCATCTGCACGGGTGAACGTGGTGCTACAGAGCGCCATTTTGACACTGATACATTGCAGGATGCCATGGAGATGGGCACTGATATGGAGCCGTGCTGAACTGGCCAATCTGGTCCAGTTAATGGAGCCCCATGCTGCTGCTCTATTTGGGAGGCACCACTGGACAGGGCCAGGAGTGAGGTGTGGAGGAGGTGGTGGTGGCCCTGGAGGACACCACTGGCATGGAGAGGACTGTGGAGCAGTGCAGGCACTGCTATGGTGACCTGCAGTGCTGGGAGCTGGAAAGGCTTGCCCACCTGTGGGCACATGCCAGGAGGGGCATGGTGCCATGGCCAGGTAGGTGCCCCATCCATACACTGTTAACGTCCATATGGGTATCACGGTGGCATGTGTCCAGCACATGGGGGGCCATCCAGTGTGGGCCATGGTGGTGGTATTGGGGTGGGGGGAGGATGGGTATGGCTGTGTGGGATTGCACACACATGGGAGCAGGGGGATTTTGCTACCAGATCGTACTGATGTTCCTCTCTCCATGTTTGCACCTTAGGCCCAGAGGAGCACTGGCATGCGAGGGATGGGAGGCTGCACCATGAGCAACAGCAGGCTGAGAGGGTGGCTGGACCAGACAGCTGCAGGGACCAGCCTGATGATGGTGAGTGCCTTACATCCATTATTACTTTTGCATGCTGTGTAACAGGGCGGGCAGTGGGGCATGGCCACCATCCATTGACACCACTGCCATGCACACAAGTTGGTACAGTCAGCACTGTCCAGTGGCACTGCATGTCTGGGAGTGCATCAATGGTGGTCCATGCACTGGGGTGCTGGGACATGGCTGTGCCACTGCTCTCCACCACATCACCATGTCACTGAACAGCCACAGTGGTACTGTGCAGGACTTGGCTGGTGGGTGTGCAGTGGTACGCATGGCTGTGTGCACCTGGGTGGGCAGGTCTTGTGGACACGATCACTGTGGGTGGTCACACACCATCACAGAGACATGTCCCACAGCTGTATGCCATGCACAGTGGGTGGGCTGCATGGGGCTGTGCATTCACACCTATTGACTCTGCTTCCTTGTCCTAGGTGGACGGCAGCTGCAGGATATCAGAGAGGTGCTGCAGGAGATCCTTCATGTTGCCAGGGTGTCACTGGAAATCCTAGAAAGGATAGACAGGCTGGGAGTCAGACGCATGCACGGCCGGGAGGAGCAGCCAGAGTGAGGAGGGCTCCCACTGAGCATACTGATGCCCCTGATTTTCCCTACCCCTGACCCACCCTCACACCCCCTCCTTCCTCTACCATTTGTTCACCCCTGCCCCTTACCCACCCCCACTTTGTTTGTGGCCCTCCCCAATCTTTTGTAAATATTTGTATATAGTTTTGTTTGCTGTTTTTCAATACATTTGCTTTGATATGCCTACTGTGGTGGTCTCTGATTTGCAGTGGGCTATAGGTGCTCAGCTGCAGTGGTGTGCATGGCATCAGGGGTGGTTCAGTCATGTGCGTGAGTGTGTGTCCATGGGGATGTGAATATGGTGTGGGAGTAGCCATCAGTCACTGTCTGTGGTGTGTGTGTTGTTCCCTGTGCACTGGATGACTGTGTGCAGTGGTCCATGGTGCATGCTCTGTGTCCATGGTGCACCTGTCAGACCATCCATGGCCTGTGCAGCTGACACCTTGCATGTCCTGTGACTTGCACGGTCCGCTGGAGACATCAGTGGTGGCTGTCCATGCTGGCAGCCACTGTACCTGGCACAATGCCGGGTTGCCTCCTGTCACTGGTGGTGCATGTCTGCCTCAGGTGACACTGTGGTTTCCACTGTTGCTGCCCCACCTCCATGCTGTCACTTGTGCGTGTCGCAGGGGATGTGCACCACTGTCTGTCACTTGTGCTCCGGGAGCATGCTGGTGGCATACAGCTCCATGGTGCCTGCACAGGATGGCTGGCACCCTGTGCCATGGAATGGTGCTGGCCATGTGTAATATCGGTTTCTGTGGCCACACGCTAGGGGCTTGCTACCCCGCTACTGTGTCCCTGTGTTGGTGTGCCCTTGGGTATGGGTGGGTGTTTGTCTATGCACTGTGTTGCATCCTGTGTGGCGCGTGCTTCCAAGCACCACTGTGGGTGTCTGTGCTGGCTGTTGTGGCCAGTGCTGGGTCAGGGTGTGTTCTTGGGAGGGTGTGCTGGGTGATGTACCACTGGTGGTGGGGTCCGGGGCATGCCCTGTCACATGTGGGGTACCTCGTGTGCCGACGCATGGTTGGTCTCTCAGCTGTACCTCGGGGGGGGACGTGCGTGGTGGCACTGTGTATGCAGTCATTGCATCACTGTGTGCTGCCACCCACTGACGGGTGCTCGTGGTGGGGCTGCCTTACATGGTTCTGTGGTGCACAGGGTTGCATTGTCACAGTGGGGGTGGTGGCATGCATGGGGTGTCCTGCACTGGTGGACGCTGCTCCTGGGCAGGGTGTCTGGGGATCATGGTGCAGGGTGTGCTCTGCATTGGTGGGATGGTGTGGCACAGGTGGTCGGCCTCCTGTGTGCTGGTCACAGCTTGCCAGGGGGTGTGCTGGGGCACCATGCCCCAGTTGTGGGTTTGTTGCTGGCATCCATGGGCTGGTGGTTATTCCAGCTCTCCACTGGTTGTGCAGTGCATGAGGTGTGGGGGGCGATGTCTGTTCTGCTGTGTGCTCCTCTGCCCATCTGTGGCATGGGTGGTGGGCCCCTGCATCCTGTCCCTGCGCATCCCTGGTTGTGCTATTGCACTGCTGCCCTACTCCACTGAGCATCCCCAGTTGCGCTATGGCACATCTGGACTGCACAACTGCACTTCCCTGGTTGCACTATGGTGCAGGTGGCGTGATATTCAGCGCAGCCGCAGGCGATCTTGACCTTGTGTTTTGAATATCGTGTTTACGCATGGGCGCAGTGGACTTGGCGCTTGCTCCTGCTGTTGCGCACTTTTTGGGCGCAGTTTGAATATCTGGGCCATGGAATATATGTTGAATACATATTACATATATTTTTATTTCATAAATGTACTGAAAATGTATTGGGAAATGTGTTCTTTGATATACCTTGAACATTGTGCAATGTAATATGCACACATTTATAAATACATTTGATCTATATTCGTAACCATAAGATAACATGGGAATATATTTATGAATACATTTCCGAGATATATGTAGTACATTTTGGAATGCAATAACAATGCATTGCAAATATATAGTGTCGCATACAAATAAGTGACGCAAACATATTTTATTATATTATAAATCTATTACACATGTACAGTATATTACATCTATTTAAGTATAAGAAATGACATTTCCAATGTTTCAATGACATATTTATACATATATTATCAATATATCGCTTACACACATTATCAACACTTACTGTAATACAGTATATTTAAAAAAAAAGCCAATATATTTTCCAATATATGGGATATGCTAAAGCAGCCATACTAGATATATTTTCTGCATATACCAGTATATTTCAAATTTTAGCAATATATTTCAATATATTGGATTTACAATATATTGCAATATATTTTACAACACAAAGATATAAATATACTGAAATATATGAAAATATATTTCTAATAATATATTTCAAAATACATTTTATTTTTGTAAGGGTCATACTATTGCACCTGGCAAGCTGTTTCCCTTATAGGTTTCCCATGATAGCTGCTGCATCATGTGACCTGAACTCCATACTGTTCACTCCATTCCATCCCAATACAGAAAGAAATTATAGGAAAATAAGTAGAAGAGAAAATGATTACAGTAACAAAAGGAGATTATATTAATATGGTCAAATTCCTGTCATATACATGTGCCATTCAAACAAACCAGTGTGTGCAATGCTTAAGCCAATATATTTCACACACAAACCTACTTATTATGCCATGCCAATATATTTCACACACAAACCAATTTATTATGCCAACAAACCAATACAGTCTACATGAATCTATGCATGCAAAACTGCCCACAGGCACTATCAGTTCCAGCAGATGCTGGGGGCCTCTCTGATTATAGAGGCCCAACCCAGATTCTTCATAAGTCATCAGTCTTTGAAACATCATTATATTTATTTACTGTGCTAATTCCCTACATTCCATTGAAACAACACCCAAAGGGCATTCCTGGGCTAAAGGCAAAAAAAAAAACATCATATTACTGTAAAAATAGTCACTAAAGTAAAAGAATCAAAACTGATTTCAATTTTGAACACTACCTAAATGTATTCCTATAGAAATTCATAGATTCAAGCAATAGGGCATCACAAAGTATGACTGACCCTTTAAAGCCAGTGGGGATGAAGATCAGTAAGGAACCTGCCTGTCGGGAGTGAACTGTGTGGGAATGGAGCTAGGGAGAGAGAATCCACTGGACTATACAAGGATGTTTTGGAACTGCAGTTTATGAGTGGGCCTGTGGACTAACAGTGAGGATCACAAGGGATCAGACTGCCAAGTATGTGCAATGACCCATAAGTGGTTGTGAGGTACAGGTTAAGATTGGGGTGCCTGTGTTCAGAGGACAACAAATACACACAAATATGTACATGGTACTAGCTCATGAGCAGCCATGCAGACATTCTTAATTTGCACTGTTACTGTGTTCAGTCCCAGTCTGCGCACTATAAAAACTGTTATGTCTCATTTGAATTCTGACATACGAGCGAGGGGAACTCCTCATCCTGCTACCTATGTGCAGTTTTGAGTAAATTTCGCGTCTGTGGGAAGTATGCTGTACTTCATTTTTTAACCTATATTTTTGCAACTGAGAATTGTGCCTCCACTCTTTGCTTCACTTTTCTTGTGACTAGCATGCAGCATGTACTGCCCCCTACCATTTTGGGACAGTTGGTGCTTACAGCTGACTAAAATAGAGAAAACTTTAAAAACATGCTAAAACAGACTCAAAGTGGGGAAAAGGGAACTCTAATAAAGAATATAATGGTACAAAGCAACCTTTTCACAATATCATGCAGGCTGCTTTAAACAAGACTTACTGGTACCAAAAGGCCTTCCAAACAAAAGGCTGCAATTAATATATTATACTGTCATTACTGTGTATATGATATTTTTATATTGTAGTCTTTGTATTTTATCCTTATTGTGTTAACGAAAACTGAACCTGTTTGCACAATCTGTAGGTATACCATTGCAAATGAACTTGACTCAGTGGACAACTCCCTAAATAAAATTGAATTGAAATTGTAATTAGTGTACCACAAAAATATTGTTCAACCTTATTATTATGACTCAACATCATGTTTTATCTCTTGGATCAGCTTACTCATAGTATATAACCAGTCATAGTATAACTCTGGTGATGATAATAGCAAACAAGAATAATTTGCAAAAGCACTTAAGCAAGGATTACCAAGTGAGGCCAAAATCAATAATGTGATCTTTCAAGGAGCATCAGAATTACACATATGACCCCTATTTGAAGTTCTTATGAGTTTAAAAAATACATACATTGGCCCTATGCACGATGCCAACATGCCGTGTACACCGGGTGCATTGGCATTGTTACAAATGAGTGCCATGGAGCGTGGTCCCACAGACCCCCACACAGCATTCACAGAGGGTGCATGCAGCAATTATGTGCCTGATCCCCTGGCCCTGCAAACAGCAACATGCCGGGTGTGAGCGGGGTGCCCACACCCATGCCATTCACAAAGGTATGGAGTGCTGGCACGGGGCACACCTTACACTGGGTAACACCCAGCCATAAGGGATTTGTGCCCCCCCAGGACACTGCCACCAGCCGCAGCACCAATGTGGGGGCACAGCAGACCCCCCCCACATGCTGCCCCAGCCCACTGAACAACAGAAGGGCTGGGGGAGGCTGACCAGGCACCCTCCTGCACCAAGCAGGTGGTGCACATTGCACCCTCTGGTGATATCTGCACCCACAGGTGCAAGGGATCCAAAAGCAGACCAGATCTGGGCATCCCACTGGATGCACACCTGGTCCACAGAAATGTCCTCCATCTGTCTGCAAGCCAGGGGTGGGGCACAGATAGGTGCCCGTGGGTGCATGCAGTAGTGAATACTGCACACCCTGCACCTGTCTGGGGCCATGGAGCTTCATGCAGGTGGGATATGCAACTCTGGCATATACCCCTCACCCACATTGTACATAGCACCCATAAGCCAGTCTGCATATGTGTTTATTGCTATCCCAGCATATATGTTTGTTTATTTATTTATCTATTTATTTATTTAAAATTGTTAACTGGGAGAGGCACACAGAGCAGAGATTTGTTTCCAGGTTCAACCCGGGGGACGGGAAAAAGGAGAAGCATAATTACCAACAAAAAACAGCCAGTCAGGTGATGTGGTTACAATAAGGATGACATAAAGAACATAAGTTGAGGGCAGTACAGACAAAATGGCAAAACATTGCATATGGGGGACAAATTAATTAGCAAACAAATCATCTGTGCCGATTGGGCAAACTCAAAGTGCATAGTGCCCAAGCGAAGGGAGGCTGAGCTGGTGCTGAAAGTAGGAGTCAAAACAAGCTGATAAACTTAAAGGAGGCTGCTGGAACTATGAAGTTAAGGGGGAGGTGGAAGTAAGGAGTGGTCAAACACCAGCATTTAAGGCTGGGATTGACATACGGCTTTCTGAAAACTTTCAAAGTGTTTAATTTCCCACCATTGTGGGGGACAACCTTGATGGGCCATGGCCTTCTTTTGTCCATACATACCTAGTAATACCTAGTAATACCAGGCTAGGGTAAAGACATTTTCTTGAAGAGGATTGGCAGGAAACGGGGGGGAGTTTTATGTGGTGTCTAATGGAGGGAAGGGAGGGGGAGAAACAGATGAAGGAGGTAGCTGGTACCAAAGAAGTGGGAGATGGTATAAGTAAGAAGATTTCCCAGTTGAGGAGTGTGGGTGGGTAAGGGAGAATGTTCATGAGTCTCTTGAGCGCAAGGAGTAGGAGGAGACGGGGATGGGGAGAGGCGATGGGATAGGTATGAGAGGAGGGGCCCAAACTAGTATTTAGAGATTAAGAATGCATAGAAACATAAAAGCATAGAAACTGTTGGCAAATAAGGACCTCTAGGCCCATCCAGTCTGCCCATAGGCCCTATACATGTATGCATCCACTCACCCTAAGCGGTCAATGACTTTTCATCACTCCCTTCCTGCACAAGGTTTCACTGTGCTTGTACCAGGCATGTTTAAACCCCTCCACTGTGCTTGCCCCTACCACCTCTTGTGGCAGACTAGTCCAAGTACTCACCACCCTCTCAGTGTAGAAAAACTTCCTCACGTTACCTTTTAATCCCCCCCCATTTAGTATCATGCCCCCTTATTCTGGTATCTTTTCTACATTGGAAAAGGTCTCCCAACTGCATCTTGTTTATTCTCTTGAGGTATTCAAAAGTTTCTATCATGTCACCCCTTTCTCTCCTCTCCTCCAGGGAGTACACATTGAGGTCCCTTAGTCTCACCTCATATGTTTTGTGGTGTAAACCATGCACCATATTTGTTGCCTTCTGGACAGCCTCGACCATGTTTATGTCCTTACACATGTATGGTCTCTAGTACTACACACAGTACTCCAGGTTAGACCTCACCAGTGTTTTATACAATGCATCACCACTTCTTCCCTCCTACTAGTAATACCTCTGCCTGTGCACCCCAACATGCCTCTGGCCCTCCCTGCATTCTTTGCACACTGCTTTGATACATTCAGGTAATCAGATATGATAACCCCTAGGTCCCTCTCCTCTTTGGTGATGGTCAGCACCTCCCCCCATCCTGTAGGTCTCCCCAGGGTTCCCCATACCCAGGTGGATTGTCTTGTACTTTTTTGCACTGAACCTCAGTTGTCACATCTCTGACCATCTTTCAAGCCTCTCCATGCCCCTCTTCATTATCTGCTCCCCTTCTGGAGTATCCACCCTCTTGTAGATCTTGGTGTCATCTACAAATAGGCAGACATTTCCTTCCATCCCCTCTGCAATATCACTAATGAAGACATTAAACAGGACTGGTCCCAGTACTGATCCTTGTGGCACTCCACTGGTCACCCTTCTCTCCCCAGATTGGATCCCATTTACCACCACCCTCTGCCTTCTGTCTATCAGCCAGTTTCTAACCCACTGTATCGCTGTATGCCCCATGCCCAGACTGATCATCTTGTTAACTAGTCTTTTGTTTGGGACAGTATCAAAAGCTTTGCTGAAATCCAGGTAGGCGATGTCTACTGCCCCTCCCTGATTCACTTCCCTGGTCACCCAATCAAAAAAAATCTATCAGATTTGTTTGACAAGATCTTTCTGCATAGTGGAACTGGTGATGTGAAGGGAGAGGGATGATGCATAGGCAAGAGTAAAGGAAGTACTGGTGAGTATGAGACGATGAGTTGGTAGCAAAGTGGCAGAAGACATTGCAGAGGGTGTCTAATCTGGCAAGGGAGGTAGAGGGGTGGCACCATAAACCACATCTGCATAGTCAAAAACTGGTAGAAACATCTTGGTGACCAGCTCCTGCTGGACCTGGGGAGAAAGGCAGCCCTTATTGTGGTAGAGAACATTGAGTTTGGGGTGGAGTTTGGCATGGATGGCATCAATATGGGCAGAGGAGTCAAGCCTACTGTCTATTTCAAAAATATAGACATCAACAAAGTATTATAAAAATATTCATTGCATTTAACAAGCATAAATATTCAACTTACAACAGCAAATCAATAGAAGGATTTTTATTTCAATGTAGCTATTTGTTGTTTATAACTCTAAGTTACCCTGATTCCTTCTGAGCCTTTCCCTAAATTGTTCATTTTCTCCTCCTTAAACCCACAGCAATAAAACCTGGACTAGCATTCAAACTTTTTTTTTGAAATGTAATAAACTTTATTAATGATATACAAATAGCCAGGACAAATTAAGGCAGACAACAATCAACCAGACAACAAAATGTCAGCCTCCACCCCTCCAGTGGAGCAACCCATGAATATGTCACAGTAGAATGTATAGAATGAAATCAACAGTACACTGAAGCAGAGAATCAAGGTAAGTAAGTATACAATGCATGTACCACAAGGCCCAGGCCATGTCTCTATATACTAAGTGATACCAGTAAGCCTATAGTCCATATAGGGTGTGCAACTTAACCTATCACCTATCAAAGCGTGTAAGTTTTATGGTGAAGACTCGCAATCATGTTCTTCACAGGGAGGTTAAACAAGAGCTCCTGTAACCACTCTGGATATGAGATGGAGACCTGGTCAAGCCAGTGCCTTAAAACTACTTTCTTCACAGAGAGGGAAATTAAAGCCATATAATATTTTTTCTCCCTCACTGTGACTGAATTGTAGTCTCCAAGTATACAGATTTCCAGTGTAAATAGGCCATTTAAACCCAGCAAGGGACAGCTTTAGCTCTCAATTACACCATAGTGGTGCCATCTTGAACACATCCAGAAAATATGTAAGCGGAACCTTCATCTTTTCTCATCTAGTGCATAGTTTGAATTGTAGCCACCCATTTTAGCAAGTTTTTGGGGTAAAATATAAATTGTTTAAAATATTAAACTGGTTAGCTGCAACCTATCCTGGGAATACATGTGTAAAGGTCCTTCCAAACTTTTTGCCAATGAGAGGGATTGAGAGGAAAGTGAACTTCCCACTGGGAAGAAGTTCCACCTAATTCTGGGAAAAGTTTAGAAAAAAGCAAAGAATACTAATTGGCAACTGTGTAAGGTTTTAGCACAAGGTATCTAATGGAGTGCAGGAACTCAGACTGATTAACTGTCCAGTCACAATGCCCCAACCAGTGAAGCAAAGCATGTCTTAACTGGAATATCTTAAAAATTACTGCATTGCCAAATGATACGGATCCAATATATCTTTACAGGAAAGCTGATGAAGTAAGTCACACACCCTTACATCTGTTAACTGGGGAATCCAAACCAAGTTAAAACTCAGCCCCCAATCTTAAAATTAGGATTATGAAAAAGTGGTTGCAGGATATCTTTAGTGTATTGGTAGTGGAATAAAGAGCAGAACTGAGAATAGACACGAAGTGAGGTGCCTATAACTGCTCCTCTCAAACCAGCAGGTAAAGTCTTCAAAGGGATAAAAAACATGGATGGCACTGAACAACCCAAATTACAAATCTGCTCTAACTCCAGTTCCAACCAAATAGGAGCATTAGAATCGATTCAGTCCTGAGGAGGCGGGGAAAGCCATTTAAAAAATTTACTAAGGTGGCTGGCAAAATAATAAACTGTGAAATGTGGAAGCCTAAGACCCCCGTTTTGCTTAGATGCATCCAATTTTTTATATGATTATCTTGGAGCTTTACCAGACCAGATAAAATCTGAAATTAGGCCATGAATACATTGAAACCAGGAAAGGGGGAGCTGAAGGTTGAGCATATTGATAGGGTAAAACAGTCTCCGGAGAGCATTCATTTTAATAATACTAATCCTCCCCCATAAAGATAAAGGAAGAGCCCACTATCTCTTTAAATTCTGTTGGAGCGTAATTACTAAGTCATGTAAAATAAGTTTCCACATGAGAGACATGCTTCTCAAGAGATGAAGACCTAAATATTTAACATGTCACGGTGTCCAGCTCATCCCAATAGATACAATGTCAGATTTGTTAAGAGTCGAAGTAATGGGAATAACTTCGGATTTATCCAGGTTAAGTTTATAGTTAGAGAGGCAGCTGAGTTCTTCAACAACTCTTACAGCAGCTAGAATTGCAACCTGGGGGTGGGTAACATGCATCAAGATATCATCTGCATATACTGACAACTGAAGATTTTTAGGACCCACCTCGACCACAGTCAATCCCGGGCTGGCCTTAAGCTTCCATATTAGGGTTCTAGATATAGATTAAACAGTAAGGGAAGAGGGAACATCCCTGGTGAGTGCTAGAAAATAAGGCAAAACCCAAGGAAAAACACTACTGCAGTAAATTCTGGCACCTGACAGGAGTACTATATATTACTCAAACCCAGTGAAGAAAATCTGGAGGAAAGCCAAATTTTCCCAGGTAAGATCATAAAATTCCAATCTACTCTGTCGAAAGTTTTCTCATGGCCAGGGAGACTAATGCCATAGGAATGATAGAATTCCTGGAAGTGGAGAAAATATGATCAAGTTTACAGAGGTGATACAGACTAGCATTCAAACTTAACAAGTGCTACAACAGACTCAAAATGGTAAAAAGGGCGATTTAACATAGAACATAATGGCATGATGCTAAATTTTCACTATGTCATGCACTCCTACTTTAAACATGACTTTTTAGTACCAAAAGACCTAACAAAAATATTCTATGAAAGTTGCAATTAACATACCATAGACACATGTATCATTCATGTCAGGCCCCAACAGTATGGTTTATTGCATGCCTCAGCTCACTGGGAGCATATTACTAGACACATGATAATTATGGTTATGATCATAGTGAGTACAAGGAGAGAAAGTCATTTTAAAGAGCAGGACCACCATGCAAAAGCACTAAAACAAGGGTTCCCAGTGAGTCCCAAAGCTTTTATAACCTTAAACCGTGCATATGTATCAGCTTTCTTTGCATATGGCTTTACTGATATTACTTCACATTTTGAGAACACGTTTTTAAAATAAGAGAAAACTCAGACATTATGAAAGCATTGTAAAAATATGCATTGTATTTACCAAGCATAATTTACGGATCAAAACAGCTAATTAATGGGGAAGCTTGTTTTTCATGTTGAGCTATTGAAGGTAATTGTTCCAGTCTTGTCAGGAGCCTACTGAACTTTGTCTGAAACTGTCCTTTCTCTTCCTGAAACCCACAGTAATAAGATCTGTATTAGCATGTAGACTCAAAAGTACATTTACCAGCATTTGCTTTAGCAATACAATGCTAGTGCTCTTGCTGAGGTTGTTATTTGAGCATGAGGACTGAATGCTAGAACAAGTTGAGAACCAACATACCCAGGCACATTATGATCTATGCAGTTTAAAACTAACCTCAACCAGTGATACAAGTGCTGTAAGTGAATGATTGTTATGGACCTCTTTTAGTTAACTGAGATTGCTATCTGCTTATACCTTTGGGCTGCAGCTTTGAAAGAAGCACTGGTGAGGTCCTTCCATAAGAAACCTTCCCTCGACCCTGACGTCCTGGCGAATTACCATCCTATCTCCAACCTGCCCTTTTTAGGCAAGGTTGTTGAGAAGTTAGTGGCACAACAGCTCAAGGATTGTTGGTGTCCTTGGATATCTATGAGCCATTTCAGTTAGTTGTTGGGCTCAGACATAGCACACAAACAGCTCTAGTGAGGGTACATAATGATCTGCTCTGGGCTAGAGATAGAGAGAGACAGGTGAGTTCTTTGTTCTTTGATCTTCAACAGACTTCCTGGAAAACATAAACTGAACTTACAAACTTAAATAGGCAGACTGGGTGGGCCATAGGCTCTTATCTGCCGACACTGTCTATGTATCTATGTATCTATGTATCTCTCCTCAGCCTTTGACACTGTGTAAATAGCTCTGTGAGTTTTGTGAACTCGCTGGTACTGTCATCAGATGGTTTGAGTCCTATCTCTCAAACAGGGTGCAGTGGGTGGTGATGGGGAATTTCTCCTCCCCAATGTCCCTGTCTTGTGGAGTGCCACAAGGCTCAATCCTGTTGCTGATGCTATTTGCAGTGTACATGCTGCCCCTGGGTGAGATCATTCAACAGTACAGCATGGAGTTTCACTGTTATGCAGATGATTCCCAGCCGTACTTGTCCTTTGCCCCCAGAACATCAGGAGCTGTTGATATGCTTAATAACTGTCTGGCTAAAATCAATGACTGGATGGCTTCCAGCTGGCTGAGACTTAACCCAGCCAAGACAGAGGTACTAGTGATCGAGCTTGGACATGGAAGTGATGAGTTGCCACCTGGGCCTGATTCAGGGTTTTTCTTGGGTTCTGCGCCATTGGTGGCTTCCCCAAGGGTGCAAAATCCTGGCATGATCCTTGATAACAGATTGATTTTTGAAGACCAGGTGTCATCTGTTGTCAGTAGTGTTTTTCACCATCTGCAGAACATTGCCCAGATTAAGCCACTCATTCTGTCTGAGGACCTGTTGATGCTAGTGCACGGCTTTGTGACCTACAGGCTTGACTACTGCAACTCTCTGTACTTTAGGGCCATGAGAGGGACCCTTCACAGACTTCAGCTAGTGCAGAACATGGAAGCCCGGTTACTGACAGGCCACTTGAGGTCCAGTCATGTGATCCCGGTCCTGCGGGCTCTGCACTGGTTGCCAGTCAGGTAGGGAGTCCTTTTCAAGGTGGGTCTTTTCACCTTTAAGGCCCTATATGGACTGGGTTCTGGTTATCTGTCAGAGCTCCTGATACCGGTGACCTGTGCTCACTCCCTCTGCTCCTCTTCAAAGGGCCTCCTAGATGTTCCCAGGATTCAGCTCAAGTCCTCAGGAGATAATGCATTTAGCATCTCTGGGCCGACCCTGTGGAACTTCTTATCACCTTTCATCCTGGAGGCTCCCTCAGCTGAGGCGTTCAAGCAGATACTGAAGGCCCATCTCTTTGTCCTGGCTTTCCTGTATTTCTGGGTCCATTCTGCTTTAGTCCCCTTCTGTGACAGTCTGAAAGCCTTTTTACCATTTTAAATTGTTATATTTAGTATGTATTAACTGTTATTGTTTTATTTATTCATGTGGTTTCTCCCTATGCTTTGTTATAATTTCTGTTAGGCACCCAGAGCCTCTGGGATTGGGTGCCCTACAAATAAAATTGCCTTGCCTTGGGATTTCAGAATCACAGAGCTGATTGCTTCTGGATCCCTATGATGCTCCCGAGACAATACTCTTGATTAGCCAAGAGATGCCCATAACAACAAGGTAACCTTTTACAAGGCATTTTTTTTTTATGTCAGTTTCATTGCCAGTCAGATGGTCAGAGCTGATCATATTGCCTGCTGAACATTTATTTCAGGCCATCTGACACTCACTTCCACTGTTGTTTTTTCACTGCATTTTTAGTCACAGTCAGACTGCTTACCACAGCTGGTATCCCCACCACCATTTCAATCAATCTACCTCACCATCATTGCCATTCAGCATACATTATTTGTAAATTGTTTATTTATTTGATCAACAAACTGAAGTCAGAAAAATCACTGTGTTTTCTTATTTGGGGAAAGCAAATTCTTATTTGTGGTACACATCCTGTTTTGCAGGATTGTTTGCCCTAATTTTAATAGCTTTCATGAACGTTTATATGATGAACATTGTTATGAGTTGTCTGCATAGGGTACTTATTTTTTGTTTATTTAACAGTCAGGAGACTGCCAGATCCAGGTCAGGGTGTGTTGCGGTTATAATTTTGATCGATGAGTCTACACGCTGGAGTCTGAACTTTGCTGTTAGGAAAAATACTGTATGTTTCTAAATAAGTGTAGACATGAAAAATATGGAACATAATTTAGGGTTTTCAGTTACTCAGGTATGTTACAATGGTGTCTAGTGTCGGGTTTCCGCTTGTCTAGTCATATCACTCAGGATATTCAGTGAAGAACTGGCAAGAATAGACAGATCACCACCTGCTAATTACTTAATTGCCTAGAATTTTCCAGTGTTTCCAAACATTATGACTAGTCATCACTGAGGACATTGTGTCAATCAGGTCATAAGATGTCTGTCACTGTTCAGATATTGCAGCATGACAAAGGATGTGCACTAGTGTGATGACAGTTTGGTAATGGATTGGATTTTAAAAACTAATAACTAAGAACACCTGGAAACGCAAACCCTGTAGATTCAGCATGTGAAGACCTCTGGACTGTTAAAGACTCAACTTCTTTCACTGGAAGAGAGACATCTTATGGTATGTTTAAAACAAGGTTGCAAGTGCTTTATAATGAACATTTTATTTGTACATTTATATGTACAGCTACTGTATCTTTTGTTGTTATAAGAGTGCATTCTCGAGTTCTTTGGGTGGGAGAAATGTGATGCGAGCAGTATTGCATTTTGGGCAACCTGGGTTTGCCCCATCGGCTGTGCTCTCCCCTGGAGTAGGAATCTATAGTAAGGGAGGTTGTGAGGCAAAGCCCTCCACCAGGAGGGGTGCAGGGGGAAAGCCCTCCAGGTGAAAACACTATCCTAAAAGTTGTCCTCTGGCGGTTTGGCGCCCTTCTGATGGGTCACCGTTATTCATTTACCCTTATGACATGGAACTGCAAATAAAGAAATTAGACTGCAAGATGAACCTACAGGGCAAGTTGTATAACACATCCAGATTTGTAAGGCACATTTTAGGGATAGAGTAGTACATGTTTTCCCCTTCAAGTAGTTTAAGGTGGAATCAATGTCAGGGCCAGATTAAGGCATAGGAAACACAGGCATGTGCCTTGAGGCACTGCCTGCCAGGGAGCTACAGCAATCTCCAACATATATTTACTGTGTATCATTTTCTTCTACCTGAGATGCATTTTTTTGTAAAGGACTGAACTACTAGGTAACTTAAAGGGGCACTGTCAGCGTCTGACCGTCATTTCTGGCTAAAATCAAACAGTGTACATCTTGATGCAAACCACTAAACATATGCTGCAGAATACTACTATGTACAATAAAGGTAATGTTTTTTTAACAGTTTGGCATTTTTAAAACAAATACCTTTTTCACCCGTCCGGTCTCTTAATGCCGCGATTCGAAGTACATCAGGTAGGGACCATCGCCTGCCATGAGGCGATCTAAGTGCATTTTTCATATACAGCATATGGCGTTATAATGTACCTAAACCCCACATGATTTTAAAAATACCCCATTTATCGCCAGAAAATATTGAGCACTGGAAATACTTTAATTCTTATTTTTAAGTCATGGCCAAAATCCCACACATGTGCACCAATGGCATGACTAAAGATCTCGCGCATGCGCAAGAGCATGCCATCAGTGCGCATGCGTGGGATTTCGGACATGACATAAAATTATGAATTAAAGTATTCCCAGTGCTCATTTTGCTGGCGCCGATAAATGGAACATTTTTTAATCATGTAGGGTACAGGCACAATGTAACGTCATATGCAGTGTATGACATAAATGTACTTCAGGACCGCTCTCGTGGAAGATGTGCGTTCCTGAGGGGGTCCTGACCTGGATGTGCTTCCGGAATCGTGGGGCATTGCGATCGGACGAGTGACAAGGTATTTGTTTTAAAAAATGCCAAACTGTTAAAAAAAAATTATCTTTATTATACATAGGAGTATTCTGCAGCATATGTTTGGTGGTTTGCATCAAGAGGCACACTGTTTGATTTTAGCCAGAAATGACGGTCAAATGCTGACAGTGCCCCTTTAAGCAAGACAGGGACAGAACTGTGACATGATTCTCACCTAACTGATTAGCCCATTGCTTCAGGGACCCATGGCCAGGTTGACCTGTAAGGTGTGAACATGTCCATTTACTTTACTTTGTCTTTCCCTCCCACTTAGAATCTCCACTTAACATGTTTAACTCTTAAATATAAAAGATTAACAGTGCAATTTAGTTTGTTTGCTTTATATTTAAAGAGCCTCTGCCAGCATAAGATTTATAATCAGCTCCATTCCATTTTCTTTATTACTTCATATATTTAAGTAATTCATTCTCAGTTTTCTTTCTGACTGAAAACAGTTGCATGAAAATGAGATCCATGTCCAGTAGACTACTTCAAGTTTAAAGTTTATTGCAGGAATAACTCCACTGAACAGGCTCATTCACAAGGAGGTTCTAAGAACATGTATCAGGAACACATACAGATAAAAGGCAGGTAAAATACAGTACTAGCACATAAATAAAATGGGGTAAATAATGCTCAGTTAATACATGGGGAATACAATATTAACACAGTAAAACACTGAGAATATGTTACAGCATATAGAAATTCAGACTAGGGAATTATATCCACCCTGGCTGCTACTCCACATATTACATCACAATTTCCTATTTATGATAACACAAATATCTTCACAGCAACATGTTTTAATATCACAATTAGATGTCAGATGTAGACAGGCAGCCAGAGCTAAAAAGGGCAGAGATACTGTGTTTTTACAAACACCCTTAGTATATAAGATACAAAACATAAGCTACATCTATATCAGAGGACTACATTTTTTGAACATTGTCTCAACTGTGTTAGAAACTCTTTAATCTCACTTCTAAGACCAAGAAATCTACAATACGTTTCAATTGTACTGTTAAAAATTTCGCATTTTTATTTATTTTTCTCCCTCAACCCACTCATTTTAATGTTTTGGCGCTGATGTAGTTCTGTTTTCAGGGTGAACCACTGAATACATTTCCATCATCCTATCAATAAATCTTGCCTTTTTTTGATCTCTGAAATGATTTCTTCCAACAATCACTCACTTTGTGACATAATCTCTGTAATTCATCATGACTCTATCAGTAAACCACCAGTTTAACTCCTATAGTACCCAGTACCTTTGCTTTTTCAGAGATGGGCCCTTACCTACTCGATACAACTTGCAAAATCATTTTGACGCATTTTAGTTTGGCATAAAACCTAAATAAACTCTTTTTAGGGACAGTAAGCAAATATGTTTTAAATATGTCAGTAACTAATATGCAATGACCAAAGAGTGTGATCACAGTGAAGAGTCACTGGTGAGGTGAGGGGGCCTCAGATTTCTCCTGGGCCTAAGGCCCCAGGTTGCATTAATCTGACCCTGATCAATGGGACCACTATCTTCTTTCTTGCTAGGTACAAAAGGCAATTTCTGCTCCTACTGAGAGCATCAAGTTTGAAA
This sequence comes from Neoceratodus forsteri, assembly GCA_016271365.2. Lineage (NCBI taxonomy): Eukaryota > Metazoa > Chordata > Ceratodontiformes > Ceratodontidae > Neoceratodus > Neoceratodus forsteri. The sequence continues at coordinate 948,964,080 of CM057454.1, read as the reverse complement.
TGGACTTGGAGAATCAGTCTATCAATGTTCAAACTGAAGTAAAACCTACAGCCAAACACAATTAAATTTAAACACAGTCATATTCTGCAGCAGATGACCATACAGGACAGTGATAACAAAAGAAGTCTCATGTGTACCTAGGCTGGGTTTTGCACTGAACAACATTTTTACAGAGTAGTTACAACTTAGGGCAAGTCTGTTTTTGTCAAATCAAGTCTGTAAGCTCAGTCACACAAAAGCAGGCATTCTTGGCTCTGAAACAACTCCTAGTGTGATTGCTCACTTAAAAGAAATCAATACTGACAGATGCTGACTGACAGCCATGACCGATGACCTTTTTTTTTCATTTGAATTATACATACTCCCCCATCTGACCCTCCCTATCAGCACCCACTACCCCACCCCCACCCCCCAGAAACATAAGAGTGACACTGGTGATGCCCGAAATTTAAAAAGAAAAATAGTGTAGTGCTCTAGAGGCAAGGATCAGAGAGCTCCAGAGACTCCAGGGATGTGGAGGGGACTGTACTGAATATCCAACAGGTTGTTCATTCTGAAAGAATGCAAGAAATGGAGGAGTCCTTTTCTACAGCAAGAGGACTGAAGCCATAATAACAGGGATCACTTTTGCTAATTAACAACTGTCTGGACATTAACCTGTGAATAGAAACAAGTTACAAATAATGATTTTTTTTTCAAACTCTAATTTTTTGCACCCACCAAACTCTTTCCAATGACCTCCTTGGCCACCGTCTCTACCACCCTGCATGGCTGTCTATCCCTCTGCTCCTTTCTGGCACCGGGCATCCCCCAGGTCTTCCCTCAGGGGAAGGATCACCCAGGGCACTCTTTCTTATAGTATTGAGTACCAGGCCAGGGGAGGTAGTGGAGTGGGCCGAGTCCAACTCCAGGAGTGTGGACCATGGGTGGGAGGAGTCTTCGCCTATCAGTGGGAGGAGGGGAGATTTTTCTTGTACGTGAACCTCTGTGGAGCCCAGCTGTCATGGCAATGTGCTGCTGCGGCTCCACCCCCAGGCATACGCCATGCCACTGCTATCGGCTACCCCCAGCCACCACCAGAGGTCGCACCCTGAGTGAGTGCCATACCTCAACCATCCCTGGAAAGAGAGAACAGTCCTCCAGATGCTCAATCTCTTCCCTCCCCTGCTGACCCCCGATGATCCAGGCTCATTCCTAACTCAGGTTGCCGGCGTGGTGTAAGATATGGCATCCAGTGCCTCAACCCTCAGTGCCACTGGGCCGGCTACAAATAATGATTAATAGGTGACAAATCACCAGGGCAGCATAGAAAAACAATCTTAAGATGATACTCTCAAGTCCTTTTCCTGAGTTCAAACTTTAGGAGAAGATCAGCAACATCACAGATTGAAACTGAGTCCAAGTAAATGAGAGACTGGGTAGCTTGAGGATCTATTAAAGAAAATTATAAAGTGGAGCCATTGACATGACTGTAAGAGAAAACATGAGATGTACTGTACCTAAATCCATTAAAAATGACTGCTGAAATCTTCAGTTATCATTTGGTCCTTACAATCTCACCCACTATAATTCAGTATTGGCCAGGAATTCCTGAGGGTTTGTACCATCTATGCTCTCAATTGTTTTCCAAAAAGCTGGTGTTTGCCATGTTACTACTATTAAGTTTATTATGAAGATATCTACATTTTGCTTCTCAGATATTTTTTTTTATCTATTTCTTCCATGGGTCTCCTGGTCAGCAACCATTCCCAGCCACCTGTCCAGCCCCATACTCCAAAATCAGGCAGTAACCCCTCTTCTTCCTAGGACTACACCTCGTGGCGGGGCAGTGAGGAGCCCCCTAGTTCAACTCACCTCAACCAGGATCCAATTCGGGGAGCACCATTCAGGGTCAGGGTCTGCAGTGGGCAGCTGCTTCATCCTGCATGATCGGGACCACTTTCACATTTACTCCCTTACATGTGTTAGATGTGCAATGACACCAGTGTAGGGAGCGCATACGCATCCGCATGTGCTTCTCCTGGTGCCTGCCCCATCACTGCCGCTCTTTGCAGCATTGGCACATTGCCCCGCAGCCTCTGCTAGGGGCCATACATGTGCTGATACTGGAGGATCCCCCCTCCCCAGAGAGGGAGAGCAGTCCCTTGGACACGCGATCCCTCTCCTCCTCTGCTGAACCCCGGTGGCCTGTGCCCATTCCTAAACATGGGTCGCCGGTGTAGTGCAAGGTAAGACATCCAGTGCCTCAGCCCTCAGTGCCACTGGGCCGGTTGCTTCGCAGATATTAGTAATTTTTCTTAGGGTTTTATATTTTAGCTAGTCAGCTGGAATTGTTTATGATTTTGCAATATTCCTTGGGCCAGATATTCAAAAGGGTTGCGCCATGTGCAATAGGGTTGTGCCAGCGCAAGTCTAAAATTGCACCATAGTGCGATATTCAGCAGGAGGCAGTTGCGCCACAGAAAACATGCTGAGCAGCAGCGCAATGCAAATGAAGGTATGCTCAACATAAGGGGGTGGAACCATGCATAAAGTGCACAGTGCGATATTCAAAGGCTTGCGCAATGCGCAACAGTGGATCAGGCGGAAGTTGCGCCACGGCGGAAATGAGCTAAAATAAAAAGGCTCAAGGAAGAGGCGCAAGAACGCGACAGGGAATGCACATGAGGCAGCCAGACAGAGCAGGCCACAGCAGGAACCAGTGCAGGCCAGGGAGTGTACAGGACAGAATAGGGGCAAGTGAAGGTGTGTGGGGCCACAGAGTGCAGAGGCCAGTAGGGTGTACCGTGCAGTAGGGTAGCAGTCAGGACAGCGGGGTAACAGATCAACAACAGCCAGGGGGACACAAGCCAGGGAGATGGACAGTGCCAGCTTCCACATGGAAGCTGTAATGAGGGGGGTGAGAAGGCATGCTGCAGGGGGACGTGGCTGTGGAAGGGCCTGTCGGTGGTATGCCCCCAACAGCAAGTACCGTGCCCACATCAGCTTTGAGCTGTATTCAGACGTAGAGATTGTGGGCCAGTACCACCTGAACAGGGCAATATTGAGGCGGCTCTGTGAGCTGTGCAGTGATGTGATGTAGGCACCCTCACGACGGAGTCACGCTCTGTCAGTGGAGACAAAAGTAACAGCCTGCATGTGCTTGCTCACCATGGGTACCTTCCAGAGGCCAACAGGGGATGCCACAGGCATAACAAAGTCGGCCACATCATGCATCCTCACCCAATTCCTCAGCGCACTGCTGCCACATGCTGTGGAGTACATCCATTTCCCCAGCACCGCAGCAGAGCGTACAGCAAACATACAGGAGTTCCACAGGGTAGCACGTATGCCTGGCATGCTAGCAGCAATAGACTGCACCCATGTGGCCATTTGCACGCCACCTGCCCCGATGGGGCCACCTATCGCAATCAGAAGGGGTTCTCCAGTGTCAACTGCCAGGTGGTGTGTGATGCCAGTGGGCGCATCATCAATGTCTGTGCCATGCACCCTGGCAGAGCACATGATTCATTCATATGGTACCAGTCAGCACTGTGCCATCGATTCAAAAGTGGGGACATCCCCACAGGACATCTAGTGGGTGAGTATGCATGTAGGATTGGCAAAGCGGGGGCAAGGGTGGGTAAGCCACAAGTGCCACGGGAGTGGCACACAGGGCTAGGGGCAATATGGGCCTGAACATGACACTAACCTCCACTATCTCCACACAGGTGACAGTGGATACCCACTCCGTCCCTGGCTGCTCACACCCTACCGGCGGCCCACGACCCCATCGCAGCAATGTTTCAATGAGGCACATGCCGCCACACGCAACATCATCGAGTGGGTGTTTGGGATGCTGAAGGCATGCTTCTGATGCCTAGACACCTCCGGCAGTGCCCTACAGTACAGCCCTCAAAGGCCTGTGGGATATTCCTGGCCTGTTGTATCCTGAACAACATGGCCAAAGACTGTGGATACCAGCTTACAGGTCGAGGAGGGGGACAGCGATGGGGATGCTGGTGACGCCGGTGATGATGGGGATGAGCAGCCCCCTTGGACGGCGTGACCCCCGACTGATCCTGCTGGCCCAGCTGCACCGGGACACCATCACAGAGGAGCACTTCGCACAACACAGGTAAGTCATGGGGCCATGTGCAACCAACACTGTCCAGGGCACAACCCACATACACACAGGGTAACACACCAGGGGTGCATGATGGCGAGGGGAGTGGCAGGGTACAGGAGCACAAACACACAACCAGGGAGGGGTGAACAGTCACACGCCACATGGACAGACAAACACACACACACCAGGTACAAAGTGCACAGGGGCAGGTGCACAGCAGAGCAGGAACAGACATGAGAAACACACACGTCCACAGGCCACCACCACCACCACCTGTACTGTCAATGTACGTGTGTCAGATGCTGGGCACCCTTGCACCTTGGTGTACAGTGCAATGCAGGCATCATCATGCACACGCACCTGTGGACAGCAGTTGGGAGGGTGTGCAGGTGGTCCGTGTGTCGGCGTGTAGGGCAGGGCACCCACTGGTGCACTGCCCACCAAAACACACATTGCACACAGGGCAGCACCAGACAGGGCCCGCACTGGGAGACAGCTCAGTCATGCGGCACAGTGCCACGGCCACCTCAGATGTGTGGGCGGCCCCGCTGAGACCCAACAGCACTGGCAGGCTGAGCATGGGCCACAGGGGGTGGCACCGATGGACCACCAGGAGTCCCACTGCTCGAACACGACCTTGTCTGCACAGGGGTCTGCAGCATACCGAACATACCTGCACCAGGGGTGCTCGGGATGCCCACAGCTGAACCCAGCATTGACAGGGTGGGTGTCGCATGACACTGGGAATGGGGAGTGGACAGCATACTACATGGTGTGAGCGGCACAGGGGCACCTGACTGTGTGCCCAATGTGGCCACGGCACTGACCACTGCCTGTGTCAGCCTGTCGATGGAGGTGGTCACATCCACCCACATATGGTCAATTCGGGACAGGATACTCTCGTTGTCCCTGCTGTGCCACTCCAGAGCCACACACAGTGCCTCCACAGATGATGCAACCCGCATCTGCTGCTGTACTGATGCCTGCAGCAGGCGGGTGTGCTCATCAAAGAGGCCGTCTGCCACATCGGCAACCTGTCACTCAGGGTCTGGAAGGGCCTGATGTACAGCACCCCTTGAGGGTGTGCGCTGCTCACCAGGACCAGATATGGGCATGTCCACAGGTGGTGCACCTCCATCACCGCTGAGCCCTGTACCCCCAGTCCTGGTGGGTGACTGCTGCTGCTGCCCCTTCACCTGCTGTGCCCACGGGATCAGTGGTTCCAGCCACCGGTGCTGCCCCACTGGTGCTGACAGGCACAGCCTGGGACTGTGCTGTCATGCTGACACACACGTCGGAACCAGCTAGATCCATGGGCGTGTGCTGGCCTGCTGTGTGTCCATCCTGTGACACACACATGTCAATGCCCATAGTGGTCGGTGCATCATCGATGGTGCAGGTCTGTGCCACAGCACAGCTGCAGCGTGCTGGCATGCTTGCATGCCAGACCGCTGGGACACAGGAAGGGCACTCCCACACCTGTCTCAACATCTGTGAAGGCAGATGGCTGTGCACACTGCCGCAGTGCACGCCCGCAATCTGCAGAGGTGGATGGGCCTCCTCCAACTCCGGTGGCTGTCCGTGGGACAGGCCCTCCACTGCTGACCCCTGAGGACGACAGGATCTGTAACAGAAAGGAAGGACACATTAGTGCATGTGAACTACCTCCCCCCCCAACATGACATACCATGCAGTGATGGGCTACCACCTGTCTGGAAGCCACCTCCAGGCACACCCTCAATGGCACTGCACTGCATGCTTGCAGCAAGCATGTCCTCTGATGGGGTCAGCTGCACCACCTCCGGCTGTCCGCCGCCTGTAGCAGCACGTGCCACCCTGATGGCTGCAACCTTCTCCTTCACCCTCCTCCTGTCAGTCCCCATCTTCTTTTTACACTCCTGCATGGAGTGCTGGTGGCTGCCGTGCAGGTTGACGGCACGTGCCACCCCATCCCATGCAGCAGCTCGGGCCTGAGGGTGCCCCGCCATCCACTGACAAGTGGTCCTCAGCCAGGTATGCCTCAAACAGTGCCTCTGTCTCCACCTTGGTAAAGTTGGGCCTCCTCTTCCACCCACCATCATCCTCCTCACCCAGTCCTCGCTCGGTCATTTCACGGCCTGTATGGGTGAGGGTGGTCACCTGTGACTGTGCAGTACACAGCTTCTCTGGGGCCATGGTCCAGAACAGCAAAATGCATGCAACTCACCTATCAGCTGCAGTAACCGAATATGGCCACTGCAGATCAATGTCGCACATTTATAGTGCAATGCATGCAAATTAGAAGTGGAGCAACTTTAATGAGATGCAAATCACGCCGCTGCACCATTGAATGGCTGATCGGATGATTTGCATATGACGGCTGAATATCGCGCTGTTGCGCTTTTCGCACAATACGGTTGAGCCGGCTGAGCCAATGGCTCAGTACTGTGACTGCGTAGTACACTGCACTGTGCATGCCCAGGTAGCTTACGCAGGCATCTGCTGCGATGATGACGTGCTGTGCACGATCGGCACTTCAGGACATGGCCACCATTGTGCCAGTGGCGCTACAGCGCCGGTCACCACATGGTGCTGTGGCACAACTGCGCAATAGTCCACTGTGGCAATGGCATGCAGGCGACCAATCACGCTGGACATGTAGACGTCCGATGGCGCTGTGCATGGCCTTGCACCAGAGACCCATGACCTTGTGCCTAACCTTTGCCCCCTTGGCGCTGTACATATGGTATGTCTGCAGCTCTATCGTGCTGTTCGGTAACAGCACATTAGGGACTGATGGCACTATACGAACAGCGCGATAGGGACTGATGGAGTTGTATTGCGTAACATTTCCACGTGGGGTTGCCGCGCTGTGGAGTGCCATATTGCCTACTATATACCTGCAGGGATGGCACACAGGAGAGCTCCACAGTGGAGTGCTTTGGAGCTGGCCAACCTGGTGGCTGTGGTGGAGCCTTACCATGGGCCACTGTTTGGGGATGAACCCCTGAACGTGGCCCGCACACATGTATGGCAGCAGGTGGCCACTGAACTTGAGGAGGCCACTGGCCGGCGGCGCTCAGCAGAGCAGTGCAGGCACTGGTACAGTGACCTGTGCAGGAGGGAGCAGGCACTGCTGGTGCCCCTACGGTCACGTGCCAGGAGGGGCGTGGTGCCTAGGCCAGGTGGGTGAGTCGTCTATGCACCTGTATTGTCCGCATGGCTAACACTGTGTATTGTGACCAGCACATGGAGGAGGGTTGGTCTATGGTTGGCTGTAGTGGTGTTTACAGGTGTGTGATGTATGGGTCTGGCTCTGTGGGAAGGCACACTCATTGGGGCAGGGGGCTGTCTGCTTTGGGATTTCACTGATGTGTTTCTCACCTTTTGTTTCCCACAGGCATGGAGGAGCGGAGGCAGGCCCAGGATAAGGCATGGAGAGGGGTGGCAGTGGTGGCTGTCCGAGGTGGTGGCGGTGTTGAGCCATGGCATCAGCAGCAGCAGCAGCAGCCACAGCAGCAGCGGTTTGATGAGGGTTAGTGTCATGACATCATGGATGCTATTGCATGCTGTGGGGGGGCAGGGCATGGCCACCATCCATGGACAACACTGCCATTCACGTGACGTGTGACAGTCAGCACTGTCCAGTGGCACTGCATGTCTGGAAGTGTGTCACTGGGGGTCCATGCATGCACTGGGCACATGGCTGTGGCACTAACTTCCCACCGCGTAGCCATGTCACTGTACAGCCTTGGTTGTGCTGTGCTGGTCATCGGTGGGGTGTGTGTGCAGTAGCAAACATGGCTGCTGCTGCCTGGTTGGGCTTGTCTTGTGCACGGTCACTGTGGGTGGGTGCAGTCCATCACAGGAGCGGGGCACTTGGCTGTATGCCATGCATGTTGGGTGGGCTTCAGGGTTGTGGACAGTCACAGCCATTGATTCTGTTCCCTTGTCCTAGGTGTCCAGGTCCTGAGGAGGATAGAGCGGGCTGTCCACTGCCTGCTGGATGTCTCTTTGGAGTCCCTCAAGATACTGAGGGACATGCAACGAAGGGGAGTGAGGCATCGGAGGAGGACCTGGGACCAGCAGCAGCCGGCTGATGTGTGTCCTGGTGGGCAGTAGCTGTCCCACACCTACCCCCTTTACCCATCCCTCACACCCTGCCTTCCCTCACCCAGTTCTTCACCCCTGCCCCTTACCCACCCCTACCTTGTACCCGTACCCCCACCCTTGTCTTGTATATAGTTGTTTGCTCCTGTTGTTCCTGTTCATATTTTCTTTATATAAATCTATTTTGTTATGAATACTGTGGTGGTCTCTGATTTTCAGCTGGCTATAGGTGCTCCGTTGCAGTGGTGTGCATGGCATCTGGGGTGGTATTCTCCTGGGAATGTGTGTGTGTGTGTGGGGAGGTGTCCCTGGTGTGGTAGTGGCTTTCAGCCGGTCTGGCCGTGTGCTGCCACACAACGCTGGGTGCTCCTGGTGGGTCTGGCTTGTATGGTTCTGTGGTACACGAGGTTGCAGTGTGGCGTGGGGGGTGCATGGGGATTCCTGCAGTGACAGTCACTGCTCATGGGTGGTGTCTTGGGGTACCAGTGCAGGGTGTGCTGTGCACAGAGGGGTGCTGTTGTGCACTTGGGTTGTCTGCCCCCTTTGTGTAGCAGTCTCAGCTTACCAGTGGTTGTGCTGGGGCACCATGGCCCAGCTGTGCTTTGTTGGCTTGTCCCATGGGCTGGTGGATATTCCGTCCCTCCCCCAGTGATGCTGTGCTTAGAGTGTGGGGGTGTATTGTTAGTTCTGCAGTGTGTTCCTGTACCCATCTGTGGCATGGGTGGTGGGTCCCTGCCTACCTCCCTGGTTGTGCAGTTCCATTGCTCTGCTGCTGGGGGGCTCTCTGCTTGCGCTATGGCGCCTCTGGACTGCTCAGCTGGGCTGGCCTTGTTGCACTCTGGCGCATCATATTTGCTTAGCTTCCCCTTCCTGGTTGTGCTATGGCGCAGGTTGTGCGATATTCAGATGTTGGCTGGTTGCGCAATTTGACTTGCTCCATGTTTGAATATCGCATCTATTGCGCATGTGCGCAATTGACTTGTGCTTACTCCTGCTATTGCGCACATTTTGGGTGCAGTTTGAACATCTGGCCCCATGTCTCTAATAAATAATGAAGTTTTACCAGATAAGAAGAATACCAATGAACCTTATCCAACCTAATTCTTTTTTTGGGTTGGGACATGTTTATTATGACTCCTGATAAATTATTAGATAAAGCTTGTATGTGTCATTAATCACTGGAATGAATGATGATCTGTCTCAGTTAATAATTTTAAGGTCAGACATGAAGTTGAAATAATTAAAAACATAAATGATCCATACCACAGAGATTTGGGCCTTGATTATCAAAGGCTGACACAGGCTTGTGACAAGCCCTGCATCATACCCAGTGTTGTGCCAAACACATTGATGCACCTTGAGCCTGATTCTCAAAGGTTGCATGAATTTGTGACACTTTACTCCCTTTATGGAGGCTTGTGCCAAATATTTGGCATAAACCCTGTAAAAAGGTTCCATGTGTGCCACAAGTTAGGCCAGCAAACAGCTGGTCTAACCCGTGGCATGTAGCACATGGGATCAAGAATCCTGATTGCCATCCAGGGAATGCCACAAGCCTCATGTGCCATCTGTTTGGTGCACCTGGGGCCTGGAGCCCACTCTCTGTCAGCATAATGTGTCCCCCCTCTTTTTTAGCTTGCTGAGGGGGTTCCCAATCCCCCTCGGCTTATGTGCCTCTCCCACTTTCATTTTTTGCTGACAGGGGTGCCAATCCCCGTCAGCATCCATCCCCCTTCCCACTTTAATGTGCTGATGGGGGGAGCCCACTCCCCATTGGCATGATGTCCCCCCTTCTTCTGTGCTGAGGGGGTGCTCAATCCCCCTCAAATAGTGTCCCCCATTCCCAATGTGCCGATGGAGGTGCCCAATATCCTGTCGGCAACTGTATCCCCCCAAAAAATAAACACCTGTAAAAAAAGAAAACCATCCGCAATGGGTTTTTTAACACCTGTAAACAGAAAACAGTCCCTCGTAGTCTTCCTACACCCCTCCCACCACCCACACCCACCCACTGTGCACCCTGCCTCCCCACACCCTCCTCACACCCATACTAACCTCTGGAGCTTGGCACGACGATCTTCGGTGGACTGGGAACACGTCTGCACTCTTCAAAGCCGACCACAAACTGAGGAAATGCTGGTAAACTGTATAATGGAATAAATAGGGTTTTTTCAACTTTGATGCATATCTTGGGCATTTTTTGGAATTGTCGCACCAAATTCTCAACATGGAGTTCTTGGGACCCCTCCTCATGAATTCTGGCACTGTTATGATGTTAATTGGCCCTGAATGGTGATTTCACAGTCACTGCGTGGAATCACCTTTTGGGACCGATTAATGCAAGTACAGTGGCAGTGTTCGTGAGGTGGGCTCTTAAAAAGCCTATATTGCAAATGTGGTGGAAAATATCCAAATAAATGGGTGTTTTACAAGCATGTGTTGCACAATTGCTATGCACGCTCGTAACTTCACAAATTCACAATATTTTCATGCCAGATTTTCAACATTATCATTTTTCTACACCTCCTTGTGAACAGTATAGCTGTCATTTTTCACATCCTGGCCAAAATGTGTTTCCACACTTCCGGAGCACAATAGCGTGGTTGCTGTGGGAAATCAGTGTTTGGGGCAGATTACAAAATTGACAGTGACACTGTTCATGAGCAGATATCCTAAAATGCCTATGTTGAAAATTTGGTGATGATACTCTATAAAATGACTGTGTTACTAGCATGCATTGCGCAGTTTGCATGCACGCTCATAACGTTGTGCATTTGTAATATTTTCACTCTGGATTTTCACCATTGGCATTTTGCCACACCTCCTGATGAACAGTACAACTGTCATTTTACATATCCTGCCCAAAATGTGTTTTCGCATGTCCGGCGCAGAATAGCGTGGTCGCTGTACGAAATCACTTTTTGGGACAGTTTGAGTAAATAACAGTGACACCGTACATAAGCAGAGGTGCTAAAATGTCTACGTTGAAAATTTGGTGCCGAAAGTTGATAAAATGACTGTGTTACAAGCCTGCATTGCACATTTCACACACAGTCTTGTAATTTCGCAAATTTGATATATTTACATGCCACATTTTCAACACTGCCACTTTTTTACACCTCCTTATGAACAGTATAGCTGTCATTTTTCACATCCTGCCCAAAATGTGTTTCCGCACTGCACTACCAAAGCCAATGCCAGCGCAACAACATTCGGCTTTGGCAAATGCTTGTTTATTCTATTTTAGATTGCCCCTTATCTACTGACTTGTATGATACCCTTATTTCCACAGTTTAAGTATGCTTTAGTACTTTTTTCACATCTGAAATAAAGAACACTTTACCTGTCAGGAAGGAAGAGGTCAGCTGATGCAGCATCAGCAGAGGAAGAGGGGCAGACACTTATAAAAGCCACACACAGCTCACAAGTACACTTCAATTATCATTGTTACCATGGTTAAGACTGTTGCTGTTTTATACCTGTATCCCTGTAAATCTGCACTTTAGAACTTGTGCCAGTGCTCCCCCTGTGCCTAATGAAGCTATCTGCTTGCTGACAGTGTGCACCCTGACTGTCAGTGAACATTATTTTAAAGAGCAGTTTACCTGTTGGGAAGGAAGAGGTCAGCTGGTAGGTCATAGGTCGATGTCCACTACACTCACTGATTTTATTGATCTAGTGGCAACCCTACTTGGAGGGTCGAGGTCCGTGTGTGCAGTGTTCATCGACCTATCAAAGGCATTTGACTTGGTCGACCATTCATTATTATTATAGAGGCTGAAACAGATAGGTACAGCAGCTGAACCATTAAACTGGTTCCGATCATATCTTGAGGAACGATTTCAAATGGTGATGGTTGAAGAGACTGGTTCAAAGTTTCTACCAGTGACTCAAGGTGTTCCACAGGGATCCATATTAGGACCCCTGTTATTTATCATTTACATAAATGATCTTCTTCTCCATATAAAAACTATGCATGTCTGACTTTATGCTGATGACACTGTTCTGGTCTCTGATGGAGTAGACACGGGTGAGGTAGAGGCCAACCTGCAGACAGACTTTAATACACTGCAGGCTTGGTTTACCTCCTCAGGTCTTGTTTCAAATACAAAGAAGACCCAAACTATGTTATTTGGTCTAAATACAACTAAGAATGGTTTAAAAAATGACAAATTAAATATAAAAACTATGAACAGAAATTGTCTGACTCAAGTCACGGCCTATAAGTACCTAGGGGTAACTCTTGAATAAATTATTATTTGAACAACATCTAAATATGGTAATTAAAAAATTTTACTCAAGGATAGGTACGCTTAGGAAAATAGTAAACTGTATGGGTATTAGGGACCAACAGGTAATAGCAAACCAGTTAATAATTCCACTGATTGATTATGGAAGCCATGTATATTCTAGTGCTAATAAAACATTGTTACATAAGCTTGATATATGTTATAATAGGTTAGCAAGGTTTGTATTAAGTTGTAAAATTGATACTCATCACTGTCATATGTACACTAAGTTAAACTGGGATTCTCTAGAGACTAGGAGGAAACAAATCTGAACATATTTAGTCTATAAAATTTATAAGACCAGACATCCCACAGGTTTGGCAGAGAGATTTGTTCCTCCGTCACACCAGTTTAGCCTTCACAAAACTGGAGCTAGAGATCTGATAGTTCCCAAATATAAAAATTGATTTGTAACTCTGACTTTCCAGTATAGAGCCACCATTACTTGGAATGAACTTTCACTGTCATTGAAAACCCAGGATTTGACTTTAGCTGAATTTAACTCTGCTATGAAACAAGAAACATGTTTTTGCTGTGAATGTAATAGATGATTTTCATCGAGTGAAGATGTTTTAAGCACTATGATATAACATTGTTTCTTGTATTATGTATTCATTGTACTGTCTAATGTGCAATTTTTTTATTGTTTGTTTTATTGAAACTTGTATTGACACCTAAAACAGGTGCACCTTGTAAGCAGGGTTATTGTAACCCTAATGATGTTTGAAGTTGTCTTCATATTCCTGTATAAATAAAATGTTACTACTACTACTACTGGTGCAGCAGCAACAGAGGAGGAGGGGCAGACACTCATAAAAGCCATGCGCCATTCACAGTGCAAGTGCTGTGGTGCACGTGAAGTGAGTGACACTAGCGCCACTTGGTTACGAAATGGACTTTTCAAAATTACCAGGTTTTTGGGTAATCATATGGGGAAAACTCTATGTAAGGGATATAATACTAAGTGTTATAGAGCCGTAAAGTAATTTTATAAATTGTCTACATAATTTTGCATTATACTGTTTCCTAATTCTGCAAAGCATGCATTTTTGAAGTTTATTTCTATATTAAATAAGCTAGAATTATAAGGGTGTGCATTTATTTTCTTTTATTTAGTTTTTTAACCAGGTATAGCACACTAAGCTGAAAGATTTTTTACAGGAGCGACCTGGGAGCACAAGGAAGTTAAGTGACTTGCTCAGGGTCACACAGTATGCAAGTGGAAGCTGTGGGAGTCAAACCCAGGTCTGGTCTGCTGGATGTCACCAGATGTGCAGCACAGAGCCTTAGACCACTGTGCTATACTTCCTCCCTTCTTTAGTTTAAATAATTTACTTAATAAAAGACAAAGAACCTAAGTGCATAAGCATTGAGGCAAGGGTTACCTCAAAGGGCAATGGCCAAGTAGCCAAGTTTGAAAGAAATACAGAATCAAGCATAGACCCATAATGCAAAGTATCATGGGCTGTATATGCAAATCACCCCAAAATATTATGTTGGTTCAACTTTAAGCAAGAATGCATGGTGCCAAAAGGCCTCTGATGCAGTCTGCAAAGGGTGCCAACAGAAGACACAGACATGTGTTTTGTTCTACCAGGACTAATCCATGTGCCTCATCTGTATGACACCCCAGTGGAATGAACCAGCTACCCTAAGTTGGTCTATTGGGTTTGGGTTGTGGTGAGCCCAATAAAAGCAAAAAACAAGTTGAAAGACAAAGAATCTAAGTGAGTAAGCACTGAGGCAAGGGTTACCTCAAAGGGCATTGGCCAGGAAGCCAAGTTTCAAAGAAACACAAATCACACATACCCCCAAAATGCAAAGCATTGTGGGCTGTATATGCAAATCACAACAAAATGTAATAAAACGCACACCAATTTCTAATTTGAATTACTTTGAAATTCAACCTATAACCCTTCTTTGGATATTAGGAAAACTATTTTCAATTACTTTGTTCAGCTAAGTTAACTTATTTTATTTGTGCTTACTGGTGTTTGGTTATTTTGATTATTTTTTTCTGCAACAATGCTGAACAAAGGAATTGTTTGTTTTATGTTATATACGACTGCTTTCTGCATGGTAGACTGTCTCATGCAGAAATTAATATGGGTAGCAAGAAATGGACATTATGACAGCCAGTTAAAAGTGGATCTGTCACATACTAAATCTATTGAAGATGTGAGACAGGTGGCTCTCAGACTTTTAACAAAATGAGAAATGCGGTGTCTGGGATCTGACCCAAATTTGTTTGAAATTTCCATAATTCCAGCAAGCTTGATATTTAAAAAACTTTGTGAGTTGGGCAATGTCGAGATTAATCCTGGACCTCAACTGGATGGCATATAGGACAAATGGTTAGATACCCCTGGGTTAAGATTAGCACATCTTAATATATGTAGTTTATTAAAAAAAAAAAAAAACAAGAACTAGAAGCTTGGATTTTGTCTTATGACCCCGACTTGATGTTGATTACTGAGTCATGGCTGAAACACAAAACAGATGATGGCATGTTATTAATACCAGGATATAATCAGTTATGTAAGGATCATTTGGGAAAGAAGGGAGGTAACCTTGTTATTTATCATAAGGAGTTTTTAGATGTTAAAGAACTTCAAACTGCACCATTAAACTCTGGTTGTGAATGTTTATTCATTAAATTGATATTAGGAAAAACTAAGAAATTAGTACTAGGGTGTGTATATAATACCCCAAATTCTAAATAAGATGGCTTGCAAGATTTAATAGACCTGGTTGAAACCATTAAAAATAAAGAGCTGATAATTATGGGTGATCTGAATCTGAATTGGAATGGGTGGCTAAATAAAATTATTATTGAAAGTCAATTTAGAACAAATACTAACCAAAGGAACAAGACTCAATCCAAAAATTAAACAGTGTTCCTTAATTGATTGGGTCTTAATAAATAACACATTGAATAACAGTTCCTCAGGAGTTTTTGCAGATATAATTAGTAATCATGCCCCTATTTACTATATTTGGAGTAACAAAAGACACAAGGGCAGATTTAGGATAGTGGAAAACAGAGCTTTAAATGATGTTAAATTGTCAGAGATAAAATGTGATCTGTCTCAAATAAATTGGTGCCAGCTGTTAAATGTAGGGGATGTTAACAAGGTAGTTGAATTATTTCAGACTCAAATGGAATGAATTATTAATAAAAGGTGGCCAACAATTAAAAAGAGATCATGGGATACTTGCAATAAATTTATGAATAAGAGGTTACTAAAACTCATGAAAGATACAGACAATGCTAGTATGATTTTTTTTAAAACTGCTTGAAAGTGATTAGAATTATTTTAGACAATTGAGAAATGAATGTAAGAGGGAGATTAAAAGGGCCAAGGTTGATTTTTTATAAAAATGAACAAGTTAATGACTTTTATGATAAAAGGAAATTTTTGCAGAATGTTAAATAATTTGACAGCCCCAAGAGTAAATAGGACTATAAAGAGTTTGTTGAAAGACAACCAGGAACTGACCAACAATAAAGATATGGCAGATTACCTAAATGATAGATTTACTAGTTTGTTTGAATATGTTTAAGATTTTGGTGAACCTAGTAGTTATGAACAAACTGTATCTATTATGTCGGAACTTAGATTTTACTTTAAGGAGATAACTAGGGAGGAAATGTATTTTAAATTATTAAAAAATGCTGAATCTAAGGGTCCAGGGCCTGACAAGATTGATTCTAAATTATTGAAATATGCAGCTATGGAAGTAGCATATCCACTACAAATTATATTTAACAAATCATTAAATGCCAGTATGGTCCCAATTCAGTGAACAAATGTCACAGTTTCACCATTTTTTAAAGGAGACCAAGAAATTAATGTCACATTTCTTTGTTGTATTTGGTGGGGAAGATCCAAGAAAGACTGCTACATAAACAGATACTGGATCACCTGAATAAATATGGCCTGTTGATGTCAGCACAGCATAGTTTCCAGGAGGGGTGTTGCATGATGTCGGCCTTGGTCAGGTTCACAAATGATCTGCAAGTAAGAGTGGAGGAAGGGACATATGTTGGAGCAGTGTTTGTGGCCCTGACCAAGGCCTTTGACCTTGTGGACCACCCTTTAATGGAGGTCAAACTTAGGAAACTTGGTTTTGGGGACCCTGTGGTGCACTGGTTCCACAGTTACCTAATGGGTAGAACTGAGTAAGTCTGCATAAACAGAATACTGTCAGAGAAGTGTGGAATATGGTGTACCCCAGGGTTCCATTTTGGGGCCATTATTGTTTTCAGTTTATATAAATGATTTTCATCAATTTGCACTGATTCTTCTATTGTTTTGAATGCAGATGATGCTGTGTTGTATGTCTCAAATAGTAAAATCAATATGGTCAAACTAAATCTAGAGAATGAGTTTAAGAAATTTACTGGCCTGTTGTCTAAAAATTGACTTGTGTTAATTAAGAAGAAAACAAAGGGAATGTTGTTCTGCTCCTCTTAAAAATATAAAAAGTTAAAGGAACCCTTTATAATAAAGACAAATGAAGACTTTCAGATTGAAATGGTATCTGAGTTTAGCTATCTAGGTGTCATTTTGGACAGTCATGAGCTTTCAGGCCCATATTGATAATATAACTAAACAGTTGCATAGAAAAATTGGAGCCCTGTATACTGTAAGATATTATTTAATTGATGAAACTAGAAAGGTTATAGCCATGGCTTGTTTAATGCCAGTACTGGATTATGGAAGTCTGATTTGGGGAGGTGCCTCAGAATTATGAACTAGAGAATTACCTTATACAGTTTGACATGTACAGTAGATTTGCACTTTGTGCCAAATCCAGGGAATACCACTGCAGCCTGTATAATCATCTGGGATGGTTATCCCTGGAAAATAGGGACATTCCATAGATGTCCTGTTTTGTTTATAAAACAATCCACTGTTCAAAATTCCATCCTATGCATCATTTTTACCAGCAGAGAGCAGTAACAAAAACCTTGCAGTCTCAAAATGTGATTTATTTAGTAGTTTCTATTTGTAAAACTAGTAAATATCAAAAATCTTTTAAACAAAGCATGATAAAAATTTGGAATGAATTGCAACAAGCTACAAGTTTTTGTCAGTTCAAATATTCCTTAAAGAGAATGCTTTACTCCAGGCCTGTTTATATTTGCACATGATTTTGTATTGTTCTAATTCTAATCAGCCTCTTGTTAGTTTTTATGTGTTGTATTTTATCTAATGTGTAAATTGATTGTAATGGTACCTCTTGGTTATTGTATTAGTCATTTCAATTTTATGTATTGATGTTCTTGAGAGTCTTTTGACCCTCACCGGGTCAAGCCTGTAAAAGGGCCATGTGGCCTAGTTACTTTTTAACCCCGTTATCAAATGAAAATGAAATGAAAAAATAATAAAAAGAGATCTCCTTTTATTATGGCTTGAACCAGGTTTTCATCAGTATTTTTGGCTGTTTTTGTGCATCAATTATTTAAAACCCTTTCTGTTGTGACTAAAATTAACTAGCATGCAGCAGGCAGTGCTCCATGAACTTATGGAACAGTAAGTGTTTAAAAACAGCTGGGAATAGTGATGAAAACCTTATCTGAGCAACATTAAAAGGAGCACTCCTTTTATTATTTCAGATTTAAAAACAAGCATTTGTCAATGCCAAACGTTTGATGCTTTGCACGAATACATCCTCATATGTTACATTTGCACTTGGGCTGTGAGTGATAGTAATGCTGGGGTTGGCCAACAGCTCACTTACAGGATTCTATGGACAACACTGAGTGTGGGGGATTCACTTTGGGCAAAAATCCATTTTGTTTTCTTACACCTAGACAGATAATGAGGGTTCCGAATAGACAGGGCATTTAGGTGAATAATGACTGTCTTGAGGCTAGGAGGGGGCTGATGCAGAGGATCACCATGGACAGAAGGCAAATACTGCAATCACTGCAGGAAGGATGGCAGGCAAAATAGTTGCACACAGGAAAAAGGAGAATACATATAGTGATCTGCCAGTTATTCATTTTATTGAATTTCAACATATGTAACATCATAACAACACAGATTAACCATTTTAAGATCTATGCATCGCTGAGATCAAGGCAGGTCATGGTATATATGCATGGGCTAAAAGGGAGGGTAAGGGTAGCAAACAAGAGAGGGGTATGGAGGGCTAGGCCACGAGGAAGGGAACATAAGTGTTATGGGAGTGGGGTGGTAAGAAAGGAAATAAGGGTTGGGGGCAGAAGAGGATTGCAAAAGTTGGTGACATCCATATACTCATAGTTCTATAAGTGTGAAGTCACCTTTTAAATTTGATTAATAAATATAGACACAAAAAAAGTTTAGAATGAATATGTGACTTTGTGTAGGTTAACATTGTTTGCAATATACTGTACACTTGTTAGTGGAGAGAAGTAGAGGTATATTATTATTTTTGTTCCTGTATTTAAAAATTGTCACAGTAAGGAGACTAAGTTCCACACTACTAGCAACCAGAGAGGCAGGCAGGGGTTAAATTTTCTTTAGAGAGTTGCTAGTTTAGCTGTAAGAAAGGGTGTAATTTGAGACATCATTGCTGTAGTTAAAAACTGCCCACAGAGTGGGAATAAAAATATATTGGCACAACACAGTTCAAACTTTCTGTAGATCATTCCCCAGTGTTCCCATATAGTCTGGTCAGGTTCTCACTGCTGCTCAATAAGTTTTTCCTTTAATTTTACAGGATTTTAAAGACAGTCTGCTAGTGTTAACAGTCAATCAGCTGTTTGTTAAGTGGCTTCGTACAAATCTGATTTCAGTGGCTTGGTTCTTTTGAAGTTCAATCAGTTGAAGAAGAGTGGTGTTACAGTTAAAGTGCTTGGTTATTGGTCTAGACTGCTGAGCCCCTACTGTTTTGCACTGTAGTAGGCTCACAGTGACAGATCCCTAAAATCCCCTTACACTGTAGCAAAACATTTGGTGCACAGGTGCATTAAACATAAAAAGTTCTAAAGCAGACTCTAATTGTGGGAAGAAGGGTATCACACAAGTTAATAGATAAGGGGTAATCTAAAATAGAATAACAAAGTATAGGTCAAAATTTTCACTGGATTCTTGCAATGCTGCTTTAAAATATATATATACAGTATTCAATGGATTGGATAAGAACTATTTTTTGAAAATATGGATACAAGAATACTGGAGTTAGAGAGTAAACTTAAACTTATAAAATCTTACTTAAAAAGATAGTAGCTTTCCAATTGCTGAATGAGCAAGGTAGTTTTGCTCAGTTTATATTATTACAGTTAAGGTAGTGACAATGCGTTTGAGGTGCTAGCAGACTTAAGAATTTGTTTTCAGCAAAGCCATGTCCCAGAGAGGGCTAACATACAAAACTAACACTGAGACTTTAAGTTTGGAAGTAGGACAAAAGGCCTTTGCATGGTTTTTATACAAGTCTATACTCAGTGAATAAAAACACTTATCAAAATAAATTTACCACTTCAATCAGGAAACACATACAATTAAAATTATCAAAGAAAAATATAAATGGCCTACACAAGGCCTCTATAGAAGATCTCCCCTGAGTGTCTACTGCCACACTAACAGGAGGCAATCAGCTGACCATGGAGCAGAAAGCAGCAGAGTTTCTGGATAATGGTTCTCTGCAATTTTAAATGACTGCCCATGTGGTACAAGCAGTCCCCACATAGGCCCAGAGTTTGTGGCGGTGCAGAAGATCTTCCAAGCCTCTGGAGCAGCTCTGCTTTTATGTGGGAGCTCGACTCCACCCTGCACTAGCATCCAAGGCTCTGGATAGGCTGCTACATCTCCCACCAGCAGGTGCCAATCAGCTATCAGGCTCACCATATCAGGAAGCTGGGGAGTCTTTGGAAAATTAGTAAATGACTAAACATCTTTAAACCACCACCTAGGCAGTACAGACAGACCGCATACTGGCTCAGAATTCATGGAAGTACTGTAGAGCAACTTGAAAAGTATTAATTAGTTACAGCAGACAATTCAAACAAACCAAATCAGATACATTGGGGTGGAGCCTAGCAGCCCAGTAAACAAGCTGCTTTTTGCAGAGCTCCTCAGCCATGGGCAATTAATCTTGTTTAAAACTTAGTTTTCTGACACTTGCTTTGGCAAAAGCAACATTTTCTGATTGCTACCGGAATACAGGGTTCCTGTGGAACGTTTAGTGACTGTGAGGTGCTCAAAAGCTATGAAAACGTATGGAGCAACACCTGGACTGTCCAAGAAGGGAGATCAGCCATTGCAGCTCTTCCAGCAAGTAGAAGGTCAGTCTGCTATGCTTGACTCACTCCAGCAAGCCATCGCCACCCTAACATTTTCAAACAACAGAACTGAGGCAAAATTGGAATCCTACACACAAAGGCTGACGTTTGCTGAAAATATAATTGATGGCAGTGCAGCTGAATCAACAACTACTGCTGGGAAGACATTGGCCACTGTGGATTCCTTGGTGAAGGAGGAGGGACTCTTTAAAACTCATTTGCAACAACTTGAGAATGCTGTCTGTGCCCCAAACATTAGACCTCGTGGCCACCCAGAAGGGACAGAAGATAACGATGTAGTTACCTTCCTTGAAAGATGCTCCTGGAGGCTTTGGCTTTGGGCCATGCACCTCACATTGTGAAAGCTTATTGAATTAATCCATGGAGGGTCAGGGTGTGGTCTGAGGGCCCACATACTGTTTTAATGGTGATGGGCGCCATCGGGGAGAGAGATCAATTACTCTGTGCAGCCAGAGACCACACTCTAATCTTGGGTGACCACAAATTTCTCTTTTTCCTCAACTATGCTTATGCCATGTGACTGTGACACAAAGCCTTTGAGGGAGTTAACCTGAAACTTCAGGATACAGGTATTCAGTATTAGCTTAGCTTCCCCATGTACATACAGTTCACAATTCAAGATAAGATGTATTATTTTATGGACCATAAGGCAGCGGTGGCTTTTGTTGAGAAACTTAACAATAGACCTGGACCAACAGAAGAGGAGCAGCTGGAGGAAGAAGAGGTATTTTATTTTTATTTATTTATTCTTTGTTAGCCAGGTAAGGCCCACTAGGCACAAGTGCCTGTTTTCAGGGGCAACTCGGGAGCATTGGGCTGGTTAAGTGACTTGTTCAGAGTCACACAGTATGCAAGTGAATGTTGTTGGAATCAAACCTAAGACTATCTGCTGGATGTAGCAAGCTCATTTATAGCTCATTACTCTAACCTCTAGGCTATATTGCCAGCCCAATATAAGGTTTGCACAGTAATTCCCTGAACTCAGATTAAAGATTTGTTATTGTTCACTGAGATTCTACTTTCGTTCTTAATATTTGACCTTCTATGCTAATTTTTCATGCTCAGAGACAGTTTCCTGGACAGTGGGTCCTTCTCCTATTACTTTGTTTTTCACCTTGTTGTTTCTTATCTGTGTGAAGCAGGGAATCAGCCTATACTGAATTTTATATAACAATATGTAGTATGTCTCCAGCTATGGTCTTCGGGGGGAGGGTTCGGTAGCAGATTTGAATTATTTCAATGCTACAGTTCCCTAGCACGGACAGTGTTTTAACATGTTTTCCCTGCTTTTTTTTTTTATCAGGTTTGTCGAGCAATGTGAGAAGCCCAATAGTGTGCTGATCTTTTTTGAATGTCAAAATATACTGCCTTTTAAGGCCGGTTTCAGTGATATTGAGGGTTATTTTACTTTTTGATATTTACACAAGTATTGGCAGCTTTTAGGCTCCATGTGTACTATACTTTCTATTTAACTGTAAAAGTGTTAGTTCCCTGTTTGAGTTACCGACTAGGAATGTGTGTCAATTATACTTATTAAATGTTTATGCTTTCTAATTGATGTTATTTGCCTCTCCTTGCAGTATACCTTATTGTATGTTAATTTATGATTAATGAATTAAAAATAAAATTACAAAAAAATCAGATACATTTGTGGGAAATTCACAGGTTTTTAAGATGTGGGCTGCCACTGAGGCCTTCTTGTTTCTGGGGATGTAAAGTAGGTGATTCAGTCCTGTACACAGTTTAAGGTGCAAGACTGCTGTCATGTTTGTTGTCAGTTAGCAAGGACTTGGCCATAATTTCTAGATCATCCTGTGTCAGAGAAGAGACACTCTAATAAAGTACTTGTTCATGCTTTGGCAATTTCTCTTGGATCAAAAATAGTGTGATCATCCAATGTAATATCACAGATGTTGTTTTGCAAGGATGGTCTAAGGAAGTTATTGTATTCATACAATTCAAAAATGTGCAAAAATTGAAATGGATGGATTAATTCTAGTTTAAATAATACCAAGGCTCGACATTTCTAGTAGCCAGTCTTGAACTGAGTGTACAACTATTTATGTCTGATAACATCATTTTGTCATGCCTGATGCTCTCCAGAGTTCCATAAACAGCCATGGAAGTTATACAGTTTGACTAATTCAGGGTTTACCCAAAGATGATAAGATCCTCTTACTTCAAGTCTTTTAAGTGGAGTGTGATTATAGCATACTTTCAAGAATTCTGAATTAGAATATTTTAAAGCTACCTCAGTGTTTTGGACTAGATAGAGATGAGACCAGTTGCAATCAGCAAAGCCATTACTAAATTATCTAAATTAAAATTTCTCAAGAAACATATGTTCAAAATATGTGAGACTGTTTTTCTTAAGGTAATTTGCTGAAAATGTCTGGAAAAGCGATGAAACCAAGGATCCTGTCTAGCCTGAATATAAAGGGAAAACTGTGGCTGGGAGAACCACAGAATATAGAGAGCAAAAGGAGAAACTTAGATATGACTCCCCCAGAAATGGGGGCTAAAAGCAGTGGAAATGGAAGCAGCAAGGCAGGATCCATAATACAGTAAGTTAAGAAAGGGTGCTAGGACTCACAAAGCTGGCAAGGAGCAGAAAAATCAGGAAATTATGAAAGGAAGGTGAGGACTAAAGGATAGGAGCTGGCCTAAAGGGGAAATGTATCAGCATAAGCTGTAAAGAAATCTGCAGGAAACAAAATTAGGGATGTCTAGGTGATGGTGGTGGAAGCAGGAATAAACCTCACAGCCATTACAGAAAGATGGCCACCAGGAATAGCAACTGGGACCTGTCAGTATCAGGGTACACCATGTATAGGCATGATATGGGTAAGGGAAAAGGAGCTAGGGTAGCCCTCTATGTCAAGGGATGCAGGGAGGCATTAGAGGAAGGGGCTATCAGCAGAGGGAATGGAGAAACAGAATCAGTGTGGGTATAGCTCACAACAGCATTGGGTAAGAAGTTGTGCAAGGAGGTGGTCTATAGTCCCACTGGGACAGGGGATGAGGGGGTTAGGGAACTAATGGTAGAAATAGAGTAGAGGGAATCAA
The DNA here is from genome assembly GCA_016271365.2 of Neoceratodus forsteri. Taxonomy (NCBI): domain Eukaryota; kingdom Metazoa; phylum Chordata; order Ceratodontiformes; family Ceratodontidae; genus Neoceratodus; species Neoceratodus forsteri. Next base: position 948,940,232 of record CM057454.1, on the reverse strand, counting down.
AGGAGGAGGTAATGGTGGTGAGGGATCTCAGTCTACCAGCCATATATTGAGGCATTCCAGTAGCTAAGCACACCAGAAGTCAGATTCTGACTGTCTACTGCTGCAGCTGGTCAGGGGACTCAGAGGCAGGCTGCCATTCTCAATGTGGTGCTCACCAACTCAAAAATGGTAGGCAGAGTGCAGTTGGAGAACTACTGTTGTCTGGTGACCATTATTTCATATGGTTTGAACTGACACGGCATGAAAGGCTGAGGTTCTGAATGTCAGATAAGCAAAATTTGACCAGAATAGGCAATTAGTCAAATAAAAGTTGGCTGGAGTGAACTAAATCAGGGGGTGAAAGAGAGGTGGGGAGTAACTAAAGGGGCCATTCTGGAGGCAACTAAGTCATGTTTGAGAATGGTTACCAAGAGTAACAGCAGCACAAGGCCAATCAAGTGCTAGAAAAAGGTCAGGGAGGCAGTGAGGCTTAAATAAAAGGCTTTCATTAGGATCAAGGTAAAACAGGGTACAAGGAATGTAGTGAATGCCAGGTAAAGATGAGGGAGGTCAAGAAGGCAGTCAGTGATGCAAAAGCAGATACAGAGCGAGCTGCATATTTCAGAGTGAGTAAAGGGAGGGGGAAAACAGTTCAGATATATTATGGAAAAAAAGAAGACAAGAGGTGGAATTGTAAGGGTAATGGAAAGGTGCAAAGTAATAGAGCAGGACCAACAGAATGAAGCCATTCTTAATTACTACTTTTGCTTGGTATTCACAGTGAAGGATAGTGGACCTTTACCAGAAAGCAGCATGAAGGCTGCTGCAAGGAGAATCTCAGAAATGAGACGTGATAATTATCGAAGAAATGGTTAAAAATGGCTTTTGACCCCCCCCCAAAATAGATAAGATTTCAGGGCCAGACGGAATGCACCCAAGGGTTTTCAGGGGATTTGCATCAGAATGGGCTAAAAACTAAAGTACGACATTTTATGCTCAGAGCAGCATGGCTTCCGCTCATGCCATAGCACAACCATAGCCCTCCTAGAATTCATCAACTTCCTACACTCTGCTCTTGACTCAGTATGCCACCCTTTACTGCTTGACGCCATCTATCAACTCGGTTTCTCCTCTGGCCCCCTGACATGGTGTGCCAGTTACCTATCCTCCTGGTCCCGATGTGTCAAAATAAGTGGGACTCTGTCTGACATGCTCCCTGTCCACTCTGGGGTGCCCTAGGGCTCCTTCCTGGGTCCACTCCTTTTCACCCTCTGTCTGAACACATTCCCAAAGGCCTGTTCAAAAAAAATCCTACTATATGTGGATGATGCATTACTCTATGCCTCGCACCACAGGCCTGCCCTCTCCAGAACTCCCTCCAAAATGCATTCACTCAGGCATAATCATGGTTTAAGGATTGTAGACTGGTCATAAACTTAAAAAAAACTAAATCAATGATATTTTCTCACCATCAAAATAAAGCCAAAAATGCACCTCTCCTCATCCTCCCCAGCATCCAGCATGCCCTCGAACAAGTACCTGCCTACAAATATCTTGGACTTACCTTTCACTCTGCTCTTACCTTCCACGACCACATAGACACATTAGCAGCTGCTGTGAACACTCAGATTGGACTCCTATACCGGATGCCCTTAGGCTTGCAATTATCTCCTCTATACTGTCCCTCTTTGATTATGGGCTCCCTGTATATGGGGCAGCAGATAACTCCACTCTCCAGAAAATTCAAATCTCCCTCAACAGGTGCCTAGCTGGTGCCCCTAGGCTCAATAAAGACTCCACTACCGGATCTGCCTGCTGACCAAGAAAATCTTGCTCAGCTTCTCCCCTCCTGGGGTCTCTGCCTCCCTCCAAACTATCACCCACACTAGCTCCACCTGCAACTCGGACAAAGCCGTCCTGGCTGTACCCAGGGTAAAAACCACCCTTGCCCAGAGATCTTTCCATTTCAGAGCCCCTGTCTGGTTCAATGCACTACCAACTACCATTACCAGCACTCCCAAGATTGCCCCTTTCAAAGTGACTCTCCACAACCACCTCCTTGATAGCTGCTCCTGCACCTGCTACTAGTCTGCCCACAAAACACCCCTTAGAGCCCAAATCTTTGACAGTGTCTAGTATGGACTGCCTCCACCTCATCCTCGGCTACTCAACTGCAAGCTTCCACATAAGATGAATAGACCTGTGTTTCATGCTCTCTCATGGTAAAAATAAGTCTCGTGACCTCTCAATGTAAGAATGCACATGTGCTTTTAATATCTGTATCCGACTATGAAAATAACTGTATATGATCTTGTATATATTATCTGTAGCAATGTCTATACATAATTCATGACAGCTAAACATCTGTAACCAACTGTTTCCACTGTCCATTGTAACTGTTTGTTATCCCTGTACTCCTTGTGACGAGGTACCTTTGTAAATGAGCCGCTGACTCAAAGGTTGTAAAACTGATACTTTAAAAATAAATAAAATAAATAAATAAATAAAAATCTGGCAGGGCTATTATTAGTTCACTACAGTCAGTGGTGGTTCTGAAAGATTAAAGAATACTGTGTGTGGTTCTGCTTCACAAGGAAGGGGACAAGGAGCAACCAAGTAAATACAGGCCTATCACTCTTATGTTCACTGTGAATAAACTGATGGTGACACTAGTCAAAGAGAATCTAAAGGACTACCTGCAGAGAAATGGGCAGCACAGGTTCATGGCAGGGAGGTCTTGTCAGACCAACCTGATAGCATTCTTTGACTAGGTACAGTACATGTCACATTAAACTGCTCCTCCAATAAGTTGGATTAGCATTGATTTTTACAGTTGACAATGCAGTGGCAACTCATATTGCATTGTTTTTCAGTGCTTAACCAGCTAAAAAGCAATGTTTGTAAAATGTTTCTGAAACAATTGGAAGGCATCTGAAGTCATTTCATAATGCAATGCAAAACAGTGTTTTAACTCTTAAGAAACAGTTTGTGTAGGGCTTTGTGCTAGATCCTGCAACACTTATACAACTCAGTCAGAAATGCTGAAAAAACTCATTGGAGGAACAGTTTAATGTGACTTGTACTGTAACTATAGCAGTGGATAAGGGACAAGATGTGGATTTACTCCACTTCAGCTTCAGAAAGGCATTTGACTCAGTGCCACACAGAAGGCTGCTGAAACGGTTAAGAGGATCTGGGAGTATCAAAGGACCTAGTTAGATAGACAGGAAGTTGTTTGGGGAGGCAGCAGAGGGTGGTAGTAAATGGAGTCAAGGTGAGAAGGAGGTCACAATTGGGATGCCACCGGAATCAGTCCTGGGATCAGTCCTTTCCAATATGTTAATAGGAGAAAGAATACAGGGCAAAGCGTGTCTCTTCACAGATGGCACTAAGCTCTGTGTCGGTGTGGACAGCAAGGAGGGGGTAAGGAAGTTGCAGATGGACCAACGAAAGTTAGAGACATGGTCCAAGGTTTGGCATTGAAATTCAACACCAAAAAGTACAGAGAGATGCATTTAGGGAACATGAACTCCAGGGTTGAGGTGGAGAGATCTGATGTTATTTTGTTAACCAAAACATGGTTGACCTTTAAATAGATTATGCAGAGGTCGCTCTGGAACATTATGCACTACTTCACCTGGATAGGCAATGAAAGAATAGATTGCATGATGTATATAAAACATCATTAATAAACAGAGTGAATATTCCAGACAATTTTTATTTAACCAGGAAAACATCATTGAGACATCTCATTTGCAAGGTGGTCCTGGGAGGACACAGTTACAGTATAGTCAACAAATAAGACAAATACAGGCAGGAGAATCACAAGGCAATTACAATATGACCAAAAAATAAGACAGTTACAGGCAGAAGAGTCAGAACAAATCCAGTACAATGTATGGTATTAATAGGTCGCCTAACAGTGGGTTCTAAAACACTTGAGATTAAAATAGAAACAAAAGTAAGTAATGCTAAAATGCAAGGTTACAGTAGGATTGCGGGGAAAATATGCACTCACAGGAAATAAAACATGGAGGTCAAGGAAAAGTGAGGAGAGGATGAACAAGCAGAGAGATGGCGGCGCACAAGTAAATGGGTAGATATCACATGGTAGGTGGCACCTATGAGGAAGCAAACCTGCTAACCTAGGTAGAAGTGCTAGTGCAGTGACCTAAGAGAGTTCTTTGTGTTAGAGGGCAAGGACAGGGAAAGCTGCAGGCAAGTGAAGCCATCTAGTATAGTTGATAAGTGCTAAGGAGACAAGGAAGGAAGGGAACCTAAAGATTGGAACAAGATTATGAATAACAATTGTAAGTGTCCTTTAGCAACTGCCTAAGCAGTGACTTGAATGTGAACAACCCAACAATCTGAATAAGTTTGAGTGTCCTTTGAAGGGTGTTCCATAGAGTGGGTATAGTGTGGCTTATAGATGAGGCGCTGTAACAGGATTTTATTCTAGGAACATCTAGCATGATGTATGAATATTTTCTTTGTGCATATATGCAGGGAGAAGAATTAAAAAGCATGGAGATGTAAGGGGGGAGTTTCCCAATGAAGCATCTGTAAGCCCAGAGCAAGGCAGTGTGGCACCTTTTTGTGCTGAGCAAAGTTCAACCTAACTATGAATAAAGAGAGCAGTGGTGAGTATTGAATGGAGCACTGATGATAAATCTTAAAGCCCTGTGGTATAGTGTGTCCAGTTTGGACAAAGCTGCATTGGAACAACAGTATGGCTGTAGAGGAGGTTGGCATAGTCACTTAAGGAAACGAATGTCTGCACCAATCTCAATTTAGCCACTTAAGTAGGCACATTCTTAATATGGTAGAAGAGACCACGTTTTTGATGTAGTTTTTTGTTAATTCTTCAATATGACTACTGGCAAAGGAGAGTTTACAATAGAGCCAAAAACCTAGATATTTAAATTTTTCCACAGTTTCGAGAGGTTCCACCAGTAGGGTAATAATCCAGGATTTGATGTAAGAGGAGTTGACAGGAGCTGCATTACATTGTGGGTAAAGAGACAGTAAACCAGAATGTGAATTTGTGGCAATTACTTCAACTGTGGGAAGGGTTAAAAAGTTAATCATTGGGGTAACATACATTCCACTGAAATTTAGTAGTTTGGTTTAAATTTTTCAGTGAGCATGTACAGTAGTACAATTAAATAGGAATCATGGAAAACTTCTATTTGACAACTTTAACAGTGATCGGTCAAAATGTGCTAACAAAGGTGTAAGGGATGAAATAGTTGCACTAAACCTGATGCAAAAGGTGAATGAGACTACCAAAATGAATTATAAAACAAAAATGGGTACTTCTATTGCCCGGAGCCTAGTTTCAGACTGAAAATATGTAAAGAAAACTGGAGTACTCCCAGACGGTCTCAGTGATCGTTCTCCCATATTATGTAATTAGACTTAAACAGCGTAGGGTGACAAAGATGATTCAGGGTCAGCAGGTGAAGTCCTGTGAGGAACATCTTAGGGCAGGGCTGTCCAACTCATGGCTCACAAGCCACGTGTGGCTTGCCAAGACTTTTTATGTGGCGCACGAAGGTACAACTAAAAATCACTGATTTTGTTCCTGTAAACTGCATTTCTTCTGTGGGTGGATCAAGTAACTATCTTTATCCATGATGAATTTTTGCTCTCTCTGTGGCTCCCTGACTGCACTTTAGATGTACTACTGTATTCTTGGGTATGTGCAAATTGAAGTAATTATGTGTACTTTAATGCTGCTCAGTTGCTGATCATCTGCGATTTGAGGTCCGTTCTGTGCTACTTAATTACCTGCTATTAGCTTTCCTGTTGATGTTCTGGCAAACCCCGGAAAAATGGGCTCTAAGGTTACTGATCATCTGCAATTTGCAGTCTGATTAAATGTGATTAGCGGTCCCATTGAGGTTGATCAATTGTGGTCTTATTTGCTTCCTAAGTAAAATGTGATTCGTGCTCACTCTGATGTGCTGGAAAGGCTGGTTGCTGATCATAGTTTGAGCAGCTGTGTGTAATCAGGGTTTTGCTACAGGTAAAACCACACAGTAGCTCACTAGCTGACAACACATGCAGCTGCTGTATTTCTGAATTGCCTGAGCTACATCTCTATGGCTGGCTGTATTACTGGACCTACTGTACAACAATATAGTGTGGCAGAAAATTAAAAGTAAATGCACATTTAAGGGAGAAGTTTAAAGTAAGACTAGTTTGGCTGGCTGTTATTTCTGCATAGTGTGGCAGAAGTTTAAAGTAAATGCACACTTAAGGAAGGAGTTTAAAGTGATATTAGTTTGGCTGGCTGTTATAAAGTATGTCTGACTTGCCCATTCAAATATAATGCTGCTGAGCACATGCAATGCACATGCACATGCAGTGCCAGAGCTCCCACTAGAGTAGCAATGAATAAACATTTTAAAATAAAAACTGTTTTTAAAAATACTTAATAAAATGAAAACTATTTTTAAAAATATTTAATAAAATCTGATTAACTACTCAATATTGGCTATTGCTGCCATTATTTTAACTACAAATCATTCTAAATATGTGTAATCATGTGTAAATATGGGCATGGTAATTGACTCATGCAGGGTATGGCATGGTCTGCATGTTGTTGTTGCTCTTGCCTGACTCTGAAATTAAAATGTTGCTCCCAAGCCCCAAAAGGCTGGAAACCCCTAAGGCTTAAGGCATTGAATATGTATTCGCTGCAGACCAGAAGGGAGGGGGTGACATGACAGAAACCTTCAAATTCCTGAAAGGAATAAACAATGTGAATTATAAAGAATTGTTTTTAAGGAACACCATTTTGACAACATGAGAACATGACTGGAAGCTGATTGGAGGAAGGTTCAGAAGAGATATAGGGAACTATTTCTTTAATGAAAAGGTGGTGGAACTGTAGATCTGCCTGCCAGCAGAGGTGGTGGGAATTGAATCAGTCGGGATTTCAAATGGTCTTGGGACAAAGCAAAAGTAATAGTGCTCACTTGTAGTGACAAAACTGGAGAAAGGAATAGGAAGTCTGATGGGGAGGGTTAAAATTCTGTATTGATGTTAGGTCGTGGGGTTATATAGGGACCCGAGGGAACACTTGATGGACCTTTGGTCTTTTTCTGCCATCACTGGCTATGTTTCTAAAAATGGATAGGCCTAAACCAGAGTTAGTTTCAAAAGGATCTTAAATAAGAAAATAGCAGCCTTTAAACAAGTGCTATGTGATGTTGATTGGTCCTTAACAGACTGTATTCCATCTGTGGATTTGGCCTTAAAATTATTTTATTACCAAATTTAATCAAGTTTGCAATAGGTTAGCACCAGTAAAGAAAAAAAGGAAAAAATGGGGGAAGTCACTGGATTGGTTAACAGGAGACATTAAATATTTAACAAGGGAAAGAGGCAAAATGTGACTAAGATTTTAGATGCAGTGAACTTGTTATATTAGTTGTGCTGTATTAATCTCAGGAAGATCATTGTTGATGATTGTATGTCTTATGAAGCACATATAACATAGATGATTAAGGTGTCTCATCAAAGGCTAGGAACCCTTTATAGATTTAACCCTCTTTTGTTACCAGATACCAGATGGCTCCTTGCTCAGAGCTTTTTAATTCCAGTTGTAGATTATGGAAATTTTATTTTATCACTCTGCATGCGAACGGTTGTTGAGTAGGGTTAAAACATTACTAAATCAATGTTCTCGTTTTGCTACACAAACACCTCATAGGATGCATCATTGTGATCTACTAAATACAATTGAATGGCTTCCTTTGGATTTAAGATTCAGTATCAATTGGGGATTCTGGCAAAAAAAAAAAAGTGGTTACAAAGAAGGTACCAAAATCGTTTTATACTATCTTTACAGATAACATAGGTAAGGCTGGTACTCGCTTATCTGAACAGCAAGTTTTTGACATACCATGAATGAAAACAACTATGGGGCAGAGGACTTTGCTTTACACATTACCTGTGTTTTTTTTTTTATATAATTGTAAAAGCCTTTGATTGTACTACTGTTTCTATTTACATTTACACTTGAAAAAGTATATTTTTCTAAGAATCAATGTACATCTTTCAGTTAGTTTGTTATGATGTTTAACATATTCTATGTTTGTTAGTTGTATTTATTGAAATAGGTATATTACTCTGATAGACCTTGAACATGGGCCTTTGGCTCATGGACTTATCAAATTTTTAAATAAACAAAAACAAAATGAAATCAAGTACACTTTTTTGTGGTAATACCTTTTATTAGACTAACAAAATTTCTTTACACAAGCTTTCACGACCTCGCAGGTCCCTTGATTATGTGCAGTGGACACTAACCAGCATTTCAGAATATATATGAGTTTGTGGGTCCTAGATTGCTCAATGAAGGGGATGATATAAATGAAGCAATGTAATACAATACAATACAATACAATAAAAGTGACTACCAGGAAATAGATCTCATGTCATTAAAAGGTGAGAGATCAGACATGCCAAATGGTGAGCTGCATCAAAGTGATACCACAACAAAAGACTCAATGACTGAAAAAGTAGTAGTAAAGATTTTATTCTGAGCATCAGAAAAGCGTAACACGGTTTAGCCAAAGCTTATTTTCAATAGGATCCCATGGTACAATAAATAGCAATTCCACAGTAAAATTTACAAAACATATAATAAAGACATACATTGCAAATATTGAAAAACTTACGTTTACCAATAGATAAACAAACATAGCTCAGTCACAGCAACACTTGCCGGAATTGCTCCCATGGAGTGGACTGTCAGTGGCCACTAAAGAGGCCTCACAGGAACCCCCACACTTTCCAGAATTGCACCTGTGGGGTCGACTGTTGGTGGCCACTAAAGAGATAATTGTAGCAGCTGTTGCTCTGTAGCACCACCTCCACTGGTGTATACTCATCGACGCTTCGCATTGACTCCCCACCTGCCCCAGACACCCCTCCACCGAAGGTCATCCCTTAATTTATGTGTAGTCTTGGTCACAAGACAGATGCTGATTTGTTAATCAGCCCACTTTCCCATCTGCAGGTTATACTACCTGACCACTAGAAGTCAGTATTGTTCCTCCCTTTCCCTCAACCTTTCCTGAACTCTAAGCCCATTTTGTCTCCTCTTCCCCTTCTTTTTAGTACTCCCTGTGAATTCCCCTGGCACTTCTTTAGCTGGAATTAAACCCTGTACCTTCTACACCTAAAATGGACACCCTTCCTCTGCACCATAGTGTCTGCCCTTTTCTACTACCTTCCTGCCTAACCTATAATGCTTGCTCACTCACTGTCCCTTATGGACTGTCTTATATTATTGTCCTACTATGCAGCCTCCAAACCACCCTTTTGCCACTTATGGTTCCTCAGCCAAGTCTGCCCTTAAATGAACCAACAGTTGACCACATTCTTGTTGTTCTCGGGACTTTTAACCAACAACCTGAGGCAACTATCCTATCTTCTCCTACTGTCTCTCAACCCTCCCCTTATCTCCCTTCTCCTCACAGCCGCATCCATTCTCTCCCTCCCTGTTCTCACTACCACCTCTGCACACCTCGCTAAGTCCTGCTCCTCTAAACTACTCAAACTATCCTTACTTCATCATGCCCTCATCCTCCTCCTTTTATCAGGTAATGTTCATCTGAATCCTGGCCCTCCAGCACCCCACTCCCCTGCAGGAATGAGTACTAATGGCCTGCATATAGCCCCAATGAATATCCGAAACCTCATGAACAAAATTATCCCCTACAAGCCTGGATAGCTCAACACTCCCCTGACATCCTAGCTCCGACCGAAACCTGGCTGTCACATTGCGCCCCAGACATGTCAGTGTCCTTAGATGGATATTCAACTTTCAGAGCTGATAGGCTCAGAAACAAAGGTGAGGGCTGTACCATTTACACAAAGAATCCCCTGCAAGCCCTACCTCCCTCCTCCCTCCCATCCCTTACTCATGGTGCCCAGGCTCTTGCCATTAAAATAATACTAGACAATCAGAATAAAAATATAAACCTTGTGGTCTCCTATATTCCCCCTCAGGACCAGAAGTCAGCCTTTGAACAAATCGTGTCTTCCTTATCATCCCTTCCCAACAATGTAGAAACCATCAGGACCGGTGATTTCAATGTTGACTGGCTGGCTCCATCAGCCAAGCCTTTCATGGACTTGGCTGCTGCCATGTACTCTGTCCAGACAGTCCAATCACCCACTCAGCTGAACTACAATACTGGTTCACCCGCCCTATTAGACCTCATTTTCACCAACTGTCCTGAACACATCTCCCAGTTCTCTGTACTTTCTAACTCCTTTAGTGACCACTCCCCCATCACTTGTCAATGGTCTAATAAGTCTCCCACCTCTCCCCTACCCCCACCTATATCAGATGCTTAAAAAAGGGCTCTCTCCCTAAACTTAAAGCCTTCCTTCAGACCTGTGATTGGTCCCCCATTTTACACACTAATAATATGGATACTGCACTCACTCACTCACTTTATCAACACCTTCAACCATGCCTGTGACATTTTTGCCCCTCTAAAAAAAGCAATACATCAAAACGAGAAGCAGTCCCTGGGTATCCCCTGTATTACTTGAAATGATGCACCACAGAGATAATCTCTGGTTAAGATCACTAAATTTCCGACATCCCCAGGATAGGCAACTCTACCAAGAAGCCAGAAACAAGTGCACCTGGGCAATCTGCCAAGCCAAAACAAGCAACTACTGACAAGCCCTTTCGGCTACATAGGGCTCTGGTTGTAATTTCTGGCATAACTTTAAAGAAATCACCGGGAAGGTTGTCCATTTACCACCATTACAGCTCTCGATCAATGGCACACTAGTCCAGGACCCACTATCCATCATGGACACCCTTAACAGAGCTTTCTCTGATCTTAGCAAAGTACTGACCTTGAACTTCTTTGATGCCCCTTAAACCACAAATCCCCTGCCAGCCCCACCCCAACCATTCACTCCCCCTCTTTGATTTTAAAACTTTCTTCCCCAGCTCTGCTCATAGATATATCTCTAAATTAGATTAATCAGTGCTCTGATACACTGTTGAAGAGCACTATATAAAGTTTATTATTATTATTATAAATTCATCACCAAATCTAGGTATAGTGGTGATGCCATTGACCTAAAATTGCTAAGGCTCACACTTGATGAAGTTTCCTCCCCTTACTAAAATCTTTAATCTATCCCTCTGCCTTGGGCAGTTCCCATCTGCCTGGAAATGTGCTGTCATCACCCCCTTACACAAGGGTGGAGACTGTACAGCCCCCAATAACTATCATGCCATCTCCATCCTGCCCCACCCAAGGCTCTGGAGAAGGTTATCTCTGACCAACTCACTGACTATCTCACCTACCTCAACCTACTCTCTGCTGTCCAACATGGATTCCACACTGGGCACAGCACAACCACTGCACTACTTGAATACACATCTTTCATTCATCACGCCCTTGACAGTGGTCAGCTAGTAGGATGTGTCTATATACAGTACAAGTCACATTAAACTGTTCCTCCAATGAGTTGCTGTAGCATTTCTGACTGAGTTGCATAAGTGTTGCTGAATCCAGCACAAAGCCTTGCATAAACAGTTTCTTAAGAGTTAAAATGCAACTTTGCATTGCACTGTGACTAGGCTGCAGATGCATTCCAACTGAGTTGCAAAAACATTCTACAAATATTGCTCTTCAGTTGGTTAATCATTGAAAAATAATGCAATATGAGTTGGCAATGCATTACCAACTGAAAAAAACAACGCTAAATCAACTCATTGATAGAACAGTTTAATGTGACTTGTACTGTAGACCTTACCAACGTGTTCAATACTGTCAATCATGCTCTACTGCTCCAATCCCTACCTTTGCTAGGTCTTACCCCTGAGGTTGTGTCATGATTTGCCAGCTATCTCACAGACCACACCCAACAGATCAGAATCGGGTCCACTCTCTCTTCTTGCAGTCCCGTTCTCTCTGGGGTTCCCCAAAGATCCATACCTGGTCCTCTCCTTTTTAGCCTGTTCCTAAATCCCCTTCCCCTATCCTGTCCAGGTAAACTGCTCCTCTTTGCAGATGATGCCATTATCTATGAATGTCATCCCAACCCCAATACACTCCTGAATATACTCCAAGTACGCTCCCGAACCATTGAATCCAGTTTGTTGAACACAAATTAATTCTTAATTGTAACAAAACTAAATCCATGACCTTTACCCACCACCAAAGCCATCACTGCAACCTAGCCCTTAACATAAGTAACTCCAGAAATATCCCCATTGAACAGGTCCACTCCTTTAGGTACCTGGGGCTTACCATTGATTCCCATCTCTCCTATTATGACCACATCCAAGGTCTAATATCAGTGCGCAGCTCCCAGGATAGGACTGCTATACTGACACAAACACTTCCTTTCCCCTGAAGCCCTCCAACTGGCTGTATCCTCCTTTGTCCTCTCCTTAGTTAACTATCACCTGGTGTTTTGTGGCTTAGCAGACCCAACCTCCCTATCGCGGATTAAGATGTCCCTGAATAAGGCCTGCAGACTGGTCACTAGGCATTAACAGACTAACTCACACCTGTAATTTGTACAAGTTGGCGGGATGGCTGAATCTAGAAGATAAACTCAAATATCATGCCTGCATTTTGGCCTAAAAAATATTCCTCAAATCCACCCCTCCTGGGCCTGACCCCTAATTACCATTGCAACCCATGCCTGAAACTCCAGAGGTGCTGCTAGATCCTCCCACTCTGTCCCTCACTGCAGAACTTGTTGTGTCAAAGAGCTTTCTTTTACTGGGCCCCCTTATGGCTCAACGAACTCCCAACATCAATCACCCACCTACCCACCCTTGGCCAATTTAAGAAGGCCCTAAAGGGCTTCCAACTTGAGCACTCCACTTGTGATTGCTTCTGACCCAAGCCCATGAATCTATTTCTCCTCTGTAAAACAACTTATACCTCCAGCACTGGATCTCAATGTTTTGGTCATTTAAACCCATGATCAAATTGCCGATAGTGTTCTCTTTGTATAATTAGGGCCCAATTGGCCTGCTGTTCCTCTCTGTATAAATATGTATTAACTGCATTCACTATTAACTATGGCCTGTTTGGCTTGCTCATAGATATGTAACAATCTGTAGTATACCTATGTTAACCTATGCCTAACTTCACCCCCACTTTTATGTAATATCCTGATTATGTATTTGTAATTGTCCTATGTAACTTGACGTGAAGCCTTTGCAAAAGAGTCTTTGACTCAAAGGTTGTATTCCGATACAGCAAGTAAATAAATAAACAGCAAGTTTTGGGAGAATTAGCAGCATTAACAAACCAAGATCTTATGGCATTTAAGATATTGTATTTTTCTGGTAGCTCAGATGACCAAGCAGACTATTCCAAAGCCTGGGGCCCAGGTGAACAAAGCTAGAATTATCCCTCACAGTTTTCACAACTGGCACAGTGTAGATTGATAGATAGATATTTTATTTATATAGCACACATCTCCATGGACTCCAGGTGCTGCACAATGTGAGCATACAAATCGTACAAAATATTTTAAAAATACAGTGATAACAAAATTAAAACATCAATAAGATACAACTGGGAGCATGGACTTATCTAGCCATCATAAAATGCAATCCACTTTAAAATGTCCTCAATTAAAAGCTTGATGGAATAAATATGATTTGAGGCCCTTCTTAAAGGCTTCTACTGAGGAGGCCTCCTTTAGATAACCAGACAGGGAGTTCCACAGGGTAGGTGTAGCTACCACAAATGCTCTGTTTCCTGAGTGCTGCAGCCTAACCCTAGGAACTCCAAGAAGGCCAACCCTGGCAGAATGGAGGGCTCAGGCCAGACGGTAAGGCACAAGGAGCTCTTGCAGATAGACTGGACCCCTCTCATGCAGGGTCTTATAGGTCAATAGCCCTATCTCGAAGACAACTCTCCACCAGACTAGCAGCCAGTGCAGTTCGCAGAGTGCTGGGGTAATATGTTCACATCTTTTCACCCCCATCAGTAATCTTACTGCCATGTTCTGCACCAGCTGCAGTCTGTAAAGGTTGTCTCCAGATAACCCTAGGTACAGGGCATTGCAGTAGTCCAACCTGGAAGTGACAAAAGCATGCACCAGTGTGGGCAGGTCATCAGGCGGGATCAGCGCTCGAATTCGGGCAATATTCCTGAGATGATTAAACCCACTTCACACCATGGCTGACACCTGTGCAGCAAGTGTCAGACCATCATCCAGGATTACTCCCAAATTGTTCACCTGCCTAAAGGGGGCTAGAGGCACACCCCAGCACATGGTCAGGGGGTAATAGGGTCAGGGGGTAATACCACACCACCCCTTTGCCCTGGTGACCCAGCTCCACCACCAGTACCTGAGTCTTGTTTGGGTTAAGCCTGAGCCAATTGTGAGTCATCCACATCTGGATTTCCTCAAGGCAGCAATTAAATACAGAGTCTGACACCTGGCTATTGGGTGCACAGGACAAGTACAGCTGTGTGTCATCAGCATAGCAATGAAAACCCAACCCATACCACCTGATAATGTTCCCCAGTGGCAGCATATACACTGTGAACAACAGAGGCAACAAGACTAACCCCAGTGGAACACCACAACACAGAGGCTTTGGATTTGTTGAGAAAATACCCATGGTCACCCTCTGCACTCTGTCTGTCAGGTATGACCTGAACCAGGTGATGCTATTTCCAGACAGGCCACACCAGAACCCGCAGGCAGTCAAAAAACACCTCATGGTCCATGGTGTTGAACACCGCAGAAAGGTCTAGAAGGACCAAGATGGTACAGTCCCTCCTATCCCTCGCCATCAGGAGGTCATTAAGCACCCTCACCAGGGCCGTCTCCATACTATGCCCCACATGGAACTCAGACTGGAAAGGCTCATAGGCAGAGGAAGAAGCAAGATGTCTCTCCAGCTGTTCAGCAACCACCTTTTCTACAACCTTACCTAAAAATGGGAGGTTTGAAATAGGTCTGTAGTTGCTGAAGCAGTCCAAAGATGGCCACAGCTTAGAGATTATCTCTACCACCTCCCTGACCCCAGTCAGCTCAAACTCATCCCAGACAGGAGGAATGCTCTGACTTGACTCAGGCCATACCCTGCAGCCCTTTTGAGAGATGTTTGATGAGACCTCAGCCCTGATGGAGGACACCTTGTCAGCAAACAACTGAGCCAGCTCCTCACACCTCATGCTAGAAACTACCCCTCCAGCATGCAGACAGGCTGGATGTAAAAGCCTGCCCACTGTGCAGAAGAGCAGGTCTGGATTGATTCTCATTGTTGAAATCTCTCTAGACAGAAACTTTGCCTTTTTAAGGGAGATTGCACCCAGATAGCCCATATAAGGTGACCTCAGGGCTAATTTGTCCACCACCAGGCCAGATCTCCTCCAACACCTCTCTAACCTCCAGCCCCTAGTCTTTAAACCTCTGAAATCCTCATCATACCAGGGAGATCTCTGATGAGTAGACAGGGGTCAAACACACAAGCCTGCCATTGAGTCAAAGACTGCACCAACCGCCCCATTATAGGTTGCTACTGCCTCCTCCGATCCAATCACACAAGCTGCCCCAACACCCAATAGGTCCAGCACTGCCAGTAAGTCCTCTGAGGATACTCCCCTTAACGACCAGTACTGGACCATCTCCAATGGGGGTAGGACCATCTGGGAGGTGGCTCTAAATGTGAACTCCATGGTGTTATGATCCAACCAAACCACCAGATCTACACTCAGGTCCATGATATCCAACTCAGAAGAAAAAAAACAGGTCCAATGTGTGGCCACCTAAGTGCATCACTGGCATTACCTTTTGTGTCAGGCCCAGTGCTCCCATGTTCCCAAGAAGGTCTGTCCCAAATTTTGATAGCCCCCCCCCATCAAAACAGGCTTTGAAGTCCCACAAGATCAACCACCTGGGGGACTCCAACACCAGGCCTGTGATGAGCTTCTAAACCTCTCACAAAAACTCCCCATCACTTCCTGAGGGGTGGTAGAGCAGGAGGACACCGAAGCCTGCACTTGCACCCCCTTGGGCAGCCACACACTCAAAGGACCGTGTAAGACCCATAGACAGCACCGTGATGTTCAGGCTAGATTTAAAATAAATGGCCACCCCCCCACCCCTACAATCCTTCCTTAGGCTGTGTATCACTGAGTACCCAGCTGGCTCCACCACCTCCAAAATTGGGGCAGCATTTCATCCAGCCAGGTCTTTGTGATGCAAGCCAGATCAACAGAGGATATCAAGTCCGCTATTATGGCTGTCTTGTTCCTTATCAATCTGGCATTGCACAACACAGCCTGATTAGGATGAGGTGGAGCAGCTGGACCAGCCATCTGTCTAGACTCTAAGGTGGAGCCCTTGGGTATGGGGACCAGACAAGGTAAACCCTGTTCAAGGCCCCCATTTCACCACAGGGTACCCCCTGCCATACCTTCTGTTCTGTAAATACTGAGCAAAAGTATCTATTTAGGATAGATGCTTTTACATGGTGCTCCTCCTCACATGCCCCCTTATTTTCTTTGATCTTAGCAATACCCCTCTGGACTTTCTCCTTTCACTAATGTATCTATAGAAAGTCTTGTCACTATCTTTTACTGTCTGTACTAGTGTGTGCTTTGTTTGGGCCTTTACCTGCTGTACTGCCTTTCCTGATTCCCTTTAGGAAGTTTGGTATGCCTCCCTATCTTCATCCCACTGTGTTCTGTTATATTTCCTGAAGGCCAGCCTTTTAGCTCTGACCTTTTCTGCTACTGTTTTTGAGAACCAAAGTGGTTCCCTTCTTCTTTTGCACTACCTTTTCTCTCTAACACAATGGGATGTTGTTTCAAGTATTGCATCCTTAATGCTTGCCCACTTTGCCTGTACCCCCTCACCCGTATTTCTTTTTGCCAGGGCTAGCTTAACTCTGTTGGCCTTCTTATCAAAGTCAGCTCTTCTGAAGTCCCATATTTTTGCCTTGGAATGGGATGATTTCATTGTAGTGGCCAAACTGAACCATACCATGTGATGGTCACTGGCCCCCCGGTAGCCTTCTACCCGGAGATCTGTGATCCTTTCCCTGTTAGTCAGTACTAGATCTAGGATAGCCCTGTCTCTTGTGGGCTGTTGTATCAGTTGTTTGATGCCTTCTCCCTGCAGGGAATCCACCATGTGTCTAGTTCTTGCAGATGTTCCTGCTGGTATTGATCAATCTGTATCTGGCTTGTTGATGTCTCACATTATCAGAACCTTCCCTTTAGCTGTCATGTTTGTATATCTTCTAACAGTAATGTGTCTATGTCCTCCCCCTAGTCTTGGGGCCTGTAGACAACCCCAGTTCTTATGGCAGTCCCATTTCCTGTTTCCAGGGTGACCCACCATTCTTCTGGCTCCTTATGTGTATTCTGAATTTCTGTAGCTTTAATATTTTCATTGACATACAGGGCCACTCCACCCCCCTTTTTGCACCTTGGTCTCTTCTGAACAGTACATAGCCAGGTACTGAGGTCTCCCAAGTATGGTTACTGGTAAACCATATCTTGATAATTGCTACTATGTCCAGTTTAGCCTCTGTCATTATTGCCTGCAGGTCTGGGTTCTTGTTTCCCAGACTGCGAGCATTTGTGTACATGATTTTCCATTGGCCAGATTTTGGTGTGTTAGTTGTTGGGTGAGGTTTGGCATTTCCGCGGTGTGTAGTATGGGGAGCCAGACATTTTTCCTTACCTGGTGATGCAAATGAACTGCAAACATGCTGAACTCTTGTTTGACCACTAACTGAGGGGTGAGGGGTGTTCTTTCCATTCGACATATGGTGTGCTGCTTCCCTCTCCCCATTTTCTAGTTTAAATATTCTGTAAAAACATCAAACTTCTGCCCCAATGCACTGACTCCCTCGTTAGTCACATGCAGTCCATCAAATCTAAAGAACTTTCTCTCCCAAAACTGTTGCCAGTTCCTTACAAATTTGTGTCCTTTTTCCTGGCACCAGCCCTTAAGCCACATGTTTAGCTCCCCTATCTCCCCTTCTCTGACCTTCCGTCCATCTTCCCTCTTCTCCCAGACTGTCAGGATCTCAGAGAAGAAGATGCCAGATGAAATGGATGATAGTTTGTCACCCAGCCTGGTCAGGTGTTCCCTGGGCTCCACAACTGACCGGACTAGCGAGACCATTAGTCCCTATGTGTACCAAATACATTTGGTGCAGTATTTACAGAATTGTAAGAAAAAATTGTGTTAGTGCAAAGTAAGCATAATCACTGCTTCACTTCCCTCAACCAGCCTGGTTGATTTTGTAGTTGTTTAATTGAAAACAGCATCACTTGTGACTTTGAGGAATTTAGGACCAACTCAAGATTCTGAAAATATGTCTGCAGTTTATTGAAATCTCTTTGCAATTTTTCTTGTATTTGACAATCAGACCTACCTTCTATGTAAAGTACTGTATCATCCATCTACAAATGGTGCCAGACACCACTCAGTAGGTGTCCAGCACCATTTGTATACACGTTGAATAATACAGGTCCTAATACCGACCCTTGAGGTACTCCAGATTTGATATTCAAATATTTTGATTTTTAGTTATTGTTCAGTATAATTCACTGCTGTCTCCCAGTCAGAAAGCCATGGAACCAAGCAAGTGCATCCTGGTTGAGGTCAGTCAATCTTAAATTTTCAAGCATCCTTTCATGGTTCAAGGTGTCAAATGCTTTTGATTGGTCTATAAATACAGCCCCAATCTGGAGGCTAATATCCATGGCTGTCTGACACTACTTTAATTAGTGCTGTAGTAGTGCTGTGCTATACCCTAAATCTCGATTGATAACTATTATATATATTATATATATTCCAAATAACTGTTTAGTTGAAATACTACAATTGTTTTGAAAATCTTGGAGATAACCAGAAGCAGTGATATGAGCCTATAATTCCCCATGTCACTCTTCTGACCACTCTTGAAAACTGGTATTACTTCATCCTGTTTCCATGCTATAGACACCATTTTCCAAGGAAAGGTTAAAAAGGTTGGCTAGTAAAGGGGCAACCACAGGGCAGCATTTTTAAGTAAATAAGATGAAATCCCATCCGAACCGTGAGCTTTGTTAGTATTTAATTTTGTTATTTCCTTAAAAACCTGGTTTGCAGTTATACTTTTAAAGGAAAAGTGAGGCTTGCTTTCATCCCTTACCTCCCAAACCAGTCCTTATTTCTTTACCCTAGGGACAGAAGTGGCACCAGCACCAAGAGAGCCTATATCTATGTACATTTCATTAAACATATCAACTAATTTTTCCGAGATGCTATGAGAGATACCATTTACCCTGAACACATTTGGTAGTTCAGATGTTTTATAACCCTGTAGTTTGTTTGCCATCATCCAAAAGTCCCTAGGGTTACCAACCCTTTCTGACCTAAAACCAGCCAGAAAGTAGTCTGCCTTTGCCTTCCTTATTTTCTTAGTATAAAGGTTATGTGCAGCATGGTATCTTTCCCAGGATACTCTTTTGTTGTTTGCTTTTGCCAGTCTCCATGCCACATCCCTAGCTTTATGATATTTTCTTAGGTCAACTGTGTGCCAAGGAGAGTTATTATTTTTAACTGTTTTACTATGGAGTGGGGCAAAGGTATCTCACACAGTCAATAATTCACTTTGGAAGTACTTCCAAGGTACTGCCAATGTCAGGAATCAAAGCCAATCTATCCCAATTTCTGCCTTCCAATTCTACCATAAAGGATTTATAATCTAGATCTTTCAAATTTTGATATGTTTTAACCTGAGACAAACTGGGTTTCTTGTCTTTTCCTCTAATGCAAAAAATGACTAGATAATCACTAAAAGTGTCTGGCAGTATACCATGTAGCGAAAACCTATCTGGGGCTGAGGTAAATATTAAATCTAAGATTGTGCAAGAACTTGGGACTTTAGGGTTAAGTCTTGTGAAAGAAGTAATTAATTGAGTCAGTTCCAAGGATGTTGAGAAATCCATTAATTTACTTGAAGGAAATATCTTAGCCCAAACTATGTTTAAATCCCCCAAGACAGTAAGTTTGTGGCTATCCCTAAAAGGGAACAGGAAATCCTGTAGAGCTAAAAGGTTGTGGTCATCTCCCTTTGGTGGAAGACAGCATCCCATTATCAACATAGGCTTACAATATGGAATTTTTAGCTGTAAGGCTATTTCCATGCCTGGTTTTAGTATATAACAATCTAAGTTTTTGATTTCCAAAACTAAAGCCCTATATGCCAGAACACCCCCCCCCCTTTTCCCACGTACATGTCTCCATAATTGGTAACCAGGAATTTGGACATCTTCATTCCATATTTTCTTACTTAACCAGGATTCTGTGATAATTATTATGTCCAGTTTATAATCTTTAACCCATTACCGGATAACATCAATCTTTGGTAACACATTTCTAGCATTGAAGTGAACTAAGCTGAATCTGTTGCCCTTCAGAATATCTGCTGTAAAATGCTTCTTTTCAGCTGGTCCTGGGTTTAAATGAATATCTCCTGAGAGCAAAAGGCTTAATACTATTAGAGCTCTAAATTTAGCAACACGCCCACACTGCTTAATGAAAAATTTTCTTATACTTAAAACAAAATAATGCCTATAGTTCAATTCGTGGTTAAGTTTCCCTCAGCCAGTGGACAATGCAGCCAACCTATACAAAAAAAGCTCCACTAAGTATGTACGATGTGTAATGAGGTCAGTAAATTAACGAATCGCTGTCTGCTCATGTGCTCATGTGGCTGTTTTAAATCAACTATGTCCCAAGAACAAGGAAGATATAAAAAATAAATTAAATTCTAAATGGTAGGGCCCAGAGCTGCAGTGGAAATATTTTTTACGAAATCTGTATTGTGCATCTGTCAAAATACCACAACACTCTATATGCACCATTAATTGATCATACATGACCCTCTCCAATACCTTGGACAGTAGGGACAGGACTGAGATCAGCCTTGATAGGGATAAACTAATGCACAAACAGTTACTAAACAAGTATAAATTTTTAATTCGTAAAGCCAAGGCTCATTGTTCTCAGTATAAACAAAAAGAAGAAGTAAATAACCCAACAAAATTCTGGGAAAGTATTAATCAAATCCTGGGAAGGAACAAAAATCTACTCCTAAAGTTGTGCAAAGTGAAGGGGGAAGATTGGTAGATACTTTAGATATAGCCAATGAGTTTAATACTTTTTAATTGCACTACCATCCCAAGTAAATATTCATATTAATGTAACTGAAAAAGAAAAGCAGGAAAATAAGACTGAAAAGGAACTTTATTTTAGGCAAGACTCTGAAAGAAAAGTAATTAAATATCTAAACAAAATGAATACAAAAGCATGAGTGGGAAGTGACAGCCTGATTGAACGTTAAGCTCCTGAAAATAGCTATTGACGAAGTTGCAGTACCTATTAGGAAAATATTTAATCTATCCCTATATGCATAAGAGGTTCCATAACTCTGCATGCAAGCTGTAGTGGTTTCAATATATGAAGGGGAGATGCCTCAGTTAGAGGTAATTATAGGCTAATCTCAGTCCTGTCCCCACTGCCCAAGCTAATGGAGAGAACTGTGTAGGACCAATTAATGGTGTCCATGTATATTGATGGTTATGGTATTTTGACAGATGCACAGCACAGATTTCATAAAAAATGTAGTACCTTGACTGCCTTGTAGGAATACATGGATTTTCTCAGTGATGCCTTGGACAGTGGGGACATGGCTGGGTCAATCTACATTGATTTATCAAAAGCATTTGATGAACAGATCCCAGAAGGTCAAATTTGACAATGTTGCATCAGCACCAAAGACTAATATTAAGGTACCACAGGGGCCAACTTTGGGACAACTGCTATTTAATCTTTTTCTTAATGACTTGCCTTCTGTTTGCCAGGACTGCAAAGTTGTCCTTTTTGCTGATGACACAGTCTGGGCAACCAGTGGTAAAACTGTTTCTGATTTAACTGGACCTCTCCAGGAGGATTTTAAAGGGGTTCAGGAGTGATTCATAAAAGTAGGTTAGTTGTGAATGTTAAAAAGACAAAGGGCCCAATTCACTAAGAGTTGTGTTTGCCACAAGTCCCTGGTGCACCAAACATAAGGTGTAGGGGGCTTGTGGCAGAAAATTGGTGCTTATTGCAATTCTGTATCGGTGCGCCAGGCACAGTTTGTTACACCAGCTCCCCCCTGGTCTAACATTGCATCCAAGGGGGATGCATTTTACTGGTCTCGCGCCAATCCTTTGGCATGAGCTGCTATAAAATGTGGAAATGGTCATAACTGCACCAGCCTGTCTTGAATCAGGCTACGTTGTGCCACAGTGCTTTGACGCAGCTGCACCAAAAATTGCAGATGATACAAACATACAGACATGCCAATTTGTCAGCAGAAACAGGCCACATGATATATCAAGTCTGCTTGAGTGTGCAGCTAGCACCCTTACCTTGCAGATGCCCCACCCACCTCCCCTTCTTAAATATTCCCACTCTCACCCTGTCCCATCCCCTTTTGAAACTACCCACTATCTTACAGGATACCACTTCCTCCAGCAGAGTGTTCCATTCTGCCACAACCCTCTCTGCTGGGCTTGGCGCAAGCCCCGCATCATCCTTCCTGAATTTGGCCCAGACTGTGTGGTATTTTGCAGTGGTATGCCTACAGTATTTATGCAATGGCAACAGACAATGTATTACACAGAATGAGAATTTCATATAATAGATTGTAGATTTGCATTAGATGCAAATAGAGATTGTTATCACTGTGATCTTTATCTACAAATGGACTGGCTTCCATTGAATGCTGGAATTAATTACTTTGACAATATTTGGAGTTGAAAAACTGTAAATGGCCAAAGCACCAAAATACACTGTTGTCTAAATGCTCTAATTCACATAACACTAGATCAACTGAAAACTTGCAACTAGAAATACTGATTTAAAACTTTCATTGGGAGATAGATCTTTTAAAAAAAGATCTGTGAAAACTTGGAATGCTCTTCTAATAAATGTATTCAGTAAAAAGTGTGTTCAGTAAAAGATGGAGGGCCATGTGTGCAAATGCTGAACGATTGGACAACAAAATGGCAGATCTAGAGGCCACCGTATCAGTAGGAGACCTGGACAAAGTAGCAATTACAGAGACCTGGTGCAATGAAACCCAGGACTGGGATGTAGCCATATCAGGGTGTGCTCTATTCAGAAGGGACAGAGTAGAAAAAAAGGGAAGAGGGGTGGCTCTTTAATTGAGGGAGAACATAAGGCCACGGAATTACGGGGGGGGTAGAGAAAAACTGAGGTACTGTGAGGCACCATGGAGGAGAGCACTATTCAAAAAAGAGTGATCTACAGATCTCTAGCACAGGGGGAGGAGGAAGATAAGGATATGATAGAAGAAATACAAGGGATGGCTAATAAGGGTGAGGTATTGCTAATGGGGGACTTCAATCTTCCAGGTGTGGATTGGCACCTCCCTGCTGCAGCAACAGTTAGAAGTAGGGAAATCCTAGACTCTCTGCAGGGGTCGTTCCTCAGGCAACTAGTTAAATAACCCACTTATGAGGGGATGGTACTGGATCTGGTATTGTCAAACAGGGACAGCATTGCTGACACCGCAGTGGGAAGCCACCAGGGGACCAGTGTTCATTGTACTGTGTGGTTCAATATAAGGACAGGGCTAGAATCTAACCACACCAAAATGAGGGTCCTGGACTTCAGGAGGGCAGATTTCAAGAAAATGGGAGAGTGCCTCAAGGAAACTCTAGCAGAAATAGGGAAACTGGGGGGAGTAAAGGAAAAATGGCCAGCAATAAGAAAGGCAATTGAGAAGGCAACTTACCTCTTTGTCAGGCAGGTTAAAAGGAAACAGAAACATAGAATTTGCCAGCAGACCACCAGGCCCACCTAGTCTGCCCATTTTCCCTATGTACTGCATATATGTCTAAATAACCAGGAGGAAGGAGCTACTGTTATAACTAAAACTTCTCTACTGGGACTAAGAACTAGAAATATTGTTCTGGGACTTTCAGTTTAGGGTAAAAAAAGAGTTAGTGTGTTTGTCAGAGGTAGTTGAAGCAAATTGTTATCTGTTATCTGTGTACTTATATAGGTGCTTGTCACGGGTGTCAGAAAGGAATTGTTATCTGTGAAATTAACTAAGAGTAGAAAGATTTGCAAAGTAGGGGGAGTGGCTTAGCTAGAAGGAGCCAGGTTAAAACCAGATTTAAGCACTGCCCTAGATAGCTTCTGCTAGAGAACAGACAGAACACCAGGAGGAAGGAGCTACTGGTATAACTAAAACTTCTCTACTGGGACTATATTGCCCTCCTTCCCTCCCCTCCACCCCCCACCCTAAACCAGTTCTACTTTTATAGGCACAGGAGTTAACTGACAACAGGAACTTCCTGTTTGTAAGCAGGAAGTGAGTGATCACAGAGCCACCAAAGACTCACCATCCTAGAAGGGCAAGAGTAGCTCTCCGTCCCCCCCCAGCTGCTGGAGGTCTGACTCTGAGCAAGTAAGGAGACTACTGAGAAATATAGGAACTTCTTGTCTCAGAACAGGAAGATCAGGAGCTAAAAGGGCACAGAGGCAGTAAGTAAGTAGGGGAAGAAAAAAGAAAAAAAGAAAACAAACAAACAGAGGAAAGAGTAAGTATTCAAAACAACAGTTGGGAGCCAGAAAAAAGACATGATGGGAGTGATGCAGTGCAGTGGCTGTGGAGCAGCAGTCTTCCAGGAGACATTCTGGAGGATGCAGTGTTGTCCCATCTGCAGGTACCTCTCTGGGCTGAGGGAGGAGGTTGCTCATCTCCAGGCTGAGTTGGCCAGGATTTGTGGGACCTCCTCTCCCACCCAGGGACCACCAGGATCACTGCTGTTGCCTCAGAGGTTGCCAAGAAAAAGGAGTGGTTGGACCACAGTGGGCTCAGGGAGGGTGAGGGTGAGGGTGGTGGAACAGAGATGCATCCCTCTAGTTGTACCACTCCACAATTTCTATGCCTTTCTGGAAAAGTGTGGTTCCTCTATGGAGGCACCCACAGTGGAGACCAAGGAGGATGCTGGGAACCTCCACAAAGGAGACCCACAGAATGGTGGCATAGGACCCCACAGGGGAAGGAAACAACTCCTGGTGGGGGACTCCATTGTTAGGAAGGTAGAACTGGGGGAGGAAGGGGAGAGGGAGGTAAGGTGCCTGCCTGGCACCATGGCTTGGAGGGACAGGGAGCAAATCCTCAGTATCACAGGAGCAGCTGCACAGGGGAGGGAGCTGGATGTCATTGTCCACCTAGGGACAAATGAACTGGTTAAGAAAGGGATCAGAGCAGTGCAAGAAGCATTTGTGGAGATGGGAAGGGGCCTTAAACAAATAGCATTCACAGTAACCTTCTCAGAGGTGCTGCCTGTCTATGGCATGGATGAGGCTAGGGTGCTCCACACCATGGGATTCAATCAGTGGTTGAAAAACTCATACAGAGCTCAGGGATTTGGCTTTATTGGGGACTGGGGGTCCATCTGGATGGATGCAGGCCTATACTGTCATGATGGTCTGCATCTGTCCAGGAGGGGAACCAGGATCCTAGGTGACAGGTTTAAATACTTCATTGGCAAGCATTTAAACTAGCCAATGGGGGAGGCACTGGAAAGGAGCAGGGAAATCCTAGTCCCCCCAAAAAATCAGGGTACTAAGTGAGGTAGACACCAACATAGAGATGTCAATAGGGAGAAGAGCAGGGGTAAATGGAGAAAGTGACAAAAACAATAAGGACAGGGATGGGGCAAAAAGAGGTAAGGCCATTGAGAAAACACCCATAGTCTGGGCAACAAGTTCCCTGAACTGGTGGCCTGGATGGAAGAGGGATGCCTGGATATTGTAGCAGTCGCAGAAACATGGTACACAGAGAACCATGACTGGGATGTTAGCATACCAGGGTATACAACCTACAGGAGAGACAGGGAGGGCAGAAGAGGGGGGAGTAGCTCTCTATGTAAGGGAAGAGATAAAAGCAACTGAACAAAAGAGTAAACAGGGAGGAGAGGAAGCACTGTGGGTCACCTTAGAGACTGAAAATGGAACCACAATCTGCACAGGGGTTGTATACAGACCCTCATGTCAGGGGGAGGGAATGGACAAGGATATGATAGAAGGCATACTTAGGATGGCAGAGAAAGGAGAGTTACTGTTGATGGGGGACCTTAATATGCAGGATATTAACTGGAGCACCTTTGCTGCAGTCACATCCAAAAGAAGGGCCATTCTTGATGCCCTTCAGGTGGCATGTCTCAGACAGCTAGTTTTGGGAACCTACTGTGAGGGAGCAATCTTAGACTCTCAGATTTCAAATGGGTACAGTGAGAGGATCTCAGATCTAGAAGTGAGAGCTCATTTGGGAACAAGTGACCACCAAACAGTGTGGTTCACGATAACTCAGCTACAGAGTCAAGCCATCACAAAAGTGAGGGTTCTGGACTTCAGGAGGGCTGACTTTGGCAAGATGGTAGAGTGCCTTAGAAAAGCACTAGCAAACAGGCTAGAAGGAGGGGTGAAGCAACAATGGGGAAATAGCAAAACTGCTATCACAGAGGCAACAAGCCTTTGTGTGAAACAAATAAACAAATCAAAATGAAAGACAAAGCCACTATGGTTCTCAAAAGAAGTGGCAGTGAAGGTTTGGGAGAAAAAGATAGCATTTAGGAAGTATAAGGAAACGCAGAATGAGCAGGACAGAGAACTGTACCAGTTAAGGCAGAAGGAAGCAGGGAGGGTAGTCAGAATAGCAAAGGCACAAACTGAGGAAAAGATAGCCAACTCAGTTAAGAAGGGGAATAAAACCTTTTATAGGTATATCAGGGAGCATAGAAAGACAAAGGGAGGGATAGTGAGGCTGAATAGAATGGATGTGGATGGGCAGAGAGTGACAGTGAAAAAGCAGGGATACTGAATAAATACTTCTGTTCAGTATTCACAAAAGAGGAAGTGGAGGAGGTGCCTAATCCAATTAACAGAAGCACTCTGGAGAGGGGGGGTCGATCCCAGTCCTTTCACAGAAGAAAGGGTTCTGAAAGAACTCCTAAAACTGAAGGTGGATAAAGCAATGGGACCAGATGGAATTCACCCCAGAATTCTAAAAGAATTAAGCAGAGAACTAGTGACACCACTGACTACCCTTTATAGCAAACCATGGAAGGATGGAGTGGTACCTGAGGACTGGAAGAAGGCTGATGTGATTCCCCTTCACAAACGTGGGAGCAAGAAAGAGGCAGGAGACTACAAACCTGTCCGTTTGACCTCTGTGGTTAGGAAAGTGATGGAATCACTTCTGAAGGAAAGAATTGTTGAGTACGTAGAGGCCAGTGGGGCACAGGACCCAAGGCAGCATGGGTTCACATGGGGAAGGTCATGTCAGATGAATCTAATTGATTTCTTTGACTGGGTGACCAAAGTAGTAGACCAGGGAGGGGCTGTGGACATGGCCTACCTAGACTTTAGCAAGGCATTTGACACAGTTCCACACAAAATATTAGTAGTCAAATTAACCAGCCTTGGAGTGGGTCCCAGGGTGGTAGCTTGGGTAAAACATTGGCTGAACAACAGGACACAGAAGGTAATTGTAAATGGAGTCCACTCTTAAGAAAGAGAGGTTATTAGTGGGGTACCACAGGGTTCAGTACTGGGTCCAGTACTTTTTAATGTCTTTTTAAGTGACATAGCAGAGGGACTGGAAGGAAAAGTACACCTCTTTGCAGATGACACAAAGATCTGCAACAGGGTTGATACACAAGGAGGCATGGAAAGGATGAGAAGAGACTTGGCAAGATTGGAGGAATGGTCTGAAGTATGGCAGCTTGGATTCAATGCAAAGAAGTGCAAAGTAATGCACCTGGGAAACAGAAACCTAGAGGAAGATTACACAATGGGGGGGGGAGGTAGTAACAACAACAGAAATGGAAAGAGACCTGGGGGTAATCATATCAGATGACCTTAAGGTTGGCAAGCAATGTGAGAAGGCAGTAGGGAGGGTTGGGGGATACTGGGATGCACAGAGAGAGCATCACCAGGAGAAAACAGGAAGTTGTTATCCCCCTGTACAGACAGTTGGTGAGACCCCATCTGGAGTACTGTGTCCAGTTCTGGAGACCCCATCTCTGCAAGGACATAGACAGGATGGAGGCAGTTCAGAGGAGAGCAACTAAAATGGTGCAGGGTCTACAAGAGAAGCCATACAAGGAGAGGCTAAAGGAGCTTAACATGTATACCCTTGAGGAAAGGAGGGGGGGGGGACATAATAGAAATGTTTAAGTACCTAAGTGGAATCAACAAAGTCCAGGAGTGTAGCATCTTTCAGAAAAAGAGATGTGCAAGAACAAGGGGACAACATTTGAAGATAGAGGTTGAATGGCTCAGGGGCAATGTGAGGAAGTATTTTTTCACAGAGAGGGTGGTGGATGCATGGAACAGCCTTCCTGAAGAGGTTGTGGCATCTAAAATTGTGGAAGTATTCAAGAATGCATGGGACAGACATAAGGCAATTTTTGTGGGGGGTAGGAAGAAATAGGCTGTTGATTAAATAGGATCTGCAGCTTATCCTCTAGGTAGGGAAATGGGCAGACTAGGTGGGCCAAGTGGTCCTTATCTGCCATCAAAGTCTATGTTTCTATGTTTCTATATTGCAGTTGATCTAGTTGATCTGCTGCTTACCCTCTCTTCCCTATCACTAGGGTCCCTCTAGTCTCATCTCTTGACCCCTTGTTGTAGAACATCTTCTTTTCTGGAAGATGCTACCCCCCTATACCTTATTTATACCCCTGAGGTGTTTAAAAGTCTCTATCATAACCCCCCTCTCCCTCCTCATCTCAACCGAATACATATTGAGGTCCTCTAGTCTCCTCTCTTATGACTTCTGGTGCAGCCCTTGCACCATGTTTGTTACCCTTCTCTGAACTTCCCCTACTCTCTTTATGTCCTTCGGGAGATGTGGTCTCCAGAACTGGACACAGTGCTCCAGATGAGGTCTCACCAATAATCTGTGCAGTGGCATCACCATCTCCTTTATCCTGCTGGTGATCCCTCTCGCTATGCACCCCAGCATTTCACTGACTTTCCCCACAGCCTTCTCACATTGCTTGGTCACCTTCAGGCTATCAGATATGATTACCCCCAGGTCCCTTTCTTGTTTGGTGGCCTTCAATACCTCCCCTTCCCCCATCATGTACTCCACCCCTGGATTTCTGTGCCCCAAATGCAAGATTTTGCACTTCTTGGCATTAAATCTTAGCTGCCTCTTTCTTGACCTACCTTCAAACTTACATAGGTCCCTTCATATTTTCTCTACACACCCCTGGAGTGTCAACCCCATTACAGATCTTACTTAGTGTGGTCTGTAAAGAGGAATGCCTCCCCTTCCAGACCTTCTGCAATGTTGCTTGTGAAGACATTAAAGAGGACTGGCTCCAGCACTGATTCCTGTGGCACTCCACTGGCCACTCCCCTCTCTCTGTATTGAACTTCATTCATCACCACGCTCTGTGTCTGACTGCTTAACCAATTTCTGACCGAGTTTACCACTCTGGGACCTGCTCCCAGGAGGTCCAAGTTGTTTACAAGCCTATGTGGGACAGTGTCAAAGGCCTTGCTGAATTCCAGGTAGGCCACAGCCACCTCCCCTCCCTGATCTACTTCAGTTTTCACCTAGTAAAAGAAATCTATCAGATTTGCTTGGCATGACCTTCTCACTGTGAATCCATGATGCCTTGGATCCTGTGCTCTGCTGGATTCAAGATATATCACAATCCTTTCCCTTAGAAGTGATTCCATTAATTTTCCCATCACTGAGATCAGCCTATGGGTTGTGTGCTGGCCTATAATTTCCATCCTCCTCCCTGCTCCCATTTTTGTGGAGAGGAACTACATTTGCCCATCTCCAGTCCTCCGGAACCACCCTTGTTTCTAGTGATTTGTTGAACAGGGCCATCAGTGTTGCTGCTAGCACCATTCTAAGTTCTTTTAATATTCTGGGATGTATTCCATCTGGCCCTATTGTCTTGTCCACCATTAGATTTGTGAGTACCTTTCGGACTCAGTCCTCCATAAAAGGATTGGTGTCCACCTCCCTTCCATTGGTGATTCTATTGCCTAACTGTGTTCACTCCCCTTCCCCTTCTTCTGTGAACAGTGAACAGAAATATTTGTTCAGGACTGCTGCTTTGTCTAGGTCGCTCTCCGCACACACCTCTTCTTCCATTTTTATCCTCACAATCCCACCCCTGATCTTTTTTCTTTCACTAACATACCTGAAAATGGTCTTCTAACTTTTTTTATTGCCTCCATGTCCTCCATTTGTGCCTTTGCACTCCTCACTGCTTTTCCTGCCTCCCTCTATTTTTCCAGATACAGTTCCCTATCTTCCTCTTCTACATTTTCTTGTACCTCCTTAATTTCCTTTTCACTCTTACCTTCCCGGCCACTTCCTTTGTGAACCATAGTGCTTTTTTCTTTCTCCTTGATTTGCTTAATTGTCTAATGCAAAGGATGATTTCCTCTGCTATGGCTTCCTTAAGATTCTCCCACTGTTCCTCTACATCCCCCTTGCTCCCTCCCCTGCCAGGGCTTTCTTGAAACATTTCCCATTTTGGCAAAGTAAGCCTGTATGAAATCCAGGACCCTTGTTGTGTGATTTGTCTCCTCCACTGTTCCTGCATTGAACCACACTGTACGATGATCACGGGACCCCAGGTGGGTACCTACCTTTACATTAACTCTGTCCCCATTGGTGAGTACAAGGTACAATGTTGCTCTCTCTCTCTCTTTCTCTCTCTCTGGTGGTTTCTACCACCAGCTGTTTCAGACACACCCCCTGCAGGGCATCCAGGATGTCTCTGCTCCTCACTGTGGCTGCAGCATGTGTGCTCCAGTCAACATCTGGGAAACTGAAATCTCCAACAGCAGTACTTCCCCTTTTGCTGCCATTTTGTGGATGGCATCCACTATTACCTTGTCCAGCTCCTCCCCTTGTGCTGAAGGTCTGTAGATCATGCCAGTGAGAATGGCAGTGCCATTTCCTGTCTCCAAGGTGATTTGCAGTGCCTCCACCCCCTCCTGCATACCCCGAACCTCAGTGTCTTTAATTCCCTCCTTGACATAGATAGCCACTCCTCCTCCCTTTTTACCAACCCTGTCTCTGCTGAATACAGTATACCCTGATATGGCTGTGTCCCAGTCATGGCTCCCAATGTACCACATCTCTGTAACAATGACAATGTCCAGATCTGCCTCTGCCATTAAGTCCACCAGGTCTGGGATTTTATTTTCCAATCTGTGGGAATTCATGCACAAAGTGGGGAAGGTACCCAGGGACTGGAGGATGGCTTACATGGTGCCCCTTCACAAGAGTGGATCCAAGGACCAACTGGGCAACTACAGACCAGTAAGCTTGACTTCCATAGTGGGGAAGTTGATGGAGACCATTCTAAAGGAAAGGTTTATAACCTTTCTCGATAGTAATGGTCTACAGGATGAGAGACAGCATGAGTTTGTCTTGGGAAGATCATGCCAAACTAACCTGATTGACTTCTTCAACTGGGTCACTAGGGGGTGGTTGACAAAGGCAATGCTGTGGATGCCCTGTACATGGACTTCAGCAAGGCTTTTGACTTAGTGCCCCATGGGAGGTTAATGAACAAGTTGAGGGACATGGAAGTGGGGGAGAAACTGGTGGAGTGGGTTGACAGCTAGTTGCAGGGCAGACAAAAGAGGATAGTTGTAAGGGGGAGACAGCCAGACCAAGGCCAGTAGCAAGTAGGTTACCACAGGGTTCAGTGTTGGGCGTTGTTTTGTTCAATGTTTTCACTGGAGACATTGCAGAGAGGGTCAAGTGTAAGATCAGCCTGCTTGCAGATGCCACTAAGATTTGTGCAAAAGTGGATAATGAGGAAGGGAGGCAGGCACTCAGGGAGAATCTAGCTAAACTCAAACACTGGTCTAGGGAGTGGCAGTTGGGGTTTAATGCTAAGAAATGCAAGGTTATGTGCATCAGAAGAAAATAAATCCCAGGGCCAGTTGCTGGCTGGGGGGGAGTGCAGGTAACAGTTTCAGAGGAGGAAAGGGACCTCAGGCTACTAGTCACAGGGGACATGAAGGTATCATCACAGTGTAGGAGGACAGCAGCAATGGAAAATAAGATGCTGGGGTGCATTGGCAGAGGGATCACCTCTAAAAAAGAGGAGGTCATCCTGGCCTTGTATAGATTACTGGTGAGACCACACTTGGAATACTGTGTGCAGTACTGGTGCCCATACCTCAAAAAGGATGTAAGATTACTGGAGAAGGTGCAGCGCGGGCTACAAAAAATCATCATGGGACTGGGGGAGTTGCAGTTTGAGGAGAGATTGAGGGAGCACAACATGTATTAACTGGAAGACAGAAAGGAAAGAGGGGACATGCTAGAGACCTTCAAGTACTTGAAAGGCATAAACAAAGTCAGAGAGGGAGGATTGTTCTGACTAAAGGGGGGAAGGGTCACTAGGGGACACAGTCTGAAGCTGGAAGGGGGAAGGTTCAGGAGGGAGATGAGGAGGCACTACTTTACAGAGAGAGTGGTGGTGAGATGGAATGCATTGCCAGAGGAGTTAATCAAACTGAGGACAGTGGATAGCTTTAAGCAGGGTTGGAATTGAGTCAAGGGCACGATTAGTACAGGCAAGAACACAAAAGGGGGGGAGACCAGGAAAGGGGAGGAAGGGAGGGGTTTGGTTGGAGCTCGGGCAGCTATAGCAATATGGAAACTAAGAGCTGCACAATTGGGAAGACTTGATAGACCTAGTGGCCTTTTTTCTGCCTGCACATTAGTATATTTGTATATGTAGCAACAGAATGGGTGGGTGAGGTGGTGGAAAGTGGTTAGTTAATTATGGCCTGTGTGATCTATGCTGTAGCTATGTCCCGGTGGATGAAAAATAACAACTAAGTAAGTAAATCAGCCGTAAAAGTGACTGCAGTGAATGAAAGACAGGCGGGTAGCTCACACTGCTGCTGCATGTTTTCTTAGGTATTTAAAGAAAGGGCAGAGCAGTCTTTTAGATGAAACAGTCTGTGAATTCAGTGGTACTCAAGTTAAAGATATCCCTGGTTCGACACAGTCCCTTTTGGATGAAATAGTGTAAATCAAGTGAAAGCAATTCCCTGGTTCAGACGAAACAGCCCCGCTCAGATGAAACAGTCTGCAAAGTTAGATTAAATCAATTTAAAGCTATCCCTGGGTCCTGCAGAAAATTAATGGCTCCTGCAAAAAAAATTAAGCAACTGAATCAATCAGTCAAGCCCCTCTGACTAACTTGTTGTTGGCTGCTGACTGGCAAGCTCTCAAGCTTGGCTGTTATTTAAAGAGCAGGCTGGGGTGATTTAAATACAGTGCCTTTTTTTTCTGAGCCGTGATTGGCTGCCACTCATGGACTATGTGATCTGTGCTGCAGCTACAATATGTCCCAGTGGATGACAAACAACAACTAAGTAAATGAGCCATAAAAGTCACTCCAGTGAACGAAAGATAGGCTGCTAGCTCCCACTGCTGCTGCATGTTTTCTTAGGTATTTAGAGAAAGTGCAGAGCAGCCATTTAGATTAAACTGATGTTAAATCAGTGTTAATCAAGTTAAATATATCCCTGGTTCAACACAGTCCCTTTTGGACAAAACAGTGTAAATCAAGTTAAACTAATTCCCTGGTTCAAACCAAACATTCCTATTCTGACAAAACAGTCCACTATGTTAGATTAAATCAGTTTAAAGCTATCCATGGATCCTGCAGAAAATCCCTGCCTCCTGCAAACAAAAGTAAGCAACTGAATCAGTCAACCCCCTCCGACTAACTCATTGTCACTGCTGACTGAGAGCAAGAGAAAAAACAGACCACTGTGGTACTCTATGCAAGTAGAAGAGAAAGTAAAAGGAAAGAAGTACAATTATGTCTTATTCCTAACCACTGTTCTGTACTTTTGTTGTTTGACCTGATGTGGAACCTTTGTAAAAGAGCTCCCAGCTTAAAGGTATATGTAATCTGAGAGCTTAATAAATAAAAAATTAAAAAAAGCAGGCATTCAAAACGTACAGGTTGACACAGAAGGAAGAGGATAGGGAGAGTTATCAGGAGAAACAAAGGGAGGCAGGGAAGGGAGTCAGGAGAGCTAAAGCACAAATGGTGGAAAACATTGCCAAGTCAGCAAAACAGGTGGATAAAACAATCTTCAGGTACATATGCAAAAGAAAGAAAAGAAAGGCAAGGATAGTAAGACTAAAAAGGGAAGAGGGTAGTGTGGAAGAGGACCTGAAGAAAGCAAACATATTGAACAAGTGCTTTGGTTCAGTATTCACAAAGGAAAGGATAGGTGATATGCCAAAGTCAGATAGGAAAAAGGGCACTAAGGCAAGGGAGGTGGACACTAGCCCATTTACGGAGGAGAGAGTCCTCAGGGAACTAGCAAAGCTAAAAGTAGACAAGGTAATGTGGCCAAAAGTGGTTCACCCCAGAATACTGAAGGAATTAAAGGAGGAACTGTTTGCACCTCTAATGGACCACTCAGTCTATCACTGGATACAGGGAAAATTCCAGGGGACTGGAGGAGGGTGGATGTGGTCCCACTACACAAAAGTGGAAATAGGGAGGAGGCAGAAAACTACCGACCTGTAAGCCTGACTTTGGTAGTGGGCAATGTCATGGAACTACTACTAAAACAAAGAATTGGGGAATACCTAATAACCAGAGGATTGCAGGATCTGAGACAGCATGGGTTCACAGGGGGGAGACCTTGCCAAATTAACCTCATAAAGTTCTTTGACTGGGCTGCCAGGGAGGTGGATCAGGAAGGGGTGGTGGATGTGGCCTACCTGGATTTCTAGCAAGGCCTTTGACACCATTTCACACAGAAAACTAGTAAATGGGCTAAGTAACAGAACTCAGAGGGTAGCGGTAAATGGAATTCACTTGGAAGCAGGTAAGGAAGCCAGTGGGGTGCTTCAAGGTTCAGTACTGGGACTAGCCTTCTTCACTGTCTTCATTAGTGACATAGCAGAAGGGCTGGATGGAAAGGTATGCCTGTTCATGGATGACATAAACATCTGCAACAGAGTGGACACACCAAGGTGGTAGAAAAAATGAAGAAAGATCTGAAAAAAGCTAGTAGACATGTCAAGTGTAGAGCAACTGGGCTTCAATGCCAAAAAGTGCAAAATTATGCACTAGACAAAAAAAAAACAAGGGCAACATATCATTTAGGGAGGGAAGTGTTATCTACTACAAAACAGGAAAGGGATCTGGATGTCATCATATCTGATGACCTAAAAGTAGCAAAACAGCGTGATAAGGAAGTGGGAATGGATAAAAGAATGCTGGGGTGCACAGGAATGGGTATCACCAGCAGAAAGAGGGAGGTAGTGTTACACTTGTACAGATCAATGGTGAGGCCCCACCTGGAGTACAGTGTCCAGTTCTGGAGGCCCCATCTCAGGAAAGACATAGATTGGGTGGAGGTAGTGCAGAGAAGGGCAACCAAAATGGTGCATGGCCTGCATCAGAAGTCCTAC
Source organism: Neoceratodus forsteri (assembly GCA_016271365.2). Taxonomy (NCBI): domain Eukaryota; kingdom Metazoa; phylum Chordata; order Ceratodontiformes; family Ceratodontidae; genus Neoceratodus; species Neoceratodus forsteri. Next base: position 948,904,678 of record CM057454.1, on the reverse strand, counting down.
AAGGAAAGACACACGGATTTAAATATGTAGTCTCTGGAGGAAAGGAGAGAAAGGGGAGACATGTTAGAAATATTCAAATACCTCAAAGGTATCAATAAGGTATAGGAGGGTAGCATTTTCACAGAAATAGATGCTCAGGGTCAAGGAGCATGATATGAAGCTGGAAGGGGGCGGCTTAGAGGAGATGTGAGGAAATACTTCTTTACAGAAAGGGTGGTAGATGTCTGGAACAGCCTCCCAGCAGATGGCACTCACCATCATCAGGGTAGTCCATGCACCGCTTACCACCATTACCCCTCCTGGATTGCTGCTCCTCCAGGTGGCGCCTCCGATCTATGGCCTGATGGCATTCTGCGGGCCCTAAGGTGCAAAACATGGAGAGAGAAACATCAGTACAATCCTGTAGCAATTTCCCCCCGCCCCCATGTGTGTGCAATCCCACACAGCCAAACTCACCCACCCCGATAACACCACCATGGCCAACACCGGACAGCCCCCCCATGTGCTGGACACATGCAACCATGATACCCGTATGGATGATAAAAGTGTATGGATATTGCACCTACCTGGCCATGGCACCATGCCCCTCTTGGCATGTGCCCAAAGGCGGGCAAGCAGGTCTGGGTCCCTCCACCTCAGGTCCCCATATTGGAGGCAGCACTGCTTTGTAGTCCACCCCATACCGGTGGCCTCCTCCAGGGCGACCACCTCCTGCCACACCTGACTCCTGGCCCTGTCCAGGGGTGTCTCCCCAAATAAAGGCCCAACGTGTGGCTCCACAATGGCAACAAGATTTGCCAGCTCCACCTGGCTCCACTGCACAGCACGCCTCCGCGCCATCTCTGCTGCTCAGTTCAATCAAAATGGCACTCTGCAGCACGGTCCTGCCACGTGCAGATGCTGCATGGTACAGCGCTGCCATTCTCTATCGTGCTGTCACCGAACAGCGTGATAGTGGTGCACCCATGCCTGACGCATGGTGCCTAGGGGGCAAAGGTCAGGCACAGGGTCAAGGGTCTCTGGCGCATGGACAGCCACAGCGCAATTGGAACCCAATGCATGTAGCGTGACTGGTGCCTGCAGCGCCACCTCCTGTAGCGGCTTCCGCGACTGTTGCCCCAGAGCGCCTACGGCGCCCCAGTGCCACATCACCATATAGGTGAACAGTGCTGTAGCGCCACTGGCACAATGGTGGCTGTGCCCTGCATTGCCTCCCATGCATAGCACATCAGCAGCGCAGCAGGCACCTGCGTCATCAACCAGGGCATGCGCAGTTAGGTGTGTACGGCACATGCCACAGAACTGTGCCATTGGCTAAACACATTCAGCACAATTGTGCAAAGCACAACAGCGCAATATTCAGCCTGCATATGCAAATCAGCTAATCAGCCATTCAATGGTGCAGTCACTGCATTTGCATCCACTTAAAGATGCGCCTCACCTCATTTGCATGGGTTGCGCTATAAAAGTGCGACATTGGGCTGCACTGGCCATAGTCAGTTACTGCAGTCTATTGCGGTGAGTTGCATGCTGTTTGGGAGTGTGGACTGTCGATTTTGGGACATGCATGGGACGGCACAGTCACAGGTAACACCTGTCATTCTCACAGGCTGAATCATGACCAAGCGTGTTGTGGAGGAAGAGGAACAGAGTCGTGGAAGGAAGAGGAGGCCGAATTTCACTATGGCCAAGACAGATGCCCTGTTTGAGGATTACCTAGACCAGGAGTTGCTTCTCAGCGGATGCCAGGAAACACCACAGGCCCGTGCTGCTGCATGGGAGGAGATGGCATGTGCTGTAAACCTGCATGGCAGCCACTAGCGCTCCATGCAGGAGTGCAAGAAGAAGATGGGCACAGACAGGTGGATGATTAAGGAGAAGGTGGCTGCCATCAGGGCAGCACAGTCTGTGACAGGTGGGGGACAGCTGGAGGTGCTATGCCTGACCCCACAGGAGGAGCGGGTTGCTGGCACCATGCAGCGTTGCACAATTGAGGGTGTTCTGGGTGGTGGATTCCAGATGGGTGGTAGCCCATCACTGCATGGTAGGTCATGGTCTGTCTATTGGGGGGGGGACAGGGTAGGTCACATGCAGTAACACGACTTTGTTTTCCCTTACAGCTCCTGAGCATCTGCATGGGTCAGTGGTGGTGGGCTTCTCCACTAAGGCCGGTCACATGGAGATGGAGGAGGGCCCATCCACCTCCACAGGAATATGCTGGTCAGGGTGACAGTGGGCCCGCCTGGATGTCCAGACTGATGTTGGTGGAGCAGGTGCGAAGGAGGCCCTGCCCGTGTCCCAGCATGGCAGCGTCCATGGATGTCAGCATGCTGAGACTCGGGATGGTGCCGGATCCATCACCGATGATGATATCGGTAACGTCATGGGTAGTGACACGTGTGTGCCACAGGATGGCCACACAGCAGGTTACATCGTGGCCATGGCTGTGGGTGGTGCTGCCATGGAGGCCTGCATGTCATCACAGTCCCAGCCTGTGCCTGTTAGCACTGGTGTGTGTACAGGACAGTGGGACTGTTGCGGCCACTGCGGTGGCACCATTGAGCCCTGGGGAGTGGCAGTCAGAGGGGCAGCATCAGCAGTCGGTCAATGGGCATGGAGGTACAGTGTCAGGGGGCGGCATCAGTGCACAACCTGTGGACATGCCAATGCCTGGCCCTGGTGTGCAGCGCCCACCCTCAAGGGGTGATGAGCATCAGGGCCATGAACACCCTGAGGGACAGCATGCCAATCAGGCAGATGACCTCTTGGATGAGCACACCCGCATACTGCAAGCATCAGTCAATCAGAAGATGCGGCTTGTGATGGCGGTGGATGCACTGAGTGCGGCTCTGCTCCAGGCAGAGCAGCATCGCAGCAGAGACACCGCTCTGCTCCTGGCAGGGATGGACCAGTTGCGGGAAGATGTGACCGTTGCCATTGACAGGCAGACACAGGCATTCACTGCTGTCATGGCCACAATGGGCACACAGTTATTTGCCCATGCGTCACAGACACCATGCAGTGCACTGTCCACCCCCCATTCCCAGCATTGTGCGACACCATCCTTGTCGACACCGGGTTCAGCTGTGGGCATCCCGAGCATGCCTGGTGCAGGCATGTTCGGTGTGCTGCAGACCCCTGCACGAGCACAGTCGCGTTCACGCAGTGGAACACCTGGGGGATTGTTGGTGCCACCCGATGAGGCCAGTGGTCAGCCTGTCACTGCTGGCGGGTCTCGGTGGGGCCACCCACGCATCTGTGGTGGCCGTGGCACTGTGGCACATGACTGACCTGTCTCCCAGAGTGGCTACTGTCTGATGCTGCCCTGTGCGCATTGTGTCATTCAGTAGGCAATGCATGGGTGGGTACCCGGCCCACCCGGCCCTGCACGCACACACACAGTCCATTTGCACACCCTCCCAGCTGCTGTCTGCAGTTGCATGTGCATGATGATGCCTGCATTGCACTGTACACCACTGTGCAATGGTGCCCAGCATCTGACACATGCACAATGATAGGCAGTGGGTGTGGTGGTCTGTGGACATATGTATGGCTAGGAGTGGCATTCTGGGTCGGCATGCCTCCTACTCTTTGTGCATGTCTGGTGAGTCATGTATATGTGTGTGTGTGTCTGACTGCATGCCATGTTAGACCTCACCCATCCCTGGAGGTGTGTGTGGTTCCATGCTTGGTCACTTCCCTTGATGACATGCAACCCTGGTGTGTGTCCATGCATGTTTGTGGGTTGTGCCTTTGCCACTGCTGGTTGCACATGGCCCCATGACTTTGCTGGGTTGGCTGAAATGCTCCTCCATGATGGTGTCCCGGTGCAGCTCTGTCAGCCGGAGCAGTCGGGAGGTCCCGTCGCCCAAGGGGGGGGCTTCCAATTACCATTGTCACTGGCATCCCCATCGTCTCCATCGCTGTTCCCCTCTTCAACCTGTACGGCTATTCCACATTCATTGGCCATGTTGTGCAGGATGCAACAGGCCAGGAATAGCCCGCAGGCCTTTGAGGGGCTGTACTGTAGGGCACCACCGGAGGTGTCCAGGCAATGAAAATGTGCCTTCAGCATACCGAACACCCACTCGATGACATTTCATGTGGTGGCATGTGCCTCATTGTAGCGTTGCTGCAATGGAGTCGGAGGCCCGCCGGTATGGTGTGAGCAGCCAGGGACAGAGTGGGTATCCACTGTCACCTGTGTGTGTAGAGGGTGGAGATTAGTTTGGTGATCAGCATTGCCCTGCCCCGGGCTATGTAGGCCACTACCCATGTCACCTCTGACCATGTCCCTCCCAAGCCCTAAGTTTGCCTATGTGGTTTGCATACTCACCTACTATGTGGCCAGTGGGGATGTCCCCACTCTTGAATCTGTGGCACAGTGCCGACTGGTGCCAGATGAAGGCATCGTGTGCTCCCCCAGGGTGCGTGGCACAGACATTGATTATGCGCCCCCTGGCATCGCACACCACATGGCAGTTGATGCTAGCATAGCCCTTCCAATAAATATATGTGGCCCCCTCGGGGCCAGGTGGTGTGTGGATGGCCACATGGGTATAGTCTATTGCCCCTAGCATGCCAGGCATACCTGCTACCCTGTGGAACTCCTGTATGTTTGCTGTGGCTCCACTGGTGTGCTGGGGAAATGGATGTACTCCACAGCATGTGGCAGCAGTGCGCTGAGGAATTGGGTGAGGTGGCATGACACGGCTGACTGGGTTATGCCTGTGGTGTCCCCTGTTGGCCTCTGGAAGGTACCCATGGTGAGCAAGCATATGCAAGCTGTCACTTTAGTCTCCACTGACAGAGCATGGCTCCGTCGTGTGGGTGCCTGCATCACATCACTGCACAGCTCACAGATCCACCTCAGAATTGCCCGATTCAGGCAGTACTGGCCCACGATCTCAGTATCACTGTACAGCTCAAAGCTGGTGTGGGCTTCGTACTGCCTGTTGGGGGCATACCACTGATGGGCCCTTCCACGGCCGCACCTCCCTGCTGCCCACCTTCTCACCCCCCCATTACTGCCTCCATCTGGATGGTGGCATTGGCCATGTCCCTGGCTTGTGTTCACCCCCAGCAGCTGTTTCTGTGTTCCCCCCACTGTCCTGGCTGCTACTTCCCCTGCACTGGGAACACCTAAATGTGGTGGCCTCTGTGCTGTGTGGCACTTCCCCCTTCTGCACTGGCTGTGTCTCCCCACATCTTCCCTGTGCCTCCCTGTTCAGGGTGCCCTTTCCTGGCCTGCCCTGTGTGTCCCTCCTGCCCACTTTGTGCAGCTATGGTTCAGCCTCATGTGCCTTCCCTGTAACGTTCTTGCACCTCTCCCTTGTTCCTTTTTATTTTGGCTCACTTCCACTATCGTGCAACTTCTGCTTGCTCCCCTATTGCGCATGGCGCATGTTGTTGAATATCGCACTGCACCATTTATGCATGGTTCCTCCCCGTTCAGTTGTACATACATTCATTATCATTGCACTGTTGCTCAGTGTGATTTGGGGTGGGCGCATCTGCCTCCCGCTGAATATTGCAGAATGGCACATTTTCAGACTTGCGCTGGAGCAACCCTATTGAGCATGGCGCAACCCTTTTGAATATCTGAGCCATAGTATTTTCGTACTGAATATCTGTTTTGTATTATGTGTAATTTGTTGCATTGTATTTTGACTGGGTCACCTCTGAAAACAGACAATTGTTGCCTAAAGGTTTTTTTGCCCTACTAATAAAACTGAAAATTTGAAATTGAAACCATTCGCCCTCCAATTTTGAAATTTCCATAATAACACAGGGTTTTATTTCTAGGGTTCCTGGATTTAACTTTAGTACTTTGCAAGGGTTGCAGTTCTAGGGCTTTTGCTATGACTTTTAGTACTTTGCATAGTTGCCTGTATATACTTTCAGAGACACCAATAGGAGTGTGGTGTGAAGACTTAGGTAACCTTGCAGCACAGGGGTAAAATACTCAGGGGTAATGACATGCTCCTTGCATCACTGGCACTGCATATCCTGCCATTGTGGTACAAAGCCCAGTTCTGTTTGACTAGTTGACTCCACAACAGAGGTGTTTAGCACCTAGGATGGCATTGTAATATGTAAGGAAAGCTGGGAGGTTTAGACCCCTGTCAGCCATGTAGGCTGCCCATTTAACATATGAAACAAGTCCAGGAGTAGTGTGCACAGTGAGAAAGGAGGTCAGTGCTGTTCAAGAGCTGCCAACTCCCAGCCAAGACAACAAAACCTCTGGGAAGTCAGGCATGCAGGAGGAAGGGAGTTCCACATTTGGTACAGAAATCCAAATGAGGCAAAGCTGCTGTTCTGAAGTTGTACGGGAACAGAAAGTAGAGCTCCATATTCTGCAAGCAGGTTGTATGCTTGGCTAGCCAAAACATGCCCCAACATTTTGACTGTAGCCTTCATCGGGGGACTTGGTCTGATGGTCCACCCCATCTCTTAAATGGCCACACAATGAAAGCATAGTGCCATATAGTGGGTGCATAGTTTACATTCAAAGCTTTAAAGTAAGTGGCTCTGGTGTTTCTAAGAGTTGTACAATCAAATAGTGAAATATCACAATTTAAATGTATATGCCATATTGTTTCAGTATAACACAACAAAAAAACACAGAAGGCAGAATAAGTGCATCCATAATTCAAACAGTTGAAGACATGTTGCCAAAAGTGGCTTGAATGCCAAAACTAAAGGTCGAAGGTCACGTGCAAATTTCTCATAAATTGATTACTAGCCCTGTGGCTTTGTTAACATGGACAGCTGCATCTATGCAGACTCAGACCTCAATATAGGCACAGAAATGCAAAATAAATGGATTATTTGGCTGTACTGCTACAACAAACAGAATATATCACTGAAATAAAGCTTAACAATGTGCCTATCATCAAACTTTCAAAACATTTTTTTAACTAAGTACACGATTATAAACAAAAGGAGGTTTTACTTTCAAAGACAGAAAAATGAGTGTACCAAAACACTATCAAAGTGGCATACCGCTGGAGCAGCAATCTCCCCTGTAAGGGATTTTCTACATACAGTAAATATGATGTGGGGGGCATCTGGTGCCAAGGGACTGCCTGGAGACAGCTGAAAGAGAGAAGAAAGAGAGAGAGAGAGAGAGACAAAAATAAGAAACACCAAACACATTCATGCATCACATAATATATAGTACAAATGACACAGCCATGGAGAAATCCATGTCAATAGTAATCAGAAGCTAAAGAGGCTAATATAGCACTCCTTCAAGGAACGGTTAGACAGTCTAGACTCTTTTAAAGAAAGGGTTTAAGATCCCAATCTAAGCTCGAGCCTTGTGGTTGCAAAGAGATCAGCAAATAGATCCAAAAATGTTCTTTTTACTGTAATTAATTGAGTCTGTTGCCCCCCCCGGGATTGCTGACCACAGATTCAAGTGCCACAAAACAGATGCCCGCTTTGTTATACTGATGTTTGTCATGCGAGTGCATACTAATAGGGGTGTTTGCCATGCCTGATCTGATGTTGTAAATGTGCTCTTGTACATGCTGTCACCGGGACTAATAGTATGACCTATGTACAGTAGTGAACAGGTGCATCAAATAACATACACCAAAAAGTTACTGCTAAAATTAAGAACATTTCCAATCTGTACCTCTCTGTAGTAGCCCTCCAGAGAAAAGATATTACCTTGGAAACAGTAAGAACAGACATTGCTCTGTCCACATTAGTACATCCCCTTTTGGGGTGGTGGTAGCCAATTGCTATGAGTGAAAGTGGTGGTGGGGGGTAAAGCAGCTATGGGCCCATTTATCCCTTATATTCTTGGCTCTAGAAAAGGAAATTCTGGGCATGTCACTCAATTCCTTTCTGAGCATTGTGTCATTCAGCACAATTGGTCAGTGTTTACCAATTATCCCACCAATTTGTCTGGACACATTAGTGAATTTTGTAATAAAGCATAATGGTTCTTTCTCTATTTGCTTAGTATTAGAACAAAGTAAAGTGTTTCTGTTTAGGGCTCTGGACTTGTTGAGGGCTTCTTCTAGTATAGTTTTGCTATAAACTCTCTGCAGGAACCTGTGAAATAGCTCCTGAGACTGAATCTCAAATATCTCATCTTTTGAACAGTTCCTACAATTATGTAGGGGCAGTCCATATGATATGGAATTGATGAGGGTGTGGGGATGTGAACTGTCTGCTGTAAGTAAGCTATCTGTGGCTGTGGGCTTCCTAAACCTCTTAGTATGTACATCTAAATTTTCATCCACAGTGACAGTCAGATCAAGAAAGTTAAGACTGTGTATCAACTGTGGCAGGAACTTTAAATTAAAGGTGCTAATATTCAGCCATTCAAGGAACTTGCCAGCCTCTTCCTCTGACCCCTCCCAAATATGGATTATATAATAAATATATTTGTAACATTTACAGATGTTCAGGAGAAAGGAATTTTCTGTAGGGGAGCATACAGTATCAAATACTTATCCCAGAATCTGAGAAGGTTGGCAAAAGAAGCCATCATGGCTGCCCCCGTGGCCGTGCCTCACAGTTAAAGAAAACACATACTAAATTCAAAAAAGTTGTGGCTTAAAACAAACCGCAGGGCTTCTAATAAAAATTCACATGGTACACACTCTCTTTGAGGGTAATACCTCAAAAAGTGAGCAATGGCCTGAATTCTCTGTTCATGTTCTACATTGGTATAAAGCAATTCCATGTCTATTCCCAGCCAAAGATAATTGGATTGCTACTTCATTTATCCTGGATCATGTCCCTAAGGTTGTATCTGAGACCCACAACACAATATTTAAAAAATAAATTGATAAACTGATACAAATTGCCCATCAAGTACCCCACCCCCACACACAATCAGACACCTGGGTGGCATACTCATGTCCTTCTGTATCTTTGGCAGGGCTTAGGACATTGAGGCAACATGAGACTCTACCCATAAATATTTGAATTAATCATCTACAATGAAGCTTGACACTCTTCCCTATTCAAGGAGATTAAGGATTTTTTTCTTAAATGTGCCAGTAGGATTGCTTGAAAGTTTTCTATAATTGTGTTCATTATTCAAAAGGTCACTGATGCATTTCTCCTAATCACATTCATTGAGAATCATAATATTACCACCCTTGTCTTCCAATTTAATCACTATTTATTTTTGCTGAATTATTTCACTCAAGGCAATACACTCAGCACAGCTGATCTTCTGTCAGAAAAAGGGTTGCATACTGTTCAACAATTCATTGGTTCCCCAAGACCAGATTTTTCAAAGGTTTTAATCAATGGGTAAATAGTATTAGAGCAAAATGAGGATTACTGCTTAAATGTAGCCCTTCTAATTTCTTGAATATTACATCCGGACATATTAAAAAACAGGTTTTGTTTGGCAGTGGGTCACTGTAATGAGAGCGCTCCTCATGAAGATAGCTGACAAAGCCTCTAAGTTTGCAAGGTCTGGTTCAGTCTAGTTCAGTTAGGGAGCTGTCAGTGATTATGCTACTTATCATCTCATTAGAGACAGCTCTAAATGTGGGGGGGGGTACTCATCTAAACCTGCAAGTCATTCAATCAACTTGTTGTTCATTTAGTTACCAGTAATGGTATTACCAACACCCCCCTCCCCCTTCACGTTCTTGCTCATTAACAAAACACATTTCTGTACTCTTACTCTTTCCTTTAGAAAAAATTCATATAAATGAATATTCCTGCAGAATTTATGCAACTCAGCCTGAGCTGCAAATTTGTCTGGTTCAGTCTGTTATGAAATTTAATCGTTTTGATAACAACAAAATTTGTTCAGATGTAAGGGTTGCCTCAGATACATTTACTACTTCTATTGTGCTCTACTGAACTCCAGAGGTTTTTGCCTTCTTCTCCCTTTTCTGACCCTCCTTGTTTTGCATTTTTTGAGGAGGTGGATGGTATTTGTTTTCTTTTCTTCTTGAAGGCTTCTAAGAGTTTCTGCTCTAAAAAGATCCTCTGGCTTAGAGCCCCTTCTCCCGGTGTCAGAGAGATCCTGGATTGTCAATTTCTTGACTCTGCTTCTGGAAAAGGAGCACCCTCTACTGGCAGATCTGTTATGTTTTGTCCAAGTCAGTATATTTCGTGTCAGAAAGTCCTTGTTATCCCTTTCAAGTCTGTGTGATACATGAATATGTTTGATGATTCTTATTTTATGTTTCTTTCAGCTGTCTCCAGGCAGTCCTTAGCACCAGACAAGGAGATCCCCCACATCACATTTATGTGGAAAATCCTTACAGGGGAGATCGCTGTTCCCATGATATGCCACTTTGGTAGTGTTTTGGAACACTCTTTTTTTCCCCCCTTCTTTGAAAGTAATACCTCCTTTTGTCTGTAATCATATACTTAAACAATTTTTGGAAAGTTTTATAATAGAATAGGAAAATTGTTGCTTAAGTATTATTTCAGCAATATATTCTGTTTATTGTAGCAGTACAGCGAAATAAACTTTTTCTTGCATTTATGTGCCTATATTAGTGTCTGAGTCTGCATAGATGCAGCTGTCCATGTTAACAAAGCCACATGGCTAGTAATCAATTTATGAGAAATTTGCATGTGACATTCAACCTTTAACTTTGGCATTCTAGCTGTTTTTAGCAACCTGTTTTCAATTGTTTGCACTATGGAAGCACTTTTTTCTGCCTTTTGTGTTTTTTTTAATGTCTTGTACACAAATAACATGGCATATGTATTTAAATTGTGGTACTATATTTCACTATTTGGTTGCATAGCTCTCAGAAACACCAGAGCCACTTACTTTAAAGCTTTGAATGTAAACAGTGTACCCACTATATAGCACTGTACTGCCATTGTGTGGCTATTTAAGGGGCAGAGTAGCCAAACACACCCTGCCCCTGACAAAAACTACAGTCAATGTCTTGGGGCATGTTGCAGCTATTGTGTAACATGCCAATGAGAGAGCTAAAAGGACCAAGAAGGAGACCAGACTTTGATCCCTTCTTTCAAGGAGATCATGGAACACTCAGGTGACTCGAGTAGTGTCTGTGCTATGACAAGGTCTACATCTTGAATGAAAAGGCTTATAGATGCCAAACTGTTCCAGGTAAGCCTCAAGCTGATCTGTCGTCACCTTCTAAATCACTTACCCAAAAAAGGGAAGGTTAGAGACAGGCCTGTAATTCACTAGATTGTAAGGGTCCAAAGATGGATCTTTCAGCGGGACTTATCCGCTGTTCTTTGCAGAGTAAATGTAAAAACTACCCCCTTTACAGAACACCTGACAGTCTCAGTATAGATTGTCCCCAGGGATTCCATGTAGCCAAGCAGCACCCAAGTAGGCCCGGGTTCTAACACATAGCAGGTGAGGAGCAACCCCAATATCACCTGAAGAACCTCCTCCTGTTCTACAACTTTTTTTTTAATAGGAGAGACACACTATGCTGAAAACTTGCTTCCAGGTGCGACCTGGGAGCACAAGAAAGTTAAGTGACTTGCTTAGGGTCACACAGTATGCAAGTGGGGGGCTGTGGAAATCAAACCCATGTCTGCAGGTTTGCAGTTCAGAGCCTTAAACCACTGTTCTATACTGCCTCCAACTGGGAGAAACTAAACCCTGGTTGGCAAATCATCAATACCCCCTTCAACTAAATACTGCCAGCTCATGACAGACCACTTGAGGAGATCCCAGTACAAACAGAGAACATCTTGTCATGAATGAATCAATTAAACTCCTTGCACTGTCTACAGAAAAAGCTCAATTAGATCGCAGACAGGAGGGTAATCAACCAGTCCACACTGTCAAACAACTGATCTGGCCAACTCTTCTCTGCAGTAATCATCCTTGATAAGAACTCTGTCTTTTTCAAGAAGCTTACCCATTGATTTTAAGCATAGTGAGCCCTCAACACCAATTTGTCCTACACAGAGTAGGATCTCCATCAAGAATGCTCCAACTTGCATCCCTTAGTCTTCAGCTTCCTCATTTCTTTGCAGTACCATGGTGAGATGTGGCAGAATGTCAAGGAATTGATATGATAGGGCACCAGGGAGTCCAAGGCAGCTGCAAGAACCATATTACAGTTCTCCATGGCATTCCTGGCTCCCTAGACCCAAGCTGTTACCATGCTGGAGATATCAAATGTCACCTGTCGTTTGCAAGGCTCGAAATTATGTTTCGTGTGGTACAGGATCCTCTGCATAGAAGGTGTATGTATGTATGTATATGAGGAACCCCAATAGACCAACACAGCACTTTGGTCAGACCAACAGACTAGATTAGCCTTGAATGCACTAAAGTGAAAACCAAATGAGAAGACCAGGTCCAAGGTGTGAGAGTGCAGGTGGATAATACAGTAAACTTCCCCTGTATGGCCCAATGATGACATTGTCTTGAGGAGTTGCTGGCTAAAAGATGAGGCTTCATTGTTAACTCACACACTGAAATCTCCCAGCACTAGAAGTCTTAGAGCATCCAACACCTGGTCACCCATAAAGTCCACCACCTCCTGCAGGAAGTCACCCTCATAACCCAGAGGCTGGTATATGAGAATGATCTTGCAAATGGTATACCGAGAGTATAACGACCAAATATGGGTGCCACATCAAAACGGCAACTCATATTGGGCACTATATTCATGGGCTACACTGCAAGGGTAGCAACTGTACATGACCACTACAGTAGTGTATGGAGACAGGAAGGGGGGGATAGTGAGGAAAAGGGGAGGGACAGAGAATGGGTTTTGAGGGATGGGTGTACCTGTTACCACTGAGCTAGCTGTGCAGTGTGGTGGTGTAGGTGGCTAGCTGTGGTGCAGCTGGTACAGAGTTGGGGACTGTGACCAAGTGCGTAAAACTTTTGCTGCTGCCTGTGGCTCTGGCACTTCCTTTTTCATGCTATGCAGGATTTTGCCTCCTCCCCGACATGCACCCCCTGGAGTTGATAATCCTTATTCAGGAGGGTGAGGGTCAGGGCACAACCCCAACAAAAATACTTTTTTCATTCCGATGTTGGGTCCCCTGAAAGTGTATATCTCCAAATTGCTTTTTGGTGACATACACTCACCATAAAATTGATTGCTATTCTGCAATCGCTATTATGACAGGGAACCTGGCAACCTACACATGATCCACCCCTAACAGCCACACATTTAAATGACCTAGATGTTTCTATTGAGTATACTGTAAGCCTCAATGTTGATCTAAAACAAGTGGCTACCCCTCCCTTCTACAACCCCACCTTGGGCAATACATCACCAAGTACCCTGCTGGTATTGATGCCTCTGGTACAGGGCTGGAGTCTTTACTTATCCAGGTCTCTGTGATGCACACAAGGTCAGCAGAGGAATCAGCGGTGAAACCTTTCATCACAGCTGTCTTATTTCACAATGTCCTAGTGTTTCATAAAATGGCCTGAAGTGGAGGAGCAGAGCTGGCTTGCCTGATTACCACTGACCTCATAGTACTTGCAGAAGCCCTGGGAAGTGGAATCCAGCAGGGAGGAACCCTGATTTTCCTGCCAAGACATCTTTGTGTCCCAACTTTCCTGATCCTTTCTTCCCATCATCCACACTGAGACCCCATCTGGCATTACTACCTCAGCTCCAGAGAATCCCCAGCCCCACACAGTGGCTGATGACCCATGCATGCAGGGCAGTCAGGGTCTTCCACATGAACAAAGCTGCCACAAGAGGTCCATGCAGCAGGTGAGCATAGGAAAAATCTCTATACAATAAAATAAAGTAAAACCCTTACATAAAACCACCCTATCACCACATAGACATAGAAACATAGAATTTGAAGGCAGATAAGGACCGTTTGGCCCATTCAGCTTGAGCATTCTTTCCCTATCTACAGTATCACTGCAGACCCAAGATAGAGATGTCGATAGGGAGAATGGTAGGGGTAAATGGAGAAAATGACAAATTCAATAAAGACAGGGAAGGGGCAAAAAAGGGTAAGGCCATCAAGAAATGGAGTGTAATGAGTACCAATGCCCGTAGTCTGGGCAACAAGCTCCCTGAACTGGTGGTCTTGATGGAAGAGGAATGCCTGGATATCGTAGCAGTCACAGAAACATGGTACACAGAGAACCATGACTGGGATGTTAACATACCAGGGTACACAACCTACAGGAGAGACAGGGAGGGGAGAAGAGGGAGTGGAGCAGCTCTCTATGTAAGGAAATGGATAAAAGCAACAGAACAAAAGAGTAAACTGGGAGGAGAGGAGGCACTGTGGGTCACTTTAGAGACTGGAAATGGCACCATAATCCACACGGGGTTGTATAAAGACCCCCATGTCAGGGGGAGGAATGGACAAGGATATGATAGAAGGCATCCTTAGGATGGCAGAAAAAGGGGAGATACTGTTGATGGGGGACTTTAATATGCCAGATGTTAACTGGAGCACCTTTGCTGCAGCCACATCCAAAAGCAGGGCCATTCTCGATCCCTTTTAGGTGGCATGCCTCAAAGAGCTAGTTTTGGAATCCACTTGTGATGGAGCAATCTTAGACCTCATACTCTCAAATGGGGACAGTGAGAGGATCTCAGATCTAGAAGTGGGTAGCCATCTGAGAACAAGTGACCATCAAACAGTGTGGTTCACGATAAACTCAGCTACAGAGTCAAGCCATACAAAAGTGAGGATTCTGAATTTCAGGAGGGCTGACTTTGGCAAGATGGGAGAGTGCCTTAGAAAAACACTAGCCAACAGGCTAGAAGGAGGTTTGGAGCAACAATGGGGAAACATCAAAACTGCCATCACAGAGGCAACGAGCCTTTGTGTAAAGCAAATAAGCAAATCAAAATGAAAGAAAAAGCCACTATGGTTCTCAAAAGAGGTGGTGGTGGTGGTGAAGGTTAGAGAGAAAAGTATACCATTTAGGAAGTATAAGGAAACACAGAAGGAGCAGGTCAGAGAAATGTACCAGTTAAGGCAGAAGGAAGCAGGGAAGGTAGTCAGAATAGCATAGGCCCAAACCGAGGAAAAGATAGCCAACTCGGTTAAGAAGGGGAATAAAACCTTTTATAGGTATATCAGAAAGACAAAGGGAGGGATAGCGAGGCTGACTAGAATGGATGGTGGGTGGACAGAGAGGGACAGTGAAAAAGCAGGGTTACTGAATGAATACTTCTGCTCAGTATTTACAAAAGAGGAGAAGGGGAAGGTGTCTAATCCAATAAAACAGAAGCACTCTGGATAGGGGGTCGATTCCAGTCCTTTCACAGAAGAAAGGGTTCTGAAAGAACTCCTAAAACTGAAGGCGGACAAAGCAATGGGGCCTGATGGAATTCACCCCAGATTTCTAAAAGAATTAATGAGAGAACTAGTGACACCACTGACTACCCTTTTTAACAAATCATGGGAGGATGATGTGGTACCTGAGGACTGGAAGAAGGTGGATGTGATTCCCCTTCACAAAAGTGGGAGCAAGACAGAGGCAGGAAACTACAGACCTGTCAATTTGACCTCTGTGGTAGAGAAAATGATGGAATCACTTCTGAAGGAAAGAATTGTTGAGTACCTAGAGGCCAGTGGGGCACAGGACCCAAGGCAGCATAGGTTCACAGCGGGAAGGTCATGTCAGATGAATCTAATTGATTCTTTGACAGGGTGACCAAATAGTAGACCAGGGTGGGGCTTTGGACATGTCCTACCTAGACTTTAGCAAGGCATTTGACACAGTCCTGCACAAAAGATTAATAGTCAAATTAACCAGCATGGAAGCTGGTACCAGGGTGGTAGCCTGGGTGAAACATTGGCTGGACAACAGGACACAGAAGGTAACTGTAAATGGAGTCCACTCTGAAGAAAAAGGGGTTACTAGTGGGGTACCATAGGGTTCAGTACTGGGTCCAACCCTTTTTAATGTCTATGTAAGTGACATTGCACAGGGACTGTAAGGAAAAGTATGCCTCTTTGCAGATGACACAAAGATCTGCAACAGGGTTGATACACAAGAAGACATGCAAAGAATGAGAAGTGACTTGGTAAGGTTGGAGGAATGGTCAGAAGTATGGGAGCTTGGATTCAATGCAAAAAGTGCAAAATAATGCACCTGCGAAACAAAAACCCAGGAGAAGATTACACAATGGGGGGTGGGGATAGTAACAACAACACAAACGGAAAGGGACCTGGGGGTAATCAGATCATATGACCTTAACGTTAGCAAGCAATGTGAGAAGGCAGTAAGGAGGGCTAGGGGGATACTGGAATGTATAGCGAGAGGCATCACCAGCAGAAAACAGGAAGTTGTTATCCCTCTGTACAGACAGCTGGTGAGACCCCATCTGGAGTACTGCATCTAGTTCTGGAGATCCCATCTCTGCAAGGACATAGACAGGATGGAGGCAGTCCAAAGGAGGGCACCTAAAATGGTGCAGGGTCTGCAAGAGAAGCCATACGAGGAGAGACTAAAGGAGCTTAATATGTATACCCTTGAGGAAAGGAGGGAGAGGAGGACATGATAGAAACTTTTAAATACCTCAGTGGAATCAACAAAGTCCAAGAAGGTAGCATCTTTCAGAAAAAGAGATGTGCAAAAACAAGGGGACACAATTTGAAGATGGGGAGGATGGCTCAGGCCAATGTGAGGAAGTATTTTTTCACAGAGAGGGTGGAGGACGAATGGAACAGCTTTCCTGAGGAGGTTGTGGGGTCTAAAACTGTGGGAGAATTTAAGAATGCATGGGACAAACATAAGGCAGTTTTTATGGGGGAGGACGAAGAAATAGGTTGTTGGTTAACTAGGATCTGTAGCTTATCCTGTAGGTAGGGAAATGGGCAGACTAGATGGGCCAAGTAGTCCTTATCTGCTGTCAAAGTCTATGTTTCTATGTAGACCCTACTTGATCTCCAGTTCTTTCTACCTCCCTACTTCCTTTCCACTAAAATTCCTTTATGCCTATCCCGTTCATTATTTAATCCCACCACTGTTTTAACCCCCACCACCTCTGCTGGAAAGCTGTTCCAGGAATCCACCACGCTTCCTGAATCTACCACTCTCCAGTTTCATGGTATGTTTCCTTGTTCTTGAGCACATTTTTTTATGAAAAATACTCCCTTCCTGTATCTTATTTACCCCATGAGGTACAGTATTTAAATGTCTCTATCATATCACCGTTCTCCCTCCTCTCTTCCAGGGTGTACATATTGAGGTCCTTTAGTCTCTCCTCATAGGGCTTTTGATGCAGACTTTGCACCGTTTTAATTGCCCTACTCTGGACCATCTCCACTCTTTCTATGTTCTTCCAGAGATGTGGTCACTAGAACAGCAGAACACATACACAACCAGCATTCATATAATACTACATTTATAAACCTAATCATACATACATCCCCACATATATAAAACACACACACACACACACACACAGAGCAGCAAAACAATTAAAATATATTAAATTATTTTAGGTCTCTTAAATCTGGGTCTCTGCTTGCACAGAAAAGGTGCAAAGAAGTCAAACAGTTTTACAAATGGAAGTAAATATGAAAATGAAATGTCCAGAAGCCTTGACCTGCTGCCACAAAGTGAAGATCAGTTCAGTCAATGGGTGCATTACCTGGGTAGGCCACGGCCAAGAAAGCCAGAACTCAATCTTTTTTATTTAGGGTCAAAAAAGAACACCTTCATTCCTCTCCCACCAGACCTAATATAGAATATGGATCAGGGCTAGAAGAATCTGTCAAAATCACCAAAGTTATAGTGGTGTCTCACTCACCAACAGTAGCCTCAGGAATCCAGTCAGCAAAGTCAAAAGTACTCGAGTCAGAGAGGGAAAGGGCCATGATCACATCTCCCACACTTTGACCCAACCCATCATAAATCCAAAGCCCTGCCATCACATTCTCAGTAGGGTTCAGTCAATAGTTAGATATACTGACCACTATCTCCAGGAAGGGTCCTCAGAAAACTGATGAGATTCAGGCCCTGGTTAATCCAAATACCAGTTGACTGCAACAGCAGCTGAAAGCCCAACTCAAAGACAACAGTGGACACCAGTGAGAGAAACCAAATGACCCCAGGGAAGTTTGCCCTCCAGCTTTCAGAAAAAACAGCAGTACATATGAACTTGAAGAACCATGAGTAACCCCTGGGGTTTTGCCTCTGCAACAGGGAGTATGGTAACTGTGCCTAGGACAGTGGGAGAAGCCCTGGGCAGGATAGTGTAAAAATAGATAGACCCAGGCAAAAGACCTGAGGAAGCCATCCAGCCACCTATGATGAATACAAATGGGGGCTCCTTTTTCTTTAACTCATTATTACCTGGATGGCAATTTTGTGTCAGGTAAACTTTATATGGAGTATTGGAGTCAAATTAATAGTTTATTTGTTTCAACACAGTGGGTTTTCTGCAACTATTTGCCTGCAATATTTGTAAGTGCGCCACTAAGGCACATGCCCTGTTAGCAGCAACTGCATCTCCCATGAGGTAACCACTGCAACTTAAGAGAGATCATGCCTGTAGCTACTGGAGGGAATTAAATCTAGTGTACCACTTAGAAATTTGTGGGACTGCCAGGGAATGGGAAAAGTGTGTGGGGAAATTGCACATGTTAATTACTGAGTACAGTAAAATATATTACTGTTACCCCATTGCACCCATTTTCCTTTTCACCCCCTTGCTTTACCCGTACCCTTCCATTTTAAATAAATTGTTTACTTCAACTGCATTTCTTTTTCTGTGGATTGTTATTACTGTTACAGTGTTGCATATTTTGGGGAGAGACTGTGTGGGCAAAAGTAATTTTATTGTTACTTGGGAATGATAGCTCTGTGTGCAGTGTCCAGATACCCCCAATTGCTACCTCAGGTGGGAGGCACCACATCACTGTAAAACCCAAGTGTCCAGTGTAGAATAACTTCAGCAACTGAGGTTGACCTACTTGGAGAGTTAGGAGAGGTGGATCATGAAGGCCCTGGGCAGTCTCAACACTTATAATCATGCAGTATGATTAAATCATTCTGTATGATGAACACTTTGTCATGTCTTTATCTGTTTTGTGTATTACAGTGATTAAAGCTTCATTTAGAGTTTCTGATAGGCAATTCTGTGTTAAAAAAGTGTTGGAAAATTCTGTAAGTAGATGATTGTGGATATCATAATCAAAAGTTGGGGTTTGTTCCTTGCATAGACCCTAACTTGAGTGAAAATAAACACACTTCCTTAAATCTGCTATATTCTAACAAGTTCAGAGCACAGTATGAGAGCACTAAACTTGTTTGAATATAGCTCCCAGAGCACAGCCCTAATGAATTCCCTAACTAATGGTCTTGGAACAAAACACAACCCTCTGCTGGCCACATAGTGGTATGTGCCTATACATAAGATAAGGTCTGCATGGCTTTAAATAAGAGAGGGCTTGTAAGGAGCAAAAGTAGTTAGAGTATTCCAGACCAGTTAATGCTATTTCACTCACTTGCTTTATTCAAAAGTTCCAATTCAAATGAGCTCTCTGGCCATGCAGGGCACTATGTGGTTCTTTGAAACCCATTATGTCCTGAGGAACCTGTAAGTCCCTAGCTTTTAGCTCCATGGATTGTGTAGACGGTTATGCCTCCCCCCAGGCATTTGCAGGCCATACTTCCTAAAAGAAAACACTGTTCTGCATCACCCTTCCTCGTCCGATCTACATACCTGTATGTATATATGGCTATATTTAAATATCCCTGGTACTCTAGTGGCCACACTCCCTCACCCACTCCCAGTAGCCAACGTTATATTTCAATATCCCTGGTAATCTAGTTTCCCCCTCCCCTCACCTGATCCTCACAGGTATAGTTATATTTCAGTATCCCTGGTGACCATATGGCCCCCTCACTCAGCTGTTCCCAACAAGGGAGATTATCCTACTGAGTCACAAGGCTGTATGTGCATTTTCACATGTCTTCAATTTAATTATTGTACATTGACTTAAGCCTTGTTGTGACACCTTTTTCTCTTGTTATGTTTCATCTTTAGTTTCTACAGATAATGACTAGGCAGCACAAAATGCAAAATTAGAAGGGTAAAACAAGCAGCAGAAGAACAGATAACACACTAGAAAAAATCCAATACTGAAAAAATGCTTCCAGTAAGTAAATGAACAGAGATAAATACAAAGAACTGTTGGACCATGAAAGGATCAGGAAAACAGTGATGTAGAAACTAAAGTTAAAGCATAACAGCAAGAGAAAAAGGTGCACACAACAAGCATAAATCCGTATAATTATATTGAAGACGCGAAAATGCGCATACAGCCTCGTGATTCAGCAGGACAGTTTCCCCTATTTGAAACAGGTGAGTGAGGGGGTCCCAAGATTACCAGGCACTGCCCCTGCCCCTTCTTCTTCCCTTTCCAGACTGGATACCCTCTGCAATGCCTTCTATCATTTTGCTACTAACTCTCCCCTCTGTACTCACTATTGCTCCTTCTTTATCTTCCTCTCCATCCTCCCACTACTGCACCTTCACATCACCAGTCCCACTGTGACTCCTTCATTGCTAAACACTGGTTTGGGTCCCTTTCTTACTACCTCTCTTCACTCCTTTCCCCTGTCCTCACCTCTTCTTACTCTCTCCATTCCAAGAATTCCTGTACTTCTCCATATCCCACTCTCACTCCTCTGCCAGACAAGCTGCTTTTATCTACTGTCTCCCTTCCTGCTGGAACATGCTCCCCTCTTCCCTCAACCTCTCCACCTATCTCCCTGCCTTTAAATGCATGCAAAGGCTTCTTCCTGCTCCCTCCTGTCTCTGTCACCCTGTCCAGACTTTTCTTCCTCTCTGACCTGACCAGCTGAGCCTTATCCCATGTTCTGTATATGCACTCCCTATAGCACTATCACCCTCCCCAGTGGGCATTGCACATTTTACCGGGTCACTGCATGACTGTCCACTCACTAGGGTACCAGGGATATTTAAATATAGCCATGCATAGAGGTATGTGGATCGGATGAGGAAGGGTGATACAGAACAGTGTTTTCTTTTAGGAAGTGTGGCCTGCAAATGCCTGGGGGGAGGGATAACTCTCCATGCTGCTTTCATCTACTGTCTCCCTTCCTGCTGGGACATGCTCCCCTCTTCCTTCAACCTCTCTCCCTGCCTTTAAATGCCTGCAAAGGCTTCTTCTTGCTCCCTCCTATCTCTGTCACCCCATCCTGACTTTTCTTCCTCTCTGACCTGACCAGTTGTGCCTTAGCCCATGTTCTGTATCTCCACTCCCTATAGCACTTTTACCCTTCCCAGTGGGCATTGCACACCTTACTGGGTCATTGCATGATTGTCCACTCTCTCTGCATTAATTCAGACTGTTGTTAATTTATTTAATCAGCACATCTGCTCCTACATCTGTATTGTTGCCTATTACGTTTCAATGCTTTGACATTTTTTATTATGTCTGTACTCCCCTTCTCCCCTCCCCCAGGTTGCATCTGCAAATGAGCCTCGGCTCAGTGTGCCTTTCCCGGTTACCAAATTTTAAATAAATAAATAAATTAATAAATAAATAATACTGACAAACGAAAGCAGAATGCCTGAATAAGTATTTTGTATCAGTATTCACAAAGGAAAGGGATGGTGTGATAGCAGCCAATTAAATCTTATCCATGAGTGAGCAAAATGACTAGCTTTAGAAAATAAATGTAACACCTGAAGGAGCTGAGAAAATTAAAAAAAATGGTAACTGTAAATGAGGCAACTGGGCCTGACAGAATGCACCCAAGTGCCCTCAAGGAGCTAACTAAGGACCTTGCAATACCATTGGCAATTGTATTGAGTGAGTCAATCTGAACACTGTACATGCCTGATGACTGTAGAGTGACTCATTTATTAATTGATTGCATTTATCTGAAACATTTTACCAGGAAAGGCATACTGACTTGGTAACTGCTCATTTCCAGACGCATCCTGAGGAGATGGGTAGTAGAGAACAACTTGCAATAAGGAACAATAAAATGAAATAAATAGCAAGTTACAGTTGCTGTGCAAGGAAGCAAATACCTTATAAATACAGAATAGACATACAGTAATGTAGCTATGACCAAAGGAACAGATACATTGACAACAGAGTCCGTGCTAGAACAATGAGCAAAAACACAGGACTAAGCTATGGTTATTGGTCAGTGATTACAGAAAGGTCCTAAGAGCCAGGGTGCACAATGTTGTAAAGGGAAATTGTAGGAGGAAGCAGTGAAATTTCAAAAGAGGAATCTGTGGAAAAATACCCCATGACAGAACCAGATAGCTATAGACCAGTCAACTTATGTCAAAACCAGGGTAACTGCTAGAGACATAACAGGAAACAGCATTGTTGAACATTTACAAGAAAGCACATTGAACTTCATGGCCCAGTATGGATTCTGAAAGGGAATCATGCCAAACAAACCTCACTGCTTTTTGTGATGATGTCACCCAGTGACTGGATGTGGGAAAACCTGTGGATGTTGTGTATGTAAAGCATCTGGTATTTTACTGCACAGCAAGCTAATTTGGATATTAGAGAACCTACTGTATAATGTGTAGATCTTGGAGTGTAATGAAAAAAGTTCAAAACTAGTTACAAAATAGGAAAGAAAGGGTCATGATGAATGTAACCTATCAAAATGAGGACAGTGACCTGCAGGGCTGTACAGGGGTCATCCTGGGACCTACATTGTTCACTGTATTTACAGTATAAGTAACATAGAGGTGGAAAATAGCACTTGGATTGGTAGTTTTGCTGATGACACCAAAATGGAAATGGTAATTACTTATTTATTTATTTAGTTTTTGTTGATCAGAAGAGGAGGACTAGACAATTCTGCCTATTGTCAGCCTCATCCCAAAGGAGGGGGATACAGATGGATGCCAACTGGCACTGAACTAGATTAAGCTGCTGCTGGTATTTTTTTAGTGAACTGGGGAAATTTGGCCAGGACACCAGGAAAATTCCCCTACTCAGCTGTAGGGGGACTTGCTATCTGTCTGCATGATGGCCACTCGGTGTAGGACGCCGGAGGAAGAAGACGTCTGTCAGGTGGGAGTGCTAGCCTCCTCTCCCACCACATCAAAGTTGGAGGCTAATCCTGAATCTTGCATTGAGTTCGATTCAGAGGAAGAATTTCATGAGGTGTTCATTTCTACAGAGGATCTGAGTAATAATAACAATGATATTGAGCAGGGCATTGACCAGCAAACAAATAGTGATGCTACGGTACCTAAAGGAATGGAAGCGCATTCAAGCCTGATTAATTCCAGTAAAGGTGAGCCTACGCAGACTCTGCAGAGCACAGCTGTCTTCCCTGTCAAAAGCACAAGCAAGCCCGTCAGTACAGCAGATGATGCATCAACTTCAAAGGCCCCAACGGGGCTCAGTGAGTCAGTTAATGTTTCTTCTACAATTGTATCCCCTTCACAGTCAGATAATGCAAATCTAAAGTCTGGCAGTGAATTTGTTAAGGCTAACGAGTGCCAAAAGCCTGACATTTTACAGAAAAGGGAAAAAAATACTGCTGACTCACCATGCTCTACTGTCCTGCAAAGGAAAAGTGTAGCACCTCAATCAGCTGTTGTTCAAAATTTCACCTCAGAGCCTAACGCACCTCTGGCAAAGATGGCTGGCTTTGTATTTAAAATGCCAGTTGTTGTTTCAGATGCTTTACCTTCTACAATCATTTATCTGACAAAAGCCACTGCTCAAAAAGGCAACAATGAATTTTCTTTTTCTAAATTGGACTTGAAACAGGCAAATGTGATTCTTGATAAATCTACAAATGAAAAAGTTCCCGTTGGTGCATCAGATCCACAAGTTAATTCTCCTATCCTGCCTTTCAGGCCCTGGTCACTGGAGAAGGCCCTAGTAGGTGCAGGATGGGAACAGGCACTTTCAGGCATATGGGTTCCAGACCCAGCTTGGGATACAGATTAAAATTGTTCACAAAATTCTCCCATATGGAAACCTAGGACTGACCTTAGCATTAAACAAAAGGGAATTAATGAAGGAGGTTATAACAGAAAAATCAAGGCCTGTAGATAAAATCTCCACACCACCCCCAGAAAAGCAGATCATCCTGGAAAATGCTCCCAACGTTACAACTGATTTATAGCCACAGGATGATGCTTCTGATACAGGCATTACAGTGCCACCAAAACAGAAACTCTAAATGTCAGAACTCTTTTCTAAAGTTAAATGGGATGCAGCCCCCAGAAGAAACGCAGTTCGCATCTGCTACAAATGAGGTCTGGAGCAAAGCCCGGCAGATATCATGTGGGGAAAGTTTTACTGAAAAAATCCTTACATTTCTCACCCAAAGGTGTGTTTGTGTTTATAAATATATCAGGAGAGAACAATTTTGATGTCAGTTTCAGAACACCTTATGCACTAGATCTTTCCTGGGAAAGGCATGGGCAGGTAAAGGTCTCCCCTACATGGACCCCCTTTATGGTCATTCTCCTGACTAAACCCCTGATAAAGTATGTGACAATCATGTTTAGAAATGAGAGGGTCCATGCAGAGGACATTACAAATTGGTTGTCACAGAAATGTGATGTTCTGAGTGCTCCTGAACCAATCTTAGATTCAGAGTAATTTTGGATGGGTGGATGGAAATATAAAGTAAAATTGAGGCAAACAGAGACAGGAATTGAACATGTCCCAAATTCCTTTTTATTGGGTTGGGACCGAGGGGTCTGTTTTTATGGGGGTCAGCCTAGAGCTTGTTATAAGTGTGGCTCAAGGACTCACCTTTCTAGTGTATGTGACCAGCCCTGATGTGACAACTGTGGCGAAATAGGGCATGTCACAATGCAATGTGATAATCACACCAAATGTGATCTTTGTGAGGAATATGGCCATGTATTCAGCGAATGTCCTTGGGCTGCAAAAAGTAAGGCTTCTTGTATTAGCCCTGACATCTTGATACAACACGCTCAGGATGCTGTGCAACCCTTCCCCACCAGAGATGGTGAGGGAACCGCTTCAGACTACTCTCCCCTCCCACCCTCCTTCCCCTGCCCCATTCAAAATCGAGGCTCCAGTCTCTGAAGCAAACCTTCCAGAGTAAGCCTTGATGCAGATGGCTCCTCCTGATCCTCTGGCTTTAGCGCATGTATGTTATGAAGATCTGGTGACTACTGACAAAGATTCAGTTGTTTCTGCTTCCCTCTCTCTTTTGCCCCTCAGGAGATCCTCTAGGAACCTGCAGTCTAAATTACCTTCCCCTTCCATTACATTTGAATCTAATAATTCCTATGCTGCCTTATTTACCCCATGGGGAGATTCAGAAATGGAACTTGGAGATTCAGACTCCCAAAAATCTAATTTGTCCACTACTGCATTGCACTTAGAGAGTTATATAGGGAAGAAAAAGAAAACATGGAAAAAATAGATAATGACACCAAACAAAGTGGCTAATGATGGAAACAAATGGGGATCTCTTAATACACATAGTTTATTAAATACTGCCAGAAGACAGGGTTTATTTCAATACATCCATGAAGAACAAATTTCTGTCAGTTTTCTACAAGAAACATGGATGTATTCTATAGAACAACTGTCTACATTTAAAAGGGATTGGCACTGGGGTCCTTCATTTTGGTCTTTTGGAGTAGATAACATGGATGGGATAGGTATTTTATTCAACTCTTTCAATTTCTCTCTTTATAAATCAATTGACCTTATACAAGGCAGGTTTTTGCTCTTGGAAGGGAACTGGAATAACATGTGCTGTAGATTTATTAACATCTATAATCCTCAATCCAAAGCAGATAGAGTCACTTGCATGAAAGCAGTACAGCCATACTTGGTGACGTCAGCTAGGATCCTTTGGGGGGTGATTTTAATTGTAGCTTAATTAAATCACCTCAACACAATAAAAAAATCTATTGTGATTCACATGCATTGGAGTCCATAATTAAAACCACTGGTTTAGTTAATTGTATTATACATCTTACACATGGACCTGGCATCACTTGTACGAGAGGCAAATCACAAACTACAATTGATTATATGTTGGTCTCCCCCTCAGTGCTGATTAGTTCCTTCCAAATAAGGCCTATAGAATTTTTGAACCATTTTTTACTACTCTGTACCTTTAAATCTGCTATACCTTTATCTACTAAGCAGAAAAGATGGAAACTGAACACCTCAATTCTCACTACTCGTCAAGTAAAAACTTGCATCACACACATACTGCAGGCCCGTGTATCAGTAGCCTTGTTTTACTTAAATTTAGGAGAATGGTGGATGGACACAAACTCGGACCTTTGCAAATGGTTTAAAAAATATGGGGTAACTTTAAGGAACTCTATTTTTTAAAAAATATCTGTCTTTGAGGCAACAGCTACAAAGGCTTATTGCACTTTCTTATACTTCTAGGAAAGATTATGCAGAACAGATAAACTGTATCAAATCTGAAATGAAAACATTTTAATATGATAGAGCACAGAATATACAAGCTAAGCTCTCTAATAGTATGAAGAAATCCCCCATAGGAGACCCATTTGAGGCATGTTAAGACATAATAGACTCTATGACTATTGGTTTCTTGTTGGATTCAGATGGTACTAGAGCAGAAACTGTAGAACAACTATGAGGGTTGATCGGAAAACATTATCAAACATTGGTGCCAAATTATCCTATCCTACATTGACAACAAATAATTATTTGAAAACTATCTATCTATCCTCTTTACCACAAGAGGCTTTAAAAATACAAGGTCCAATGACTATTACTGAAATCAATAAGATCATTCAACATTTAAAAACGAATATTTCGCTGAGACTAGATGGGCTTCCCAATCAGTTTTATAAATGTTTTAAGCCAGAATTAATTGAATGTCTTCAACTGGTATTTAAATTTTTTATGGAAACTAATTCAATGATTCCTTCTCTTACTGATGGTTTGCTCATACATTTGTTTAAATCCAGAGAAAGGCATAACATAAAAAATTGAAGTCCCATTACACTTTTAAACTCCGATTATAAAATTTTTACTATGATATTGAATAATCAATTAAAACATTACGCTAAACAGGTCATTTCACCCTATCAATTCTGTTGTCTCCTGGACAGAAGAATCCAATCAGCACTTATGATCATAAGAGATGTTAGAGAGCATTTAACGGTATCAGGCAAGAATGGATGCATCATAGCAGCTGATTTTGAGAAAGCCTTCAATAGACTCCACCTCCCTTACCTCTTTACAGTATTAGACAGCTATGGTATTCCTTTGTAGATTCTTAACATCATTAGACTACTTTATGATTCCAATTTAGTTTATCCCTACTTGAAAGATGAAACAGCTAGGAGCTTACAGTTACAAACTGGTGTTTGACAGGAATGCCCCCTGAGTCCCCTCTTATATATTTTTTCACTAGATCCCCTACTGCACTCCCTTGTCAACTTGCCACGGTGGTTTGGAATTGTTGGGGAGCTACCTCAGCATCAGTTGCATCTGCAAGCCTATGCAGATGATGTCAATTTGTATTTCACCAATTATAAACAAGTACATGAGTTTCCCATTGAATTCAGGGAGTTTTTCAGCTGTCTCAAATGCCAAATTAAACTTTCAGAAAACTAGAGGCTTATTTTTAGGGACTACTGTATCATCGGATATTTTTCAGGATAACATCTTTATTTCAAGGGAACTGCTTAAACTTTTTGGACTATTTTTTGGCCCTAAAAATCTTCCAGTAGAAAACTGGGAGGTAGTAATCAAAAAATAGAGAAACAAGTTACCAGCTGGAAGCAGTGGAAATTTTCTAAACTGAAACGCATATTCATAATAAAACAATATATCATACCTTGCTTGCAATATGTTGCTATGATTTTTTCATTACCACCCTAGCTGGAGACCAGAATTTACAGTAATTTTTTTCAAATGTTATGGGGGAATATGTTAAACCTAGTCAAGACTTGTTATACTTATTTAGATAAGAAGAATGGAGGCCTTGGGATGATAGACCCAATAGTTTTCTTCAATACCCTATATTTTTTACATACCATTAAATGCAATTTGACACCACTAGTGAGTATTGAGTGGGTGTGGGTTGCAAGGGCTTTGGGAAGGTATTTTAAAGTCTGGCACAACGTAGCTCCCAAATTCAATCTTCATGTACACATCCCCACATATTTTAGACCAGCTGTTCAAAAATTATACAGATGGTAGATCACTAAAGATATGATACAAAACAATAATACACAGGCTTTGTACAGATTAATTATGAATATTTTCATCCACAGGACCCTTGTTTTAAGAATTGTCCAACAGCCCAGACTCCCATGGTAATAGCACAACTCAACAATACCAGACTACCCTCTTACATGTGGAAAACACAGTGGCTAATAATGTATGGACACCTAAATGTTCAGGGTAATGCGAAATATAAGGCGAGAAAAGAGAGAAATTGCCATCATCCAGACTGCATTGATACAGAAGAAACTATGGAGCATTTCTTCCTACACTGTTCATATGCTAAATTGTTATGGGTTTACTTAGCAAGGACATGGAAATTAAAATGTTTTTCTGCTATTACCTATGATATCTTAGTCTTAGGCATTTACCCCATAGTTTAGCCCAGTATCATAAAAGTACATTATCCATTTTTTTATCTGTGTCCAGTATTACCTATGGTAGGCGAGATGTCAATGGGTCCTTTATCAAAGAAAAATGTCATATGAGTGTTATAGTATTTTGGTGTCTAGTGAATTGTCAAAAATATATTTACAAGAAGTACAGTTATTTAACTTGGACAAAATTAAGAAATGGTGGAAGGGATTTTCTCACTTCATCAAGTTTAAATAATTGAACATGAAAGTGAATTAATCATATTATGAATTACTTTATGTTTATTCTTAATTGATGGTTATTGGAGTGTTCTTCTTTTCTGAATGACGATTTTACATTTCTGCCATGAGATGTAACTTTTTCTTATTGTGTTGTACCTTATGTTTATTATTTCAATGAAAACTCCCCTACTGGTCTGTAGGGAGAGCCCTTGTCGGTCACTTCCAAGATGGCCGACATCCAAGATGGAGGAGGAGGAGGAGGTGGTGGTGTTGTGTTCCCTAACCCTGAGGCTTCCACCTCTGCGACTTCAATTCCAATGGATATTTCTACAGTTTTGGATGAAGAAAGGCTGTCATTTGCAGAGAGCATTGTTTCTCAAGTGCTGAAGCTGCATTCGCCGCTAACCCGGAGGGAGGACTTGAACCCAGATCAAGATGTCTCAGTAACTGATAATACAGCTTCTACCTCGGTATATGAAAACCATCTGTGACAGGTATTTAAATAGCACAAAAATGTCATGCTACAAGTTATGCGGGAGGATGTTGACTCCCAAAATAACATTTCTGATGCTAACTATTCTGCAACAGCTGCAACCAGTATAGTCACTGTTAAAACTAGCATCGGCACTATGTCAAATGAAACTGGCACCTCCACAGTACGTTCAGAACCTGCACACCGTTCTTCCCTGCATTTAAGGGATAGACACAGAAATGACTCACCTATTGAATGTATTTGGTCCCTGGAGGCCGCTCTCCGTGCTGCTGGTTGGTGTCAATCTCAGAAGGGAGCTCCCTGGACTTTGCCTGGACCTGTCAGTGCACAGGAAATCATTTCTGCTGCCCGCTATTCTGAAGGCAGTATACCTTCAATGGAAAACATGGTACAGGACCCTAGTAATGCTGCTGATGAGACCGAGCCTGCTGTATCCCATCCACCATTAGAACCCCCCCCCCATTGCAAGCCGGCCACCGCATACTCCCATGGAAACAGATCACACTAAGGGCCCCAATGTTGAACAATGACAGACCGAACAATCTTCTTCTGAGGATGAACCTATTGCCACAAATAGAACTGGTGCTTCTGCCCTCCAACCTGAAGGTGAGACTTCATCTAACGCCTCCTTCAGACTCAGCAATTTGTTTCAGCATTTAGGCAAACCTGCACATCTCAGGAATGCCGTTCGTCTAAAATTTATAGGTGATGTAAATACTGCTCCTGATCTCAGAACTGTCTTGCATAACATGCTGCGAGACTCTTTAGGAATTGGGGCCACAGAATTGTTTGCTTTCATTCATGTTCATGGTGAATCCATTTATGACCTTAGTTTTAAAAATGTGTACACTCTGGAAAAATTCTGGGCTAAATATGAGCAGGTTAAGTCTTTGCCTCTCTGGGCCTCCTTTTTGGTCATCTCCTCATATAACCTATAGTTAAAATCATTACCCTGCTTTTCAGAAGTAAAGGGATGAGCATAGTGGACATCCAATATTGGCTAAAACAGCACAGTGATATTTTGGACACTCCTCATCCTATCCTGGATGAGTAATTAGTATGGACAGGGGGGATGGAAAATAAAGATACAATTTAAGCAAAATGACAGAGGCATTTCCCACTTGCCTGGTAGTTTTTATATAGGCAGGGACTGTGGATTATGTTTTTATGTAAGACAGCCTCAAACCTGCCACCAGTGTGGCTCTAGAACTCATTTAAGTAGCACTTGTGACAAACCCTGGTGTAGTCTTTGTTTGTTTTCTGGGCATGTAAGTCTAGGGTGCCCAAACCCCTTAAAGTGTAATTTGTGAGACGAAGCTGGTCAATCCTATAAACAATGTCCATGGGCAGACTGTAACAGGTTAGACCGCCGTCCCAAGGCCAGATTGCCTTGATTATAGATTCACAGGTCCAGGCCCTTCGCCAAAAGTAGCCCCCCCCCACTAATCAGCTACCACCTTTGGAGCCCTCAGTCACAGATATTCCTATTCCCTCTCCAAGCTCAGCTCCCTCCAACCTTCCCCCCCCACTACATTGGAAGGGTGAGTAATTACTACCTCTGTCCCTACCACTGAACCCAATAATTTGTCCAGATTGCCCTGACAGGAGGTCATGCCACCCCCTGCCCAAAATGCTAATCGCTTTGTGGTGGTTCCACCCTCATAACAGGGTAAGGGGAAAAGGAAATCAGAATGACACACTCCCCAAAAAAATATTCTCATTAGCAATAGATACCAGGCTCTTGTAAAGAGG
The DNA here is from genome assembly GCA_016271365.2 of Neoceratodus forsteri. Taxonomy (NCBI): domain Eukaryota; kingdom Metazoa; phylum Chordata; order Ceratodontiformes; family Ceratodontidae; genus Neoceratodus; species Neoceratodus forsteri. The sequence continues at coordinate 948,873,709 of CM057454.1, read as the reverse complement.
AGGCAGTGGGGAAGATACAGAGGAGGAGGAAGAAGACTCTGACTCTTCACCTGCTTCCTCCTCTAGAATGTATTACTCTTCTGATTCACAGCGTGATCTGTCTCCCTCTAAAAGGAAATCTGGCAGGCAACCCTCTGTAACTTAGATATGTGGTGGTTTCTTTTTTTCCTTTTCTCTACCTTAATGCATTCTGGCCTCACCCTTTGCTGTCTCACGCTTAATGTGTGCCTCATGAACTCCTTCAGAAAACAGGTTACCAAAATGCAATATTTAGCTGACCTTAATCACAATATATACTTAATCCAAGATACCAGATTAAAAACAAGGTATGAACTCTCCCAGGTCAAGTCCAGATGGACAAAAGGAGCCTTCTTTTAGTCCTTTGGAGAAGAATGATGTGACGGACTTGGGATTCTTTTTTCAGGCTTTCATTTTCATATTTCTAGACTGGTGGATATACTCCCTGGCAGGGCACTCTTAGTAGACTGGCCAGGATATTCAAAGGGGTTGTACATGGTGCAACAGTGCTGTGCCTTGCGCAACCCACTGATGCACCACAGTGCGATATTCAAGGGATGTTGCACTTTCGTGGAAATCCCGCTGCAGGGTGCACCAGTAATGTATGTGGCACAAGTCTTGGGGTGCCCATGCATATTCAACACATCCCGATATTCAGCCCGGGATGTGCAACGCATATGCAGGCACACACCCACCTTGTGCTGCACAAGGAGGGCGCAAAGATCCACCGAACAAAATTGGAGCAAGGACTGGCCACCCACAGGTGAGCTGCCATATTGCAGGGTGCAAAACGGCAGCCGCCTGCTGTGGGTGGCCACCCGACCTCCCGAGACACAGGAAGGGCGTTGCCCCCCCACGTTCAATTGTGGGCATTGTAAATATAAAATATCCCTGGTGATCCAGTGAACCCTACCCCCTCACCCGATCGCGGGCATAATGCCATAAAATCATTCCCTGGTGGTCCAGTGGACCTGCTCCCCAGCTCAATCATGGGCTTTGTACTATTAAAAGTATTCCTGGTGGTCCAGTGGACCAGATCCAGCCCAATAGTGTGCTTTGTCAAAGAAGACTCCCTGGTGGTCCAGCGGTACCTCCTCCCAACCCGCTCACTCAGGTCTTAATGACATACAAGTGACCCCATTTGCACCTTGCATGCATTATGGCCCTATTTGCATATACAGTGCTGAATATCACAGTTCATTCACCTAGCGCATCCGCACCTGTGCTGGCGCATCCCCCTGCTCCTCTCTAACCACTTGAGCTGACGCAGTGCCACTGTGCCATGTGCATTGTGGGTGGCCACAGTGCCATAGTTGATGGTGCTGAGCCATGGCACAGCACCGTTGAATATTGCCCAGAAAACACCCTGGCACATCCCAGTTGCGCTGCGCCCAGACTTGCACCCCAGCCTGGCGCAGTCTGAATATCCCAGCCTGTATGTATAGGCAGCTGAAAATCAGAATAATTAACGTTCATGCCCCACAAAGTATTGCCTCCAGGTCAGAACTATTTAAATTACTACAGCCATATTTATACAGCAACCATCACATCTACTTGAAGGGAGACTTTAACTGTGGTCTAACTCTTGCAGACAGGGGTAGGACTACCCAAAGGGTGTTTAGAGTCATGGCCACTTTAAATACAGCCATTAAAACTGAGGCTTTTTCAGAAGGATATTGCGCAGTACATCATAACGGTGCCAAAACATACCATATTGGCCAATATGGAACCTGAATTGACTACATTTTTGTCTCTCAGAACATCTCAGTACAAAAAGCTGCAGTTATTCCTTATGAGACCTCTGACCACTTGGCTGTCTCACTTCTTTGCACACCTGCAGGAGGATTTTTCCCCAGTAATCTCCAATCTTGCTAAAAACTAAACAGCTCTCTGTAATCTCACCCACATATCTCTGCAGCCTGCCTGGAGCTCCTGCGAGCTCGGCTTTCAGTTATTGAGGCCTACAACTCCCTTTTAAGTTGGTGGGAAGGCACAAAAAAGGATTTGAAATCCTTTTTTATTAAACAAGCTAAGACCAGAACCCTAACCTCTTGCCTTCAGTACCTGACGCTAAGACAAAAACTACAAGATACTATTTTCAGAGCCTATGAGACCCACTCTGACTGCACACAACAATTAAAATCTTAAAAGAAGAGATGGAGAACTACCAATATAATAGGGTGCTCTACATAAAAATGGAGGTGCAACATGGCACACAGAGCTCTAAGCCCTCACTAGACATATTCAAAAGCTGCACTGATAGAATGTCAGCTACCCATATGGAGAAACTTATAGATCCAGGGCCCGATTCTCAAAGCCCTGCATCTGACGCAAGGTGCTTGCACCAAAAAGTGATGGTGCTAGGTGCACCTTGCATCCAGGGCTGCCTCCACACAATTCACAAAGATGGCCTGCATTGAGTGCAGGCCACCTGCCCCAAATGGTCCTGCGCCAGCCCTGCACCCTGCACAGTGCTGCAACATGGCGCTAGGTGGACTGCGCTGATGCAAGCTGCAGCTTGCTATTCTCAGACAGCACCCAGTGGGAGACATTCTAACTGCCTTTAGACCATCCAGGGCTGGCGTAGTGGGACTTAGAACATGTTCCACTGGGGCAGTCAGCCTATGAGCCACTGTATGCTGCGGTTGCCCCCTAGTTCGCTGATGGTGCCCCATCCTGCCAGGTCCTGTCACCCATCCCCAATGCCACTGCCCCATCCCTGATGCTGCCTGGCTGCCTGCATGTGGCATGGGCATGTGCCAATTACAGCAGTGCCAACTACCTGGTGGTATAGTGGAACCAACACCTTGGTGCTTGGCCAGCCGCCGACTGTGGTCTGCATCGACACCATATGGTACATATGGGCACAGTGTCTGAGACTGGTGGCAGTCACTGTGCACATATGTACAGTAGGTACTGTTTCCTAAGCTGCACCAGGCTTGCGATGGGCACCTCCCATGCACCAGGTGTTCACCACAAGGGATGGAATGGCGTAAGTGTGGGGACTTAAACCCGGGACCCCTCCTGTACCTGAACCCGGTGCAGGGTCCCTGGCTTATGGGGCTTCGGCGCAGGCTGCTGTTTGCCACAGCTTGCGCTAAATGCAGCCCCATTTGGGAATCAGCCCCTAGTGTCCAACCTCACTTTTAACACTCTATCCTTGATAAAACAAAGGGCACAAACTTACTTAGAGGAAATGTTTGGATCTGCCTCTGTTGCTTCTCCTAGTACAGATTTTTTTTTCAGATATCCCCATCCCTACAGTTCCCCCAGAACAGTGGAACTCCCTTACCATCCCCATATCTCCTAAATAAAAAAATGGCAGGCCATAAGCTGCCAGAAAAAAATGTGCTCCACCTGGGAAAGATGGGCTCATAGCTGAATTATACCAACAGTTCTCAGCCTTTTTTGCTCTCTTCCTAACTTTAGTAGATAACAGTACTATAGCCTCCAACTCTATACCTATTTTTCTGATGCCATTATGATCATATTGTACAAAAAGGACAATAGAGCAGACATTCGAAACTGGAGGTCCCTCAGTCTTCTGAATGTAGAATACAACATTTTTGCATCCATCTTACTGCACAGACTTACCCCCATAGCCACACAGGTAATCTTTGAAGTACAGACCTGTGCCATCCCTCACAGGTCAATAATCTATAACCTGTCCTTATTCAGGGACATAGCAGCTCTTAGAAACATAGAAACATTGACTTAGTTGGCAGATAAGGACTGCTTGGCTCACCCAGTCTGCCCATTTCCCTATCTATGGGATAAGTAGCAGATCCTAGTTAACCAACAGCCTACTTCTTCCTACTCCCCACCATAATTGCCTTATGTCTGTCCAATGCATTCTTCAATTCCACCACTGTTTTTGACCCCATGACCTCCTCAGGAAGACCATTCCATGTGTCCACCACCCTCTCCATGAAAAAATACTTCCTTACATTGCTCCTGAGCCACCCCCATCTATCTTTAAATTGTGCCCCCTTGTTCTTGAACATCTCTTTTTCTGAAAGATGCTACCTTTTCTTGGACTTTGTTGATTACCTTGAGGTACTTGAAAGTTTCTATCATGTTCCCCCTCTGCCTTCTTTCCTTGAGGGCGTACATATTAAGCTCCTTTAGTCTCTCTTTGTATGGCTTCTGGTGCAGACCTGCACCATTTTAGTTGCCCTCCTCTGGACTGCCTCCATGCTGTCTATGTCCTTGCAGAGATGGGGTCTCCAGAACTGCATGCAGTATTCCAGATGGGGTCTCACCAACTGTCTGTATAGTGGGATAACAACTTCTTGTTTTCTACCGGTGATGCCTCTCCCTATACATTGCAGTACCCCCCCCCAGCCCTCCTTACTACCTTCTCACATTGCTTGCTTATCTTTAGGTAATCTGATATGACTGCCCCCAGGTCCCTTTCCATTTTTGTTGTTGTTAATACCCACCCCCCACATTGTGTACTCTTCCCTTGGAATTTTGTTTCCCAAGTGCATTACTTTGCACTTCTTTGCATTGAATCTAAGATGCCATAATTTTGACCATTCCTCCAACCTTGTCTAGTCTCTTCTCATCCTTTCCACCCCCTTTGTATATAAGCACAACTGATATACCCACTCTCTTAATTTCGCTGGCCCAGGAGAAGGCCTTTGATTGTGTAGATCATGATTATTTAAAACTTTACATCACTGCCATATCCCACAAAAGTTTATTTCTTGGATCAGGCTGTTGTATAATATTGCTTGGATTCAGCCACACATTAACAGCTCTCCCAGCCTTCCCTTTCTTGGCCAGAAGGGAGTAAGGCAGGGTTGCCCCCTTAGCCCACTTATTTATGCCTTTTAGATAGCCTCCCTACTAAGAAAGTTACTGCAGCACCCTACCCTCCCTAGGATCCTCTCTCTACAGGGCAAGCTGTTCCATCTGTATGTGCATATGCAGATGATTTGTGCATCTGTGCAACTCCCTTAATACAGATACAAACCTCACATCTACTATTATGAAGTTTGAGACAGTAACAGGGTCCAAATTAAATTACTCTAAAAGCACAGCTATTCACATCCCCCTTTCAACAACCTCAGATTTGCTCACACACATAGCAGGCATTCCCTTAATCACTGCACTGATTAGAATCTGAGGTTTGCTTTTTGGCAGCACTGATGATGTCTCCCATAACTGAAACATCTCTTTAGATAAAGCATTGCATTTGGTTTCTTCCTGGAAAGGACACACTATAGTCAAACAGAAGAGAGTAATGTTATTAAAAACATTAACACTCCTTTTTTTACACTTGGCATCGGTTTTTCCAGTCCCCATTTCTTTGGAAGCAAGAGTAAACAACATTATTATTTCAGGGCTTCTGGGGAAGCTGCCTAATCCCTGTTAAGATAACTTACAGTATACATATCCCGATTACTGCCATGGAGGAGTCTGAGTGCTTAACTCCATTGTGTTTTTCCATAGTTTATTTATTAAGCTAAACATACCACAGCTCTTACAGTTTCAGCCCTCCTTTTGGTTTTCATTAATGCAATTCTTAACACTACCATTGTGTCAGGTTTGGCAACAGGCTCCCTATGAGATCCCTGGAAATTTTAGGAAATACAAGATTCCCTATTATTTAGTTCCCACCTTTCTTAAAATATGGCAATGGAAATTGACACCCACTATTATACAAACCTTTACTAGGAAGCAACTATGTCAATCTATTCTTGAGTCACACTTTCATGAGCCTCCACTGCTGAAGGGAATAACTTGGACTTGAATACAGTTTTTTCTCAGCTGGCAGACCCTAGGATTCCCTTATGCCTTTGGGATGTCACCTGACTGGCTTGCCATGGAAGGTTAGGAGTTTGCATCACCTTAAAGCATAAGTCAGTTGAAGAGAGGATATGCCCCCTGGACTGTTGTCCAAATGTACTCAAAACCATGCAGCAATTCTTTATAGAATGCCCCTACAGTAACAACTCCTTATGGACCCTTTTACTACATAAATGGAAAGAAAAGTTCCTTCTGACCATTACTGATATGCTAATATATGGGATGTTTCCCTCTACACTGAATCATTATCACCCCATCACCCTACGCTTAATTTTTCCATTGTGCAGATTTTATCTATGGCAAGCTAGTTGTGTTTTTCTCTTATAGCAAAAAACTTACACTGATGTGCAGGTTTTAACTCAGATAGTACAAAGCTTGCAGTCTATCTAAGAATCTGAAAAGAAAACAGTATATTCTTCTGTATTTAAAAGAAATTGGAAAATTGAACATGGTTTTCGACAGTTTGCTTTAAAATCTTTCGAGGTTTTCTTTCTTTTTGATGCTTTATTATTTTTCCTTTTGTTTTCTCCTTAAAGTTTACCCCATTCCCCATTTTTTTATGATTAAATTGTTCTGATATACACATTTGATTGCATTTGATTTCTATAATTATTTTTTTCTTCAATAAAACATTCTCCATCTCTGCTGCAGGGGGTGCTGTCCATCCTATAAGCAGCATGGAGTACCTCAGTCAGAAGGAGCCCGTCAAAGGGGTAGGAGCTATGTCTGATATGGAGCAGGAGGCTCCCTTTTCTCAAGAGAACAACTCTAGATTTAGTGAATTTGTTAATGAGGATTTATTGGCAGAAGAACAACACTTGCAAAAAGAGCTAGATACAAAGAAGGGACAACTTTTACGGATGATGTTGGATGCTGAGCAACAATATGCTACCAAAAAAACAAAGAGCAGAGGAGGACAACAAATGAAAATGGCTCTCTGTAAGCCCAGAGACTTGCATGGGTAAAAAGTTTCAAATGAATGCACCTGTAGACACTAACTCTGATTCTATGGCCATGGATTTGATGGCTTGTAGCACTGCACCCTCATCTTCCAATGTAGATCAACAAGCATGGTCCCTGGAACATGCTCTGTGAGGGGCTGGTTGGATTGAATCTCCCAAGGGCACTTGGATTCTGGATCCCAATATTCCTTTACCAGGAACCTCCCTGTTGCTGATACTACTGTACAAGCTTGAAATTCACTTCAAACAGATGCTGCTGTGGATGTACAACAGGAGATTGTTCTGCCAGTGGCTGCAGCTGCTACAGCTGTGCAACATATTGGTCACCCAAAATCTGAAAGGTTGGAGGTGAAGACAGCCAACAACCCCCAGTAGTACCAAATAGCCCTGTTCTTGAGTCACAATTTGTGGAAGAGGCTATTACCCGACAGGATATTTCTCCAGTTCTTTTACAGCCTATAGCACCATCATCAGAGATGGCATCTACCTCGGAAATTACTACTCCAGGTAACACAAGCTTTGCCAGTCTCTTTCACCAGCTGGCTGAATTTTCAAAATGGTGAAATGCCATTCAAATCAGGTACAAGGGGGTGCTTACTGATCTTTCCAGACAGACAGAATGTGAGGCATGAATTAATCAGAAAGTCTCTGCAATTTAGCCCTTTAGGTGTTTGTGCTTTTATCCACTCCCCTGGTGACTTTAACTTTGATGTAAGTTTCTTGTCTAAAACCCTCTTGGATAAATTCTGGGCCTTGTACCCCAAAGTTAGATATACCCCCTCATGGGCTCCATTTTTTTGCCATTTCCCTCACTATGCCCACATTTAATATGGTGACTGTGTCATTTCAAAACAAGGGAGTGAATGTTACAGACATGATTTACTGATTGAAACAGAAGTGTGAGCTGCAAGGAAACCTAGAACCGATTATTGATGATGAGGGATTTTGGATGGGGGTGGTGGAAATTCCATGTCCAGTTAAGGTAGAAGGACCTGGGTATTGAACATATTCCCAATTGCTTCTTTTTGGGTCGAGATCTTGCCATCTTATTCTACCCAGGGCAGCCTAAAATGTGTTACTTTTGCCAGTCTCTGGGCTATCTTCACCATGATTGTGATAAAAGAGCGTGCCTCTGGTGTGGGGATTAGGATCATACCAGTACTTTCTGCACAAGTTCTCCAAAATGCAACTTATGTGACTCCATGAATCATGCTTATTGTTCATATTTTTGGGCAGCACACAATTCTTCTGATTACAGAGAACAAGACTTTTCATCCACTCTGCTACTAAGCCTTTTAGAGCTCAGTGGTCTGCACAGGTCCATAATCAGTCTGGGGTTATCCCTGCTCCAGCTCCCTCTCAGAAGGACAGCAACCCACCAGCAGACACTGTGGTTCAGGATAAAACTGCTTCTTCTCTCCTGCTGAAGTAATTTCAGAGTTACAATCTACTTCAGGGTTGGTTATGCCTCCCTCCCTTTGAACAATCTACAGAGGTTTTCCATGCAAAAGAGAAAGGAAAACGGAATTGTCCTTCACACTATAGGGCAGCCTCAAACCCGCATTTACCCCAGGAAAATAAATTTGATGTACCTAGTCATGGGGGGCCATCATGGATGGGGATGAATCAGATATGTATAAAGTGCTCCTGCTGTGGATCGATACACAGCACGGCACCTTTTTTGCAGTTTGATTTTTCATTCCCTCCCGCAGAATGGCCACCGTATCAAATATCTGTGCAGAACTGAGACTCGATGTCTCGAACTTCCTTACCTCACATGGAGGATGGGCTGACTTCTCGTGGGATGCAAGTCAATCCAAAAACCCTATACTGGGGATTTCAACCCAGTACACAGAGATGAGACAATCAGCCAATAAGCAACAGGCTAAAGGGTTGATGGTCGCGGCTGTCTATGCTGCTCTGGAAGCCTCCAAAGTGAGGTTTTGAACCCTTGATCTGCAAATTTCATCTCTTAAGCAACAGATGGGTTTGCAGGAAATGGAATGTGTTAGACTGCAGCAGAACTTGGAGTTTGAACTCCAAACTCTGCGGAATGAAAAGGATTCACTTTTGCATCATTCAGCTCAAGCTGGAGAACAGGAACTTTGTATGTTGAAGCAGGAGTGTGAAAGTTTGAGACAGGATAAGGGACAGGCATTGCATATGAATGATTTGCTAAGTGCTGCAAATGCTCAGTTGAGTGAGGAGATGGGAGAGCTACAGGATGAGATAAACCAGGTACGTAATGACTTAGAAGTGGCTAATAGGGACAATCATGAACTAAGCACCGTGTATAGAGTGTTGCAAAAGCAAAAGCAAGATGACGTCGATATGGATGTTGCAACTGTGAGTCATGCTGAATGTAAAACTAAGATGGTGAAACTGCGCCATCAGTGGGAGGTTCTGGCTGGACATGTGAAGGCGATGGGAGGAGCAGCCCCTGCCTTACGCATGTCATCTGAAGGGGGAGTTATCAGATGATGACATTTCTCAATACAATGCCCAGTCTTACCCCTACTATGGCCCAGAGACCCCACCCAGCCAACTAAACATGGCGGGTCCCCACTACACCCTCACCATGTCATATGTCATTGATGTTGTGATGCCCATCGTGGGAGATGCCAACATTGTGGCCTCCATGATGGGGGGAGCAGGCCAGGCCTTGTCCTGACGGTACCACCGATAGCTGTTATTAATGTGAAAGATAGGCAAGAGAAAGAGACGATGATTGAAACTGCAATAGGCAATGTACCTCTTCCTGAGAGAAGTAAGTGGGCCATTAAAACCCTGATTAGGCAGCTTCTGCAGGAGGCTGGCACTCAGGAGGGTGTTGTCCACACTGCGGCAGAGGCTGCAGCTTGAGCCACCCTAGACGGTGCCCAAGATAATCTACCTTTGCCTGTTCGACCCAGTAATCCCTTAAAAATGGCCTACTCTGTTCAGCAAATAGCTGACAGTATCGGTCGGATGAATCCGTCCGACAACCTCAGCTGTCACTTAGAAAAGGTGCATTCTAAATGCGAGATACTTAGCCTCGCTGCAGAATACCAGGTCCAAATACTACACCAGACCATCGATCCTAGTTTGTGGGCCAAACTCCCTGATGTCATCCGCCAGGATGAGAACACCACCTTTGATGAGGTTGCAGCTGAGCTCATTTCTGCTCACAGCCCAGGTGTAGTAGGAGTGATGCTTGCATACCCTGTAAAACAGAATGCAAAGGAGAGTCCAGCGACTTAATACCAGAGACTTTGGATGGCCTACTGAGCAGAAAAGCACTTGTAACAAGAAGCTGCGGATGTAGATCTTATTGAATATAAGACCCTGTTCCTTAGGAACATCATTCCTACAGTACGAGAAAATGTAGAGCCAACCACCTACCCCAATATGGATAGGTTTGCCGACATCCTTCAGAAAACCGAGAGTTTACCAACTCTATATCCATGATCTGGGCTCCGGTTCCAGGAAGGTAGCCACCATGAAGCCTGCTTCAGAGGCCATGATGCACTACACTGTGGAAGGGCAGGTCCAACACCAACAGGCCCAACATCAGCAAGCCCCTCCAGCTGATAATCAACACCCCCAACAGACCCATCAACAACAACCACAACAGCAGCAACAGTGGGATGGGAAACAGAATTGGCATAACAGTAAAAAGCATAAGGGTAAAGGTAAACCACAACAACAAAGAACAGGCCCTTCATATAGGGAGATAACCGAAGAGAATTGGAAATTCCGAGAGCTCCTGGGACAAGTGCACTCTGTAGTAGATGTTGTTCCCGCACAGGCTCTTGCAGCAGCACAACCTGCAACCCAGACCATAACGGGTCATGGGGATACTGGAAGTGCAGGCCCTCAGGCCAACACGGGCCTGAATCCAGAAGCCTCTCCCTATATAGCATCAGGGAAGTATGGTGAAGTGATTCATAGGAGTCAGGGCCAACCTCTCCATGCTCCCAACAGTACAGATTGACAATTACAGGCCCCAGTCTGAGTCTGGATTGTAAACAAGCTAGTCTTGGATACAAATGGAAGGCCCTGCATTGAGGCCAAAGTCGGGGGCTGCCTACTAGTAGTCTTGCTAGATACAGGTGCAGCTGTATCTGTATTACATGATGAACATCCAGACACATCCCCTTGGTCCACTGGATGGAGGATCAACATGTCAGGAGTTGATGGTACTAGGCTACCTGCATACCGTTCGCTACCCCTACCGGTAGAGCTAGGCCATCTAAAGGCCTCACACACTTTCCAACTAATGGTAATGCATGACCATCCTAGTATTATAGGAACTGACTTCTTTGCACCACACGGCCGTGTGGTGGATCTTGCTATCATGCTACTGATACAGATTCAGGGTCAATATCATACCATTTTGATCCCTGATTCACATGTGGTGGCAATAATATCTGCCAATGACAAAGAGTATGACGTCATAGATTTGTTCAAAGCTCATGAACTTTTCCCAAAACTTCTCCCCATTTTGCAATGACATTTGGAAGCGTTTGCAATTAATAAACATGACTGTGGCAGAATGCACACTGTCATAGAAGTGCCAGGCCCTGCACATGAGAGGCAAAGGCAATACCCTTTTCCAACTGAGGCCTTGCCCTCTCTTAGAGAAACAATCAAGTCTCTCCTCAAGCAAGAAGTAATCAGAACTTGTGTTTCCACTGCTAACTCCCCAGTGTAGCCCATGAAAAAACCCACAGGCACCTGAACACTTACTATTGACTACAGGAAACTGAATCAGGTCACCCCCAGTTGTTCTCCAACTGTGGCATCAGCACCTGATGTTCTATGACTCTTAACCCCTGACCTGAAATGGTTCAGTGCCCTGTATATTTCCAGTGGTTTTTGGTCATTACCATTGGCCCTTAAGAGTCAATATAAGTTTGCCTTTACCTTTGAAGGAAGACAGTACACGTGGACTTGCTTGCCGCAAGGATTCCATAATAGCCCATCCCTGTTCCATCTGCACATGATGGACACCCTTGAAAGTTTCCCTACCCCTCAATGTCTCATGCAATATGTGGATGACCTGTTGCTGGCAAAAGCCACACAGGAACAACATCTTGATCTCTTGGATGAACTATTGACTCTCATCCAGAGAGCAGGCCTGAAATGCAATCCAGCAAAAGCACAACTATGTCAGAATGAAGTACTCTTTCTAGGTCTGAAAATAACTGACCAAGATTGAAGCCCTACCTGGAAGAAGGTACAGGGATTGCAGAACTTGCCATTGCCTACCAGCGTGGCAACTCTTTGAAGGTTTCTAGGTATGGTGAATTATTCAAGAGATTTTATTTGTGATTTTGCTTAGAAAGCTGCTCCCCGTATGAGTTACTCAAGAAGGATGTCTCATGGACTTGGGGCCCTATACACACCCAGGCTGTGATGTCACTGAAGCAGGCCTTGGCCTCCACCCCAGCTCTGGTCAACCCCAATCCAGCACTACCATTCCATCTGGAATGCGACACTTCTGACATTGCCATGTCAGCAGTGCTGGCCCAGAAGGTTCATGGCACCCTGAGACCCACTGCATATGCATCACAGCTCTTGACCCCAGTGGAACAGAAGTACAGCCATTGTGAAAAGAACCTTCTGGCCACCTACTGGGCTGTCAAGCACTTCCTGTATACCATTGGGTACTGTCCACTGATCATCAACACCTAGCACACCCCAACTACCTTTCTGCTGTCAGACAGAGTGAAGGATGGTTCTCCAACACCAGACTGACACACTGGTCACTTCTTCTCCAGGATAGAGACATACGGGTACACCCAACAAAAAATCCATCTATGCTAGCCCATGGACTCCTTTTCCAAGGAGAACCCCATGACTGTACACTACAGTCACCTGATCTTCCAGATCCAGGTCCTTTCCTCCCTGCCACACCACAAATACTTCATAACATCTCTTTGTGTTGCATCTTTACTGATGGTTCAGCATCCTACTATCAGGGAGAACAAATCACAGGGATGGGCATTCTAGTGATTTACCCTTATGGGGACACTATTAAAATATCAAAGTGCTGTAGTGTAGCATCATCACAATATGCAGAGATGGCAGCGGTGGCCTGTGCCCTCAAGTTCATCCAACATGGGACCGAGGATACTATCATTTTTACAGACTCTAACTGGGTTTATTGTTCTCTTACAGAATTTCTTCCTTTCTGGCAGAAGAACTCCTTCCTCTCCTCTGATGTCAGTCCAGTGAAGTACAAAGAATTGGTAATATACATACATCCACTGGCACAGAAATATGCACACAAACTCTATGTACATAAAGTCAAAGCTCATTCTCTCCATGACCCCTACCATGCCTTCAATGACACAGCAGACACCCTTGCCAAGGAAGGGGCCCGAGGGGGGGACATCTGGATGATAGACCATCCAGAGGCCAATGTGGCTATATAGATTGCAGCACTCAGGAAGAAACCTGCACCCTTCTCCCCCTTGGACCTCTCAGCAGCCCAACATGTTGATACTGAACTCAAAGAAGTGTTCAGATTCCTTGACAAGAGTACCAAAGAGAAACTTCCCACACACAACCCCTATCAGAGGCATGAAGGTAAGTTACACTTGTCACCAGATGACAAGCTCATCTGGTACCAACCAGATGATTCCACCAGCAAGTTGTGGGTGGTCCCCAGACACTTAAGATCCAAATTCCTGCACCAAGTGCATGACACACCCACTGGTGGACACCAGGGAGTTTTAAATACCCTCCAAAGGCTTAAGACCACCGCCTGGTGGCCTGGTATCACCAAAGATGTTAAACAGTACATAGACAATTGCCTCATTTGTGTGCAAAACAACCCCATCCCAACCAAATGAAATGGCAAACTCTTACCACAATGACACTCTTGCCCTTGGCATGCCATACAGATTGATTTTATTGGCCCTCTGACCAACACCAACAGAAATAATAAGTATGCTCTTGTGGTACTTGATCTCTTTTCTAAGTGGGTTGAAGCTTTCCCCACTAAGACATGCACTGCAAAGACTACTGCCAAAATCCTGGTGGAACAGATTTTCTCCAGGTGGAGCCTACCTCTTAAGGTAGACTCTGACAAAGGAACCAGTTTTACAGGTGAGTTGATGAAAGAACCCCTTGAACTCCTTGGAATTCAACAGAAGTTCCACATACCTTACCACCCCCAATCCTCAGGTCAAGTAGAAAGAGCCAATAGACGGAGTAAGTAAATGCTTTTCAAATTCATTGAGGACAATCCCAAAACCTGGGATTCCCTACTGCTGTTACTCCTTATGGCAATTAGGGGTACACCCTCAGCCACTACCCATCTCACACTCTTTTAGGTGAAGAATGGAAGACAGATGAGATTACCTGAACACCTGTTGTTTGACCTGCACACCCCCACTGTAGACCGTGTGTCTGTAGACCAATATGTGGAAAATCTCAGAAAAGACCTTATACACACACACTTATATGCAGCCAACTGCATGGGCAAGGCCCAGCAACAATCCAAAATACAGTTTGGCAAACATGCACAAGAAGTGGATTGGCACGTTGGAGATCAGGTAATGGTACTCCAGTTTGCACATCCCACCCATTCCTTCTCCAATAAGTGGGAAGGCCCATACCCTATCGTCAACAAGCTCAGTCTGGCAGTCTATCAGGTTAGACTCCTGCATAACAATAAGTTGACTGACAAATGGTTACATGTAAACCAGCTGAAACTGTATAAAGGAGCTTAATTACTTTTCCTCACCCCATTGGGTGGGATAGTACTAACTTACTAATCTTTGATCTTGCTTTTCAGATACACTAACAAGATGGCTATATTGTTCCATTATCTCCTCATCTCAGGAGTTATCCCCTGCATCCAAGGCATGGTACCGAACCTCCTACACACCTCGATCCTCAAGCACCTCCTCCAGAGGGAGTGTCCATCAATATACCAGATAGTCTGATCACTGTCCAGGAAGGTTCCAATGCTTACCTTACTGCCTCGGTTGTTGCTCCTGATAAATCTACCCTACAAATTAAGTGGCAAACCACATCACAAGGACAAATTCTCCCTGTGGTCAAACTCTCCAAAGGAACTTTCCAGGGTTGGCCCAATGCTAAATTATCCCCAAATGGTTCTCTGTCCTTGTTACAAACTGCACTAAGACATTCCGGTTTGTACAACATTACTACCTTACTTGATTCCTCGTACTGTAATTCTTTGTCTAAGGATTCTACTCAAAATGTTGTGCTGTACACCACATGGCTTCTGCAGCCATGCATCTCTTTGTGTTACCACCCACTGATAAACAGCTTTGGAATGTCCAAAGCATACCCCTGGTCCCCATAGTGGTCTAGCAGCCACTTCCCTCCCAGGTTCATTGATTAATAACTTACAATTCATGCATATACCTGTTTTGTTTAATCTTACTTACTGGAATATGAAAGAATTGGTATGTGTCTCAATACTAATACTTCAGCATTTTATAGTTCATTATTGCTTGATAGTTTAGCTGCATTTCAGATTTGTACTCAAGACTCTATTGCTGGGGTCCATTCTACTGAACATAGAGGCAACTTCAGGAGAAAAAACACTCCTGAAGTCCAAACTCATAAACGAAAGACTGGTGAAGTTAACAGTTCTGATGTCACAGGTACAACAGGTACTGTCACAGGTCTTTTTGGTACAGCTATGTCTATTTGGAATAAAGCAGACATTGCTGCTATCAAAGCTCATTCTGCCAAATTCTCCACTGGTCTGGTTAACAATATACTACCCCCCATTATTGCATGGTGTGGATGGTCTTAGTCATGAAGAAAGATACACTGTATACAACATGCACAACATTGCTAGGGCATTCACTGATTCAAGAGATAAGATCAACGCACTCATACAACAAAACAATAGAGAAGCAGATAAACAATACATTGCTAGAGAAATACTTTGCTCTGCCTATGGCTCATACATCATCATTACCATCAACAATCTCTTCTGTGATCTAGAATCTGGAAGGATTCCTGATATCATACATGACAGACACATTTCCAAATGGTATTGTCCACGATGTAAAGCCTCTGGCTGTATTGCTATGTGTATGCAACAAATTTTAACCATTCCTCTTTCTACAGTTAGGAATATGGGGTTTGTGACCAGACACCCTAATACTGGTCCTTGTTTCACTACTAAGAAATGTTCCATTACAGATACCATGTTTGTTTCTTTTACTGTCTCTTTAGCACATTTTGATCCCACTACAGCTTTGTTCGACAAGCTTGCACTGGTTCACTCTATTGGGTATTTGGATGAAGACATCTACAGAGAACACCTGGATCTACCGCCTCTACTTGTTTTCCATCCTTTCCTGGATGCCTGGGTCACTCCGCACATGGACTGCTGTGTGAAGAAGCAATACATTTACTTGTGCCGATGTGATGTATTTGATGTTATTCAACCTGTTTGTGGTTATTCTCCAGATAGCATTGAGTGGACTTTTACCATGGATGATGATATCACCAAGAATGGCACGGATTCCTTGGATTCAACTTTGGCTCTGGATCAGCTCTACGAATCATATCGTGAGGAGGTTCATCACCTGTCAACACGGATTTCGAAGATGGCCTACACCTACCCTGTCCAGTTGCAAACATGGAGGCGCCCTACTGTTCATTCTCAGTATAATTCTGATGGGGAGTATTGTGTGGTAACTAACTTTAAAAGCTATACTTATGGATCTGTGACATGTGTTATTGATAACCCCAATTTTTGTTTTGTCCCCCACCAGAAAACTGTGATTGGACATACTGTCATAACCCCCGTCTGCCTCCTAGATGGCGACATCATTGATGGTAACCCCGATTATCTGCTCACACTGTCTGAATACTTACTATACTTTAATGTACACATAGACCCACTGACGCTTACATTAAATTCACTTTTAGACAGGAAAGATACACACCTGATCCACATCAGCAATAATATGACCGAGGGCAATGAAGCTATCCTCTCATTGATTAATGATGGTGACATGAATGACGCATTGACTAACACCTGGTTAGAAATTACTTTTAAAGGTTTTGATATTATACAAGATTTTTAATATTTATTTTGATTATTATGCTCTGCTGCCCACGGCGCACACTGAGCCAACACCATGAGCAGCTCGAGTTCCTTTACAAAGCTTGCGAGTTGGATTTGTAAATGACCACTGCTCTCTGGCCTTTCTCTAGATTTGTCTGTGTTGCCCTTGGAGGTGACAAGGGGGGGAATGTTACACAAGGTCCCTGCACCCTAATTGGTACCCTCAGAGGTACACCATAGACAGCAAGCACTTAAGTATATGTCGTACTAACATATAGGGCTAAAGGCATCTACCGTACAAGAGTAGATGTCAGGATATTAATGCATATTGTTGTAATACACTCTGCTTGCTAATACATATGTTCTTCTATGTATTTTCTGTGTATTTCTTACTTGTAAGATGCCAAGGCACCTGTGTCCTTGGAGTAATTATGATATATAAGTCGGCATTGCCACCTTTTGGTGATTTGTACTACTACACTGAGTTATGTAAGACTCTATATAAGAACTCTTTTGTTCACAAACTGATGACTATACAAAATTGTATAATGTTATCTTGGACCATGGAGCCACCTCTAATTTAGCCAATAAGGCTAATCTCTGTAACTAGAAATGTTTCTATCTTACAGTAACCATAGTAATTATCATAGGTATATAATGTAATACACTAGTCTTGTATCTCGGAGATCCCAAGAGACACAAAGAAACCTCAAGGTATAAGGAAAGCTTAGCACTGTCTCCTGGTTCATATTAGTAAGAACTGCTTAGGACAACTGTAATTGTATCCTTTTTGGTAGTAATAAACAAGTTTATTACTCTTATGCAACATGTCTGTGATTACTTGCATTCCCAATATTGCCAAGAACCTGAAAGTGAGGTTTAAATCTCCTGACAATCACAGAGAGATCAAATCCCTGATCATGAGACTGTTAGTCCTTCCATTGCTTCCACTGTTAAGAAGAAATGGTATACCAGTTTAGTTGCAAACCACCTAACTGTCTCCAATCACGTGTCTAATCTGTCTGTTGCTACTTTAAATGTTAATAGTTTAAAGTCAGATGTTAAATGTACTACTACTTTTGCTGAGTTAGAACAGTTTAGGCAGAATGTCTTTTTTTTCAGGACACCCATTGGACTACCCTGACTGAAATGCAAAAGGCTCAAGATTGTTGGATATGGGTGGCCCTCCTTCAGGTCTCTAGAGGAAGACAGTTGGCTAGGTTTTTGTTTCAAATCCCCAGACATTAAGGTTACCAAAATGGTTGACATTTCTCTAGGTATGGCTTTCCTTTTGGATATTTTACAACAATCCCAGCCCTATCAGTTACTTGTGAACATAAGCAGGAGGCTGGTAAGGACAGAGGTCTGGGTTTATATTCTGTTTTAACTGAAATATTTGAATAGTTTTGTATGTAAAATTAGTTCTGTGTGTTAAAAATTACTACTTTGAGTAGTTAGAACTGTTACTTGGGCTGTGATATTGTAACTTCTGGGGCTTGGGAACACTTGTTTGGCAGTGATAATTAGAGTGAAATTTAAATGTGATGTTTGCCTGGTGTTGGGGAAGGGGAGGGGAAAGTATTCTTAAATACTGAAAAGCCACTGGGGGTTGGGATTGAAGGGCAGTGTATTTCTGTTTGGGACTGAAATTTGAAGCAACAGGAACTGGTGGGCCTGTGACATCATACAGTACCTGATGTCTGCATACACACACTGTTAGTGGGACTGGACACACACTGGACTGTATGTGTTTGTGAGGCTTGGGAACTTTATTGGTGGGGTTGAAATTGGGTTTGTAAATAACTGCAGTCAGTATAGAGAGTAGCTGTATTCCAGGGGGAAGGGACTGAGAAAAGTGGTGTGTGCCATTATAAACACAGGGGGACAAATAGGGTGGCCATATTCCACCATGGCAGGCATCTTTGGAAGGGTTGTAGGCTGCACAGGCTGTGGGATGGCAATAATTCACAATTGGGCCTGGAGAGAGGGAGGCTGTCCACTCTGTAGACAGCTATCTTGAATCAGGAGTAAAGTATATTGGTTAAGGAGTAAGCTGGGGGAGTTGGGGGGGTGTCCAAGGATAAAGGGTGTGGATATGGGCACCAGAAGGGTGGGGCTGAGAGGAGGCTGGGGGAAACGCTCTGAAATTACAGGATGTTATGCTACAGCAAGCAGGAGGGGGGATACTAGGGACAGAGGACCCTTAGATAGGGATGTTGACGCTAAGGGAAAGTGTACGGGGTGAACATTCTGAATAAAAAGAGAGTGGAGGGGGAAGAGTCAGGAGGGGCTGTTGTGGGGAAGCCTAGTAGAGCAGACATTGAGAAGAGAGGGGCTGTTGTGGGAAAACCTAAAACAGCAGACTGTGGGAAGGAGCTCTAAGGAGAACAGGGCAAGAGGGAGGAAGAGGGCAGTTTAGAGGTGCAGTCAGGAAACTCAGGTTGCTTGTGGAGCTGACATAAGTGTCACAATGAATTTGAGCTACTAAGCAACCTAGATGGGGAGGAAGGTTGGCGGAAATGATGAAACTGATACAGAGGCCGGCGGAGGGAGTTGGATACCCATAGGGCATCACAGACCGGCAATGGAAAGGATAGAAATAGTCCCAGAGGGAGAAGGGGAAACATAAATGTTAAGCAGATGGGGAGATGCAACATATTGCAGACATGAGGGAGGAGAGCATGACTGGAGAGAAACTAGGAGACAAGGAGGTGGTGGAGGAGCCCCCCTTCAGCAGGGGTCAGTACCAAGGATGAGGACCTAGCTAAAGGGGACCCACAGAGAACCTCTGGAGGTAGGGGTACTATTACAAGGGGGGGATGGTGATGTGGGGGAAGGGGAACCCATCAGGGCCAGGATAAATGGTTCAGATAAGAGAGGATTAAAGGGGACACCTATTCAGAGGGGGTCTGAGTTAAGTGGGCAAAATAACGAGGGAGTCAGAAAGGGGAGGGTGACAAGGGGGTCTCTAATAAGGCAGGAAGACTCCCATGGAATTGAGATCATGAATAAAGGGGGGATGGGGGGCTGAGAGGCCATAGTGGAGGTAACCATAAGGATGATGGTGGTGTTAAGGTTCTGTTATTGGGAGACTCAATGATTAGGGGTATTCAGTGGGAGGGACATGGGGGTGGATGCCATAGCCAGGTGAAGGTAGTGAGTATCTCTGGGCTGACAGTGCACAGAGCAAAGTTCATGGTGTACGAACTGGTTAGGGGTTGTGGAGGGAAACTGGATTTCCTGATACATTTGGGAACTAACGATCTAGAGGGAAATAGCATTTTGGAAATCCAAGCAAGGTTCCAAGAACTTTCCAGAGTCTGTCAGGATAATGCATGCAACATTTCCTTTTCAGAGATATTGCCAGTACCAAAGGCCTCAGTGGAGAAAAAAATGAAGATCACAGAGGTTAATGACTGGCTCAGGAAGTGGAATGAAGAGAGTGGGTTGGGGGTGTTAGGGAACTGGAAAGGAGTTTGGGAGGCTAAGGGACTGTATGCCAAAGACAGGCTTCATCTTGCCCCATTAGGGAAGGAAGTCCTTGAACAGGGGATGGCTGACTACATTCAAGAAAGGTGGGGTTTAAACTTGTGAGGGGGGGACATGATAAGGGAGGAGCTGACCAGAAACCACCTCCTCCAGATGAGGGGAGTAGCCTTCAAACCCAAGGAGGAGGGGGAAACAGACTGGGGGTGGAGGTTTCAGGAGGAGCAGAGGGAGGATGGAAGTATAAGTAACCTGGGTGGGGTTTGACAAAGGGGATCAGGGATAAGGGGTGGGGGTTGGTGTTAGTAAATGCCAGGAGCTTGGGAAACAAGTTGCCAGAGTTCCATGCCATGCTGTTCGAAGGGGGGGCTGGATGTGGCAGCGGTCATGGAGATGTGGGCCAACAAAAACCATGACTGGGACCTAAACGTGCGGGGGTACACTATGCTTAGGAAGGATAGAGAGGAGGGCAGAGGGGGTGGAGTGGCTATGTTCATTAGAGATGACATAGAAATTGCTAGGGTAGAAGAGGCAGAGGGAAACATGTAGGCCTTATGGGTCACCTTACAATCCACAGCAGGAGATAAGGTCAAGCTGGGTGTAGTATATAGGCCCCTGGGTTGGGTGATGTTCTGGAGGATGGTTTTCTGGACTACGTCATTGCCCAGTGTGGACCAAAAGGGGAAGGAGTGGTGTTGATGGGGGACCTTAATATGCCAGGTACAAACTGGGCAACCATGTCCTCTAAGGTGGCCAAGGAGCAGAGACTGCTGGACGGCTTCCATGACGTGTTCTTAACACAGCATGTAGTGGAGCCCTCAAGGGAGGGGCATGTTCTGGACATGGTTCTGGCAGATGGGGATCTGGTAAGGGACCTGGTTGTAGAGGATCCCCTGACTGGGAGCGACCACAATACCGTCTGGTTTCAAATAAGCATGGGGGGAGGGGAGGGTGAGATCTAGGACACTGGCAGTGGACTTCAGGGGGGCAGACTTTGTGGGCATGGGAAATATTCTCAAGAATTACTGGAAGGGGATTACATCAATGACAAATGTGGAAAGGAGATGGGAGGTCATAAAATGGAGACTTCATGAGGCAGTCAGGACCTGAGCTAAGGTGGAACATAAGGGAGCAAGGTCACATAAACCATGCTGGTGGTCCAGTGAGGTTTTGGTAGTGGTCATAGAAAAGAAGGTGACCTACAAAAAATATAAAACAACAAGAGGGGATAGGGATAAGGAAATGTACCATCTTGCACCTAGAAAAGTCACCCAGATGGTGAGGGGGGCAAAGTCCAGTAAAAAGCAATGGCTGGCACAGGGGATACATGGAAGGGAAAAGGGGTTCTTCCGGTACATTGGGGAGCAGAGAAAAACTAAGGGCCATCTCAGCAGATTGAGATCAGAAGGAGGGGGGATGGAAGAGGCGAGGGACCAGGCAGAGGTATTTAACGAGTACTTTGCCTCTGTGTTCACTAGGGAGGGGGATGGGGTATCTACAAAGCAAGGCACGATGGGGATAGAAGCGGCAATAAGTGGGATCAGGGGAGCAACAGAAATGGAGCAAGAGGGAGGGAGAGGTACCCCAGGGGTGTCACATTAGGATAAGGATAAAAAGGCCAGTAAGGTGGAGGGAACAGATGATGCTATCTCCACCAAAAGGGTGTGGTTAGCCCTCAAGGCCCTAAAGAAAGACAAATCTCCTGGGCCGGATGGCATTCATCCGAGAGTACTATGGAAATTGGCGGACATGTTGGCTGCACCCCTAGCAGAGCTCTTCAACAGGTCACTTGAGACAAGGAGGGTACCTAGGGATTGGCGAGAGGCACATGTGGTGCCAATCCATAAAGGGGGGTCGAGGGAAGTACCAGGTAACTATAGACCCATCAGTTTGACCTCGGTGGTGGGAAAATTAATGGAGAGTATACTAAAGGAATGATTGGAGGTGTACTTGGAGGAGGTGGGAGGTCTGGATAGTCGGCAACATAGGTTTGTACCAGGTAGATCATGTCAAACCAATCTTATGGAGTTCTACGAATGGGTAACATCAGAACTGGACAGGGAAAAGCCTGTGGATGTATTATTCTTGGACTTCAGCAAAGCGTTTGACTCTGTCCCCCACAATGGTCTGGTGGAGAAACTGATGGGGTTGGGAGTAGGCCCTTTGATGGTCAGATGGATTGAAAACTGGCTAGCTGGATGCGCCCAGAGAGTAGTGGTCTGTGGGGAGCTCTCGAACCCTAGAGAGGTTGGTAGTGGGGTACCATAGGGCTCAGTCCTGAGTCCGATCCTGTTTAATGCATACATATCGGACATCAGGGAGGGTATAGGGTGTGAAATGAGTCTCTTCACTGATGACTCCAAGATGGGAGCAGTAGTTGAGGGAAAGGAGGAGAGGTTGGCCCTGCAAGAGGACCTGGACACCCTGGAAAGCTGGGCTCACACATGGAAATTAAATTTCAATATCACCAAGTGCAAGGTGTTACATCTTGGGTGGGGAAACTCTAAACACAGGTACTTCCTGGGAGGGGAGACGCTGGAGGCCTCAATAGGGGAAAAAGACCTTGGGGTCATGGTGGATGCATGTATGAATAACTCTGAGCAGTGCAGCAGAGTGGCTAGCAAGGCAAACAGGATGTTGGGATGCATCGTAAGGGGGATCACCTCTAGGAGCAAGGAAGTGATTCTGCCGCTGTACAATGGACTGGCTAGACCACTACTTGAGTACTGTGTACAGTACTGGAGACCACATTTGAAGAGGGACATACAGCTCCTGGAGAGGGTACAGAGGAGGGCAACTAAGATGATATGAGGGTAGGGGATTTGACGTATGAGGACAGACTTGAGGAGCTCTGCTTGTTTTCATTGGAGGAGAGGAGAGGAGAGACAGGGGTTACATGATTGAGGTCTTCAAGTACCTCAAAGGAATAAATAGGGTAAACATGGAGGGGATCTTTAGACTAAAGCAGGGAGGTATCACCAGAGGGCATGGTTTGAAGTTGGAAGGTGGAAGGTGGAAGGGTGAGGGGGGAAAAGAGGAGAAGGTTTTTCACTGAGAGGGTGGTGGACCCTTGGAATGCACTGCCTGGCGAGCTGGTTCAGAGATCCACAGTGGAGGGCTTCAAGAAAGGGTGGGACAGACACAGAAAGCGGATGTATCAGATGATGGCCTGTCCCAGGGAGGTGGGAATGGATGATAAAGGTTTATTGAACACAAGATGGGGAGGGCCTCGGCACCCAACTAGGGATCTGAGGTTCGAGCAGACTCAATAGACCGTAAGGCCTAATCTGCTGGCAAATAGTATGTTAGTATATGCCCCACACCCAGTCAAAGGCAACTCGAATTGACCTCCTCAAGCTAATACAGCTTTACCTCCATACTGTTAAAGTAGTGGTCATGGGGGATGATTTTAATGTCAGACTGTTGGACTCAGACAAAAGTGCTTGCACTACAAAAACATATTGTGATGCATCCTTTTTGAAAGGCATGGTGAAACAGGCTGGCCTTATGGATGCTTATGCCATCATGACTACTAAGCCTGCACATACTTTCCATAAAGGGTCTCTGTCTTCTCTGATTGATTTTTAGTTTATTTCTTCCCGTATTCCACTTTCAAAACCACAGGTCAGTTATTTGCTAATAATGATCGCTCCTTTGGTTCTGGCATTTGGAGGATGAATGCCAGCTTATTGGAGGATGAGGTCATATTAGCCAAATTAAAAATAATTGTACAGGACAGACAATTAGTACTATGTCTTTATGATTCTTTATTGGATTAGTGGAGGGATTGTAAATCTTGCTTTCAGGACTTTTTAAAGCAAAAGCTAAACAGCAAGCAGCCAGGACTAATAGTAGATATGGTGAACTTAGGGCACAGTTCTACAGGTTACTTTCTTACAAAACTTCACTGGAGTGGATTATTCTGGGCAACTCAGTGAGGTTAAACAGGAGATGTGTGGGTTCCAATATGATAAATTTTAGTCCCTAGAATATGAGCAAAAATTTGGGACCCATGCGAATTCTTTCCCAGCGAACCCATTTGCAGATTGTAAATACTGGACTGGCAAGAAATGCATGATAAGTTTAATCACTCCCTCTGGACAGACGGTTAAATGTCAGTTGTAAATCTTGAATGTAATTAATGATTATGCACAAGCACAGTTCGGAACCCCTTTTTTACCAATGATGATATGCACCTATTATTTACAGTGGCCCAGATACCTCTGTTAGAAATTTTTCAAATGGATGAGTTAATGTCTCCCTAAACAGTAGATGAGGTGGAAGAAGTGATTGCACATCTGCAGCCAGGGATTGCTCCTCACTCAGACAGCCTTCCTGGTGAACTGTTTTTAACATTTGTGACTTTTGTGTCCCCAAGAACTGTTTGCTGTTTATAACAGCTTCTTGTCTTCCACAGTCTTACCACCTTCCATATATGACGGTTTATTGATTTATTTATTTAAAAAAGGGGACAAAGGAGATTGAACAAATTGGCACAAGATTACTTTGCTTAATATGGATTTTAAAATCCTGACAAAATGACTGAGCAAAAGACTCAGCAAAGTACTGCCTGATATTATTCATGATACACAATTTTGTTCAGTTCCTGGCCGTAAGATGTTGGATGCTTTGATTTTGATCAGGAGTCATTGAGAAGGGTACTTCTGCACAGGTCTCAGGGTACCTGATGAATTATGATCAGGCTAAGGCCTTTAATAAAATATCCCACGAGTTCCTATGGTTGGTTTTACAAGCTTATGGGTTCCCTAAGTCCTTGTAAATTGGATAAAATGATGTTGTCACAAGGCCTATATTAGGCCTTATGCAAATGCCAGTCTTGGCCATAAATGCTCCTTAAAAAGAGGTTTAAGGCAAGGTTGCCCTTTCAGCCCTTTATTGTATATATTAACCATTAACCCTCTGGTACAGATTCAAAATCTTTCACCAAGTATAGTAGAGGTGCACAGTCAAACCCTTTCCATGATTAAAAGAATGACATATAGACTGTGGGCTTTCACTACCCCCCCCCCCATTAGGGAATTTTAAAGACATTGATTTCTTAAAAGTTTACACTGAAATGGTTTAGAATTTACTTGTTTGCTTACTGACAATGGCAGCTTTTGTTTGCTACAGGCTAATGTGTGACCACTGTATCTCAGAAAAGAAAAAACAACAAAGATGGGGTAGAGGTAGTTTTTGTTGATGTAAGTCTTTATATTTAAGTCAGATTGTAACAAGAGATAAAAGAAATGTGTCCCAATATTTCAGGCAAACCTCATTTTGGTCTAAAACATAATGTGTTTGTGTAACAAATATTGACCTATGAAGCTGGATCATGTAAAACTTGTGAAGCCACAAGACAAACTAAGCCACAAGTTGCAATATTAAGGTGCCTTTTGATATTTGTGTTGACCATGTGAGTAATATCAAACAGTTGCTTTATGTGTCTGCAAAGCAGAAACACAGAATAGTGTTCAAATTACCCTTCTGACTATCTCTAGTGTTTATTATTATCAGGACAGACCAAAATGCTTGTATGCACATTCTTAAGTCCAAATCTATTTATTCCTCCTAGACCTTGGTAACTGGTAGTGACAACCATTTCTAGCCATATATAATAATAGAATGTACACTATCTATACATTTGTGCTGACCAAAGATGAGTTCATACATATACTAAAAGGAGAATTACCTTGTAAGTTGATGTTTGTACTTGTTATGAACCAATCATAGACAACCATAGAAAATGATGGTGCTGTCTTCCACTATATAAGCAAGCCAGCACACACTGTTAGTTTGAAGAATGAAGAATGTACCACTTGTAATCTCTCGCTGTGATTATTATTATAATCATTAAATTCTTCCGCCATCAGCCTCATCTCCGTTCGTCTCATTTGTAATTGATAATTTAAGTACAATAACACAACGCCTACATTTGGTGCCTTAAAGACTCGGATCGCTGGTGCTGCATGCTGAGGAGGCTGCCTAACTACTGGTTGGTTAGTCTGCAGGCCCCAATAAGAAGGTGATGATGCTCGAAGACGTGGTGCTGTTGGCTTAAAGTGAGAAACAAAGGTGCACACAAACAGTTTGAGCCACTTGCTGATCAGGTGAGGTATGCTTTCCAATTTCTTTAAATAAAAGTAGTGCTTAACTCTGTAGGAACTCATGGAGCAGAGCAGGTAAGTGAAGGTGCTAGGACTTGCAAGCCGGACCTCACAGGGGAGCCGTAAGACATAGCCAGACGGACTGGGGCACCAGTGCATGGGTGGACCTGGCAGTGAAGGCTAAGCAGGCACAAAGATGAAAAATGAGTATGAAAACATTAATAGGTTGTTTCTTAGGGAAACACCTAAAGGGGGGAGCATACAAACCATGATCAACAGGCACAGCAGTATTTTAATTAAAAAAAAAAAAGAGAAACTAGCAAATACTGTACAAAGTCTGTGATAATATAGCCAGGTGGTAATTCATTAACACATGAGACTTTAAAAAAAAGAAAGCTGCATGAGCACCAAGATGTAATAATCCAGCTACAGTCAAAAATAGATAGTTTAGAAATGCAAATAAGTCAGAGACAAAATCCCTGCAAGAGAAAACCAACAGCTAAAGTTACAGTTTAGTAAAGGTACAGGAGACCTTTGTCTTTTAGATAGGATAATTCTCTTTTATTAATTGCAATATAAACTATAACACAGCTTCTGTTAATAAATAGCACGTTTGTAAGATGTAAATGTCTTAAAATCTAAAAACAAGCACTTTACAGCATGCTAACTCCTATATCTGAGCAGTTAAAATGTAGGAGTAAAAGTCAGATATGGCAAACTTATAATCGCCAATAGGTATTGGCAAGGCATACTAACAATGCCCAAAGACCTTGCCTCTTCTAATGTTAAAGAGTTTGATTCTAAATACTCTCAGTATGCTGTGGGGTGGACTAGAGCAAAGGCTAGCCACTTGTTTTCTGTGATTGCTACCATAACCAAACAAACCACCGGAGTTGTTTGGCATGATTAATAATGTTATCAGTAACACTAGCGTTTCTGAAGGACAAAAGATTCTCATTAAAAATGATGTTGGCATACTTTTAAATATGGTATTCAAGTGTCCTTGGATAAAAAATGTTTAAGTTAATTACATAAAAAGTTGTTTTCATTTCCTGTGCAATGTAACATTAGCCAAGAAGTCTAAACATACTGCCTTTCCTATGCAGTGCATTAATACCTTAAGCTGCAATATTAAAAACAATGTTGCTACCATCAGCAACATTCCGGTAGAAAAACCCACTTTACATTTGATGGGGGAGGGGACAACTCTGATTCTAAATGCCCGTGGCTGTAATATTTTCAGCATCATATATCTAAAACACATACAGCTTTCTAAGAAAACTATGGGCATTACCTCAGCAAATTGGTGTCAAATAATGTCAGTCTTATTTTATGTTAAGTATCTCTTGGTGTGTATGTATGTGTGTAGGTACTGTCTTGGCCAGCAGTTTCATTTCATGCTCTATTATTATTTAAAGATATTTTAATATCAGTAGTGTTCAAGGACACTACAAAAATAACTGGGTTTGAGTGACACTTGCATGCACACTATGTGACCTTTTGCATTTTATTTGACCTTCTTGTGTTTCAACTACCAGTTCAGACTTGATGTGTATTCCATACCTAAAGCACAATTTTTCACAAAATGTGTGTTTTTATGAAAGCACACCAAGAGTGAACCTGCAATTTAACTTTTTATTACATAAATAGCATTCTAAGTAAAAAGGACTATGCAAGGCAGTCCAGCTGAATGGGGAGAATTATTCATCACCTCCCCATACTCTTTTACTTTTTTATATATGTATACAGTACACTTTAAAAAAAAGGACTATTACAGCTGTTTTTGAGAGTTTACCATCTACAATTAAAAAACAATGGCTTTTGTTTTTATGTGTGACCATGGTGTAATCATTTTTTTTTTAAAATGCATTCTAAAAATACGTACGTACGGTATTACCATCAATCCGGATCTTTTATAAACTCAGCTGACATTTTGTCATGCTTAGGATGAGGGAACCCAGGGACGCTTGGCTTCTTTTATCCTATGGAAATAATCTTGTTTTCTTCAAGATTCCATAATAGATCCTTTCATTTGTCACAGGTGCAATAGGTACTATTATTAAGTTGGCATAGGCCAACAATATATGTATTTGTCCCACTATTACGTAGTGTAACAGGCATATTGCTATAAACTATATGTTTAAAGTGTATTATTGTAACATTACAAGATTTTATAACTTGGGTCTCAGTTAAAAAAATAATTATGTTCATCATTCTCTAGCCGCTTCTGTGATTTAAAAGCAAGGTATAATCATAACATTGTCATGGATTTACAGATGGTCAAATGGTATATTAAATTTTGACCTGCACACCCTAGGTGTGTAGTTGACGTCCCATTTTTATTTTTTCTCTTTTCATTTGCCAAAACTTAGGCTCTGTCACACCATTCTTTCATTGGTAACTCAGTTTCTAACACTTTGCAAGTTTGCAGATTTCCACGGTGTGGCACACATAAAATCTCCACGTTCAACAACAGTAATACTTTCATCTAGGTTGCCAAGACCTTCATCTTTTTCCTAAAAAAAAAAAAACAACTGCCACAGTTTTGATGTCATCACTATTTTTGTGTCTAATTGGTTCCACATAACGACTGTTGCATAAATCAAGTCATTATTACCTCTGCAAGTGTAATGTTTTTAGCAAAATTACATCTATTTGTGAAACTTTAAATCAACTGAAAAAGGTCCAGTCAGTTTAAACTCTGCAATCAAGCTTATTGTTTCTACTTACTATAAAGTTAAGTCTGGGGTAGGGGCAATCCCCCTAACTTCAGCAAGAAGATTCTTCTTCAATTGATCTTCAAGCAAGACATCCATTTTCTTCACTGCTGTTTGTTCCAAACATGGCTGATACTTTATGCAAACCTATTGCTTTACTATGGACTGTGTTTTTAATGGTTTATTGTAAACTATTACTTTTTTATGGACTGTTAATCTGTGTGCCAGGGTGTAATCAACTACCACAACACAAATGCCATGCCAGTGTGTGTGGCTGCTCCATTAAAAGGACTCAATGCACAATCTAAAGCACCCCTGGCCAGTGTGTCTGCTAATCAGCCATCCAGCAGCCAGCAATGTAAACAATGACTTTTCTACAAATTGGTATGTGGACATACTTAACAGCTGGTCTAGCTGTGCCTTAGAGCTCAAGACTGGATCACAGCAAAGCTACATGGACTGGAAACAGAAAAATGGGTCTCTTGTTATAAACAGAGCCACACCAAAGGACAATGGTGTTTATGTGTTAACTCTGTCCTACTGTCTTTGGGGTGATAATAGTGTTTGTAACTATGCTGGTGTAAACAACTCATTACGTTTTGCAGTCTCAGATGCCATATACTTTATTGTAAAACCAACCAAATGCCCAAATGTGACAACAGGGCCAGAGAGTGGACTTACATCAACACCTATTGATCAAATGCTTGTAAATAATGTAAAGTACAGTAGACTGCATATAAACTTAGATTTTTTTCTGGTTGGAATATAAATGTTAACAGTAGTTGTGCTGATACTGGTGTGTCAAAGTTTTATGACACTGTGTTGATTGACATGCTAAGTGCCATCATTTGGAGCTGTGATACCTCTCCTGTCTCTTAACGTGCAGTCATTTTTAAATCAAAAAAGATACTCATTTGATACAAATTCATAAGGCACAAGTAGTTGTAAATAAATTGCTCAGTGAAAGTGATAATGAGCACTTGATTTATAAGACAAATAACCTCTGTGCATAAACACTGAGGCAAGGGTTACCCCAAAGGGCATTTGGCTGGGAAGCCAAGTTTCAAGAAAATACAAAATCACACATGCCCCCACAATGCAAAGCATCATGGGCTGCATATGCAAATCACCACAGAATGTTATGCTGGTCCAACTTTAAGCAGAATTGCATGGTGCCAAAAGGCCTCTCACACAGTTTGCAAAGGGTGCTAACAGAAGACATAGACACGTGTTTCGTCCTACCAGGACTCATCAGTATGCCTCGTCTGTTTGACACCCCAGTGGAATGGACCAGCTATCCCTAAGGCAGTGTGCCTGGGATATATTGTGGTGAACCCATTAAAATAAAAAACTATTTAAAAGACAAAGAACCTCTGTGCATAAACACTGAGGCAAGGGTTACCCCAAAGGGCATTTGGCTGGGAAGCCAAGTTTCAAGAAAATACAAAATCACACATGCCCCCACAATGCAAAGCATCATGGGCTGCATATGCAAATCACCACAGAATGTTATGCTGGTCCAACTTTAAGCAGAATTGCATGGTGCCAAAAGGCCTCTCACACAGTTTGCAAAGGGTGCTAACAGAAGACATAGACACTTGATTTATAGCTATGCAGGAGGACCCTTAGGAGTCCTGTCTTTTAAAGTTTTACTTGTGTTGCAAGTGGTCTTAGTGTTCTTGGTAATTATAGGACTGTGTCACTTAAGACTTACTATTCGTAAAGTACGTAATGAGATGTACATGCTTCGAGAAGCTGCATTGTTGCACAAATAATAATTGGAAAATACTGAGCCAAGGGGGGCTTGTAACAAGGGATAAAGAAGTTTGTCCCAATATTTCAGGCAAACCTCATTTTAGTCTAAAACATAATGTGTTTGTGTAACAAATATTGACCTATGAAGCTGGATCATATAAAACTTGTGAAGCCACAAGACAAACTAAGCCACAAGTTGCAATATTAAGGTGCCTTTTGATATTTGTGTTGACCATGTGAGTAATATCAAACAGTTGCTTTATGTGTCTGCAAAGCAGAAACACAGAATAGTGTTCAAATTACCCTTCTGACTATCTCTAGTGTTTATTATTATCAGGACAGACCAAAATGCTTGTATGCACATTCTTAAGTCCAAATCTATTTATTCCTCCTAGACCTTGGTAACTGGTAGTGACAACCATTTCTAGCCATATATAATAATAGAATGTACACTATCTATACATTTGTGCTGGCCAAAGATGAGTTCATACATATACTAAAAGGAGAATTATCTTGTAAGTTGATGTTTGTACTTGTTATGAACCAATCATAGACAACCATAGGAAATGATGGTGCTGTCTTCCACTATATAAGCAAGCCAGCACACACTGTTAGTTTGAAGGATGAAGAATGTACCACTTGTAATCTCTCGCTGTGATTATTATTATAATCATTAAATTCTTTCGCCATCAGTCTCGTCTCCATTCGTCTCATTTGTAATTGATAATTTAAGTACAATAACACAACGCCTACACAGATAATGACAAAATGGGTATCAATAAAAAGGTTACATACTCATCTATGACTTTATTATAATTAGAAAAGATTCAGCTCAATGGTAGCATCAGTAATGACATCATATTGACGTATTCGTGAGTACTTTGCAATGTCATTGAAACTATGGAAATTGGTAGTATCAGAATTGGAAAGGTTTTGCCTGGAGTTCAGTGGCCAAGCAGCCAGCCACTACCACTTTCTGAGTTATATAAGCAGTTCCTCCGAGCCTCATTGTGAAGCTTTATTTTTTTTACAGCCGTAGGCTCTGTTGGTTTGTCCTCTGAGCTGGTTGGGTCTCCATGGCTGTCTGGAGCCTGCCCCCCCCGTCTTGCTTGTCTCTGCTGGGCTTCTGTGTTTATTTTCCTGCTACTGGTTTGTATTTTGCCTTCAGCTGTATGTGCTTCCTTCCTTTTTTGGGGGGAGCTTTTCTAAGCTCCTAGCATACTGCTACTTCAGAGCTCATACTGCTTGCTTTCAGTAACTCACAACTCTCAAATTACTTGCACTGCAACTGCAAACCTCATCTGTGTATTTCAGCTCAACTATAGCTGTTCCATGTGGCATACTCTGTTACTTTCACCTGACTCAGATTTACTTGAACCTAGCTAACTAACTCACTCATGCTTGTTCTAATTACCTCATTGCAGCAGTCCCATTGCACTGCCTGTTGACAGTGCTTTAAAAGCATTATACCTCCTTTTATTTATTGCAGTTACAACTCAGTGTACTCATTTGTTTTTACTACTGCTGCACAGGCCTAATTGCTTCCTGCTACTGCTTTGTTTACTTCCATTGCTATTGTACATTGTTTTACTCTGAGGTTAGCTAAAGCTCCTGCTGAGGCTATTAAATAAGGTTTCATACCTGTATGTGGTTCTCGGCCCATACATCGCTTCATTGTTTGTCCTATGGCGGGGACTGGGAGGTGTTTGGGGGGTCATGGTCTATGTGGCCAATTAATTTTGTTCTAAATCCTGTCTTCACCACCAAAAATCCTCAGAGTTTGTCACCTTGATTTGGCTTTGAACTGCCTGGCTGGCTTGCCTCACTATTCAGTGCTGTTTGCCCTACATTATGCAGACCTGCATGCAGGTCCAATTACTGCTCTGTTTACTGACCTACATGCGGTCCACACTTGCTTACGCAAACCATTGCTTCTTGCCTACTGCCATCTCCTCAGCTTCAGCCTGGGATTCTGCTGCACTCAATCTGCATTCGACCTTGCAAGATCTCAGCATTCAATGCTCATTACAATCTCAGCACACCATGCTCAGTCATCTCACCAGCTTTTCAGCTCTCAATCAATTTCTGGGGCATGCCAGCCATTCTATTCTGGTGTAGGGTTCCTGCAGACGATGGTCTCACTCTGCATTTAGTCCGCATCTCGAGCGTGTCCAGCTTGGGGTGGGATTCTTCTCACCTGGCCCATAGCTGGGAATGTTCTCACCCCAGGCTTGGCTTTAGCTACCTGCTACGTGACAGTAGCTTCTGGTGTAAAATTTAAGACTAGCAGTGAAGGGTGGAAAAAGTTACCTCCTCTGGCTTTAGTGTTCCACTATAAAGGTTAGCCATTGACTTTAATGGTTTCTCTAGCAAGGAACCTTCACCACATTCTCCCTGTGACTGCCTCTGGTTCACCTGGTTTGGATTTAGGTCGGTAGGCCAGGTGAGTGCCTCTGCAGTTGTTGCTGTCCTCCTGCTCCTTGGATGCACATATTGTTGCAGAGTTTTCCCATAACCTTACACAGTGTTCCCGCTACAGGGTTTGAGTGAGAGCCTTCCTCCAAATTGGAATATTTTCCACCTCCCTTTAATTGGGTTTTCTAAATTGCAGCTGCAGAGCTGTCACTAATTAAACTATCCCAAGCCTGGAGGGAAGGCGACCTAGGCCTTGGATCCCCAAAGATTTCCTCCTCATAGGGTTTTTTTTCTCTCCTCAATTGCCTCAGGTCATAACACTTGGCATAGTTGTTTCTCCTAGTTTCTTTAGGTAGGTTACATTGTTGGATGGAGGTGGAGGATGTCCTGCTGTTCCCTCTCTCCTTAGGGGATGCCCTAATCCCAATGCAATCCATCAATATCATGCTTTGCAAGCCTGGGTATTCATTACGTTATCCAACTGAGCATCTCATTGCATTATCAAGCTGCCTATGCTTCTCCACTACTACGTTACAGTTACTGCTCCTATGTTACAGTTACTGCTTGCTTTTATGCTTCATGTTGCCTCCTTTTTGGGAATGATACTACATTTCTTTTGGGGATTTCTAAGGTACCTTCAGTCACAGGAATCATCCCGTGGCACCTCTAGGGGTGGAACCCACTCTAAGAGTTCCTTGCCTTCGTACCCCTATGGGGTGGTTATTCCTCTAGAATAGAGAGTGAAAATGGCCAAAGCCAAACTAACACAGTTGCACAAGCATAACACTATACTGGCTGTGTCAGTCAGTGAATTGGAAAGGCTTTGCCTGGAGTTCAGTGGCCAAGCAGCCAGCCACTCCCACTTCCTGAGCTATATAAGCAGTTCTTCCCAGCCTCACTGTGAAGCATTTTTTCTTTGCCCCACCATCCTCCCCTCCTTCTCCAGTGGCAGCACTCTCTCCTAAGGGGGATTCCTAAGGTATCTTTAGCCACAGGAATCATCCTGTGGCACCTCTATGGGTGGAACCCTCTCTGAGAGTTCCTTGCCTTTGTACCCCTATGGGGTGGTAATTCCTCTGGAATAGAGAGTGCGAACAGCCAAAACCAAACTAACACAGTTGCACAGGCATAACAATATACTGGCTGCATAGGTCAGTGAATATAGAGTTATAATATATATAACATAGAGTTATAACAATACTTGTTGTATAAGTGTATGATTAAATTGACATACTGTAGCAGTAATATCTTTGCCGTTATAATTTAGTTGTCATCTTCATCCCCACTGTTTTCATCCTCAGCATCAAAGATCTTGTCTGCCAGGCTGGCAGAAAGAACATAATTGTCATCTTCCTCATCTGACTGATTCAGGGCCTCCTCCTGGGACAAAATGTCCACCAGTTCCTGTGGTATCATGTCACAATCACACCAGTCATATTCCAGGGTTCTTGTTTCATCAAGTTTCCACCCATGTGTTTTAGGACTTGGGATATTAGGGTGTGACACATGGACATTTTTCTAGACAAGGGCTAGGTAATTCTCTCTCAGTACATGCATTTTCAATGTTGACCTACATGGAGGTAGTAGACTCAGATCAGTGCCATCATAATTTGACAATAGTTGGCTGCTTCCTGTGTGAAATTTCTGCCTTGCAATGTCATAGCAAAGTTTGTTGATATCAGAATATGGCAACTGCCTGTACAAGCAGCAGACAAATCTTTCAAGGTCAGCATGGATGGCATTACACGTTCTATGTCAACAAGCGCTTGGAAAGTTGCCATATACTCCTTTTGTTTTCACAGGATGTTGTAGGGTTTAATTTTCCCTTTCTTAATAAATGCACTTGTGCTGTTGCACCCTGAATATGCATGCAGTGCAATCAGTGCACTACACATCTCAGCACCGTGAATCTGGATTAGAGTTTTGATGGTCAAAAGCCAATGTTTATTTGCCACTCCTGTGTCAAAGCAGATGTTCTTCTATATTTGATCACCATAGTGCAGCAGTAGCAGAAATACATCTTTGTCTTGTGATCTGATGATGATGTTAGTTGAGGATGTTGACACCGCTGCATGAAAGCAGTGAAGCAATATTCGCATATCTGCTTCTTCCTGAGATGAAGATAGCTCTGCTACAGGGTGGCTCTGTGTTGTGATTCCATCAAGGCTTGTCAAAGAGATACACTTTTCCTCACAGACAAAAAAGATTTGCTGACCTATTAGTCTTGGCACATGTTTCCTTTTGCCACTCATTGAGAAGAAACTTGGTCAAATATGTCTTGTTGTCATTGTTTGTGAGAAAGGATTTCCAATCTCTTGGTACCTTAGTTTGTGGTTAATAAGTTTTATTAATTTGACTTATTAAGAAGATACAAGCATTAAAACAGTCAGATACATTGCAAAGGTCTTACAGACTGTTACATTGGCACCTTTGTTGATGGACCTTTCACCAAGTAAAAATCTGATGATCCTTGTCTTCTGCATTCAGCCGACTTTATGGAATTATATTTGTAGGTGTCTATTACAAAGTCCAACCTTTGGTAATACACTAAAGACCTTTTTAGCTAGCTCTCCTAATGTCTGCGGCAGACCAGTCATTAACTAGAGAAGTGCATTGCCATCACAGATGTAAACTTAGTCTTCATCCCAATTCATTGTACTGAGTGCTGTCTCATCAAGTTTGTGAAGAAGGGTGTATTTCTCTGTCTTCATTGGTAGACCATCTGAAGTTGTTAATGACCATGGCAGTGGACTCAATGGATATGAGAAAGCCTTCACCATGCTAGGGTTGTTCTTTTCTGAAAGCATTAGCAGTTGCCCAAAGAGGTTTCTTTGTGCAGTCACCTGAACAATCTTCTTTTGTAAGGATCAAAGTTTATTTTATGGCTGAAGGGAAGCAAACATCTTAAGTGACTACTTTTTCAAGGGCACATGAAAGGACACTTTCAAGTACCTCAAGGGAATTGACAAAGTCCAGGAGGGTAGTATCTTTCAGAAAAAGAGATGTATAAGAACAAGGGGGCACGATTTAAAGATAGAGGGGGGATGGCTCAGGGGTACTGTAAGGAAATTTGTTTTCATGGAGAAAGTGGTGGATGCATGGAACCACCTTCCTCGGGAGGCTGTTGGGTCTAAAACAGTTGGGGAATTCAAACATGCATAGGACAAACATAAGGCAATTGTAGTGGAGGGTTGCAGGAAGTAGGCTGTTGGTTAACTAGAATCTGCAGCTTATCCAATAGAAAGGGAAATGGGCAGACTGGGTGGACCAAGTGGTCCTTATCTGCCATCAAAGTCTATGTTTCTATGTTTCTATGTAACTGTTTTGTCAATAAGCCTTGTCTCCAAAGACTGTTGAAAGGCTTCTTTTTCCCATTTTTCAGCACTGAGCAAGTAATTTTCAACATCTCCTGGGACTCATGCACCTGATGAGAGAGAGAGAGAGAGAAAAGTGCCTCTTTGACTTCTATCTCAAAAGGATTGATGAAGTTTCTGAATGCATTGATCAGCTTCTGTACATCATTCTCACTGTGTGCCATCTCTGCAGGCCTAGCATCTTTCTGAAAGGACTCCCCAGAGTCTACCATTCCAGCAGTTTCAAGTGTGGCAGTCACATAGCTTGCTCAGGCATGCCTTGTTACACACCACCAGTAACAGGCTGAATAATTCCTGCTGAATCCAACAATACCTCCACTGGACATAGCATGTCGATTGATTGTCTGTTCAATGGTCAGATCAACAGCATTTCTTGATGCTGGCACATCAGATCTACACGCATTAAACCCACCATTCCACAGCAAGACATCAGCTCCAGGATGAATATGCTCTTGGTTCAGGAGTGTCAGAAAATAGACAGATAGATACCTTGTGTAGTTTTGGTGATCCAGGCTAAGAAGTAGAGGGCAAAGATGTTCAGCACATGCTAAGTGCAGGTCAAAGTTGTTCTCCTTGGTAGTATGCAGAAATCTAAGCACCAACCAGATTCTGTCCATGTACTAAATCCAAAACTGTGCTGTCTTCCCAAGTTTACCATGCCTCATTTTCTCTTTAAACTTGAAGTACTTTTTGCAAAGTTGGTGACAAGAGTCTCTGGCAACTGCCTTACATAATGTGTCAGACCCTGGTCTTTCCACTAGCCTTTTCACCTCTTCTTTGGCCTCTTCTGCCAATGTCTGTACATCAGTGCTGTTTTGGATGATTCAGAAAGAAGACATTCAAGTGCCTCATGGGTAAGCTTATGCACCCGCATGGCCCTGTTACAGTGTTTGCCACTCAATACCATTCAGTAGAGCCACTGGCAAACACATGTGACTCAGTGATGATGTTGGCAAAGCCAGTACCATGCAGCATTTTCCCAAGGGTGCCTAAGTATGAGCAAATTGTATGGAAAACACCAATCCACACAATGAGATCACTGAACTGGCATGCATTCTGCCACATGACAGCATATTCCTTCTTTGCAACAACAAGATCAAAAGTAACAATCATGTACTGTTGGCCAACCTCTCTGGTAGCATTTTGTGATACCTGCAGTACATGTTGAACAGTTTTTTATTTGCTAGTTGCAGAATTATTTTCTACTAAAACAACCATTTCAATATTCATGATGCAATAATAATTTCATAGAAAACATCTTTATATATCCCCACCTATAGTCTATTTGATTTCCAGAACTGTTGGGTAAAAATTGTAACTTTATGATTACGTTAACATCATGAACCTCTAGATTATATTCATATGATAGAAAAACTAAAAACATTTTTATCGATACCCAATTTGCCATTACTTTTAGTCACATACTTACATTTCCTTCATGAAAAGCTATCCCTACCCCTTCAACATTGCCCTTTAGTTCCTATGAAAATTGATGACCCTTACGACCCTGTACCAAACAGAAGCTGCCAACAGCACATAGCAAACAAGTAAATTCCAAATTGCTATGATACATACTTTTCGAAACTCATAGTCTTGAAAATTCCTTAGAGTGGTGGAGGGTTTCACTATCTAGCTGATGGACTAATATGCAGACAATCTGTGCCTATTGGTATGAAATGGTCGATCAGGGACCTTGTCAAATAATATGGTTTTTACTTATACAACTTTTTGTATGCTCGATGGAGGAATGCTCTTTTTTCAAATCTTACTCTTAAGTGCTTTTTTTAACATATTCCCTTCTGTTTGGTTGAGATATAATCTTAGCAGTCTCTGAGTGGTTCTGGCCTGTTTCAAATTTTTGATCTGGCATATCAGATGTAGGTTGGTCCTACTGCAAGTCACTCTAACTCCTGAGGAGCTGTTACATGCCATATTACAGTCCTTACATCATATTCAGAGTTTGGAAAAGAAAAAGCTGTCCATGGTAGAATACTCTACTTGTTGGAGTAGTGTACATTACAGTGGCTGATCTAGAAGTCCTCTTTCTTCCTCGTTCTTTTATTTTTGGGTTAGAAGAAAATTAAAGAGGATTTATTGCTTAATGTTTTCCTTTTTTCTTTAGGTTGCCTATTTTATTATATGATTTTATTTGGTGTGAATTAAAAGTGCTGGATGCTACTATGAGGAATTCCTCCCACACTATGAGATGGGAGGAGGGGGCTTGATATACAATATATTTGACTGAGGCATAATTTTTTTCTTTTCTCCTTTTCTTATTTTCATTTTATGTATTAATTTGAGCTCATGTAAACCTGCTTGTAATGTTTTGATTTTGAAGATTTAATAAAAACTTCCCCTACTCTTCCTGCAGGGGAAACCACTGGTCATTTGCAAAATGGGCAGTCCTGGTGAGGAGTTGGAGAGGATGGACATCGTGGAGGCTGGGGGACAGGTCTCACCCCCCTGCCTCGACATTGTTGGAGACCGAGAAATTCTTTGATGCCAATGGGTCTTTGGAAGGATAGAAATATACAGTGATGCAGGTAGATATGATATTAACTAAAGAAAAACAAATAGAGCATAGCACTGCAACTGTAAGTGGCCACATATGGACAATGGAACCATTTGCAATTACTTTACAAGTAGAGGAGGAGCACTTCCATGCCAGGCAACTAGAATTGACAAAAACTTTAAACAAGATCCAGACCTCAGAAAATGAGGGAAAGATGAGCCTCCCTGACAAAGGGACTACTGATTCCAGTAATTGTCTAGCAACCACAACAGAACCTGGCACACCACCATCTATATGGCTGCAAATGGATCTTCACATAGAAACTACAGTGTTTCAAACAAATACAAATGACCAAAGCAATGCCCTAGTTTTTTTTTATGTTGTTTACTTGCAAGCGTAAGAAACATATTGTGAGAAGCAGGTTGTGGAGGCATGGCACTGTGTGGCCAATGCCCCACAACCTTTAAAGGCTTGGCCCGCTGTCCCCAATGATGTGGCACACTGCTGTTGACACTAGTTCAGCCAGCACACCATGACCTTCTAAAGTTTTAGTTGCTGCAATCAGGGGCCACCTAATCATTGCAGCATCATCCGCTGCAATGAGGAAGTGACCCCTCATTGCAGGGATGTTGCTGATGGGGATCCCAGACCCCATTTCTTGTGTGTTGAGGGGGTGCCCAGTCCCCCTCGGCTTATGTCCCCCCTCCTTCTGTATTTGCCATCGAGGGGTACCAATCCCCATTGGCATATCCCCCCATTTCTTGTGTGCCAAGGGGGTGCCCAATCCCCCCTCAGCTCATGAGCCCCCCAAGTATGTGCTGATGGGGATCCCAATCCCTATTGGTGCCAGTGCCCCCTACCCCAAAACACACAGGTGGCATGCTGGGAGCCCACTCCAGCGTGCCAAAAGTACCTGCAAAAGAAATAAAAGTCCCACAATGTCTTTTTTTACTCCTAAATAGAAGAAAATGGTCCCTCACCATCTGTGACCCCCCACAGCCCACACCCTCCCACTGTGTATCTCACCTCCCCACACCCCCTCACCCCATACTTACCTCCGGAGACCAGCGCGACGATATTCGGTGAACTGGGAACAAGTCTGCAGTCTTCAAAGCCAACCACGAACCAAGGAAATACCAGTAAGCTGTGTAATGGAATAAATAGGGTTTTTTTTTTAACTTTGATGTATATCTCAGTCATTTTTTTGGAATTTTGGCACCAAATTTTCAACATGGGGTTTTTGGGACCCCTCCTCATGAATTCTGCCACTATCATTGCGTTAATCAGCCCTGAAAGGTGATTTCACGGTCACTGCACAGAATCACTTTTCAGGACTGATTAATGAAATGACAGTGCCAGTGTTCATGAGGTGGGCTCTCAAAAAGCCTATGTTGCAAATTTGGTGGAAAAAATCCAAAAAATGACTGTTTAACAAGTGTGCGTTGTGCAGTTACTATGCACGCTCGTAACTTCATGAATTTGCAATATTTTCATGCCAGATTTTCAACACTGCAATTTTTCCACCCCTTGTGAACAGTACAGCTGTAATTTTTCACATCCTGGTCAAAATGTGTTTTTGCACTCCCGGCACAGAGTAGCGCGGTCACTGTGAGAAATCAGTGTGCAGGACAGATTACGAAAATGACAGTGACACTGTTCATGAGCAGAGGTTCTAAAATGCCTATATTGAAAATTTGGTGGAATACCACAGCTGCTGTCAGAAATCAGTGTTTGGGACAGATTACGATCAAGCAAGTGGAGAGGAGTGACCTAGACCCCGGAGCAGTTGTCAGCAGTTGAAAGAGTCAGTTGCAATTCAGTGCAGTTGCACTCAGTTGCAATTGCATTGGATTGCAGTCATAAAATAGTGGAGTTGAAGTCCACTGTAGTTGATGATTCCGTGACCCATCCAGGTTTGTTTTTGTGGTGCACTGCAGTGTGTTTTCTCTTTTCTTCTTTCCTGATTGGGGGGAGGAGGGGGTCGGGGGGCCAAGAATATCTACTGGTCCTCAACTGCCGGCACCATGCCTTACAACCAAT
This sequence comes from Neoceratodus forsteri, assembly GCA_016271365.2. Classification (NCBI taxonomy): domain Eukaryota; kingdom Metazoa; phylum Chordata; order Ceratodontiformes; family Ceratodontidae; genus Neoceratodus; species Neoceratodus forsteri. Next base: position 948,832,458 of record CM057454.1, on the reverse strand, counting down.
AAAATGTACCCCTGGGTCTTGGATATGAAGCATCCATCAATTAGGAGAGATAGAAGGAGGAGCCAGGAGCTTGAGAATGCCTGTGACTGACTGCATGAGGTGGTGGAGAGAGCATGCCTAGGTAGGAGAGGAGACTGTCAGGAGAGGGAGGCATCTGTGTTGGTGAGTGAGCAATGGAGCAAACAGCATTTTTCTGTAGGGATGAAGTTTGGTGGTTCAGCCTTTAAATTAAAAATAAGTTAACTGTGTCCACTGTCCTGACATGTCTGGTGCCCAGAGAGAGACTAGTGCATGGCTGTGCAGGTCCCAATCAGTCCTCCAGCAAAGCCAGGCAGCAGTTGTGTGAAGGCAGCATGTCAGTTGTCTGGTTGTGGTTGGGATCACCCCTTGACCCTGTCAGCTAGGCCCATCAGGCAACTCAGTGAGGAGGAGGAATGGTAGATGCACTAGTTCCACTGCGTAGAGTACCGGAGTGGGGACATGGGTCTGGGTTGGGAACCAACTCTGTGGGTTGGGAGGAGGGAGCACATAGCTCAAACAAAACACCGGCACCACCACCGAGTAGAGCAGCAATGGCAGCCTGAGCCATGGAGCCACCTGACAACAATGACTGAATCATCACATGACACCTGACCAAACTGGCAACAAGCTACTACAGTGAGCAAGGTACTGTATGGAATGTGTATGTAATGCCTGCCAGGGCTGGGCAGTGGGTAGTAGGAAGGAGGAGGATGGTCTCTTACAGACTGCTCTGTCTGTGTGTTTGCTGCATGCTGGGCTGGCTTGTCTGGCTAGTTGAGGGCTTGGGAGCTGTGTGGCCTGAGGGGCTAAACTAGAAAAGCCAAGACAGTCGATCATCATTGATCTACTGCTGGTGGATTGACTGGGCTCTCTCTGACTGTGGTGGCATTGTGAGTAAGTCAGACCCCCCATGAGGTGGTGGAGCAGGCCAGGCACAGGTGGTCGGTTGGTGAGTTCCCGGACCCACAGGAGACCTGAGCATGGAGCATGGTCGGTCTGGTCCAGTAGACAAAATGTTTGTTGTTTGCCACTGTAGGAATCAGATAGACTAAATATTAAAGTCCTCACAGCAAAATGAATGAAATTTGAAAAAACACATTAGTGTACATGCTGAAAGCTAAAACAAGTTCAGATACTGTCAGAAAATATTTTTTTGATATGCATGAGGTTTTTTAGCTTTACATTTAAACTATGGATACATCTCAGTTCTGGTATACCATACAGGAGGTATTTCCAGGGGTCCTCCGTTAAACTGTTTTTAGTCTCACAGAGTCTACGACTACTAGTAAACTAACATATATTGATGATTAGCTTTCTGTTTGCAAAAGGGTGCCTTCTAGCTTCTGTGGGGTGTTTAAAAGGCCCTACCTATACTGTATTTTATACTCTCAGTTCTTTTTCTAAGTAACTAGTATTACTGCTGCTTATTTTTCTATACTGTACACTGTCTTACTGCCCTGCATCAACTTGTTACTTTCAGGGACTTCGTATATTTTGTTGTTGTTTTGACTGGTTATTGTGCTTTTGTGTGTCCCTACTGTGTGTAGATTTGTTTCACTGCACTTTGCATTTGCATTTTAAAGAGCAGCCAGCTTCTAGCTGCTGCTGACTAGTTGCTGCTCCCTCCAACATATGCAATACCTCACCTGCCCCAGAGCTGAGGGGCATAAAAAATTCCTTTTGTTTCCACCCATTTATGAAGTATAATGCTGCTAAATCCCAATTGCTAAAAACAGAACTGCTTCCTGACCTTAACCCACCAACAAGCCCCGATGTAGACACATGCAACCCCGTTTTGTGATGTCGGAAGGCGAAGGCTGTGTGTGCGCATGCCCCATTGATTTCAAGGGGAGGACTTTTCCATACATTTTATTAACTTTTATAGTCAAAATTTTAATAAAAGAATACAAAGTTAAAAAAGTATGACAAACTACTACATAATAAAATTCAACGATGGTGAAAGTTGAAAAAAATTGGTTGGATTTTCTTCAGTTAGTTGAAGTCAGAAATTTCAAACTAGTTGAAAAAATCAGTCATAATGTGTGACAAATCAGTCATAATTGTTTTTTAAACTGACTCCGGGGTCTAGAGTGACCAAGCTCAACTGAGCTCTGTCGGGACTGCTGCGGATTTCTTTGTGGGCAGGAAAAGGTGCCAATGCAGGCAGGAGCCCAGTACAAATGGGTAGCCTGCAGCACTGGGAGACACAGAATGAGCGAGTGGGGGGGGAGTGAGTGAGCTCAACAGAGCTTCGTTGGGATTGCTGTAGATTTCTTTGTGGGCAGAAAAAGGCAGCAATGCATGCAGTGGTCCAGCCCAAAAGGGCAGCCTGCAGCAGCAGAAGCAGAATGAATGACTGAGAGAGGGGGAGTGAGTGAGCTCAACGGAGCTCTATCATGACTGCTGTGGATTTCTTTGTGGGCAGAAAGCGGTGGCAATGCATGCAGGAGCCCCGTACAAAAAGGCAGCCTGCAGTGCCGGCAGAAACGGAATGAGAGAGTGAGAGAAGGGGTCTGAGTGAGGTCAACGGAGCTCTGTCAGGACTGCTGCAGATTTCTTTGTGGGCAGAAAAAGGTGCCAAAAGAGGCAGGAGCCTAGTACAAAAGGCAGCCTGCAGCACCAGCAGAAATGGAACAAGCAAGTGAGAGAGGGGGAGTGAGTGAGGTCAACAGGGCTCTGTTAGGACTGCTGCAGATTTCTTTGTGGACAAATAAAGGTGCCAACAGAGGTAGGAGCCCAGTACAAAAGGGCAACCTGCAGTGCCAGGAGAAACAGAATGAGCACATAAGACAGGGGGAGTGAGAGACCTCAACGGAGCTCTCTTGGGACAGCAGTGGATTGATTTGTGGTGCGAAAAAGGTGCCAACACAGGCAGGAACCCAGTACAAAAGGGCAGCCTGCAGCACAGCCAGAAACGGAATGAGTGAGTGAAAGAGGGGGAGTGAGCGAGCTCAACAGAGCTGTGTCGGGACTGCTGCAGATTTCTTTCTGGGCAGACAAAGGCAGCAATGCATGCAAGGGCCTAGTTCAAAAGGATAGCCTGCAACAGCAGGAGAAACAGAATGAGCGAGTGAGTGGGGGAGTGAGCGAGCTCAACAGAGCTTTATCGTGACTGCTGCAGATTTCTTTGTGTGCAGAAGGCACAGTGCAGGCAGGAGCCCAGTACAAAATGGCAGTCTGGAGTGGCGGCAGAAATGGGACAAGTGAGTGAGAGAAGGGAATAAGCAAGCTCAGCGGAGCTCTGTCAGGACTGCTGCAGATTTTTTTGTGGGCTGAAAAAGGCACCAACAGAGGCAGGAGCCCAGTACAAAAGGGCAGCCTGCAGTACCAGGAGAAACAGAATGAGCGAGTGAGACGGGGGGGTGAGCGACCTCAATGGAGCCCTATCGTAACTGCTGTGGATTTCTTTGTGGGCAGAAAAAAGCGGTAATGCAGGCAGGAGCCCAGTACAAAAGGCCAGCCTGCAGTAGCAGCAGAAACAGAATGAGTGAGTGAGAGAGGGGGAGTGAGCGAACTCAGTGGAGGTCTTTCGTGACTGCTGCAGATTTCTTTGTGGGCAGGAAAATCCACCAATGCAGGCAGGAACCCAGTGCAAAAAGGCAACCTGCAGCAGCAGGATACACATGAATGAGAGTGTGGGTGGGGAAGTGAGTGAGCTCAACGGACCTCTGTTGGGATTGCTGTGGATTTCTTTGTGAGCAGAAAAAGGCAGCAATGCATGCAGTGGCCCAGTACAAAAGGGAAGCCTGCAGCAGCAGAAGAAACAGAATGAGTGACTCAGAGAGGGGGAGTGAGCAAGCTCAAAGGAGCTCTATCATGACTGCTGTGGATTTCTTTGTGGGCAGAAAAGGGTGTCAACGCATGCAGGAGCCCCGTACAAAAGGGCTGCCTGCAGCGCTGGCAGAAACAGAATGAGCGAGTGAGAGAGGGGGTGTGAGTGAGGTCAAAGGAGCTCTGTCAGGACTGCTGCAGATTTCTTTGTGGGAAGAAAAAGGTGCCAAAAGAGGCAGGAGCCCAGTACAAAAGGCAGCCTGCAGCGCCGGTAGAAACAGGACAAGCAAGTGAGAGAGGGGGAGTGAGTGAGGTCAACGGAGCTCTGTCAGGACTGTTGCAGATTTCTTTGTGGACAGAAAAAGATGCCAACAGAGGCAGGATCCCAGTACAAAAGGCAGCCTGCAGCACCAGGAGAAGCAGAATGAGCGCATAAGACAGAGGGAGTAAGTTACCTCAACGGAGCTCTCTCGGGACAGCGGTGGATTTATTTGTGGGCAAAAAAAGGTGCCAACACAGGCAGGAGCCCAGTACAAAAGGGCAGCCTGCAGCACTGGCAGAAACAGAATGCGCGAGTGAGAGAGGGGGAGTGAGTGAGCTCAACAGAGCTGTGTAGGGACTGCTGCAGATTTCTTTCTGGGCAGAAAAAGGCAGCAATGCACGCAGGGGCCTAGTTCAAAATGGTAGCCTTCAGCAGCTGGAGAAACAGAATGAGCGAGTGAGAGGGGGACGTGAGCAAGCTCAACGGAGCTCTATCATGACTGCTGCAGATTTCTTTGTGTGCAGAACAAGGCACAATGCAGGCAGGAGCCCAGTACAAAAGGGCAGCCTGGAGTGGTAGCAGAAACAGAATGAGTGAGTGAGAGTGGGGAATGAGCGAGCTCAACGGAGCTCTGTCAGGACTGCTGAAGATTTGTTTGTGGGTGGAAAAAGGCACCAACAGGGGTAGAAGCCCAGTACAAAAGGGCAGCCTGCAGCACCAGGAGAAACAGAATGAGTGAGTGAGACAGGGGGTGAATGACCTCAGCGGAGCTCTATCGTAACTGCTGTGGATTTCTTTGTGGGCAGAAAAAAGTGGTAATGTAGGCAGGAGCCCAGTACAAAAGGCCAGCCTGCAGCACTAGCAGAAACAGAATGAGCGAATGAGAGAGGGGGAGTGAGCGAACTCAATGGAGGTCTATCGTGACTGCTGCAGATTTCTTTGTGGGCAGAAAAAGGCGGCAACCCAGGCAGGATCCCAGTACAAAAGGCCAGCCTGCAGCACTGGCAGAAATGGAATGAGTGAGTGACAGAGGGTGAGTGAGTGACCTCAACGGAGCTGTGTCAGGACTGCTGCAGATCTCTTTTTGGGCAGAAAAAGCTACCAATGCAGGCAGGAACCCAGCACAAAAAGGCAGTCTGTAGCAGCAGGAGACACAGAATGAGTGAGTGAGGAAGGGGGAGTGAGTTATCTCACTGGAGCTCTGTTGGGACTGCTGCAGATTTCTTTGTGGGCAGAAAAAGGCAGCAATGCATGCAGAAGCCCAGTACAAAAGGGCATCCTGCAGTAGTGGGAGAAACAGAATGAATGAGTGAGAGAGGGTGAGTGAGTGAGCGAGCTCAATGGAGCTCTATCGTGACTGCTGCAGATTTCTTTATGGGCAGAAGGAGATGGCAACGCAGGCAGGAGCCCAGTACAAAATAGCAGCCTGCAGCGCTGGCAGAAATGGAACAAGCAAGTGAGAGAGGGAGAGTGTGCAAGCTCAACGGAGCTCTGTTGGGACTGCTGCAGATTTCTTTGTGGACAGAAAAAGGCACCACAGAGGCAGGAGCCAAGTACAAAATGGCAACCTGCAGTGCCAGGAGAAACAGAATGAGCTAGTGAGACAGGTGGAGTGAGCGACCTCAACAGAGCTCTGTAGGGACAGCTGCAGATTTCTTTATGGGCAAAAAAAGGTACCAATGCATGCAGGGGCCCAGTACAAAAGGGCAGCCTGCAGCAGCGGGAGAACCAGAACGAATGAGTGAGAGGGGGAGTGAGGGAACGAGCTCAATGGAGGTCTATCGTGACTGCTGCAGATTTGTTTGTGAGCAGAAGGTGGGAACACAGGCAGAAGCCCAGTACAAAAGGCCAGCCAGCAGAAACGGAATGAGCGAGTGAGAGAGGGGGAGTGAGTGAGCTCAACGGAGCTGTCTTGGGACTGCTGCAGATTTCTTTGTGGGCAGAAAAAGCTACCAGTGCAGGCAAGAGCCCAGTACAAAAAGGCAGCCTGCAGCAGCGGGAGACACAGAATGAGCGAGTGAGGGAGGGGGAGTGAGTGAGCTCAACGGAGCTGTGTTGAGGCTGCTGTGGATTTCTTTGTGGGCAGAAAAAGGCAGCAATGCACCCAGGGGCTCAGTACAAAAGGCAGCCTGCAGTGGCAGGAGAAACAGAACAAGTGACTGAGAGAGGGGAAGTGAGTGAGCTCAGCAGAGCTCTATCATGACTGCTGCAGATTTCTTTGTGGCCAGAAAAAGGTGGCAATGCAGGCAGGAGCCCAGTACAAAAGGCCAGCCTGCAGTGCCGGCAGAAATGGAATGAGCGAGTGACAGAGGTGGGAGTGAGCAAGCTCAGCAGACCTGTGTCGGGACTACTGCAGATTTCTTTGTGGGAAGAAAAAGCCAACCGAGGCAGGAGCCCAGTACAAAAGGCCATCCTGCAGTGGCAGGAGAAACAGAATGAATGAGTCAGAGAGGGGCAGTGACCCATCTCAATGGAGCTGTGTTGGGACAGCTGCAGATTTCTTTGTGAACAGAAACAGGGTGCCAACCCAGGCAGGAGCCCAGTACTAAACAGTGACCTGCAGCACCAGAAGAAACACAACGAGTGACTGACAGAGGGCCACTGAGCAAGCTCAACGGACTGACGCAATCAACATTCGGCATTGACAAATGCTTGTTTCATTTGCTGCTGCTTCAAAGATAGGAACACAAACAGGGAAAAAACTACAAGAACCAAAGCAGCAAGACTTGTTGTGGTTTCATTCATTGCTACCTCATTCAGGCTTACTTACAAAGAATAATCTCTGGACATTATAACTGACAATCCATGCGACTGGCTGGAAAAAAATCCATGAATACAAATAAATGCATAAATGAACATAATGCCCTGATTCCAGCTAAGGCAAATACAGCTTGAACTGAAACTGCTAATGCAGGGGTGGAAAAACCATAGGCTGAGAGCACTAATGCAGGACGCAGGAGCCACAACAGCTGAACCAGACTATGATATTGATTGAGGATACAATGCTAAATCCTGGAGATGCATCGGGAATAGCACAAATGGGGGCTTCTGCCCCTGGCCTAAGACGCCCTCCAGAGTCAGAAATACTACCTCAGACCTACCAGAATGGACTGCAGAAAATGCTTGAAGAGTGGCAAGATGGGTGACATCTCCAGAAACAGGGGCATGGGTGTCAGGCCCATCACCACAGCAGCAAATCACAACAGCAGGAATTGCAGCTTCTAAAAACACAGATACAAAAGCTACAAATATTACTGTACAAAAAGACAAAAAACAAGCAGATAACCCAGAAGGTTCTGCTTCACCACTTGCTTTGCCTGAAAAATTATTATTAACACAAAACCTCGTTTTGGACATAGCCTCAAATATTACAGACTCTGTAGTTCCAGCAGCCACAACTGACAATAAAACAGGGCCAGTACCTTCTAAAGGGAATATTCAAACTGCACCCCCTAAAGTCCCAAAGGCACCCTTGAATACTATAAACAGAACAAATCCACTGCCTTATGCTTCTTTCTTTCATAATCCCATCTTTCTGGCAAAAAGACATAACACAGTGTGTCTCCTGTACAATGGAGGTATGGATACACTGCCAGACAGAGTATTTATAGCAAAAACCTTACTAAAAGATTCTATGCATTTTTTTGCCAAAGAAATATATGCACTAATTCATGTTTCAGGAGAAACAACATTTGAGATTAGCTTTAAAGAGGGATTATGGTAAAACTTACTGGTATTAATAAATTCAGAATATGGATCAACATTGCCCTAATCACCCTCATGCCAAAACTGAGATCTTTAAATTACTTTGTTTAAAAGTTACAAATCATTTTACAACCATAAATTCACTGCCTGTTCAAAAAAAGCCAGGTTCAGTGACGCGCTGCTGCTGATGTCATCTCCTGAACTTTCAGTCTAGTCCTACCTTTCAGTAAACTTATAGGACCTGTTTCTTCAAAATTTTAAGATTATGTATAATGGTTTTCATCAGTAAAACAGGCAGGACAATGCAATAAACATTGTTTTAAAAACTACAGTATGTGTGTTTCAGGTTTTGTAACAAAGTTGGCAAATTAGTATTTTTTGTTTGTTTGTTTTTGATGCTTTTTTGTTGTGATCCTTTTCTCCAGGGTTGCTGGGTGCTGAGTCATAGCACACTGCTATGACATTTGCAGACTAAATACAGAACTCCAGAGATTCTGGTCAAAGTTCCATGAACTTAAGCACACTCCCCTGTGGGCCCTATTTGAGGCAACCCCACTTATGAAATCAGCCTACAAAACCATTGAAGTACTATTTCAAAATGAGGGAGTCAGTGTCACTGATCTCACCTACTGGTTAAAACAAAGATATACAGTTCTGGAGAATCCAGAAGCCATTTTTGATACAGAGCATATCTAGATGGGGGGGGGTGGAAATTCAGGTTGTTGTTAAAATCTACAGAAACAGGATTACATCATCTGCCTAACTGTTTTTTCTTAGGAAGGGATGGGAGGGAGGCTTTGTTTTATGCAGGCCAACCTAAGGCCTGCTAGAAATGCAGTTCTATGGGCCATCTTAGTAGCATTTGTGATCAGGTGAAATGCAATTTATGTCAAGAGTTAGGACACACTAGTGGGAATTGTCTTAACAAACAAAGGTGCAATTTGTGTGACAGGATGGGTCATTCTTATCAAAGTTATAGATGGGCAGCCAATAATCAGGCAGACCCCATGGATGAAGAAGAACAGAGGCTGTTTATCACAGTAGCACAAAGAGCCACCTTCCCCACAGTACCACCTACTCACATTAATACCCTTGTTTCTGGAGCTCAGACTACAAAAAGACAGGACATACACCCGGCTACACCCCCACAACAGGAGTCTCCAATGGAAGTAGTTCCAGGAAGAGAGGTTGAGGTGGTAGAACAGCTCCCCCCCCATTGCTACTCATATAGACTTGGAGTCTTCTATAACAGAACAGGAGGTCATGCCCCCACCCCTCTCACTTCCAACAGTTAAAGGGAAAAAGAAGTAAGGATTTGCAGCATAGTCAATCCAAGAGGTAATCAGCATCACAACTTGCACAAACACAAGAGCTACCACTAACTAATAGGTTTGATGCCCTGCTTACTACCCCAGAAATCTCAGATGCAGACTCAGAGGACTCCAATCTGTGGTCCTCCCAAACAGAATTGGTATCAGATCTGGAAGTCAGTGAATCAGAGTCTCAGACCCCTGCTTCACAAGAAGGAGAGAATCAAGATATTGAGACCCAGAGGAAACCCAAGAGATCCAAAAGGCAGAAATTAAAACCACCCTGAAGATGTTCTTTAGAGTAATAGTCTGTTACATCTCTTAACATACATGGAATCCATTCTTTCACTCAGTACTGTTAACGTTCACAGTATCAAAAGCTGCAGAAAAAGGCAGGCAGTGTTTACTCACTTACAACCAGTCCCATAGATATCTTATTTCTACAAGATACAAAACTGCACACAATCCAATAAATTTAAGCAGCAACTAAGGCATGGCATAATAACCCCTCCTTCAGGTCATTAGGGACAAATACCTGCTCGGGGGTAGGCATTCTTTTTAATAACTCTATTGATCTACAGGTAATAAAACTTATTGATCTACATCCAGAAAGAGCATTACTGCTAGATACTAAAATAAATAACAACTATTATAGATTTATTAATATATACGCCCTGCAATCTAACACAGATAAGATTGCTTTATTTCAGGTCATACAACCATATATCTATTCCTCACATTCTGTAATATTGGCAGGTGACTTTAATTGTGGTGTGACTCCACAAGACAGGGGCAAGCAGACCAAAATACAGAAAATTTACTGTGATAAGTCTGCCCTGAGAAAAATGATTCAAGATGCAAACTTAAAAGATACATATTACACAATTACCTGCAGGATGGATCCCACTTTCCAGAAGGGTAGATTGGCCACTCATAAAGATTTTTTTCATAGCCACTTCTATAGACATACAGCAGCTGTAGCCTATCTAAAAAAAGTAGAATTTCATGACCATAAGCTGATAGACTTTAATCTAGTAACAATCCCTTTACTAACAAATGGACCTGGTTATTGGAACTTCAACTCTTCATTGCTAGCAGATCAATAATTTGTACAAAATGTTCATTATTTTTATTCATTAAAAAAAATCAGTCTTAGAGATGTATAACATACCAGTGCGGTGGAAGGAAGATGTAAAGAAAGACTTACAAATATCTCTAAATTACAGTAGTATGATATAATCATACTAGGGAAAATCTATAGTATCTACAAAACTGGAAACTACCTCAGAAATTGCATTCCTTCGCTAGAATCACAACACATACATTTACAAACCAAATACAGAAAATTAGACACCAGATGGTACACTATCATTTGAAGCAGCATGATAACTTACAAAAACAGCAGCCTTATGGTATGTAAGGTACAGCGGACATTATTTGCCCTTTTTTAAGTTGTAAAGAAAGAGTTAAAAATAAACATATGGATTCCCTGACAGACATGGATGATAACGCTTATCCAGACAACCAAAATATTATACATATAAACACTCAACATGCCAAGGTCTTCTTTTTGGCCATACCTGTTGATCACTCAAATGCGACACAATTTTATAAGTATTTTAATATTCCAACCTGTTCTAAACATATTCTGGACAAACTGGTGAAAGACAGCTCACCAATAAAAACTGAAATAACCATCCACTCACTGAAAACTAACAAAGCACCTGGAAAAGATGATTTGACAGCTGAGTTATATAAAATACTAAGCACTGAGAGAGCCCCTGATTTGGCAAAAGTATTTCTTTCAATGCTTCAGGAGTCCTTTATATAACTACAAATGTCAGAAGGCTTATTGATATTTCTACATAGGAAAGGAGATAAAAAAATATTTGAAAAATTGGAGGCCTATTAGCCTCTTAAATATAGATTTTAAGATTTTGACAACAATTCTAAATACAAAACTATTAAAAGTTGCTTGTTACTTAATCATGCCAGCACAAACTTGTTCCATCCCAGAAAAAAATATGTCAGATCAGTTAATTTTGTTAAGAGAAATATTTGAAAGGGGCAATAAAGAAGGTGGAAAAGGAGTCCTGCTTTCCCTAGACCAGCAGCAAGCCTTTGATGCTGTAAATCACAAATATTTATGGCAAATATTACAACAATATGGTATTCCAGACTTTTTTATAAATTGGTTGCAAAGTTTATATAGAACTGCCACAATTATCCCTTTCATTAATGGATGGTATGGTCCAATGGTATCTATCAAAAGAGGGATTAGACAGGGATGCTCCTGAGTCCCCTGCTTTATGTCTTTAGTATAGATCTGCAACTGAGAGTGTTAAACTCCTCACAAGAATGCAAATTAAACCTACTACAGTTCCACATATTGCCATGGCATACACAGATGACCTACAGTGAAGCCTGCCAGAATGAAATGCAGTGTCACAGGTTTCCTGCAGGACAAAAGGGATTAACTCCCATTGAAATTGCATTGTTTGCTGCAGTAACTCTACTGCAGAATTCTGCAGAGTTGGGCTTCATCCTGGTGGGCTTCACTGTATGTATCTTGGTCAAAAAAGAAGTATCAGCTGTACAAGTTTAAATATTTGTAAAGAATATGGTGCATTTTCAAGGGATGCATTAAACATTCAGAAATGTATTGGAAAACAGTTCCATACTGCAGGATAAAGGATACAAAACATAGCAGAAATACAACTAACAGATGACCCTATTACAATACTTGGAATAAAATTTGAATCTAGTCCCCTGGATCTTTTGAACTGGGAACCTAGAATAGAAAAAGGTCAACAATTAGTGCAACAATGGAATAAATGGCACATGGGTAAAATGAAGAGGATTTCCCTAATTAAAACTTTTTTAGTTCCAGTATTTCTTTACATTAGTTATTTGTTTCCATCTCCAAAAGGGCTAGAAACTACATAACTAGGCATATTTTTTCAGGCAATATGTGGAAGACACTTGAACCCCCTGAAAAGAAACATTTTATATTTACCAATAAAACAAGGCAGTCTTCGGATGATAAATCCTTTGGTCTTTTATTACAGTGTTTATATAACAGCAAATATAAGGCCTTTATTTTCATATACTGGTAGTATGTGACCCTCCCCCCCTTATATAGAGAAACAATGAACTATAGTTCAATAACTGTAAAAATGGTAATATATGTGTAATCAGCAAACAACACACATCCCCTCAATATTTGAGAGAAGTGTTTGTAAAATTGAAATCCTGGGATATTTCCAGCCAGATGGTCCTTACCAATGCTAGGAAATTTATTTACAAGCAGGTGTTGGCTGCTAGATTCCAGGAATCAGTAATCTTCCCGGCTTGCCCGCCTAGATCCCTAACAAATCTACCTGAACTCCTAAATAAGATAGGATACTAGATAAAATGAAAGACTTACACTGTTTATGCTGTTATGAGAAATTTAATATAAAGGCCAATCAGATGCACAAACAGCAGCAGGAAAGATATTGTTCAAGAATATATTACATACAACAACTAGCGACTATGTATCACTTATTTTTACATGCATTTACATGTCAGGATTTTAGGATTTACTGGCAACTCAATGTAAAGAGAAAAGTTTTAAAAATGTTACCTATGCTGTGTTACTACACAGAGACCTGAAAGAAATCTGGAGGAAATGGGATAAAAGTAAAATGAATTTAGTACTAACAATAATAAAATGGTACATCTGGAATTCCAGATGTCTCTTTTCACTTCAACAAAAAGATATTTCACATATAGAATTAGTACAAAAAAAATTACACAAGAATTGAAAAATATTTATTATCTGGAGTCTGAAGCGATAAATAATATTGCATTAAATAAACAATGGAGGAACATACCATTGATTATGGACACAGACGTACCAGTTACTTGAATACAAATAATTTACAGTACTTGTTTATTTTAATAAGGTATTTCTTCAGAATATAAATTAAGGGCAGTAATATAATTAACCATTCAAGTAAGGATTTAAGGATTTATCATTGAAGTCCTTTAGTTTTGTCCTTAAGAGGAAGCCACCTAGTATTTTGTGACATTAACAAAATTGATATAGAATGTACTTAAAGTTTATATGAGTTAAATAGCTGGTCCATCAGCACAGCAGCAAGGTGTTCACTTGCGGAGCCAACATCCTGGGTTCAGGAACGGACTCAGCAGTTGGAGGTCTGACCAGGGGGAAAGGATTGAGCATCCCAGGGACTGCTCTCCTTCTCCAGCGATGGGAGGGTTGAGTGCCCGTCACATTTTGGACCTCTGGCAGAGACTGGGGGATCCACTGCTGCTGGTGCCACACATCAGGGAGGCAGGGTGGATGCTGGTCATCATTGCATGTCCCCGGGGATCCTTGCATCAAAAAAAAATGCCATCCCCACATGACACGAGCTTGGCCACTGTCCCCATTGCCTACCCTTATCCACAGGGAGGGTCACACTCCCATGGACCTGACTCAGGGGTAAGCCAGGTCTCACCTACTCAGTGCCCACTGGGGGGGTGCCCACCTGGCAGTACCATCCAGAGGGGTAATCCTGGGCATGGGAGGATGGTTGATGGAGCTGGGATGAGCTTTTGGGGGGACCAGGCAAAAAAAATGTATATGAGTTAATATAAAGCTTCTTTCCAGTGTATTATTTCTTGGACACTGTTTAAATATTGTAAATAATTTTTGTGTGACTTGCAATAAAAACAAATTCCCCTACTCTTTCCCAATGACCACAGAGAAGGAGGATGAGGAGGAGTAGCTGGAATGTGGGTGGGGAACTCGACCTCAACCCCCATCAGTTCTGTTAAAGAGGTCCATGATGCTGACATGCTGAAAGTCAGACAAATTATGGAACTGGAAGCAGTGGATGATAGCACAAGATAACTGGACATGGAAAGTTACCATGATGAAGACACCAACCAAAGTTCAGAGGATGTTAACTTGAAGGAACAGAAATTGAAGCAGCACTGGAGGATCGCAAAAAAAAACCCTTTAAGTCTGGTGGCTGAGGAAGATGTGTGATTTCAGCTGCAGCAGGAGCTTCTCCTGAGTAAATGGCAGATTGTCACAGTTGCTGCAGCATCAGCAGTGCAATTAACAAATACCACACTGTCAGAAACAGCTGAGCAAGCTGACACAGCTCAGAAGGTTGGGGAAGCACTGGGAATGTGGAGAAGCACTTGTAGCATAAAACCTGCAGGTAAAAACTCTAGTTCTGGCATTGACATGACTTTTGAAATGCCAGCAATTGACAGCTGACAGGAAAAAGACTCTACTGAGGGACATATTAGTAACAAGTCTTGGTCTCCAGAACGGACCCTGCAGCAAACAGGTTGGGTACTGAGCTTTGAGAATAAGTGAGTTCATGATCCTAATGATCCAGTTGTGGCACATCTCACAGCATCAAATACAAAGCTTCAAACAGAACAAGTGCAGTTCACTCCTACCATGCAGAGGATTACAGAGATGTCTGGGGCCTAGATATATCAACCTGTTGCACACACTGAACAAACAGACATTGAAGGACAGTGGACAGATACAGAGATGCTAGAAAATGATAGGAAAGTGCATGCACCCTCTATGAAGGCACCATAAACAGTGGAACAAACTGTGTTAAGGCCACAAAATGACAATGCCCAAGAAGGTACCTCAAGGGATTTTATAGACAATGTACCACACAGCCCCAGGAGGTCTGCCCCATAACTGCCACTAAACAGGATCCTGCACAAAAAGAGGTCTTTAAGCCCCTGTTTAAGCTTTTTGATTTGTTCCAAAATAGGGGGAGCTGGCTCTGAGGAAGAATGCAGTAAGACTTCTATATAAAGGAGGACAGGAAACTGCTCCAGACAGGGTCTATATAGCCAGAACTTTATTAAAAATGTCAATTACATTTTTTTCATCAGAGATATTTGCACTTAGTCACACTAGTGAATCAATTTTGATGTTAGTTTTAAGACTGTGGCAAGCATGAAACAGTTTTGGGAAAAATATAATGTGCTGAAAGACATCCCTTTATGGTCACCCTTTTTGCTGATCCCAATTACTAAACCAGCTATTCAGACCATCACTGTAATGTTCAAAAATGAGGAGGTTAATATCTCTGATATCTTAATCTGGTTAAAAAAAACATTGTGAGGTTTTAGAACAACCTTCACCAATCACTGGCAGTGAGCAAATTTGGACAGGAGGATGGAGAATCAAGGTGAAATTGTGTCAATCTAATACAATCCACCTACCAACTAGTTTTTTCTGGGCATGGGCAGAGGAACCTTGTTTTACCTGGGTCAGCCTAAATCATGTCACAAATGCAGGTCATGAGTACATCTCAATAATGCCTGTGACACTCCAATATGCAATCATTGTTTGGAGTATGGGCATGTGGCTTTTACACATACTAATTCATTCAGATGCTATTTGTGTGAAGGTAAGGGACACTAATATGTTCAGTGCCCTTGGGCTTCCCACAACAGGGATGACAGTCTCTCTTCAGGAAAGTATCATTACTAGGGCACAACAGCAGGGAGCAGCAAAAGCATCAGAGCTCCATATGGAAGCTTTGAGACAGAGCAGGTTGCATATCCAGACCAGGTCTTCCAGATGGATACTTCATCCCAGGAGGAGCCAGAAATTGAAGACAGTGCTGCTGATAGTCAGGTTGCAGAGGATAGTGCAAACACTGATCAGGAAAAGGAAAATGTTATTGTAACATTAGACCACAGTGAAGTTCATGGAGAAACATATGCTACTACCACACATCAACTCTTCAAGAAGTGCCCAGCCCCTTTTATTGGAGGAACCTTCTTTCCAGACTAGCAGTAAAGAGAAGAAGAGGCCTAGACAAAAGACAGACAAAGGAAAACATTCTAAGGGGAATGAGAAAGTTACAAGTAAAGTTACCACTGGTATAGTAACAGTTTCCAACAAATACTCTGTATTTGTCTCAGGCAGACAGTAGGGAGACACAGAGGGGTGAGGAAGAGGATTCGGAAGGAATATCAATGACATCTTCTGTAAATGATCTCTTATCAGACCAAGATGAGGTAAACATGGAATCCTCAGTTGTGAAACAGGTTAAATGGAAAACTAGGTCCCAGAGGTCCTAGTGCAGACCAATAAATACTATAACAAACAATGTCTACTTTAGAGATGACCACACTGAATGTAAACAGCATAAAAAGTTATAGGAAGAGGTTGACAGTACTACAGAAATTGACAGAAAGTAAGAGCAAAATTATTTGACAAATTGGGTATCAAGTTGGTTATATAACAGGACTCAGATGGTAAAAATAAATGGAGTTGTCTCTGAACAGGGCTGAGTTACTAGTGGGATACCCTAGGGTTCTGTCCCAGGACCCACACTCTTTAACATCTTTATCAGTGACCTTAATATCTCTTCATTTAATTATATTTCAAAATGTGCAGATGGTACTAAGCTTGGTGGCAGAGTAGATTCATGAAATAATATATCCATGTTAAAACAAGATCTTATTACTATTGAATCATGGGCCAAAAGGACCCTCATGACATTTAATATTGATAAATGTACAGTCCTACACTTTGGTGTTAAAAACCCTTAAACTAATTACTTTCTAAATAACGCTTTTCTAAAAAAATCAAATTGTGAAAGAGACTTGGGTATTTTGGTAAATAATAAATTATCTTGTTTCTCACATTGCAATAAAGTAGCAAGAACAGCTAATATATTATTAAAACAAATTAATAATCATTTCCTTAATCCAAACAGTGTTTAGTCCTATTATACAAAATATATATTAGACCACATTTAGACTATGGATCCCCTTTTTGGAACCCATATTTAAAGGGAGATATAAAACAATTAGAACAAACCCAGAGACGTTTTACTAAAATGATACCAAGTCTTAGAAATAAAACCTACGAAATACATCTTAAAGAAACTGGACTGAACCCACTTCATTGAAGAAGACTCAGGAGGAATATTCTTTTCACATATGAGGTACTCAAATCACTGATACATATGAGGCAATGCAGATTAACCTTATCAAATAAGTGTACAGTAGGCAGATGCCATAATAAACAGCTTACTGTTGAATGGGCAAATACCAATACACATAATAAATACTTCTTTAATAGGGCATCCCAACAATGGAATTTACACCCACAAGAATTAATAGAAATAACTACATTTGATACATTTAAAACAAAACTTGCCATATGGTTAAATTTACGTAACTGCTAATGAGCCAGTATTGAGGGGGGGATGATCTTGATGGGTTTAGGCCTCCTTTTGTCCCATGTAAAATCCAGTAAATACAGTAAATCCAATCTATATTCAAGGATTCCACCATATCACGGTGACAGGAAAAACTGCAACCATCATTAGGGCACAAGCACAATGCCAATGGCAAATATCACACCAGGCAATTGTGCCACCTGACCCCAAGTGTGCCCAACACCCCAGGGCATGTTCTGCCTGTTTGCAGGGAGCTGTGACCCTCACACCCCCCACTGTAGGGGGCACAACACTTGGACGGTGCCATCCCTGCCAAGTACCACAAAATCCTGCATGATGGGTGAATTGATTACAGCACCCCTAATTGCGGCACCCATATAATGTTATACCATATTCAAGATACCACATTGAAAACTTCATATGAAATCAATCAAGCAAGATATCTGTGGTCTAAGGGGGTCCTCTACTGGTCAAATGGAGAACACACATGTGAAGGGGTGGGCTTTCTTTTTAACAATAGTGAGTGTAAAGTATTTAGACTAGTGGACATTCATCCAGGCAGGGCTCTATTACTAGACATTTCATTTCACAGCAATAAGTTATGCCTGATAAATGTGTATGCACCTCAAACAAAAGCTCTGAGAGCAGACCTATTTAAGAGAATTCAACCATATTTGCACATGTCAAGGATAGTAATATGGGGGGGATTTCAACTGTAGTGTATCTAAAAGTGATAGAGGTTTGTAAACACACTATTTTGTGATACTAATGCTTGAAAATATATCCTAGAAACTGCTAATTTACAGGATTCCTATAGGAGTAATCATGAAACTGGTGGGAACACCTATTTTAGAGGAACTAATGCTTCAAGATTAGATTTCCATTTCGTAGCAAAGTCAGTTTCAACTTCTACTGCTGAACTGCAACTCTAAGAGTTTTTTCATCATAGGGTGGTAGTAGAGAAACTGCAGTGGGCAGAAACCCCCATATGTAAAAAAGGAGAATGACACCTTAATAGCTCCTTACTTAAAAATAAAGAGGTGGCTTACCATTGGAAGAAACTGTGGACAGTTAGGATCTTCATATTATGTGTTTATGGTAACATATTAGACTGGTGGGAGGACACAAAACAAATGATTTCCAGATTTTTCCAAAATTATTCTGGAAAGACAGCTACTCAGGAATATCTTAATTATTTAGGGATGCGGGCCCAATTTCACAGGTTACTCTCTAAAACATAAACTGACAAACTAGATTATTGAGCACAGATCAGTGGCCTAAAGAAATAAGTGTGTAAATTCCAATATAACAGGGCTAAATCTTTGATACAAGAGATAAAATTTGGGACACAGAACAAGAAATAGACATTTGACCTGTACAAAGACTGCAACAAGAGAACTGAACAAAGAAGGCCTGATTTTCAAACAGCTCCTAGATCACTGCAAGTTGCAGTGATCTGGGGCTGCAGCACACTCCAGCTGCATCAGGGGCCCTGTGCCATAGTCAGGAAGAACTAGGACCCTGTGCCACAAACTCAGGAGTTGTCACACCCATAGGCATGTACCAAAACAATAGGAGCACCTGTGGGGATCTGGTCAGCCACCCGGCACAACATGAGAGGAGCTGGGATGGTGGGGGGGCAAAAGCATGCCACACAGAAGTGGTCCAGGGGCAGAAGGGGTATGGGTTGCCATAGTGGGAGGTTGGGAGGCTGTGGGCATTGCCATCAGTGAGGTTGTACCCGGCAGAGCTGCCAATTCTATAGCAAGCATGGCAATGACATGGTACTGTGGGGGGGTATAGGAACACACAGTGCCATGGCCCTAAGTGGGCACAGCCCTGGCAGCAGCCCTAGCCTTGGACTCCAGAGAATGGGGATTACCTTTTTTTTTAAACAGGGGATTCAGGATAGGGAGGGGGGGTTCCCTAGACAGCAGAGAATAATGGACTGTCTTTTTTTGAATTATTAAGGGGAATCAAGGATAGAGAGGGGGGTCCGCTAGACACCAGATAATTTATATGTGTGTGTATATATATATATATATATATATATATAATCACATGCCCCCACAATGCAAAGCACCATGGGCTGCATATGCAAATCACCACAGAATGTTATGCTGGTCCAACTTTAAGCAGAATTGCATGGTGCGAAAGGCCTCTCACAGTTTGCAAGGGTGCTAACAGAAGACATAGACACGTGTTTCATCCTACCAGGACTCATCAGTATGCCTCGTCTGTTTGACACCCCAGTGGAATGGACCAGCTACCCCTAAGGCAGTGTGCCTGGGATATATTATGGTGAACCCATTAAAATAAAAACTATTAAAAGACAAAGAACCTCTGTGCATAAACACTGAGGCAAGGGTTACCAAGGGCATTTGGCTGGGAAGCCAAGTTTCAAGAAAATACAAAATCACACATGCCCCACAATGCAAAGCACCATGGGCTGCATATGCAAATCACCACAGAATGTTATGCTGGTCCAACTTTAAGCAGAATTGCATGGTACCGAAGGCCTCTCACAGTTTGCAAAGGGTGCTAACATTGCATTTTCTTGACAGCTTCCCCGCTAAATACACAAAACCTAGCCTCGAGCATTTATAATAGAGGTTCTTTTCTTTTTATATATATATATATATATATACATATTACATGGGGCCCACAGTCGGTGGGTGGGAGGGATCACTAGACACCAGGGATTTTTTTTTTACATTGGGCCAGCACTCAGAAGTTGGGGGGGCCACAAGACAACAGGGAATTTTAATATACAGTGGGAGGTGCTCAGCAGGGAGGAGTAGATGAATGTATTAAACTGCAGAAAAAAAGCCGTGACAGTGATCAGTTTTGTGGATTTTTTTTCCCTGCAGTTTAATATATTAACCTGTAGGCTGCACATTTATTCTACCATTTTAATGCGGAATTTCCATGAAAGTTGGCAAAATGATTTCTGGACTTTCACGCAAATTCCACCAGTGGAATTTTTTTTTTCCGCACATCTCTAGGTCCCCATCAGTTGTTTCAGGAAGAAGGCACAGTTAAACAGTTTGCAATTCTGTGTTATTTCTGCAATCAGAAACTGTTGTGCTTCACAAAGGAATATTCTAAATGATGCAGCTAAAGGTAAGTGACAGGGCTGAAATTATCTGATTCCAGATAATCATATAAAGTACTCAAGGATACAGCATGCTAAAGGTTCCCAAGAATATGCTGTAAAGCCAGTGAAGAATTATTTTGGATTGCAAACATGAGTGTAAAGAGATTTTATTCTAGATGATGGTTCTTCTAGTTTCTCATTTAGACACAAACACTGCAGCTATTTAGATATGCCAGTCCAAATAGAGAAGTAATAACTGTAAGCTGATTGCTGCGCTAGAAGATAGCCTTTACCCACAGGTCATATAAAGATATTGAGACTGTTGGATCCTTTGTGCTCTTCTGAGCTAACTGGAAACAAGTCAGATACATTTGCATATTTAAACATGTTTTTCTCTTTTTAATTGTTTAAAAATGTGCAACTTACAGCAAGTAAATGTGGCCAAGAGAAGTCCTTTACGTGAATAATCAACCATGCACAGTGAATTAAAATAGACAATAGACACTTTTCCATTGTAACCTCTGAGATGTCAAGCACATAAAATTAAACTGTACAAATTCACAGTACAGGCCATATGTGGTCAGTGCTCAGTAGGAAAATTCTCATATGAAACTGATATCCCATATGGAAAACATCTATGTTCTTTTAATATCTGAAATATATCCTTGTATCCCCAAATATGTTTTAAATATATGTCAGATACATTTACACTTCTCAGATACATATCTTGAAGAAGGAACTAGAAGGAGTCAGGATCAGATGTGTTTCAGTACAGTAGCTGCTTCTTCTTGTTTTTACAGAGTTTCTTGTGGATTTTACTTGTTAGAAGGTTATTTCTTTTCTTTCTTACTACTTCTAAGGGGCTAGCAGGGCATTGTTTTTGGGACTGTTGGAAGTTTGAAAACTGGTTTGTTGGCTGTAAGTGGGCTCATTTGTTGGATGTTTCACTGTGTAACAGGTTGTGCTGGTGGAGGCCTATTTCTTCTGATTTAAAACCTATTTGGTGGGATTTGCTTGGGGCTGTTTCCTTGCTTGCAGGGCCTGGAGGGGCAGACACAGGGCTGATACACTCTCTTGAGAGTTGGGTGTGAGCCCTAATCCACCCTCCCCTCCCAGAGCTCTGCTTATTATAGGAGAACACGTGCCTGCAATTGGAGAAAAAGGCTGCAGGTACAGCTCATGTAGTTCTAGCCACTGGGGGTTGGATTTAAAGGCTGGGAGAGAGGAGCTTAGGGAGTTGTTCACTTCCCTTATAAGTTTACTGTGTTGTACTGCACCTAGTAACAGAGTTACCGGTTTACTGTGGGACTGTATCTGAGATTAGTGGGTGACCTAATTAGTCAGTAGGGGTGTATCTTGGACTAGTGGGGAACGGTGGCTCACCCAAGGAAACTTACTTGGAGGGGGATGGGACCACACATCATTAGGGCCGGCATCTTTGGGAGGGTGGTGGTGTGCACAGGGTGTGGGGCAGCCATGATACTGGACTGGGCTTGGAAGTTCGGTGGTTGCCCAGTGTGCTACCAGCTGGCACAGTTTAGGGAGGAGGTTGCAGGGATTAGGAGACAGCTGGGGGAAAGGGGGAGATGCGGTTGGAGAAGAGAGCAGGAGATCTCCCAGGGGTTGCACCAAGCACTAGGGTGGAGGCATAGGAAAGGAGTGCAGGAGAATACTCTGGGGTCACATAGGGACCCTGGAAGAGGAGCCAAAAGGGGCACTACCAAGGAAGCAGGCAGGTAACTGGGGACCCTCACAAGGGTGCCAGAGGACAACTTTCTCCAGGAAGTAGGCAGATGGCTGGGAGCTGGACAGAAGGAAGCAAGGTGGGGAGGTGGATCGGACCTTATGCTCAGTAACCACTTCAATCTCTTCTTCTGCTTGAGGATAAGGGGTGATGTAGCCAAGACAGGGTGGTTAGAGATGGAAAGGGAGTGGGGGCAGGAGGCAGGGGCTGGATAGCAGGAGGAACGGGTGGAACCTAGAATGCAGGAAAATGGGGGGAGCAGTAGATCAGAGCAGGAGGGGCAGGGGGAAGAGGAAGGAAAGTGCAAGAAGAAGGACCAGTTGGGAGGAAAGGGCAAGGACAAGGACCAGAAGTACAAGGATGATACAGTAAAGGGAGCTGAGGGTTTAGGCCGGGAGAGCATGATAAGCAAGGAGGGACTGAACTGAGACAGGAAGGAAGGGAGGACGAGCCAGGCTAGTTTAGTGGATGGGGGAGAAGGACCAGTCACGAGCAGTGAGGGTGGAGTTAGTGAGGCACAGAAGGATACTCGGGAGGAGGAGGCATAGGATGGGAGAGGAGGGGGTGGCCAGGGTAAATGAGGGGGCGGCATGAGGCACCCAGATAGGGGGAGGAACAAGGAGCCGGCTGAGTGGAGGGGCCGGTAGAAAGGATGAGGGACATGGAAGGGGGGGAAATGGAGGAAGGAGGCGGTCAGAGTGCTCCTGTTGGGGGATTCTATGATCAGGGGTATCAAATGGGATAGGGAGGGGGAAGCCTGGCCAGTTAGAACAAAATGCTTCCCTGGACTAATGGTGCACAGGGCCAAGCACGAGGTATATCAGCTGGCAAAGGTTTGTGGGGGTTCCCTGGACATACTGGTCCACCTGGGTACAAATGACATTGAGGGAAATAGCTAGCTAGAGATACAGGCAAGGTTCAGGGAGCTTGCCAGCGTGTGTCATGACATAGGGTGCATGATTTCCTTCTCGGAAATCCTGCCAGTGCCAAGGGCTAGTGGCAAACACAATAGGAAGATTAGGGAGACAAACTAGTGGCTCAGGGAGTGGTGAGAGGCCAGAGGGTATGGGTTGATGGGGGATTGGGGGGAGACCTGGGAGGATAAGGAGCTGTATGCTAGAGATAGACTCCATCTCAATTTGGAGGGAAGGGGAATCCTTAAGTTTAAAATAAAGGGGTTCATTGGTGAAAAGTGGGGTTTAAACTTGTGAAGGGGGAGGGATGGGAGAAAAGGCTGTCAAGGGGAGTCCGATAAAGGAGGGACTCTGTCTCCAGCACCCTGAGGAGCTGGAGGAATATGGGAAAAGGCCGACTGGTAAAGTGCAGACCAAGGGAAAACAGAATCCCCATGGAAACACGAGCAGGGGAAATGGAAGTATAGGGAAAGGGTGGAAGGTAGTCCTGCTGAATGCCAGGAGCTTGGGCAATAAAATGCCTGAGCTCCAGGCAATGCTAACTGAGGGAGTGGTGGATGTGGCAGTGGTCACTGAGATCTGGGCCACCACAGGACACGACTGGGACCTGAACCTAGAGGGTTACACTATGTTCAGGAAGGACGGGGGAGGGAAGAGGAGGAGGGGTAGCAATAATAGTCAAAAACTGCATTGGCATGGGGGAGTAGAGGAGGCAGAGGGAACCATGGAGGCAATTTGGGTCACCTTAATAATAAGGGAGGGCAAGAGAGTAAAAATAGGAGTGGTGTATAGACCCCCTGCCCTGGTGGAGGAGCTGGAGGAGAGTCTGGTGGTAGATGTTGGGAGACACTACAGATTGGGCAGGGGAAGGGTGGTGGTGTTGGGGGACTTAAACATGCCAGGAACAGACTGGGAGACTATGATATCCTCGCTGGTCAGGGAACAGAGGTTGTTGGACGTCTTTCAAGATGCATTCCTAACTCAGCAGGTGGGGGAACTGACCAGGGAGGCAGAGGTACTGGATGTGGTCCTGGCAGACAGTGACCAGATTGGGGGCCTGGAGGTAAGGGACCTGTTGGCGGGGAGTGACCATGCCACGGTCTGGTTCTGCCTGGACCTAGGAGGGTTAGAAAGCCACACAAAAATGGAGGTAACTGACTTCAGGGGGGTGGATTTTAAGGAAATGGGAAGGATTCTTAAGGAGCATTTGGATGTGATTGGGTCAGACATGGACGCTGACAGTAGGTGGTAAATAATCAGGAGAGGGGTGCAGGATGCTACCAGCACCTGTGCCAGAGTAAGACGAAAATGTGGTAGGGCCCAAAAACCCTGCTGGTGGACCAGGGAGGTCCAGCAGGTGGTGCGGGGAAAGAAGACAGCCTATAGGCAATTCAAGTGCTCAAGGAATGGAAGGGATCGAGGGGAGTATGAGCTGATGGCTAGAAGGGACACTTGGGTGATGAGGGCAGCTAAGGCAAGGAAGGAGCAGAACTTGGCCAGGGAAATCAGGAGAGGGAACAAGGGGCTCTTTAGATACATTGGGGAAAAACAAAGGGTGAAGGGGCAGATTAGCAGGATTAAAACAGGGGATAGATGGGCACAAGACCTGGGGGAGCAGGCTGAGGTACTAAATGAGTATTTCACCTTAGTTTTTAACCAAGGAAAATGGGGTGCTGCGTCATACATGGGAGGAGACAGTGATACCGAGAAGGGGGGACCCTTACCGATTGGCGGGTCTGGGGAGAGGAGGAGGCATCTCTTGCAGGAGGGGGGAAGGCTAAGCAGGTAGAAGAGGTAGCAGAGGTGGAAATCACAGCAGAGAGAGTGAGGGAAGCCCTCAGGTCCCTTAAGACAGAGAAAGCACCGGGGCTGGATAAATTGCATCCAAGAGTGTTGAAGGAACTTGCGGATGTCCTGGTGAAACCCCTGGCAGAGCTTGTCACCATCTCTCTGAGGACAGAGTGGGTGCCCCAGGACTGGAAGGTGGCACATATAGTGTCTATCCACAAGCGAGATCAAGGGAGGTGGCAGGGAACTACGGGCCTGTCAGCCTGACATCGGTAGTGGGCAAGGTGATGGAGAGCATTGTCAAGGAGAGGCTGGGGGGGACCTGGAAAAGTCAGGGATGATAGACAGCATGGATTCATCCCAGGGAAATTGTGTCAGACAAACCTTGTGGAGTTCTATGACTGGGTGATGAGTGCCTTGGACCTGGGTAGACCAGTGGACGTCCTCTTTCTAGACTTCAGCAAGGCATTTGACTCTGTTCCTCATGAGGGTCTGTTGGATAAGCTGGGAGAAATGGGGTGGGGAACCAGATGATCAGATGGATAGACAATTGGCTCCAGGACCAGACCCAGAGGGTCGTAGTTGGCTGGATAGCCTCATCCCCAAAGAGGGTCATTAGTGGGGTAACACAGGGATCAGTCCTCGGGCTCCTCCTGTTCAATGCCTATGTCTCTGACATAAGGACAGGTATCAGGAGTGAGATGAGTCTCTTTGCAGATGGCTCAAAACTGGGGATGATGGTGGATGGGGAGGAGGGGAGGGTGGCCCTACAGGGGGACCTGGAGGCTCTAGAAAGATGGTCTAGAAAGTGGAAGCTGAGGTTCAATGCAGGAAGTGGAAGGTACTGCACCTGGGGCTAGAAACCCGGGCCAAGTGTACACCCGGGGAATCTTCCAAGTCTCGATGGCTGAGAGGGACCCTGGGGATGGTGGTGGATGTCAAGATGAACAACTCAGAGACTTGTGGAGGGCAGCAGCCAAGGCCAACAGGATGCTGGGATGCATCGCTAGGGGATCACCTCCAGAAGGAGGGCAGTGATACTCCCTCTGTATAACTGCTTGGTGAGGCCACACCTCAAGTACTGCGTGCAGTTTTGGAGGCCACACTTAAAGAGGGACATTAAACTCCTGGAGAGGGTCCAGAGGAGGGCAACCAAAATGATTTGGGGCTTGGGGGACAGGACCTATGGGGAGAGGTTAGAAGAGCTAAATATGTACACATTGAAAGAGAGAAGGGACCGAGGGGACATGATAGAGGTCTTCAGGTACATGAAGGGGGTAAATAGGGGAGGAGCAGTCAGGGTGCTTCAAAGGAAGGAGGAGGGGCAACTAGAGGGCATGGGTGGAAGCTGGAGGGGGGAAGATTCAGGGGAGAAAGGAGGAGGTGCTAATTCACTGAGAGGGTGGTGGAGCCATGGAATGCACTGGGGGGGGCTGGTGGAGGCAGAGATGGTGAAGAGGGTTCAAGAGGGGTGGGACAGGTACAGGGGAAGGGTTCTGGAAGCAAAATCCAGTGCAGTGAGAATATCCAGAACTGGGAAGGGAGAAGCCAGAGAAGGTGAGGGGGCAGCAAGATCAGCTCCCAGAGTGGGGGCTGACCAAACGAGCAGACACGAAAGACCATTAGGCCTATTCTGCTGGCATTTTAGTATGTTAGTATATACATTTTAAATATATGTTTTATATAACAAATAAATATGTTTTATACTTTATAAACATGACTGGACTATATATTATTTATTTATTTACTTTTGATAACCAGGTGAGTGCACTAGGTATAGAAATGCCTATTTTCAGGCACAACCCGGGAGAGAGACAATATAAAATACAAATGCACATACATGTGACGCAACACATGAGATAGGTATAGAAAAGCAACATAACACTAAACAATTGTCTCAGAGAGTAAATCATACTGGAAGGTAAGGACAAAATTCCAGTATGAGGCAAAACAGGAATAACATTTAGGTCAAAATACATAACTTTTGACAAAACAGAAAGTGAAACAGGCATTGCATATGAAGGTTACACACAGCAAGGTACAATAAGTGTTAAAATCTGAGGATGAAATGAGAGAAGGAGGAGAGGAGATAGTGAAGGGAAGGGGAACACATGTGAGAGGTGAGAGAAATAGAACATGAGAGAAAAGTTATATAGAGAGGCAGGGAAGTAGCGTACAAGAGGAAGGTTGTTTCTGAAAGAAGGGGTGGGGAGAAGAGAGAGGACTATGGTGGATTGAAACAGGTGCATGGGTTGAGTTGTGCAGATGCTCCTGGTGGCGTGTTTTAAAAGCTAGCATGGGTAGGCTCTCCATGAACAGTTGGAGGTATGAGTTCCAGTAGTTGGGGCCATATGTGCGAAGGCATGTGCCGCATATTTTAGTTTACATCTGGGAATGTGGAAAGGGGCTAGGTCAGTGGATTGGAGCCCGTAGGAGAAAGGTTGTGTGAGGAGCAGACAGGCAAGTGATGATGGGATGCCAGATCTGACCGTGTTATCAATTAGTGACCCAAGGGACTGGAGTCAATGGGCAGAGGGGCTGGGCCAATTTAGGTCAGAATAAAGCTGGCAATGGTGTTTGTAACATGGGGATGCAGAGGCATAACGGCAGATATTGTTGTAAGTGGTGTCCCACTTATGGAGGGAGGATTTAGAGGCAGATAGGTATGTGACTGATCCATAGGACAGGGCTGGGAGCAGAAGACCTTGAGCCACAGCCAGTCTTGCCGATGGGATAAGGGCATAGCTAGTGCGATAGGCACCTCCTAATTTAGCGTTAACAGATTTACAGGTGTTAGTTATGCGGAGGTCAAAATCCAGGGATTCATCCAGAGTGATGCCCAAATATTTGATGGATTTAGTGCTAATCAGTGATGATCCGTCAGCACAAGTGATTTTTAGGGCATCAGGGATTATTTTAAGTCTGGCAGGTGATCCAAAGAGCAAGTTTTGGAATATAAATACCTCGGGGTCTGGTTTGATAATCAATTAAAATTTGATTTTCATATAACTAATACATTATCCAAGATAAATAAAAAACTGGGGGCGTTTAGGCGGTCTAGTTTTTGTATAAATAGAGTAATGAGGGCGACTATAATAAACCAACTTATTCTCCCCGTGTTAGAGTACGGTAGCCATGTGTACGGTCTTGCTACAAAGGGTTTGTTATCTAAAATTGATGTAATGCATAACCGTTTAGCTCGATTTGTACTACGAAAGGACTATCGTGAACATCATTGTAATTTACAAGAGGAATTGGGTTGGTTGACTCAGGAAAGTAAAAGGAAATTATTTTGGGCAAAACAGATATATAAAGTGGTAAATTCAAAACAACCAGTGTGTTTTTATCAAAAATTAAAAAAAAATCATATGTTTATAACATGAGAATTTCTAGTATTAGAAGTTTTGAGTTCCCTAAACTGTAAAATAAGTATAGTCATATGCGATTCCCAATAATTATGACTAGATTATGGAGTTCCTTAAAATCAATTATAGGAAAACAGTATGAAAGCATTAAAGTGCTTTCATCTATTTTAAAAATAGAATTAAAGACAAAATGTGAGTGCTATGGATAAATTATTTGTCCAACCAGAGTGTTCTTACAATACTGGACCATAGGATTATATTTAATATTTGTTATTTGTGTGTCGTGGCATAAGATGTTAAGTGGTTTTGTAATGATGATATTTATATTGTATATATGTCATCTAGTGGAATGTTGTTATGTGTATATTTTGTTTATGAAACAATATTTTAAATCACAGGACCATCTTGAAAATAGGACGATGTGAACATTGACCATCTACTATCCTGTATAAAAATAAAGGTTTTACTACTACTACTACTACTACTACTACTACTACTACTACTACTACTACTAGAGTGTGTCTTACTAGTATTAAGAACGAGTTTGTTCTCTGTTAACCAAGACTGAATAGTTGAGAAATCAGAGGTAAGAGGTTGGTTGAGGTCAATTATATTTCTTGCGCTGTGATAGATTACTAGTTCGTCTGCATAAAGCAAAGTTGAACAGGTGGAAGCAAGCACTGGGATGTCATTTATAAAGATAGAGAAAAGCAAAGAACCCAGTATGGAGCCTTGGGGCACTCCAACATGAATTGATGAAGGGGCCAATGTAGCTGAGTTGAAAACTACAGCCTGCTTTCTTTCGGACAGGTAGCTTTCAAACCAGGCCACTACATCAGTAGAGAACCCAAGGGTGCGGAGTTTGGTAAGAAGTAGGGTATGGTTAACCAGGTCAAATGCTTTTGTTAAGTCAATGAAGATAGCACCTGTCAGGAGGCCAGACTCCATAACAGCAAAGATGTCATTTGTAAGTTTGAGGAGGGCAGTGCAAGTACTGTGTCCCTTTTGGAACCCATGTTGGGAGCTAGACAGAAGGTTATACTTCTGCAGGTAGTCTAGGGTTTGAGTGGCTACTAGTTTTTCCAGGATTTTGCTGAGGAGGGACAGGATTGCTATAGGATGGTAGTTCGTGATAAGTTTTGAATTTCCTTTTTAAGGAATGGGTGTGACCTTTGCTATTTTCCAGATGTTAGGGACTGTACCCTGACAAAGAGATAGGTTGAAGATTTTGGATAGGGGAGAGGCTATGACTGGGGTGGCGATTTTTAGAAGCTTGGGTTCCAGCCCATCAGACCCTGCACTGGTATTGTCTGGGGCAGAGAGGAGCAGTCTCAGTACTTTGGTTCTTGTAATGCACCAGAACCTGAAAGGGGGATGCTTAGGTAAAGGTTGTTTATCAGCATTAGGGGAAGAGGCATGTGCACTGGGGAAAGAGGCCTGGTAGCTGGTAAGGTCAGAGAAGTGGTGGTTAAATGAGTTTGCTATAGTAACTGGATTATTGCAATGTATGCCATTTATCAGCATATCATTAGTATGGTCTGTTTGATTTGCGCCAAGGAGGGTTTTTATTGTTGCCCAGAATTTCTTAGAGTCTCCCGCTGCTTTAGTTAGCAGATCTTTGCAGAAGGAGATTTTGGCTAAGCGAATTTGCCTTTTGCATATATTTCTCTGGGCACGATAGTTGTTATAGTCTGCCAGGAGCCCAGTGGATTTGAAATGTTGCCACATTTTGTCCCTGTCCCTAATCAGTGCAAGTAGGTCTTTTGTGAGACATTAGGTCTGGGATCCGCAGATCCTACGAGTGACACAGGGAGCATGGGTGTCCTGGATTACACGAAAACAGGCCAGGAAATGGTCTAGCACCATTTGGGCATTATTAGAAGTGTCAATGGGAGACCAGTCAATCCAAGAGAGATCATGTAAGAATTTATCTTGGTTAAAGTTAGCCAGGTTTCAGAATGTGATAAGTTTTGGAGGTGGGGATGATTTTCAGGTAGCATGCCAGGTGCAGTAGATTGAAGAGTGATCACTGATTGAGTCGATTAGGGTCCCAGCACAAGCTATACTATCCAGGCAGTTTGTGAGGACCCAGTCTATAAGAGTACTCTGCCGAGGGGGGGGGCATTATCCGAGTAGGAACTGTGATTAATTGGTGGAGGTTTCGGCCTTGGACCATGGTATGTGATGACTGGTTTGATTTGCTCGCCCTGTTTAAGTTCAGGTCCCAAAGTATGAGAACTTCATTTTGGCTAATGGTCTTAGCTACCTGGGATAGTAGTTCCTCCAGCCCAGCTCTGCCCCCAGCCAGAGGGTTATAGGCACAGACCAGGTTAAGTTTCTTGGAGCCAAGTTGTAAGGTTGCATAGATCACTTCGCAGCTGGAGAGGGTAGGTTGGGTATAGTGGGATATTGTCAAGTGAGGTTTAAAGAATATGGCAACCCCACCACCCCGCTTTGATGAGGGCCTATCTTGCCGAATGATGTTGTAGTTAGGTGAAGAGCAGAGTGGATCAGGGGTGGAGGGTTTTAGCCAAGTTTCAGATATGCAGAGGATATCAGGGTTATGTTGTACAACCCACGCCTCGAGTTCAATCTTGGTGCAAAGCAGACTCCTAATATTTAGGTGGGCAATGCAGATGCCCTTTGTATCATACCAGTTAGCATCATTACAAAATAGGTTATTTGCAGGCCCTGGGTTCTTCTCTATATCCCCAGCAAACATCAGGGTTAGACGTAACAGGTACCAGAGTTTACGGAGGATGTGGGAGGTGGGCAGGGTTGGTTTAGGTATAGGGGATTTATTCAGAGTGAAAAATAAATGGTATGTGAATTTATAATGAATGAGAAGAGGGAAGGTGGCAGGAGGCTGGTCTAGTGGCCTATGTGTATAAGACAGCCTAGAGTTGTCATGGAAGGCATTATTAAAATTACTGGATTTAGGGTAGTATAGTAAAGGGAGCCATATGATGGTAAAAGCAGTAAAGGCTATTAAAAGTAAGACACAGGGAGTGATGGCCATGTTTGGTATACTTAACAGTGTCATTAGAGTAGTATGTGAGTGTGGAAAGTAATGTATACCAGTGTTTTAAATGTGGTTCCCGGTAAGAAAGTAAATTTAGATCAGGCGCCCTCTAGCAGCCAAAAGGTAAAAGCTGCTAATGGAAAAGTGAGGAGATAGTTACAAATTTGCGACGGGCGTGCTAATGGGCATGGCTTCACCCTATATAACTAGAGCCAGACAAGGGTGGGTGTGGTGGGGGGCAGGTGGGGAGCAGTCGCACAGCGACTGTGGGGTTTTCAGCATGCAAGGTCCAAGTTTATCCCATTCTTAGGAGCAGTCTCCTGATGCTCACTTGCACAGGGCAGACAGTACAGTTTAAAATGTGCCCAGTGCGCGAGAAGCTGCTCTTAGGCGCTGCTGTTTAGTTCCAAAATTACTGTTCTACTTTAAAGTGAAGCCTTATTGCCAAGCTGCTCGCAGGAGTACCTAAACCCCTACTTAAAGGAAGCCAAAATTAATGTTTTACTTTAAAATTAAGCCTTATCCGAGCTGCTCGCAGGAGTAATCTATCCCCTACTTAAAGGAAGCCTTTTCAACAGAGCTGCTCACAGGCTTGTGCTATGCAGTTTTAAAATGCAGGCTTATACAGAGCTGCTTGCAGGCTATGTGGTTTAAATGTAGCCTTCAGCTACAGAGCTGCTCATAGCCTGCAATGCGGTTTAAAGTACACCGTGAGCACTGAACTCAAGGGTCTGTACTTGGAGCCCGCAGGTTACCTTGCACTTATTTAATATACGGTACTGAGGCACTTTAGAGTTACTGGTGCACTCTGCAGCCTTTAGGAGTGGGACAGGGAAAAATTATATGGTATACTAATCACAAAACAGCACTGAGAACAGCTAGTGGCAAAATCAACAGAAACTGTAAGTCTTTCCTTTCGGAAACTTGTTCTTATTATTTTATACCAGTCCAATGGGTTCCATAGAAAAGGCACCAAATTTGAATCTCACACAAAGGAAAGACTAAGCGAAGAGGCGCTGTAAGGGCTGATGAAATTACCTTCAGTGCCTCGGGTGCAACAGTCCTTTGTTCAGGGGAGCTCCAGGGCAAGGTGTGCCCTCCAGTAGCCGAGGCTAAAGGAGAAAGAAAGAGGGTAAGCAGGCAGCTAATATAGGGAGGGGGAGGAGAAAAGTTAGGTGATTAAGAGTTTGGGGAAGGGGGGTGGAGAGAGCAGAGTAGGCGGTGAAGAGACAAATTTTACAGACTTATGCTTGTAAGGCATTTAAAACTGAAAAACATTTCAGGGCTATGCAGTAAATAACAAGATTTTAAACTCTAGTTAGGAAAGTATACTTTACAGCTTCCTATAGCAGTACTTCTTCTGTAGCCTGAGTTAAAATGCAGCCTGATTAACAATTCTACTCAATTTTAAGAAGCAGCCCCTAAGTAGGCTGGGGCAATATGTAGTCCAGGGCAGAAAAAAGACCTTCCTGCATGCAAGGTCCAAGTTTATCCCATTCTTAGGAGCAGTCTCCTGATGCTCGCTTGCACAGGGCAGACAGTACAGTTTAAAATGTGCCCAGTGCGTGAGGAGCTGCTCGTAGACTCTGCTGTTTAGTTCCAAAATTACTGTTCTACTTTAAAGTGAAGCCTTATTGCCATGCTGCTCGCAAGAGTACCTAAACCCCTACTTAAAGGAAGCCAAAATTAATGTTTTACTTTAAAATGAAGCCTTATCTGAGCTGCTCGCAGGAGTAATCTATCCCCTACTTAAAGGAAGCCTTTTCAACAGAGCTGCTCACAGGCTTGTGCTATGCAGTTTTAAAATGCAGGCTTATACAGAGCTGCTTGCAGGCTATGTGGTTTAAATGTAGCCTTCAGCTACAGAGCTGCTCGTAGGCTGCAATGTGGTTTAAAGTACACTCTGAGCACTGAACTCAAGAGTCTGTACTTGGAGCCCACAGGTTACCTTGCACTTAATTAATATACAGTACTGAGGCACTTTAGAGTTACCGGTGCACTCTGTAGCCTTTAGGAATGGGATAGGGAAAAATTATATGGTACACTAATCACAAAACAGCACTGAGAACAGCTAGTGGCAAAATCAGCAGAAACTGTAAGTCTTTCCTTTCGGAAACTTGTTCTTATTATTTTACACCGGTCCAATGGGTTCCGTGGAAAAGGTGCCAAATTTGAATCTCACACAAAGGAAAGGCTAAGCAAGGAGGCACAGTAAGGGCTGAGGAAATTACCTTCAGTGCCTCGGGTGCAACGGTCCTTTATTCAGGGGAGCTCCAGGGCAAGGTGGGCCCTCCAGTAGCCAAGGCTTCAGTGCCTCGGGTGCAATGGTCCTTTGATCGGGGGAGCTCCAGGGCAAGGTGGGCCCTCCAGTAGCCAAGGCTTCAGTGCCTCGGGTGCAATGGTCCTTTGATCGGGGGAGCTCCAGGGCAAGGTGTGCCTTCAGTAGCCGAGGCTTCAGTGCCTCGGGTGCAATGGTCCTTTGTTCAGGGGAGCTCCAGGGCAAGGTGTGCCCTCCAGTGGACTTTTAAAATATAAATAGACTACATTTTATAGATAGATAGATAGATAGATAGATAGATAGATAGATAGAGATATATATGGATATATATATATATACCTGTATATATATAATGTTGTAAAACGAAAGCCAAAAGTAGCAATAGTAAAAATCAGACCTCTCCACAGGACTAGCATTTCATGCTGTTCTTGTGCTTTTTTAAGAACAGTGCCAAATATTGGTCCTGTGGGAATGTTTGTTTTTTTCTATTGCTACTTTTGGATATAGC
Organism: Neoceratodus forsteri; assembly: GCA_016271365.2. Taxonomy (NCBI): domain Eukaryota; kingdom Metazoa; phylum Chordata; order Ceratodontiformes; family Ceratodontidae; genus Neoceratodus; species Neoceratodus forsteri. The sequence goes on along the minus strand of CM057454.1, from coordinate 948,798,445 downwards.
ATCACAATTTTTCCTTTACCGTACAAATACATTTTGTGATAGAAAATCCAAAAAGTGCCTTCTGATGCTCCTGGTCCAGTGTGCGTGTATGCCTAAGTTCTGCTGTCAGTAAAATATGAATCTTGTTTGTTTGCAAGATACAGTATGAGTGGAATATATGCATATATATATATATATATATTTGTATATATGTCAAATATATTTTTGCAAATGCTTACTATGGTACTGTATATAGATTTGCATAACTGATTTTTATATTTCAAAAGCACAGTTTATCAGCCGAAAGCATGGTCATTTCTATTTTTAAAATAGTTTTAAATTGAAAACATTAGCTTACAGACCAAAGGGAAAGGTAAAGAGTAAAAAAAAAAAAAATACATGTTGGAACTCATCCCGACATAAAAAGAACCAGAAAGGGGTGGTATAAATGTATTCATTTATTTACTTAGCTTTTGTTAACCAGGTAGGTGCACTAGACAAGACATCTGCCTATTTTCAGGTACAACCCGAGAGAGTACAAGGAAATATGACATAGAACAACATGATACACTTTAGGCAGTTACACAGAGTCAGGGAAAACAGAAGCATCACATAGTCAGTAGGTACACACAAATGGTCTGAGCATAAACATCATCACCAAGGCTGTGAGCAGCACATTATATACAAATTATATGCAGTATAGGACCCCAGAAAAGTGGGGGCACAGTCAGAGCAATACCTAATACATAGGGTGTATACATTGTGTGCAGTGCAAAAACCAAACATGCAGGTTATATCTTAGGAGGATGTTCAGTGCAGGGGACCAGGTGAGATTATGGAGGTTTGGGACAACTACACACTGAGAAGAGCTTCAAATGATTCCACAGGGTGGTTTGGAGGCATGCATGGGAGGGGGAGGAGTGAACCTGGGCAGGAAGGGAATTCCATAGTCTGGGGGTGCATAAGGCAAAATCTCTGTCCCCCATTTGAGTGCGAGTGGCAGGAATCCTAAGAACAGCAGGGCCCAGGGTCTGAGGAAGTATGAGGAGGAGGCAGCCAGCACAAGGAGCTCCTCCAGTCTGGGGGGTGCCAGTACCAAGGACCTTGCCTGTGAAACAGAGAAGGACAAACTTTAAGTAATTGGGTGGGGAGTGCCAATTAAGCTTATTATACAAGTTACAGTAGTGGATGAGACAAGGGACAGCAAGGGCAAAATGGCAAATGTTGTTGTTCTTGCAAAATAATGAGATCAAGAGGCAAGTTCTATGTGCAAATATAAATGTGTACTCTGCAGTAATGGTGAATCATTAAATGATAAGTGTACTATAGGTATCTAAATGGTTACTAATAAGAGGAATTCCAAATATGCAGTTGAGAATATGTGACATCAAGATGAATCTATTGTTTGGGTATTTTAAGACATTTATACAATGCATATAATTCAAAAAAAATATTTTGGATATATGTCAAGTACATAAAAAGTATATCTATTAAATATTAAAAATATATAAGCAGTTATATAATATATACATATCATGTACTTATAATAAATATAGCATGGAAATATATTTAAGATATATCTTAAATGTATCTGTCACATGTATGCTGCAAATAAATCAGAAATTTCACAACCAACCAATTTGAGATATATACATATACTTCAGACATTTGATCAAACATATATCTAAAATATATTTCTTTTCCATATGGGAGAATAACAATTCACAGAATATTAACAAGATATTTCTATGAAATATACAAAAAATAGTATCTAAGGTATATCTGAAATATATGCATTAAGATTAAGTAGGCAGACAACTTTATTAGAAGTAGAAGGGGACGTATTTGGGGTTAAAGAAAAGAAAGAAGGTCAGTGTGTATTCTGTGCAGTGAAAGGTACTGTATCAGCTGACTTTGCTAAACCAGTAGGAGGAAAGAGAGCTTACCTGGGGGTGTGGTTTAGACACTATAAAAGCAGGTGAGTCAAATTACAACTTCCTGTTGCTAGCATTTTTTCTTACTAATTGCCCTCCATCCCACCCACCCAAAGCCAGTTCTACTTTTATAGTCACTGGATTTGACTGTCAACAGGAACTTCCTGTTTGGCAGTAGGAAGGAAAGGATCATAGAGAAACACTGGTTTTGTCAACCCTAAAGTAGAAAAAGTAGCTCACTCTCCCCCCCTAACTGCTGGTGGTCTGATATTGAGCAAGGAAGAAGGAGGCTACTGAAGAAGATAGGAAGTTGCTGTCCCAGAACAGGAAGGGTGAGAATTGTAAGGAGAGGAGAGAGTAAGCATACAGAGAAAAGGAGAGGGGACACAAATAAGACATGATAGGAGTGGTGCAGTGTAATGGCTGTGGGGCGGCAGTGTTCGAGACATTCTCCCCACCCAGGGACCACCAGGGCCAATGCCACTACCTCAGAGGTTGCCAAGAAAGAGGAGAGGCTGGACCAGGGTGGGCTCAAGGAGGGAGAGGGTGGTGGAACAGAGTTGCATCCCTCCAGCTGTACCTCTCCACAATTCATTCGCTCTTCTGGTGGATAGTGGTTCCTCTATGGAGGCACCTGCAGTGGAGACCAAGGAGAATGCTGGGAACCTTCACAAAGGAGACCCAAAGGAGGGTGGCATGGGACCCCACAGGGGAAGGCAACAACTCCTGGTTGGGGACTCAATCATTAGGGGGGTAGAATTGGGAGAGGAAAGGGAGAGGGAGGTAAGGTGCCTTCCTGGCGCCACGGCTTGGAGGGACAGGAAGCGAATCCTCAGGATCATGGGAGGAGCTGCACGAGGGAGGGAGCTGAATGTCATTGTCCACCTAGGGACAAATGACCTGGCTAGGAATGGGATCAGAGCAGTGCAAGAGGAGTTTATAGAGTTGGGAAGGGGCCTTAGACAAGTAGTGCAAATGGTAACCTTCTCGGAGGTGCTGCAAGGGAGATGCTAGGGCACTTCTCACCAGGGAATTCAATGAGTGTTTAAAAAACTGGTGTGGAGCTCAGGGTTTTGGCTTCATTGGGGACTGGGGAGCCACCTGGAGGGATGCAGACCTATACTGGTGCGATGATCTGCATCTGTCCAGGGGGGACCAGGATCCTAGGTGAGAGGTTTGAATGCTTCATTGGCAAGCATTTAAACTAGCCAAGGGGGGAGGCAATGAAAAGAAGCAGGGAAATCCAAGCCTCCCCCCACAAAACATGGTGATTAGGGAGGTAAACCCCAAGGTACAGAAGTTATTAGGGAGCAGAACAGATTTAAATGTAAAAAAAGCCAAAAGCAGTAAGGACAGAAATGGGGCAAGAAGGGGTAAGGCTATCAAAAAGTGGAGGGTAATGAGTACCAATGCCCATAGTCTGTGTAACAAGCTCCCTGAACTAGTGGCCTTGATGGAAGAGGGTTGCCTGGATATTGTGGCAGTCACAGAAACATGGTACACAGAGAACCATGACTGGGATGTCAACATACCAGGATACACAATCTACAGGAGGGACAGGGAGGGTAAAAGAGGAGGAGGAGTAGCTCTCTATGTAAAGGAAGGGATCAAAGCAACAGAACTAAAGAGTAAACAGGAGCAGATGAGGCACTTTGGGTCACCCTGGAGACAGGAAATGGCACCACAATCCGCATGGGGGTTGTATACAGACCCCCATCTCAGGGGGAGGGAATGGACAAGGAAATGATAGAAGGCTTTCTTAGAATGGCAGAAAATGGGGAGATATTGTTGATGGGGGACCTGAATATGCCAGATGTTAACTGGAGCACCTTTGCTGCAGGCACGTCCAAGAGCAGGGTCATTCTTGATGTCCTACAGGGGGCATGCCTCAGACAGCTAGTATCAGAACCCACTCTGGAGGGAGTAATCTTAGACCTGGTACTTTCAAATGGGGATGGAGAAAGAATCTCAGATTTAGAAGTGGGTAGCCATCTGGGAACAAGCGACCACCAAACAGTGTGGTTCAAGATAAACACAGCCATACAATCAAGCCATACGAAAGCAAGAGTACTAGACTTTAGGAGGGCTGACTTTGGAAAAATGAGAGTGCCTCAGAAAAGCACTAGCAAACAGGCAAGAAGGAGGGGTGGAGGAACAATGGGGAGTGATCAAAACAGCCATCACAGAGGCAACAAGCCTTTGTGTAAAGCAAATCAATAAAACACAAGGAAGGAAAAAAATGCTATGGTTCACAAAAGAGGTGGCAGGGAAGGTTAAGGAGAAAAGAACAGCATTCAGAAAATATAAGGAAACACAGAAGGAGCAGGACAGAGAATTTTATCAGTTAAAGCAGAAAGAGGCTGGGAAGGCAGTCAGAATAGCAAAGGTCCAAACCGAGAAAAGGATAGCCAATTCTGTTAAGAAGGGGGATAAGACCTTTCATAGGTACATTAGGGAGTGAAGAAAGACCAAAGGAGGGATACTGAATATTAGTAAAGGGGAGAGAATGTGGGTAGAGGGTGACAGTGGAAAAGCAGGGATACTGAACGAATATTTCTGCTCAGTATTCACAAAGGAAGAGGAGGGGGAGTTACCTAAACCAAACAAGAGAAACACTCTGAAGATGGGGGTCGATACCAGTCCATTTACAGAAGAAAAGGTTCTGAAAGAACTAATGAAATTGAAGGTGGACAAAACAATGGGGCCTGATGGAATTCACCCAAGAATTCTAAAAGAACTAAGGGTAGAACTAGCGACATCGCTGACTACTCTCTTTAACAAATCATGGAAGGATGGGGTGGTACCCAAGGACTGGAGGAGGGCAGATGTGATTCTTCTTCACAAAAGTGGGAGCAGGACAGAGGCAGGAAACTACAGACCAGTTAGTTTGACCTCAGTGGTAGGGAAAATGATGGAATCACTTCTGAAGGAAAGAATTGTTGAGTACCTAGAGGCCAGTGGGGCACAGGACCCAAGGCAGCGTGGATTCACAATGGGAAGGTCATGTTAGATGAATCTAATAGATTTCTTTGACTGGGTGACCAAAGTAGTAGACCAGGGAGGGGCTGTGGACATGGCCTACCTAGATTTTAGCAAGGCATTTGATACAGTCCCACACAAAAGATTAATACACAAGATAGCCAGCCTTGGAATGGGTCCTAAGGTGGTAACCTGGATAAAAAATTGGCTAGACAACAGAACACAAAGGGTAGTAGTAAATGGAGTACACAGTGAAGAAAGGAGGGTTACTAGCGGGGTACCACAGGGTTCAGTACTGGGACCGGTCCTTTTTAATGTCTTTATAAGTGACATTGCAGAGGAACTGGAAGGAAAAGTATGTCTCTTTGCAGATGACACAAAGATCTGCAACAGGGTTGATACACAAGATGGAGTGGAAAGGATGAGAAGGGACTTGGCAAGGTTGGAGGAATGGTCAAATGTATGGCAGCTCAGATTCAATGCAAAGAAGTGCAAGGTAATGAACATGGGAAACAAAAACCCAGGGGAAGCGTACACAAATGGGGGTGAGACACTGACAACAGTAAAATAGAAAGGGACCTGGGGATAATTATATCAGATGACCTAAAGGTGGGCAAGCAATGTGAGAAGGCAGTAAGGAAGGCTGGGGGATACTGGGATGCATAGGAAGAGGCATCAATAGTAGAAAACAAGGAAGTTGTTATCCCTCTGTACAGACAGTTGGTGAGACCCCATCTGGAGTACTGTGTGCAGTTCTGGAGACCCCATCTCATAAGACATAGACAGAGTGGAGGCTGTCAGAGGAGGCAACAAATGGTGCAGGGTCTGCACCAGAAGACATCTGAAGAAAGACTAAAGGAGCTTAATATGTATACTCTTGAGGAAAGAAGGAGATAGGGGACATGATAGAAACTTTCAAGTACCTCAAGGGAATTAACAAAGTCCAAGAGGGCAGCATCTTCCAGAAAAGATATGCAAGAAAAGGGCAATTTGAAGATAGAAGGGGATGGCTCAGGGGTAATGTGAGAAGTATTTTTCACTGAGAGGGTTGTGGATGCATGGAACAGCCTCCCTGAGGAGGTAGTGGAGTCAAGAACAGTAGGGGACTTCAAGAATGCATGGGACAGGCATAAGGCAGTCCTAGGGGTGGGTAAGAGGAAGTAAGCTGTTGGTTAACTAGGATCTGCAGCTTATCTGTTAGGTAGGAAAATGGGCAGACTAGATGGGCCATGCGGTCCTTATCTGCCATCAAATTCTATGTTTCTATGTTTCTATGTTTCATTAGATATATCTCAAATATTACAAAACCAGACAATTTGAGATATAATGCATACAGTATTTTTTGGAAACTAATATGACATTCTATTTATGGATGAAATTCAAAAACTATTTCAAATGTATTTTGCAACATATATTCAAAATATATTTCTTTTACACATGGGATAACACTGTAGGTATTACACTGTTTCTGATTCCTAATAAACGGAAGCCGCTCATTAAAGTATAACTAGGAATTAATACCTTTATTGTTCTAGGAATTAATACCTTTGAGCCAAGGCTCTTTTACAAAGGTTCCACGTCATTAAGTACAAAAACATAGTAGACAGTGTTACAAACAATTAGTAAGCCGTTTAACAAGGCCACAACTTAAACAGTAACATTTATGTACAGAAAAGAAAAAGGAACTGAGAGGCAGTGTCAAGGGCAAGGAATAAGGATTGGAGAGCTTGAGAGGGAAGAGAGGGAGAAATAAGAAGTTTAGGAGCAGACAGAACCAGGTTAGTGGTACTCAGGTTGTCTTTGTCAAAGAGGGGGACCATGGTGGTTGAGTAAAAGAAATGTTAAGTGCACTCAGTGGGATGAGACTTTAGTCAAAGCAGTCACAGGAGCTGGAGGCTGTGAGGTGAGCGTAAAGTATGGATTTGAAAGCTCCCAATGTCGTGGAGGATAGGGAGGGCAGATTAAGGCCATTGTACCAGGTAGGGGCACAGTATGTAAAAGATCTTTGTCCCTGAGCAGTCCAGCATCTAGGGACAAGGAAAGGTTGGTGGTCAGATCTTCTCGTGATATGAGTGCCATTGTTCAGGCAGAGCAGGTCCCGGATACATGGAGGAGTGAGTCCCAAGATTGATTTTTTTGCCATCACGCAGGTGAGATACATGAGGCGATTGGAAAGATGCAACCAACCGGTTTCCGTGTACAGGTCACAAGTGTGGGTCCATCTCTGTGCTCCAGTGAGGAGTTGACAGGTTTTGTTTAGTGCTGTTGAGATGCGCTTTAGTGCAGTGGCAGTAGCTGAGCCATAGACAATTAGACCATAGTCTATGATTGAGATGATGGAGCTTTGAACAGCAATCCTCAAGGCAGCTTGGTTGAAAAATTGACGGTTCCGGTACAAAATTCCAATGCATTGGTGCACTGTTTTTGCAGTGTTATCAATATGAGCTGCAAAAGTAAGACATTCATCAAAAGTGATACCAAGGTATTTGAAGGTGTTCACTTGTTCTAGTTTATTTCCAAGAGAAGTTTTTATGACGAGTGGAATATGCCTATTTCTGTTTTGATGACTGGCGAAAAGCATGACTTCTGTTTTTTTTTTGATTTAGGACCAGTTTGTGCTCAAGGAACCACTTTTCAACACATGAGAAAGCAAGCTGCAAGCTCTGTCATAGTGGATTTAGATCCTTATGGGAGGAGAGAATTACAGCGTCATCAGCATAGAGTATTCATTTTTCAGTGCAGGATTTGGGAAGCAAGTCTAGAAATAGGCTGAAGAGGATTGGAGCTGAGTACTGTATGACAACTATGGGTCCCAAACATATTCAAACATAAATAATACTGTGAATTATTTTGTGCAAGCACACTTACAGTATTACTAAAACTGCAGCTTAATATATGTAAGCCCAAATGGTTGAGTTACATTGGACACAGCACCTTTTTGACCATTTGCTATAATGGGGTGGGGAGAGAGGTGGCATTCAAACATTTTGAAAAATTCTTTGTATTTGTTTAGCATGACTTTGTTTAAGATATTCTTGAAGGCAGTGTGTGACTGCCTGCTAAGGAAATGTTGCAAAATTTCTGTTCAGTAGTTAAACCCTATTAATTAATGGTGATCATTTTTTACATACGGATGATGGCACTATTGTATCCAGTTAGTCTCCCACGTTGACATTTTTGGTTATAACCGGGAGATTATAATCAGTATCTGTCAATCTAGCTCCCCCACAGAAAGCTCATTGGTGCTTACTCTGTCTGTGGGTGGGCCTAACATCTCACACAACTAGAGGTGGGCGAAGTGGCCAAAATTCGCTCCATGAAGCAATTCGCAGAGTAATGCAGAATCCCCGAAGTAATCCGCAACGCAAAGTGGAGTACTTTGCATCATAATGAGGAACACAAAGTTCACTGATAACAATGACTTTGTGTTACTCCACCTTCCCCCAACCACTTCTGCACCAATTGTAATGTGAAGTACATAGAAATCAATGTACTTCGCATCACTTCGCCATGTTATTGAGCTCCAAGGCAAATTTTGCAGTGATTCATGAGATTGCAGGTCACATGGGCTCCAGATTGTTCTGCACAGTCTCAGTTCTGTGTAGTGTGTGTGTAGTGGTAGATGAAGACAGTTTCCTCTTGGAGCTCTGCAGTTCAAATCCTCTAAAAGCTGTTAAAAAAGCCATTTTGAGCCATTTTTTTTGCACAAATTTAGTACATCGATTGTAGGAAAACCTTCTGTGCTCATATCATAAAATGTTTATTGTCTGTGTGTGGATTTTGAATGTCAATTTAGAACATTCAGTCTGTGTACTGACAGACATTTGAAGTGCGCTTTGGGGGATTGGCGTATCTGTGGTGGAGGTAGGTTAAAACTGGGAGAAAAAGACAATCTTTCTGTTTTGGTTTAATTTTTCTTGTACAACTGTGTTAATGTACACACAGTAATATTTTCAGTAATTCTTGACCTTTTTTTTGCTTATTGTTGTTATGCAGAAGTGCATAATTTCAGTTTGTTTAAAAGATTTGGTCATATTACTGAAGTTTTCAATTTGCTATACATTACTTGTAGTGTGAGTATGAGCGTGTGTGTGATGCATGCCATTAAATCAGACACATTTTATTGTGCCACAGAGTAATTGCACCTGAGAAAAGAGAACCTGCTATCCACCACACCTGCGTGAGTTTGTACTGCTTTGTGGTATCTTGGTTTTGGACTGTGACTGCAGTCCAATACACCCACCACCCAACCGGCAAAAGGTATTATTTTCCATATTGAAGTTGTGAGCACTGGTTAAGGTGTTGCTGCGACTTTGCATCTGCATCTCTTCTTGACTGCTCAGTGCAGTCTTAAGCTGTCTTGGCTTTTGCATCTGTTTAGTGCCCAGTCTCCATCTGCAGGACACAGTTGTTGTTTTATTTGGCTTCACATCCACAGGCCCAGACTGAAAGTTCAGAAATTTAAATTTGTTTAGAATTTTCTTTGCAATCTCCTAAGATGCCTGCAAAGAGACGTGCAAGTAAAGCTGTTTCTGGCCATGGCACTGCTGCTAGTGGCAAGATTGTCCATGGGTGTGGTAGTATGCAGAAGTGCATAACTGATGTCAGTAAAGGGATTTCTCCATCAATGTTTTTTACAGCATAATCTGTAGCTTCTCTCATAGTTGGAGGAGATGATGTTGTCCCAGCTGGTGGTATCAGTGCAGTTTCTGCTGGCATGAATATTGCTGCCTCAAGTTCCACTTCTGACCAGTTAACTGTTTCAAAAAATATAATTGAGTCTAAAGCTGTGACTGACAGTGCAGATGATGTCATACTCCTCATTAACATCCCCATGGTAGCTGAACATGATTCTGATCCTGGCAATGATAACTCACAATGTCACATTTCTTCCAATGCTGTTGAAGTCGTGCTTTTGCCATCCAATGATTAAAAGTGTGGTGCAAAAATATCGAGTGATGATGATGACGATGATGCTGTGGTTGGAACATGTTCTCCACACGACATCATCCAAGCTGAAAATGTGGACTCGGATGATGTTGATGAATATGATGTTGATGTCAGTGACCTCTGTTGGCAACTGGAGAAAAAGAAAGTCAAAGTGGCTGTGTCTGGGTCTGTTGGAGTTAAATGGCCCCCTCCTCAAAAAAGTTGTGATTTAGCAGTTCCTGTTGATGATAATGATGATGACCCGGTAATAATGATAGGTAGTCATGGTGGTCAGTTGAAGTCCAAGTGTGTCCAGCCTGAAAAATCATGCAGCACACCCTCCATTTCAGGGGTTAAAAAAACGGAATCCAATAAGCAGTATCAAGGACATGTTAAAAGTAGATGATCACATTCCCTTGTTTGGGATTTTTTTGTCCAAGATGCAAATGATGAGTCAGTTGCAATCTGCCAGCTTTGCCATGCATGTGTGAGTCAAGGTAAAAAGGAAAGTCATCTGGGCATGGGGACCAGCATACACATCTTAAGAGCTGGCACATGGCACTGTGAACCCTGCACCAGATAGCAGCTAATGCCATAGTGGGGTGTTCACCCTCATCATCAGCCTTACTGAGCATGTTATCCCTTTCCATGAGTGTAAGACCAAGTAGGAATGTCTGCAGTAGCAATGAAATAACACCAGAGGATTACTACAGGCATGATGAAGGGGAGGACTATGATTTAGAAATCTTGTCAAGTGGTGGTCAGAGTAGCAGTGGTGGTCAATGCAGTATGTCTAGTGCAAGTGGTACATCAACCCATGTATGTAAAACATGGAAAATAACTTCATTTGTGGATTTGTCACCTGTGCACCCCTCTTCATCACACGTCCACACCCCACCCCCTGCCTATTTGTCACACCCCATACAAAACGTGTAAGTCAGCCCATATTGGAATGTGTTTTTGCCTGTAACCTCCTGCCTGCCTGAAGCATGTGACCGACACTGTGTAAGCCATGTGATATGTGTGTGGGCTGCCTGTGAATTCTTACTCTGCCTTAAAGCAGAATAAGGCAGAGTGCACAACGCAAAGTCATAATAACAATGTGAAGTGGTGAAGTGAGGGTTTAAAATGGGCACTTCGTGTAGCGGGATACTAACACGAAGTGGCTACTTTGTGTCCACTTCACAGGTGGAATTTTACTTCACTGCATTTTTACACACAACATGGTGTGTGTTTGTGTGTTTAGATCTCTCTCTGTCCATTTCTGACAGAAGTGCTACGCTGATTCAACTGTGCTAAAGCAAAACAAAAAAATTATCACCAATAATTAAATAAATTAATATGTGGGTGTGTGTAAAACCAGAATTTTACACACTCATCAATATATTATTCTGCATTTTATAACTACAGAAATGACACACATAATCCAAATAGACCATGTTAAAACACAAATACATTATATACAAGTCAAGTTTATTAATACAGTGCTTTTCAACACTCAAAGGGTTGTGAAGTTTATAAACAGCTCCAGTTCAATTACAGTGTAACATGATTTAGGCATGACTCAAAATGTAAAAATGCAGCAATAAAAAATGAAGGGAAACAATTCAAATTATACAAAAATAGGAAGACTGCAAACATTCTTATACACAGAACAGATTTCACATTGTTGGTATTAAATCCTTGATTAAACAGGTAGATTTTAAAAGTTTTTTGAAGTCAATAATTCACGGAGCTTGGCAAATACTGTAATAAGTAGAAAAGATTTCAACATGAATAGTGCTGCTACTGAAAAGACAGTCACCAACCATTATAAAAGGACAAGGACAGTACAGAACAATCCCTAAGATACAATAGCTGACACTGCCATTTCCCCTCTTGTAAGATGATAGTATCAGTAAATTATGCAGAGAATGCATTACTTGAGAGACCAAGGTCATGAACCACATTAGGAATCTTAAGAAATATGGAATCACCTCATAAGTGAACATCATAGGTCACTTTGACAGGGATCTGAGTTTTGGAGTAGAGTCAGGAGTTGGCTGATCAGCTCAGAAGAGGCTCAGAGGGGCAGCTAGGAAGGAGTTGCAGCAGGTTCTAGCACTGCAGCAAACACCGTGGAAGGGCAAGGAGCTTGTTGCATCACAGAGAATGTCTGTGCTTCTGCCAGGCCAATAGCCAGAATTATCAGGCACTGTGAGGAGGCAGAAGGGCCAAAAAACATGGGTAGAAACCATGGTGTTGTCAGAATGACAGCCAGTGGATGTCTTGGGCCCAGCACCTTGGGATCTGAAGAATAAGTGCTCCACCACAGGGTGCACCCCCAGTCCCAAGGACAGGATGGAAAATATAAAAGGAGAAAAAGCTATATGACAAAAAATGAACATCATAGAACGTAATTGAACAATAGGGGTGTGCAATTACCTCAGTTTCAATATTCAGCGAGCATTCATATTTGGCACCCCCCAGACACCTGGCAATTCATGATTTGTTGTTCACTGCTTGGTCAGAATTAGAAACAGAAACATGGAAGGTATCGGCAGAAAAGGACCATCTAGTTTGCCTTATTTTCCCTGTCTATTACTGTACAATGGATCCTATTTGATCACAGGTGGAATACCATCGAATGGGTGACTGCAAATGAGCTATTGAGTGTTGCACAACTCATTTGCAGCACCCAGGAAGAGAGCAAGCATGGAGGGTTCAGGAACGGAGTTTAAGCGAACATCAGAGACACATAACAGCAAGTAAGGGATGACGTGATTGTGGGACGGCATGACATAAAGAAGAATATTTGAAGGAGTATGGGCACTGCTGTCGAGCTGCTTGCTTGCTTGGTGTAGTGGATCACACTGATGGCTACAGCGCAGGAAGTACAGGGTTAAGGGCTGGGAAGGGCTTGGTAAAATTTTTGTGATTTTGGTAATGTGGGACTTAAGATTTTTTTTTTGGGATGCCCCGTTCCTGATCCCTTGGACGTGTGCCCCGGCCTCCAGTGCCCCCCCCATAGCCCCCTCCTGAGGTTTTGCCTGTACCCCAGTGTCAGACCCCCCTCTGAGTTGATTATGTAAAGAAAGGGGGTGGGGAGCAATAGCCCCTCACATAAAACATTAGGTTTGGGGTCTCATAGGGTGTTGTGGCTGTGGTTGTCGGCGTAGTGCACAGTTGCCGTATCTGTTTTTGGTGATGTGCACTCTCTGATATGTTATTCACTATTCAGAAATCACCTTTATGACATGGAACCATCATAAGTGTCCCTCCCTCCCTCCTGCCTTACTTCTACTGCATATAACCATGTGCCTATTACACATACGTTTGAAGCTACCTTCTGTCTTCACCCCACCATCTCTTCTGGCAGGTTGTTCCAGGTGTCCATTACTCTTTCATTGAAGAAATATTTCCTCACAGCCCTTTTAAACTTCCCCCATTCAAGCTTCATCACATGCCCTTGTGTTATGACACTCCTCTTCCTGTGAAAGAGACTCTCCTCCTTCAGTTTGTTCACCCCTGTGCAGTACTTATAGGCCTCAGTCATGTCCCCTCTCATTCTGCTCTCCTGCAGAGAGTACATCTTGAGCTCCTACAGCCTTACCTCATATGGTTTCTTGTGTAACCCTCACACAGTATTGGCAGCCTTCTTCTGGACTACATCCACCATGACAACATCCTTTTGAAGGAGCAGCCTCCTAAACTGGACACAGTACTCTAGGTGGGGTCTAACAAGTGAGCGATACAGAGCCAACAGTGTCTCCCTTCTCCTGCTAGAAATCCCCTTCCCTATGAACCCCAGCATCTGGCTAGCCTTGCCTATTGTTTTGTCACGCTGCCCTACTACCTTGAGGTCATCAGATATGATTACCCCAAGATCTTTCTCTTGCTTTGTAACTGTAAGTACCATCCCCCCCCAACTTATACATGGCTGTCGGGTTTCCCCACCCCAGGTGCATGACTTTGCACTTTTTGGCATCAAAACCCAACTGCCACTCCCTAGACCACTCCTTTAGTTTCCTCAGACCCTTTTGCTTTCCTCCGCCCCCTCCAGATTTTTGTGTCATCTGCAAAGAGGCACACCTTCCCCTCCAGTTCTACAGCAGTGTCACTTATGAAAACATTGAAGCTGGCAAGAACCAGCCATGATACCTGTGGTACTCAACAGGTCACTATCCCATCCTTCTACTGACTGCAGTTTTCCACTGCCCTCTGCCTCCTATCCATTAGCCAATTAGATACCCAGTTCATAACATTCTCCCCAACCCCCAGGCAGCTAAGTTTCTTTATTAGCCTCCTGTGTGGTACTGTGTCAAAGGCCTTACTGAAGTCCAGATAGGTCACACCCTCTGCCTTCCCTGATCCACCTCCCTAGTTACCCAGTCAAAGAATTCTATGAGATTTGTTTGACATGACCTCCCCCCAGAGAAGATGTGATGTCAGTGGTCTTGCAGCCCATTTGTCTCCAGGTACTCCATCAGTCTCTCCTTCAGCAGGGACTCCATTAATTTTCCCACCACTGATGTGAGACTGACTGGTCTGTAATTTCTAGTCTCCTCCCTGTTGCTGCTCTTGGGCAAAGAAACAACATCAACCTTCTTTCTGTTCTCTGGAACCACCCTGTCTCCAAATAGTTGCTAAATAGCATTGCCATAATGACAGCTAGGACTGTGCTCAGCTCCTTTAGTACACTTCGGTAAATCCCATCCAGTCCTACCGCCTCATTTTCCTTTAGGGTTTAGAACCCCTGGCAGACTCTCTCTCTTCTGTAAATGGACTTGTGTCTAGACCCCTCTTCTCCCCCCAGTGTCTGTTAATGCATGTCAGGCTGTACCCCCAACACACACACACACACACACACACACACTGTAAAGACTGAGCAGAAGTACTTGTTTAAAATGTTAGCTTTCTTATCATCTTCCTCTGCAGAGTCCCCCCTTCCTGGTCTCCTGATCCTCACAATACCCCCCCTCGCTTTCCTCTTTTCACTCAAGTACTTGAAGGAAGTCTTATTCCCTTTCTTGACTTCCTGGCTGACTCTTTCCTCAGTTTGAGCCTTTGCTGTCCTTACTCTGCTTCCTACCTCTCTTTGTTTCTCTATACATACCTCCCTGTCCTCCTCCATTTAGGTCTCCTTCTACTGCCAGAAAGCTGTTTGTTTCCTCCTTTACCATCTTGGCTACCTCCTTTGAGAACAACTGTGGCCTCGTTCTCCTCTTACCCTTGCTTATTACTATTAAACAGCTTGCTGTTACCTTAGTTACTCCCTCTTTTTTCCTTTTCCATTATGCCTCAATCCACACCAGCTGTCTTCCTCTTCAAGGTATTTCCTTCATTATGCCTCTGCCCCCACCAGCTATCTTCCCTTTCAAAGTATTTCCTAAGGCACTTTCCATTTCTTTACAATCTGCTCTCCTGAAGCCCAGGACCCTCATCCTAGTATGGTTTACCTCCTGTACAGTAATCACTTGTACCCAGGGGGTTACCCACTGTGATATCTGCAATGCTGTCCCTGTTTGTAAGTACCAGATCCAGCAATGTCCCATCTCTAATGGGATCTGTAATCAGCTGCCTAAGGAATGCCCCTTGCAGGGAGTCTAGGATGGCCCTGCTCCTAGTTCTAACTGCAGCCAGGATGTTCCAGTCTACATTCAGCAAATTAAAGTCTTGCATAATTACTACTATCCCTTTGCTTGCCATTTTGCCTATGGTCTCCCTCAAAACCCTGTCCAGTTCTCCCCCTGTGTCAGTAGCCTATATACCACCCCCACACATATAAAGGCCCCAGACCCTGACTATAAGCCAGCCCAAAGGACCTCCAGACCCTCTTTTCCCCACTGAGACCTTGTATTTCTGTGGCCTTTGTACCTTCCCTTATATATAAAACAACACACACACACACACACACCCCTTCCCTATCATTTCAAAACATACTGTTACCTGGTATGGCCATCTCCCAGCTGTTATTGTTGGTGCACTATGATTCTGTTATGGCCACCAGATCCAGGTCTGCCTCCACAATTGTAGCCTCAAGGTCAGAAATTATGTTCCCAAAGCTCCTTGCAATGGTGCAGATGGCTCTCCACTTCTTTTGTCCTTCTCTGCACCTACTTTGCTCTCCCTTCCCAGGTAACTCCTTCACCATTCTATTTTCCCAGGTACTATCCTTCCCCTTTTTATCCTCCATCTGCCTACCCTCCCTAGCATGTTTCTCTGCCTTAGATCCACCACTCTGCCCTCTCATCCCTCCTCCCTTGCCCCTACTTCCTACTACTCCTGGGGAGGTTATCTTCACTGCTGCTTCATTTTTTGGGAGGGCATTCGCTACCTCCCTCATTTCTTTTGCCTGTCCCCCTTGGCTAGCTTAAATGCCCATCAAAGTAGCATTTAAACCTTCCACTGAGGACTGCCATTCCCCTCCTGGATGGATGAAAGTCATCCCGTTTGTACAGGCCTTTATCCTTCCAGATGGGACCCCAGTCCCCGATGTAGCCAAACCCCTCCATTCTGCACCATGCCTTAACTCATTCACACCACAAGAGCTCTTTGAGACTTCCACCACTTGTGTTCTGTATACTCTTAGCACTGCATTCTGGGCCTTTCTAAGCAAAATCAAGCCATAATCAGCATGCCACAAACAAATGCGAATACCTCTTGAACCGTAAGTGCTACACACAAAGTACGAGGGGCAAAGTTGTTCAGCACAGCATTACCTTTCCAATGGTTCCATGCAATCAATTGTAATCAATACAGTTTTTATTTTATACTAGCTGAAATACCGAACAACTGTGGGTTTTTTTTCAGATTTTTTTCAATGAGCTTAGTTGAGTCTTGAAAGGCAAATGTCAGCCATGCACACCATACTATAAACAAATGTGAATAACTCCTAAAGTATATGTGATAGACACAAAGTAGCAGTGGCAAAACTGTTCAGCACAAAATTACCTTTCTAACGGTGCTATGCAATCAATTTGGTTTTATTTTATGCCAGCTGAAATACCAAACAACTGTGGGTTTTTTTCAGATTTATTCAAGGTGCTTAGGTGAGGCCTAAGAGATAAATGGCAGCCATTCACAACATACCCTAAACAAATGTGAATAACTCCTAAGGTATAGATGATAGACACAAAGTATCAGAAGCAAAATTCTTCAGCACAAAATTATCTTTCTCACAGCGCTTTGCAATCAGTTCTGAACAATTTGGTTTGTTTAATATTTAGGTAAAAACTCCTGACTTCCTCAGATGTTTCCAGGCCTGAGTGAAAGTCAGCTGAGTACAGTATGTCTACAGTCATTATTGGCCTGAGTGGCTATGCTTTCAGACACCACCTACAAGTGTATCTAGGCCTGAATGAATTAAACCAGTTGTTGAAGATCAAGGTGCAGTGTTTCCTCTCCTCCCCCCTGGCTGTGCACAGGTAGCACATCAGTGAAGGTTACCATATGTGTGACTTGCTTCAGTGCTTTTGGCCCCTCCCCAGGTCCCTAGACCTATTCTGCACCACCTCTGCTGCATGCACTGCCTGGTCATTTGTCTCCAGATGGACAATGACATCCAGCTCCTCCTGCTCTGCCGCCCTGGCAATCCTAAGGATTCGCTCCCCATCCCTTCATGCTGAGGCAACAGATAGGCACCTCAACTCCCTCCTTCCATCTCATGGTGTTCCCAAAACTGCACCCCCTAACAATTTGATCCCCCACCAGAAGTTGTTTCCCTCTTCTGCTGGGGTTCTCTTCCTCCCACCTTTGGGCCTCCACTATGAGGGACCATCACATCCTTCCTTGCCACTACCACAGGTGCCTCATCCTGGCTGTCCCATCCTGCCAAACCAGATAAAGAAATGTGTAGTGGCACTGGCTGAGGAATGTTCCCCTCCCCCCACCCTCACCCAATTCATGTCCTTACATCCAGTAGGGTGTTTCTTGATCTTGCTTAATTTGTTTGGTTTACCCCTTTTTGCTATACCCTAGGTAGTAACTAGGGATGGGTAGGTACTAAAATACCTGACCCCCCCAAGACTACCCATGGATACCCCAAAAGTTCCCTAAAAATACCTGGATGAAAATCTAGTAGTCAGATTGGGTAGTTACTACCCGGCCAGTCATGTTGGGCAGTAACTTCATGACCCATTCTACTACCCAATTACCCGACCCTGACCATAACAAAAAATCATGTGAAAGATGTTTTTTTGGACTATTAGACTGTTTCTTAGGAGCCCCAAGCTGTTATACCCATGGGGAGCATTGCTGAGACAGGTACAAGAGACACAGCTGCTCTTAGCGAGCCTGGTGCTGTTTCCAAAAATTATACCCATGGTGGGCAATGCTCAGGCAGGTATGAGAGGTGCAGCTTTTCCTAGTGAGCCTGATTCTGTGTCCAAAAATTATACCTATGGTGGGCATTTCTGAGATAAGTACGAGAGGTGCAGAAGCCCTAATTGAGCCTGCTGCTGTTTCCAAATTTATACCCATGGCAGGCATTGCTAAGGTTGGTTTAAGAGGTGCAGCTGCTGTAAGTCAGCCTGCTGCTGTTTCCAAAAATGATACCCATGGTAGGCATTGCTGAGGCAGGTACGAGAGGTGCAGTTGCTCTTAGCAAGCCTGCTGCTGTTTCCAAAAAATACACCCATGGTGGACATTGCTGAGGCAGGAATGAGAGGCACAGCTGCTCTGATTGGGCCTGCTGCTGTTTTCAAAAATTATACCCATGCCTGACCTTGTTGAGGTACAGTAGGTATGAGAGGTGCAGATGCTCTGAGTGAGGCTGCTGCTGTGTCCAGAAATTATACCTATGGTGGGCATCAATCAAACTTACATAATATAAAACTGATGACTGGCAAAATAAAACTAAGAATAGTGTGGCACATGTGGCTGATATGGTGGCAGTGGTGATAGTTAGATTAGTTTTGTACACAACCTAGTCATTATATTCAGTATCACTGTTTGCAGGCTGTTGGTCATGTTCAGGGTCAAACTTGCATAATTCAGTGTTTGTGACAATCGGGAAATTGTCAGTATTCATTTTGAGAAATGTAAGTCATTCCAGATTTGCAGGACTTGGCAGTGTTCTGTGGTCAGTGACTATTCCTCCAGCTGCACTAAATATGCATTTTGAATATACACTTGAATGTGGACAACTGAGGTACGTTATTGCAAGATTTTCTAGATCTGGCCATATTGTCCTCTTTTGTTTCCAAAAGAGTAATGGATCTTCCTCAAGACCAGTTACAGTATGGTCTGCAAAATACAACAGGATCATTTATTTATTTATTTATTTATTGAAGAGTTTCACCAGGAAAGTTACACTGAGCAGAAGCTCATCTCATTGTACATCCTGGGGGAAGGGGAATAAGGACAACAGACAATATTGCAACAAGATACATACAGTAGCAGCTAGGTTAACAACCATATATAATAGCTCTATAATAGATACATTACACCTAATACATACACGTATACTGATATACATATAAGTATACAGTTAGCAGATTGTACTGTTTACAACTATAACATAGTTACAGAGTTTTAGGGGGATAGAAAGGAATAGGTGAGGAGGGGTGGGAAGTAGAGAAGTGGGAGAGCACTAAGTTGGAGTAAGTGCAGACTTGCAAGGGCTACTACTAAGGCAAAATAAAACCAGCAGAAAATCTGGCCAGCCCTCAGGGGTTAGTACAGTTGCAGTTTGTCACTAGGTAGTTTGCTAGGGAAGAGGAGAGGGAGCAGGTTGAGGAGGAGTGGTGGATTTAGGTTGGGAGTAGGTTCCAAAGTTTAGGTAGGTGATATGAGAAAGCCAATTGGCCTGACGTAGTGTGTCTGAAGGGTATATTTAGGAAGCAGGTGTCCTCAGACTGGAGAGTGTAGTTTGACTGGTGAGGGGTGAATAAAGAGGTGACTAGATAGGTGGGCAGTGAGCCTAACCAGAATTTTGAGATAAACTTAGCTGCATGCAGTGTTCTCCTGTTAGCAAGTGAAGGAAAATTCAGGGAGTAGTACAGGGAGTAGTGATGTGTCAGAGCAGGGGCATCCAAGGCATAACGGTAGAAGGAGTTGAAGAGATGTTCAAGCCTGGATAAGGAGGACTGAGGGGAAGCACCATATACAACATCACAATAGTCGAAGGTAGGCAGTATCATTCTGTGTTCTAGTTCCCTCCTGGCAAGGTGGGGGATACTCATCCTGCTGTGATAGAGGGTCCCTAGTTTAGGCTGGAGTTTCTTTAGGATAGAATCAATGTGGGTGGAGAAGTTTAGGTTTCTAGCGAGCCAGACTCCTAGATAGCGGAAAGACGTGGTGTCTTCAAGTGCAGTTCTATCTATAGTGGTGAAGGTGGGTAGGGAGGAAAGCCTTGCCAACTTCTGTCTAGTACCAAACATCATAGAGACTGTTTTCTTTGTGTTTAGGAAAAGATGGTGTTCCCTTAGCCACCATTGCACCTTTTCAAAATCTAACTGTAGTCTGGCAGTGACATCAGGGACCGAGTTACCCATTGTGAACAGCACAGTATCATCTGCATACATGTGTATATCAGTAGTTGAGCAGACTTGAGGGAGGTCGTTTAGGAAAATATCATTGTGCTTCATGAGACAGTTATCAGTCTGGCAGCTGAACCAGCTGCATTTTCTTTACAGGATACTAATCCATGTTGTTGCAGGTGACTCAGAAGTGATTTGCCTTTCTGACCCTGAACATAGGATTCCAGAGAAGTAGCTGTAGATGTGGGGGTATATTATAAGACTAAAACTTGATTGCCTGACACTTGAAATCCAGATGCCACAAGCCTGACACTGAAAATCCTGATAGTAGGATTTTGCTCATGGCAGAATTTGTTATAAAAATTAAGGGGACTGTGGGAGGTGAAGCCTCTCACATTGGGGTTGTGGGGGGCAACGCCTCCCGAAACATGAAAAAAAAATCTGCTGCCACTGGTGGGATTTTCTGTATTGGGCTTGCAGCATCAGGATTATGACTGTCGGGCAACTGACTGTCAGTCTTTCATAGTAAATCTGTAAGTGTCCTTTCCCTCACTGATGACACTGGTGATTGTGAAGAATTGATAGATGTGCTATTGTCTGCACTAGAGGTGCACTATGATGGTTCAGCAAAGTTTGACTGCTGTACATCAGTTAATGGTGTTTTTAGGGCAATGTCACATTTGGGTCAATCAATCAATCAATCAAACTTTATCTAATCAGGCATAAACACCATTGAGCAAGCTCATTTTCAAGGTGGTCCTGGACATCAAACAAGTTACAGGCATAGGTAGACAAAAACAAAACAATGTACATGTGAGAGATCAATCAGGCCAAAATATTCAAAGATATCACTGTTACAACAATTAGAAAAAAAAAACACAAAAGCACACCATTGTACATGTGTGAGATAAATCAGGCCAATGTATTCCAGGACAGCACAGTTAAATGAAGTTAAAAGAATACTACACAAATAAGCAGAAAAGGTAAGAAACATAGACCCTGGGCACTCACTGGCTTATGAAGGCCAGTACATACACTACTATACATAGGATGGTGTGTATTCTATTATAGGACCTGGGAGGGGGAGTGGTACAGAGAGGGGTAAGCAGAGGAGGAAGAGAGGTAGAGGCAGGGGTTAGTGTGACAGGCGGAGGGGTTGGGGAGAGAAGAGAGAATACAAGTACTGGATACCCCCCCAGCGGGAGGATGGGGGCTGAGTGTAACTAAGTGTCAGAATAATCAAGTGGGTAAGCAGAATATCTCTCCAGTACTCAATGTCTTCCTCTGCAGGAAAGATGGCTTCAATGTTCCACTTAAAGCAGAGATCTAGCAAAGGAGCCAACACATAAGTGTCATTCTTAAATATGGCATTTAGTCTCTGATCAGTCAACAGTCTGAGACTCAAGTCATCTGCCAGCATAACAGCGGTGGTGTCATCTTTTGACTGAAAGTCTTTCTTTATGTCATCAAGGAAAATGTGAAGAAATCTCATTTAAGGAAGAATTTTACTCAGAGTTGCACTGTCCACACTAATATCACATGTAGTAGCCTCAAATGGCTCCAGTAATATGACCAAAGATTCCAGTAGATTCCAGCTACTGGAACTGAACATGATGTCTACTTTACCTATTTGATTCTGCATGGTGTAATCGTATAAAGCTTTTTTTCTGTTCAAGAAGCCTTTCCAACATGTAAAATATTGAATTCCAGTGGGTTGGAATTTCCTGCTTTAATGCATGTAAGGGTAAGTTGTTCTACCTCTGCAGCCCCTTCAGGATTTTTTGTGCTTTCACAGAGTGGCTGAAATGCTCACATAATTTCCTAGCAATACCAAAAGTTTTTCAACATTTCTGTTTCCATTTAAGAAACTATGGATGAGAAGATATAAACAATGTGTAAAACAAGGTACATGTTGGTAGTTGCTATCTCTAACAGCCTTGTCTATGTTGGCACTATTATCTGACACTATCTACCCTGGAGATAAGGAATATGGAGTAAGCCATTTCTGGAATTGATTTTGCATCTCATGCAAAATATTCTTAGCAGTGTGGTTTTCCTTAGAAGTGGTGACACATAATACAGTCTGCTTCCTACTATTTAGTTTAGAGCAGGGATTAATACTTTCTGACTGAAAACTTGCCCAATGAGCTATAACAGTTATGTAGTCAATTATTTGGTTGCTGGTCCATATATCTGTGGTTATGTGAACCAGCTTCACCTCAGAGAGTTTAAACTGCTTAGTGACCACACCAGACACAAAGTCATGCAGCTGTGGAATGGCCTTTTTTGAGAAATATGTTAGACAGGGAACAGTGTACCATGAATCAATCTGATTCATGATCTTGAGGAAACCTTTTTGGGCAACAAAAGCAAAAGGGAGTTGACAATCAGCCAACAACTCTGCAATTGCTCTATTTAACAGCTGACATGTTGGATGCTTGTGGGTAAATTTTGATGTCCTTGCAATACTTTCTTTTGTATTTTTCATGACTTTTTCATGTGGAGTAGTACTGTGGCATTTTGCAGTACTTGGTGTCAGAAGAAAACAATCTATGTTTGTCTGGGAAGACTGCAAGGACACATCAAGTGATTCAATGTCATTTCCAGCTTTCAGTTCATTGTCACCATGGTCACTGCCACAACTACCTCCTCTACTTCCCATACCAACTACACTGTCCCTTTCCCTGCCCCCACTCAACTGGATGTTTTACCTCTGCATGTCATATCATTACTGCTGTTCCAAAATGTCCCACTTTGCCACCACGACTGACACTCATTGCACAGACTGCATACAGCTTAAGAGTTGTCTGCAGGGTCAATATAAAACAAACTCCACACTAAAGATTTGCCTTTTTTTGCTTTGTATTACAGTGCCAGGCACTATTTCTTGCACAGTTAAGGGACCTGGAGGAAACTCTACACTGCCATTTCCTTGGTCACATGAATTGTTCTCATTCATGCTCATCTTCTTATTCTTAAATTGAAGGAGAAAATACAAAGGTGTAAAGGGAAGAAGGAGAAACAGGAACAGAGGAAGATAAGAAAGAAAAAAGAAAAAGTAGAACGTGGAAAATAAAAATCTTGTGAAAAGGAAAAAGGGTTGGAGATTCTGAAGATAGTCTACATATAGAAAATGAGGATAGAGAGAAATGGATTGAGAAAGGGGAATGATTACCTACAGTCTTTTTCAAAGGTATACCAAGAGCAAAAAATGAGAACCATGTAACCCTAAAACTGGTTGTATATAATGTATGCAAGGTAGTTTAGGGTAAAGGGTTTACATGGAATGATATAAACTCTACCTACAGATATCGTGGAGATAAAGAAAAAAGGTTGGATGTGTTTGGTGGTTAAAAGCAGTAATGTTAGGAAACAGCTACTGACAATGAATAACAGTTTTGGGAGATAGGAATAAATGTGGCTACATCTGTAGAAGAGAGAAATATTGAAGAAAGGGACAGTAGGGATAGGTTTGAATAGACAGAAAAGGAGAATAATGAAAAGAGTAAACAACAAAAGGGTAAGATTCAACATAGAATATCACTCTACATGAAACCAGCAGTGAATGAGCATGTATTAACAGCAGATGTGGAATATAAGAGAGTGATAAGAGGTAGACTGCAAAAAGGACCTAGCATAAATAGTAGTGTAATCTTGGATGAAACCCAAAAAGAGGAGACTTTAGATGGTTATAGAAGTAAGAATTGGTATGGAGAAGAAAATGGAACAAAAGAAACAATAGAAATAGATTGACAATATGACTATAAGAAAATTAATGAAGGTGAACAAAAATTACATTTCCTAAGTTGAATATAAAATAAGAGTTTCAGACTACAGTGCATTGAATGTCACTATTCGTTTTAGTTTAATTCAACAGTGATAAGGTTTTAGCGGTAAACTCATTAACATTGTCCTCCTGCCATTAACAGAATGGCTCTTCCTGAGGAAGACCATTCTATTGGTCAAAGTGCTGGGGAGGAAATTTGATTGTGGGTTTGCCGCCTGTAGGAGCTAATAGCTTTGTTATAGTTGAAATCCTAAAAATAAAACCTTGGATTGAATGAATTAATACTGCTTTGGGTTTCAATTGCACTTGGAGTGCAGGACTATCTTTGTTTTTTGATTTTGTATGGAGCAGGGATTAGCAACCCCTTTAGCCCTGCACTCAGCTCTACTCTTGCTGAGCACATGGCGTTTTGGAGTTAAGTTGGAATATACCAGGAGCTGTTGGGAAATTTAAAGATAATGGAATTCTTAGGATATATAAATGAAAAGCTCATAGTTATGCTACAAGAAAC
The DNA here is from genome assembly GCA_016271365.2 of Neoceratodus forsteri. NCBI lineage: Eukaryota > Metazoa > Chordata > Ceratodontiformes > Ceratodontidae > Neoceratodus > Neoceratodus forsteri. The sequence goes on along the minus strand of CM057454.1, from coordinate 948,773,866 downwards.
TTGGGTAAATGCATTAGAGGGATCCACTTGGAAGGATTTCAGGGGTGGCATATCCCTGCCAAAAAGACGAGTCTTTATGAGCACCCAGCGTGGGGGAATTAGTATTTTTGTTAAAATAATGTCTGGTTTAATATGTAAATGTATTTGGAATGACAAGAACTTTAATATTCTTGTCATTGAAATGGAATGGGGAAACAAGGAGAAACTGCTTTTGGTAAATGTGTTTTTTTCACCTGATACCACTGCTTCACCCATCAAACACTGCATATGTAGATATATAGAAACATTAGAAGAATTACAGACCCGGTACCCAGGAGCTATGATTATTGCAGCAGGGGAGTATAATTTAAGATTAGGTGAAGAATAAGAGGAAAATTGTAATAATTGGAATTTGTATGATATGTTTGGAATCCCTATTAGAAAATCTTGTGATAAAAAGAAAAGTAAGCTTGGTAATATATTTTTAGCTGGATTATCCAAAGTAAATATGTGGATTATTAATGGAAGAAGCAGTGGAGATAAAACTGGTTTATGCACTTATGTGTATAAAAATGGTACAGGTTTGCTGGACTATATAATTATAGATATATATATGCTTATTAAAAGATTTGCAATTTGCAAATAGTTGAAAACTGGGACAGTGATCACAGGCCACTTCTGGTGATACTGGAATGTCCAATTATAATTGTCAAGGCCGGTAAGAATAGAAGAAAAGGGGGAGATCAGAATATGGAAATAAAGAAAAGTAAAAGAATACAATGGAACAAAGTGAATAAGGAACAACTAAAAGGTTATTTAAATTCACTAGAAGTAGAGGAATTAAAGAAATGCTGGATGAATATTTTACAGGTTAATTTAGATTTAGATATAGAACAAGATCAAAAGAATGAGTTGTTTTTGGAATATCTAGATTTGGAAGAGAAAATATCTAGAGAATTGGAGAAACAACAAAAAGGGGTAAAACAAAAAAGCTTTTTTGGTGCAAAATGACATGACGGTGAATGCATTAAAATGAAAAAGAGAATAAATCAAACTGGTAGGAAAATAATGAAAACTAATAGTGCAGAGGATAGAAAAGCTTTGAAATCATTAAAATCTGAATACACAGTATTGATTAAAAATAAAAAGGATAAATATAATTATGAGCTGTGGTACAAACTGCAAACAGCTATTCAAGAAAACAATGGAAGTGATTTCTGCAGATTGGTGGTGTTTTGTATGCATGATATAAGATATAATATAACAACAGTTATTCCTCCAGAAAAATGGGTTCATTTTTTTATGGAAATGTTTAGTATTAAAGAAAATGTATATGAACATGAGACAGAGATAGAAGCAGATAATGCTGAAAGCTAAATTGGACTGAATTTACAAAAGAGGAGATAGTGTTGGCAATACAAAAACAGAAAAGGAATAAAGCACCAGGTATAGACAACCTCGGGGTGGAGTTATATCAGACCGATGCCGAATGGTGGGCTGAGATATTATTAAAATTATATAAGAACGTATTAAAGTATAAGAGAATACCTGAGAACTGGAATGTAGGAGTAGTAGTACCCCTTTTTAAAAAAGTGGATATGACAATGCCAGAAAATTATAGGCCAATAACACTTCTGTGTATTAATCAAAAAATATTTGCAAAACTGATTTTGAAGAGGATAGAACATTGGATAGAAGAAAATGATGTCCTCTCCTGCTTTCAAGCAGGTTTTTGTAAAAATAGGTCGATGGTGGATCAGATGTTCACTCTTAAATACATTTTGGACAAGTATGTTGGAACAAGAAAGGGAAAGATATATACTGCATTTATTGATATTAAATCGGCATTCGATTCAGTCCACAGGATGATCTTATGGGAAATCTTAAAGGATTTTGGTATGGACTTAGAATTATTGAGTATTATTAAGATACTGCATCAAGGAAATAAACTTGTTGTTAGATATAAAAAGGAAGGTGATATGAGCAAAAACATAAAAGTTAATTGTGTGGTAAGAGAAGGGTGCATATTGGCACCATCTTTATTTAATTTATGTATTGACAAAGTTGTGAGAGATTTAGAGGAGGTGGATACTTTTGCACCAAGGATAGAGGAGCTTAGAGTACAGATATTGTTATACGCAGATGATGCGGTATTAATCTTTCAAACCCCTCTTGGTCTTAAGAGAGCTATTGCAGCAATAATAACATCATTAGAGATGTTACATATGGAATTGAACCAGGAAAATACCAAAATAGTGGTATTTGGTAGTAAACTTAAAAACAAACAAAAATGGAGAATTGAGAATGTAGAGTTAGAAGAAGTTAGAGAGTTTACATACTTGGGGGTGATTTTTAGTGAGGATTTAAAATGGAAAAAACAAATAGAAAAAATAAATGAAAAGGCACTAAAAACTTTAAATGGAATTAAGCATTTAAAAAAATGGGTGGAAATTCCTTTATAGCTCAATACAGATGTTTAAAAGCAAAAGTTAATTCTCAAATGTTATATGCCTCAGAGGTTTGGGGACTCCCAGGTAACCATAAAGCACTGGAAACAGTTCAAAATATGTATCTAAAAAATCTTTTAGGTTTACCAAAGAGGGCTTCAGGAGCTGGAGTAAGACTAGAAACAGGGACTTTATTAATTCAAGCAGAAATTATAAAAAGAAATGCAACATACTGGAAAAAATTATAACTACATATAAAGATAGCCTGATATATAATTGTTGAATAGATGCTAGTAGCAATGAAGGTGAAAGGGGTAAAAATTGGTTTAGTATATTATATCAAGTACTAAATAAAGCTGCATTACCCTATAACTATATATTGGACTCAGAAGGTGTCAAGAAGGGTGTATTGGAATTTATACAAATGGCTGTCCAGATAATAGAAGATCAAACAATACAATTTGATTTTGGATGGATAAAAGATTCACATAATGGTACCTTATTTAAGAAAATTAAAACAGTATTTGAAACAGAGGGTAATGTATTGAAATGTGAACATGAGAAACATAGAAAAGCAATCACTAGATGAAGACTAGGTGAATTTGATAAATAAGGAGGAAGATATAGTGGTTTTAACCATATGGATATTTGTATAGGTTGTAATATATATATATATACAATAATGTATGGGAAAGTGTGCTTAATGAGAAATTAATGGTTGCCCGAGGTGTGGGATGCTACATAAACCCCGAGGGTGAAGCCCGAGTGGTTTATTAAAGCATCCCACACTGAGGGCAACCATTAATTTCTCATTTAAGCACACTTTCACATACTTTATTATTTATAATTGCTGGACAGCAATTTTTTCCAGCCCAGTGTCTGAATCTCTCTCTCACACACACTATGACTCTCTGCTCTTACATACATACACACACACACACACACACACACTGTCTGTCTTCCCATTCATCTTTTTTTCTTCCAGTTTCCTTTTTAACAGTTGCTGTTTTATTTTTTTTTTTTTACTTTGACCAAAGGTCTGTGTTGCAATCGCGATTGTCTTACCTCAAGGAGCGAGGTCTGAGCAATTGTACATGGCAGTTGTCCTCTATGGCTTTCGGAAGGCGCGATCAACCAGATATTTTTAAAATATAGTGTATATACTGTTGTTTTATTTTTATTTTTAAAAACAACGATGAGGACTTTTCGGTCTGGTGGCTCCTCGCTTTTCGGATAAGGAGCCGCCATGTTTGCTCATGAGTGGAAGCCCGCCCAGTAGGACATTAACAACCAGTCACAGAATGGTTGTTGTTGATAGACTCAGTGAGTGTTCCCCATTATAACTCGCAAGTTATAATGGGGAATTATAACTTGGTCAGGCAATGTAAAAAATTGCTGACCAGTTATTATAATGCTGTTATGTCCAGTGCTCATTTAGTTTTAGAGTGTAAGGCTTATAGTGATATAAGGAGAACATACATTGAGCAACATTTCCAAAACCTTGCAGGTATGAAAAGAGAAGAGCAAATAAAGGACATTTTAAACTGAAAAAAAATGGAAAAAAATATTTGCTTTAGCAAATTTTGCACAGAGTGGCAAGAAAAATGAAGTGGAGTATCTGACTTTGTTGAATGTGCATATGGATTTAATAATTGTTATATTAGCTTCCTGAAGTTGTTGGAGATGAAAATATATGTATCTGTGAGAACTGGAGAAGGTTAGATACAAGATTGTCTGATTTCAAAATTTTGTGTGTAACAAATAATGACTTTTATACATACTTGTAAATAATTTTACCTACCTACCTAATATAAAACTGATGACTGGCAAAAGAAAACCAAGAACAGTGTGGCACATGTGGCTGATATGGTTGCAATGGTGATAGTTATATTAGTTTTGTACACAATCTAGTCATTATATTCAGTATCACTGTTTGCAGGCTGATGGTCATGTTCAGGGTCAAACTTGCATAAGTCAGTGTTTGTGACAATTGGGAAACTGTCAGCATTCATTTTGAGAAATGTAAGTCATTCCAGATTTGCAGGACTTAGCAGTGTTCTGTGGTCAGTGACTATTCCTCCAGCTGCACTAAATATGCATTTTGAATATACACTTGAATGTGGACAACTGAGGTACGTTATTGCAAGATTTTCTAGATCTGGCCATATTGTCCTCTTTTGTTTCCAAAAGAGTAATGGATCTTCCTTGAGACCAGTCACTGTATGGTCTGCAAAATACTCCAGGATCATTGTGTTGCATGAGGCAGTTATCAGTCTGGCAGATGAACCAGCTACACTTCCTTTACAGGATACTAATCCATGTTGTTGCAGGTGACTCAGAAGTGATTTGCCTTTCTGTCCATGAACATAGGATGCCCGAGAAGTAGCTGTAGATGTGGGGGTATATTGTAAGACTGAAACTTGGTTGTCTGACACCTGAAATCCTGATGCCACAAGCCTGACACTGAAAATCCTGAGAGTAGGAATTTGCCCATGGCAGAGTTTGTTATAATAATTAAGGGGACTGCAGGAGGTAAAGCCCCCCACATTGGGGTTGTGGGGGGGCAAAGCCTCCCGAAACATGAAAAAAATCTGCTGCCACTGTCGGGATTTTCTGTATAGGGCTTACGGCATCAGGATTATGACTGTCGGCAACTGCCTGTCAGTCTTTCATAGCAAATCTGTAGATGTCCTTTCCCTCACTGATGACACTGGTGATTGTGAAGAAATGATAGATGTGCTATTGTCTGCACTAGAGGTGCACTGTGATGGTCTGGCAAAGTTTGACTGCTGTACATCAGCTAATGGTGCTTTTAGGGCAATGTCATATTTGGTTAGCAGAATATCTCTCCAATACTCAATGTCTTCCTCTGCAGGAAAGATGGCTTCAATGTTCCACTTAAAGCAGAGATCTAGCAAAGTAGCCAACACATAAGTGTCATTCTTAAATATGGCATTTAGTCTCTGATCAGTCAATAGTCTGAGACTCAAGTCATCTGCCAACATAACAGCGGTGGTGTCATCTTTTGACTGAAAGTCTTTCTTTATGTCATCAAGGAAAATGTGAAGAAATCTCATTTGAGGAAGAAATTGGCTCGAGTTGCGCTGTCCACACTGACATCATGTGTGGTAGCCTCAAATGGCTCCAATAAGGTGACCAAACAGCCCAGTAGAGTACAGCTACTGGAACTGAACATGATGTCTACTTTAACTATTTGATTCTGCATGGTGTAATCATGTAAAGCTTTTTTTTTTGTTCAAGAATCCTTTCCAACATGTAAAATATTGAATTCCAGTGGGTTGGAATTTCTTGCTTTAATGTATGCAAGGGTAAGTTGTTCAACCTCTGCAGCCCCTTCAGGATTTTTTTGCACTTCCACAGAGTGGCTGAAATGCTCACATAATTTCCTAGCAATACCAAACAGGTTTTCAACATGTCTGTTTCCATTTAAGAAACTATGGATGAGATGATTTAAACAATGTGCAAAACAAGATACGTGTTGGAAGTTGCTATCTCTAACAACCTTGTCTATGTTGGCACTATTATCTGACACTATGAACCCAGGAGACTAGCAATACAGAGTAAGCCATTTCTGGAATTGATTTTGCAACTCATGCAAAATATTCTTAGCAGTGTGGTTTTCCTCAGAATTGGTGACACATAATATAGTCTACTTCCTACTACTTACATTAGAACGGGGATTAGTACTTTCTGACTGAAAACTTTCCCAAATGAGCTGTAACAGTTATGCAGTCAATTATTTGGTTGCTGGTCCATATATTTGTGGTTATGTGAACCAGCTTCACCTCAGAGTTTAAACTGCTTAGTGACCGCACCAGACACAAAGTCATGCAACTGTGGAATGGCCTTTTTGAGAATATGTTAGACAGAGAACAGTGTACCATGGTTCAGTCTGGTTCATGAACTTCAATCAATCAATCAAAGTCTTTATTTAATTAGGTGATCACCGTTGAGCAAGCTCATTTTCGCGGTGGACCTGGGTTTGTTAACAAGGAACAAGGGACAATATACATGGGATGCAACACACAAGAAAATAGTAATAATACAAATAAAGTGAGATACTATAATACAGTATGTACAAAGTATCAGCAGGAAGCATTGACAGTAGTATATGTTTGGAACAGAAGATACAGCTAGTTTTGGGTAAGACACAATTTTTCATAAAAGTAAAGAAATATACATATCAGGTGCACCGAACACAAATAAAACCTAATATAAAAAGATATAGTGATACGGTAAGGAGAATTTAGAGCTGGAACCAGGGTCAAAGGAATGTGGATGGGACAGATATGGGGGTAGAAAAAGGGGAGAGGGAAGAGTCAATTATACATGTGATCATCTTTTAACAGTAGTAATTAGAGTGTGCTTGGACTTATAGGAGTCACTATTTAGCGTAGACAGGCACAGGACTCCTTATTATGATGTAGATATAGAGATTTAAAAGCTGTTAGGCTGATGGGGTGAGTTAATTTCAAAGTTTTTTGCAGCTTGTTCCACAGTTGAGGGAGCACAAAGCTGATGGCTGCTCTGCCAATGCGAAGTTTTGCTTTGTAAACATAAAGGTAGATATATGAGGTGCTTCTCAGGGCATACTTCCCCAGAGTGCACAAAGGTAAACAGACAGAGATATAGTGGGGCAGTTTATTTGAGATAGCTTTGCAAGTCCAAACCGCAGCATTTTTTTGCCGTCTGTAAGCAAGGGATGACCATCCCACTGCTGTGTACAATGCATAGTGATGGGTTGAGTATGGAAGACCCGTGATAAATCTTATGGCTCTGTGATAAAGCGTATTGAGTTTGGCTAGGGTACCTGCAGGTCCCCGACTATATAGAAAGTCTGTGTAATTCAACAGGGAAAGAAAGGTAGTTTGAACCAGTTTCAGTTTAGCATCTCTTGTGAGGAGATTATTAATCCTAAAGAACAGACCAAGTCTTTGTCTAAGTTTCTTTGCCAGTTCTTCTAAGTGATCTGTGAAAGTAAGTCTATGGTCTAACCAACCCCCAGGTACTTGAACTTTGGTACGTAGTCCAACTGCTCACCTAGAATGGTAGTGATCTGCAGGAGTGTCCCAGCAATAGCAGGATTTATTGCATTTTGAAGGGGCGAGAGGAACATTGCTTTGGTTTTTTTCACATTGAAGAGCAGTTTCTGGTTTAAAAGCTGATGTTGCAGCAGATTAAATTCATTTTGAAGGGCTTTACAGGCCGCTTCAGGTGTGTGGCTACTAGCATAGAGTACCGTATCATCTGCGAATAGGTGTATTTGTGCTTCTTTGATGGGGGCATCTACATTGTTAATATAAATGGTGAAGAGCAAGGGACTAAGAATGGAACCTTGTGGTACACCCCTCAATAGGGGTTTTGGTGGAGAAACTTCCCCTTCTGTATTTACTTGTTGAAGTCATCCTGAGAGGCAGTTGGAGAACCATTTAAGGAATAAGGAATCCAAACCAATATTCTGGAGGGACAGAAGCAGTCTGTGATCAACGGTATTGAATGCCTTGCTTAGGTCCAAGAAAACTGCACAGACAAAGTTTTTTTGTCTAATTCAAGCTGCCAGTCATTTGACACCTTGGCTAGAGCAGAGGTTGTACTGTGCTGTGCTCTAAAACCGGATTGTAATGGGTTGAGCAATTTTTCTGATTCTAGGTACTTCTGAAGCTGGGAGTTCACTATTTTCTCCAGGATCTTTGACAGGATTGGAAGTAGGGAGATTGGCCTGTAGTTATTGAGATCACGAGGATCTCCTGACTTAAACAAAGGGACCACAAGTGCATTTTTCCAAATGGTCGGTAGGTCACCCTGGGACAAGGATAAGTTGAAGAGATGAGTAATTGGGACTGCAAGGACACGGTAGCTGACCTTTAAGAAGTACGGGTCAATGAGGTCAGCCCCAGCACTTTTCCTAGTGTCCAACTGAAGGAGAAGATCTTCGACTTCTTTCAGGGAGGTAGGCTGCAGAGAGAAGGATGGACTGGGGATGGGTTTTTCTTGTGTATCCAATCTAAATTGTTGTAGAGGATATTCCTGGAAGAGGAGTCAAAGGCTAGCCCTGCAGTGGCAAAATGATTATTGAGAGCATTGAGGATAGACAGTCTGTCAGAGATGATAGTATTGTCGATCAATAATTTAGTAGGTAGGGAATTTACAGTGGTGTGACCTTCAATGTCTTTGATAGTCTTCCAGAATTTGGAGGCATTTCTTGAGGAGCTCTCCAGCTGAGAGCGGTAGAAATTAGCTTTGGCTTCTCTGACCATTTTGGTGCAGAGGCTCCTCACCCTCTGGAAAGAATTCCAGCCATTTATTAAATTAGTTTTTCTAGTTGTTCTCCAGAGTACATCCCTGATTTGACATTGCAGAGGAACTGGAAGGAAAAGTATGTCTCTTTGCAGATGACACAAAGATCTGCAGCAGGGTTGATACACAAGATGGAGTGGAAAGGATGAGAAGGGACTTGGCAAGATTGGAGGAATGGTCAAATGTATGGCAGCTCAGATTCAATGCAAAGAAGTGCAAGGTAATGCACCTGAGAAACAAAAACCCAAGGGAAGCGTACACAATGGGGGGTGAGATACTGACAACAGTAAAAATAGAAAGGGACCTGGGGGTAATTATATCAGATGACCTAAAGGTGGGCAAGCAATGTGAGAAGGCAGTAAGGAAGGCTGGGGGGATACTGGGATGCATAGGAAGAGGCATCAATAGTAGAAAACAGGAAGTTGTTATCCTCTGTACAGACAGTTGTGAGACCCATCTGAAGTACTGTGTGCAGTTCTGGAGACCCCATCTCCGAAAGACATAGACAGAGTGGAGGCTGTCCAGAGGAGGGCAACCAAAATGGTGCAGGGTCTGCACCAGAAGACATACGAAGAAAGACTAAAGGAGCTTAATATGTATACCCTTGAGGAAAGAAGGGAGAGAGGGGACATGATAGAAACTTTCAAGTACCTCAAGGGAATTAACAAAGTCCAAGAGGGTAGCATCTTCCAGAAAAAGAGATGTGCAAGAACAAGGGGGCACAATTTGAAGATAGAGGGGGGACAGCTCAGAGGTAATGTGAGGAAGTATTTTTTCACTGAGAGGGTTGTGAATGCATCAACAGCCTCCCTGAGGAGGTCATGGAGTCAAGAACAGTGGGGGACTTCAAGAATGCATTGGACAGGCATAAGGCAGTCCTAGTGGGGGGTAGGAGGAAGTAAGCTGTTGGTTAACTAGGATCTGCAGCTTATCTGTTAGGTAGGAAAATGGGCAGACTAGGTGGGCCAAGCGGTCCTTATCTGCCATCAAATTCTATGTTTCTATGTCTCTACTCTGCAAAGCATCTTTCAGGTCTTCTGTAAACCACCGACAGGATTAGTTTCTTGCACGAACTTTTACTATGGGAGCATACTTGTTGAGAGCCCCAGCACAGTTTCTGAGAAAATATCATAAGCCGTAGTCAGGGACTTGGCTAGATAGAAGTCCTGCCTTCACATGGAGTCTCTTAGGTCTGATATATACCCATGGAGATCAAAGTTGCGTATGCACCTTTTAAAGTAGAATTTTGGAACAGTTGTGGATTTAAGAGTGGATCTTACACACGCGATGAAACAATGGTCGCTAATATCAGAGAAAAAGATGCCAGCATGGGAGAATAAATGGGGTTTGTAAACTACAATTATATCCAATAGAGTATTGTTATTAGGGCTGAGCTTGTTAGGACAAGTAGATTTGTTTATTAGCTGTGACAACCCAAGGGAATCACAGAGCATTTTAAGTGGGGTGGATGCACTGCAGAGCCAGTCTAAGTTGAAGTCCCCTAGTATGATACACTCTGAAGATGCCGAACCCAGGATATTTTTGAGATGTTTTAACAACTGTAGTCCAGCTGATGGGGGTCTGTAGTATCCTATTACACATATTGAGACACTGGTGGCAAGTTCAATCTTTATTGACAAGCTTTCAAATTCTTTTGGGACTGAGGTTGAGTCAATTATGGAGGCAGGGAATTTATCCTTGATGTAAATAGCTACCCTACCACCTCTGGTTTGCCTGTCGGCTCTGAACAAAGAGTAGGAGGGGATGTTAACTTCATTGTTACTGGTCACCAGTCAGAGACAGGACTCTGTAATCACCAGAACATCTGGAGCAATATGACATACCCAGGCCAGAACAGAACTGATTTTTTTTAATAGGCTACATACATTAACATGCAAGAATGTAAGCCCCTTGAGGCTTTGTAGCTCTGCTGGGGATTTCATGGGTGCCAGAGGGCCTGGATTAAGCTCATCATTTCCTGAGCATAGTAAAAGCAGGAACAAGAGTTTCCTGCAGAGTCCTAGGAGAAGTGTGGATGGCTGGGTCTTCTTTCAGTTACATGATTTGTTTGTGGCAGTATAGGGAGTTCTGAGGCTAGTTCCCAGTCTTCCAGATGCTGCATACAGTAATACTCTGACTGAGAGAGTCAATGGGAGTAGGGGTGAGTATGCAGAAGGAGGTGTAGCCCTGTGGGCAGGCTCTAAGAGAGTTTCTGTATGCCGGTGCAGGTGAAGGACCAGCAGCGGGCTAGGATAAGTTAGAGCACATACAAGTTCTTCTACTTGATAGGAAAAGTCCCAGTCAGACACTGTAAAAAGAGAGCCATTTTCCACTCTAGGAATTATTTTTTGATTCACGTTCAGGTCCAATACATGTAAGATGAGCAGAGACAAGCATAGAAGCAGGCAATATGCCCTCATTATGAGACTATCACCCAATGGGCACTACAAGTGCGGGCAAGAGAAGGGATTCTCAGTGGAGGAAAATTTCTTAATCCCTGCAGAATACTACTATAGGCAGTGGAGCCTGAATCAGTAATCCTTGAGTACAGCTCCTAGTCAGGCTAATAAGGAAATAGTTCACCCGACTATAGAGTAGTACTAGGGGCAGAGAGGCTTTGAAGCAAATTTCTTAGCTACTACTCTGGAGCAGACTAAGTACTAGAGAGAGCACCTGACCTAAATCAACTGCCTTAGCAAGACAGGATATGCTAGTCGGCAATAAGCAAACCTAAAGTACCAAAATGGTAAGCCTCAGCAAGACAGAATGAATAAAGCTGCTAGAAGGCTTAGTTGTAAGAAGGGGATGGGAGGAATTGCAGTTGTTGACAGTAAGTAACCAACAAATTGAAACATCAGATAGGAGTTGGTGGAGACTGTGTGCATTTAAAGGATGCCTGGGAGGGGAAGGGGGTGGGATGAAAAATCAAGGGGAAGTTTGCAGAGCTAGCACTGAATCAGTGCACATACAGTTGAAGAGAAACTGCAGCAGGGGGAGAATGGTAAGTTACTTTACACAGGCCGAGCAGAATAGGCTAAATTAAAATATATAAATTAGAAGCTGAGTACAGGGATGCAGGCTTACATTAAGCCACAAGTCTCGGGTGCTTCTGTCTCAGGTGAGTGAGACCAGCCAATCAGGGAGCTCTACACAGGCATGGAGCCAATAGCGCTACCCTGAGAAGGCACTGATATTGAAAACAGCAAATTGGAAGTGATGATCTGGTTCATCATTCACACAGCCCAGAGAAATTGTGCCAATTTTTCAAGCGTCGTACCTTATCTATCTCTTTCAGGGGTGGGTGGATCAGGTTCCTTGCACTGTAGAGGTGCTATGGCTGGATCGTGACTCCTGCCCTTGGGGGCAAGTGGCACCTGTAAGGAAGGAGACAGCGGATCAAATAGGAGTAGATGGGGGTGTGTCTAAACAGAGACACACAAAGAGAGCTGAGCACCAACTTGAAAGACAAGAGTAGTATAAGTTCATATATCTCGTCAAATGTTAAATTTCAGCCAATCAGCGCGTGTCATGTCATTTGACAGGTGGGCGTGGCCTAAAATTGACCAATCAGAATCGCCCCTTGTTAAACCGGAAGCCCCTCCCTAAAATGCACTAGCCCCGCCCACTTCTGGTGGAAGTGATGCAACCTCGAACCCATGTCCCACCCCTTTCGCAGGAAATGACCCACACTGAAACCCTGGAAGTGACATAACACCACCATTTTGTAAGCGTCTTATGCCCCTCGTTCTCGTACACTCCTCGAACCCCTGCTACCCACCATTTTGTAAGCATCTTACGCCCCCTCCTTCTCGTACACTCCTCGAACCTCTGCCACACCATCCTGGCTGGAATCCGAGTCCCACCATGCTAGCCTGAACTCCTGCATCCCCCCTTCTCCTGCACCCTCACCATCCTGGCTCAAACCCCTATCCCCCCTTTCTCCTGCATCCCCACCATCCTGGCTAGAACCCCTGTCACTCTTCACCACCGTGCTCCACCCACCTCAAAAATAAGTTAGGGTTTATGTGGTGTTATGTGCCCCCTGTATGCTTGGGGGGGATATAACTGCAGGGGCACGTGTGTGTTTTTTATTAGGATATCTTCAGAAAGAAGTATCTAGGAGGCAACCTGATCGTGCAGAGGTTTCACAGATCTGTGTGGAGACCCCCACCCCGAGGGAAATTCATCTGCCTGTGTGAGTACTTCCTTTTCTGTTTTTGTAAAAATATAAAATAATTTAATCTTGCATCTGTAGGACTGTGTCAAACCTGCATCAAAAGGATAGCTTATGTATACGCATGTAACATTTATAAGCTAAAACGGGGGACCTCTGTGTAAATAAGATGGTTCAGCAGTTTTCTCTGGATAGCATTGCAACAATCGCAAAACTAATTATTTATACCTCATCATGAATTAAAAGAATAAAATATATCCTAAAAAAGGAATACACATACCTATAGTTCAACCCTCAGCTCTGTGTAGTATCAAGGAGAAGGCTGAAATGAAATGTGTGTGTGTGATGTTTATAATGTTTTGAAAAAGGGGTGGGGCTACAACAGATGTGCCTCTGACACATGTTACCATGTATAGTATGATGGGGTGTGGTGATGGTTTTACCAAGGGGCAGTCCATCTTGCAAAGCGTTATATAAACCCTGCATTTGAAGCCAGAAGGCACAGCTTTTGAGAGATTTCTCAGATTCTGTTTTATAGACTTGGAGCAGATTATCAAAAACATCAAGCAAGAAGATGGCACAGCGCAGCGCTTCTCATTTCAACATCCCTGTAACAGGTCAGATTGTCATACCACCTAATGAAAAGTCTGGAGATGAAAAACCAAGTAAGAAGATGGCAGAGCGCAGCGCTTCTCGATTCAACCTCCCTGTAACAGACCAGATTGTCACACCACCTAATGAAAAGTCTGGAGATGAAAAGCCAAGCAAGAAGATAGCTGTCGGGGCCCCACAGCCCAAGCCAACGTATGTGTACTATGTGAGGTGTGAAAAAGAATGTCCCACACAAGTCTTGTTGAGTGGAAGAGTGTCTGACATAAAAAAGAAACTCGCTGAACAGTTTGGTGAATCAGAAAATCCTAAATCTGACTGTCCTTCTGAAGAGACACCACTGCAAGACCTTGAAGAGTTGCTGGTGTGAATCTGATGCAGAAAAAGAAGTTACTATGAAACAAAACAGAGATTGTCAAGAAGGGGCAGCAGAGAAGATGGTCAGTGAGACACTGCCAAAAAGCATCAAGAAAGTTGTGAAAAAGAAATGCAAGACACAGCCAAGAGGGCCTCTGACCAAGAGGGTGATGATGATAATGCAGCCACAAACAGTCAAGCCCAGGCTAAGAAAGAGAAATATGAGAAAAGAAGAAGAAGAAGAAAAGAGTTGCCTTGATGAGGTAAATGCATTTAACATTTAAAAAATGTGAGTGGTGCGTGACATGGTGTAACTGAGGAGAAGAGTTAGCAGTAGAACTAAATCTTACCTATAATGAGTCAGAGGACCAATGCTGTTTTCTGTTTTACTTTAATAGACTGAAGGATTTGCGATGGAGCAGCAGTCATATTCGGACAGCATGGATTCTCGACTTTCCACAAATCTACTGCTCGACAGTCTTTGCTATGTGAAAGATACAAATGTGGTTGTTAATGAGATGTGTGAGAACCAGTATGTTAGAAATACAGAGAGCGATAGAATGTTTCAAAATGTCACAGAACAGGCTGTGATCACTACACAACCCTCTTCTTCTACTGAGATTTGACAGGGGACCTCATGTGAAAAACCAGGCCTCAGTAGTAAACCCCCCAAAACTGACAACGATATGTACTGTAAGTACGTTATGTATCATACCATCCGTGGCGTAATTGCCTCAGTGATACAGAGGGTGATACACTGTGAATTGGTTGATTCCTGTCCTGGGTGTGAGATAGATGATCCAAGTCAGAAAAACCATTCATGTGTCCTTGATGACTTAAGGTCTAAAGAAGCATACAGAAATGTTTCTGAAGCCATACATATAGGGCAGCTCACGCCCGTGATCTTGGCAATCGCTATGAATCATCAGGGTTTAAATATGACCAATTGTACCCTGAAAACTATAAGTCATGTTTTAAATGATGTGAGAAAATCCGATGACCCCATGTGGTTAGTTATGCAAATGTTACAGCAGACAGACAGTGAAATTAAAAAAGATGCCTGCCATCTGGTCAGCAAAGGTTCCTTTAAAAAATTTCTAAAAAGAAATTCAGGAACCCTGTTTATATTGTAAAAAATTACCCCACCTGCCCCACCCCCAAATTACTACATGGAAACATTTCAGTACCAAAATGTGTCATATTTTATTTTTACAGATATTCATGCGGGATTCAAGTACAGAGAGAATCCAAAGGCTTATGTATCTGATCCTAAGCCATTACTGTCATCCATCACTGTTTGGTTCACCTCAATATGACATTTGCCTTTGTGAGATACATGCAGCCTCTGAACTGATGATGTTTGCCCTTCCAGAAGTATGGGAGGATACAGATAAATATATAAAGGAATCTGTTACCACTTGTAGAAAATGTTAAAGTGTTTGCTGATATATTCGTGAAGATGATGAATGTCTTTGCAGACTTTATATCATGATCATCATAGTCATGTGTGTGTACTACAAAGCAGAAAACCTTGTGATATTATAAATGCAAGTTAACCTGGCTTCTCTGCTTGCTGAAATGATCCACTGGTCAAAAAAGACCCTTTAAAAAATTATATAAGGAAATTCAGGAACACTGTTTTACATTGTTAAAAACATTTACCCCCTCCTCCCACCACCACCAAAAACTGTTACTTGTTACCATTTTAATATTGTTCATATTGTTACCCTGGCTTTTACCACTTGCTAAACCACCCATGCATGAGAGGTCACTAAAACATAGTGCTGTATGTTTTTTCCAGAATATACAACGATGGGAAACACCCTGTCAGTGCATCCAGAGGCTTATTTACCAACTAGTCAGACACAGAGCTAAACAGTCTGGTTTAAATCTACCTACAGGACAAGCACCGTCTGTACTTTTAGAGACATGCCAAGGTCTTTTTGATGGTCTCCCAGAGGGACCCCAAAAGGAAACTGTGGATTATTTTAAGGATGAGGGGGCTACTCTTGAGGAAGCAATGTTTAAAATTGCTATAGAGTTTATGCATAACCCTTATGATGTAATACACTTTTGTGGTTTTATCTGTACCGCTGTTGACTTTTTAGTATTTAGTTTGCAGAACAGGGGGTCTGAGTCTGACATCATAAATTTTGCTTCTTTTATCGCTTTTGTTGTGTTTCATAAACCAGATTTAGCATATGCTTTTCCTAAATAGTGTATTATAATGTACTTTCAGATGGAACATACTGGCATGTTCCCAATATTCCGACAGTCTTGATGTCTAAATATACCGTATGATAAAGGACATTTTAAAGGAACCTATATACTTTGGAAAGCAGCCTGCATTAAATGTCTGCTCTGAAGATGCAGCTGCTTCATTGGCAGAAAACACACTGACTCTGATTAAAGAGTTGCCACCCCTTGTATGGAGACTCTATGTTGACGTAATGGAAAACAGTAACCGTAGAGCAGTATGCAAGGTGAACATCATTTTAGATATAACAGAATGTCTTAAAAATCAGGCTTGTTATTTTGAGTGGTGTATGGCATATGTGTGTATGTATTGTGCCTACCTCATCACTAAGGGGGAAGTGGATGATGCCAGTGCTTGTGTAAAACATGCAGCTCAAAAGTTGCTGTTTCTGGGTATTGTGAAGCATGTAAAAATTGAAGAGTAGAAAAACAAGATATTATATAATCGTTGCATACTTGCCATGTGTTATGCCTTTTGTATGTAGCAGCTATATGCATTAGTTTATGTATTATAAAGTATATAAAGTAAATGTTCAAATACTGTTATGACGTGTGTATTTATAAATAAAATATAATCATGCATTGCACTTTGTGGTTGTCATAGTGTTTTTAAAAGAACAGAAAGAGCACATACTTTATTTTACTGGTGACAAGAGTTTTGCTAGCTAACAGATGTGTCGGGGTTGACGAAGAAGATGAATGATCACCTGTTCCAGAACATATATTTTAATGCAAAAAAGTGGTAGTTTCACAGGGTGACTCAGCTGTATAAGGCTGCAAAAACTTGATAAAGAGGTCACCAAGAAAGGTGTTGCAGAATGGCTTTAAGAAGCAGGACCCTATTCATTACACAAAGCAGCCAGAGTCTGATTTAAGAGAAATCCTGTCATTGTTTCTGACATGAGACAGACAATGTCAAGCTGATTTAGTGGATATGAGTCAATATGCAAAGTACAATAGGTTTAAGTACATACTGGCGTGCATCGATGTTGCTGTCCAAGTATGCCTGGGTAGTGACTTTAAAAGACAAATCAGGCAAGGCAGTGACGCAAGCCTTTAAAACTATTTTTAAAAGTGGACGCACACCTCAGAAGTTGCAGACTGATCAGGGTAAAGAGTTTCCAAATGCTTCCTTAAAGAACCTATTAAAACAAAATAAAATACACCATTTTGTGACGAATAATGAAGTTAAGGCCAGCATTGTAGAAAGATTTAATAGGATACTGAAGTCACGCATGTGGCGTTACTTTACAGCCCAGAATACTTGGAAATATACAGATGTGTTGTCAGACCTGGTGCACAGCTATAACCATACTTATCACAGAAACATTAAGCGAGAACTGTGGATGTTAACCCTTCCAATGCCCTGGGTGTATGGAAGATCCTATCATGATAATTCTGTTCTTGGCAAAAACAAAGGGTACCCTTCAGAAAGATGATCACGTGAGACTATCTAAGCTAAAAGGTGTGTTTGAAAAGGATATGAACAGGCGTACACAGATGAGATATTTATTGTGACGAGGTCTTAAGACACAGAAGCCCACCTATAAGCTAAAAGACTATCGGGGAAGACATTAAAAGTACTTTTTATGCTGAGGAGCTGCAAAAATTGAACCTGATGAGGACCGTGTGTACAGGTGCAGAAAATCCTGGAGGAGAAAAAGTGGCAGAAAAACTTGGTATCTGGTAAAGTGGAGGGTGGCCCGATAAATTTAATAGCTGGGTTGAGGCAACACAGGTTCGGGACATTAGAAGCAGATAAGGCTTAAAATGCTCAAAAATGGATTTTATATCACATTGCCCAGCAATGCATTGCATAACATTTTCCCTAACAATACTATATCCACTTTTACTGTAAAGTTACCACAAACGCTTGAACTACCTGGTGAATGGGAAGTGGGCTTAGCAGAAATTCAGTACCCTCATACCTGGGACAATGTGCCTGCACAGAAAAACAGGTTCAGTATGCTTTATCAGCCTCTAAACTTAGCCCACAGTAAAACACCACCAACTGGACCCTTTACTGAGTCAGCAGCATTTAAAATTCCATCGGGCTATTATCCTAACATGGCTGGTGTTATTTCTCAAATTAATAAAAGCATATTTGAAGTAAATGAACTGCCAGTGGTTTTGGAATAACAAACCGTCAGGAGAGAAATAAGCATTGAGAGTGACATCAAATGCATTTTGTTTATGCACGGGCAATTACAGTACCTTTTGGGTTTTAGCAGACTCAAGGTAGGTGTAGGAAAGACTCAAGCAAAGAACCCTCCAGATATTAATGGGGGTTTTTACACATTATATATCTACACTGACATTATCACACATGAAATAGTGGGTGACAGTCTAGTGCCTTTGCTGAGATGTGTACCCATCAGGGGTCAAGACAATGAGATAGTGGCCGTGACCTATGATAAACCCCATTATCAAACAGTCAGTAAACATCAGATCGATACAGTCACTATTGAAATAAAGAATGATCAAAATGAACCTGTACCATTTCGATTTGGAAAGGTGATCGTAGAAGTTGCATTTTCGCCCAGAGAGTGCTCTAAATTTAACAAGGATGGTGATTGTTCGACATTATGGGACCCTGCCTTGTACAGAAGCTATTACAAGGCACAGGCAGGATACGGTCTGCCCAGCTTTCATGGACTTCCTACTATGTATGGTTCTGGTATAGGAGGGATATTTCGTAGTCTGTTCAGAAAAGCAGTTCCATTTTTAAGAAGGGGGTTTGAAATTGCAAAACCACATCTACAGACAGCTGCTAAAAATGTTGCAAAGGATGTTGTGGCGCATGTGACTAGTGCTGTCGCTCAAAAGATGTCAGGGGGTGATAAGACTACTCAGGGTGGCTCAGGGCCGATTGTATTCAAGAGAGGTAAAAAAGAGAAAGCGCAGAGTACACCCTTCGCTTCTTATTGGTGTTTCAAAATGCAAAACTTCACATAAAAGAAAATGCTCAAAGGCAAAAGGATCTTCGAGGGGTCGTAAAAAAAGCAGAGACCTGTTCTAAAAAACATGGCTTTCGTGCACTGTGGTTCTGAAGAATGCACAAAATCAGAACTTGACTTGTTTGCCATTTCCCCCCACACAGATAAGCATTGAAAAAAGCATTTATGTAGAGATACCCCCTCTGGCTGCCCTTTCAGAAAACTCACTGATTGAATTTTATATAGCAGGGACTGGTGAAGACTATTTGGATCTAAACAACACGCTTCTTTACCTGGTTTGCAAAATCACTGAAGCGGATGGTAGTGATGTACCTGCAGCTGCCAAAGTGTGCCTTATAAACTACCCAGTGGCAACCATTTTCAGTCAGCTGGATGTGACTGTCGGTGATCGGCTCATCAGTCAGAGCAATAACTGTTACCCCTACAGGGCTGTCATGGAATCTGTGCTGAACTTCAGTGAAGAGACCCTTTCTACACAATTTACCACAGGGTTATTTTACAAAGACACCCCGGGGAAACATGAACTCACAGACAGAGATGGTGACAATGTAGGTTTTAATAAAAGCTCCTTCACATCTCAGTAGAGGGTAGACTGCTGGACACTTGCACACAGACTTTTTTTCAAGAGAAACTGATGCTGAATGGCGTGGATATTAAAATTAAACTGACACGTAACAGGGACAGCTTTTGCCTGATGAGTGGAGATGCTGAGCCTTATAAGCTTAAAGTCATGGCTGCCTCTCTGTTTGTCAAAAGGGTTAAAGTGACCCCCGGAGTTCGTCTGGGACACTCAGAAGCCCTGCAGACCTCCAACACTAAATACCCTATAGACAGAGTGGGTATGAAAGTGTTCAGCCTCCCTGCAGGCAGCAGGGTCTGCAACCAAGATAATTTGTTTTTGGGACAGTTACCAAAAATGATGGTCATGGGATTTGTTGACAATGATGCTTTTAGCAGTCCTACACTAAAACCCTTTAACTTTAAGCATTATAACATTAATTTTGTGGCTCTGTATCTGGACGGTGAACAAATCCCCACTAAACCTCTGCAGCCCGATTTTAGAAATGGGAATGCTGTGAGAGAATATTTTAATCTAGTACTAGCAGTGGGGAAATCTATGAAAGATCACCCGCTTTTAGTTAACCATCAGGAATTTACCCAAGGGTACACCCTGTTTGCCTTTGATCTCACTCCGGACCAAGAATGTGCTGATCATTATTCTTTAATTAAAACTGGGAACCTCAGAGCTGAGATCAGATTTGCAGAAGCCCTTCCACAAACAGTTAATCTCATTATCTATGCAGTGTTTGATAATGTCATTGAAATAAACCAGGAAAATGTCATTTTGATTATATGTGATAAACCATAAAATGAACACAAAGCAGCTGGAAAAAAATGTAACCAATGACTCCCACATCCGTGACTGCTTTCTGGGTGTGTTTCCCTGTGATCTGCTACCCAAGGAGAGACTGAGAAACCTTCCTGTAGCACTAGTCATCAATACTGACCCCCATGACCTCCCTGGACAGCACTGGTTAGCTGTATACATTTCAGAAAATGGGACTGGGGAGTTCTTTGACAGCTACGGTTTTCATCCTGACAATCATGCACAAACGATTGTTTTTTTTTAAACAGAAATGCAAAAAACATTTTGTACCAAAACACACAGTTACAAGATACCTTTTCTACCACCTGTGGATTTTACTGCATATTTTTTTTGCCCATTACAGATGCAAAGGACTTTCTTATGATCAGATTTTAAAAATGTACTCTAATGATTTGCTGAAAAATGATGCCATGGTAACTAGTTTTGTACGTCACTTTTTCAGACATCTAAACATGTCAGGGCACGTATCAGTGAGGTGGCAACATGTTCAGACTTGTTTGTCTTGTAATGAATTTAAAATATGCAACCGTTTGTAATTTTATTCAAAACCAGTCACTTATAAAATCATATATAAACACTCATAATTGTGTGTCTCTGTGTTTTCTGTGTTTAAACTTGGGGGGGCACCTGTGTTTAAACTGTGTGGGGGGGCTGTGTTTAACATTTTCAGATATGCAATGTCTTCAATAATGACAAAAATATATAAAATATAAAGGCATTTATTGTAAAATACAACATACATCAGTGGTAACATCATGGATAAGATATGCAATGTCTTCAATAATGACAAATATATAAAATATAAAGGCATTTATTATAAGAAACTGCCAATAAAATACAACATGCATCATAGATAAGATATAATAAACAAAAGCATCTCCTGTTAAAAAATGCACGCTATATATACCATAGCACTGAGGTAGAATTATAAGCACCTCTTTCTAAAAACATGTTAACATATTTAACTATGAGGTAGGCTAACATGCATCAATATAAACACTTTTTTGTAAAAACAGGATTACATATTCAATATGAGGTAAATGGCTACATAGGTTGTACAGGCAGTCACTGAGGGTAGGATTACATATTTAATATGAGGTAAATGTTCAACATAGGCTGTACACAACAGTCACTGAGGTATCTAACATTCATACATAGAGATTGCATTTAAGTTTTATATAGTGAGCCACTGAGGTTTCTTAAAAGACTTTGTCTTTGGTCACTGACCATTGGTTAACTGGAGATGGCTGTGGCTGTTTTGCACCAGCTACCGATTTCAGCTCTTCCACATAGCTCCTGTTTGCTGAGTGAGCAAACACTGAGGTTGGTATGTTAGACTCAGCCATTGCTTTTGACAAAACATCCCAGCCCTTGGCTTTTCTGTGGTCAGGGATTGCGTGAGTGGCTGTAGCCGCTCTTACTAAATCGACCATGTGAGACCCAGAAACAACAGTGCCTTTATACATTAATTCACCCTTATCACTCCAAAACACAATATCCTTGTTCTTTGCCATATGCTTTAACAAAAGTTCAGCATTGGTTTTAGACCGATGAGAAACACTACTTAAAATGTCTTTTTCCATAGTACTAGGTACAGAAGCTGTCTCTGCTGTGTCCGCAGGGGGGGTCAGACATTGATTCATTTTCAGGCATGAGTAATGTCAAACTGGTTTTAGCTTGTTCTCTTTGTCTTACCAAAGTCAAATAGCGCTGTAACACAGCAGAGTACATTTTGGCTTTGTCATAGTCTGATAAATCAGTCCGGGACAGTATAGCTCTCATGTCAGTGTCCAAACTGTTAGTTGCAACTTTTCTGATATCCTGATCAGGTTAATTAGTTTTAATGTGATCCATCTGTTGCTGAGGTACCAAATACATTTTCTGTGTAAAATCCATTATCTGTTAGCCAGCAGGCCTGTGATCAAAGGGATGGCAATTCCTAGCAGCGTTCCTATAAAACCACCTGTCTGATTAACTATTTTCTTTTTCCTTTTTAAGGTTATTTGTTTATCGCTTAAAGTTTTAATGACTCTCCATTTTTTTTTTTCAGCAAACCTAATTGTTTTGCTGACAGTGGTATATTTCCTTTGAGAGTGTTTAAGGCTATCTCAGCTATAGCTGATATCAGATCATCAGAGGCTGAACATAAAATAGCTTTTCTTAAGCTTGGAGGCCCTTTTACTAGAAACTTTAAAACAGACAGATTTCTCTGCAGTCTTTTAGACATAATGACAATACAGTATCAAATATTTTTAGAAGCAGAATGTGTTTTTTCATGACATATGCCACAGGCCAGTCAGGGGAAACACCCCACTGCAGTCTATATTCAGTCTGGTGTATTGGATCTTAAATCAACCAGTAAATATCCATGAGGCTTTCTTGTGGCATCTTCAAAACTTCTAAAAAAATTTGTCTGACCAGGATACATTTGTCTAGCTAGAGTTATGATCTGAAGCTTGTCTCTGGGATTTTTTAAACAAAATCATGTATTTGGCATTTATGTGATGGTCCTGCTTTTTTTACCTTGAACAGAACACATTCTGGACAATTAAAATATTGTCAATTGTTTATGATGACTGTACTTGGTAAACCCATATTCCACTTCACTATTTTCACAGGCAGAGTCCATCAAATCATCTATAATGACAAAATTTACCTTTCCAGGGTAAGAGATCATTGTCAGCTAGTGACATCGGTAGCCCCTCCACAAATTTAATCTGAGGGAACTTTAAAAGCAATTCATTATACAAGGTTGCCAACAGCTGTAGAACCAGACAATATTTTCAGGCTTGTGTGATAAAGTGGCATCAGCATGTTCCAACAACTGTTTTATAAAGAAGCTCTTCCCACTATTAGAGGGGCCAGCCAACAGACAAGTAAAGGGATGCTGCAACCTGATATCCATTTTTCACAATCAGTATCCATAAGGAAGTGTTTTAAAATTGTCTTGTAAAACTCGCTTGTCATAAATTACTCTCTGGGTTTTGGATAGCGTTTTTGTTTCAAGGGACCACTGCTTTTTATTCCTAACAATGCTGGGTTGACTCACGGTAATTTGTTTAGAGATCTGTGACCCCGTATAGTCAAAGACCAGGTCCTTCAGACTTTCAAAATTAATGTGCTTACTGCTGGCTACATTAAGGGTAAACCCTTTCACTTTAAGAACAACCTCTCCACTGGACAGCCTGTAGCCATAAGTTTTTGGGCCTGCGGAAATGAACTCTGTAATGTGTTCATCAGCAGGAACTTCACTGGTCAGCTCCCCTAAATAATCGCCCAGAGGTGGGGCCCAGTCACCCGATCTGGACACAAAAATGACAGAGTCTGTGTCATGGTAAAGGCACCTGTCCTGTAACCTATCTAGCAGGTTGTAAAGTTCGACTCTGGCATATGCTGTTGTAAAACTAGCTATAAATATGTTGATATTATTGGAATTTGTGTAATGATCACTGGTATATTTCCAGCTTAAACAAGCTGTTTCATCATCGATGAAAAAGCATGATGAGACATCGTGATATGGAACAAAAACATATTGAAATAATTTCTGTGGGTCTGTTACTATGCTCGTGGTCGGTAAATTAGCTCTCTGCCCAAATTTGCCCCAAAGAAAATTTAAAAACAGTTTAGATATCTGTCTCCTTGCAGGATTAACAGCTATGGCTGCAGGGTTCAAATGTACATTTTCCCTTTCAAAATACTGTTGTATGAACCTGACTTTATCCTCTTCAGTTTTTACCCATGAAGGGAAACCAGATGCCTCTTGCTTGCCTTTTAGATGCAGCTTGATGTAGTCTGCAAAAAGCTCTGTGCATGACTTTAAAATGCCAAACTTCATAAATGTTAATGATTTTGTAGCCTTTTTCCAGTGCCAGGTTTAGTTCTACAGTACAGTAGGTACCTGTAAGTGACCGTTGCTCATCATCATGTGCACATGATGTTGTTTGAAGTCTATTTTCAGCGCATGCACGACATAATGTAAACACAGGTTTTTTACCAATCCTGGATGGCAGCACTGGAAAGAAAAAGACCTCTAGGGGTAAGACTTTTACTTTTGCTAAACCAAAGTACTGAGTGAGGTCATCAAAATTGTCATAAATGATGTCAGGATGACCGACTGGATACTGTTTGGTTTTGTTAACAAAGGGTAGAGGCTGGTAAAATCATAATAGTGTATTTTCTCATCAGGCTGTGTCTTATAGTACAGACAAATGGCATTTGTTCTCCCCCCAAACAGTGACTGCCTAGGTTCGAGTGGCTGTGGTAGCTGCCTGTCCCTCAAGAAATTATTCAAACCCTGATCTGTAGTCAGCATTGCTTTTCATTCATGTTCCCACAATACTCTAACGGCAAAATCGCTTGCTTTTTAGAAAATGAAATTTGTGCATGGTCCTATTGAATAACTGTCCAAAACTAGTCCCAGTCATGTGGTTTCTATCTTTCTCACAGTAACAGATGTTGCAGCCATGAAAAAAACAACCATTAAATTCAAATGCTGTGGGTATTCCATTTATGACAGAATAGCCATCCAAAAAGTACAGACCCACCTTAAATTCACCACCCCTTAGCGCATGCTGAATAGAAATGTTTTCTTTCTCAGATATGTACATAAGCCACTGAATAGCAGGTGTGGAGTATCTCTTCAATTGTCTGTGGTAGTTGTCTGGGGGGAGAACAGCAACAGTGCATTCTTTCAAAAATAAAAATCTGTACATCGCCATAGAAACTGAGGCTATGGTGACGTACTGGAAGGGGTCTAAGGATACTGTTTCATACTCCACTGTATCACCATATGACTGTTTTAAAATACTTTTGGTAGTCATCTCCAGTACTTCATTCCTAAATCTAACACTAGGCTTTTGAAAATTTCAACATCTAACTGACAATAGTAGCGAAGCTCTCTTTTCAGATTGAATTCTCTATGTCGGTTAGCTAGGTACCATTGCAAAAACTCTTGCTTTTCTGCAGGCAGCATATATTCAGAACCATAAAACTGAGCATCGAGCAGGGGGCCTACATAATTTTTACTAGCCTTGGTGTTAAAAAATTGGGGGAAGTAACCTTTAGCAATCTCATTCTCAAATCCGAGGGCTGCATGGATTTTCGCTAGTTTAAAAGGAAGAAAACAATGGCTGTCAATAAATCTGATGTGTAGGGATGTCACTGTGACACAGAGTACTTTTCTCTCCTTGTGTGAGCAATTTAATATCAATTCTTTCCTTGACTAGCTGGCTAATGATAAAATAACTGTCATGGCCTTTGGCATTGTGTTGCTATAAATGTGTAGTGTCTAAATGGTGCATCAATAAAATGTCCTACAAAATCTTTTATGCAATCTTCACCTTGAATTCCAGGACCTCTTCCCATCTAATTGCTTAGCATACACAAAATTTGGTATATGCCCCGTTTCTTGTGTGGCTTCAAAATCAAACACTATATATTTCTCAGAGATTTTTACATCTGTGATGGTGACATGTAACACAGATGCTTGTCTGCTGTCATAGAAAGAACCATCTGCTACACTGAATCAATTTACATGTATGAGACCCCCTGTAAAAAACAAAACATTGTTCACACAGTTTCATGGATTTACAAGACCCTGTACTCCCATCAGCTGTAGCTAAATGTCTTTCTAGGCACGCTGAAGACCTACAAATCTTCTTACATTTGGGACATGATGCGGTATCATTTTCATTTTCAAGACAACGCAGATCGAAGCAAACTTTGCACTGTTGTGCACAGATATGATTTCCCTTATGGCTGTAGGCTACATCACAATATTCACAGAGGTACCGTGCGCCTATGAATTTTTTTACATTAGTGATACCATAAAAATGCCCTTCATGTAATAATACAGTGTTTTAGGAAATATTTCTGGACCTGTTGAAAATGTTTGCCAGTTTCCTTCATTATGATATAAAATCTTAATTTTGACTCCTAAAAAACATTCAAACTGGGACACATCACTAACAGTGACAGGGGTTTGGTCTGACAAACCTAGCTCAGCGTGCAATATTTTAGCCTTGTTTAACAACTGACTGTCACTCATATGTGGATTTAAGAGTGCGAGAATGGAGCCACAAAACACGAACTATTGTCTCTGTTATTTAAATCAATCAGGTATCGTCTCTTTTTTTGTAAAATCCTGCTATACAAGATGGAGCTCAGTGTCCGTCTCCCCCCCACCCCCGAACACTGGTGGTTCCTGATAGTTGTTACCACGAGATGTATAGTGTCATCAGCAATTACTTCAGTATTGCTCTGTAGCATATCAGCTATCTGATCTAAGAAGGTTGCAGCGTTTAGTTCATTTGGTCTTGTCTTTCTTTGAGAACAAGGGATGATTCAAAGAAGCAGCATTTAATCTTACCTGTATAAAATCACCATATTGTGTTTTCTCTTCACACTGTCTAACAAACTTTCTATAGCCTGGTGCATTGCAGCAATAGCCTCTGTAAAAGATTTTATTTTATCTAGATTTATAAACTTATATCTTTGATAAAATTCTGTAGCATTAAATTTTTTTAAAATGCGTTCATATAGCTGTACAGATTCTAAAAATACTGTAGGGGGGCACCCTGTTTGCCTGATCATCATCATGATGGTTTTCTAATTCAGACTGCTGACTATTAGCAAGATTCTGTAACAACCTACATTGTAATATTTTCCTGGCAAACTTTACTTTTCTTATCAACTTTTCTTGGATTGTTTTATTTTTTACCCAGATTTTTATTTTTTGACCCCATTTGTTATTTTTTTTTCATTTTGTTAGTGATGCAACCCTTTGTACTCAGTTTGTGAGAGCTTCTGTGCTTTCACTTTGTAATTTGATTTTTGTTTTTGGCCACTTTTTCCTCCAAACCCCTGTACTTTTCATACATGTTGGCCGCACATGCCATCATTTTCAATTCTTTGCAAGAGAATTTAGATACACGCACTAAACCAAGCACACTGTTCAATAAAGTAGCTGAACTTTTAAAAAGCTCAGATTTAAGCAGTTGATGATCGTAATCTTCACTAGATAATCTGCCCTCAATTACCAAGGCATTAAACAAACTATCAATTATTTTAAAAATATAGGCTTTCCCAATATTGATCATGTCAATGTCCCTTTCTTGAAACCTTTGGTCAGAGACTCTTGAGCAGCTGCTCCTAGATGGATGTACAATGTTTATTGGCACATT
Source organism: Neoceratodus forsteri (assembly GCA_016271365.2). Lineage (NCBI taxonomy): Eukaryota > Metazoa > Chordata > Ceratodontiformes > Ceratodontidae > Neoceratodus > Neoceratodus forsteri. The sequence continues at coordinate 948,746,201 of CM057454.1, read as the reverse complement.
TGGTTCATTTACAGCTGCAGAGACTCTTGAGCCATTGCTCATAGATGGCTGTATATCTTGTTCAGTCATGCTATGGGTATTCTGGTCACTAATGACATCAGCAGAAACTCTTGAATGCCTTTGAAAAACATCACTTTCATGTAATGGTCTCTTTCTCCCTCTCTCACCTACAGGGGTTTTCTGTACTGCTGTTTAAAAACAAAAAAATACACCCCTGTCACTACTTTTAGTATTTTAAAACTTTCATAAGACATAATTTAAACTCTAAAACCTGCAGCATCTACTGTTTCAAAACAGAAAAATACACCCCTGTCACTACTTTCAGTATTTTAAAACTTTTATAAGACATAATATAAACTCTAAAACCTGCAGCATCTACTGTTTCTAGTTAAAAATAAAAAATACATACCTTCTGTCGTGGTAAACTGTGGATTAGCCAGATGAGCAAACGTTTGGATAAAGTCTTCATCAACAGTCCATGAGTCCATCGTTATTTGTTAAATGTTTTTAAAAATTTTTAGCTCAAGAAGTAGTTTTGGCAGTCTCGCTCTGTCCTTTTGTCTTTAGCTTCCAAAATCTTGAAATGCTTATATAAAAATGACTCAGATCCCCCTCAAGTATGTAGCTGTTGTAAAACAACATCTGGTACTGTCCATCAAACCACCCCAACCCTTTCTCGAAGGAGGAAATATATAAGTCCTACACAGCTCCTTGCAGGCTTCGTTTTACCTCCCTGTGACAGCTGAAAGGCATTAAGAAATGCCTTTGTGACAAACGTTTGGTCACAGTTTAATTAAAAGGTATGTAGACTGCTTCTTTAAGTCCAAATAAGCTTATGCATAGTTAGCTTTTTAAAATGTATAATGAAAATCTTGTCTTTTTTAAAACAGCTGCATCCTTTAAATTAGTAATTTATTACAACAGTTTGCATACCACAATTCAAAAGTTAATCTTGTGAAACACCTGTTTTTTTCATTTACACAGTGGAGAGTTCAAAAAGGAATGCCATACTACTAACACGCTGGTCACAGTCTAATTAAAACAGATGCTTTTTATCAATCTTAAAACACAAAGAGGCACAGTTTATAATAACGGCAGTCGAGGGCCATCTTAAGTTATGTTTTTAAAAGTCAAATGGAAATTTTGTCTTTTTTAAACAGATGAGTCCTTTAAATTATCATTTTACATTCTGTCTTTTCTTTGTAACATATCATTTATTTTCCTATTTAGTTAAGCTTAAGATTAATACTTTTGAGCCCTGAGCTCTTTTACAAAGGTCCCAAGTCAGATACATTACAGAAACATACAGGTAATGGTTACAAACCTACTACACGACTTTTTAATTTTTTTCCAAAAAGACCATCTATATTTTAAACATACATAAAAGACATTGCTTTTCCTATGTGTCTAATGAGGGACACACACACACACACACACACACACACACACAGACACAGCCAGCATGTTGCAATGCTATCCAGAGAAAACTGCTGAACCATCTTATTTACACAGAGGTCCCCCATTTTAGCTTATAAATGTTACATGCGTATACATAAAGCATATCCTTTTGATGCAGGTTTGACACAGTCCTACAGATGCAAGTTAAATTATTTTTTATATTGTTATAAAAACAGAAAAAGGGGTACTCACACAGGCAGATGAATTTCCCTCGGGGGTGGGGGGGTCTCCACACAGATCTGTGAAACCTCTGCATGATCAGGTTGCCTCCTAGATACTTCTTTCTGAAGATATCCTAATAAAAAACACACATGTGCCCCTGCAATTATATCCCCCCCAAGCATACAGGGGGCACATAACACCACATAAACCCTAACTTATTTTTGGGGTGGGTGGAGCACGGTGGTGAAGAGTGACAGGGGTTCGAGCCAGGATGGTGAGGGTGCAGGAGAAAGGGGGGGACAGGGGTTTGAGCCAGGATGGTGGGGTGCAGGAGAAGGGGACACAGGAGTTCAGGCTAGCATGGTGGGACTCGGGTTCCAGCCAGGATGGTGTGGCAGGGGTTCGAGGTGTCACGAGAGGAGGGGTGTAAGATGCTTACAAAATGGTGGGTAGCAGGGGTTCAGGAAGTGTCACGAGAGCGAGGACGTAAGCGCAACTACAAAATGGTGGTGTTATGTCACTTCCAGGGTTTCAGTGTGGGTCATTTCCTGCACAAGGGGCGGGACAGGTTCGAGGTTGCATCACTTCCGCCAGAAGTGAGCGAGGCTAGCGCATTTTAGGGAGGGACTTCCGGTTTAACAAGGGGCGATTCTGATTGGTACATTTTAGGCCACGCCCACCTGTCAAATGACGTGGCACATGCTGATTGGCTGAAATTTAACATTTGACGAGATATATGAACTTATACTACTGACAAGTCAGGGGGCGGTCTCAGACAGAGGCAAGGTGCTGGCTAACTCGGGAATCAAAAACAAGCACAAAAGAACAGACTGATGCGGGAGGGCAGGAGGGACAGAACAGAGACAGAGGAGGACGGGGGACAAGGAAGATGATTAAGAATGAAAGTCAAGAGCAGGAGCCTTAGGCTCAAGACAGAGACTATACAGATTTTACAATTCACTGAATTTTCTAACTACGTCCATAGCAGTAAGCATGTAAACCCAGTACAGTCTTAAATAGGATTAAAAAAAAAATATTAACAAAGCCAGTAAAACTTTTTTACAACCTCAGTTCAAGGCAGTGTACAGAGTGAAAGCTTAACTGGGGAAAAATCAAGGGGAAGTTTGCAGAGCTAGCACTGAATCAGTGCACATACAGTTGGAGAGAAACTGCAGTGGGGGGGAATGGTAAGTTACTTTACACAGGCCGAGCAGAATAGGCTAAATTAAAATATATAAATTAGAAGCCAAGTACAGGGATGCAGGCTTACATTAAGCCACAAGTCTCGGGTGCTCCTGTCTCAGGTGAGTGAGACCATCCAATCAGGGAGCTCTACACAGGCGTGGCGCCAATAGCGCTACCCTGAGAAGGCACTGAAATTGAAAACAGCAAATTGCAAGTGATGATCCAGTTCAGCGTTCACACAGCCCAGAGAAATAGTGGCAATTTTTCAAGCGTTGTACCTTATCTATCTCTTTGGGGGTTGGGTGTATCAGGCTCCTTACACTGTAGAGGTGCTATGGCTGGATCGTGACCACTGCCTGTGGGGGCAAGTGGCACCTTATCTATCTCTTTGTGGGGTGGGTGGGTCAGGCTCCTTACACCATAGAGGTGCTATGGCTGGATCATGACCGCTGCCCGTGGGGGCAAGTGGCACCTTATCTATCTCTTGAGGAAACCTTTTTGGGCATCAAAAACAAAAGGGAGTTGACAATCAGCTAATAGCTCTGCAATGGCTCTATTTAGCAGCTGGTATGTGGAATACCTGCAGGTAAATTCTGATGTACTCATAATACTTTCTTTTAAGTTTAATTGACGAGAATGACAAGATATTTTTAATTTTGGGGAGATTGTATTTTTCATGCCTTTTCACGTGGAGTAGTACTGTGGGATTTTTCAGTACTTGATGGTGTCAGAAGAAAACAATCTATGTTTGTCTGGGAAGACTGCAAGGACACATCAAGTGATTCAATGTCAGTTCCAGCTTTCAGTTCATTGTCACTATGGTCACTGCCACAACTACCTCCTCTACCTCCCATACCAACTGCACTATCCCCTTGCCCTGCCCCACTCAACTGGGTGTTTTGCCTCTGCATGTTATATCATTACTGTTGTTCCAAAATGTCCCACTTTGCCACCATGACCAACACTCATTGCAGACTGCATACAGCTTGAGAGTTGTCTGCAGGGTCAATATAAAACAAATTCCACACTAAAGATTTACCTTTTTTTGCTTTGTACAACAGTGCCAGGCATTATTTCTTGCACAGTTAAGGGACCCGGAGGAAACTCTACACTGCCATTTCCTTGTTCACATGAATTGTTCTCATTCATGCTCATCTTCTTATTCTTACATTTAGCATTGATTTTTTTCTGCGCTTGCCTCTCATGCCTTATAGCGCCATCCCTTCCTAGCCCCTCATTAAAACTACAGACCTCATCACCACAAGATTCAGAAGAACTGGAAGGGCCTGGGTTATCCCACTCCCAATCCCCACTATCACCACCATCTTTATCAGCATTCGCTGCTTCAGCATCTGGGCTTATATCTGAGGAGGATGCCTCCTTGTCCTTTCATGTGACTTCAGTAGCTGAAAGTATCTTGGCACATGAGGTCACACATTCAGTACCTCTCCGAGCAACTCTTGTCAGTTCTTTCTGAATCTCTACTATCATTTCATTGCTAACATGCTTTTTTGGTTCAGCAGGACATTTAGTACCAGTCCTGGTGATGTTATTATTGTTGCTATGTACTTCATTAGTGCTAGGATTCATACTGTCCACATCATTTTCTATTGCACATGTAGCAGCACTGTGCTTTCTTTTAGTAGACTTAGACTTGGAAATACAAGGCATAGTAGACAGAGCCATGGCTTTTGCTATGCCGCAGAGAGATGTCACACACAGTGTAGCTATGAAAGGGCTCGGGACCCCTAAATGGCTGACAGACAGTGAGATACAGCCTAAATGGCTTTTGATATGCTGCAGAGATGTCACACACAGTGTAGCTATGGCAGGACTCAGGACACCTAACCAGCTAACAGACAGTGTAATACATCCTAAATGGCTTTCGCTATGCTGCAGAGAGACGTCACATACAGTGTAGCTATGACAGGGCTTGGGGCACTTAACCAGCTAACATACAGTGTAATACAGCCTAAATGGCTTTTGTTATGCTGCAAAGAGACATCACACTCAGTGTAACTATAACAGGGCTCAGGATACCTAACACTCTAAAAGATAATGTAATACAGCTAAATGACTTTCGATATGTTGCAGAGAGATGTCACACTCAGTGTAGCTATGACAGGGCTTGGGGCACCTAACAGACTAACAGACAGTGTAATACAGCCTAAATGGATTTCACTATACTGCAAGGAGAGAAAGACAGAGTAGCTATGTCACAGACAGGACTCAGGGCATCTAACAGACACTGTGTAATACAGGCTAAATGGCTTTCACTATTCAGCAGACAGACACACACACACACAGTGTAGCTAATGTCTCACAGACAGGGCTTGGGGCACCTAACAGACAGTGCAATACAGCTTAAGTGGCTTTTGTGATGCTGTAGAGAGATGTCACACATAGGGTAGCTATAACAGGAGTTTGGGGCACCTAACAGGCTAACAGACAGTGTAATACAGCCTAAATGGTTTTTGCTATGCTGCAGAGAAACACAGAGTATGGTAGCTATGTTACAGACAGGGCTCAGGGCACCTAATAGACAATGTGTAATACAGCATAAATGGTTTTCACTATACTGCAGAGACACACAGAATAGCTATATCACAGACTGGACTAGGGGCACCTAACAGACACTGTGTAATACAGCCTAAATGGCTTTCACTATACTGCAGAAAGACACAGAGTAGCTACAGTATGTCACAGACAGGGCTTGGGGCACCTAACAGACAGTGTGTAATACAGCCTAAATAGTTTTTGCCATACTACAGAGATACACAGAGTAGCTATGTCACAGACAGAGCTCAGGTCACCTAACAAACGTTGTGTAATACAGACTAAATGACTTTCACTTTACTGCAGAGGCACACAGAGAAGCTATGTCACAGACGGGGCTCAGGGCACCAGTGTGTAATACAGCCTAAATGGCTTTCACTATATTGCAGAGAGTAGAGTAGCTATGTCACAGACAGGGTTTAGGGCACCTAACAGTGTGTAATACAGCCTAAAGGTTGGCAAGCAATGTGAGAAGGTGGTAGGGAGGGCTGGGGGGATACCGGGATGTATAGGGAGAGGCATCACCAGCAGAAAACAGGAAGTTGTTATCCCCCTGTTCAGACAGTTGGTGAGACCCCATCTGGAGTACTGTGTCTAGTTCTGGAGACCCCATCTCCACAAGGACATAGACTGGATGGAGGAAGTTCAGAGGAAGGCAACTAAAATGGTGCAGGGTCTGCAAGAGAAGCCATACTAGAAGAGGCTAAAGGAGCTTAATAATGTATACCCTTGAGGAAAGGAGGAAGAGGGGAGACATGATAGAAATGTTTAAGGACCTCAGTGGAATCAACAAAGTCCAAGAGAGTAGCATCTTTCAGAAAAAGAGATGTGCAAGAACAGGGGGACACAATTTGAAGATAGAGGGAGGACTGCTCAGGGGCAATGTGAGGAAGTATTTTTTCACAGAGAGGGTGGTGGACGCATGGAATAGCCTTCCTGAGGAGGTTGTGGGGTATAAAACTGTGGGAGAATTCAAGAATGCATGGGACAGACATAAGGCAATTTTTGTGGGGGGTAGGAAGAAACAGGCTGTTGGTTAAATAGGATCTGCAGCGTATCCTCTAGGTAGGGAAATGGGCAGACTAGGTGGGCCAAGCGGTCCTTATCTGCCATCAAAGTCTATGTTTCTATGTAAATGACTTTCAAGTTTCAAGTTCATTTTATTGATTGACAACATATTGTCATTACACATATAAAAAACAATAACAAAAACAACACTCTAAAACAACCAATAAATGCATTTCAATATTGCACATTGCTCATTTCAATATTTAAAATATCCATCACTAACATATAGAATGATTTATGTTTCTTGTTTATCTATGTGTATTTTTTTCTTGTCAATTGTTTTGCAAAATGAAACAACTCTGTTCAATACATATGTATCTTTGGACATTAAGAAATTGTTTGAGATTTTGGATCCATATCCAAATTAGCTAATAAATTTCCCAAATAATATTTTCTTTCTTTGTTGTAAAGTGGGCATAAGATCAGTAGGTATGTAACGTCGTCTTCACCCAGTATACATTTGCATAATTTCACTTCTTTTTTCTCATAATATGCTGTTAACCATTGACTATTATAATATTCAAATCTGTATTTTGTCAGTATATTTCTATTTTTTGGATCTTTGTCAAATTCAGATAATATTCAAAACCCCTATATCTTTTACTGTTTGACATCCATATACTAATCTTATATCCCTTACTTAACTTAACATCCTTTTGGGAGTGTATGTCCCTAGGTTTTTCTTTTATCATACTTACTACAATAGGGAGAGGTTTAAAAAATACCTCCATTAAAGCAGCAGTACTACTGAATCAGGAAGTGGGCTATCAAAATTATGTTTTTCAGCTGTAAGCATGCGGTCAAAGTTCCAGTTTCCATACCTGTAAATGTGTTTTTTTTCCAGTCATCTTTAGTTTTTTAGATATTTGCAATTTATTTAAATTGTTGTAGCGCTACAACAAATATGGTGGCTGACTAATTTTCAGCTGTGCTTTTTCTACAGGTCACGTCACGTCTTTTGACAACAGCAGAGGGACCCTCTGCTGACCATTTCTGATATCCCTGCAAGTCATACATATGTGCAGTTGGCAGCATAGGGGGTTCCAGTGCAACATGCTTAGTGGCAGAAATGTAAACAAAAGCAGAGAATAACTGAACAAATTGCTCGGAGATAGTACAATGCCGGTGGGAAAGAGTACCAGGTATATCATTAGCAAGGCACAGGGGGATAAACTGTCAAAAAAGCACAATTTTTTTCCTAGTACTGCTGCTTTAAGATATTTAGGAGCCCATAGGGTTTGATAATCTGCTCCAATACTTTCAAAGATGGGAAGAATGTCTGGCAGCTCATGTAATATATTGTTTCTTCCAGTCATAAGCATGGAAATCTATGTTCTTTCATGGATTACACTTTTATCCAGTATTTGACCATTCTTTCTTCAATGGTGCATTGAAGTAGAAGTTGTCCTATTTCCAATCTAACTAGTGAAGAGGGCGCCCCAATGGGTAACCCAAGTAGTTTTTTTTATAATACTGATTCATGGTTAATTCTAGATGAATATTATCTCCCAACCCCCATATTTCTACCCCATGTAATAGCTGGCTTTTAATCTTAGCATCAACAACCTTTAAGCTTTCCTTTATTGAGTTTCCTCCATGTTTATATGCAAAATTATTTACAGCCAATACAAATATTTTTGTTTTCTGCTTAGTTTTTTTGTGTTTATTCCAACTGGAATTCCAAGTAAGAGTTATCCCAAGATAACAGAACTCGGGGACATTTTTAATAATTTTATTATTACTTCTCAATTTGTATTTTGTTACATTTGACCTTCCTTGAGAACTGCACAGCATAAATTTGGTCTTCTCATAATTAATTTCAATGTCCATTTTCTCGCATTCCTTTCTTATTTTTTCCATGCTTCTTTGAATACCCAAAATGCTCATAGATATCAACTTTATATCATCCACATAGGCTAGGTAAGGACAGCATCTGGAGCCCACCCAGGGGTAAGGGGCAACAGACTTCTAGGAAAACAAACTGAACTTATGAGCTCAAATGGCCAGACTGGGTGGGCCATAGGCCCTTATCTGCCGACACTGTCTATGTATCTATGTACCCTGGGCATGTGCAAATCCGGATCCTATAGTTTCATTAATATTTTGTTCAGAAATAGATCAAACAGAATGGGAGACAAAATACATCCCTGCCATACCCCACATTTAGTGGGAAATTTATCTGTTAGACCCCCCTTCATTACTGCATCTTATGCTGGTTTTATTATCCATATACAGCGCAATTATTATATTCAGCATGGCTTTATCAATATCATATTCTTGTAGAGACTCCCACAATTTTGCTCTGTTTACTCTATCGAAAGCAGATTTCAAGTCTATGAATACACAGAAGAGATTTTGTTTTTTAATTCTAGTGTATTTATATATTACGTGACATAGAGTAGAGCACTGGTCTATTATAGAGTGACCAGGAATGAATCCTGCTTGTGCCTCATCTATTACAGCATTCTCCTTTACGCATGCTAAGATTCTTTCAATCAAAATGTATTTTAGAGTGTTATGCAGCAAACTTATAGGCCTATAACAGCTTGGGTTAGTTTTTTTCTCTTTTTTAAAATAGGAGCACTATTAGGTTTTCCTTCCAACATCTGGGTATCTCACCAGAAATTGTTATATGTTTAAATATTTTATATAAACATGGGGTCCAAAGTTCTGTCTGTTATGTATACATAGGGATGCCATTCAGGCCAGGTGCCTTATTCCTATGGGAAGTATATAATGCTTTTCTTATCTCTTCTATCGAGATTTCCTTATCCAGTATCACCCATGTATCACATATCACTATCCCTCATGTCACCTGCTGTAATTTCTTTAAAAAATAGATTCTGATAATAATTCACCCATGTATGGTGTTCCACATATATCTCGACTGAGGTGGTGTAATTATCCAAACCGTTGGTTACAATTTTCCTGAATTTTTTTTTGTTTTTCTCCCACACTGATTTTTCAAATTCCTTCCATACCTGCTGTCTATAGTTATACTTTTTTCTCTGCAGAATTATCTTATATTTTTTCTTGCCATATTCAACCTTCTTTTATTAAACTGAGTTGGTCTAATTCTTACTTGTCTGATATTTCTATTAACCTCTTTCCATTGTGTCTCTACAATCCTTATCAAACCATTTGGATTTATGAAATGTCTTTATTTCTATAACTTTTACTAGGATTTACGGCCAGCTATTTGAAAATAGCCTTTAGCTCTTGTAGGCATTTATTATTGTTATCTGTATTTGTTATTTTTCTATCTGTTATTGTATTCTAGAATCTCTTATTAGTTTTTTTAAAGATTCCATTTAACTAGCCTTCCTATTTATGCCTTTCCTAACCCTGACAATATTATCATAAGCTGTTTTGTTTTGCTTAGACACACTCCTCAGATCTATAGTCATAATTATTAGTCAGTGTTCAGTTTCTTCTGTCTTCAACTTTTAATGATTTACAAAATTGTATAATATTCCTAGAGGCCCATACCAAATCTAAAATTGATGCTCCTTGCCCACCTAGAAATATAAAGTGACCAGCTTCATCACCTTTTATTCTGCCATTAAGTAGCAGGAAGTTTCTCTCTTCAAGAATTCCACATAATTCTTTCCTTTTTTATCTTGGGAGGTGTATTGCTGTAAAATATGATTTAACTCGGGGTCTTCAAGTATATCCAGAAACTCCATGGTGGGCTCCAGGTGCTGTCCAACCTTTGCATTAAAGTTCCCAGTTGTCAAGATTCCACTTTCTGGTGAGTCATTAGCAATATCATCCAATATCTCTTTTATATATTCAGAAGTACCGTTATTCTTTCTTTTTCCTTTAGCCTGATACCCAGAATATGTTCAAGTCCTGTCTCAAGTTCTTTGACAACTACACCTTTTTTTAATTTCCACCATATTCTAAGGCCACCAGACATCCTTCACAACTTTTTTAGTCTTCTTCCCTTTTTATAGAATGACACATAATCGTTCAGGTTTAATTCTTCACACAACCAAGTTTCTTGTACACAGATACATTCAAATGAGTTAAAGTAATTGATTATTGAACAATCTACCATCTTGTCCCTAATTCCTGAAATGTTCCTAGATAAAAATTATTGGCCCCTTCTGTTGATCCTTTTTCTCTTGTTCCATAGATATTCTGTTTTTCATCCACCCCCCATAGGACTCTCATGTCAGTCTTCCTGATGACCTTGTAAGATTGCAGATCAATGTGTATTTGTAACCAAGTTTATCCATTGGTCTGAATTAAGGACTACCTCTGTGTTATTAATACCCTGTTCCTTAACATATATATGTATCCCAAGAGGATCCAAATTAAAGGCCTTCTGCAAAATCTCTATCATAATTGCTTTGTCTTTTAACCACAGGATATTTGACCATTTTCTGCCCATCTCTTTACTTTTTTTATTTTCAGATTTAGGTCTGAAATCCTAAGTATGTTCTGTAAAAATGGGAAACAGAATGAGTGCACACTGGGAAGTGGTGCACAGAAACTACTGGAGTAGAGAAGGAAAAAGTTTCTGGCACACACTAACTCCATAACAGGGATGTAAAAACAATTCAGAGACAAAATCCTTACTTATATCCATTTATTTCACCCAAGACAACCTTGAAAGAAGACTGACATGTTTCGGATTTTCATTAGTTCTTTTTCAAGGGATGAGGACATTTAAAAAATACCATGCATATATAAGTCCCAACACCACATGTGACCCATGTAGGAAACACCCTCTCTAACAGAGGGGCTTCAGGTTACCAAGCTTCTGTTAACCTATGAAGTGCCAGTGCTGAATACAATAAAAATACTGAAATAGTTTAATAACTTATTAAAAACATCTTAGCAGTGACTAATACCAAGTGTATAAATATATAAAAAAACACATAAAAAACAATAAATAGTATATAAATACATAGAAACATTGAGGATTTCAGAACTATAATATATACAGACCAGTAGGAGAGATGCAAAACCATATAGCACCACAATACATACTTCTGATGACTATTAGTAAGAAACATTAGTGAACAAAACTTCAATGTTATGTTGCTTATTCATAGATCTAACAGTTCACAAAGAATAGGTAAAAAAGCAATTAAGAAACAAAAACAAGGGGGGGTTGTGGGGTATTTACAAAAGTAGCTAAAGGGAATGAAACAAGGAATACAAGGGGGTAAAGAAAAAAAGGGTGGGGGGAAGGGGAAGGAAGAAGGAGAGATAGGAAGGAAAATGATATAATTGAAAAATGTACCTAGTTCATGTTCAGTAATATAGCAGTTAAGAAAGAGGGGACAAAGGCAGAGAAGGTCCGTTTCAGGGTTTTTTAAGATAGGAGCAAAATTCCAGATGGGCATTTAATCCAGGACTTTTTGTGGCCTGAAGGGTCAGAATCCAAACGTTTTCTCTAAGCAAAACCAGCTTGTCATAGTGTCCACCACTTGGATTATGGAAAACCTTATCTAGTGCCATAAAACTAAAGAAGTGACAGGCACTATCAGTGGTTTCCATAATGTAGACTGCCATAGCATAAGTAAAGTCCCTTTTTTGGATAGCTCTGATGTGCTCTCCAACTCTGGTCTTAAAGCTCTGAGTAGTTTTGTCTACATAGAACACCTGGCAACTACATGTTGCCAGGTAAATGACCCCTTCAGTGCTGCACATAATGCACTGTCTGATTTCATGTCTTACCTGTGTTTTTATTTATTTATTTAGCTTTTGTTGACTGGGTAAGTGTACTAGACAAATTCTGCCTATTTTCAGGCATGACCCAGGGAAGGGGGATACAGATGAATGCCAACTGATTTTGAACCAGATTAAGCTGTTGGTGGTATTTTAGTGAATGGGGGGATATTTTGGCCAGGGCACTGGGGAAATTCCCCTACTCTCCTGTAGGGGAACTGCTGGCTAGTGCATTGGTCACTTTGTGCTGAGCAAGTGGAGGAGATGGATGTACCTGATGCAGCACAGCAGACTGCTATTATGAGGTCTGATGCTATGGATTCTGAGGTTTTTTTGATGTTCCAAGTGTGGACATTAATTTAGTAAATGCCACTTCTGTTTCTGGGACATTGCCTGAGACCTGCGATCTACCGTTAAAACAGGAGGTTATTATTTCTACTGAAAAAATTCAGGAAGAGACTTCTACAGATTTGGCTACACTACAGCAACAGATTTTTGAAGAAGAAAATCACTTTAAACTGAAGCAGTGTGAATTGAAGGCTGCAATTGCGGCAGCAACTCAGCACTCCTCTTCTAAACAGAACGAACCGCAAACTGTGAAATGGACAAACTCAGATGCTGACGTGGCAGCTCCCCAGACAGCTCCTCTATGGAAGATTGCAGCTGCTACCGAAGCTGTTCAATTACCTAAATGGGACGCTTCTGCAGGCTCCTTCTCCTTCTCAGCAGGTACAGGGCAAGTGCCCTTGTTTGTTTTTGCGGGGAATCTGTTTAACGAAACTGCGGGAACCTCGTTGGGAATGGCAATTTCAGGTACGGTGTTACCTGGCCTAGGACAAAGCCCCGACGTTCATGTGTCAAAAAAAAGGCAGGAACTGTCAGCTAATGAAAAACAGTGATCTGTAGATCGTGCTTTGATGGCTGCTTGTTGGGAAAGGTCTGATACAGGCTCTTGGGTTTTGGGTCCCTCTAAGATCGTTGTTTCACCTTGTAAAAAATTCACCTCTGGTCAACAGGACTGCCTATCCTCAGAGACTACTAGACCTAAAGACTGGGGATCTGAAATGGATGTTGCCTCTCCTTTGCATGTACCGGAGGGCTTGGAACTTACACAGAATCTAGTTCTACCTATCTTACAGGGTGTAGAAACTAGACCTAGTGGGTCTGACTACTCTGTTGTTCCAGAGCTTCTACCTCCCGAGGAACAACCAGAGAATATTTCACAAGGACATTCTAAATCTACTAAATCCTTTGCTTCCTTATTTAGAGCTCCAGTTTTCCCTGCTAAACGTCACAATGCAATTAGGTTGATTTACAAGGGGGGGTTAGAAGTTTTTCCTGACTGTAAACATATAGCTAGGAACCTACTTATGGGTTCCATGCACTTTACCCCTGTTGAAATTTATGCTTTGATTCATGTTTCAGGAGAGCCTGTTTTTGATGTTAGTTTTAAACAAGGAAGTGGTCTGCAGAAATTCTGGTCTCAATACCAACTATTAAAATACTCTGCTTTATGGGTCTCTTTTGCAGTAGGTCCCTTAACTAAACCTGCACATCGTATGATTACAGTATTATTTAGAAATGATGGGGTGAGTGTTACAGACCTAGTATACTGGCTTAAGCAAAGGTGTACAGTACAGGGAAATACAGAACCCAATTTTGATGATGACCGTATCTGGAACAGAGGGTAGAAAATGCAAGTTGTTCTGAACACATCTGATACTGGGTTAATTCATTTACCCAATAGTTTTTTTTTAGGTAAAGATAGAGGGGTTTTGTTCTATGCGGGTCAGCCCAAGGCCTGCTATTGGTGTGGGGCCACACGTCACTTAAGTAGTATGTGTGATAGATTAAAGTGTACTAATTTTAATGAGCTAGATCATAGTGCAGGGATACATAGAAATGACCAGGTTTGTAATCTATGTTAGGAAAAAGGTCACACTTATCATTCTTGTCCCTCAACTGCACATAATCAGGGAGAGCAAGCTGATTGGGATGAGCAAAAAGTGACAATAGCCTTAGCACAACACACCCAAGCTCAGCGTTCGGCCTCTAGGCCCCAGGATATGCCTCCTGATAAATATGCAGCTGTTACTACTGCTACAGAATGTTCTATTTCTACACAATTGTTAGCTATGCCTCCATCAGAAGCTCTATTTATAAATACTGTCTCTGTGGTCCCTCAGCAGGAGGCTAGTGCATCAGTAGCAGTAGAAACTTCTGTTATTGAGATGGAGACAACTCACCTAGAGCATACTATAGATACTCCTCAACAATCCCCACTTCTTCAGGTTAAACCCTCCAGACACTGGCAAAACTGGGTACAACCAGCTGCAAAAATGCCTAAAACATCTGAAATCCCTACTAAAAACAGATTTACCTCTTTACCTATAGAAGGAGAGATTTCTTGGAATGAATCTGAAGATTCTTCTGTTATTTTCTCAGTACTGGATCAGGGTTCCAAATTAGAAGAACCTTCCCCTGAAACAGTGCACCCTCCGTCTGGGAAAAAAACAGGAAGTCTTAAGCATGTTAGGCCACAAGAGCCTCTTCTAAGAAACCCCCATGAATGAAACTGTGCTTAGGGTTTAATCACTCACCCCTTTATAAAATCAATGCCTTCTTTATCTGTTTATTCTATCAATGTTAACAGCATTAAGAATTTACAGTAAAGGCAAGCTGTATTTTCTCATTTACGAACTTTTACGTCTGGTACTTTTTTCTACAAAGATACTAGGTTACACACTATATCTGAATTTTGGCATTCAGGTCCTTATTTCTGGTCATTAGGAGATGATACTTGTTCTGGGGTAGCTATTTTATTCAAAGATGTAGAAGTTCATGTTATTAAATTGATTGATTTGGTCCCAGGTTGGGCTTTAATACTAGATGTTAAGCTCTATAATGTATTATTCCGGTTCATTAATATTTATACTGGTCAAACAAAGGTGGTAAAGGTTGGCTTTTTCAGGCTGTCCAGCCCAATTTACATTCTGCACATCACATTGTTTTGGGGGGTGACTTTAACTGTGGGTTGAAAATGAGGGATGGGGTAGAAATACTGTTACTAATAAAGTGTTTTGTGACATGATCTTTCTTTCCACTATGATACATAATGCCAACTTAAGGGATTCTTACTTTGAGACTGTTGGAAAAGCTGACCCCACCTTTTATAGGAGCACCTCAGCCACAAGAATTAACTATTTTTTTGTTTCTTCACTTTTGCAGATTTCTAAAGCAAAAACTTTAATTGCAGCATTCTCAGACCATAAACTATTATATTTAATGTTGGATGGATCACATACACCTCCTAATGGGCTGGGTCATTGGAAATTAAATGTCTTACTTCTGGCTAAGGAGGATATCCATCAAAATTTGGTATATTTTATTCAATCCAGAAAGTCAGTTTTTGATATGTACATGGATCCTAGCAATTGGTGGGAGGATACCATCTGGGATTTGTCAGCTTTTTAAAATCATATGGAATGGTAGTTAGGGATAGGGAATATGGGACTTATCTTAACTTCAGATCACAACTTCAAAAACTGTTATCTTTAGCAACTATGATGAAACATGATTTTACAGTACAAATTCAAAATATTAAACAGCAAATGGTAGAATACCATTTACTACAAGAGCAATATTTGCAATATCAGCAGTCATATTGTACTCAGGGTAGAAAGGGTTACATTTGCCCTTATGAAGGACACACTGCTAGGAATTCGAATAGAACAATGGATAGTTTATTTGATAAGGCTGGTAGGTTAGGCTCTGATCCTGGACAAATTCTTAATATTGTGACGCAATATACAAATCAATCCTTTACTCCCCCATGTCCATACTGAAGTTTTGGAGACATATCTTGACTCAGTTTCTACAGTTAAGTTCACTGAACAATTGATAACACCTTTAATTGCTGATATTATGCCTCAAGGGGTAGAGAGAGCAATTAAGGTGTTGGGGAATAATAAAGCACCAGGTGGGGATGGGCTAACTGGAGAGTTGTATAAAATTATAGGACCATATATTCTATCAGAACTAGCTGCGGCCTTTACAGCAATCCTTTCATCAGGATCTCCTTCTCTTTGTATGACAGGAGGTATTCTGATTCATATTTTTAAACAAAAAGGGGATAGGTGATGTATAGATCAATGGAGACCCATCTCATTGCTAAATACGGACTTTAAAATTTTAGCTAAAATTCTAAACATCTGCTTGTTACTGGTAGCAGCACATATTATATCCCCAGCACAGGCATACCAGATAGAAATATCATGGAACATTTAGTTTTGTTAAGGGAAATTTTTGAGCATAGTATTAGGCATAGAGCAGATGGCTTTGTACTTTCACTAGATCAAAGACAAGCCTTTGACTCAGTTAGTCACACTTTCTTTTGGAAAGTTTTAAAGAAATATGGTTTACCACCACAATTTATTAGCTGGGTCCAATGTTTATATAAAACAGCTACAGTCACTCCTTTGGTTAGAGGTTGGAAAGGGCCTATGATGACAGTACAGAGAGGGGTGCATCGGGGTGCCCACTTAGTCCGTTGTTATATGCATTTTGCATAGATCTTTTACTACAGCTCCTCAACAGTTCTGTACTTTTGGCCTATTATAGTTGCCTCAGCCCCATTATGTTATGAAGCTTTAGCTTATGCAGATGATCTCTGTATTTTAGTGGCAGATAAGGCCACTATTCATGAAGCTTGAGGTATCTGTACAACCTATAATCTAAACTCTGGTACAAGTCTGAATTTAGACAAGTGTATAGGCACACAGCTTGGCTCAGTTGTTCCTCCTGTCCTGGAAGTGGCTGGTATTAACTTCTCAGCTACTCAACTGAAAATTTTGGGGATTATTTATGGCCAGGGGGATATGTGCTTTTAAATTGGGAATGCTGCTGGCTTCATGGTAATGCTTTAGTTGCTCAATGGAACAAATGGAAATTAAGCAAGCAGAAAAGGGTATATCTAATTAAAACATTCCTTATCCCAGTATTTCTTTACATAAGTTATGTCTTTCCTCCACCTTGTCAAATGGTAACTGCAATTTATAGTCTCTTCTTCCAAGCTGTATGAGGCAGTAGACTAAATCCACTGAAAAGGAATATTGTGTACCTCCCAATAAAATGGGGGGGGAGAGAGAGGCTGGTGATGGTAAACCCTATTTTATTTTTTACAGCATTTTTATATATGCAAATTTTAGACCTTTATTAATTTTTTTTGATAAAACTTGGGCGTCCATTTTTGAACAGAATTGTGGTACATGGTTTAGGCAATGGGATAGAGGGGAATTGGGTGTATTACATATATCTCTAAATGTACCACCTTATATAAGGGAAACATTTGCTTATTTTAAACATTGGAAAATAACTAGTCATCTTTTAATCTCAAAACAAAGGAAGGATTTATATAACTGGGTGATGCTGACTCAATTTATGGAACCTGAAACTTTTTCAAGATGTCCACTTCAATACAGGGAGGCCTGTATTGGGTTTGTTAAATACTCCTAGGATTCCAGATAAATTAAATGATTTTCATTGTCTGAGCTGTCATGACAGGATTAATGTAAAAGCTAACCAAAAACACAAACAAATGATTGAGTGATTATGTGTTAGACCTGGATGTATCCAACAACTTGAAACAACTGAACACCTTTTTTTGACCTGCATCTATATTAAACCTTTTTGGTCTGTATTGGCAACTATCTGGAATGCTCCATGGTTTCAGTCCATTAACATGGATACTCTAATGTGGGGTATATACATGGAAGTGGAGCATTGCTGGCATGCCAAAACTTTACACAAGATATTATTAATAGTTAAGTGGTATATTTGGAATAGTAGATGTTTATTCTTATTACAGCAAAAACGTGCATCTCATGAAGAGTTTACTGGTAAAATTATAGGGGAATTAAGAATTCAATAAAATGAGAATTCTAGGCTTCTGCATTCCAGAACTTTGCGTGCAGTTTGGAAAAATATGCCCTGGGTAACAGATTCTGATGCACCCATAACTTAAAAATGGTGGGAGTTAGGTATCATGATTCATTATAAAACAAAGAATGATCTGGATAAAAATGCTTTCTTAAGATAATGTATTATACGCTATGTTTTCTATAATAGCTTCTACCTTGCTATTCTTTTTTTTTTCTCCCTTGTTCTTTTGATGGTATAATTTAATAAAAAGGAAAAAAAACAGAAAGGGGGAAAGAATAGATAGGTTTTGATAATACTATGCTGTATATAATTATACTATTATAGACTGTGAGATGATCATTTCTCTTTGTTTACTAGTGATTAACTTTTGATGTAATGCTGTTCTTTTGTGCTTCTTTTGATTTCTGTTTTGCACGTTTGTATGATTTCTTTCTTCAATAAACTCCCCTACTCTTTTTGAGAAGTGCCATGTAATCTTTAGCATCCACCTGAACTACCACCAGAACAGGCAGATGGGATCTTGGTTTAAAGTCTTATCCGAAAGATGGCACCTCAGGAGTGCAGCACCCCCCTCATGCTGCACTGCAGTGTCAGTATTAGGATATTAACCCAAGTGCCTGGTGTGGGGCTAGAACCCATAGCCTTCTGATCTCCTGGCCTCAGAGGTGAGTGTGTTACCTGCTGAGCCACTGACACTGTTACAACTGGAAAACACTCTTCCTTGCATGACATATTCACAGTTGATGCATTTTCTATATTTAAGGCACCTTTTAGTTTTATTTAGTCACATTTCTGGTTTGGTGTCTTTGAAATGACTATGGGTAAAAAGGTCCCTGAGGGTAGCTGCTTTCTATATCACATTCCTACAGATTGCTGAGAAATATCTTTTAAACCTGGTTCTACCCCCCAAGGACATGCCAGTGTCATTCTAGAATTATTTCCAACTCCCTGACCTGTGCAGAAAACTCTGTAACAAAATTAAATCTAGCATCTGTCACTTCTTCAGCAAATTTTCCTGCTAGTAAAGAATCCATGTCTGACAGTCTCGATCTCTCATAGGCACTATGAATCAAGTTTTTGTTATACCGACTCTGGGTCAGCCTGTCTCTCAGAACCACAGTCCCTTCCTCAAATCTCTAGGGTGGAACAACTGCATCTTGTTCTTAAGAACTGACCAACTGGAATATTCATAGCCACATGTGGTGGGTGGCAACTATTAGCTAAGAGGATGGTATCACATCCACTTTCTTGAGGAAAACACTGGTGGTTAGAGTTTCCCCTGACCCTTTTCTATCTTGAGATCTAAGTAGGTAATCACCTCTTTACTGCTAGTGGAAGTGAATCTAAGATTCTGGTTCATACCGTGCAAGAAGGTTATGAATTCATTAAGGCTAGAAACATCCCCTTTCCATAAAATCAGTACAGTACATCATCAGTGTAACCTTTCAATAACAGTAATTTTCCAAAAACCACATTGATACTCCCAGAGTAGATGACCTCCTCCTGCTCCCACTTCCCCACATACAGATTTGCTATAAATTTGATGCATATTGCCCCCATCGCAGTCCCTTTAGCTTGGAGAAAAGTTTCTTTGTTAAAGACAAAAGTGTTAATCTCTCCTAATGGTCTGTATATGTTAGAGCTCTGAAATCCTCAATGTTTCTATGTATTTATATACTATTTATTGCTGTTTTTTATGTGTGTTTTTTATATATTTATACACTTGGTATTAGGCACTGCTAAGATGTTTTTAATAAGTTATTAAAGTATTTCAGTAATTTTATTGTATTCAGCATTGGCACTTCATAGGTTAAGAGAAGCTTGGTAATCTGAAGCCCCTCTATTAGAGAGGGTGTTTCCTACGTGGGTCACATGTGGTGTTTGGACCTATATAGTATAACACAAGGGGGGGGCTTGTGTTACCCTGGGATCTTGTAGGTGGGGATATAAACACACTTTGTACCACAGCCCAGGATGTGCAGCTTAACACAGCAGACTGATTGTGCATTTATTGGTAAGATTACTGTGAGAGGTGCATTCAAACATAACACAGGTTGAAAATAAAACAACAGAAAATAATGCCTAGCTCTTTGTTGAGCGCTAACTACACAGTGAACTTTTGTTCCCTCTCTATAACCCAGGTAGCTAAGCTGTTTCCTGGGACATACAAACAAAATTAGCACAGAGTCTCTTGTTCTAAGTTTCAAAGGAAAATTATTTACCAGTCTCAGGTTTTCAGCCAGTCCAATGTCAGAATTCAATTCATTCTTGCAGGCTAAACAAAAGGTTCCAAACCAGGCAGTTGATTCAGAGTTCTCTCTTTCCAAAGTAAAAATCAAATTTGTTGTTGAAGGCCAAACAAAAGTTCCAAACCAGGCAGTCAGTTGATTCAGAGTTCTCTCTCTCCAAAGTAAAATTCCTTATGCAAATGTTCCCCAGCCAGGCTCCAGGTCTGTTCCTAATCAGGTACTGAGACACAAGCAAGTGTTTGAGCCCTCTTTTATGCAGGCAATCACTCTCCTGCACCTGCACTTAATCAAGTAGTTATCTCTGTGAAGTTGTGGTGCAATGCCTTCTGGGACTTGTAGTGTATGCACCACACTTTGTATTCCTGGCAGAGAAAAAATGGAATATACGTGCTGGGAGGTAACGCCCTTCCACAACTTTACCCAGTGCTGTGTTACATACCTTCCCCCTCAGCTTAGCCCCTTGGGCTGAGTGGCCTGAGAAAAGAAGGAGTGGATGCGAAAGGGCATCTGCATTCCATGTTTAGCACCGCACGGTGCAGAATCTGAAAATCAAAAGGCTGTAAACTCAAAAACCATCAGGTAACCCGAGCATTCCTTTCCTTAGTTTGTCTCATCCATGTGAGGGGAGCGTGATCAGTCACAAGAAAAAACTTATGGCCCAGCAAGTAATATTTCAGAGACTCAAGTGCCTATTTGATCACCAGACATTCCCTCTCCACGGTGGCAAAGCGCCTTTCACGTGGCAACAGCTTGCGGCTCAAGTATATTATCTGGTGTTCTTCACCCTCAATGTCCTGGGATAGGATTGTCCCCAGACCCTTGTCAGATGCATCAGTTTGTACAATCATGGGTTTGGAGAAGTCTGGGGAATGTAGGACAGGAGAGGCACACAGTGCCTGTTTCAAGCTACAGAACGCTTTGTCAGCTTCAGGAGTCCATTTTACCATATTAGGTTGACTGTTACGTGTGAGGTCACTGAGGGGGGCTGCTATAGTAGCAAAGTTTGGAATAAACCTTCGGTAATAGCTCGTGAGTCCCAAAAATGTTCTTACTTGTTTCTTATTGACCGTCTGTGGCCAGTCTTGAATAGCAGCAATTTTTTTTCTTGTGGCTTTATAAGACCTCTTCCTATCGTATAACCCAAGTACTGTGCTTCACTCACCCCTAAGGTACATTTCTTTGGGTTGGCTGTGAGCCCTGCATTTCGAAGTGAGTCCGTCACGGCTTGTAGGTTCTCCATCAGGCATTGAAATGTGGTGGAAGCTCCATGTAAACCAAAAGGAAGCATTGTATATTGATATAAGCCATCAGGGGTGGCAAACGCCATTTTCTCTCTGGCAGTTTTTGTCAAGGGGACTTGTCAGTAGCCTTTCATCAGGTCAAGAGTGCTGATGAAGTGGGCAGTTCCCAGTCTTTCGATGAGCTCATCTATTCGTGGCATTGGATAGGCATCAAAGGCTGAAATCTCATTCAGTTTTCTGAAGTCATTGCAGAACCTGACTGATCCATCAGGTTTTGGGACCAGTACTATAGGGCTAGACCAGGCACTGTGAGATTCTTCAATTACTCCCATCTCTAACATCTTTTTAACCTCTTCTTTTATCGCAACTCAGCTTGCTTCTGGTACACGATATGGCTAGAGGTGTACCACTTTTCCTGGAGGGGTCACAATATCGTGAGTGATGAGTCAAGTGTTGCTGGGCCGGTCGGAGAACACATCTTTATTTCTATCAAGGAACTCGAAGAGGTCTTGCTTCTGACTTGATGTTAGGTCTCCAACCATCACTGCGTCTCTAAGATTTTCCTCTACTGGACCGGTTTTTGTTTCACTCCAGCAGACATCATAGTCCACCCACTTTTTTAACAAATTGATGTGGTATATTTGTTCAGGCTTCCGCCTACCTGGTTGTTTTACCTTGTAGTTGACTTGCTTTACTTTTTCAAGTACCTCGTAGGGTCCCTTCCAGGTGGCCAGGAATTTACACTCAGAGGTGGGGACAAGTACCAACACTCTGTCACCGGGTTGAAACTCTCTAGATGCTGTGGAACGGTTGTAGGCTCTGCTTTGTGCTTCTTGGGCCTTTTGCATATGTTCCTTCACAATGGGCATTATGGTATTAATGCACTCTCTCATTCCTTCCACATGCTCAATGATGGTTTGGTGGGGGCAGGGTTGATGCTCCCAAGTCTCTTTTGCTATGTCTAGGAGACCTTGTGGGTGGTGGGCATACAGCAATTCAAATGGGGAAAATCCGGTGGATGCTTGGGGCACTTCATGGATGGCAAACATTAAATATGGCAATAACTGATCCCAATTCCGTCCATCTGTCTCCATGGTTTTCTTTATCATACTTTTTAATGTCTTATTGAATCTCTCAATGAGCCCATCTGTCTGCAGATGATACAAGGACGTGTGCAGCTATTTGATCTGCAGGAGCTTGCACAAGTCCTTCATTACTCTGGACATGAAGGGTGTTCCTTGTTCAGTAAGGATCTCCTTAGGAATCCAGACTCTGGAAAACATCTGTACTAGTTCTCGGGCGATGTTTTTGGTGGCCGTGTTCTGCAGGGGAATGGCTTCCGGGTATCTGGTAGCATAGTCCACTACTACCAGAATATACTGAAACCCTTTCACATACTTCACCAGGGGTCCTACCAGGTCCATAGCAATACGCTCAAATGGTGTTTCAATGATTGGCAGGGGAACTAGTGGTTCTCAGAAAGAGGGTTGTGGAGCTCTCTGTTGGCACTCCAGACAGGAGTGACAATATCTTTCCACCTCAGCATGGACCCCCAGCCAAAAGAAATGACTCAACAGTCTCTCTTTTGTCTTATCCATTCCCAGGTGTCCTCCCAAGAGGTGGCTATGGGCCAAATGCAATACAGTGCACAGGAAGGGCTGAAGCACGAGTAGCTGCTCTGTCAGTTTGTCTGCTGTTTTGTGTACTCGATACAGCAAGTTGTTGTTCATAGCAAAGTGTGGGTAGCGGAGGGTTTGGTCAGGGTTGAAGGGCCTCCCATCTACCACTTTCACATCTCCTCTGGCGTACTGGAGTGTGGGGTCTTCAAGTTGTGCTGTCCCAAATTTTCCTCTATGCAGTGCGCCTTCTGGTGTGAAGAGATTGTCCTTGTCTAGGTACTCTGGAGTGTCTTCTATGACATCTGCTCCTCTGTCCTCTTCTAGGTCCTCTGGAGTGTCTTCTATGACATCTGCTCCTCCGTCCTCTTCATCATTGTCTTCTCCCACGAAGACTTGTGTCGTTGACGGAACTTTTTTTCTTCAAGTTTGTCGGACACTGCATACGCCTTATCGTCCTCATTGTCTTTGCCTTCCTCTTTATCTTTACCTATGGCATCATGGTCTTTATCCTCCTCTTTGTCTTCGTCTTTTCCTCGGTTACAGAGTCTTTGGAAGAACGGACAGTCACATCCTAACAACATGGGGAAAGGCAACTGCTTCACCACTCCCACTGCTCCAGAAAATACACCTTCCTTTGTTTTTATTTCAAGGTGGACTGTGGGATACATCTTAGTGTCCCCATGGATGCACGTGATGGAAATGGAGTTGTTGTCACTCACTTGGCTGAGGGGTACTAAAGAGGGTTTGACTAGTGTCACCATACTGCCAGAGTCCAGCAAGGCGTCCACTCCCTGGTTCTGGACTTGTACTGGACTGATACGAGGAGGCTGACTATGATTCCCCAGGAGAACAGTAATGATATTACACTGTTTGGACAGGGTTGCCTCTATTTGCATTGGCTCATCTTTCTTAGGACAGTTCCAAGAAATGTGTCCTGGTTCTCCACATGTGAAACAGGTTCTGGTATCTCGGTTCATTACTCCTTTTCTTACTTTAAATGTGTCCTGATGCCCTCCATTGGTACTGTAGTTATCTGGTCCCCTGGCTCCTTCTCGTCCTTCCCTCTGGGTTGTGCGATGGATGACTCTCCTATCTTGTCCTTGGTGGGCTCTCTTATCCAGACTGATCCTTTCAGGTCTAGTAGTCTTTAAAAGTTTGGCGGTACTATAATATCTTTCCACAAGGCCTACCAGGCCCTCTGTGGTACTAGGGTTGCCTTGATTGATGGTTCTTTTTAAATCATAGGATAGCACTCTGATAAAGTGATCCAGTACCACTCTTTCCACTACTGCAGTAGACATCAGGACTTCAGGTTGTAGCAATTTTCAAGCTAAGTGAATCAGATCAAACATCTGTGAACGGGGAGGTTTCTCTGGTTGAAATGACCAGGAATGGAATCGCTGAGCTCTCACTGCGATTGTTACCCCTAGGTGGGCAAGGATTTCTTTTTTTAGCTTATCATAGTCTTCAGCATCCCCTGGTTCAAGGTCATAATATGCCTTCTGTGCATCACCACTGAGGAAGGGGGCCAGAATGCCAGCCCACTTATTTTGAGGCCATCCTTCTCGGCTTGCAGTCCTTTCAAAGGTTTTTAGATAGGCTTCCACATCATCACTGGCTGCCATTTTCTGTAGGAAGTGCCCAGCTACAATGGAGGATGCACCTGCTGTTTGGGCTTCCTTCCCTTTGGCCATCTCTGCAGCAAGCCGCTGTAGCTCTAAGCTCAACATTTGCTGTCCCCTCTGCTGCTCTTCCAGCAGCAGTCTATTGGTCTCTTCCTGCTGCTGGTTTGTGGTTTGCTGGGCCAGATTCGCTTGTACAAGCTGCTGCAATAGGCTCTCCATAGCTGCTTTAGTGTTTTGGTGTTGTTGTTATCCCCACAAATGTGCCTGTATTCTCCACCACTGTAACACAAGGGGGGGGGTTGTGTTACCCTGGGATCTTGTAGGTGGGGATATAAACACACTTTGTACCACAGCCCAGGATGTGCAGTTTAACACAGCAGACTGATTGTGCATTTATTGGTAAGATTACTGTGAGAGGTGCATTCAAACATAACACAGGTTGAAAATAAAACAACAGAAAATAATGCCTAGCTCTTTGTTGAGCGCTAACTACACAGTGAACTTTTGTTCCCTCTCTATAACCCAGGTAGCTAAGCTGTTTCCTGGCACATACAAACAAAATTAGCACAGAGTCTCTTGTTCTAAGTTTCAAAGGAAAATTATTTACCAGTCTCAGGTTTTCAGCCAGTCCAAAGTCAGAATTCAATTCATTCTTGCAGGCTAAACAAAAGGTTCCAAACCAGGCAGTTGATTCAGAGTTCTCTCTTTCCAAAGTAAAAATCAAATTTGTTGTTGAAGGCCAAACAAAAGTTCCAAACCAGGCAGTCAGTTGATTCAGAGTTCTCTCTCTCTCCAAAGTAAAATTCCTTATGCAAATGTTCCCCAGCCAGGCTCCAGGTCTGTTCCTAATCAGGTACTGAGACACAAGCAAGTGTTTGAGCTCTCTTTTATGCAGGCAATCACTCTCCTGCACCTGCTCTTAAAGTAGTTAGCTCTGTGAAGTTGTGGTGCAATGCCTTCTGGGACTTGCAGTGTATGCACCACACTTTGTAGTCCTGTCAGAGAAAAAATGGAATATACGTGCTGGGAGGTAACGCCCTTCCACAACTTTACCCAGTGCTGTGTTACAATAGGCATAGTATTTTTTAAATGTCCTCAGCCTTTGAAAAAGGATTGATGAAAATCCGAAACATGTCAGTCCGGACAAGGTTGTCTTGGGTGAAGTAAATGGATATAAGTAAGGATTGTGCCTCTGAATTATTTTTGCGTCCCTCTTATGGAGTTTGTGTGTGCCAGAAACCTTTTTCTTCTCGGTTCTGTAAACATTCTATGATCTCAACCCTTAGATTATATCTTGTTTCAGTTTTGAACATGTTTTCACTGAACATGGAGAGAGACCATGACATATTATCATTATATTTGTTATGTGTTTTCTAGTATTCAGGGAAAAGCATGTTTAATCTAGTTACTTTGCCAACGGCTATTCCTAATTGAATTAATCTTGCTCTTGGTTCTCAAGAGCCTTTAGGATGAAGAACTGGTCAGAAACAACTAAGACCAATCTCATTTTGTCTATGGGCCTGAGCACACAAAGTCTCATAAGCATAGCTTCTCTGGGGTTATGGCCATAGAACAATCCATGAAGCAGTACAGAGAATAGATAAACCACGCTCTAACACATGTACAGATACAGCTGCAGGCAATAGATTGGTGTTGCCCTTAATATTTTCAGGATTTACTGAATCTATTAAACAGATCATAAAAAAACATTGGGACACACTAAAACCTACGGGCATCACTGACTTAATGCAAAAACCTATAATAGCTTCCAAAAGAGTTAACACCATTAAAGACAGGTTGGTATGCTCAGAACAAAAGAACAAAACTGGACAAACTGGACAAATACTATTGAGGCATCTACTTCCCGGTATGCAACCATGTGGAAGGTGTTGCCACTGCAATACTACTTCCAAAAAAACAGAATTTAAACACCCTAACAGTAATAAGACATACAAAATTAACAGCAACATCACCTGTGACACTGATCATGTCATTTACCAATTAACTTCCACCTGTTCCAAACATTATGTAGGCATGACCACGAGACCTTTAAAAGAGTGTATTTCTGAACATAATAGCAACATAAGGCTATGAAACCAAATGTCACCAGTGGCTATCCACTTCTCAGAAGCAGGTCACAATCCTTCTTCTCTAAAATGCTGGGGAATTCAGCATGTGAATAGAAACATAGAAACATAGAATTTGATGGCAGATAAGGACTGCTTGGCCCACCCAGTCTGCCCATTTCCCTACCTACTGGATAAGCTGCAGATCCTAGTTAACCAGCAGCCTACCTCTTCCTACCCCAACCCCCTAGAATGGCCTTATGACTGTCCCATGCATGCTTGAATTCCATCACTGATTTTGACTCCACAACCTCCTCTGGAAGGCCATTCCATGCATCCACAACCCTCTCTGTGAAAAAATACTTCCTTAAATTACCTCTGAGCGGCCCCCCCATCTTCAAATTGTGCCCTCTTGTTCTTGCACACCTCTTTTTTTGAAAGATGCTACTCTCTTGGACTTTGTTGATTCCCTTGAGGTACTTGAACATTTCTATCATATCCCCCAAATGTTTCTATCATGTCCCCCCTCTCCCTTCTTTCCTCGAGGCTATACATATTAAGCTCCTTTCATCTCTCTTCATATGTCTTCCGGTGCAGATCCTGCACCATTTTAGTTGCCCTCCTCTGGACAGCTTCCATCCTGTCTATGTCTTTGCGGAGATTGGGTCTCCAGAACTGCACACAGTACTCCAGATGGGGTCTCACCAGCTGTCTGTACAGAGGGATAATAACTTCCTGTTTTCTACTGGTGATGCCTCTTCCTATGCATCCCAGTATCCCCCAGCCCTCCTTGTGGCCCTCTCACATTGCTTGCCCACCTTTAGGTCATCTGATATGACTACCCCCAGGTCCCTTTCAATTTTTGTTGTTGTTAGTATCTCACCCCCCATTGTGTACTCTTCCCCTGGGTTTTTGTTTCCCAGGTACATTACCTTGCACTTCTTAGCATTGAATCTAAGCTGCCATATACATTTGACCATTCCTCTAACCTTGCCAAGTCCCTTCTCATCCTTTCCACCCCACCCTGTGCATCAACTCTGTTGCAGATCTTTGTGTCATCTGCAAAGAGACATACTTTTCTTCCAGTCCCTCTGCAATGTCACTTACAAAGACATTGAAGAGGAATCCTCCAAATAGAGAAGGCAATTGGAACATGGCAGTCGAAACCAGAGAACTGTACTGGATATACACACTAAATACATCTAGTGACAGATACACCCTGAATGAGGAAGAAAATTGGGATGCTACCTGGTAACTCTTTAATTTTAAGTAGGCTAACATGACTTTACTAAATACATGTCTGTAACCAACTTATAACATTTATTCAGAACAACCCCTCCCCACTCCCCAGCCTCTTTTTAGCCCCCTTAACTCCACCCAACCATGAACTCATTCTATAGATGAGTCTAGCACTTATATAACTACTTTGCTGGCCATCCGAAAGATGCTTTCCATTATTGACCTCCTGTGACCTAGGATGACCTCCCACTATGTCCATTTATTAAGACCTTTAAAATGTATTTCTAAAGTAATACCAACAAGAATACAATAAAAGGCAATTGATACAGGGTACAAAAAATAACAACATATATTGTAATAACTAGTAGTGAATGTTTATTCCTGACCTTACACTGCCATAATTGAATCCTTATACACATCTTTAAATACTTATGAAAGACTTTTCGAATAATGAATTATTGGTTATGACTCATGAGAGGCAACTAAGAACAATTATCTAACATACTTGTCAAAAACTAATGTATTTAGAATATTAGTATGGCATCTCACAAAGTGCTCTATCTTTTAAATGATGGCATCAATTTAAACATAGACTGCACAAGCAGAGGATAGCAATAGAAATTTGAATCCTTTTCTAAACATCTCTTAAGGCTTATCTAAAAAATCAGCAGTAGGTCAGGACCACATAAGTTGAGTCACACTTAATATTTCGGTGCCTTGGGGTGGAAAGCACCCTCTGTACCTTTAAAAGCATCAAGGTGTGTTTAGTTTCCTCGGCAACCTTACCTGACAGCAATTGGTCCTTTCCACCCTGTGACCATCGGTGTCAGCAAGTTCTGTTCCACCCCTTGACCCGAGCCTCTATTCAAACTGCAGTGTTACAAAACACAGTGCAGTAGAGGATGCCCAAACACACAGCAGGAACTAGGAGGTAAGACTTTAAAACACCTTGAACTACTGAATGAGCACTGTATAGAGAGATTTGGCTTGATACTGACTAGCACATTTTTCTAAAATGCAGGAAGAAAACCTGCATGTACTGCATAGACAGAGCCACACCTGAAACTGGGTGATACAGTAGTAAATCTAAGAGTGAGTACATTGTTGTACGTAGCGCAGTCTAGCAATTAAACCTGCTGTAATTAAGTAAATGCTTTCAGGCTAGAAAAACTTACTAAATATATCCCCCTATTGTTTACACATTGGCTTACATACAGGTTAGGAAGTTAGAGGAGAGTGATGCAGTTCCTACAAACTTGTGAGTTCTCATGTAATTAGTAACTTGCTTAAGAACAAATATGGCTGCAGGATTCTCATAAAAAGCATTGTTTAAAACTGACATCATTGTGTTGTGCTTTCTTTATTACAGATGGGTACAACTGTAACTGTTAATTTCAAGTTCTGAGAATTCAAGAAAGGTTAAGACATATAATTGTTGAATACATTCTGCCGTAGTAGCACCTCTGAATGTTTACTTTATGCAATGAAAACACTTCTTGAACTGAATTTCAGTCAAGAAAAGTTTATTTAAACAGAGTCTAATAGCACTAAAAGTGGTGAAACAGGAGAAAAATCTTGAAGGTCAGTCAGGACTGTTTATTTCACCAATGTATACTCAAAATAAGAATTAAATGCTGAATATAGAACTTTCTGTTTAAATACATAGGAGACAGTCCGACTGCCTACAAGGAAAGACTGTAAAACACTGTACCACTATATCTATTTAATTTAAGGTATGTGTGTTTTACAAACATGTAAACAAAGTGGCAAATAAGATTTTAAATAAAATAGAATCTATACTGAGTTTCCTTAGTGTTGGGTGTTTAACGTTGTATCCAGAAGGCATATGGGGGGTCATAAGACATTAAACTTCAGCCGATGTAACTGCTGCATAACCATAATTTAATTTATTTTATGTATATATTGCTTTTATATAAAATAATTCTGATCATGTTAGACCAGAAGAATGTAAAACATGAATCAGTGCATCTAGGCATCTGCCACCTAGTGGCATGAATTAAAATTACATGAAAGAATTGTTGAAAAATGTCAAATGATGTTAGAATGTATAATCATATAATAAAGGAATAATGCACGGCAGGGTATGTCTCGTGCTGGGATAACGCCACACCTGGGGGAGTTGGGCACGAGGCCGCAGGCCGAGTGCGTCCAATGCCCCAGGCGTGGTGTTATCCCAAACGACACACACCCTGGAGTGCATTATTCCTATTATACAATGGCTCGTTGTTATACAGAATAAAAAAAATAATGTTAAAGATGTTTTTGTGTGGAAACATATTTTTGGTTTTTAAGAGAAGATGAAACAATCAATAAGATGGTCAGTAAGACAATCAATAAGATAGTCAGGAGCAGGTTCACAGTGCTGATACTAGACCTGTGGTGATGTGCTGGGATAACGCCATGGGCCCAGCCCCAAACTGACCAATCACAGTCCAAGATTCTTTCTTGTCATTGTATAATATTTTTTGTTTTTAAGAGAAGATGAAACAATCAATCAAATGCTCAGCCATAAAAAAATCAATCAAATGCTCAGCCATATGCTCATCTGCAAGTTCACAGTGAGGCTGAGACTAGACCTGTGGCGACGTGCTAGGATAACGCCATGGGTCCAGCCCCAAACTGACCAATCACAGTCCAAGATTCTTTGTTGCCATTGTATAATAAAATACGTTATATATGTTTACAAATGGATCCTTCCCCTGAAGAAGCCTATTAAGGTGAAACGTTGGGTTACAAGGATCTTACTGAAAGAAAAATAAGAAAAATAAAAGAAACAATTTTTGGAACTTTTACTAGGCGTAGCGTGCTATTTTTTTCCATTTGCTTATTATGGCTGTCCACCCACCAGCCCCCAACTGATAGATGCTATAGTGGGAGGGAACCCACATTTTCTGGATTGCGATTTTGTAACGTGTGAACCAAGTGGATGGGCCGCAGTGAGGAAGGACTCCCAATCTTTGATTGACATTTGAACCTTTATGGGCTAAATCACATGCCAGCCTCTCAGATGCCCATGAACTTTAATCCTTTATGAACAAAACTAGTTACAGAGACTGTGAGTTGCAAAACAAGAAAAAACTGTTGGTTTTTGTTATGCAGTATATACAGTTATGACAAGCTTTGTAGAGGCTGGAGGTAGTGCAGAGGACAGGCAATTGACATTTGGATTTAGAGAGGCAGAGCAATTAAAATTATTCACTGCAATTAGGGCACAAAGAACCCTTGAAATCAGTACAAATGAGCTAGAATTGAAAAACAGACTTGAACAACTACAAAGAAAGGACACAAAATTAGAATGGCACAGGATCACTCTGGGAGAATACCTTAATTACAAAAGAATCCCAAGGGGACTCAGAGTCCTAACTGAACCAAACATAGATGTTGAGTCTAAGAAACTATCTGACAGGTGGGAAGGGATCAGAAATGGTTGCAGTAATGACTTTATGTGTGCTATTATTGAGGCAGTATTAGATGGCAGAAGTGCTCTTGCAGAGGATATTAAAAACATTCAGGATCAACTCAAACTGGCCATAGAGGAGGAGACTTTTGAAAGAATCTTGAAGAGATTAAAAAAACACTTCAAGATTTTGAAGACTACTTTAAAAAATTAAAACTTAAGAAATTTAGAAGAGAGTCAAATGACTATCGTTTAGATAGAGTGTGCAATTGGACCATGAAAACAAGATATAGAAATACCAGAACAGAAACAGGCTCTGACAGTTCAGACAGCTACACCTATTGAGCAGACAGAGTACAGTGCCCACCTCCACCTACCAGATGGGTGTTTCTCGACCACACACAGGCCCAGAAAGAGAGACAAGACACTTATCAGAAAGAACAACTGCAGAGGTATCACACCAGATTCCAAGGTTACATAGAGGAAACAGACAATCACCAAGTAAAAGCTACAAGAGGAGGAGGAAGAGGAGGCAGAGGGAGAGAAGGATACAAGGGAAAGAGGACATAGTAATTTTTAATTTAAGTGAAAAAAGAATTAACGAACATAGAAATTCAGGTGCTTAGTAGAGGTCTATCTTTTTCTGCTTTTTCCCCACCAGATAGATTTCAAATCATGAGTGATTTACACAGGCTTTTTAGACAAATACAACTCAAGGAACAATTCTACTTATAACCCCCACAAGACTCTGTAGTGAGAAGTCTAAAAACAGATATGAAACACAAATCCACATACAACCCACCCAAAGGGAGGAATCCCAACATTGAGGCATACATTAATCAGGTCCTTTTGGATGTTGAAACAATACTTAGGGATACACCAAATCCAAAACCCAAATATAATCTAAGTAAGGCTGAAGCACAGGCTCTAAAAGAATTAGAACAGAATCAGGAAATAGTCATCACATCAGCAGACAAAGGGGGTGGAATTGTCATGGATCATGAAAAGTATATTAAAATGTGTGAAGACTTATTAAATGTTACAGCAAACTATGAAAGGTTACAGCCCACATGAGGCAGGACTACACACCCTAGAGATAGGCATCAATAAAGTAAGAGATACATACACTCCACTCACAAGTACACTACTAGAACTGGCTAGATTAGTGTTGTATGAAAATTACTTTAAATTCAATGGGGTCTATTTCAGACAAACACAGGGAACAGCCTTGGGCAGTACCATGGCTCACACATATGCAAAGTTAGTTATGGAACACTTTGAAACATAATTTATTACAAATCCCATGTATAATCCTTTCTTTAAACATATTGTCACCTATAAAAGATACATAGATGATTTGCTAATTATCTGGAATGGGACAATGGGTGAACTGGAGGCCTTCTTTGACCATTTAAACTCAGTTGGAGAAAATTTACAATTCACAATGACAGCCAGTGTAACAGAGATACCATTCTTAGATCTCCTGATTTACAAAAGTCAGTATTCTTTAGAACACTGTCTTTATAGAATAGAAACAGACCGCAATACTTTGCTACATGCTCAGAGTTACCATCCACATTATCTCATTAGAAGCATACCCAACTCACAAATGCTGACAGTCGACAGAAACAGTAGTGAGCCAACACTGAAAAGACAAGGGATCCAGGAAATGTCTGCTAGGTTTGCTAACCAGGGTTATGGCCATAGAACAATCTATGAAGCAGTATAGAGAATAGATACACCACGCTCTAACACATGTACAGATACAGCTGCAGGCAATAGATTGGTGTTGCCCTTAATATTTTCAGGATTTACTGAATCTATTAAACAGATCATAAACAAACATTGGGACACACTAAAACCTACAAGCATCACTGTCTTAATGCAAAAACCTATAAGATAGGTTGATACACTCAGAACAAAAGAACAGAACTGTACAAACTGAACAACTAGTATTGGGGCCTCAACTTCCTGGTATGCAACCATGAGGAAGGTGTTGCCACTGCAATAATACTTCCAAAAAAACAGAATTTAAACTCCCTAATGGTAATAAGACATACAAAATCAACAGATACATCACCTGTGACACTGATCATGTCATTTACCTATTAACTTGCCCCTGTTCCAAACATTATGTAGGCATGACTATGAGACCTTTAAAACAGTGTATTTCTGAACATAATAGCAACATAAATCTAAGAAACCAAATGTCACCAGTGGCTATCCACTTCTCAGAAGCAGGTCACAATCCTTCTTCTCTAAAATTTTGGGGAATTCAGCATGTGAATCCTCCAAATAGAGGAGGCAATTTGAACAAGGCAATAGAAACCAGAGAAATGTACTGGATATACACACTAAATACAACTAGTGACAGATGTGGCCTGAATGAGGAAGAAAATTGGGGTGATACCTGGTAGCTCTTTAATTTTAAGCAGGATAACATGACTTTACTAAATACATGTCTGTAACCAACTTATAACATTTATTCAGAACAACCACCCACACTCCCCAGCCTCCTTTTAGCCCCCTTAACTCCACCTAACCATGAACTCATTCTATAGATGAGTCTAGCACTTATATAACTACCCTGCTGGCCATCCAAAATATGCTTTCCATTATTGACCTCCTGTGACCTAGGATGACCTCCCACTATGTCCTTTTATTAAGACCTTTAAAATGTATTTCTAAAGTAATACCAACAAGAATACAATAAAAGGCAATTGATACATGGTACAAAAAATAACAACATATATTGTAATAACTAGTAGTGAATGTTTATTCCTGACCTTACACTGCCATAATTGAATCCTTATACACATCTTTAGATATTTATGAAAGACTTTTTGAATAATGAATTATTGGTTATGACTCATGAGAGGCAACCAAGAACAATTGTCTAACATACTTGTCAAAAACTAATGTATTTAGAATATTAGTATGGCATCTCACAAAGTGCTCTATCTTTTAAATTATGGCATCGATTTTAACATAGACTGCACAAGCTGAGGATAGCAATAGAAACTTGAATCCTTTTCTGAACATCTCTTAAGGCTTATCTAAAAAATCAGCAGTAGGTCAGGACCACACAAGTTGAGTCACATTTAACATTTTGGTGCCTTGGGGCAGAAAGCACCCTCTGTGCCTTTAAAAGCACCGAGGTGTGTTTAGTTGCCTCGACAACCTTGCCTGACAACAATTGGTCCTTTCCACCCTGTGACCATCAGTGTCAGCAAGTTCTGTTCCACCCCTTGACCCAAGCTTCTATTGAAACTGCAGTGTTACAAAACACAGTGCAGCAGAGGATGCCCAAACACACAACAGGAACTAGGAGGTAAGACTTTAAAACACCTTGAACTACTGAATGAACACTGTATAGAGAGTTTTGGCTTGATACTGACTGGCACATTTTTCTAAAATGCAGGAAGAAAACCTGCATGTACTGCATAGACAGAGCCACACCTGAAACTGAGTAAAGCAGTAGTAAAACTAAGAGTGAGTACATTGTTGTATGTTGCGCAGTCTTGCAATTAAATCTGCTGCAATTAAATAAATGCTTTCAGGCTAGAAAAACTTACTAAATATATTCCCTTATTGTTTACACATTGGCTTACATACAGGTTAGGAAGTCAGAGGAGAGTGATGCAGTTCCTACAAACTTGTGAATTCTCATGTAATTAGTAACTTGCTTCAGACCAAATATGGCTACAGGATTTTCATAAAAAGCATTGTTTAAAACTGACATCATTGTGTTGCACTTTCTTTATTACAGATGGGTGCAACTATAACTGTTAATTTCAAGTTCTGAGAATTCAAGAAAGGTTAGCAGCATATAATTGTTGAATACATTCTGCCATAGTAGCACCTCTGAATGTTTACTTTATGCAATAAAAGCACTTCTTAAATTGAATTCCAGACAAGAAAAGTTTATTTAAACAGAGCCTAATATCACTAATAGTGGTGAAACAGGAGAAAAAACTCAAAGGTCAGTCAGAAATGTGTATTTCACCAATTTATACTCAAAATAAGAATTAAATTCTGAATATTGAACTTTCTGTTTAAATACATAGGAGACAGTCCGACTGCCTACAAGGAAAGACTGTAAAAGACTGTACCACTATATCTATTTAATTTAAGGTATGTGTGTTTTACAAACATGTAAACAAAGTGGCAAATAAGATTTTAAATAAAATAGAATCTATACTGAGTTTCCTTAGTGTTGGGTGTTTAACGTTGTATCCAGAAGGTATATAAGGGGGTCATAAGACATTAAACTTCAGCTGATATAACTGCTGCATAACTATAATTTAATTTATGTATATAATGCTTTTATATAAAAGAATTCTGATCATGTTAGACCAGAAATGTGTAAAACATGAATCAGTGACTCTAGGTATCTGACACCTAGTGACATGAATTAGAATTACATGAAAGAATTGTTAAAAAATGTCAAAAAGAAATTATATTAGAATGTATAATGATATAATAAAATACTTTATATATGTTTACAAATAGATCCTTCCCCTGAAGAAGCCTATTAAGGTGAAACATTGGGTTACAAGGATCTTAATAAAAGAAAAAAATAAGAAAAATAAACAAAATAATTTTTGGAACTTTTACTAGGTGTGGCTGGCTATTTCTCTTCATTTACCTATTATGACTGTCCACCCACCAGCCCCAGACTGATAGATGCTATACTGGGAGGGAATCCATATTTTCTGGATTGCAATTTTATATCCTTATTTGTCATATTTACTTTGGTTTTCTCTTCCCCAGGTGGTACTGTCTTGCTTAGTTCATGTTCATCGAGGTTCTCATGTAATTCCCCACTTTTTTCCATTAAGTGAGGCCAGATCTTTGACTTTTGCTTTTGTTGTACTTTTGTATGTTTTGTTTTTGGTTTTTTTATTTTTGCTGAATATTTGTTATTTTGCCTCTGTTTTTACAGGCTCCTCTTTTTTTGATCCCCTTGTTATTTCTCCTTTTTCCAATTTCCTTCCTTCTCAATGTCTTGTCTTGTATTACTATCCACCATTGATACATCAATATTTATTTGTTCTACATCTGAATTATGTTTTTCTTCATCTCTCATAGTTCTTTCTGTACGATTTGTAAGTTACATACGAACATACGGAATTGCGGGCAGAAAAAGACCCACAGGTCTATCAAGTCTGCCCGACTGTGCAGCTCTTAGTTTTATATTACTACAGCTGCCCTAGTTGAGGGTTTTGTTTTAATTGTGTGCCTACTGAGCTACTTACATCTCTTTTCTTGTTGTTTCCCTTTTTGTTTTTTTGTCTTTTTCTCCATTGTTTTTGTTGTTTTCCCCCCTCTCCTGCAGAATAGGGCTGCAAACTGCACAATCGAGCAGACTCGATAGACCAAATGGCCTTTTTCTGCTGGGAAATTTTGTATGTTAATATATTATTCCACAGGGTGGCATTCAATCTTTTAAGATCTGTGATTATGATGTCCTGCCTGATATTTTCATGAGGGAACATCACAAGTTCTAGGACCGATTCTTCTTCAGAGG
Organism: Neoceratodus forsteri; assembly: GCA_016271365.2. Classification (NCBI taxonomy): domain Eukaryota; kingdom Metazoa; phylum Chordata; order Ceratodontiformes; family Ceratodontidae; genus Neoceratodus; species Neoceratodus forsteri. Next base: position 948,709,163 of record CM057454.1, on the reverse strand, counting down.
CAATATTTATAAAGTTCTCCACCTCACTTTCTGTTTCTGTTTCCTCTTCTTTATCATCCTTCTTTTTTTCTTTTATGTTTCCATTATTTACCATGGAATTATCATCTACAATAGTAATGTGACTTACTTCAGTGGGCTTGGAGATTTTTATTTTGATTCCTACAGTATGTCTAATGGTATCTGCTGATTTCTCTCATTGGTATTGCCTTTAAAATCACTTTTTAGGCTGTTGATATCTAATTTATTTTCTAAACAGATTCTCTTTATGAATAATAAATCTTGTTTTATGTAGAATAGCTGTTCAAACATCATTATATTAGCCATGTATGGATTCCTTGACACTTTTGCTGTATCCCTAGTTATATTGTTCAGAGCAGGGGTACAGACTGCTTCAGGACTCATTAATTGGGTATAATCCCAAACCCTGTCCCTATCTGTCTGATCTTTTCAGTTTGAGTTTTGTCCTGATATTTGTGTGCAGTGGTTCGGAGGGTCATTTAAATTATCTTTAAATTTCCTCCTATTTCATTTACTATCTCTTTCTTGATTCTGATTGATTCCATAATTGTATTTAGCATGTCTCCAACATTTCTATTTACAAAATCTAAATTTTCAAAGATTTTCAAGAGATTTTCACTTAATTCCAATTTTAATATGTTTTCAGGTTGTTCATTGCTCTGAGGCCACTAAGGCCATTAATTAGCTTATCACTTTGTTTCGACAAGGACATATTTCTAAATTGAAACAGGGTTGTGGATTTTGATTTTTCTGTAGGGGTGGAAGTTCTTTCTAAAGTTTCCACTTTTTTGCCTTTCTTTGTTTTATTTCTATTTTATATAGCCTGTGTCTTTCTGCATTTTACTTAAATTGCACAGTGCTAATTGTTTCAGGGATTTAGAGGGGTGTGAAATCTCTATCGGTCCTTCAAACACTTTCTGAAGATTCTTTATTTGTGGTTCTGAATTCATTATTCTTTCCCACTTCTTGTCTCAACAGGCATGATAATAATAAATGTGGAATATAAGGGAAGAATATTATGGAATATTGGGGGAAGGGGTGAGAACACATTTCCTTTCCTTTTCTTTCTTACTGTATCAGTAGTATATGCAAGAATATTGTATACTCAGAAATTAATCAAATACTTCTGCTAACACACCTCTGTCACCTATATATACACATGTAAAGCTACCACACGAAAGATGCTATAACATTACCTATAGGCAGCCACACAAACCAATTAAAGGCAGTTAACAACAGTCAAAACTGGTGATTTGTACAGTTATTGTAAATAATAACTAAATAAAATCTGAAAAGACTAAGAGGCTGATACAAAACCAGATACAAAAAACAGCTTATCCTCTGTGACACACCTTAAACCTTATACCGTACAGTACACCTTATAACTTGCTACTTAGGCCTTACACTTTGTGACTTATAATTAAGACCGCAGGCTGAAAAATGGCCTAATATGGCCTAGTGTGGCTTAATGAGGCCTAATGAGGTTTGCCTGATGTTGATCTGGAACAGGCCTATTAAGGTCTTAAAGTGTACCTAATATAGGCCTAGTTTTGCCTAATATAAAGCTAGTGGGCCCTGTATTTGGTGTCTCTGAGATAATACCTGCACACAAAAAGAAAAGAAAAAGAAGGCCTGTAGGAAATATCAGGTTTTAGTGGCAATACCAACTACTAGTGCAAATTTGGAAGTGTGTAAAAAAATGTGCAAAAATACAAAATTGTGCAACAAATAAATGTGTTATTAAAACCCTAAGTTAAAAAGATAAAAACTAAAAAACTAAACTAAAAAAAAAGAAGCACTAAGTACAAAAAGTACTAAGGTACTAATATCTAATGCCAAAGTGCTGAATATAAACACAAATACTTTCACATCATGTGTAAAACAAGATCTCTGAGTACAAAACAGAAGTGACTTTTTAGTCCATAGAGTCCTGTATGAGACTTCCTGAAAAGGTCTTAAGAGACAATTTAAATTCGATAGTAATTTATACTGTTTATAATTAGAAAGATTAGGTTTTACCAAGCTTCCAATCCTGTGCTGAGGCACAGAGAGAGAGAGAGAGAGAGAGAGAAAGCAGCCAGAGATTCCTTAAATCAAGGAGGTTATTTTCTAGACTACACTGAACTGAATTATTACTTTTTGGACCTGTGTAAGTAACTAGTATTGATTGTGTTTTTGGAGTTGACTTGTCTTAGTTTTAACTTTAATTTGCCAGGGAGGAACTGTAGCTGGCAGATATTTGCAATCATTTGTGACTAGACCTGGTACTTAACCTCTGTGAAATAGGTGTTTGTTAAGGGAAGGAGCTGAAAGGGGCCTAGTTGAACTGTGGACTTAAGACAGGAGTTGTTTGTGGTCTCTGTCTGCTGAGACATAGACAGAGAGAATGCAGCCAGAGATTCCTTAAATCAAGGAGGTTATTTTCTAGACTACACTGAACTGAATTATTACTTTTTGGACTTGTGTAAGTAACTAGTATTGATTCTGTTTTTGAGGTTGACTTGTCTTAGTTTTAACTTTAATTTGCCAGGGAGGAACTGTAGCTGGGAGATATTTGCAGTTATTTGTGACTAGACCTGGTACTTAACCTCTGTGAAATAGGTGTCTGAAAGGAAGGAAGGCACTCCCCAGGGTGGAGTGTCAGAGTTGTAGCTGATTGTTTCTGGATGGCATAGGTTTACTCCCTCCCACCCTTCCCCACACCCCACCTGCCCCAAGCGCATAACTTCCTTTATAGCAGGGGTTCTGACATCACTTCCCCAAAACTGCTAACAACATACACCAGTTCATATCCTTAAAGGCACAGCACACTGAATAGGGGGTAGAGACACTCACAAGCTTGCACACACTAAGACAAGAACAAAAGAAACAACAAAAGAAAAGCATCTATAACAGAAAGGGACACAGACATGTGGGGAGTGATGCTATGTACTGGCTGTAGAGCAGCAGTTTTCCAGGAGACATTCTGGAAACTGCGTTGCTGCCCTATTTGCAGGCACCTCTCTGGTCTGAGGGAGGAGGATGCTCATCTCCATGCTGACCTGGCAATGATTCAGAAAACCTGCTCCCCCACCCAGGGACCACCCAGGCCACTGCCACTACCTCAGAAGTTACCAAGAAAGAGGAGTGGTTTGACCACAGTGGGCTCAGGGAGGGTGAGGGTGGTGGAACAGAGGTGCATCCCTCCAGTTGTGCCTCTCCACAATTCATTCATCACTCTGGCAGAGCATGGTTCCTCTATGGAGGCACCCCCAGTGGAGACCAAGGAGGATGCTGAAAACCTCCACAATGGAGACTCACAGTAGGGTGGCACAGGACCCCACAGGGGAAGGAAGCAACTCCTACTGGGAGACTCAATTGTTAGGGGGTTAGAACTGAGGGAGAGAAGGGAAAGGAGGGTAAGGTGCCTGCCCAGTGCCATGGCTTGGAGGGACAGGAAATGAATCCTCAGGATCGTGGGTACAGCTTCAAGGGGGAGTGAGCTGGATGTCATTATCCACCTAGGGATGAATGACCTGGCTGAGAATGGGATCAGAGCAGTGCAACAGGAGTTTGCAGAGTTGGGGAAGGGCCTTCGACAAGTAGCACACATGGTAACTTTCTCAGAAGTGCTACCTGTCTATGGCATGGATGAGGCTAGGGTACTCCACACCATAGGATTCAATGACTGGTTGAAAAACTGGTACAGAGCTCAGGGATTTGGCTTCATTGGGGACTGGGGCTCCACCTGGAGGGATGTAGGCCTATACAGGTATGATGATCTGCATTTATCCTGGAAGGGAACCAGGATCCTAGGAGAAAGGTTTAAATGCTTCATTGGCAAGTATTTAAACTATCCAAGGGGGGAGGCACTGAAAAGGAGAAGGGAAATCCTAGCCACCCCCAAAAATCAGGGTAGTTAGTGAGGTAACCAAGATAGAGCAGTTGATAGGGATAAGGGCAGGAGTAACTGGAGAAAAAGACAAAGGCAGTAAGGATAGGGATGGGGCAAAAAGAAATTAAGCCAGAAAAAAATTGAGGGTAATGAGTACCAATGCCCATAGTCTAGGTAAAAAGCTCCCCGAAATGGTGGCCTTGATGGAAGAGGGATGCCTGGAAATTGTGGCAGTCACAGAAACATGGTACTCAAAGAACCATGACTGGGATGTCAACATACCAGGGTACACAATCTACAGGAGGGACAGGGAGGGAAAAAGAGGAGGAGGAGGATCTCTCTATGTAAGGAAAGGGATCAAAGCAATAGAACTAAAGGGTAAACAGGGAGGAGAGGAGGCACTGTGGGTCACCCTGGAGACTGGAAATGGCTCCACAATTTGCACAGGGGTTGTATACAGACCCCTGTCTCAGGGGGATGAAATGGATGAGGAAATGATAGACGGCATCCTTGGGATGTCAGAGAAAGTGGAAATATTGCTGATGGGGGACCTAAATATGCCAGATGTTAACTGGAGCACCTTTGCTACAGCCACATCCAAGAGCAGGGCCATTCTCGATGCCTTACAGGGGGCATGCTTCAGACAGCTAGTTTTGGAACCCACTCAGGAGGGAGCAATCTTAGACCTTGTACTCTCAAATGGGGACGGAGAGAGGATCTCTGATCTTGAAGTGGGTAGCCATCTAGGAACAAGTGACCACCAAACAGTGTGGTTCATGATAAACTTAACTGTAGAGTCAAGCCACACAAAAGTGAAGGTAATGGACTTCAGGAGGGCTGATTTTGTCAAAATGGGAGAGTGCCTCAGAAAAGCACTAGCAGACAGGCAAGAAGGTGGGGTGGAGCAACAATGGGGAAACAACAAAACTGCCATTACAGAGGCAATAAGCCTTTGTGTGAAGCAAATAAACAAATCAAAAAGAAAGAAAAAACACTATGGTTCTCAAAAGAATTTGTGGGGAAGGTAAGGGAGAAAAAGATAGCATTAAGGAAGTATAAGGAAACACAGAAGGAGCAGGACAGAGAACTGTACCAGTTAAAGCAGAAGGAAGCGAGGAAGGCAGTCAAAATAGCAAAGGCCCAAACTGAGGAAAAGATAGCCAACTCAGTTAAGAAGGGGGATAAAACCTTTTATTGGTACATTAGGGAGCAAAGAAAGATGAAGACAGGGATACTGAGGCTGAATAAAGAGGAAGGTGGTTGGGCAGGGAGCAACAGTGAAAAAGCAGGAATACTGAACTAATATTTCTGCTCAGTATTCACAATGGAAAAGCAGGGGGAGAGGCCTAATCCAGTCAATAGAAGCACTCTGGATAGAGGGTTGATATTAGTCTTTTCACAGAAGAAAGGGTTCTGAAAGAACTCTTAAAACTGAAGGTGGATAAAGCAATGGGGTCTGATAGGATTCACCCCAGAATTCTAAAAGAACTAAGGAAAGAACTAGTAACACCACTGACTACCCTTTTTAATAAGTCATGGAAGGATGGTGTAGTACCCTAGGACTGGAGGAGGGTGGATGTGATTCCCCTTCACAAAAGTGGGAGCAAGACAGAGGCAGGAAGCTACAGACCTGTCAGTTTGACCTCAGTGGTAGGGAAAATAATGGAATCACTTCTGAAGGAAAGAATTGTTGAGTACCTAGAGGCCAGTGGAGTACAGGACCCAAGGCAGCATGGATTCACAGCAGGAAGGTCATGTCAGACAAATCTAACTGATTTCTTTGACTGGATGATTAAAGTAGTAGACCAGGGAGTGGCTGTGGACATGGCCTACCTAGACTTTAGTAAGGCATTTGACACTGTCCCACACAAAAGATTAATAAACACATTAGCCCACCTGGGAGTGGGTCCCAGGGTGGTAGCCTGGATAAAACACTGGCTAGACAACAGGACACAGTGGGTAATAGTAAATGGAATCCACAGTGAAGAAAGGAGGGTTACTAGTGGGATACCACAGAGTTCAGTACTGGGGCCGGTCCTTTTTAATGTCTTTATAAGTGACATTGCAGAGGGCCTGGAGAGGAAGGTATGTCTCTTTGCAGATGACACAAAGATCTGCAACAGGGTTGATATGCAAGGTGAGGTGGAAAAGATGAAAAGGGACTTGGCAAGGTTGGAGGAATGGTCAAATGTATGGCAGCTTAGATTCAACACAAAGAAGTGCAAAGTAATGCACCTGGGAAACAAAAACCCAGGGCAAGAGTACACAATGGGGGTGAGATACTGACAACAACAAAAATGGAAAAGGACCTGGGGTAGTCATATCATATGACCTAAAGGTGGGCCAGCAATGTGAGAAGGCAGTAAGGAGGGCTGGGGGGATACTGGGATGCATAGGGAGAGGCATCACCAGTAGAAAATGGGATGTTGTCGGCCCTCTGTACAGACAGTTGGCAAGACCACATATGGAGTACTGTGTACAGTTCTGGAGACCCTATCTCTGCAAAGACATAGACAGGGTGGAGGCTGTCCAGAAGAGGGCAACCACAATGGTGCAGGGTCTGCATCAGAAGTCATGTGAAGAAAGACTGAAGGAGCTTAAGATGTATAGCCTCAAGGAAAGGAGGGAGAGTGGGGACATGATAGAAACTTTCAAATACCTCAAGGGAATAAACAAAGTCCAAGAGGGTAGCACCTTTCAAAAAAAGAGATGTGCAAGAACAAGGGGGGCACAATTTTGAAGATAGAGGGAGGATGGCTCAGAGGTAATGTGAGGAAGCATTTCTTCACAGAAAGGGTTGTAGATGCATGGAACAGCCTTTCTGAGGAGGTCGTAGAGTCAAAAACAGTGGGGGAATTCAAGAATGCATGGGACAGACATAAGGCAATTCTAGTGGGGGGTAGGAGGAAGTAGACTGTTGGTTAACTAGGATCTGCAGCTTATCCGTTAAGTAGGGAAAGGGGCAGACTAGGTGGGCCAAGTGGTCCTTATCTGCCATAAAATTCTATGTTTCTATGTTTAAAAAGAAAGCTCGGGCTTTGAATTTACTCTTGTTACTTCAGGCGTGGGCATGTTAATGGAGCTTACGTCTGTTCAACTGTTATGGCAATTTGGCAGTTCAGCTGTTCAGCAGCTTCAGCTGTTACGGCAGTTCTGATTATTCAACAACAATTCAGCAATTTTGGCAGTTTGACTGGAAAATATACAAGTTGAAGTTCCCAAACTCAGGATATCTTTGTTGGCCATTTCCACTCCTTTCTCCTCTCATTCTGGTCTTCACACTCCTCCTGCTCCTCTTTACTTAGCTCCTTCTGCTCTGGACCCGGTTACACTGTTGTATAATAGCTCCAGTCCATCAACTCTACTCTGATACCACTCCAACTCAGCCTCCATTCAATCTTCTTTTGTGTAGCTGCCTGAAAAAAGACAAGATAGACAGGGAGGACTCAGGACAACATAGTCTCACTCATTGATATTTCTATCTTCAGGCTTCTAATTAAAGAATACAATGGCATATCTTTTCTAAAAATCAAGCATTTAGAAGCCTCAGCTTCACCAGCTCCTCCAAGATCCTCCACAGCTCTATATCAGCAGCAATGTGATGTCAGTCTAACTGGAAATCCTCTCTCCATCTCCTCATCTCATGGCTTTTAGTATACTGCAGAGGGACACATAGTAGCTATGTCACAGACAGGGCTTGGGGCACCTAACAGACACTGTGTAATACAGCCTAAATGACTTTCACTGTACTGCAAAGACACACAGAGTACCTATGTCACAGAAAGGGCTAGGAACACCTAAAAACAGTGTGTAATACAGCTTGACTAGCTTTCTCTATACTGCAGAGACACACAAAGAAGCTATATTTCAGACAGGTCTTAGGGCACCTAACAGACACTGTGTAATACAGCCTAAATGGCCTTCACAGCTGCTGCCAGCACCAAGTGCCTCCCCCCCTCTTCTTTCCCGGACCTGAGCACCACACTGGATGATCCCACAATTATTCACACTTCAGTCCCCAACCCCTTGCTCCTTCATGGACTAAACCTTGTGCTTGTTTTTGGTTTTTTTAAGTTTTAAAACTTTTGCTGCAACTGCAGAGCAAGTGCTGATTCCTCCCTCTCTCCAAAAACTCCTCTTCTATCTGTACACTCACAGCAGACATGGAGCACAGACACCAGCACTGACCAATCGGATTTTCATGCCAGTGTCATGTGCTCATTCTGCTGTGAGGGCCCCACATACTGCCCTTTCATGCTTGATTACAACTTCAGAAGAGTTCCAGGACCCAACAAGCTTCCTGTAATTCCAGTTTAAGAAATAAATTATCCATTACCCAACCTGTTACCCATGTCAACAGTACTCAAGCCAGGAAGTATACTGTTATGTTGGGTAGGAAGTCCCGAACTATCCTACCCAGCAAAAAATCACTGATACCCAACCTACCTGTTCCAGCTGCTGAACAGGTAGCCCATCTATAGTAGTAACTTGATTTCTCTTTATTTGTTTGGTTTAACCTTTTTTGCTATACCCTAGGTAGGTGACTAATTAGCTTTCCCATAATAAAAGAACTTTACCAGCTTTCCTCTTTATACCACTACACTAGATACGGTGCTATTAGTTTTTCCATATTCCCTCCTTAATCTTTTATTAGTTTTGCCCATACTCTCTTAATACCATGCCCTTACCCTAGATGAGGTATTGTATCTATTCCCAGTTATGGCTAACTTTTTACCCTCCCTGCAGTGAGTGTTACAACTGGAGTGAACAGGAACCCTGTCTTAGTTGACAGCAGAGTCCCCTGCATGCCTGCTGTTGCCTGCAGATGCCTGCCAATGCCGAAGATGCCAGTCTCACACCTGTTCCACTCCTGTGCCATTCCTCTCATGTGCTGGGACATGAACATGCAGGGGGACACATTAGGAGTGACTGCCTTTTATCCTTCCTGTGCAGGCCTCTTAAGACAGTACTTTCTGTTGGACTACTGAGTCCTTGATTGGTCCCCTGGCTGCCACATCACCCTGTGACATCCATCCTGCAACCAGAAATGAGTCCACCACAACTTTAATTATCAACTAGCTAAGGCTCCAGGCCAGGCAATTATTACCCCTCCCACAAACTAAAGGACTTGAAGCAGTTCTTATAATATGACCCCTAAATATGGGTTACTATGGCTGGTCTCAGATTTACCCTTCACTCAATAGTAAATACATCAATTCAAACAGGTTTCACCACAACATACCCCACCTATGCTGCCTCCAAAAAAACACAATCCTTTTTTTTATTATGTGGTAAGCACAGGCAGACTGTAAACAGCTATCAATTCAAACTATTTTTAAAAACCTTCTACCTCTCAACAGGTGGCCAGGGCTATTTTCTTGTCCACCCATTGCAGTCATTGTCTGCCCATCTCCCTTTTCCCCACTGTCCCACACATTTAAAAAAATTACGTTAGAATGCCACACCAAAGTCTCTACTAGCAACATTAATGACACAACTGCTCAATCCTGTCCCTCTAAACCGCATGTTTGCTCGGTCCTGTACTTCTTATGCTTGACATGGAGTGGGCGTGCTGTAGGAGGGGGCAACTAAGTTAGCTGAGATTTTACTATTCCCTCCCAAAAAAAAATCATGGCTCAGTTGTCAGGGTGACCCACCACATATAATATGACACTTTAGGGACTTTGGGGGATTGGGCTAGGGAAAGCAGTTCCACTAAAAGTACATTATTGGCCCCTGGAAGTATATCATAAACTGACATGTTTGAGTTTTTGTAATGTGTGGAACAATGGGGAAGGGTGGTGGCACATATGAGATGATTGGGATGGGTAACAGGTGGCAGTGGGACAAGGCCTGGCTTGCTGGGAGATGTTTAAGTCCTCTTTTCTATTTTATTTTACATTTTTTACTTTTGTAGTGGCAATACAGTGAATAGTGGATACTATTCATTATTTACAGTAGTTCTGAATAATGAATAGCAAGACCAGAGGCATTGGAAAATAGCCCACTCACCAGATCTTTTTGCAAAATGTATTCTTTTTTATTTGAACTAACAGAAAATACATTTGCCAACATTTTGAGAGTTCAAATTGTTCACTTCATCAGGTCTCTGTATACTAAATATTAAAAATAATAAGTAGTATGCATTTTGTATATATTAAAACACATATAACTTAAATATACCAGGATTCAGTCAAAGTCTTTATGAATCCTGTAATGGGTGCTGTACTCTCCCATTAAATGTAACACAAGTCCTTTACATAACCGTTTTGAATATTCTTTACCAATTAATTCAACCCCAGGACACCTGTTAAGCATCCAAGTCACCGTTTATCATATATAGTTTACACATTTACAAAGTTGATGGAAATACACAAATACCTACAGATATCTCAAAATAAATATATACATTTTTTGTTTGCTGTGCACACAGGCAGTGACCATTTTGTTAAGAGAGTGGGTTTTGAGAGGTTTGACACTGTCAGTCCAAAGCAGAGCAGTCTGCAAGGGGCTCGTCAGTGTCACACCAATCATAAGTCAGGCTGATCATGACACTGTTTTGGCTTGCTGGGCGGACACTTTGTGAAGTTCAAAGGAGAGAGAGTGACAGCCCAATCATAGGGCTGCTGTTTCCTTTGATCTACATAATGCTGGCCAGCAAGCACAGCTGATCTGTCATGATCAGCCTGCTGTGGTCCCTCCTCCCCCTCTCACGTCATCTCCAGTGCTGGCTACAACCCCCCACCCTGCCCATTTTCATTGTGCAACACCGTAGATCCCACCCTAAGTGCTGCAAAACATAACAAAACCCCACCTTAAATCTCTTCCACCCCTTCAAAGTTAATATGCCAGAACAAGAGAGATAAAAACCTTCCCTCAGTCTTTTGCAAACTGATCTGGTGAGTGGGCTATTTTCTGACACCTGTGGTCTTGCTATGCTTCCACAGCTGGAACAAGCTCCTCCCAGTTTATTTTATCTTTGCAGGTATTGAAGTCACACTGACTTTGAATGAATAATGAATAGCCCATTATTCATGGCATTCAGAAATATTATCCAGTGCTAGTACACCCCAACTGCACATGAAGAAAAAGTCCAGCTTAGAAAAAAGGGGATGAGGTCATAGGACTGGAATGGTAATGATGTGAGGGCTAAATAGAAGCAGAAGGAAAGAGATTCAGGAGAAAGAGAGGAATCCATTGTTGGACCATTATTTCACAATGTGTTCAGAAGCTCCCTATGGACATGCCTGTTTGCCTCATAGTACTAGACATCAGAATTTCATCATCAAGGAGTAAATCCTCCCACCCCTTGGACTCACGCAGTTCAGAAGGGTCAGTTGGGCACTGTCAGTTAACAATGTGGCAATGCATGGAGCAGCTATGTTACTTTCCACTAAAAACACAGCAGAGCCAAGCAACTGAACAATGGAGTCACAGACTTTGTTGCATGAAATACCATGCCACACTCTTGGTTTCCAGCTAGCTGGTTTCTGTGATGTCACAGTGATGGCAGAACCATGTAATGCTTTTCTTTCAGTGCCTTTAAAAATGATTTTGCCTGTTACATAGAAACATAGAATTTGACGGGAGATAAGGACCAGCTTGGCCCACCCAGTCTGCCTATTTCCCTACCTAATGGATAAGCTGCAGAGCCTAGTTAACCAACAGCCTACTTCTGCCTAACCCCACCCCCTAGAATTGCCTTATGACTGCCCTATGCATTCTTGAATTCCACCACTGTTTTTGACTCCACAACCTCCTCCAGAAGTACGTTCCATGCATCCACAACCCTCTCTGTGAAAAAATACTTCCTTACATTACCGCTGAGCCGCCCCCCCATCTTCAAATTGTGTCCCCTTGTTCTTGCACACCTCTTTTTCTGAAAGATGCTACCCTCTTGGACTTTGTTGATTCCTTTGAGGTACTTGAAAGTTTCTATCATGTCTCCCTTTCCTCAAGGCTATACATATTAAGCTCCTTAAGTCTCTCTCCATATGTCTTCCAGTGCAGACCCTGCACCATTTTAGTTGCCCTCCTCTGGACTGCCTCCATCCTGTTTATGTCTTTGCGGAGATTTGGTCTCCAGAACTGCACACAGTACTCCAGATGGGGTCTCACCAGCAGTCTGTACAGAGGGATAACAACTTCCTGTTTTCTACTGGTGATGCCTCTCCCTATGCAACCCAGTATCCCCCCAGCCCTCCTTACTGCCCTCTCACATTGCTTGCCCACCTTTAGGTCATCTGATATGACTACCCCCAGGTCCCTTTCCATTTTTGTTGTCGTCAGTATCTCACCCCATTGTGTACTCATCCCCTGAGTTTTTGTTTCCCAGGTGCATTACCTTGCACTTCTTTGTGTTGAATCTAAGCTGCCATACATTTGACCATTCCTCCAACCTTGCTAAGTCCCTTCTCATCCTTTCCACCCCACCTAGTGTATCAACTCTGTTGCAGATCTTTATGCCATCTGCACAGAGGCATACTTTTCCTTCTAGTCCCTCTGCAATGTCTCTTATAAAGACATTGAAAAGGACCGGTCCTAGTACTGAAACCTGCGGTACCCCACTAGTAACCCCCTTTCTTCAGAGTAGACTCCGTTTATTATTACCCTCTGTGTCCTGTTCTCCAGCCAATTCTTTACCCAGGCTACCATCTTGGGACCCACTCCCAGGCTGGCTAACTTGTATATTAATCCTTTGTGTAGGACTGTGTCAAATGCCTTGCTAAAGTCTAGGTAGGCCATGTCCACAGCCCCTCCCTGATCTACTACTTTTGTCACCCAATCAAAGAAATCTATTAGATTCATCTGACATGACCTTCCTGCTGTGAATCCATGCTGCCTTGGGTCCTGTGCCCCTCTGGCCTCTAGGTACTCGACAATTCTTTCCTTCAGAAGTGATTCCATCATTTTCCCTATCACTAAGGTTAAACTAACAGGTGTGTAGTTTCCTGCTTCTGCACTGCTCCCACTTTTGTGAAGTGGAATCACATCTGCCCTCCTCCAGTCCTCAGGTACCACCCCTTCCTCCCATGATTTGTACAATGATTTTCAAAGGTTTAGTATTTGTTTAACTTGTTGAGTATCTGTGATTAAAAAATGGATAGGAGAAATCCTGATTGGCTGAAGCAGTATTTGACCTGTAATGATAACTTAGTATAGCATCACGGTTCAAACTAGGGTTGTTCAGATGCCTGTTTTAAAAAAAAAAGATATTTAGGATAATAGGTAATTTTTATGATATTAGGATTTTGGGATACAGGACCTCAAAATCCGATACCCTAAAACCTTCGGATATTAACTCAGATTTCAGGGTATCCTAAAATCCTAAATATAAATATCCAAAAATATCTTAAAATCCTTTAGCATCTTAGGATAATCTAATGTTCTCTGATGCTATTTGACAGTCAAATCAGAAACAGATTCAGATATGTGTAATACTAATATCTGACTATTGTAAGTCGTATCTGATTTTGAGATATCTGAACATCCTTAGTTCAAACTGATCAATAATATCAGACAGTTCCTTTCAATTTTTGGCCATTTTGCAATCACATTAATACAGCACAGGGTGAGATATATCACAAGATAGTGTCACTTTTTGAGTGGTTGCAGGCTCTCTGTATTGCCTCATGCCTCACAACACACCCAAGATGTGACAATAACTTATGATATCCCACATTCTGTTGTGTATTGTTTAAACATTTGATGCTATAATGAACTCTGGGCTCTACTCACACAGCCTTATGAGCTGCGTCTATGAAATTGAAATGCTTAGTGCTACAGTTCCTACAGTAAAGGTACTGTACACACTGACAATAAAATATTATGGTAAAAAACCCATGTCAAACTGTTGTCTCCTCAAAAAGCTGTGTGTGTATTTAAGACATCTGTGCCAACTTTGCATGAGCAAAACAGCCTTTTGTGGACTTGTGTAAGCTATGTTAAGAATGTTCCCCTTGTGCAACCACCATAAATTCCTTAGTCCAGCCCCACCAAGGAAAGGGGATCTTCATTAGCTCGTACAGGCACAAATATTAGAGTATGGAGATGCATGCTCTGGGGGCTGTGTAGGGGGTGTACAATGAGCACCAAGTACAACATAAATATTTTGGTCTCTAGCTAGACCCTAACTTGCCTTCAGTTTGCTCACTGACAGACTGATTACCCAGGTACTGTATATTCCAAACTCGGTGTTCTCCACAGGGACAGAAATTGTTTTCCCCTACCTAGTTAGGAAGAAGACAGAACCCTATTGAGTTAACCTGTAATTGTTTACACTGTAGATATAATTCACTGTTCTGCTTCTAATGCATTCTTTAAAAAGCTGAATTTGGTATATATCTCACTCTGCAGGTTCATTTTACAGTGCAATCTTTTTACTCATCACTGCACAGTGTGTCAACAACCCAGCTGGCTGTGCTTATAAACAGATGCTTATATCACTGGTTGAATTTAGAGTGAAGTGCTTGGACTATATTACACCCAGATATATTTATTTGTTGTTTATTCAGGTATTAAATTCTTATACAGTAATCTCAGATTAGCATCATCAAGAACAATAACCCTTACTGCTGCAAAACCAAATACTACTAGATGCACATTTTCTTCTAGACCTACTGCTGGTCAAAATACACTACAGCATGGTATGAGACTAATCACTAGACATGGGCCACACCAAACCATAACTGGCACCTCACAGTCCCCCGGTATAAAATGTATAGGCTGGATAGGGATATGAAAAGGAGATGTGCCTATTTATGTGAGGGAGGGGATGACCTACACCAGAGAGGAAGGGGCAGATTGAAAGACAGAAGTGTTATGGGTGCAGGTGCAATCCAGTAAGGGGAGGAAACTAATGATGCAGGTGGTCTACAGACCACCTTCACAGGATGAGGAACTGCACAAGGTACTAGAGTCACAAATCATTGAACTGGTAGGCAAGGGGGAGGTAAATAATAGTTGGAGACTTTACTCTGCCTGTGGTGTATTGGAAAAAAATACCTACCTCCAGCACCAGGGAGCAAGTACTGCTGAACGCATTCCAGAGTGGATTTATGATACAAGGTGTCATGGAGCTCACTACAGAGAGGGCTGTACTGGACCTGGTCCTCTCTAACTGTGAGCACATTCAAGACACAAAGGTGGGAGCACTGCTTGCAGGAAGTGACTACCACATGGTGTGGTTCCACCTGGACATGGACATGGACTGAAGTATGGTCAGGACCAAGATGAGGGTTTGGACTTCAAAAAGGAAGACTTTAATAGGATGGGAGAAATTATGGTATGACACCTTGCTAGGATTAGAAAGGAGATGGAGGTGGAACAGAAATGGGTCATAATAAAGGAGGGACAGATGAAGACCACTAATGAGTGTGCCAAAATCAAAAGCAAGAAATCTAAGGCCAAAAAGCCCAGTTGGTTTGGAAAGGAAGTGACAAAATAAGGGAAAGAAGTCAGCCTTCTAGAAAAAGAAATGTATTCAGAATGAGGAGGATAGGGAGGTTTATTCTGCTAAACCAAGGGTGGCGAGCAGAGCAATTAGAGAGGCAAAGACTGCAAGGAAAGTATGGATAGCACAGGGAGTAAAATTTGGTGAGCATTCTTCAAGTATATAAGGTAGACGAGGAATATTAAAGATGAGATTGTTAAATTACAAAGGAGGGTGGTTGGGCAGAAGGAAGTGAAGAGAAAGCAGATGTGCTTAAAGAACCGCTGATGCCAAAAGTGCTACATTGCAGAATCTGAATAAGCATACTCCCAATAAATGTCATACCAAAAACTAGATGTCTACATTACTTCATTTTAAAGCTATTAGCTGTTTTGTAACCCTTATTTCACTACCTGTACAACAAAAGCTTGTTTTAGTGAAGAGCTGCTAATGATGTCATATAAGGCCCTCACAGTCTAGTATTTCCTGTCAGCAAGATTATAGGACCTGTTTCTCCACAGTTGTAAAGATCATGTGCAATGGCTTTCACATGTAAAACAGGCAGCACCATTCAAAATACATTGCTATAAAAACTATGAGTGTCAGGTTTTGTAACAAAGTTAATTCCACAGTGGAGCCAGTGGGACAGACATAAGGCAATTCTTGTGGGGGGTAGGAAGAAATAGGCTGTTGGTTAACTAGGATCTGCGGCCTATCCTGCAGGTAGGGAAATGGGCAGACTAGATGGGCCAAGCAGTCCTTATCTGCTGTCAAAGTCTATGTTTCTATGTTTCTATGAGCCATGCTCTGGAGTGCTTTAATGTGCTTGTAACATGGCAAGTACAGAAACAGGGAGTTATGCTTTATAGGGAATTATAACATGACATCCTATATTAGCAAGTATAATAAAATACAGATACAGACACAGATGGAGTGGAATCATCTACATATTTCTGCTGTTTGGGATTTGACTGCCATGCATTATGGGAAATGCATATATTTAACTGCATTTTGTATATTGTGGGTGAAATGGTGAACAGTCATTCAATTACTGATTGCATGCAGATGTGATCAACATTTTAGAATATGTGTTCATTTTGGTTGACTTACTTTTGTGAACTGTGTAATCATCCCTGTTATTCTGCTATGGTTACTGTTTGAGATTTGGCTGCTGTGCATTATGGGAAATGCATATATTACAGTGAACAGGAGATTTCAGCTCTGGTAGTTGTTCCTGCAATTCCCTTGTCAGGCCAACAGATGGCTGTGAAACAATGCTGGCAGCACAGCACTGTTCTACAGCTATATTTAGATCAATTTCCAAATATACTGAACTGAGCCACTTGGGGGGAAAAACTTTCATAGACCAAGTAAAAAAAAAAAAAGAGCCCACATAGTTTACTGACTAGTGCTGTCTGTTTTACTTGTGAAAACCATTGCACATGATCTTTACAACTTTGGAGAATCAGATCCTATAAGCTTGCTGACAGGCAATACTAGACTGTGGGGTCCCTAGATGACATCATCATCAGCTCTTCACTGAAACAGGCTTTTGTTTGAAGAGGCAGTGAAATCAGGGTTACAAAATTGCTAATAACTTTAAAATGAAGTAACATAGAAATCTAGTTATTGCTATGGGGTTTACTGGGGGCATGCTTATTCTAATTCTGCAATGTAGCACTTTGGGCCAGATGGTGTCAGTTGCTCTTTGAAAATTACTTCTGCTCCATCTTCACTAGAGAGAAGGACAGACCAGTGCCACAAGGGGGCAGGTGGCAGTGGGAAAGAGGGGAGTTACAGATAGCATAGTACAGGTAGACAAGGTGCATAAGGGCCTAAGGTCCCTGAAGGTAGAAATCCCCAGGGCCAGTTGGAGTCCACCCAAGGGTCCTGAGGGATGACTCTTTATTTGGAACTGTTTGTCCTAAGGGAACTGGCAGAGGTGCTGGCGGGCCTCCTGGCAGACATGTTTAACACCTCTCTGGAGTCCAGGAGCATACCCTGGGGCAGGAGAACTGCACATGTGATGCCTCTCCATATGAGTGGTCCAAGGGATGAACCAGGGAATTACAGGCCAGTCAGTCTGACTTCAATAGTGGGGAAACTGATGGAGACTATCCTCAAGGAAAGACTGATGATCTTTCTTGAGGAAAACGGACTGCAAGATGAGAGGTAGCATGGGTCAGTGTTGGGGAGAACCTGCCAGACTAATCTGGTTGACTTTTTCAACTGGGTGACCAGGGTAGTAGAAGGGGTCAAGTGGCTGATGTCCTGTATCTGGACTTCAGCAAGGCCTTTGACTCTGTGTCTCATAGGAAGCTGGTCAGAAAGCTGGAGTACTTAAAGAGGGACTACTGCCAAAATTTCTGGCATCAGTAAGTTCAGAATTTGATCAGCATAGACCAAATCAGCCTCATGAAAACAATGATATCTCTAAGTTACTTTGTTTAAATGTTACAAGTCAGTTCACAGCATAAATTCACTGCCTGTTCAAAAAAGTCAGTTTCAGTAAAGAGTTTCTGATGATGTCATCTTAAGAATTCAGCCTAGTCCTCTTTGTCAGCAAGCTTATAGGACCTGTTTCTCCAAAGTGTAAAGTGATTTATGGAAGTTCCCCAAATGCCTTAATCACATAGTATGCCATTGCCAGCTATGTTTCAGATCTTAAAGCTGCAATTTGTTCTGTAAAAAAAAATCTGCCATAGTAATTTTGTTTATGTTTTATCAGCACTTTGTTTCTGCCTGCCCTCCAGTTTTCTCTGTGTGGCTACACCCCAGACCGATGTCATGCAAGGGAGCTGTCAATGTTTTACACACAGCAACAAAGAATTCTGGGTAAACTATAAAGGTGACTTAAAGTAAATGTTGAAGATTCCCCAAATGCCTTTTACACATAGTATGCCATTGCCAGACATGATTCAGATGTTGAAGCAGCAATTTGTTTTGTAAAAAAAATCTGTCATAGTAATTTTTTATGTTTTATCAGGGTTTTGTCCTCCAGTTTTCTGTGTGTGGCCACACCCCCAGAATGATGTCATACCAGTGAGCTGTCAATGTTTTACATACAGCCAGAAGGAATTCTGACTGAAATGTGCCTTACTCAGAAGTACAGTCCTGTATGTTGGTAGTGGTGAGCACTAATACTTAAATGTCCATGGCAAGACATTGTGGGTAAAATAAGAACCTGTTTCCAGTTTCCTTACTGTGAGATGCTGTCCCATATTTCTGTAGCGGTGTCAACAATATAAGCTTTTGAGGGTTTATTTTCACAACAATGCATTGTGCATACTGTATCTAGCTGCAAGACATCTATTCTGAGAGATATAGTCTCCTATTTCTGCAGTGAGCGCAGAAATATAATACCATGTATACTAATTTACATAGTGAGGCATTGTGCTTACCGTGCATAGCTGATATGTCTATCTAAAACTAAAAATTGACAGTGTCCCTTTAATAACTTTGTTTCTCTGGTATGATGTCACAGTTGGGGTTGCAGTACTGAGAAAAAAAGGGTGGCTTATGCAAATGAGGCAGAGCAGCACAATAAATGATTTTTTTTTCATGGAAAACAGCACTATTTGGCAGTTTGAATGGTAGGAGACTGATTCACGACACCTACAGGTTAATACAGTACTCCCATTTGCCATGACAATCTTGCAACTTTCCTTTAAACTTTGGAGAAACAGGTCCTACTGTGTAAGCTTACTGACAGGGAGGACTAGACTGAGTTCTGGAGATGACATCATCAGCAACTTTCACTAAAACTGGAATTTTGGAACAGGTAGCAAAATCAGGGTTACAAAATAGCTCATAACTTTAAAGCGAAGTAACATTGAAATCTAATTTTTGGTACGAGATTTATTGGGGGTATGTTTATTCTAATTATGCAGTGTAGCACTTTTGGCTAGAGTCCTTCTTTAAGGATAGGGGCCAAGCTTGCTAGATGGATCAAAAACTGGTTGCAGGACAGAAGTCAAAAGGTGGTGGTCGGGGGGAATTCTCATGTAAGCACCCCCTTTGGAGGATGCTTACTAAGGTAACTATCTCTGCCCCCTGTTGCCTTTTTGGGAGGTTGGCGGTTGAACTGCCCACTGGTTGGGTGGAGATAGTGCCCCTAGGTGGTATTTATTGGGAGGCATTTGGTGGGTTCATGGAGAGGCCAGCAGGAGAGAGAATGGAGAAGTACAGTGGGGCTGGGGCATTGGCCCCGGCCCAGTTCAGGGCTCAGCAGTTTGTCATGGGGAAAGTCTGCTCAGAGGAGTGGGTGGCTGTGGTTGAGTTTGTGGCATGCTGGAAGCTGTGCCTGTTTCTGGGAGCCATGGCATGTGGAGTAAGGTGCCCACCTGCGTGCACTGCAGCACCAGGGTAGGGAAGGCCCAGATGCTGGTGATATAGTGCCTGAAAAGGAGTCTCAGGTGGTGAGGACAGTGCAGTGGTGGCAACTTGCATCTTTGGGAGGGTGATGGTGGCAGCCCATGTCCTATAACCAGTGTTTTACTCTGCCTGAGGTGAAGAAAGCCTGCGTTGAGTGAAGAATTCAGCCGGTGCATACCGCAGGTTGCCTCTGCCAGGGAACTCCAGGATGGGGGAGCTCTGGTGAGAAGGCCCTATTTTGCAGGGTGATGGAAATGAATGGGATGCTTCCAGATGACCCCCTGAATGTGCCATACCACTCTGGGGTGTGGTTGAAGGAAGGTATGGCCTCATGGACCAGCGTACACAGTATCCCAGAATGGTCTCGGGTGGAGAGATGGGTGAGGTGCAGAATCTGTGCTGGGTCTCCTAAGCAGGAGTACCATTATGTGTCAGAACAGATTTGGGATGTCATCGAGGAAAAAAGGTTTGACTGGGTGTTCCGGGGAGCTGTGAACAAGATACAAATTAGAAACTGACAATCTGGTCCCCCTGCTGCAGCCACCATCAACAAGACTTGGTCCCTTTGTGATTCAACTGTGTGGACTGGATTGACTCTATTCAAGCATTTTGCCCTAATCCAAAATGTGATGTAAGGCACACTGAGTACTGTGTTGTTTCCACCGACACCTTTGGAGTCGAAACTGCCAAACTGGATCTTCTATTCTACTATCCCTATGAGGACCTGCTCTGTAGAAGGTTAAAATTCCTCTGCTGAACTAATTCAGTACCTCCAATAGTGCTGCAGGACTACCCTTTTAGGATGCTCCCTGAACTATTTGGTACATTTTCCTTAAGATGGGTAAGATCATCCTAAAGGGAAGGGAAAGTGGACAACCCGTGAGGTGGACGCATGAGGAAGGGTGCCGTCCATTATGGCGACTCCTTCCCGGCGCAGTCCCTTATGGTGATAGGTAGGGTAGGGTGACCGGATGAGGCTGTGGGTGAACTGGGCCACAGGATGTTGCTATATGTACATGCGCAGGGGGGGTGGGAGAGAGCATGGCGAGCGTGGGCTGGAAGGGGTGGAGAGGCTGTAGGGGGTGGTGCTGCAGTGGCTGGCTGAGCTGCGTCGTGGCATCGAGGGTTGGCTAGTGGTTGCAGAGGGAGAGGTACCAGGTTTGGGTCTGGGCATTGATGCAATTTACTTGTGCCCGGCCCAAACCTTTGTTATTTCCTGCTTTCACCCCCGACATAAGCCCTGGAGTTGAGGAGAATCCTTAAGTAGGGGTGTGCGGGTGGTGAAGCCCCTCATGAGGAGGGGTGTGGGGGGTGCAGCCCTCCCACAGAAAGCAGTAAAATACTGTCCTGGCGCCATTGTCCAGAGGCACCTGGGTTGTCAGAGTGCCGAAAATTTTTTAGGCACTCTGACTGAGCGATAACAGTGATCGCCTTTAGGTGTTCGTCATTATCACATAAACCCAGGAAAGTGAACATTGTTTAACCAGGAGTAGCACACTAAGCTTAAGCTTGTTTCCAGATGCGACCTGGGAGCACAAGGAAGTTAAGTGACTTGCTCAGAGGATCACACAGTATGTACCTAGGCAGCTGTGGGATTCAAACCTGTCTCCAGATCTGCAGCTCAGAGCCTTAACCCACTGCACTATACTGCCTCTGTTTATCTGTTGGTTGTTGTTATTTCCATTGTTACAGTTGTGTTTACAAAAGAAATAATGGGGGGATAGAAGTTATCTATCTTTGAGCATTTCCTGCTGATCAAAAGATGGTCTTGCACCTTTTGACTCTTAAGACTGTGTTCTGCAAACTAAACACCTTCAAAGGACTAATGGCCTATTGTTGTCCATTGTTTTAGTAGGTGAGGGTGATAGTGAGAGAGCCAAAAGTTGGTGTGTGTGCGTGTGTGTGTGTGTGTTGTGGGACTTTGCTGTGTGTATATTAATTGTATGGGCAGTGTCTGTGTTTGTGGGTGTCTGTAGGAGAGTGTGGTGTGAGTGAGTTACTAGTATCATGGGATAAAAATAAATTGTCCTGTAGCACTTATCTTATTACTGTTATTTTTATTTGCTGTTTGCATTACCTATAGGGAGAATGGTTGTTTGGCTTAAGAAACTGCAAAAAGGTTCTGAGTCCCAAAAAGTTTTGTGGCAGCAGCATGGGGTTTTGTTTGCGGGGTTTTGGATCCCTGTGTCCCTGGGTGTAAGTTTAGATGTCTGCCCCTTTAGCCTGTATTGCCCTCATCAGGCAGAGAATGGAGAGTGTGCATATCCTTCCCTGTGCCTGTTTTGCGGGTAGTCAGATGCTCCATTCACCAGGAGGTGAATGGTATAAAGGGAAGGAGTGTGTAAGTACCCCCTTTGGAGGATGCTTACTAAGGTAACCCACTCCACCCCATTGCCTTTTTGAGAGGTTGGGGCCTGGCCCACCCGCTTGTTGGGTGGAGCTAGTGCCTCTGGGTGGTATTTATTGGGAGGCAGTTGGCAGGTTTAGGGAGAGGCCAGTGGGAGAGAGAACGGAGCTCTATAGTGGGGCCGAGACATCGGCCCCAGCCTGGTTTCTGGCTCAGCGGTTCAACATGAGAAAGTCAGCTCAGAGGAGAGGATGGTCATGGTTGATTTCACAGTGTGCTGGGAGCTGGGCCTGTTTCTGGGAGCCACAGCCTGGGAAGTAAGGCACCCACCTGTGTGCACCGTGGCACCAGAGTGGGGAAGGCCCAGATGCTGGTGATGTAGTGCCTGAAAAGGAGTCTTGGGCAGTGGGAATGGTGCAGTGGTGGCAGCCTGCATCATGGGGAGAGTGGTGGTGATAGCCCACATCCCCTAACCAGTGAAGCACTCCTCCTGAGGTGAAGTTGGCCTGCGGGGAATGAAGAGTTTGACTGGTGCGTTCCTTGGATCATCTGCACCGAGGATACACTTGGATGCCAGGGGAACCCAGTCAAGTAGGCCATATTTTGCAGGGTTGAAGGAAATCGAGGGAGGCGGTGTAGCTGTGTTTTGCCACTATGAATGTGCAAGGATAGAGACAGAGAGGGAGCAGTAGGCCCAGGAGTTGAACTAGGTGAGGCCTCATGGATTGTGTAAGGCCTAAGTCAGCCACTTCAGATCTGTGGGGACTCAGCACCATGGCATTAATGGCCATAACTATGGTGCTGTGGCTCTGTGCCACAGAAGACTGTTCTTTCTGGCTAGCCATGCCCCCTGCTCCCGGGAGCAGTCTGTACTGTTTTATGCTGTTTTAAATAAATTTTCTGATCATTTAAAAAAGGACTATGGAGTGGGCCTCCAGTTGCTTTATGAATTTAACTCCTGCCTCCAGTTAAACTCTTTACCCACAGCCTATGGTCTTGCTGCTCTTCTGCACCCCAATACAGGCCACACCCAGCAACCACCATCTGGGGACTAAGTTATACTGTGTATTTTGGTTTGTCTTACTGTGACAAGGTACCTTTGTAAATGAGCCTATGGCTCAAAGGTTTTCCAAACTGCTGTTTAAATAAAATAAAAAATAAATAAAAAGTTGGACCCAGGTATTTGCCAGCTTTCTTATTCTGGATGTGTTTTGCTGCTAAGTGGTGCCCCCTCCCCTAACTGTTCCATCAGGCCCATAGGCATTGGGGAGTGGGTGGCTAAACTCAGAAGCTAGGCCAGTGACCAGTGGGGTCCCATAGGACTCAGTGCTCACTCCAGTGTTGTTTAACATCTTCACAAGTGACATAGTGGATGGGATCCAAGATAAAGTCTACCTGTTTGTGGATGACACTAAGTTCTGTGGGAGGGTAGACATAGAGGAGGGACAACAGGAATTCAGGAAATACATGGCTAGGTTACAGAAATGGTCTGGCATTTGGCAACTGGGGTTCATCACTAAAATGTGTAAAGTCATGCACTTGGGGGGGTTATAAACCCAGACACCAAATACTGGTTGGATGGTATGCAGTTAACCAAAGAGGAGAAAGAAAAGGACCTGGGGGTAATCATCATGAGTGACCTGAAGCACTTGGCACACTACAGGAGAGTTGCAGCAAAAGCAAATTGGATGCTGTGTTGCATAACCAGGGGATTATTGTACAGGTCAGTGGTGAAACCACACCTAGAGTACAGTATGCAGTGCTCGTGCCTTTATCTTAAGAAGGATATGAACAAACATACAAACATATGAAATTTGACAGCAGATAAAGGACAAATGGTCTATTAAGGCTGCTCGATTGTGCAGTTAGCACTCCTTATTCTGCAGCTGCCCCTCCCTCCCTTCCCCCTTGACCCTCCCTCTTACCCTGTCCTATCCCTTTTTAAAGCAGCCCACTGTTCTACTGGATACCACTTTCACCAGTAATTCATTCCACCAAGCTACCACCCTCTCTTTAAAAAAGTGTCTCCTCATCTCCCTCCTGAACCTTACTCCCTCCAGTCTCATATCATGGCCCCGGGTGCCCCTCCCCTCCCTTATTTTGAACAGGCTCTCCATACTTGTCTTGTTTATTCCTTTCATGTACTTGAAGGTTTCAATCATATTCCCCCATCCCTGCTTTTCTCCAGCAAGTAAATGTTCAACTCCCTCAGCCTACTCTCGTATGACAAGTCCCCCAGACCATGGATCATCTTTGTCACCTTGCGCTGCACCCCCTCCAGTAACTTGGTGTCCCCATTCAGGTATGGGTGCCAGAACTGCATGCAGTACTCCAGGTGTGGTATTTGCTGAAGACAGTCCAGAGAGGGGTGACAAAGAAGATCCAGGGCCAGCAGGGCAACACATATGAAGAGATGCTCTAGGGACTCAACATGTACTCTCTTGTGGACAAAATGGGGGATATGTCTGAGACCTTCAAATACCTTAAAGGTATTAACAGGGTGAATACTGAGGGCCTCTTCAGCCTTGGTGTGAACAAGTCCAGTGGGGGACAAAGCCTAAAGCTGGCAGGGGGAACATTCAGGAAAGAGCTAAAGAGGCACTTTTCTCACTAAGAGAGTGGTGGTCAAGTGGAACGAGTTACCAGTGTCCCCAAAAATGGTGGATAGCTTCATGAGAGGATTGGACAGAGTAAAGGGAAATGTTACTGGTGGAGGAGGGGGATCTGTGGGGGACAGGGAGGGAGCTGGGGAGGTGAGGAAGGTCCTCTGTAGACATGGGAGGACCCACACACTAGAGCAGACTAGACAGACCATATCACCTTTATCTGCTGGCATATTCATCTGTTCCTGTGTATGTTTGTGCTGGGCTTTTAAAACATCATTGCTACTTTTTTAAGGTCTCACTGTAACAACTGTCTTTAATTTTGTTTATACATGACTGTGATTAACAAAATCATTGTACTACACTTGTGTATTACTGTATATTTAATGAGCCTATCAGAGCTGCATGTATGCCTGATGACTGGAGAGTGACCCATGTGGTCAAAAACCCTCCAGAGCAGAACTAGTGAACTATAGATCAGTGAGCTTGATGTCAATACTGAGGAAGCTGCTGCAGACAGTCATAAGAAAAAAAAATTGACAGACACAAAGCAACAACTTGGATTCTGTGTCCCAATATGTACTCTGTAAGTTGAAATCATGCCAAACAGGTGGCTTCCCAATGACCTAGTGCAGGCACTACATGCTTCCACGCCAGTGACCCAGGTTTGGGAGTGGACTCAGGAGTCAGATCAGGTGACCAGTGGGCTGGGATGGCCCTTCTGAGTGACAATGCACCCTGTTAGGGAAGGGAGGTGTCCAGATTCCATCAATGTAATGACCAATGTGATGGGCAGAGGGACCTTTTCTCCACTGCAGGGAACCACTATGTGTGTCAAAGGGTGCTGCATAGTAACACACTTACTTCACCTGATGCCAAGGGAGAAAGCAAGGAAAAAAAAACATGTTTCCTTTCTGCCAAGAAAATGGCCACTGTTACTTATGGGTCCCACCAGCAAGGTGATGTTGAGTGCAGAAGTCAAAGCTGGGTGATTGCTGGGTAAGTGCCCAAAGAAAGGCATAGGTGGTAGCAGGGGAGCAAAAAGCTGTACAAAACAAAAAGAAATCATAGCAAACCCACCTCATTGTTTTATTTGAAAATGCCACAAAGATATTGAGTGTGGAGAATCCTGTGGTTGCTGTCTACTGTATATGGACTTCTCTATAGCTTCTGATACAGTTCCACATGGGAGACTAGTTCGTATACTAGAAAACTTAGGAATAGCTGTGAGGATGCTGATAAGAATTCTAAATGTACTGCAGGATAGGAACCAATGAGATACAGTGGTGCTCAGTGTCAGGTTCCCTCTTGTCTAGTCATGTCAGTCAGATTCTTATAACTGACAAGAACAGATTCACTTGCTATTTACTAACCTGCCTAGTGTTTCCGAACATTATAACTAGTCATCACTGAGGACATTGTGGCAGTACTGTCACACAAGATCTTGCTACATTTGGGCACCTGATACAGGGCACCACTGTAACTGATGATAACCAATCAACATGGAAACAGGTGGCCAGTGGGGTTTGGACCTACATTGTTTAATATATTCATAGTGAAGTGGAGGTGAGTAATAGTAGCTGGATAACCAAGTTTGCTGATGACATTAAGACTGGAAGACTAGCTGCATCACAACAGGAGATAAAGGAAATGCAGAAGAATCTAGAAAGGTTTGGGAAATGAGCATCAAAATGGCAGATGAAATTCAACACTGAGATAGAAACAGAGGCACAGAAACATGGACTTTGACGGCAGATAAGGACCACTTGGCCCAGCCAGTCTGCCCATTTCCCTACCTATTGGATAAGCTGCAGATCCCAGTTAACCAACAGCCTACTTCCTCCTACTGTACCTAGATATGCAGGGTGATGTATTTCAGACAAAAGATCATGAAATCATGAATGCAAAATCTTATCAGAATGGCATGGAGTTTACTGAAATCTAGCAGGAAAAACACTTTGGAGTACTGATCAGCAGCAATTTTAAATGGGAGCAGAAGTTTGAGGCAGCAGCAAGCAAGGCAAACAAAATAATGGCGTGTGTTAAATGAAACTTTCTAAGCCGTCCTAGGGATGTTACAATGCCCTTATAAAGAGCATTGGTGTAGCCCTATTTTGAGTACAGTGTGCAGCTCTGGTCCCCACATCTGAGGAAGGATACTGGCACAAAAGAGGGCACAGAAGAGAGTGGCCAAGTTGGCTGATGGCTTGGAGAGCATGGGCTATGAGGACTGAATAGCAGAACTGGGACTAAAGTCAATGAGAGAAGACTCAGGGGAGACATAACTATTGTATTTAAGTATCTAAAAAGATAACACCATCAGACCAAGTGCAGCTCTTCAAGGTACAGAAGGATTAAAGGACAAGGAGGCACTCAATGCTACTGAACAGAAAAATATAGAACAGTAGAAAAGTGATGGATTGAAAAAGACCTGAATTTTCCATCCATGCTGTCCCCAAGATTTCCATCTTGGAGACACTCTATTCTCTGTCCTTCTTGTCAGTCACCCCTTCTCCTCCCTTCCCTCCCTGTCTAATAATTCTTTTATGTGTGTCTCAGTCTTTTGTATCCTACTTTTGTCATTGCCTCCACAACCTTGTCAGGAAGTATATTAAACCCACCTACAACTCTTTCTGTGAAGTAATGCTTCCTAATGACATTTTTGAAACTTCTTCCTATAGCTTGAGTGCATGCCCCCAAAGGATGCATTGTTTCTTAGTTTGAACAGACTTGATGTGTTCATGCTGTTGAACCTTTTCATTAACTTGGAAGTCTCTATCATGTCTTCCCTTCTGTCCTCTAGTTAATTCATTTTAAAACTTTTCTGAAAATTCCCGTATGATATAGTATAGAGAAGCCCTGCCCATCGAGGCTGCAATGGTGGACTGTTGACTGCTGTCAAGTAGCAGAGGCAGAGAGAGATTTTTTTGCTTGTTTTTACTCTTTAAAAGGCATGCCATTGTTGCCCTAGGACAGAATTTATAATTTTCTTAAATTAAATTCGGAAATCTATCGCTTTGAGCCCTTTCTGCTTTATTTTAGCATCTATAATTGAATTGCTATTGAATCACCTGGTTGGAGCTTGAAGGACCCTGTGAGCTCCAATGCCATTGTGGAATACTCTTTCAGCATGACTCAGGAAAAAAGATGGAGCGTAGGAGAGCAAGAGAGATGGTGGGATAGAGAGTGCTGTTCTATATGGGCCATGCTTGGACAGAGACAGCTATGAAGATCAGAGAAGGAGACAGAGACTGAACAGAAGATAAGAGAGAAGGAAAAGAGAAGGAAAGTAAACTGAACTTACAGTATGTGGCTCTGTTGTCACTATTGAGCCCTGGGAATAGGCGATATACTGGACTTTTTTCTAAAACTAATGAAGTACAGCAATATTTTGGGCATTGTAGATCATACAATATTTTCTATGAACTGGTGATTTTTTGAAGGAGAGTGTTGGATACTTTCAGGATAGTTGTTAGTAGGTTTACTTTTTAGTTATTTTATGCATTTTAAAGATTTTTTTTGTTAAGCTTAAAAAGATTTTTGAGGCTTTGAGGTTTGTGGATTGGAGAGACAGCTGACTGATTCTGGTTCTGTGATTGGAGAAGGTGGAGTCTATAACTCCCAGCATTCAGCTGCACAGTACAATGCTGTTCACCATACTGTAGTTACTACACAGCTGTGCAGCAAGCTGAATTTACTGGCCCTTTACATATACTCTTTGCTAATCTAAAAAGTAAACCATTTACAGTATACGGCTCTATAAGCTTTTATGGGATTTTTAGTTATCGGCTTTTGAAGAGAGCTGTTTTTGAAAATGTTTTGCCTTTGGAGAGAGGAGAATGGTTTGAAAGAAATAACATCCTATGATCAGAAAGTTAACATTCTAACTATGCCCCAGCGAGTGTCTGGTTATGGTACTTATATGTCTGTTTTTATTATAAATGTGCGGATATACCTAGGGCCCAATTCCAAGACAGTGTACGCCTGTGCAAGCCGAGTTACACCAAATCCCATGACGTAACTCATGACTTGTGTCATGCATTACACCATTCCCTATTCTAAAAGGTGCCTTGAGCCATGTCAGCTGCGGACTATGCCAACTGTAGGATATGCCACCCACTATGCTGCAACCCGCAATGACACAGTGCAAGGGTGGGTTATGGCAGCACCTGCATCCTATTCCAGAAGGGCGACTGCCGTAACCCACTACCACAATTCCAGGATCTGCACTGGCAGAGCTAACTTAGAACATCTCTGAGATGCTTTAAGGGGCATCCATCAGTGCCATCTGATAGATGCCCACTCTGCAGTGCTGCGGCAAACATCCCGCTGTGCTCCCCATACCCGCACGAACATGACCATGTCCCCCACCCCTGAAAGTCAGAGAGCCCTGGGGTCCATTTTCCACTGTGCCCCACCAAACTCCTGTGCCACTTGTGAAGCCCCCCCCGCATGCTCCCTGGTGCATACCATGGTTTTCTGGGGTTGGGGAGCTCTGGGGAGGGCAGTCTGTGGTGGGCGGCGACTTGCGATATGCAGGGCTATTACACCATGCCAGTGGTGTTAGCCTACATGTGTTGCAAGTCACACATCATAAATGTCAGGACCCTGCCACAATTAGAATATGGTGCAGAGTCCCCGGCATAGAGGTGAATGTCACAACCGCATATGCTCATGAAGCTGTGACATTCATCCTGGAATCACCCCTAGTCATTTTAAAAGGTGGGATTTTTGGTTTGGGGGCAATATTAATTCAAATATCTTTTCAAATTTTATTTTTCTAGACACTCCAAAGAACATAGGTGTAATAGAAGGAGCTGCTTGTAAATTTATGACTAAAATACAGGTTGGTATAAATAGCTGGGGATTTTTAAGTAAGTTGTTTTTTTCTCTAGTCTAGTAATTGACTGTATACATTATGTAGTGCAGTAGTTTACTCCCTGATTCTGATTTTGATTTTACCTCTGTTTGAGTTTAGAGCAAGTTTTCAGAGCAATTAGCCTAAAGAGAATTATTTACTGCAGACATATAAAGATCACATAAAGTGAACAAATAGGAGAACCTTGGATCATCTGAAAGAACATTTTTTATTACTGATAGGCTGTTTTGGTTACAACCTTTTTGCTGTATCATTCCTTACTGTTTTATTGTATTATTCTGCAGTATTTTATTATTTTTATTTGAAAGTTTTGTGACTGGGAGAGGCATACTAAGCCATGGCTTGTTTCCAGGTGTGACCCAGGGGCAAGTGAAGGTGGTTGTGGAGCTGGTCTCCTCCACTGCTTTACTTAACTCAGAGACTGAACATTTTTTTGATGCTCTGACTGTGTTGGAGGGAGCATTGGAAATCCAGACTGAGATGGAAGTGGAGCAGGTTATTACTGTATCGAAAGATCCAGAGATGATTTCTGAAACAACTGAGATGAGAGAGCTTGAAACAGGTGAAATATGGTTGCAAGAGGCTGATCTTGAGGCACAATTCTTGTGAGAAGAACAAGGGATCTTGGAAAGGAACAAGAGGTTCCTGAAACAACCGAGATGAGAGAGCTTGAAACAGGTGAAAAGGGTTGCAAAAGGTTGATCTTGAGGCACAACTGTTGCGAGAAGAACAAGGATATTAGAAAGGAAAAATAGGTTGTGAGCTGCTATAGCAGTGAGAGATCCACAGAACGTGGTTGGTGATACAGTGGTGGTGCAGGAGAGCACTCAGACTTTGGCCCAGCTGCAAACAACAGGCGCAGCTGGTGGTACTTCACAGCAGGCTGGGAGGTCCACAGTACAGAGTAAAAACACCGTTTTTTGAGCGACGCTCAGTTAGTGAGGTGGTGCTCCCAACAGAGGTTGCTAACCTCAAATCAGTACAACAAAAGAAAGGAGCACTCCAAAACGATATGAATATATGCTAAGATAGAATTTTATAGTTGCCAAAAATTCCAACAGAAACCCCTGCGCTTCGGCTTTGTGCCTTCAAAAGGGATACCCCCTTTGGAGTGCTCCCTTCTTTTGTTGCACAGTACAGAGTACCTTGACTTTGGAACAAACACTGATGGACCCAACCTTTTCATTTCAGGCAAGTAGCAGCCTTGCTTCTTTATTTGTATTCAATGGCAACATGAACAACTGCAACGCAAACCAGACTATGAGTGTGACTATTAAGGGTGCTACATCAGGAATAGCAATTTCAGAAGCTTCAGCTTCTGGCCTAAGATGTAGCCCCCCACCCCCACCCCAAGAAAACCTATTTCAGATCGGTCAGTAGAATCTGCACTAGAGAATGGTGGCTGGGAAATGCTACAGATGGCCAGTGGGTCTCAGGGCCCTCACCTATCAGGGTATGTGACAATGACTTAGAAAGTCACAGTAAGGATCCTGTTGATGTTACTGTTAATAGTGGACATATGAGTCACATAGAATTGTCTAATACTGCAGTATTGCCACTACATTTACCTGACTCGCTATTATTAACTCAGCACCCACAATTAAAACTTAATGTAGTGCCTAAAGCTAAAGACATCCTTGTAACCCCAGTACAAACTGAGGCAACAGCACCTTGCATGGAGAACCCTGGTCCTAGTACATCAGGGCCTGACCAACCTTTTGGCCCAGGTACCACAGATTCAGTGGATCAGCAACAGTCAAGGGGGAATCGTTCCTATGCATCCTTTTTTTGTGAGATGGTGTACCTTGCTAAACAGCCTAATACCATATGACTAATTTACAAAGGCGGGTTGAAGATATTCTCAGACCGCATGTACATTGCAAAAACCTTATTATTTGATACCATGAAATACACATCAGCTGAAATATATGCACTTATTCATGTGTCTGGCGAGCAGACATTTGATGTCAGCTTTAAACTGAACAGCAGATTACAAAAATTTTGGAAACTGTATCATCATGTTAAGGCAACCTCAGAGTGGTCTCCTTTTGAGGTAATACCACTGATTATACAATGGCAAGAAAGAATCCTGGCTTCTGATTGGTCAGTTGGCCACCACAGCAGGGATGTTGTCCTGGCATAACATCCCTGATGATTGTTTGGATTTGTATTGCATTGCACATTTTTTGCATCTGTCTTAAGAAACAAAATTATTTTTACACACAACATTCTTTAAAATTATTTTTTTTTATTCTGTATATAACAAGTCATTGTATCATAGGAATAATGCCCTCCAGGGTGGGTGTTATGCTGGGATAACATCCCTTCTTGAGTGTTGGATGCCCTCGGCCAGTGGCCTTGGGCCCAACCACCCAAGGTGGGATGTTATCCCAGCATAACACCCACCCTGTTGGGCATTATTATTCCTTTACTAATCCAGCCAACAGAACAATAACTATACTCTTCCGGAATGAATGGGTTAGTGTCACTGATCACCTTTATTGGCTCAACCAGAGATGCACTGTTTTAGAAAACCTGGATGCTATTTTTGATGACATGAAAATTTGGACTGGGGATGGAAAGTGCAGGTTGTTTTGCACACAATGAGACTGGTCTCCAGCACCTTCCTAATAGCTTCTTTATTGGGAGGGACAGGGGTGTGTTGTTTTACCAGGGGCAGCCTAAAGCATGCTACAAGTGTGTTGAAACAGGACATATTAGCAGCCTCTGTAATAAACTGAAATGTATGATATGTGGGGAACTGGGACTTACTAGTGATCACTGCAGGAATGACCAACTTTGTATTCTCTGTGACACCAAGGGTCATTCTTATCTCATGTGTCCTTGGGCTGCACACAATCAACCAAATCAGGCTGATAGTGAAGAACAGAGAGTCATGATAGTGCTTGCCCAGAGATCCAGAGGTAGACCCCCTGTACCAGCACAACCCCCCGATTCCCAACATACAACAAAGACAGGGACAGACTGTACATGAAGGCCAGGTAGTCCACACAGTAGAGATGGAAGATAAACTTGAGCAGGCTACTGAACCCCACCTCCCTGCTGCTCCTGTGATAGTTAGCACAGTTATTCCTCATTCAGTAAAGGAGCATATGCCTGGGGAGATGCCCCCACCCCCCAGGCCCTAGAGGAGCCAGAGTCAGCTAGGAACACCTCTGGGCATATACAGCATTGGTCTAAACCCTCTCCCAAGGTACAAAAGACTTCAAGGGGTCTTTGTTGCCAATAGGTTTGAAGCATTAACAGATATTCCTGAAATGTCCAACAATGAGTCTGATGACTTCTCTGTCTGGTCTTCCTTACCAGATGTAAGTTTGGATAGGGAGGATCCCCTATCCATGGAATCCACAGCTACTATCCCTTCACAACTACCCTCAAAAGCTAAAGTGAAACTTAAGCACACGAGGATAACAAGGAGTGTTTCTAAGCAATCCCCTTGAGTGATAAACTCCCTTCATGTTCCTCAGTGCAGCATCTCACATTATATTCCTGCAATGTCAATAGTGTGAAGAACCACAAGAAAAAAAGGTTGTTTTTTCACATTTCAGATCTTGTGGTTCTGGTATCTTTCTGTTGCAAGATACTAGGTTACATACACTGCATGATATTAAGGAAGTTACTAGGTTATAGCATGTAGGACCCTCCTATTGGTCAATGGGTCCAGATCCTTGTTCAGGTGTTGCAATATTGTTTTCTGGTATCTAGTTCCATCTGATAAAAGTGTTGGATATTTTACCAGGTAGAGCGCTACTTGTGGAAGTCAGGATAAATGGGTCCTTGTTTAGAATAATAACCATTTATACAGCACAGACCAAGGCAGAAAGAATGGCTCTCTTTCAGCTTCTCCAACCATATATATATTCTACGCACAATATAATTCTTGGAGGCGATTTTAATTGTGGTATGTCCCTGGTAGATAGAGGGAAAACAGCCAAAACTCAAAACATCTTTTGTGAAATGGCTTCTCTAAAAAAAATGGTTCAGGACACACAACTGACAGATGATTACAATTGATTACCAGGGTTAGCAGCCCCTACCTTTTTTAAGGGACCGTTAGCAACACGGATTGATTATTTTTTTATTTCTCCCTCCCTTCCAATTCAAGCTGCAGACCTCCAAGTTTTTGAATTTTCAGACCATAAAGTATTGAGGGTGTCAGTAGGTACACACACTCAGTTGGCCTTTGGCCCTGGGACGTGGAAATTTAACTCTTCCTTGTTAGAAGCACCAGTTGTCTTACAAGAGTTAGAATACTTTCTTGAAACTAGACAATCTGTCTATGAATTGTACAGTGACCCCCCTTTGTGGTGGGAATACACTATTTTAGAAGTGATGAGCTTGTTAAAATGTGTGTCTAAAGAAAAAAGAAATAAAGAGTATGACCAATACTTACAGCATAGGATGCAGTTGAAGAAACTATTGTCTGTTTCATATACTACAGGCCATGATTTTGGGGTTCAAATCCAGGTCATTAAACAAAAAATGATGTCTTATCATCAGACCCAGGCCCAAAGCTTGCAGAACCAGCAAAGGTTTTAGATGCAAGGTAGAAAGGAATATACCTGCCAGTATGAAACTTGTAACTCCAACCACAAACAAAAGCATATGGATGAGCTATGGAACAGTGCTCATAACCTATGTACAGAACCCCGGGGAATTAGGAGAATTGTAGATGATTACACTCAGTTGAGGAATTTTTTTCTGATTTGGATAACCCAAAGTGTTCAGCGAAACAGGGAGAGCAGCTGGCATGACTTATAAGATCAGAAGAATTGAAACAGGCTTTAGATGTGTTAAGTAGTCAATAAATCCCCAGGAAGTGATGGTCTAATCAACAAACTGTATAAAGTTATTGGCAATAAACTGTTGCTTGAACTAACAGAGGTTTTTAATCACATTTTGCAATACCAATCACCATCCCTTAGAATGACTAGTGGGCAAATTGTATATTTATTTAAAAAAGGGGACAGAAGGGATTTGAAAAATTGGAGGCCTATTACTCTTCTCAATAATGATTTTAAACTATTGGCTAAAATTCTAAATTCTAGATTATTAAGGATGGCAGACTTATTGCTCTCACCTGAACAAGCATGTTCTGTACCAGGTAGAAAAATAGCTGATCATCTTATTCTCCTTAGGGAATTTTGTGAACAGGAGCAGACAGGGATGTTGGAGGGAGTGGTGTTAACCTTAGATCAAAGAAAAGTATTCAATTCAATTAATCATAATTATTTATGGGCAGTTTTAAACCAATATGGGATCCCTACTACATTTATTGCTTGGTTCAAATGCTTATACAGAACAGCAACAGTGACCTCATCTAGTACACAGCTGGAAGGGGGCCGTATGTACATTGTGAAAGGGGGTGAGGCAAGGCTGTCCAGTGAGTCCTCTTTTATTTTGTTTTAGCATTGACCCACTTTTAAGCCGATGATCTCTGTATTTTAACCCATGATGTTAATTTTAGCTTCAATAGCTATTCAGATCTGCTTACAATACAAGGCATATTCTGGCATAGAACAGAATAAGGATAAATGTGTGGCTAAAATAATTGGAGGTGGGCATCAGAGGAACAGAAAAATTCAAGGGATTCAGGTAACCGATGGACCAGTGAAGATTCTAGGGATTAGTTATGGTTCAGGACAGGATGATGTCATGAATTGGAAACCAGAAATAAAACAAGGCCAACAACTTGTGGGAGGATAGAACAAATGGAAACACAAGAAGAAGAAGAAGGTTTATCTTGTAAAAACATTTCTGGTACCAATCTTTCTGTATATTTGTCACATTTTTCCATCACCCAAGCAGTTAGAAACCACTGTTCTCAGCATTTTCTTTCAGGCAATTTGGGGTAGTCGGTTGAATCCAATCAAAAGGAATATTACTTATTTATCCATACAGCAGGGAGGGCTAGGGATTATCAACCTCATATCCTTTTTCTATAGTATTGTTTTCTACACAAACCTAAGACCACTATTAGTTTTTTCGGGACAGCATTGGGTTCCTTTGTTTTATTCCACCTGTTCAGTGTGGTTATCCCAATGGAAATAAGGTCAACTGAGACAGCTAAAAAGGTCTGTAACCATCCCCAAGTATATTAGGGAATCCTTTTTTAAAATTAAACAATGGCAGGAAACATGTTCCATGTCCATTACAAAATCCAGGAAGGAAGTCTATCTGTGGGTGCAGGGAACTTTTTATACCGAAGCAATCACATTTCCTAATTGTCAAGACTCTCATATCTCCTCATTATTACATCTTGTAAAAGAATCCAGAATACTTATTAAAATGTGGGATTTGCATTGGTTAAGTTGCCATGGGAAAATCAACATAAAAGCAAATCATAAACACAAGCAGTTGGAGGATAGATATTGTAGTAGGCCACACTGTTATCAGGAACTGGAGACCATGGAACACCTATTTTTCACATGTTCATATATTCAAGATTTTGGGGATTTTTTAGTGACAGAATGGGATGCATCCTGGTTTAGGTCAATTTCTTATGAAGCACTGATGTTCAGTCACTACACTAGACAAGCATTAAGATGGAATAGGAGTACCTTACATGTTGTGTTAATAGTTATTAAGTGGTATATATGTAATGTTCATACTTTATTCTCTTTACAGCAGAAGCAAATCAATCATATTAAATTAAAAGCAAAAATATAGTGTGAATTGAACAGCATTTATGTAACTAAAACCAATATATTTACATAGGGAGATCTACAATCCAGGTGGAGACAAATGTTGTGGAATATGGATTCAGACACTCCAGGGACATAGACCACATTAATTCTCCTTCTGTAACATGACTAGATTATTATTGTCCTGCTTAATGAAAATATTGAAGTATTCTTGTGATTTTTAACAAGACTGTAATCTTTACCTATTTTTTTTAGTTTTTTTTCCTTGTACATAGTAACTCTGTGTCCATGTGGTTGTACAGAATGTATATATTCCAGAGGATTTTGTTTTGATTTCCCTTTACCTTTCATGCATTTGCATCAATTTATTATTGTTGGATTATGTTATGTTGTTTAGGTTTATGATTTAGTAATTTTTGTGATTGTTAAAACAAGATTGCATTGTTATTTTTATTTTGTTTTCCTTTTTCCTTATTCAGTATTTATGGCTAAATAGTGTTAACCCCAGATATTATGACTATGTATTAAGAATTATTGTTTTCAAATTATTGTTTGATTTTTCCTTTAATAAACACCCCTACTCACCTGCAGGGGAACCTCTGGCTGACTGGAAGGCCACTCTCTGGAGCCTGTGGAGAAGATAGATGTACAGCGGGTAGAGGAGAGGGTCTCCTCTTCTGACTCCTTACTGTGAGAGATCGAGAGTTTCTATGATGCGGAAACAGTTATTGTGGCTCAGCAGGATGACATTTCCACAAACACAGAACTGGAACAGATACGATTGCAGCTTCTATATCTGCAACAGTAAACTGCAAGCCGATATGTCAACGGACCAGGCTACAGTCAAATGACCAACAACAATCACAGGTATTGCTGAGAGAATTATTACAAGAAGAAGAAAATCATTTCTGGCTAAGACAACAAGAGTTACAACAAGCTATTTTAAGATATGAGCAACAACAGGCACTTACTGTGCAGACCCTGCCCTTGGTACAGGGCCAGCTGCAAACCTCTGACACAGCTATAACTTCGCTGACTACTGCAGTGATGGAAAAAAATACCTGGCAACAGTACAGAGAAGTGTAGTCCCCTGAAGAAAACAATGCGGCATTTAAGTTTCAGGCAACTGACTCTAACTCACCATTATTTGTGTTTGAGGGTAATACGGCACAGTTTGCAAAGAAGGTCACGCTGGGAATGGCACACACACAGATGCTTCGGCATCTGGCCTAAGATGTGACAGGTCAAGTATGATAATAGCCTCTACAATGCCAGGTTGATCTGTTGATTCAGTGCTGGTGGCAGTGTGCTGGGAAAAATCCGTGGACACAGGACAGTGGCTCTCTGGCTCATCTCCAATTCAGATGCCAGGGAGTGAAGCTAGTCCAATGGTAAAAATGTCTACACAATCTTCCGGACAATCCACAGACATTACAGATTTAGAAATGGAAGGGGTAAATGATGCTAGTGTTGCGATTAACCCTTCACCTTTGCATTTGACTCACAAACTACAATTTACCCAACATCCAGAATTGCAGTTACCAGAGGGTTCAGCTCCCTCCACACACCAAGAACAGGTACCAAGGAACACTATGCCTTCTGAACAGGAGGCAACTGCAGGTCAAAATCAAGAT
The DNA here is from genome assembly GCA_016271365.2 of Neoceratodus forsteri. Taxonomy (NCBI): domain Eukaryota; kingdom Metazoa; phylum Chordata; order Ceratodontiformes; family Ceratodontidae; genus Neoceratodus; species Neoceratodus forsteri. Next base: position 948,671,338 of record CM057454.1, on the reverse strand, counting down.
GGGCCTCCCTTGCAGAATACTTTCAGAGACCAAGCCTCACATTCTAATAATCAGAATACACCCAATAATAACAATAACAACTCCAGATCATATCCATCCTTTTTTTGCACACCAGTGTATCCTGCAAAAAGACATAACGCCATATGACTTCCATACAAAGTGGGCCTAGACACCTTCCCAGACAGACGCTTCATAGCTTGGTCCCTGTTGAAAGGCACAATGCACTTCACAGTGGCAGAAATATATGCTCTGATTCATGTTTCGGGAGAAGCTACCTTTGACATTAGCTTCAAATTGGGAAGTGAATTACAAAAGTTCTGGGCACAATATCAGACTTTGAAAGCTACACCTTTATGGATACCATTTGAGGTCTTCCCACTAAACAAACCTGCGAACAGAACTATTACTGTTGTATTTAGAAAAGAAGGGGTTAGTGTGACTGACCTCATATATTGGTTAAAACAGAGATGTACAGTGCTGGGGAACCCTGAACCCATCTTTGATGATAAACAGATATGGACAGAGGGATGGCGAATTCATGTTGTTTTGAACACCAATGATGCAGGACTACAACATCTACCAAATTTCTTTTTTTAGGAAGAGACAGAGGGGTGCTGTTTTATGCTGGACAGCCTAAGGCATGCTATAGATGAGGAATCACTAGACACATTAGTAGTTTATGTGATAGGTAAAAATGTACCCTTTGTAATGAGTTGGGTCACACTCACAGTCATTGTAGGAGTGACCAGGTGTGTAGCTTATGTGAAATGAAAGGGCATTCATATCATACATGCCACTGGGCTGCACATAATCAGCCTAACCAGGACGACAGTGAAGAACAACATTTGCTTATAGCGTGAGCCGAGAGGAAGCATCATAATACTTTCACCCCCCCCCCACAGAGCACTGATGAGAGACAGCAGATTAGTGAGGCAGGCCCCTCTACCATTGAGGAACTTTAATGCAGTGATGAGATTATACCTCCCCCATCCTGATATAGAAATGAGGGAATTACGAGACAACATGAACCCATTAACTCTGACCCCAAGGACGTGGCCCCCTCCTGAAACCACCTATGGACTTTGACATAAATAGACCAGCTACCAGACCGAGATGGTCCTGGGCACAACCCTTGCCTAAAGTCCTTAAAACCCTAGAGCTGCCTTTGGACAATAGATTTGAAGTACTGACAGACCCTGATGAAGTTTCCGTGAATGAAACGGATGACTCCTCTAATTGGCCCTCCTTACCAGACGTCATGTCTGATAACAAAGATAGAGCCACATCAGATATGCCAGTACAACCAGTAGGAAAGCAGCCTGGAAAAGCCAAAGATAAGCAGAAGCACCATTAGGGTGACCAGAAGTGCAAAAAAGAAACCACCTTGATGTTTGGAATGGAAGTCGCATGCACCTTCTAATTTGTTACTATGATACCTATCATTCCTCTATATACTATTAATGTGAATAGTATTTAAAATCCTAGGAGAAAACTAGTTGTGTTTTCCCACTTAAAAACTTTTCAGAAAGGACTATTCTTTCTTTAAGATGTTAGGCTGCATACTATGGCTGAATTAAATCAGGCCATAAAACAATGGCATGTAGAACTGTCTTATTGGTCCATAGGTACTGATACTTGCTCAGGAGTTGCCATACTGTATATTGTTTTTTAATATACCCATACAGCTAATACAATCGGTGGATTTAATCCCGGGAAGAGTTATCATTGTGAATGTTAAAATACATAATGTATTATTTTGCTTGGTAAATATATAAGCAGCTCAAACAAAGGCGGAAAGAATAGACATTTTCCAAACTGTACAGCCTTTTCTATATTCTGCTCAGAATGTGATCTTTGGGAGAGATTTTAATTGTGGACTTTCCCTGTCAGACAGAAGGAAGAGAATCAGAACCACAAAAGTGTATTGTGACATGAATTTTCTAAAATGTATGTTACAAAATACAAACCTGATTGATGCATATTTGAAGAAAGTAGAAAAACCAGACCCCACTTTTCATAAAGGAAACAGAATAGATTATTTTTCTGTAAGCCCTACCCTCAATATTTTAACAGCAAATATTGTGGTTGCAGAGTACACAGATCACAACATAATTCATTTACAGCTTGGTGACGTGGCAACTCCACCTCATGGACTTGGCTACCAGAAATGTAATTCTTCATTATTAGCTTAGTCAGAAACTACACAAACAATACACTATTTCTTAGCTGCAAGAAAATTAGTATATGTCATGTATGAGGACCCAGTTGTAAGGTGGGAAGATACTATTATAGATATTACGCATGTTTTAAAAACACATAGCAAAACTATCAGGAAGACTTGAATATTTTCAATATTTGCAGCAAAGACAGTGCCTACAACAACCTTTAACACTCTGTGCTACTACACCACATGACATTTCCACACAGATATAGAACACAAAACAACAGATGTCCAGATTCCATGCAAGACAGGCACAACATTTACAGCATCAACAAAAATATGGTATTAAAGGAAAAAAGGAAAATATTTGCCCATTTGAAAGCTGTAATGATAGAAAGCAACATAAGAATATAGGCAGATTATGGGATGAAGCTCACACATTATGTACAAATATTCAGGATATTCAAAAAGTTGTTATTCAACATACACACTTACTATTTCAATCAAGACAGGCACCACCTATATGCACAGAAGACCTCTTTCAGAACTTAGATCACCCAACCTGTTCACCAGAGGAGACAATGGAGGTGACCAAAGACATATCAGGGATGGAAGTGGAATCTGCTATACATTCTTTACATATTGATAAAGTATCGGGTGGTGATGGATTGACCTAACGGCATTATATAAATTATTGGTAAAGACATAGCAGGATAATTAGCAACAGTATTTTATAGTACATTGAACTCTCATTCCCCCACTCTTGGGATGACCAGTGGGCAACTAATCTACCTATACAGAAAGGATGACAAACACAATATCAATACGTGGAGGCCTATATGCCTTCTTAATACTGATTTTAAAATATTGACAAAGATATTGAACAACAGATTGTTAAAAGTAGCACAATAGCTGATTTCCTCAGCACAAACTTGTGCAGTTCCTGGTAGGAAAATCTCAGATCACCTAATATTACTTAAGGAGCTTTTTGAAGAGGGGAATAGAAATAATTTTACAGGATTTGTTTTAACGCTAGATCAACAAAAGGCCTTTGACTCGGTCAATCACAATTTTCTTTGGGAAATACTACAACTCTATGGCATACCCATACAATTTGTAAACTAGATTAAGTGCTTATACAAGGTGGCCATGGTTACACCCATTATTAATGGATGGCAAGGTCCTATGCTTCCAGTAAAAAGAGGGGTGAGACAGGGTGCCCCATAAGCCCCCTCCTCTATGTGTTTTGTGTGGACCCTGTTTTGCAACTGATTAACACCTCCACAGAGATAAGTGTTATTGATAACAGGACTATTACAGTGCCATACACAGTAATAGCATACACTGATGATCTCTGTATCCTAGTGCAAGATGAATCTTCAGCAGAAGTAGCAACAGAAATTTGTAATGCCTTCAGTTCCTATTCAGGGGTTCAGTTGAACCTAACAAAATGTTAAGAACAACAGACTGGACATTATGACAATACATTGACTAATATTGCAGGTATTCAAATTTTGGAAAAACCCATTTAAATTTTAGGAATTAAATACGGTCCAGTTAACTTAGATATTATGAATTGGGAACCTACTATACAACATGCTAAACATGTAGCAGCACAATGGAATAAATGGCAGCTCAGTAAACACAAGCAAATACATTTACTCAAAACATATTTACTGCCCCTTTTGTTATATATTAGTTACATATTCCCCACACCACAGACTTTAGAAACTACAGTACTTAATATATCCTTCCAGGCAGTATGGGGTAGTCGGTTAAATCCCATTAAAAGAAACATAACATACTTGCCAGTCTTGCAGGGTGGTTTAGGAATGGTTAATCCTATTACCTTCTTTTACAGTATTTTCTTTCATACAAATCTAAAACCACTGTTAGTATACAATGGTCAGGCCTGGACTAACATTTTGTTTTCTTCTTGCTCTCAGTGGTTTCACTAGTGGGAACAAGGACATTTATGGCTTTTAAGAAGGTCTTTGAACACACCAGAATATATTAGAATTGTTTTTTTTTTTAAACTGAAGACCTGGAAAATCATAAGTCAGACGATTTTATTGAAACATAAAATAGAAATGTATTTATGGCTGCAAGCACAATATTTTCAGGAAGGACAAGTGTTCCCATTATGTCCAGAACAATACCAGGCATCATTATTACGACTACTTAAGGAAAAAAGAATCCCTGGCAAAATGTGGGCTATATATTGGAATAGCTGTCATGCCAAAATAAATATAAAAGCAAATCAAAAACACAAACCTGTAGAAGAAGGAATAAGTAGTAGACCCCAATGTCATCAGGAATTAGAAACTATTGATAATCTGTTGTTCACGTGCTCTTGTATGCAAGGGTTTGGGACTTATTGGCTAAAGAATGCAAACAGCCCTGGTTTATAAAAGTCACATATGAGGCACTGAAGTCTTTTTACCCTGCAACAAAAACAAGTAAAGCATGTGGCACTGATGAAGAAAATTACTTCAGAGTTGCAAGCACTTCATGTTTTGGAAGCAAAACAGATGACTTATCAGCACTTATAAGCAGCATGGAGAAACATGCCGTGGGTGACAAATTCAGATGTACCTATTACATGAATGATTGAAGGAATCTAGATTTGGAGCTTGTTTATAAATTGTTTATATAATTATCATGGGCCTCATTTGTACTAAGGGTGTCTTACTGCAGGTTTTGGGAGAATAAAAAGGGAAGGAGGGATGGTTAAAGGTTTATGTGAATCTAGCATATATTTCTTTGTATATAGCTAATGCAAGCATTTAATTTCATTTGTAGTAATACTTTCAGACAGTCACAGTATAAATTATTTTTACGGTTCAGCTTTTTTTTTTCTTTTGGATATTACGGATTATTCACACAATGTTTGTATTATGATTTGTGATTATTATTTGGTGATGTGCATTATTGTTTTGAAATTTTCTTCCCTAATAAATACCCCTACTCTTATTGAGAAGTGCCATGGGATCTTTAACGTTCACCTGAACAACCACCAGAACAGGCAGATGGGACCTCGGTTTAATGTCTCAACTGAAAGATGGCACCTCTGGAGTGCAGCACCCCCCTCTTGATGCACTACAGTATCAGTATTGGGATTTATCCCACATTCCTGGTGTGGGGCTAGAACCCACTACCTTCTGATCTTCTGGCCTCAGAGATGAGTGTGCTACCTGCAGAGCCACTGACATGGTTGGCAATGATAAATAGTAATTCAAATATAGTCTCAGTGTGGTAAGACTATATTTGGATTGCCATTAGTAATACCAAGATTAATGAACCCCCGGCCTCTCACCGAGGGGGTGAGTTGAATACGGCCCACAAGAAGGTAGGCAGGAAGGAGCTCCCCAAGCCCCCCCATATGTTCCTATTTAATCTGCTGTCTCCTTCCTTACATGTGCCACTTGCCTCCATGGGCAGCGGTCACGATCCAGCCATAGCACCTCTACGGTGCGAGGAGCCTGATCCACCCACCCCCCAAAGAGATTGATAAGGTATGACGATTGAAAAATTGATACGATTTCTCTGGGCTATGTGAACACTGAACTGGATCATCACTTGCAATTTGCTGTTTTCAATTTCAGCGCCTTCTCAGGGTAGCGCTATTGGCTCCACGCCTGTGTAGAGTTCCTTGATTGGCTAGTCTCACTCACCTGAGACAGGAGCACCCAAGACATGTGGCTTAATGTAAGCCTGCATCCCTGTACTCGGCTTCTAATTTATATATTTTAATTTAGCCTGTTCTGCTCGGCCTGTGTAAAGTAACTTACCATCCCCCCCCACTGCAGTTTCTCTCCAACTGTATGTGCACTGATTCAGTGCTAGCTCTACAAACTTCCCCTTGATTTTTTGCCCCACCCACCCTCCAGGCCTCCTTTAAATGCACACAGTCACTGTCCACTCCTATCTGATGTTTCAATTTATTGGTTACTTACTGTCAACAACTGCAATTCCTCCCATCCCCTTTTTGCAACTAAGCCTTCTAGCAGCTTTATCTCATTCTGTCTTGCTGATGCATACCATTTTGGTACTTAAGGTTTGCTTATTGCTGACTAGCATATCCTGTCTTGCTAAGGCAGTTGATTTAGGTCAGGTGATCTCTCTAGTACTTAGTCTGCTCCAGAGTATTAGCTAAGAAATTTGCTTCAAAGCCTCTCTGCCCCAGTACTACTCTATAGCCAGGTGAACTCTTTTCTTATTAGCCTGACTAGGAGCTGTACTTAAGGATTACTGCTTCAGGCTCCACTGCCTATAGTAGTATTCTGCAAGGATTAAGAAATTCTCCTCCACTGAGAATCCCTTCTGTTGCCCGCACTTGTAGTGTCCATTGGGTGATAGTCTCATAATGAGGGCATATTACCTGCTTCTATGCTTGTCTCTGCTCATCTTACATGTATTGGACCCGAACGTGAATCAAAAAAATAACTCCTAGAGCAGATAATGGCTCTCTTTTTACATTGTCTGACCGGGACTTTTCCTATCAAGTAGAAGAACTTGTATGTGCTCTAACTTCCCCTAGCCCGCTGCTGGTCCTTTACCTGCACTGGCATACAGGAACTCTCCTAGAGCCTGCCCACAGAGCTACACCACCTCCTGCATACCCCCCCTACTCCCATTGACTCTCTCAGTCAGGGTATTGTTATATGCAGCATCAGGAAAACTGGGAACTAGCCTAAGAACTCTCTATACTGCCACAGACAAATCACGTAACTGAAAGAAGACCCAGCCACCCACACTTCTCCTAGGACTCTGCAGAAAACTCTTGGTCCTGCTTTTACTATACTCAGGACATTCTGAGCTTAATCCAGGCCCTCTGGCACCCATGGAATCCCCAGCAGAACTACAAAGCTTCAAGGGGCTTACATTCTTGCATGTTAATGTATATAGCCTATTAAAAAAAATCAGTTCTGTTCAGGCCTGGGTATGTCATACTGCTCCAGATGTTCTGGTGATTATGGAGTCCTGGCTCCAACTGGAGACCAGTAACAATGAAGTTAACATCCTCTCGTACTCTTTGTTCAGAGCTGACAGGTAAACCAGAGGTGATGGGGTAGCTATTTACATCAAAGATAAATTCCCCGCCTCCATAATTGATTCAGCCTCTGTCCCAAAAGAATTCAAAAGCTTGTCATTAAAGATTGAAATTGCCACCGGTGTCTCATTATGTATAATAGGATGCTACAGACCCCCATCAGCTGGACTACAGTTGTTAAAACATCTTGAAAACATCCTGGGTTAAGCATCTTCAGAGTGTATCATAATAGGGGACTTCAGCTTAGACTGGCTGTCCAGTGCATCCACCCCACTTAAAATGTTCTGTGATTCCCATGGGTTGTCACAGCTAATAAACAAATCTACTCATCCTAAAAAGCTCAACCCTAATAACAGTACTCTCTTGGATATCATTTTAGTTAACAAACCCCATTTATTCTCCCATGCTGGCATCTTTTTCTCTGATATTAGCAACCATTGCTTTATCATGTGTGTAAGATCCACTCTTAAATCCACAACTGTATCAAAATTCTCCTTTAAAAGGTGCATACACAACTTTGATCTCCATGGGTATATATCAGACCTAAGAGACTCCATGCGATGGCAGAACTTCTATCTAGCCAAGTCCCTGACTATGGCTTATGATATTTTCTCAGAAATTGTGCTAGGGGGGCCAGCCCATCGGTGCAGCGGTGGGATTTCCACTTGCGACGACGGTGACCCAGGTTCCGGAACGGACCCGAGTCGTCGGAGGGCCAGCCAGGGGGAGTAGGATAGAGCGTCCTTGAACTGCTCTCCTTCTCTAGGGGGAGGGTGTGGACAGCATCCGGAGTGCTGAGGACTCCTGGCGGAGGCCGGGAGCACTCATGCTGCCGTGCTAATCTGGGGGAGGAGGCGGGGGCGGACACGGCGTCATTACGCGTCCGCCTCGGGAGAAAATTCAGGTGGAAAAAGATGGAGGATCCTCCGTCTAAGTGAAACCTCGGGGCTTCAATTCACCCCTGCCACCACACTCACAACCAGTTACTGCTCCGAGGCACTGGTATAAAGGGGGCCAGTGCCCCGGCCTCACCCTCCGGGGGGTAAGCCGGGGGTGACCGGGAGGGGCGGCAAATAGGCAGGTGGTGGGAGCTCCGGGGGCCGTGACTAATGGAGGACCCCAGGGGAAAAAAAAAAAGAAATTGTGCTAGGGGCTCTCAACAAGTATGCTCCCATAGCAAAAGTTTGTGCCAGAAACAAATCTTGGCGGTGGTTTACAGAAGACCTGAAAGATGCTTTGCAGAGTAGGGATGTACTCTAGAGAACTGCTAGGAAAACTAATTTAATAAATAACTGGAATTTTTTACAGAGGGCGAGGAACCTCTGCACCAAAATGGTCAGAGAAGCCAAAGCTAATTTCTACCACTCTCAGCTGGAGAGCTTCTCAAGAAATGCCTCCAAATTCTGGAAGACTATCAAAGACATTGAAGGTCACACCACTGTAAATTCTCTTCCTACTAAATTATTGATCGACAATACTGTCATCTCCAACTACCCTTAATGCTCTCAATAACCATTTTGCTACTGCAGGGATAGCCTTTGACTCCACTCCCGCGAATGTCCTCCGCCAACAATTTAGATTGGATACACAAGAAAAAGCCATCCCCAGTCCATCCTTCTCTCTGCAGCCTACCTTCCTGAAAGAAGTTGAAGATCTTCTCCTTCAGCTGGACACTAGGAAAAGTTCTGGGGCCGACCTCATTGACCCAAACTTCTTAAAGGTCAGCTACCGTGTCCTTGCAGTCCTAATTACTCATCTCTTCAACTTATCCTTATCCCAGGGTGACCTACCGCCCATTTGGAAAAATGCAGTTGTGGTCCCTTTGTTTAAGTCAGAAGATCCTAGTGACCTCAATAACTACAGGCCAATCTCCCTACTTCCAATCCTGTCAAAGATGCTGGAGAAAATAGTGAACTCCCAGCTTCGGAAGTACCTGGAATCAAAAAAAATTGCTCAACCCATTACAATCCAGTTTTAGAGCACAACACAGTACAATCTCTGCTCTAGTCAAGGTGACAAATGACTGGCAGCTTGAATTAGACAAAAAAAACTTTGTGCAGGTTTCTTGGACCTAAGCAAGGCATTCGATACCATTGATCACAGACTGCTTTTGTTGGCCCTCCAGAAAATTGGTTTGGATTCCCTGTCCCTTAAATGGTTCTCCAACTACCTCTCAGGACGCTTTCATCAAGTAAAGGCAGAAGGGGAAGTTTCTCCACCAAAACCCCTATTGAGGGGCATACTGCAAGGTTTCATTCTTGGTCCCTTGTTCTTCACCATTTATATTAACAATGTAGATGCCCCCATCAAAGAAGCAGAAATACACCTATTCGCGAATTATATGGTACTCTATGCTAGTAGCCCCACACCTGAAGCGGCCTGAAAAGCCCTTCAAAATGAATTTAATCTGCTGCAACATCAGTTTATAAACCAGAAACTGCTATTAAATGCAAAAAAAACCAAAGCAATGTTCCTCTCGCCCCTTCAAAATGCAATAAATCCTGCAATTGCTGGGGCACTCCCACAGATCACTACCATTCTAGGGGAGCAGTTGGACTATGTACCAAAGTTCAAGTACCTGGGGGTCTGGTTAGACCATAGACTTACTTTCACAGATCACTTAGAAGAACTGGCAAAGAAACTTAGACAAAGACTTGGTCTATTCTTTAGGATTAATAATCTCCTCACAAGAGACGCTAAACTGAAACTGGTTCAAACTACCTTTCTTTCCCTATTGGATTACGTAGGCTTTCTATATAGTTAGGAACCTGCAGGTACCCTAGGCAAACTCGATACGCTTTATCACAGAGCCATAAGATTTATCATGGGTCTTCCATACTCAACCCACCACTGTGCATTGTACATGGGAGTGGGATGGTCATCCCTTGCTTACAGACGGCAAAAAAATGCTGCGGTTTGGACATACAAAGCTATCTCAAATAAACTGCCCTAGTATATCTCTGTCTGTTTATCTTTGTGCACTCTAGGGAAGTATGCCCTGAGAAGCACCTCATATATCTACAGTACCTTTATGTTTACAAAGCAAAATCTCACATTGGCAGAGCAGCCATCAGCTTTGTGCTCCCTCAACTGTGGAACAAGCTGCAAAAAACTTTGAAATTAACTCACCCCATCAGCCTAGCAGTTTTTAAATCTCTATATCTACATCATAATAAGGAGTCCTGTGCCTGTCTACCCGAAATAGTAACTTCTATAAGTCCAAGCACACTCTAATTACTACTGTTAAAAGACTGATCACATCTATAATCGACTCTTCCCTCTCCCCTTTTTCTACCCCCATACCTGCCCCACTTCCACATTCCTTTGACCCTGGTTCCAGCTCTAAATTCTCCATACCATATCACTATATATCTTTTTATATTAGGTTTTATTTCTGTTCGGTGCACCTGATATGTATATTTCTTTACTTTTATGAAAAATTGTGTCCTCTCCAAAACTAGCTGTATCTTCTGTTCCAAACATATACTACTGTCAATGCTACCTGCTGATACTTTGTATACACTGTATTATTGTATCTCACTTTATTTGTATTATTACTATTTTCTTGTGTGTTGCATCCCATGTATATTGCCCCTTGTTCCTTGTTAACGAACCCAGGTCCACCTCAAAAATGAGCTTGCTCAACGGTGATCATCTGGTTAAATAAAGACTTTGATTGATTGATGGGGTGGAGGAGGCAGCTCCCAGCAGGAAAGCCCGATCACTGGAGAACTACTGAAAGGGGATGGCCCAGGTTGCTCCAGCAGGGAGGGGCCTGGCAGGGCTTAAAGTGAATGGTTCAGGAGGGTTTGTCATCTTTGAACCTGCTCGCAAGAAGAACAACTCGCTACCTAGAACCTGCCCTTCTGATCCTAGCAGCCAGAAGCTCTACCCTCAAGTAAGCCTGCCACTTCCCTTGTCTCTCATTGCTTCCATAGCCTTGTTAATCCTTTGCTCCCAGCTGGCTTTCTGACCCTTTTTTCTCCTGTGGCTTGCCCTGGGCTCCGGAGCACTTCCTAGCTCCTGCTGTGCCCCTCTCGGCTTTCCCCCATCCCCTTTTCTTCCTGGTATCCCTGCTGCTCCCCCCAAACCGCTGCCCTGCTTTGGCCCAGGCTATTTTCTCCTTTATATACCCCACCAGGCCCGGCGACTTTTTCCATGGCATCCATCTGCCAACCCCATTTGTTTCCTGCTGGCCACTCCTCGGCAAGCCCTTGTTCGGCCCTTTGCTCCCTGGTCAGCTTCTCTCCAACCCCGGCCTTCACCATGCCTCTTGGCTCCATTTCCTTTTGTCCCCTGGGGGCCTTTGCATTTGTTTTTCCCCCTTTTCCAGACCCCCATTTTTTCCACTTCCTCCAATGCTCCAGCGGCTCTTTTCCCCTGGCTTGGCCGCCTCCCTGTTGCCTTCTAGCTTCTCAGACTCTGCTTCCCTCCCAGTTCCTTCTCACTTTTACCAGGTTCTCTGTTGTTGCTACCCGCTCTGGTGTTCTGGTCTGTAGCTTGCAGTGCCTGGCCTGTTCCTCGTGGTCAGCGTACAAAGCATCTCCGGGCGTCATTAAAAAAAATATATAAATATCTTTCATTTTTATTCCTCCTTTCCTTCTTCCATCCTCCACCTTTTTTTCTTCCCCCTCACTTGTTTCCCATGCTCCTCCTTTGCCTTTTCAGCTCCACCATTTGGCTGTTCCCCTGTTTGTGTTCTGCCCCCAGCATCCCAGACCCACACCTCGTGTGGGCCACCCAGCCTGAAAGTGTCAGTACACCTTTCCAGTACTCTCAGTTTATCTTCCCCCCTTCTTTCTCCTAGGCATCCCCTCCTCTTCTTTTTACTAATTTTTGTTAAAAAAAATGATAATAGGAGTATGTATATGTGTATATATATATACACACACACACACACACACACAGGTAGGGAGTGGCATTCTGGTGAGACTTGGTTCCTTTAAATAAAAAATTAAAAAAAGGTTCATATTGTATAGATAACCGCAGATGTGTACATCTAATGTTAACCAGGATACTTTAAAAAAAATGTTATCTTGCTCTCTGTGTATATGGGGGGATGCGTGCTTTCTTGTCCATAGTCTGTAGGTTCAGTGTTATCTCCCGCCTGTATGACATGGGGTCATTGTTGGACACAATTACAAAATTGGGGCTGAGAAGGCAACCACCTGTTACACTGGTGCTCTACTTGGGAGGAAACATTTGGTCACCCTTGGGGCACCCAAGTTTATTAGAGAAATAAAGAAGGGCTTGGTCCATCTTAAGGAGCTCTTGCCTCACACTGTCATGGCATGGACTTGGATCTTTCCATGACAGCGGTGGAAAGGAGCATACAATGTAGGAGCAATCGAAAAGATGTGCAGGGCAGTGAATAGGGAGGTGTCCCACTTCACTACCAGCGAGGTGTTGAAGTAATCGGGCATTTTCTGATCATCAGAGCTGATAAGGGTCTATATAGTCATGATGATGTACACCTCTTGGACATAGGAAATGACATCTTTAACAACATGATACAAGATTTCTGTGAGATGGTATTATTCAGGAAAAGTAAGACACCTTGGGCATTGGTGGGGGATATGTGTTGGACACGTATGTAAGTGGTGGTAATGCATGGCTGACCCTGAAAAATAAAATTTTCCTGGCATAAAAAGTAAAAGGAAATGGTTATTGGGTGACACCTGGTCAAGGCACGACCCTGGGACAGGTATGCTTCGTGGACCCGGGTGGGCAGTCACTCAGGTGGGATGTGCACTAGAACACTGGGAGCCAAGATTTGGAGATTGGGAGTGCAGTCCTGGACTGGCATGCTCCTCATCGAATGGTCAAGGAGGTCCTAAAATTCAGGAAAGATGGGGAGGGGCACTGTCCGGAGGGGAGACATAGCCCTAGATGGGTCTGTCCAACTAATGGGACAGAGTTCCCCTGACAAGCATAAGGAGGAGGGAGAAAGGGTCCGGGCGAGACATGAATTTGCTGCCCCAGGAGTCTTACTGAATTGTTTATACTGTATGTACATGGTTGTATGTGAATATGAATGTAAAATGCTAATTAATTATTATATGTATTTCAATGAATATTTAAGTAAAAGAGCTGTGGCCTTTTCATGCCAAGATCTGAGTGGTGGTGAATTATAGATTTGTGGGTCCATTTGGGCAACTGTAAAATGAGTAAGGACACTGAAGTTCAAACTCAGGAGGTGAGATCACATAATGATAAGGTGGTTAAAGGAAAGAAAAAACTAGCAAGCATAGTAAAATGATAACAGAGTTACTAAAGAAGGTAATGCTGAAGGTGATGAAGGTGGTATCATTGAGGAGAATTAAACTGGTAACGTTGAATTTTTTTGACAGAATTTGAAAACTACATTACTCCATTTGTTACTAAGGAAAAGAAAATACATCCATTATTTAGAAGCCCAGTTAATCCCCAGCAGCAGTCATTAGAGGAGCATGTGAATGAGAAAACGGTAAAAGAGTCAACTAAGCATTTGCCTGAGAATTATACAGTACAAACTACTGTAATAGTCTTATTGGGAAACAACTAGGAGAAATGAAATTGGTTTTGGTACATAATAATCTTACAACGGGAACATTTTTGAAAGTGCTAGAGGAGCAGATTAGGCAGTTAAAGAATATTAACCAAATTTAGGGGAGGAAGGTAAATACTAAAGAGAAAGAACAAGAAAATAAAACTATACAGCAAATAATAGTTCAGATTTGCCACTAGGGCCCCCTCCTTTCCATTTCAAAGCAATCCCGGAAAGCCTAGCTAAAAAACACATTCTTAAAGTGCTTGGAAAGTCTAGGGTCAGTGGCGATTCACTGGATATGAAACTTCTCGCCCTCACCATTGACGAAGTCCTGCTCCCACTAACCAAAATCCTTAACCATTCCTTCATGCTCTCCCAATTCCCCAAAAGTGGAAACTGGTAGTGGTGACTCCAGTCTATAAAAGTGGTGACAAGACTATCACGAACAACTACAGGCCTATATCCATCCTCCCTCCTCTACCCAAAGCCTTGGAATGGATAGTGGCTGATCAGCTCACAGAGTACCTTGTAAAATACAGCCTGCAATGTTCCCAGCAGCATGGCTTCCACAAAGGGCACAGCACTACCACGGCACTCCTCGAATTCACCAAACATATCCATCATGCACTTGATCAGGACCAGTTGGTAGGCACCTCTTTTATTGACCTGACTAAGGCATTTGACAATGTCAATCACTCCATTCTCCTCAAACAATTATCCCTCCTTGGTCTTTCAAGTGAAACTACCCTCTGGTTTCAAAGCTACCTCAGTAACCGGACCCAACAGGTCAGGATTGGTGAATTCCTCTCGTCATCCCTACCAATCCACTCTGGAGTACCCAAAGGTTCTGTCCTGGGTCCCGTGTTATTCAGGATATTCCTGAACAATCTCCCTGCCTCCTGCCATGACAGAATGTTACTGTATGCAGATGATGCAGTAATCTTCACTTGCCACACCGACCCCACCTTCCTTCAGTTTCAACTACAGAAAAGTTTCACAGAAGTGGAAGACTGGTTTTGTTTGCATAAACTCATCCTTAACCACACAAAAAACTAAAACAATGTTGTTCCATGGAACCCACAGCAAGTACAAGGACCATGAGCTCACAATTAACAACCATGAAGGCATCACTCTTGAGCAGGTGGATATGTTTAAATATCTGGGCCTGACCCTTGACTGCTCCCTCTCGTATACCAAACACATTGACAATATTGCTAAAACTGTGAACTCCCATATAGGGCTACTATACAAGCATAAACACTGCCTAATGGCTGAAGCCTTGAACCTCGCTATCCAGAGCTCTGTTATCTCAACTATTGACTATGGGCTTGTTATCTATGGATCCGCTACTGATACTGCACTCCGGCGCATAGCTGTAGCCCTTAATAAGGCATGTAGACTCCTTATTTCAGCTGCCCGCCTTTCTCACATGTGTGACATTTACGAGCAAACTAACTGGCTCCAGCTATCTGGCAGGCTAAAGTACCAGACCTGTATCCTAGCTAAGAAGACATCACTGGGCCTTATGCCCCCTGGAGTCCAATCAATATTGACCATGCAGCATGTCTGCCACCTAACTAGAAGATCGGACAGTCTAACCTTTACAATACCTCGCTGTTGGACCTCCTAAGCTCAGCGTTTGTACCTTGTCAGAGCCTCCACCTGGTTCAACTTGCTACCTACAGAAATCTCCAACATTGCCACGATTGGTGCTTTTAAGTGTAAACTGAGTCAACACCTTGTGGCTAGTGCCTTCTGTGATTGCTTCTTATAATCCCCTCCGGGCATACTACCCTCAAGCATCCCTCCTCACTGCCTCAGCTCCTCCTCCTCTCCTACCCCCCATTACTGGGTATAGGATGAATCTGTTGCCTTTTATTTTTCATCCCCCCTTTTCCTCCTCCCTTGCTGTTTCCCATCTACCACATACCCAATGAAATGCCCTCCCCATTTCTCCCCTCCTCCCTCTCTCTGTCAACCATACCACCCCCTCACCACCACTATTCTTTCTCTTTTCCCACTAACCCACTCCTAACAAAGCTTCACTGAGCCGCCTATGACTTGTACTGTATAATTAACTTGCAACACAATTCCTTGACAATGCCTTTGGCTGCTATTATTGTAGCCTTATTTGTCTTTTTTTTTTGTAAGCTCCATTGTAATGATCAGGTTATGTTTTGTACCTTATTGACCTTTTTGCCTTGACGTGGAGCCTTTGTAAAAGAGCCCTCAGCTCCAAGGTGTCATCCGAAATACAAATAAATAAATAAAATAACAGAAGAGGTGATATTAAAAGAACAAAAAGATATTTTAGATTTATTTAAAAAGAAAAGAGAAAATAAGGAGATGGGGATGCAATAAAAACATTCTGGGGCCCAATATTCAGAGTGTTGCACTGGCACAAACCAGGTTTTGCACCCGGTGTGTGAGTGAGGTCTATTTTCAGACACCCCACAGTGTAGCCAAAACCCATTTGTGGCCAAATGCTAAGATACTGTTGCACCTATGCAAGGCAGGGAGGCCCTCCCAGCATTCAAGTGCAGTGGTATAGTCAGAGGATTGCACCAGCGGTAATTCCCATCTTAACAGGCACACATTACTGCCTGTATTAACCCCCTCTTAACTGGTTGCAAGGCTCTGGCAGCAGACAAAGGTATTGTAGCTGACTGCCACAGCCTGACCACCAAAACAGGTCCCTGGTTCCCAGTGTCACCCCACTCTCCATTAGCCATACCCTTATAAGAAAAAAGTATCTCTGGTGCCTAGTGTGCCCCTTCCCCCTTATCCCTGACTTGGTGCTCTGATACTGTGTCTCTGGTGTCAAGTGGCCCCACCCAACCACCTACTAATTGCCAGCCCCATTAGTTCTATGCAGTGCCCTGGTGGCTAGGGTCCCCTTCCCTCCAATCGTCAGCCCCATTATGACATGCAAAGTTCTGTGGCCAGAGATCCCCTCCCTGCACTGATCCCCAGCCCTGTCTAATCATGGTGAACGCCATTGGACTGTGGCCCCTTTCCCCCAGTTGTTCGATCCCCAACCCTGGTACAGAGACAAAAGGCCTGCCATAGCATACTCTACTGTTCACATCTGAGTCTGGTGTACTGTACTGGACAGAACCTACAAACTGCACTGCTGTCCTGAGGTACCCTTCCCCTTGACTGATCCTGCACCACTACACTAGTCCCTGGTGTCCAGCAGCCCTCCCCCACCACAGAGCTGGCACTGTCCCCCCAGCATGCTCAATTCCCCCCCATGAGGGAGCCATGGCCAGGTACGGCAACTGACACAGCCCTTCTCACACCTCCTCAGTCGGCTGTCACATACTATGGCAAGCCTCACGTGTCCTATGTATAACATAGGGCGTGCATCCAGATGCATGCACAACACTAGACATAGGATGCACGAGCCCAGCCTTCTCATATGGTGGCCAGCCAAGGAGTTGTGAGGAGGGCTGTACCATTCACCATATCTGTCCATGGCACCAGTGCTTGTGTGGGGTTTAGCATGCTAGGGAGATAGTGCCAGCTGTATGGTGGGGGCTGCTAGATACCAGAAACTTTTGTAGTGTTTATTCAACAAACAATCACGGCACTTACCCAGGGCATAATGAAAAAATCAGTTTCATGTCCATATGAGTTCAGCTCAATGTTCATTTATTTTGTGCCTGCAAGCAGTAAAAACAAATGACCCTCCTGAAGCAGTGGAAACAAAACGTGCTCTAGCATTTCAGCTCTTACAAGTCTTTATCAAAGATACTTCCCCCATATGGTGAGACACTTAAATAGCATTTCAAAACAATCACATGGTGTAAAAACATTTTTTCAAATCATTTAAAGTGCTAGTGCTTCAATTGTTGATCACAAATAATCATTTCTTATAACACCATAAATATACAAAAACCACTAAAATGTGCAACAACAGCCAAAAAAGTGCATAGCTGTTTTCATCCCCATCACCAACTGAAGACATATTTAAAAGCTCTCTCCAATATATACTTGCCCAAAACATTTAAATCTTTCCTGGGACTTTGTATTGTCCCTCACATACTATTTTCAGATTAACTAACATCATACAAGGGGCATGAATAAAGAGAGAGTACAGAGAGGCTATAAAACGTCAGCTTAATTATTTACAGCTTAAAAAGATAGCCAGATTAGAATGTGCCACTAAAGTATGAATCGGGCTACCAGAAAGGATCAAGGAGAGTCATTTATAAATCCCGAATGGGGGGAAGAGGGGGAGAGAATATATGTTTAAGTAGTTGTCACTGAGCACCCCAGGTCACCTAGTGCAGCTCTGTTGGAATTCTGACTTTTGTAGTGTTATAGGATCAGTCATTGAGAGGGTGGGAGTACCTCAGGATGGCAGGGGGGTTTGTACGTTCTCTCTAACAAAGAACACTGGACTCAGTTGTGGACAGCAGGGCATGCTATGGTGGGCCTTTTGTCTATGTAGCAGGGTCGGGGATTGGACAATGGAGGGGAGGGGCCACAGTCCAATGGCTGGCACCAAGAATGAACAGGGCCATGGATCAGAGTAGGAAGGAATCTCTGGCCATGAAACTTTGGATGTCATAATGGGGCTGATGATCAGTTGGGGGGGCCTAGCCATCAGGGCATTGTACAGAGCTTGCATAGCTGGTGGGCAGTGGGTCGGCAGGGCAACTGGACACCAGGGGCAAAGTGTCAGAGTACCAAGGGGATCAGGGAGCAGGAAAACACTGAGCACCAGTGATCAGCTAACACATTATCAGGCCAGTGATCAGCTAACACTCTATCAGGCCAGTGATCAGCTAACACATTATCAGGCCAGTGATCAGCTAACACATTATTAGGCCAGTGATCAGCTAACACACTATCAGGCCAGTGATCAGCTAACACACTATCAGGCCAGTGATCAGCTAACACATTATCAGCCCAGTGATCAGCTAACACACTATCAGCCCAGTGATCAGCTAACACATTATCAGCCCAGTGATCAGCTAACACATTATCAGCCAAGTGATCAGCTAACACATTATCAGCCCAGTGATCAGCCAACACATTATCAGGCCAGTGATCAGCTAACACATTATCAGGCCAGTGATCAGCTAACACATTATCAGCCCAGTGATCAGCTAACACATTATCAGGCCAGTGATCAGCTAACACATTATCGGGCCAGTGATCAGCTAACACACTATCAGGCCAGTGATCAGCTAACACACTATCAGGCCAGTGATCAGCTAACACATTATCAGCCCAGTGATCAGCTAACACATTATCAGCCCAGTGATCAGCTAACACATTATCAGGCCAGTGATCAGAGGGCTGGGGGGGTCCACTAGGCATCAGGGATACAGTGACTAAGTCACTGGACAGGGATCGGGGTTTGGGGGAACCACTGAGCACCAGGACTTCCACACATCAATGGGGCCAGCAATTGGTGGGACCAATGACTTTGTAACCAAATTTTTGTATTGTGGAAAATATCTGCATATTGTTTATTACTGTACGATGAATATTTGTAACCCTTTGTTGTGTTTATTGTAACCCCTGTCCCTGGGTTGCTCCTGGAAATGAGCTTTGGCTCGGTGTACCTTTCCCAGTTACTACATTTTAAATAAAATAAATTGGTGGGACCATACTAATGTGCCACCACTACCCATGCAAATGAGCCCATAATGAACATGCAAATGGCCCCTTAGTGCCTTTGGGGGTATGGGGACATGTCATAGTAAACAAAATCAGTACAGCAGTGTACCACACTGTAAATACAGCAGATACATTGCCGGCACTGAAACAGAATTCTGAAATCAAAATCAGTGAAGAATGCAAAGGACTTCTTTGTTTTCTAAGGGGGGTCTGCCCCCACACCCTCCATTATGGGGGGGCTGCACCCCTGAACCTCCCCTATTAATATAATCAACTCCAGGGGGGTTCAACATGGGAATGAGGAGAAACACTGGTGGGGGGGAAAACAAAAGCACAATGCAGTTTGCAAAAGTCTGGGAATAGGATTTGAACCCCAGTCCACAGATGCATAGCTGCCCTGCACTACCACAGCTCATCTCTCTGAGCCATGGCAGCTGCTTGGTGATCACCTCCCCAGCAGAGGTCTTGACCTCTGCATCACTCCTCCCCACCAGCCAGGCATGACAGGGTACAAAATTATGCTTCCTACATTTGTTCCTTGCGGGGTTTGTACCCTGTTGTTGTAGTTCCCCACGCTGTATGTGGTGTGTGGTTTTGACTTCACCATTATACATACAGCAGATTGACCTAGTGCCCTTGCATGCCCAATGGGCTCATTTGCATGGGTCCCTCTGAAAATTGTAGATAGCACTCTGGCACTATCCACTCTTCCACTCTGGTGGTGCTATTCCCAGCACACCAGAGATCTATGTTAGGGCAGAGTTACTTGACTTAGCGCTGCACTGACATGGCTGTATATTCAGTCAGATAGCGCCAGTGTGTTATCTTAGTAATTATACCATCCTCGAACTCCTGAGCACTTGCAAAGCACAGCACAAACCTTTGCACTCTGCTTTGTGCTTTTTTTACTATCAGGCCCCTGGAAAGCAAAACATGTAGTAAAAACAAGGAAACAAAAAAGTTAAAGGATAAAGGAAACCAAACAGCCTCTCTGAGAAATGATAAGGTGTTGAATGTTCACCCTATTCCAACTGCAGATTCTGACCTAAATGACACAATACAAGAACCTAGAAGGCAAAAACAGATGGTAAAATATATAAGGGAGGATAGTGTACAGAAACTACCCACAGTGTATTTTAAAGGGATACCAAAAACTAAATATGAAACTCCTTTGTTGCTTAAAACTATGATCTATAATATTCTCAAGTCCTTATTGGAGGTGGCGATTATTTGGGAAGATCTCAAACCAGTATACTGCTAAGACTCCAAAAGGGCTATGTTTGTCTAGTTGTAAGAAGTTATAGTATCAGACATTCAGTTTTAAAATTATGAAAGGAAATAAGGAAAGTGGGAGTTGAATGAGATCGTACAATGAAGAAATTTAATGCCACAGTGACAATAAAAACAGCAAACACTCGGATTTTGAATAAAGCTGGGAAAAAGAAAACTAATAACAAAAATATGGAAGAACAGGGTGAGCAGCAAACGATACTTAAAATTCTAAAAAAGCAGGTTGAAATAGAGCATGAATTATCTGGTACACTGCAATTTGTGAAAACTATTAGAGGAAGATAGTAACACTGGGATGAAGAAAATGATTCTAGTAGTGAGTTAGAGTTGTCAAAAATCTCCTTCTGTTTGGCTATAAATATACAGAATACATTAGTTATTCTGGAATCTGTTGATTCTGAGGAAACATCAGACCTGGATGAAAGTGATTACACAATATTTAGTGAATGACATCCAGGTAAGGTAATCAAACCCCAAGTTAAGAACCTTTCCAGTATATTAAGTTGGAATATAGCTGGCCCCAACAGTAAGGTTGATGATGGTACTTGGTTAAACATTATTAAACCAGGGATCACGTGATGCAGAGTGCTGAGTAGAAGCTCCTTCGTGAAGCTCCTGCCTCCTGATCATTAAATCGGCTTTTTTAGATGTTTAAATCTCTCCATTTCCTCTGCTTTTGAGATTTACTATTATCTGAATACTCTGGAAGTCTGGTTTGTGCGCTAGACCGGCAGATGGAGGCTTACATGAAGAAAGCCCCACAGAAGCACCCCCCACCCCCGTTACTCCTGAAAAGGCCTCAAAGAAATCCCGGGCCTCAGATGGGCCAGAGAGGCCTGATCCTTTGAGTCAAGTCGGGGAACAAGAACCTTTAACGCTCAATAGGTTCTTAGAAGAGTTTAAACCCTTTTGTGAAGAAATGAAAGAAATGGCGATTGACCTGAAAACTCTCTCTAGAAAACTGGATGAAGTCTCGTTAATTGTTTCTGATAACACAGCTGAAATAGTCTCGATGGAGAAAAAGTTAGAGAATCTCGATCCTGAATTGGTGTCTATGCGACAGAAGCTATCTCGTCTCGAGGCCAAGCTCGAAGATTTAGAGGGCCATAGCAGCAGAAACAATGTGGTGATACTTGGGCTACCAGAGGGAAAAGAGGGCCAGCATGCTGTGGCATTTACACAGAAGTTGGTGGAGTGGGTCGCTGGCCCCTCTCCCTTTGGCTCAGTATATATTATAGAGCGAGCTCACAGGTCTCTGCAACCTAAGCCTTCTCCGGATGCTCCCCCCCATCCTATCATTTGTCATATTTTGAATTTCCTAGAGAAACAGCATTTTTTGCAGAAAGTGAGAGCTTTACAAGAGGTTCGTTGGGAGAATAAGAAACTGAGAATCTCACAAGATTTGCCTGGTTCGGTTCGTCTGAAGCGGAAAGCGTTCCATCCCATCGTGTCTAAGATTATTGCCGCAGGCCGGAAATTTAGGATGGGATACCCGGCCAGGTTACAAGTTTTCATAAATGGATCCTGGTTTAACTATGATGATCCTGCAGTTGCCCTGTCGAGCCTTAAATCCATGCTACCAGACCTGTTTCGAGAGACCTGAGAGGCCTTGTTCGTGGGATGAAGAGCTGCTTGGAGCTATGGATCAGAACTGTTATTTTCTCCTTCTTTGAGGAGATATTCTGAATGAGTTGTATTGGAAATTCTTGTTATCTTACTTGGACTGGGGGGATCAGTGCAAGGCATGCCTGCTAACAGTCTCTTAAGCCCTAACCTCAGAAGGTCAACGCCGGTTAAGGGCAAAGACACTTGGGGTCTCGGGGTTTGCTTATTTGGGAACAGAGCTTCATGTCTCAGTATACTCAGTTTTGTATATAGAATAGAAGGGGGAATTTGTCTTGCTGAGTCTAGGATTAACGTTTACTTTACATGGATCGGAAATCAGAGCGGTCTTGGGCTTTCTCTGCATCTTACTTTCACTATGTCAGGATCAGGATGTGGCCACTAGAGGGTGTACTATGTATTTGTAATTCATAGCTGTGCAGCTCTTAATTTGAGGGGGATGTCCCTTAATCTTCTCAATAGTCCCGAGTTCAGGGCAACAAATTTTTCCAAGTAGATTTTTTGCAGTCTGGGGTTGGTAACCTTAGGGAAGATTCGTCTTTTCAGTTTTCTTCCCCTGAGTCATGGTTGCAAGGTTTTTCCCGACCTTTGCTCTCAGTCTGTGGAAATGGCTATTCCCCTTTATTAGGCTCCTGATCTGGTTCTAGTTTCTGCATAGCTGTTCCATGAGGCAAGGCTGATCTCAATTCTTATTTTCAGTTTCACTCTGGTTTCCAAAGTTATCTGGGATATTCAGGGCTCTGGCAGTACACTTCGTTTATCAGTTCACTATCATGCTAACACATAGGTGTGTGTAGCATTGAAAGCCCAAGGCCGTTCCCTAATTTTTTGGGGGTAAATAACATTGTTCATTTTTCAAATAATTTCCATGGAATGTATATTTTGTTGCCATTAGCAGAGGTGCATTATTGGGACGGGGGAGATGGAGGAAAAGACCCAGTACTGTGCTGAACATTGCTTGTGGCAGTGTAGGGGGTTGGGTGGGGGTGAGGGATTTGAGGTTTTGTTAGGGGTATGGGGGCAGTTGGTGGAAGGGAAGGTTAATTGTGGGGGGGTTGGGAAGGAGGGGGGTTTACTGCAGTAACTGTGGGAGTAGGGTTGCATGTATTATGTATCCCGAGTGCTGGGCTGAGTACATTAAGTCTATCTACTATTATTAGATGGCCGAAGAAGTGACTTTTGCGACTTGGAATATTAAGGGGATCAGGAAAAAACACAAACAATATCAGGTTCTTAAACATTTAAGCTCATTACGCTCTCAGATAACTTTCCTACAAGAAACTCATTTATTGAAAACTGAAGCTTTACAGTTAAGGAGACAACAGGTGGGCCTGGTGTATAATGCCCAGGGATCTACTAACAGTTGTGGGGTCATGCTTATGATCAACAGGGGTGTTCCCTTTGTTTCTACACAGGTCATTAAAGAGCCTGAGGGAAGGTTTATCCTAGTTAAAGGCACTCTCTGGGCAGTTCCACTTTTACTTGGTAGTATATATGGCCCTAATATAGATGATCCAGGGTTTTTTATGAGACTCATATCTGTTATTCTTCCAATGCTTCCCATCAGGAGTATTTTGGGGGGTGACTTTAATCAAGTTGTAGATTCTAACCTTGACAGGTCAGGTAGTGGTCCGGGAGTGGTCACTCCGGGGCAGAGGGCTTTCAAAGACCTAGTGGACCAGTGCGGGCTCTGCGATGTCTGGCATGTCTTGCATCCTGATTTTAGGGAGTTTACCTTCAGGTCAATGGTGCACGGCTTGCAGTCCCGCATTGATTACATATTTATTTCTCAGGTTCTACTACCTGGGATTAAGACTTCCTTGATTCAACCTGGCCCTATCTCCAACCATTCACTGGTGCTGTGCAAATTGGCATTCCTTAATTTACCTAACAGGGAAACCAGATGAAAACTTAATGAACAACTTCTTAAAGATGTTAAATACTGCAAGCTTATAAGGGAGCAAACTGAATCCTTTTTTTCATCCAACCCTTTAGATAGTGCAAAGCCGGATATTTTGTGGGGGGCATTTGAGGCTTTCATGAGAGGGATCCTTATTAGTATCAAGGTGGGTAGAAAAAGGGCACAGGAGAAGGAATTAATATCATTACTGTCCCAAATTAGGTCACTTGAAAATAATTTTTCTGCTAATGCCCCTGACGAAGACAAGAGGAAACTCCTAGTGTTGAATGATAGATATTTAGAGCTACTTCGGAAAAAAGCGGAATTAGCTATTATTCGTACAAGAGCTAGTTACACGGACCAGAGAGAAAAGGCGGGGTGCCTACTGGCATTGAGTATTAAGCAACAAGAATCGGTGAGATTTATCCCTCCAATCTGGGCAATGGCTGATGGGTCCCTAAAAGTATCTCCTACTGAAACAGTGCAAGAATTGGCCCTATACTATGCAAGTTTGTACAGTGACATGGAGCATCCTCCTTGTCCTGGGAGTACAGAGAGCTATCTGAAGGATTCCCATTTGCCTCCCTCTCAGATCGACACAAGGGTTTTCTGTTACCCTATATCACAGGAAGAAATTGCTGAGGTTATTAGCGATTTGCCAGCAGACAAAGTCCCAGGCCCCGACGGATTATCCTCCCTATTTTACAAAATTTTTCAGGATCTCTTATTACCAGTACTTTGTCATTTATTTCAATATATTCTAACTGGGGCAGAGGCTGATTCTCACCTTTTTGAGGCCTTGATTGTTCTTCTCCCCAAACCAGATAAAGATCCTGAGCTTGTTCAGAGCTACAGACCTATTTCCCTTCTAAATCAGGATATTAAAATTCTCTTGAAGATACTAGCCAGTAGGTTAACGGTAGTTCTCCCTGAGTTAGTAAGTATAAACCAGCTAGGATTTATGAAAGGGCATTCATCTTCTGATCACTTGCGTACCCTATCTCATGTCTTCTCGGCTACCAGGGACGCCGAGTTCCCTGCAGGACTGGTCTCCCTAGATGCTGAGAAGGCATTTGATCGAGTGAATTGGAACTTTTTGTTTTGAGTTCTGGAAGCTTTTCAATTTCCTTCTGTATTTATATCCTGGATTGATACACTATATAAAACTCCTACAGCAAGAATCTCTGGGAATGGGGCCTTCTCCAAACCTTTTTCACTCCATTCAAGGACTAGACAGGGATGTCCCTTATCTCCTCTGTTATTTAATTTATATCTGGAACCTCTCATCCAAAATATTCTCAATAATGCTTCCATACAAGACATTTGGGTTGGGCGTCATGAAGTTAAAGTCACTGCATATGCAGATGACTTGCTGATACATTTATCTCATCTGGTATCTTCTGTGCTGGCCTTGTTGAGTGAAATAGCAAGATTTAGTGACCTGTCCAACTACAAACTGAATGTAGCAAATCCTTATTCTTCCCATTAAACCATAAGGTATTCAAAAATGATATTAGTGCCTTAGGCTTATTCTGGACTCCCAGGTCATTTAAATACTTGGGCATTAAACTACCTCGTAACCCCCTAACATGGCTTAGGGAAAATCTGGAATCCCTTTCACAGTTGATAACTCATGATCTCGAGAGGTGGTCCACACTTCCCATTTCATTATGAGGATGGATCAACATAATTAAGATGAATATATTTCCTAGAATGTTTTACCCTTTATCTCTTCTCAATACTTTCATCCCATTACTCTGGTTTAAAAAGTTACATGGCATATTCACTAGATTTATTTGGGCTGATAGGTACCCTCAATTGGCTTATTACAAATTGGCAGCTCCAAAACTGGAGGGGTTTACGGATTCCCCATCTGGCTATATATTATTGGGCCAGTCATCTAGCAAAATGTCTGTTATGGGTATCTCCCGGCCCAGAAAAAGAGCAACTGGCTTGGCTTAGAATTGAACTGGATGTAATTAAGTCCAAGAATCTGGACCCCCTTACCGTATTCTATCTTAAAATCTCCCAGGTGCACATGACTGAGAAATGCCCTACAGTATTTACCTCTTTAAAGGTTTATGCACAACTGTGTTAATTTTTGCAATATACTCCCCACTGGGACTTGGCCCAGTCCATCTGGAATTCCCCATCTTTCACTATTAATAAGAACCAGATTCCCCATCAATGGTTGTCCCAATTGGGGGATGGGAAACTTCTCTCTCTCATGGATGAAGATGGGCAATGGTTGTCAGTGGGAGATATTATCAGGAAATTTCATCTTCCGGCTCCCTCTCACTTCAAAGTTATTCAATTAAGACACTTACTTGTAATAAATTCTGGTAATATCCCCCCCTCCCAGACCGTCACAGCCCTGATACCTGAGATTTCCTCACTCATTCGATCTTCAGGCATAACATCTAAATTATATCAGGTTTTGTTTCACAAGAGATATGGGGGTTCCTTTGGACCCACAAGATTCTGGAACTCTGTTCTCCCTCAGCACCATTTGGATTGGCAATCCCTGTGGAGATCCTGTCATAAATATATTTCTCAAGACAGACTACGTCTCATGCAATATCATATATTACATAACTTGTATTACACTCCGGTTAAATTACAGAAATGTTTTTTTTTTGAACTCCAATATATGTAATAAGTGTTTGCAGGAAGAAGGAACACTTCTTCACATGTTCTGGTCTTGCCCTAAAGTTTCCCTCTTATGGGATTCAATTAAGACTTCCCTGGACCCTTTACTGGGCCTTCATGAGTATTTTACTCCTGATATTTGCCTTTTAAGGGACTTGTCTTCTATTACAGTTAAAGTAAGAAAGTTTCATATTTCCATGATTGCCTTATTGGCTAAGAAGCTTATTTTACATCACTGGAAAGACAAGTCCTCCCCATCTGTTCAAGAATGGGTAAACGAAATCCTGTCCGATTTATGTACAGAAAAAGCGATTGCCAGTCTTCATAATAGATTGGCAGCATATACCAAAATTTGGGATCCCCTTCAATCTTTAATTACACTGGCTCAGTCTTAAGTATGTCTCAGGTTACACGGCCATGTAGGTTCTTAGGTAAAGAGCTTGGCACTTAGGGGACACTAGGTTTGGTTACTGCAGTAAGAGGAGGGATGGGTGGGTTGGGCAGTTACCCCTTTACACTGTGTCTGTACTTCTATCTCATTCTCATTGTAACTGCCTGTTATTGTGGAAAATGTATCAATAAGCTTTGAATTGAAAAAAAACCCCATTATTAAACCATTTGATATAGTATTGTTTCAAAAGACCTGGTTAGATAATGATCTTGACCTGTTTCTGCAAGGTTTTCAAACATTTAAAATATCTGCAAGGAAAGTGAACAATAATGGTATAGGATGGGGAGGGGTTTGATGACCTTGGTGAACACAAGGTTCAAATGTATCATAAAGAATACAATAGTCATTATTCTTGGCTAATAACAGAAATTGCTTTGGATACAAATTACAGTTCGGTTATATAAATTGCATATTTCACACCCTCAATCATCATTATGGAATTTTGGAATAATTTACATGAATTAAGGAGCTTGATGGAAAAATTATTAGCACAAAAGAAATTAATACAGCTATTATTGATGGGAGACTGGAATGTTTATATAGGTAATTTGAATGAATATTGTGATGAACAAGAAATGGATGAAATGGATATGTTTTTGAACATCCCTGGTAGAAGTGCCAGTGATAAAAAGGTTAACAGTAAAGGCAAAATGTTTTTAATTTTTTTTCTTAGATCGTAAGTTGAGTATTCTGAATGGAAGAACTAAAACCAGTTGCTATGGGGAAATTACATTTCCAACTAAACATGGGTGGGGGTGGGGGGTCAGTTCTGAATTTAGCCATTGTGGATGTTAACCTTTTGCCAAGGTGGAAGATTTTGAAATTTTGCACAAGGTGGCATCAGATCACTTTCCTTTTTTTTGTTGCCCCCGCTCCACCAAGGATCAGCCTGGTTATGGACCCCTAGTACCCCCACTTTCATTTGAGCCAGACTCCAGACACCCCCGGCTTGCCCCCTCGGGGTGGGGTCACGACACCTTAGGGTGTCAGTGCTGTGAACATGGGACTAGAATCATGGAGCCGGTCCCGAAAGCTGATCAGGGCAGGGCTGTCTTTTTCTTAGTTTTTCCCCCTGAGTGGCAGAGATGTGCAATGATGACTTGCATCTGTCCCACCCTTCTATTACTGTTATATGCCTGCACTAGCAATTCATTCCAGCCTCCTCTAGGAGGCATCGCGCACCAGACATTCTCTCCGACCCTCCCCCCAAAGAAGGAGAGCAGCCCAAAGGTGCCTCAGTCCTTCTTCCCTGGCCAGCCCTCCAGCTCCCAGGTCCATTACTGAACCCAGGTCACTGGCATCATGAGCAGAAATCCAACCGCTGCACCGGAGGGCCAGATGATCAGATAACTTTCCTATAGAAGTAAACATAAACTTCAATCATAATGACCTCAGTGAGAAAGTTATTAATGAGACACAGAAAGTGAAGCTAATAAACACTTGATTATAATGTCAGATAAAAAATAAAATGGAATCTATTAATTTCACAAAACAATAAAAGAACTACAGAAATGATGTTACGATGAGATATTGAAAGCTAAATTTAGTGAATATTCAGAAATATAAATTTTTCAGCAGTTTAATGAGGTGCTTAATTATTTTAAACGTAACCATCATACCTGAAGACCAAATGGTGGCCAAACAATGTGCCAAGGCAGTGAGACTAGCCAGTGGGATGCTGGGGTGCATAGGGAGAGGTCTTACCAGCAGAAGAAAAAGAGGTCATAATGCCTCTGTACTGTAGGTCATTGGTGAGACCTCGTTTGGAATACTGTGTCCAGTTCTGGAGGCCGTATCTCCAGAAGGACATAGACTGGGTGGAGGCAGTTCAAAGAAGAGCAACAAAAATGGCACAGGGCCTGCACCACAGGTCATACAAAGAGAAATTAGAGGAACTTAATATGTACACCCTGGAGGAGAGGAGGGAGAGGGGGGGACATGAAACAGACCTTCAAGTATCTCAGGGGGATTAATAATGTACAGGAGAGCAGCATCTTTCAGAGGAGAAGCTGCTCTAAAACAACAAGAGGGCATGACATGAGACTGGAAAGGGGTAGACTAAGGGGCAATGTGAGGAAATTCTTCTTCATGGAAAGGGTGGTGGATGTTTGGATTGGCCTGCCCCAGGAGGTAGTGGGAGCAAGCACAGTAGGGGATTTAAACATGCATGGGATAGACATAAGGGAACCCTAGTGGTGGAAAAGAGAGGCAGCAGCAGCCAGTGACCAGGTAGGGTCAGCAGCAGCTAAGCAAAGGTAGGTTATACAGGCAGACTAGATGGGCCTAGCAGTCCTTATCTGTCATCAATTTCTATGTGTCTATGTTTCTAACCTAGTTCAGGGGGCCAGAGTGCAAACAGAAGCTAGCAGCCTAGCAGCTAAAGCACCTTGGTTTGATAAAGAATGTTTAAAAATAAAACAAGCAGTGAATTTATTGGCTCATAAATCATGAAAAATAACTAACATAGAATATAAGAGGGCACTAATTGTGGTGAGAAAGAAATATAGAGTTTATATCCAGAATATAAAAGGACTTACAATAACAATTTATGGGGTGAACTTCAAGGTGTCATTAAAAATAATGATAATAAAAATTTCTGGATGCTAGTTACTAGTGTTCAGTAAGCAATAATATTCAACAGGGTAGGTGTATATGCTATACCGGACCGCCCTGGGAGTAATGAGACCCCGACGCTGCAGGCGGGAGGGGCCATATAGCCCCTGAAGTTCCGGTATAGCACACTACCGCCCACCCTAGAGGGTATTATTGCTCTTAGAAAATGGGCCACTGTATAAGATATGTATATGTTTCAAAATAAATAATTTTAATGTAAATTTATATGTCAAAATGATAAAATAGTTCCTCCGCCTGTATTAGAATGCTGTGTTGTTGTTTTTTTGAGTTAGGGACTTTTGTCTTGCTTGAGTCTCTGTAGTGGTGCCTTTGGAGCTGGTTGTCATGTTTACTCCCCACATACACACACACACACACACACACACACACACACACAAGGCTTAACAATATTTGCATATTACTAGGTTTTTTTTTTGGTAGCTTTTGTAGTGTGGTCACAGTAACCAGTACTGGATGTGTAGATTGTACAGTAGAGGAAATTGGGAGCAGCAAGAGTGAGGTACTGTGTTTTTTTTCATTTTCACACAACATAATCTATGCAGGAGAAGAAGAAGCTTGCTTGCTAAAGAGTTTTATTGAATGCATAACGGCTACATGAGTAGAGCGAGACACTGAGACTGCTTTCTAAGGCCTGTAATTATGCTTTTTCTCGCTCCTGCCCGCTTTAGCACTGCCTCAAAAGCGGCTTTCTTCAGTAGCAGCTTCTGCTGCCTCTTAAGCACCTTATGGCGTAAACAGTGAACTTTACTGCAGGAGCAGCGGTTCGGGTGGGCTGGCACTTCCACCATTGCCTCTCCTCCTCCTCCCGCTGTCTCCCTTTTTCTCAGTCTTCCGCCTACATGGAGTAGGCCGCAGCCTGAGCTCCATAGGGGGTGGGAGTTATAAGTGCCCACAGCCACTTTCCTTGGAGCATGATCGCGCTATGCGTCGACCTGCAGCCCCAGTGTATCCATCTCGCTACTCGAACACCAGCACACACACAACTAGCCCTGCTGCACTTTTGTTAAACTACATTGATTTTTATTTATTACAAACATACAGCAAAGTGAAGCAGTATGTCACATTAAAGGGGGTGACGGCTGAACCGCTAGTTTACGGCTCGCTAAACCTCAAAAGCAACATGGAGACATTTGCCTTTTACAAAATTCCACTGGCCCATTTTTTTCAGAATGAAATGAGGCAACAGAGACGGGGACTCGTTATTTCCCAGTCTCTGTTGCTTCATACCTGCCCGGCTAATTGAAGCTTTCACCCAATCAGGATACAGAATTCCATGTGCCCATTTTCTAAATCATTATAATATGAATATTGATGCCCTAATTCCTGCTTCAAAATCGATAGAGTATTTTCAGACTTTATATGAACAGAATGACAATAAGGCAGTTGAACCGTTTCATACTGTGATCCATAATGATGTAATGGATATCGATACCTAATGAGAATTGACTTTCAGTCAGGTACAGAAATATATTATGGATCAAATATGAAATAAAGCACCAGAGGTAGATGGAATTTCAGCAGAACTTTTTCAGTATAACCCTGAAGGATCTAGGTCAAAAGAGTGCATTCAATATAGCACAGTTCAAGACCGCACATGCAAAAGCACGTAAACAAAGATAGCACTCACAAAAAAACAGCGACAGCGCAGACATAGAAACATAGAATTTGACGGCAGATAAGGACCGCTTAGCCTACCCAGTCTGCCCTTTCCCGACCTGATGGATAAGGTGCAGATCCTAGTTAACCAGCAGCCTACTTCTTCCTACCCCCACCCCCTAGAATTGCCTTATGACTGTCCCATGCATGCTTGAATTCCACCACTGTTTTTGACTCCACAACCTCCTCTGGAAGGCCGTTCCATACATCCACAACCCTCTCTGTGAAAAAATACTTCCTTAAATTACCTCTGAGCAGCCCCCCCTTCTATCTTCAAACAGAAAATTACCAACAGACATGTTGAGGTTTGTAGTGTATTCAACTGGTAAGTATGCCTCCATGGCCAACCTTCCCCCCTTCCTCCAAGTTGCCTCTACTACAAAGTTTTAACAGTAAATGTGCCCCCTAAGTTTGTCCTGCCCCCTTCAGACAGTGGGAATAAAGCCACGGACATGCAGACAAAATCAGAAACCTGACTTGGGGAACCTGAAACTTCAGTAAGGGGGAAGACAAGTGGAAGGGGGCAGGACAAACTTAGGGGGCACATTTACTGTTAAAACTCTGTAGTGGAGGCAACTTGAAGGGAGGGGGAAAGGTTGGCCATGAAGGCATACTTACCAATTGAATACACTACAAACCTCAACATGCCTGTTGGTAATTTTCTGTTGGGGTGCTATGCCCCCCCACACTTTCCCCTTAAAGTATATAATCAACTCTGGGGGGGGACAAGTTTGGGGGAGGGAGATTTAATACTATAACTGAGGTGGCTGACTGCAAAAAAACAATAGCTGAAGATTCGAACCCCAGTCAGCTGAAGGCAACAAGGTACTTCACAGCCGTGACTCTACTCTGCATGCCACACTGTCAGCACAGCTGAGCACTACACAAGCATGCCCTTGTACTTCTCAACATTAGTGAAAACAGCCATGTGTACTGCATTGTAATGACCATACTATTATTGACACCTAGCTGTTTTCACTTCCACGATTTTGCCTGCACGGATTTTACCGTGCTGTTATTCATACACGCTCTTCACTGCATACCAGCCCTGAATGGTGGGCTGGGATATTCTATAGTAGTTTTGTAATGAAATCAACTCAGATCCCCAAAACTTGGCTCACTGCTGAAACTGTACCAAATTTAAGAAGGGCTGTAGGAAAAACCCGTGTAAGTACAGGCCAATCTTCTTGAAGTGTATTTTGGCAAATAATTTTTACGTATTCTTTTAGAAAAAATTAATTTGTGGGTGAAAGATCATAATGTCGTACACACAAGATAATATGGCTTTTATGAAAAATTCTCAACTGTAGACAATATATTTATATATTTATATTTAGGAGGCAATTAAGAAAAGCCCTTACCCATTGCTCCAACTGTAACTGCTACTGATCCCCTACAAACCTTACATGCTGTACCTTACCAGCTCCTGTCAATGCTATTGAAAATTGTTATTGACTTGCACCTTGTATTACTCTCTACTTCGCCTGCCTAGTACTTTTGGCAAAGCATAATATGTGCTGCCCTGCTGTTGTCTCTACTGACTTGTAATCTTCTGTATATTTTGTAAAATGGCTGTAACAAGATGCTGACGAGGAACCTTTGTAAATGAGCACCTGTGCTCAAAGGTGTATATCTGAATTGAACAAATAAATAAAAGTAAATAAATAAAATTATAGACTGTCTTATGAGGAAATCAGTGGCCTTACATAAGAGTGGACTTTTTCTGGCTTTTATTAATTTATTAGCTTTTCTTTATTGGGTATGCGCATTAGGCATGAAAGCTTGCCTATTTTCAGGCATGACCCAGGAGAGTAAAAGATACAGGGATTACAAACAGGTGCAAGAAACATACAATTCATACAGCAACATCAGGTATCCCCGAGGAAGAAATAGTACAAAGCCAGTAACAATCCACCCAGGGATGTATAACAAAAAGACAAAACTACTCACATTTGTATGGGAGTGCTTCGACATGACATGTGAGAAACAGTGATGAACACAGCAAAAGAAATTAAAGGCAATGACATGCCCCAAGTGCATAAAGGTGAGAGAACAGTGCATTCTTGAAGGAGAAGCAAGTTCAGGAGCCTTTTAGGTGGGGAGGTATGGAATTCCAGAATTTGGGAGCAAAGTATGAGAAGGCCTCCTCACCCATCCTAGTAGTGCAGAGTGGGACTGATGGTTGGGGAGAGGTGGAGGACCTGAGAGAGCAGGAGTGAGTCACAGGGTTGAGCATAGCCCCCAAAGTGTCATGGTGGGGATTTCTGGTTATGGAGTCAATGAAACAACCCAAGTAATAAGAGCACAGGTGCTTAGGGGGCAACCAATGCAGGGCAGAGTAGAGCAGATGGTGGTGGTTAAGGTGAGAGGCCGATAGGTAAAACTTGCAGATATTGTTATAAGTAGTGTCCCACTTCCACAGAGCACAAGCGTTGGCTTGGGAAAGAACAGGGGCAGTATAAGTGAGACCAGGGAGCAGGACACCCCTGGCAATGGAGATCCTGGCAGCAGGGTTGAGGGAGTGATGCACTCTATAAGTGGCACCAGTCTTGGAGTTAACAGATTTGCATACTTCATTAATGTGGGATGAGAAGTCTAGAGAGGGCTCCAGCCTAACCCCAAGGTAGTTAAAGGAGTTTGTTGTTGAGATAGCAGTCCCATTAAGGCATAAGACTTGATAGTTAGGGAATTATGCATGGACTTTTCTAGAGGCACCAAATAACGTAGCTTGGGTCCTTGTAATGTTTAGGATTTGGTGGTTTGTGGTGAGCCAGGATTGGATCTGTTGAAAATCAGAAGATAGGAGATTGTTGAGAGTGTCCACAGACCTACAGGCAGCATACAGAACCAGATCATCTGCGTACATAATGGTGCAGTGGGGGGGAATGGGTAGATCATTTAAAAACAAGGAAAAGAGAAGAGGCCCAAGTATAGAGCCTTGAGGGACTCTGCATTAAATGGGTGCAGGGGATGAGAGGACTTTGGAGAAGGAGACAGTTTGAGAGCGTCCATCAAGATAGTTTCTGATCCAGGATAGAGTGGAATCAGAAGCACCTATCTTGAGAAGTTTATCAAGTAGCAGGGGGTGGTTAACCAAATCAAATGCCTTGGTGAGGTCAATAAACATCACACCAGTCAGAAGGCCATCGTCCATGTTGGTCTTAACGTCACTCGTGAAAAGAGTAAGTGCAGTGGAGGTACTATGGCCTACCCTAAAACCATGCTGTATAGGAGTCTGAAGATTGAAATTGAGTAGGTGCATTGATATCTGGCAATGGATTAATATTATGAGCAGCTTGCTTAGAATTGGCAGTAACGCTATAGGTCAATAGTTGGTTAAGTTCTTTGGCTCACCCTTTTTGAACACAGGAATGATCCTAGCAGTTTTCCAGGCCATAGGAACTGTGGAGAAGCAGATGGAAAGATTAAAAAGTCTGGTTACTGGAGTAGTGAGAATGGAGGCAGCAAGTCGTAGTATCCTGGGCTCAAGGCCATCCGGCCCAGCAGAGCCATGGGGCGGAATGGCACATAGTAATTTTAGGACCTCTTGACACGAGACAGGAGCTAGCACAAGAAAGAGAGGAAGAGGCTTCAGTGGGGGCTGAGGGTGGAGCATGGGAGCCAAGGGTAGTAGGTGGAGAAGTATTGGAAAGTTTAGTGAATAGTGAGTTAAAGATATTTATGCAGCTTTTGACAATGTGGATGGAGTCATTTCATGGGAGGTTTTAAAAAAGTTGAAAAATAGATGACAGATTGTTAGGGAGACTTCACAAAATACAAAGATACAAATTAAATATTTTTGTGATAAAAAATTGGTATCATGTCATAACAGTGACCCAAAATGAGTGACTAGAAATATAGTGACTCATTTTGGGTGCTTTTATAGTGGGCTACCCTGCAAAATAGCAAGGGTATGGAATAGTGACTAAGGGGAAGGGCAAATGGAAGGGAGGAATAGCGAGGTGAAGGGGAGGGACAGGGAAGGGGTTTTCAGGCACTGGTGTACTTGCTGCTGCCAAGCTAGCCATGTGGTATGGTGATGTGGGAGCTAGCTCTGGCAGAGCAGGTACTGGGTTTGAGACTGGGAGTGGGTTGCATTTTGCTGCAACTTAAATTTTGCCGAGATCCAGATTTTGGCCCCCTCCTCAATATGCACCCCCATGAAGTTGAGAATCCTAAGTAAGGGTAGTGTGGGTGGCAAATCCCCAGAGGGGGGCGTGGGAGCACAGCCCCCCCTAAAAACACTTTTTAAAATTCCAGATGTCAGGTCATCCTGAAGTGTATATCGCCAATTTGCTTTTCAGTGACATACACTCACCATAATAGCGATCACTGTTCTGTGTTCACTTCTATGACATGGAACCAGAAAATTAATGAACCCTAACAGCACATATAAGGGTGTAAAATGAAGATGTATTTTGGCACCCATATTATTAAATATATATATATATATAGACCAACTAGCTTATAGCCTTGATAAAGAGGACACTGATGCCCTAAATACACAGGGCAACATGATTAATATATTTTTTATGCAGATGATGCTGTTTTAATATCTAAATATGCCATAGGGTTACCAAAGGCCCTTGACTCAGTAGTGGGTACTCTAAACAAATTAAAGTTACAACTTAATGTGGATAAATTGAAACTTATGGTCATTAATAGACCTAAGAACCTAAGGTATAAGTAGTTTGTTAATGGAACCTTACTAGAAGATGTTGACAAATATAATTATTTGGGGGTAAATATCAATACCTTGAGAGGTTGAAAGTCTCATAACAAAATAAGTAAAAAAATGGCAAGACAAGCGGTTCTAGCTATTAACAGATTTTCAAAACAATTTGTTAATAACTCAACTTCCTCATTATTAAAGATATTCCAAATGAAAGTGAATTTGATCATTTTAAACGGCACTGAAATATGTGGAAATATAAAGGGGTTGGGAGTCCTTGAACCAATTCAGAACCTTTTCATATGTTTAGCCCTTAGCCTCCTACAGTTTATCCTCCCCAGAACTTTTAGGAGCTCAGACTGGTATTATTTCACTAAAGCCTATTTCTGAAATAAGACAAAGCAATTCTTTTTTAAAAAATAAATAAAAATGGAGATCTAAATTTTTTATTGTATGCATGTTTTTTGGATGCACAGAATGTCTCAGATAACAGTGATTTATTATTAATAAAATCATGAATCTGGTTCAAGGAACTATATCTAAGACTAAGGTACATGAGGCTAGAAAGTATCCTTAAAAGATAGAATATCCTAGAATTACAACAATTTATAGGTCCTACTAAAGAAAGGGTTATTGATACCTGTAAGCAAAAAGATATAGAGAGATTGGATCTAACTAAGAATTTTCAGAGTTATAGTAACATAAAAAAACATCAAAGGGAAGATTATATTATAAAGTGTGAAGACAATATACACGTCAAAACAATTGCAAGGCTTCAGTTTAATGTTAATGAAGGAGTGGGTTGTGGATACATGGAACAGCCTTGCTGAGGAGGTAGTGGACTCAAAAACAGTGGAGGAATTTAAGAATGCATGGGACAGACATTTGGCAATTCTATTGGGGGGGTAGGAGGAAGTAGGCTGTTGGTTAACTAGGATCTGCAGCCTATGCATTTGGTAGGGAAATGGGCAGACTAGGTGGGCCAAGCGGTCCTTATCTGCCGTCAAATTATCTGTTTCTATGAGTAAATACCTGTTTTTTAAGTTGGTCTCAATATGTTAGAGTATTGGCTTGTAAGAGTGGATGCTCAGGGGAATAATATGCAAAACATATCCTTTTGGAATGTTATTTATTTATTTGACTCCTCAGAAAACCTTTGAGCATGGAGCTCTTTTACAAGGGTTCCATGTCAAGAGACAATGAGACAGTTACAATATTGCTATTCACAAATACAGAGGCACAGGTTTCATACATAGGAATACTAAATAGTCAAGACAAAAGCTAGACAGTGGAATTACAGTACAAGCAGTTGCAAAAATTACAAATAGCTACCTTGGGACAAGGCATTGTCACTCATTTCAGGTTCTTAAATTCTTCAACATAATTACAAAAGCAAGGACGGGGGAGAGGAGATGTGGGAGCAGGGGATCAACAGGCTCAATCCCGTAGATGGGTTGGGGAAGTAGGGACATTAGTGTGCAGTGGGTAACAGGAGGAGTAGAGTAGATGTGAGTGTGAGGTGAGGACAGGTTAGAGTGGTGAGACAGAGTTAAGAGAGGGAGGGAGGGGAAAGAAGTAATTAGGAACAGGGTAAGAGACACAGTTGTGGAAATAGGGATTTGTGGCAAAGGGCTTGCAGAGAGGGGGACATAAGGGAACACAGGTTAGAAATAGGAGCTAGTCTACAGGGCATTTCTATCATCACGGGTGGAGTATGGAAGTTTGGATTCCACAGTTGAGAACTTCAGAGGACGAGAAGTGCCTTTTGTAGGGTGTAAGCATCTTAAACTTGACTGTAATCACAGGATCTTGTGTTGGTTAGATGTTGCTTTGGGTCATGCTTAAAGGTAGGGAGGTCCTTGGAGTTTTTAGTTTGCCCAGGAGATCATTTAGCCAGAGGGGAGCCCTGCAAGCGAATGAGCACTGGCCTACAGATGTCCTCACAAAGGGGATGCAGAGAGAACCACTAACCATTTCCCTTGTGTTATGCTGCTGTTGTGCAAGTAGGATAATCTGTTGGATGCAGGAGATGATAGGCCTAATTGGGCTTTTTTTGCCTAGTAGGCAAGTATTAAATTTGATCCTGTCTCTCAGGTTAAGTCAGCTAGTTTGTTCGTACAGGGCGTACTTGTGGGCGAGTTTGTCAGCCTAGAGAACTAGCCTGCAAGCTTTGCTGAATGCTGTAGATGCCTGTTTTAAGGCTGTATCTGAGGCAGCACAGTACACTACCAGGCCATAGTCAATTATTGATAGGATGGAGCTGGAGACAGATAGGCAGAGGGCTGTGGGCATAACATATTGCCGGTGTCTATACAGGACAGACAATCTGATGTTGACTGCTTTTACCACCTGGTCAATATGTTTTGAGAAGGACAGGATGTTATCTATTAAGACACCAAGGTATTTAAAGCAGTTGACTTGTTCTAGGGGGCAGCCTTGTTGTTAGTAATAGTGACTGGAATATTTCTAGCCTTGCATTGGCTGCTTGAGATGAGCATTGATTTCATTTTTTTGTAGTTGAGTAGCATGTTATGTTGTTGAAACCAGTCTTCAAGTTCATGGAAAGTAGCATATAAATTTTGTTGCAGTTGAGCACGCTGGGTGTGACGATTAATAATGACTGCATCATTGGCATAGACAATGATTTCGCTAGTGCAGACATCAGGAAGTGCATTAAGAAATAGACTAAAAAGCAACGGGCCCAATATTGCCCCCTGGGAACTCCCAAGGAGACCTTTCTAGCGGTAGAGACAGCAGCCCTATTTAACGCTCTGTGACCTGCGGGAGAGGTAGTCATGGAATCAACTTATAGAGGTAGTTGACAGGCCTAGAGACTGCAGCTGCTGAGGGTGGCACGTCAATTTGGCAAAAAAATAATGGCGACTGCAATTTTAGCGACTACAATTATGGCACCCATAAAGATGGGTGAGAACAGTTAGGTAACAAATGTATTTCCCTCTCCCTATGGTGCTATGACCTTGGGGTTTGCTATTTTAGTAAGGGGGCAGTAGACGTGCTATGGCTCTTCCTGAAGCTATGTTGTGGGCATTGAAGGTTGTATTTTTGCAGATAACCTGTGATTTGGTCAGCCACTATTATTTCCAGTGCCTTTGGGGGGGGATCGAAATAGGCCTGTAGTTTGAGGTACTTGTGTGATCCCCACATATAGGATAACCGATTGTCTTGTTTCCACACTGATTGGAATTTAGCAAGTGTGAAGGCTTTATTAAATATTTTAGTGATGGAGGGAGCACTTATTCCAGGGTGAGAGCAACCATTTTCATGTCAAGTTTATCGATACCTTGTCTGGCTTTACCAAATCCCTTTTTTACATATTTTCTAGCCACCTTGATGGAGATGCATTTAAAATAGAAGTTGGGGTGCTTGTTTTCCTTGTTATGTGAGAGTTGTGGGAGTTCAGAGGCATTAAGATAGTCCTGGGGTAGTACAGAGCTAAGGTCTGTAAAAGCTTTATTGAAGGAGTCAGCAATGGTGAGCAAGTCTTGGGTGGTTGTTCCATTTATGTTGAGCATTGAAGGATGTTTTTTATCTCTCTTCTTTAATAGTTCCTTTATTTTCCCCCAAAATCTCCTGCCATCGCCCCATAACCTTTGAAGTTGGTCCTTATAGAACTTTGCTTTGGCAAGTCTTATAAGGTGTATACACTTATTCCTAGCTGCTCTGTATATCTGGTAATCATCCCTCTTGCCAGAGTCCCTGGCCCTACTCCACAGATTGTCCCGATCTCTCATTAGGTCAAGCAGTTCTCTGGCGATCCAGCCATTACAGTATCCCAGAGATTTTCTCCTTTTTACCAGGGCAAATATGTCACAGGTTGCATTGAACTTGCCTATGAAGTACTGAAGAGCAAGGTCTATGTCCAAAATTATATCCATTGGGGACCAGTCGATTTGGGTGAGCGTTTCCTTCAAGGAATTGAGCAAGCTTCTTTTGAAGACCCTGCTTTCTGTCAAGGTAGGTGCAGCCTTCCTGAATTTGTTTGACCAAAGATAGGTGACCGACAAGTGGTCACTTAGAGAGTCCAGGTGAACTGTGACCCCTGCTATCCTTGAGGGGCAGCTGGCCAGGACCCAGTCAATGAGTGTGCTATTGCCACTTTTGTGGTTATGTCTAGTGGGTTCAGTTACCAATTGTGAGAGGTACAGGCTAGTAATCAGGTCCTTTTGAGGATCGGTCTCCTTACTAAGCCAGTTAAGTTTGAAGACACCAGTTACAATGACTTTATTGTTCAATTTAAGCTGGTTGAGCTCTTCTATAACTTTGTCAAGTCCCTCTTTTGCACCCCTGGGAGGTAAGTAAACTGATACTATTGTGAGGGACTTGTGATGAGCACCAAGCAAGAGCTTAATAGCCAGCAATTCATGGATGCCTGAGCTCCTGATGAGGGGAGCACATACCCTTGGAGAGCTTCACTAATGTATATTAGGCACCCCTCTCCCCTTTTACCTGCCCTATCTTGCCTATATGCCATGTATCCTTGTAAGGAAACTGCAACATCCTTCATTTTTGGGGATAGCCAAATATCTGTGACACAGATGATGTCTGGGGTATGCATGTGTGTCCATGCTTGAAAATGTGCCCATTTTGCCAACAGGATTCCAATATTCATAGACACTATCTTCAGCCCATCTTGCATTTTTCCTACCTTAAACTGGAGGTTTGGTGGCCCAGGATTG
This sequence comes from Neoceratodus forsteri, assembly GCA_016271365.2. NCBI lineage: Eukaryota > Metazoa > Chordata > Ceratodontiformes > Ceratodontidae > Neoceratodus > Neoceratodus forsteri. Next base: position 948,630,389 of record CM057454.1, on the reverse strand, counting down.
GGGTGCACATTTCCAGATAGCAATAGGAGTATTGGTACTGTCTTTTTCCTAGCGAGGCTAATATGTATCTCTGTCTTAACCCTTTTTTTGTTTAGTTTGAGTGATTTTGGTTGTGGTGAACTTATATGAAGAGTCAGGGATAAGGTTCATGCAATTAGACTGACCCCAGTTATTTGTTGCATTTCCATTGACAGGAGTAGAAAGAGGGGTGCATTCAAACTAGGTATTATCTGGTGAGTCCCTTTGAGACTCCTAAGGTATTCATTGTGTGTTAATACAGTGTCCTGATTTCCCTGTGCATACTCAGAGGACAGATGATCCGGGGGAGACACATCATAGAAGCAGGATGTGCACCACCACAAAGGGGTGCACCATTGTGTCCCCGGGTTAAGGGGAAGGCTGGATTAGTAACCGTAAATCCCTGCAGATGGCAATCAGCTGTGCCTGGGCTATTATCTGGAGTGAGGGAATGCCTGATGTGCAGTTAAGTGGACCTCTAATGTGATTATCTAAAAGATTTAAGGAGAAAATGGATTTACAATCAGTTATCCTATATGTTGACTAGTTCTTCAGATGAAAACAAATCAATTATCTGTTAAACTCTCCTAATATCAGGGTACTGTATTTAGTCTCTAAATTTATGATAGCTGCTAACTTTATGAAATAAGATCTTTAGCATAATTGACTCACTGACTGCACATTTATCTACAAACCTTTTAAAGGTCATTTTTATGTCCTGTTTATTTATAAGAGTAGTTATCTGATAATTGAAAATATTCTATTCATGTTGTGTTAGTAGCACCCACTTCTGAAACATTCTCCTCTTCATATACAATTGTATATTTTTAGTTTATTTTAAATTATTGTTCTTTTTGTGTCTTTTTTATGAAATTTGTGTGTTGAACTTATATGTTATACATACTTTGATATGAATAAATTTGAATACAAACTTGAACTTTAGAACGTTTAAGTCACTTATCGTATGCCATGCCCTGCCCTGCTGGCCATGGATCATCTTCATCACAGGTCACCCCAGTTCTAGCCTTTGTTGCACTGCACTAAGAAGGCTAGCAACTATAGGCTGATCAGTCTTACTTCAGTGGTGGGGAAATTAATGGAAGCCCTGATAAAGAAAGACTGGTAGAATATCTTGAATCCAGTGTGCTGCAAGACCACAGGCAGTATGGATTCACTGGGGGAGGTCATGCAAATAAATCTGACTGGATGACCAGGGAAATAGATCAGGGAGAGGCAGTGGGTATGGCTGATCTAAACTTTAGCAAGACCTTCTACATTGTGCTGCACAGGGGGCTGTTAAAGAAACTGAGCAGCCTAGGGGTGGGATCCAAAGAGGTGAATTGGGTTAGAAACTGTTTAAATGGATAGGAGACAGAGGGTGGTGGTAAACAGCACTCACTTGAATGATGGCACAGCGACCTGTGGGGTACCACAGGTCTCAGTACTGGGACCAGTCCTCTTCAATGTCTTTATAAGTGACAGTAGTGAGGAGTTGGAAGGAAAGGTATGCCTTTTTGCAGGTTACAGCAAAATTTGCAATTGAGTGGATGCTTAGGAAAGGGTGGAGAGAATGGGAAGAGATCTGAGGAAACTTGAGTACTGGTCAAGAGCATGGCAGCTGGGGTTCAGTGACAAATAAAGGAAAAGTATGCACCTAGAGCATTGTAACCCAAAGACTGAGTATAGGATGAGGGAGGTACTGACAGTCGTTAAACAGAATAGGGACCTTGAGATTATTGTGACAGGATTGGGTAAGACCATGTCCCTTTTTTTATACAGAGAGAGTTAAAAGCAAGGATCTATTTTGTCTTCCCCTCTTCTGTCACTTGTCTGTCTTTTGCCTGTCTGATTGTGAAATCAAATTTTCTTGTGGCACCTACAGTAGGAAATGGCCACTCCTATGGTCCCACAACTTCCCCCTGTTATCTCCCTTCCTTCACTTGCTGTTTCAATTCATTCTTTCTCCCCTTGCTTCTCTGTGGTTACACAAAGTGATGTGAATCTTTATGTGAATCTGGAATCCCTTGGTTTGCAAATATATATATATATATATATATATATATGTTTATTTTGTTGAAATTATTGCAGAAAGCTATTTGGGTTTAGAAAAATAACAATCTGTAATACAGGGGGTTAACCTTTAGATGCGTGTTAACCTCCTCAAGCGTGTTTGCAGAATTGTCAACAGGAAATCAACTCTGTGACAAAATTTGTAATTTTGTTGCACCTGTTAGAACTGTATGTGCTTGTCAGGATGGCCTAATAAAGGAAACTGACAAAGTTTGGTACATTTTGTGAAAGACAGGAGATGCAAATTACAAGAACAGGATGCAGAATTTGAACTGCAAAGCAAAGGCATCTTATCTAATCAGAGCAATGTTCTTCTAGAATGTCTTAAAGATGTAGGACTTTCTTTGTTTATACTGCCTGTATGAAGCACTATAAAGTATAATTTTTTATTTAAGAAGCCAGAAGGGGAAGGATCCAGATTCATTTCAGTGTTTTGCAGTAACTGCCCATTGCTGTTTTTGTTTTAAACTTAGATTTGTGGGCTTTTAGTGGCATTGTTATTTCTTTGCTGTCTGCTTAGAATAGTTTTGGGCTGTTGAAAATTGAAACCTTGTTTGGTGTGCTTGTAGTGGTGGTGTATTCCCTTGCTATCTTTAATTGCTGCAAATTTAGTCTTGTCTTGTCTGGCTTGCCCTTTAGTGTGGGTGAGGGGTGCTAATTGTCTGACCTCTGACCTCATCTATGTGATAACTGGAGGAGGGGCTAAGTCAGATTTGAGGTAGCAAGTTGATTTTTGTTTTTTCAGAAGAAGCCAGAATGGGAAGGATCCAGATTCATTTCAGTGCTTTGCAGTAATTGCTCATTGCTGTTTTGTTTTAAACTTAGATTTGTGGGCTTTTGGTAGCACTGTTATTTATTTGCTCTCTTTACTTTGAATTGTTTTTGGGCTGTTGAAAATTTAAAACCTAATTTGGTGTGCTTGTAGTGGTGATGTATTCCTTTGCTGTCTTTATTTGCTGCAAGTTTCCATCCACCCTCCATCTCCTGCCCGCAACTCTTAATTATATGCCCTGTTAAATTTGATTGACAGGAGCTAAGCACAGGGAACAGCAAGGGTTGTGGAGTAGGAGGGTCATAAGGAGGAGGAAGCCCATCCTTGGCACAAGTGTTTTGACTCTTTTTTTTTGGGGGGGGGTTGTTTTCCTTCTTTGAAGAAAAGTATCTGAGGATCAGTGGCAGGATTTTTAGAACAGTACATTAATAAAATGGGGAACTAGGAGAGCTTCAGTAACAGCCAAGTACTCGAATAGCAGTATAAGTGCAGTGTGATGTGGGGAGTCATGCAATGCAGTGGCTGTGGGGCAGCCGTATTCAGGCAGACCTTCTGGACACTGAGGTGCTGCCCTATCTTCAGGCATCTTTCTGGACTGTGTGATGAGGTAGCCAGACCCAGAGTGGAACTAAACTGGGTCAGGAGTACTTTCACCCCTATCCAGAGACCACCCAGTCCAATGCCACTGCCTCAAATGATGCCAAGAATGAGAAGCACTTGGATAACAGTGGACTTGGGGAGGGTTAGGATAGTCAGGCAGAGGCACATCCCAGATCCTATTCCTCTCCAGAACTCATATGCTGCACTGACAAACAGGGACAACCAAACAGAGGTATCCAGAGAAGTGGAAGGGAAGGATGTGGAGGTCAGCCAAGGAGGTGACCTCAGTGGGGAGAGCAGTGGACCCCAGAGGAGGAGAAAACAAATCCTGGTAGGGGGCTCTATCATAAGAGGGATCCAGCTAGGAACGTAGGAGGGGAGGACAGGGAGGTGAGGTGCCAACCAGGTGCCATGGCATGGACGGATGGGAGGAAGATCCTGGGGATCACTGGGAAGGCAAGATGGGAGGGTGAGCTGGATGTCATTAACCACCTAGGTACTAATGATCTGACAAATGGGGAGTCTAAGGAAGTTCAGGAAAAGTTTAGGAAATTGGGGAGGGGTCTCAAGCAAGTAGCTACTTCTGCCACCTTCTCAGAAGTACTACCTGTGAGAGGCATGGGAGAGCGTAGGGGTGCGTGCACCAGGAACTTTAACTCATGGTTGAAGAACTGGTGCTGTGAAGAAGGGTTTGGATTCATTGGTGACAGGGGACTCACCTTGAGGGATGGAGGCTTGTTCAGGCCTGATGACCTGCATCCATCCTAGAGGGGAATCCAAGCACTTAATGATAAGTTTAAATACTACATGGACAAGCATTTAAACTAGCCAATGGGGGTGGTAGGCAAGCAAGGAGGGTACATAATTGCCCACCCCCCACAGCTAGCAGTGGAACCAGTGAACAGGAGGAGTGGATAGCTCTACAAAGCAGTGTGCAAAAGATGGAGATAAGCACCCAAGAGGTGGATAGGGAGAAAGGAGACAAAATTCAAAAGAAGGTCAGACAGCAGGGAGAACCAGGGATAAAGGACAAACAGGGAGGGGGCTGGAGTAGAACAGCTAAACAGTCAAGGGAGTTCAAATCATGGAAAGCCATGTGTGCCAATACCAGGAGCCTTAGCAACAAGATGGAGGATCTGAAGGCTGTCATGGTGCAGTCAGAACTGGACATTGTGGCCATCACAAAGACCTGGTGTAATGATAACCATGACGGGGAGATGGCCATACCTGGCTACAACATATTCAGAAGAGACAAGGCAGGTAGGAAGGGAGGAGAAGTGGCACTTTTTATGAAAGATGGCATAAAGGCCATAGAGATCCAGGAGGAACAAAATGGGGGAGAGATACTCTGGGTTAAGCTGGAAAGGAAAATGGGGCCAGCCATCTGCACAGGGGTGGTCTATAGACCACCAGCTCAGGAGGAAGAAACAGATAGGGAGCTGATGCTAGCCATCCAAAGGATGGCAGACAAGGGTGAAGGGGTGCTGGTTGGAGACCTCAATGTTCCAGACTGGAGCCTTCCAGTAGCAGCATCAACCTGAAGCAGATTTATCTTGGACTCCCATCAAGGTGCCTTCTTCAAGCAACTGGTCATGGATCCAACTCAGCAAAATGCAATACTGGACCTTGTGCTCACAAATAGGGGTCCAGCGAGCCTTGACTAGGCCAGGGACCCCTCAATTTCTTGAACCAAAACAGTGGTTCAGAAATCCTCCATGAGCTACAGCTCAGCTGATTCTGCAAGTTACTAGCCCGGACTTTTGGATTTGGTGCCAGTGGAAGCTGATTTCCAAGTGGCCCACACTATCTCCTGCTGAACACATCTATAACTACTGTATCTCCCTCTTTCTCTATTTGAATTTATGTGCCAGGGTTTAATAATTTGTTTAATCCTTACAGTCATTTTAAGTTCTGAGTTGATATTAGAAGTGAATTTTGAGCTTTTTTTTTTTTAACTGTTGACTTTTCCATTAGCAGATTATATCCTCTCACCACTAGAGGGCAATATCTCTGGTAGCAGTTCCTATCCTATCTGGCACATCACATACTCTGTTCTTTTATCATCACAATGCTCCCTCCTCATTGGTCTCTCCTTTTCCTCTCTCTCTCTCTCTCTCTCTCTCTCTCCCTTCTTAAAAACTAGATAAGCCTGCCATCCACTCTCACCTCTAACCACTTGTGCTTCTAGCTCCAATCTACCCAATCTATCTATCTAAAGCTAACTATTATATTTCTACTCTCGAACAAGCTAAAGGTAACCCTCATAAAATATGGAAGACTATCAAAGCTATAGAAGGACGGCCCATGGCCCCCTCTGTCCCAACAAAGATAATTATGAAGTGGCAAGATTGTGGAAAACAAGTCCCTAATCCTGGAGGAACTTAACTCCCACTTTGCCACAGCTGGATTAGCTTTTGACTCGTCACCTTATGCTGGTGCTGCGGTGAGCCAGCATACCCCTCCCGCACATCTAGTCCTGGACCCAGTCCTTCCAACTGCGTGAGATAACATAAAGTAGAAGATTCTCTTCTTAACTTAGACACAAAAAAGTGCAGGGACGATGGCTTGGAACCCTTTTTCCTAAGGTCAGGCTATGCCCATCTCACTGCCCCAATTCTCCACATCTTCAATCTTTCCATTACATCTGCTGCTGTGCCGTCCTGCTGGAAATCAGCACATATCCTCCCTCTATTTAAATCTGGTGACCCATGCGATGTAAACAACTATAGGCCTATCTCCATATTGCCTATCCTTTCTAAAGTTCTCAAAAACTGATCCATATTCAGTTAAAATCTCACTTGAAACCTTCTCTCTCATTAACCCAGCTCAATCTGGCTTCGGGCTAATCATAGCACAATCACTGCACTAGCAAAAGTAACCAATGATTGGATCTCTGCTATAGATACTAAGAAGGTAACTGGTGCAGTCTTTTGGACCTCAGCAAAGCTTTTGATACTGTTGATCACAAACTATTAGTCAATTGCCTTGCAAAGTTGGTGCCACATACCATACCACCCAGTGGTTCTCTAGCTACCTAACTGGAAGATTCCAAAAGTAAAGGCGGAAGGCTTTTTTCTGCTGCCTTGCCAGTTGCAAGAGGAGTCCCCAAGGATCCATCTTAGGCCCTATCTTGTTTTCTCTTCAATGACTTAGATGCTAACATATCTATGTCCAATCTGCACTTTTTCAGATGATACTGTGTTGCATACTTCGGCTCATCGTTATCTGAAGTCAAGGGAGTGCTTCAAGAGATTTCGCACAATCCTGAGCATAATTTAATAAACAAAGCTCCTGCTCAATGCCAAGAAGACTAAAGCGATGATATTCTCCGCAGTGCTGTCTCAGGCCCCCAATACTCTTGCCCAAGACTTCATTGTCACCACGCTAAACGAGCCTCTGGAAGTTGTAACCAAATTTAAATATCTAGGTATCTGGATCGACAATAAATTATCTTTCAGTGACCACATCAAGATGTCTCTAGAAGGTTAAAAGCAAGGTTGGTTTCTTCTACAGAAATAGGCCCTTTTCCACCTTGAAACTCGAAACAAGCTTGTACAGGCCACTTTTCTCCCCTACTCGACTATGGCGATGTAATCTATTCCTCCACCACTCTTGCAAATCTAAGTAAACTGGACATCCTTTATCACCGTGCGTTATGGTTCATTACCAACTCCCTTGCCGATTATACTGTGACATATACAGCTGTTGGTTGGACATCCCTACTACTAGACGCCTGCTCCATGCTGGGCTATGGACTCTTAAACTGCTCCTGCAGAAATTGCCAAGCTATCTCTCTTCCCTTATTAGTATCTCACATAGTGCATACTGTTAAGAAAATCTGACTTTATTATGCTTGACATACCAGGGGCAGTGGACTTCCTTTGGTAAACGTGCTATTGCATATGCCTTCCCTCCATTTGGAACCAATTACAAACCGTACTGAAACTAACTAGCACAGTTTCAATAAACTTCTACAAATCGCTAAGTTCAGCCAAAATAAAAGACACCTGTAACTGTCATTAAGTCTCTTCCTTCCCCATGTGTGCCATATTTATCCACTGGTAAGGTATAATTGATTTGTCATATTAACTGCTTTCCCTTCCCCTTCTACTCCTGGCTTTATCTTTGCTTCACGCTACTCTATCAAATCTCTCCTCCCTCCCATATCAGTTGTAGACTGTTGTTTGTTCTAGCTGCCAAAATACTGTATATTTGATTTGATTTGATTTGATTAAATCAAATCACACCAGTCATCATGTTTCATTTATCAGTATGCGACCTATAAGTCGCTTCCCTGTCTCATATCAATGTTTACCACCTGCGGTCACCCTATGTGGTACCCTTGTATGTATATCCAGCCTGTATCATGTAACGTGTATTTCATGTATATACTGTTATTTCCTATCTGTGTTTGTACTTTAAGTGTTTATGTCACAGGACCTCCTTGTGAATGAGCTTGCTCAATGGAGTTTTCCTGCAACAAACTTGAACTTGAACTTGAACTACCTACAGAAGTTAAACGCAGACGCTCTCCCACCATCAGTAAACACACCTGTTAAACAGCAGCTGATTGGCTGGCTCTGTCTTCACTGCCTTGCTTTGCTCTCCTGGCTCTGTGCCCATTGACTTTGAATTAGTTTTGCCACAAAATTTCACCCACCCCCACCCCACTCCTACCTTAGTTAAATAGACCTCCAACCTCGCCCTCCCTCTTACATACCCTGCCTCCCACTACCTATTGGCCAACACTTGTAGCTTCCTCTGCTCTGCCTATGCCTCCCATCCCCTTCTCTCATCCCATGTAGTGCTTACTGATTGAGGTGCTCTCTTTCTCAGTATCTCTTTCTATCTGCCTCCTGCTAGCCAAGTTACTCCATCCTGTTCAACTCGCTTTCCCACCCCTACTGTGCTAGTATGCAAGCCATGTAGGTTCTCTCTGCCTTTCTCTCACCCGTCCTCCTCCTCCTCCTTGCCCTGCCCTTCCTCTCTCTCCCTGGTCCTAGCCACCCCCTACCCTTTACCCACACCACCTTCTACTTTGCTTTCCACTGCTACTCCAAGGGAACCCTCCACTTCCACTCGAGACTTGTGCTTGGTCCACTGTTTCGATATTCCTGGTTACCTACCATGACCACTACTCTCAACAAGTGTGGCCACCTCTCTACACTGTACCACCTTGCAGTCCATATGGGATGCCGCCTGGAACCTTGCAACCTCCACTACTGGAAACAATGATCAAAACTATCTCTCAAAGAGATGCGACTCTGCTCCTTAAAACTCTTACTCCTCCTTCTTCTCATCTCAGATGGCATCCATTCCAATCCTGGCCCTAGAAGCTCAGGCCACACACAAACTTCAGGTGCCCTTATCCTTGCAACCATTAATATCTTCAGCCTCCTACCAAAGCTGGATGCACTCCAAGCCTTCATATGCCAACACAACCCTGACATCCTTGCAGTGGTGGAAACTTGGCTGACGCCTAAAGTTCCTTACTCAGCAATAACAATACAGGGCTACAATGTCCACAGGCTGGACCAGATATCCAAAAAAGGCGGTGGTTGTGCAATCTATATCAAAGACTCCCTATCATGGCACCCTGTAGCAACTCCATCACTTTCTGCCTCGGCCCAGATTCTGCCAATAAAAATCATCCTAGGTCCCAACCATAAAGCCCTGACTATTGTCTCCATATACATCCCGCCCAGAGACCCTAAACATGGCTTCAATGACGTCCTAAACTTTATCAACTCTCATCCTTTTAATTGTCTATCTTATTCCCCCTCCCTGCATAGTTGCATCTCTCCCCCTTTCTCTTTCTGAAGCCCCACCTCCATCATCTGCCCAGACCTCTCACTGTCTATTTCATCCACCTATGACAAATCCCCCGTTACTTTTATATTTAGTCACCACCTATACTCTCCCCATGCCCATATTCATAATCCTCAAATTTTCTTCATTTATATGTAAATATGTGATATTATGCTAACGTATTTTGCCTAATCGCACATATCCATGTGTTGGTATTTTATGACTTGTATATGACTGTTCTATCATTGTGTGTTGTTCCTTGCATTGTACCATATTTTATGCAACTGACCATGATCTAACCAGGTCCACCTTGCAAATGATCTCTGCTCAACGATGTTCACCTGGATAAATAAAGATTTTGATTGATTGATTGATTCTCCTGAAGCTGAACTTGTTCTACTAGGGGATTTCAACATAAACTGGTTAGCATCAGGTGCCAGTGCCTACAATGACTCCATCTCAGCTGCTAACCTCACACAAATGGTAAACTCCCCTACTAGGATTAGCTACAAGACTGGCACCAGTACCCTTCTGGTTTGGGTCCTCACCACACACCCCACAAGGATTTCTCGTACGACCGTTCTCCCAGACTCTCTCAGTGACCATTCCCCAGTCATATGTGCATGGTCTAACAAATTCCTCAAGCCCCTCCCAAAATTATCGCTAGCAGAGTCCTTCCTCATGGAAAACTTCCACATCTCAAACAATACCTGCTTCTACAAGACTGGCTACCCATCTACAAAGCAACAGAGTTAACTTAGCTCTTGATCACTTCATCTCAATTTTCAACAAAGCCTGTGACCTCTTTGTCCATGCTAAAAGGTGCAAAACAAAATCTCTTACTAACTTGTGGCTCACTGCAGCTCTTCTCTCACAGCTGAAACTAAGAGACCACCTCTGGGCAGTTGCCAGGACCACTGGCAAACAACTGGACATCCAAAATTACAAACAAGCATGAAATGCCTGCACAAAAGCCATCCAGATCACGAAATCCTCCTATTACAAAGATGCTTTCACCAATACATGGGGAAATGGTCGTGCTTTCTTGGAAAATATCAAGGATGTCACGGGGAAACAGCCACAAACCTCTCTGGCCATGTTAATGGTTGATGGATCCTCAACCCTCAGCCCCAAGGTGATCGCAAACATCTTTAACACGACTTTTTCAGACCTTAATGCTGTCCTACCCCATAACTTTTTCAAAAACAGTGCCTACTCCCCAAATACCTCAGCCCCACAGTCTAACCGTCCCCTCTTCTACTTCAGGGAGGTAAGGCTGAATGAAGCTCACCACTATATTACTGCAGCTATCTCTAAATCTATATCTAGTAGCGACACCCTGGACCTTAAGCTTCTGTTGCTCACCCTCAATGAAGTAATTCATCCATTAACAAAAATTCTAAAGCTGTCTCTCATCTGTGGAAAATTCCTGGACTTATGGAAAACAGCCACCGTGACACCTGTCCATTAAAGTGGGGATAAGACGAATCACTCAAATTATCGCTCTATCTACATACTGCCCCCACTATCTAAGGCACTCGAGCGCATCATGGCTGATCAACTTACTGACCACTTGGATAAATACAATATACCTTGTCCACAACAATACGGTTTCTGGAAAGGTCACAGCAGCACCACAGCCCTTCTTGAGTTCACTGGAGCTTTGCACAAATCCCTTGACAACGGCCTTCTCACAGGGGCCATTTTTGTCAACCTCTCCAAGGCCTTCGATACAGTACACCATGGACTACTAATTGACCAACTACTGAATGCCTGGCTGTCACCTGACTCTTCTCTCTGGTTTAAAAGCTACTTAGAAAACTGGTCGCAGACAGTAAAAATTGCTGATGCTCTTTCTGACACCATGTCTGTTTGCTCAAGTGTCCCACAGGGATCCATACTGGGCCCCCTCCTTTTTAGTCTTTTCTTAAACTCCCTCCCTTACCACTGCTCTGAGTAGATCATACTGTATGCTGATGATTCTTATGTATTCTCCACTCACAAAGATCCTGCAACTCTTTAACACAACCTTCAACTTGGTTTCAGTTCTGTACAGACATGGTTTCTTGATCATAAACTGATGCTCAATGACAAGAAAACCAAATCTATGATCTTCTGCAGCTCTCATAACCCACACAAGCTACGCCACTTGGCTATCTCCACCACCAAGGGGAACACTCTAGATCAGGTGGGTCCTTCAAATACTTAGGGATACAGCTTGATCCTAATCTCTCCTATGGACCTCACATAGATAATGTAGCTAGAGCTGCTAATACACAGCTTGGTCTCCTCTACAAACACAGACAACACCTCATGCCAGAAGCTTTGAAGTTTGCAGTCCTGAGCTCTGTGATCTCTGTAATAGACTATGGTCTCATCATTTATGGCTCGGCCACAACCACAACACTTAGATGCCTCTCAACTGCCTTAAATAAGGCATGTCGGCTCATCATTGGTGTTCACCGTCTCACCCACACATGTGACCTGTATACCCAGACTGGCTGGCTCCAACTATCAAACCTCATAAAGTTTTTTACCTGCCCATGGCGAAAAAAATCTACCTTGGCCTTGCACCTTCTGGGGTCTCAACTGTGTTACAACACTGAACTAACAAACTGTGCCTTTGGAGATCCACGCTACAGCTACTGAAAGTCCCCCACTGTCACACTTCACAGGGACAATGCTCTTTTGCTTATCAAGTGCCACTCTGGTTCAATGGCCTCAGCCCCACCAACTCCTCTGCCCCAACAATTGGTATGTTTAAAACTAGGCTCCAGGACTATCTCACTAACAACAGCTCCTGTGACTGCCCAACTTAACCTTGTTTCTCCACTTCCCTGCCTGCTCTAGTGGTCCCCCCTCCCCTTCTCACTGGATTCTACCCTCACATCTTGGTATACCCAATGCTGCACTTTTCACTCCTCCCCACCTTACCTACAGTCCTTCTTTCCCTCCCTCCTTCTTCCTCTCCCTATGACTCTGGCACTTCTATCTCTTGTCTGTTTTCTCTGACAAATGTCGCTGGCTGCCTTGCTTACAATGTTACCCTTGAATTGTATTAATCTGTAATCTGTTTGCAATGTCCACATTGTTGTAATGTCTGCCTTGATGTTCCCCATAATTTGTATTTCTCTTACATGGAACCTTTGTAAAAGAGCCTTGGCTCAAAGGTATTTGTAATCCTAGACTTGATAAATAAATAAAAAAATAAATAAGCAGGGACAGTGTGATGGTGGTAAAAGTGGAGGAGCACCTGGGGAACAGTGACCACCAGTCACTGGAGTTTGAAATTACAGAAGAAGCAGAACCAAACCTTACAAAAACACATATCCTGGATTTTAGGGGGGCAGACTTTGGGAAAATAGTGAGATGCTTGAAAGAGGCATTAATGGGAATGGGGGAGGAATCAGAGGTTGAGGAACAGTGGGCAATATCTAAAATGGGAATTACAAGAGCAACAGAATTATGCATTAAGCAGGTTAGCAAGGGGAAAAGGAAAAGGAGGCCATTATGGTTTTCCAAGGAGGTAGCGGAGAAAGTAAAAGCCAAAAAGATTGCATTCTGGCAATACAAAAAGAGATACAGGTAGAAGGAGATAGGGAGAAGTACCAGGAGAAGCAAAGGGAGGCAGGGAGGTCAGTAAGGGAAGCCAAAGCTCAGACAGAAGAGCGTATTGCAAAATCAGTGGGTAGAGGGGACAAAACCTTTTACAGGTACATAAGTGAAAAAAGAAAGGCAAAGGGAGGGATAGTGAAACTGAAGAGGGAGGATGGGGGCCACGTGGAGGATGACAACAGTAAAGCTGACATATTGAACAGGTATTTCTGCTCAGTCTTTACTGAGGAAGAGGAGGGTAATGAGCCTGAAGGGAGTACAAGGGTTGGGAATGGTGCAGAAATGGACACAAGTCTCTTTACTCGAGAAAGGGTCCTGAAAGAATGGGAAGGAATAAGAGTTGATAAAGCAATGGGGTCAGATGGGGTGTACCCCAGGATCCTAAAAGAACTAAGAGAGGTGTCGACTGAACCTCTGGCATTCCTGTTTAACCAATCACTGAAAACAGGATAGGTACCCAAAGACCGGAGGACAACAGTTGTAGTCCCCTTATACAAAAGCGGGAACAAAGAAAAAGCGGGAAACTACAAACCAGTCAATCTCACCTCAGTAGTGGGGAAGATCATGGAAGCACTACTGAAGGAGAGGCTGGTGGGATATCTGGTTTCCAGCAGACTGCAGGACCCAAGGCAGCATGGTTTCACCAGGAGGAGGTCATGTCAGACCAACCTCATTGAATTTTTCGACTGGGTAGCAAGGGAGGTGGATCAGGGGATGGCAGTGGATGTTGCCTATCTGGACTTCTGCAAGCTTTTGACACTGTGCCACATAAAAGGCTATTAAACAAACTGGGGAATATGGGATTGGGCAGGACAGTAGTGTGGTGGATAGATAACTGGCTGGGTGGCAGGACACAGAGGGTGGTAGTAAATGGCTGTCACTCCACAGAGGGAACAGTGACCAGTGGGGTACCACAGGGATCAGTGCTGGGACTGGTCCTATTCTACGTCTTCATCAGTGACATCACACAGGACCTAGAAGGCAGAATTTCCCTGTTCACTGATGACACAAAGTTCTGTAACAGAGTGGACATGCCAGAGGGTGTAGACAGAATGAGTAGGGACCTGCAGAAACTTGAAGAATGGTCAGGGGTTTGCCAGTTGAAATTCAATGCAAAGCAGTGCAAGATAATGCATATGAGGCACAAAAACCCTGGAATAACATATTAGTTGGGGGGTGAGGATATAGCATGCACCAAGAAGGAAGGGGATCTTGGGGTTATCATCTCTGATTACCTCAAGGTAGGGAAACAGTGCGACAAGACAGCAGGTAAAGCAAATAGGATGCTGGGATGCATAGGCAGGGGCATCACCAGCAGGAAAAGGGAGGTCATAATTCCACTATACAAGACACTAGTGAGGCCCCACCTAGAGTACAGTGTACAATTCTGGAAACCTTACCTATGTATGGACATAGACAGGGTAGAGAGGGTTCAGAGGAGATCAACAAAGATGGTACATGGATTGCATCACAAGTACTATGAGGACAGGTTGAAGGCCTTGAATATGTACTCCCTGGAGGAGGGGAGGGAGAGAGGAGATATGATAGAGGCATACAAGAATCTTACAGTGAGGAACAGGGTGCAGCAATACACTATTTTGCAGTTAAAAAGATGTTCCAGGACTAGAGGGCATGGGATAAAATTATAGGAAGGGTGATTCAGAGGAAACGTGAGGAAAACGTTCTTCACAGAACAGGTGGTGGACAAGTGGAACACCCTGATAGCGGAAGTAGTGGGGGCTGAAACAATCACAGGATTTAAGAATTCAAGGGATAGACATAAGGGAATTCTGGAGGTCAGGGGTAAGGGGCAGCAGACTTCTAGGAAAACATAAAGTGAACTTTCAAGCTCAAATGGGCAGACTGGGTGGGCCGTAGGCCGTTATCTGTTGACAGCATCTATGTATCTATGTGGCAGTATCTCTGCCCTTATACAAGCGTTGTTATAGCTGTTTTTTTACTGTATCATGCTGTTTCTCCAATGTTGCCATGTATGTATACTGTATGTTTTGTGCTCTCCCGGGTCGTTCCTGAAAATAGGCATACTACTTGTCTAGTGTACCCGGTAAACAAAAGCTAAATAAATAAATAAATGTATTTTTATTGGTAATAATAAAATGCTACTTGTGATTTGTATAACTTCTCCTGGTCTGCCTGTGCTTCCTGACATGACAGATATCATATCTGAGGACCTTAAAGTGAGTGGCAGAGTACAGTAGTTTGACAAAGCAGTTGGTAGGGCTAGTGAGATGCTGGGGTACATATGGAGGGTACCTCCAACAGAAGGAGAGAAGAGGTGTTGTTACTGTATCACTTGCTGGTGAGACCCAACGTGTAGTACTATGTCCAGTTTTGAAGGCTGCACAAGAAAAAGGATATAGACAAGGTAGAGGAAGTCCAGACGAGGGCAACAAAAATGGTGCTGGGGTTGCATGAGAAGCCCTATGAGGAAAGATTGAGATCTCAACATGTGCACCTTGGAAGAGAAGCAATTGAAAGGTGAATCGATAGGAAATAAAATACCTCACAGGGGTGAAAATGGTGCAGGAAGGAGTCTCTTTCAAAGGAGAAAATGCATCAGGACCAGGGGGTATGAAATAAAGCTAGAGGGGGAAAGCTTAAGAGAGATGTGAAGAAATGTTTCTTGAATGAAAGGGTGATAGACAACTGGAACAGACTGTCAGCCAAAGTGGTGGAGGCAAAAACAGTGGGGGGCTTCAAGAATGTATAGGATAGACACAGGAGTATATTAGAGAATAGGCAGGGAGGATGAAGGGTCTCCAGGGACCAGTTAGGGTGTATGAAACAGATTAGATAGGCAACATCTAGGCAAACTGGGTGGGCAAGCAGGCCTTTTCTGATGACAAATGCTGTGTTTCTATGTTTCTTTGAATTGAAGGCATTATTGCAATCCAAATACAGAATATCCAGCACATGGCCTTTTCCAGCACCTAAGGCATAGAGTCATATTTATTTAACAGAACCTCCCCTTAAATATCTTTGCAGCATCTGTAGGTCTCATTCATTTGCTATTAAACCACCATTCATTTGAAACTTTCTACCATATTATGTTAAGGTTGTTCAATCGTTTGCCACTTTTTAAGATGCATGCCTATAATTGGAAGGCAGTTGTAGCCATAGATACATTCAGATATTTCCAGCTATTTCATAAGATTCTGTCTGGTGGCCCATAGTGGTACTGCATGCAGACCAGCAGGCAGAGAATTTCTCTAGAGCTATCACAGAGATTTCAGAATATATCTGACCATGTCTGTGGCTGCTACTGTAAGTCTGGGATTTAGTGGGGCAGTAGGCAACACTCACCATGCCCCACACTGACAGCTACTTAAGCATGGGTGCCCAAAGTTACTTATATTAGACAACACACAGACTTTTGTGCTTCCTTTTGGGCTCCTTACTTAGAAACATAGAAACATAAACTTTGATGGCAGATAAGGACCGCTAGGCTCATCTAGTCTGCCCATTTCCCTACCTACAGGATAGGCCGCAGATCCTAGTTAACCAACAGCCTATTTCTTCCTACTCCCCACAAGAATTGCCTTATGTCTGTCCCATGCATTCTTGAATTCTCCCACAGTTTTAGACCCCACAACCTCCTCAGGAAGGCTGTTCCATGCATCCACTACCCTCTCTGTGAAATAATAATTCCACACATTGCCCCTGAACCGCCCTCCTTCTATCTTTAAATTGTGTCCCCTTGTTCTTGCAAGTCTCTTTTTCTGAAAGATGCTACCCTCTTGGACTTTGTTGATTCCACTGAGGTACTTAAAAGTTTCTATCATGTCCCCCTCTCCTTCTTTCCTCAAGGGTATACATATTAAGCTTCTTTAGTCTCTCCTCACATGGCTTCTCTTGCAGACCCTGCACCATTTTAGTTGCCCTCCTCTGGACTGCCTCTATCCTGTCTATGTCCTTGTGGAGATGGGGTCTCCAGAACTGGACACAGTACTCCAGATGGGGTCTCACCAACTGTCTGTACAGAGGGATAACAACTTCCTGTTTTCTGCTGCTGATGCCTCTCCCTATACATCCCAGTATACCCCCAGCCCTCCTTACTGCCTTCTCATATTGCTTGCTAACCTTAAGGTCATCTGATATGATTACCCCCAGGTCCCTTTCCTTTTTTGTTGTTGTTACTACCTCCCACCCATTGTGTATTCTTCCCCTGGGTTCTTGTTTCCCCGGTGCATTATTTTGCACTTCTTTGCATTGATTCCTAGCTGCCATACTTCTGACCATTCCTCCAACCTTGCCAAGTCCCTTTTCATCCTTTCCATGCCTCTTTGTGTATCAACCCTGTTGCAGATCTTTGTGTCATCTGCAAAAAGGCATACTTTTCCTTCCAGTCCCTCTGCAATGTCACTGATGAAGACATTAAAAAGGACTGGACCCAATACTGAACCCTGTGGTACCCCACTAGTAACCCCCCTTTCTTCAGAGTGGACTCCATTTACAATTACCTTCTGTGTCCTGTTGTCCAGCCAATGTTTTACCCAGGCTACCACCCTGGGTCCCACTCCCAGGCTGGTTAATTTGACTATTAATCTTTTGTGTGGGACTGTGTCAAATGCCTTGCTAAAGTCTAGGTAGGCCATGTCCACAGCCCTCCCTGGTCTACTACTTTGGTCACCCAGTCAAGAAATCTATTAGATTCGTCTGACATGACCTTCCCACTGTGAACCCATGCTGCCTTGGGTCCTGTGCTCCACTGGCCTCTAGGTACTCAACTATTCTTTCCTTCAGAAGTGACTCCATCACTTTCCCTACCACAGAGGTCAGACTGACAGGTCTGTAGTTTCCTGCCTCTGTCTTGGTCCCACTTTTGTGAAGGGGAATCACATCCACCTTCCTCCAGTCCTCGGGTACCACACCATCCTCCCATGATTTATTAAAAAGAGTAGCCAGTGGTTTCACTAGTTCCTCCTTAATACTTTTAGAATTCTGGGGTGAATTCCATCAGGACCCATTGCTTTGTCCACCTTCAGTTTTAGGAGTTCTTGCAGAACCCTTTCTTCTGTGAAAGGACTGGGATCGACCCCTATCAAGAGTGCTTCTGTTAATTGGATTAGGCACTTCCCTCCTCTTTTTGTGAATACTGAGCAGAAATATTCGTTCAGTATTCCTGCTTTCACTGTTCCCTCTCTGCCCACCCACACGTTCATTCTATTCAGCCTCACCTCCTCCCTTTGTCTTTCTACGCTCGCTGATGTACCTATAAAAGGTTTTATCCCCCTTCTTAACTGAGTTGGCTATCTTTTCCTCAGTTTGGGCCTTTGCTATTCTGACTTCCCTCCCTGCTTCCTTCTGCCTTAACTGGTACAGCTCTCTGTCCTGCTCCTTCTGTGTTTCCTTATACTTCCAGAATGCTATCTTTTTCTTCCTGACTTTCACAGCCACCTCTTTTGAGAACCATAGTGGCTTTTTCTTTCATTTTGATTAGTTTATTTGCTTCACACAAAGGCATGTTGCCTCTGTGATGGCAGTTTTGATAATTCCCCATTGTTGCTTCACACCTCCTTCTAGCCTGTTTTTCTGCCAACTCAAACCAGGCAGCTATTTACTCACTCACACTCACATACACACAATAACAATACAATAAGTACAGCAAGCCAAAGCTTTATTATAACAAAATATAATACAAAAGGTTATACATCACCGATTCAATAAAGCATCATCCAAGCCCTCTTCCAATGGCTGGGAAGCCCCCTTGTCAGCCTGGCTAGGAGTCTCTCGAACCGGGAACTGGCCCCACAGCGATGCGTCCACCCTGCAGGAGAGGCTTCAAACCAGGCATTGAGAAAGCTACATTTATATCTTATTCTATGCTAAAAATAATCTTGCAGCCCTCATAGTGTTGTTTTCCACATTCTAGAAGCTGGCGGGCTCCCAGGATCGCAAATTCACACCACAAGGACTGCTCAGAATTCCTACACCTGCTAGGTCACTGTGCTCCAAACACTGGCGGGTGCCTAGAACACTATGAGCTAAGCAGGAGTTTAAACAAAACTACAAAAACAGGTTGCCTGATAATGTACGACCTCCAAGTCAGCAAAATACACTGTCTGAAGCAAAACATAATAATGAGGCTATCTAAAGAGCAAAACACCAATTAAATGAAGCAGCATGTAAAATGGAGTCCACAATACAAAATGGAGTATAAAATGACATACATTACATGAAATAGCATACAAAATGGAGTGACAATAATCAACATATTATACTATCACTACATTCGGTCCTTTGATTATTGTGAATACAATTTGTATGATATTGGTACCATAGCAAAATTACTACGACTATAACATGATAAGTAACAAGTCCAAATAAGCAAGATAATTGTCACTACAGCAATGATTATGATAGGATGTATCAGAATATTTAACACTTTTGTAGCTGATGGAGACCATCCTGTAAAAATATCCCACCAATAATGAGTAGTCTCTTGTTGAATCTTGGAACTTAACTCAATCATTTTATTTTTAACTATCGTAGTTTGCACCTGACTTTGCACTAATGATTTATTTCTTATTGCCAAATGAGCCTGCATTACATCTGTTTCCTGAATTATCTGTTTAATTTTATTTAATGAGATACTCAATCTTGATTGATCTAAAATATTGGCTGCCAATACAAAATAAGCTTCTGCTCATTATCAGGGACCTGTGCATTTTACTGGTGGATGACATTACAATCCAATGATTACTAGGAATCCATGATTTGAACACGTCCTCCACACATATTCATTATTACTCATTAAATCACTCTGGGCCTTATTTCTTTGCATTATAGAATACATATGTCACATTGTGCATTCTGTCCAATCAATAAATCGCGAATATTTTCTGCTACTCCCATTCCCCATACCTGTGAAGCATTAAATAACTGCAAGAACTCAAAATCATAATTCAAAGTTAATCTTTGTGATAAGAAAACAGTTGGCATCCATTGAGCTTGTAAGTTAATTAAGCTAAATACATCAATTCCTACTGCCTGAAGCCTGTTAGTCAGTGTTTCTATATCCACACTATTTAAAATTCCCATGCCTGCCCCTGCTCCACCTAATAGCGTATCATACCAAGCTCTTTTATATTTGCATTTTCTACTAAACATAAATGTTATGTTAAAATGGATTACATTTTCTAATACCGCTTCGCTACTGATGTACATGTGGATGGAACCTTAACTATACTATCATTGCTAATTACAGGATGATTTTTCAACACTGTAATGTGATCTGCCCAAGTAGTTCTATTAGTTATTGCAGTAGCATTCATGCAAAATAACATGTCTATGTCAATCAAGTAATACTTGCATTGAAAATGTCTGTTTGATTCATGCAGCAATCAAGTCTATGTTGTACAGTCACCATGCAACCATTCGGTAAGTTGCAGCATTTAATAGCAGTCTTATTCTGCAAACAGATTTCATCTGTTTCGTAGGCATATTGTCCTGAGCCACCAGTTGTCATACAGAGATTGACCCCCGTGTGAAAATGTCATGTTCAGTACCACACACTTCTGTCCGGATGGGCAGCTAAAGTTCCCCTGGGTTCTATCTTTGGTATCATTTTTCCAACTCCAGGTTCCTTTACAACCAGTGTCATTACAGTTAACCCTTTGAATCCTTCCTCCAGGGGTAACTAGCTCTGCCAAATGGACCATAAGACACACCAGCATTCCTTTTAAAATCCATTGCTGGACCTAGAAAGACACAAATTTCATTTTTCTAAAGATAACATTTATGTGCAGGCACGTATTCCCATTTTTCTTTCCCTGATCTGATAATTAACACTGTGTTGTTCTCGTCCGGTGGCTATCACCTCAGCTGGTTCAGGAGGGCCATTTGGGTTTGTAACCCATATTTTGGCACCATTGTTAAAACCTCCTGTAGATCTAAAACCTTTATCCCCCTTACTGTTAAGAGTGTAGGGCTTGTCCTTTATAGGGTCACTTTGTTAACTGGAATAATTAACAATTGAGCCACTCTGTCATACTGTTGAATTAACAGATTGTGTTCTCTACTATTCAACAAATTACTTTCACTTCTCCTTGGTAATCACAATCAATCACCCCTCCCAAAATTTGTATTCCTTGAGGGCTAGTTCTGATTTAGGTGCTATCCAACCAAATGTCTCAGTGGAATTTGTAATGCTTCATGCAAATTCTCTTTCCATTTTCGTAGGCTCTCCCCCAATTGTCCTTTCACAATATGAGGATTGGTCTTTGTTGCCCATGTTGGCATATAGGACACTGAGCAATAACAGTTTTAACCAAATCCAATGTTAGGGTACACCCTACTATATGCCCACCTGTAAGTGGCTTTCTCTCCCAAATGTCCACATTTTGATGTTGCCCATTTTGTCAGCCCTGATAACTGCTGACTTTGAGTTTCTTCAATATCCACTGGAAGAATCTTAGCTTTTTCATCTGCAATAGAATTATACCATCGTTCTAGTGTATCTGAAGCACAATGAGCATCAACATGAAATACAGTGGTCTGAGTATTTTGCACCATAGTCCATATTTCCTGCCACAGTTCTTTTCCCCATATTTCTTTCGAATAAATTTTCCACTCATCCTTAGCCCAAGTGGGCAGCCAGGTTGTTAAACCATTGGCTACAGACCATGAATCAGTATAAATATGACATGTACCTTGCAATCTTTGTGGGTATTACACTGGAAGGGAGGAAGGGTAGCTTACCCCTTCCCTCCAAGCTCCTACTGGTGGAAGACACAGCTCGAGGTGCAAGAGACAGCTCGAATACTGTAGCAATAAAAAGGTTAGCTGTGAAACACAGACAAACAACAAAAACAAACACACATCAGTTTAAAATAAAACAAGATTATTTCCATAGGATAAAAGAAGCCAAGCGTCCCTGGGTTCCCTTTATCCTAAGCATGACAAAATGTCCAGATTGATGGTAATACCGTACGTACGTATCTCTGTAGATGGTAAACTCAAAACAGCTGTAATAGTCCTTTTTCAAAATTGTAAAGTTTGTTCCTCTTCACTTAGAATACTAGTTTTGCAATAAAAGTCAAATTACATGGTTCCTCTTGGTGAGCTTTCATGAAAACATACATTTTGTGTGAAAAGTTGTGCTTTAGGCATGGAATACACATCAAGTTTGAACTGGTAGTAACATAAAATGTTGAAACACAAGAAGGTCAAATAACGTGCAAAAGGTCACAGTGTGCATGCAAGGGTCATTCAAACCCAGCCATTCCTGTAGTGTCTCTTGAACACCACCAATATTAAATATCTTTAAATACTGCTGGCCAAGACAGTACGCACACATACACATACACAAAAAGAAATACTTAACACAAAATAAGACTGACATTGTTTCACACCAATTTGCTGAGGTAATGCCTATAGTTCCATTAGAAAACTGTACGTGGTTTAGATATATGTGCTGCCTCCTGCCTGTCTTGTAATACTGACAATTTTAAACCAACACATTTATACATATTGCCATGCCAAATCTTTCCAGAACAAAACACTTTTTAAACACATCATCTGTAAGTGAACACACCTCAGTATAACATGATTACACCTTTTGGCACATAACTAAAATATGGCACTCTGCCATTTTGCAAAAGTTTCTGGTTTTAACTAGAAGTATGATAAAGCCATTTATAGCTGTTAACACATTACATTTTCACCTAGCAGTGGCTTGGACGTTGCTTGCAAACTACAACTCTTTCTGCACATTTGCAATCTATATGACTACATAATTCTTCACCATCAACACTACCTGCTCCACCAAACAAAAGTTCTTCACTGACCCTATCTAGGCAGCACAAATGTTCCATTACAAATAAAGCCAATTAAAACAGTCAGCTATGAGGCAAAGAAGCTTCTTCTTCCTTTTTTTTTTTCTGTAACATGTTGTGCACTGAAGGCAGTCAATCCTATCTTGCAACCTTGACAAAAGAACATAATTACAGAACACAGATATAAGCTAGAAAATATGCATGAGAAAGACGGAGCATTACCTTGTTTAGTATACGTATTACAGAAATAAAACAGACAGACATAAAACAACTTTGAATAAAAAAAATTCAGACTTACCCGGTGCCAAGGTATTTTTCTTCTTCTTTTCCGATACACTAGTCTAAGTAAGAAAACTGACTGCAGGACCTTCGTGATAATTTCCAAACGCTGCAGCTATTAACTCTTTCAAAGGTTTTAACCCTTTCAAAGGTTTTCTTTTGGCCATTTTCAAAGGTTTTAACCCTTTCAAAGGTTTTCTTTTGGCCATTTTAGTAACCTGCCAAACCAAGTCTTTTTCCAGAGCTCTGGTTTGCAGTTTAAAAACAAAACAAACAAAAATCTCTAACAGTACTAGGTTGAGATAACTTGAAATTGATACAGAAAAACTTGAAACTACACAGATAGGCAACATGGGGGGGATTTTCAAATCATCCGTCTGTAGTCACCTACTGTGCGTACATCCACAGTAGTTTATTTTTCTTCTTCTAGATGTTGCTTATCTAACTTTACTTAACCAGCCGCTGCTTTTCTCCTAAAAGCAGCCTGAACTGTGAAAGCCATCATTGGCTCTAACAGTATATACTTGCAGCAAGCACAAATTACAAGTACAAAGGGCAGTTGCCCTTGCTTGTTTGAGCCTTAATACACCTTTAAAAAAAGAACTCATCCTTTTTCCTAAAAATAGACATTTTATTTTCGAATCCTGCCGACTACGCCAAAAATGTTCTGCCAACTCAAACCAGGCAGCTATTTACTCACTCACACTCACATACACACAATAACAATACAATAAGTACAGCAAGCCAAAGCTTTATTATAACAAAATATAATACAAAAGGTCATACATCACCGATTCAATAAAGCATCATCCAAGCCCTCTTCCAATGGCTGGGAAGCCCCCTTGTCAGCCTGGCTAGGAGTCTCTCGAACCAGGAACTGGCCCCACAGTGATGCGTCCACCCTGCAGGAGAGGCTTCAAACCAGGCATTGAGAAAGCTACATTTATATCTTATTCTATGCTAAAATAATCGTGCAGCCCTCATAGTGTTGTTTTCCCACATTCTAGAAGCTGGCGGGCTCCCAGGATGCGAATTCACACCACAAGGACTGCTCAGAATTCCCTACACCTGCTAGGTCACTGTGCTCCAAACACTGGCCGGGTGCCTAGAACACTATGAGCTAAGCAGGAGTTTAAACAAAACTACAAAAACAGGTTGCCTGATAATATGCGACCTTCAAGTCAGCAAAATACACTGCCTGAAGCAAAACATAATAATGAGGCTATCTAAAGAGCAAAACACCAATTAAATGAAGCAGCATGTAAAATGGAGTCACACAATACAAAATGGAGTATAAAATGACATACATTACATGAAATAGCATACAAAATGGAGTGACAATAATCAACATATTATACTATCACTACACCTGTTTGCTAGTGCTTTTCTGAGGCACTGTCCCATCTTGCCAAAGTCAGCCCTCCTAAAGTCCAGTACCCTCACTTTTGTATGGCTTGACTCTGTAGCTGAGTTTAACGTGAACCACACTGTTTGATGGTCACTTGTCCCCAGATGGCAACCCACTTCTAGATCTGAGATCCTCTCACTGCCCCCGTTTGAGAGTATGAGGTCTAAGATTACTCCCTCACAAGTGGGTTTCAAAACTAGCTGTCTAATGCCTGCCACCTGCAGGGCATCAAGAATGGCCCTGCTCTTGGATGTGGCTGCAGCAAATGTGCTCCAGTTAACATCTGGCATATTCAGGTCTCCCATCAACAGTATCTCCCCTTTCTCTGCCATTCTAAGAATGCCTTCTATCATATCCTTGTCCATTCCTTCCCCCTGACATGGGGGTCTGTACACAACCCCTGTGCGGATTTTGGTGCCCTTTCCAGTCTCCAAGGTGACCCACGGTGCCTCCTCTCCTCCCTGTTTACTCTTTTGTTCAGTTGCTTTTATCCCTTCCTTTACATAGAGAGCTACTCCTCCCCCTCTTCTCCCCTGCCTTTCTCTCCTGTAGGTTATGTACTTAGCCGAGTCTGTACAAAGGAAGGCAATAAAACTCATTATGTCCGAATAGTTTAAATGCTCTAAAGTTGTACTATTTACAAACCTGCAGGATTAGGGGGTATTTACTTATGTTTTGTAATATTCTGAGAGACCCTCACCTTACTAAGGAATGCAGTATTGCATGGGCAACCAAACCAGATGGCCTTAGATGCCACAATAAACAAACACAAGTCTCAAAGGTTAATACTAACAAAAGAAGTAACTTCTCTACCATTAGAGCATGTAGACTGTGATTCCTCACCTTCTTATTTGGTCAACATTGGTTCCTTTGAGTTGTTCAAAATGCCTTGGATAAATATTTAATTGGCATCAGGACCCAACATACCCCCCACACGTGCGGGGAAGGTGGTCTCAGTGAGCACTGGCCTTCTTCCACCTTTATCAACCGAGTAATACCAGGTAAAGTTTATTTATTTTTTTAATTGAAATCTTAGAAGTCACTAACTGATCTAGAAGCTCTTTAAATAGGTTCCACATCAAGTAAGTTACAAAGAAGTATAGATTATGCTGCCAGTTGACTGCTAGCAACATTTACAAAGAATGAAAGTGATAAGGCAGTACCATTAAGCAATCTAGTCTTGATATGGCAAAGTACTGGGCAACATACATTTACAGACAACTGTGGCACACATAAGATGGCCACATACAGTGAACACCCAACTGTGGACTTTAGTGGCACACATGGGGGTGGGGAAAGTAGGGAGGGATGTAAATAAGGAAAGGATGAGAAACCCACATGTCTTGGCGAGTAGTGGATTGTTAGGTTTAGGCTTCAGCTAGTAGAACCAAGATGGGGGAAGGGGAGAGAAATCAGCCCAGGAGCCCTTGTTGGCAGGTGGGACAGTGAGGGGAAGTAGGAAATCAGACTGGGGGCCTTGTCGAGGTAGGTAGGGTAGAAGAGAGGGGAAGAAGAAAGGGAGTGACTGGGGATGGTGGCGGAGGGTGGGGTGTCAGGGGGATTAAAGAGGGAGGCAGAGGTAGCAGAGGAGTAAAGATTAGACAGTAAGGTGTGGACAAGTGGGGGGTGTAGAGGGAGATGGGAAGGGGAGAGGTGGAGATAGTAGGGGCAGGAGGATGTAGAGGAGAGGAAGGGGTGAGCAGGAGTGAGCACAGAGGAGGTACAGAGAGTAGGCAGAAACCGGGACAGAGATGTATGAGGGAGATGGGAGTTGGGTAGGAGAGAAAAAAAGTGAGAAAAGATAGTGGGGCTCATGGAGGATGAAGCGCAACAAGTCAGTGAGGAGGGGACCTTAAGTGCTAGGTTCAGGATATTGGAAGGTTAGTGGAAGCAGTCACAGCTGGCATTAGCAACTAGATGTTGCCACAACTTGTTCTTAAATGAACCCAGAGTAGCAGTTGCAGTTACTTAATTACTGAGGGAGTTGAACCAGAGCAGAGCTTGGTGGGCAAATGACCTTTGGTTTAGGGAAGACAATGGGGGATCCTAAAGAACTGACACTCTGCACTTCTAGTTTGTCTTTGAGTGTTAGAGGAGGAGAGGAGCTTCAATACCCCCGGTGGCAGTAGTCCGAAGCTAACTTTTTTGGCTAATAGACATGTTTGGTACATGAGCCTGTGCTTTAGCTATAGCCAATTACTGTAGCTTGGGAGTACAGGTTGCAAGTGTGGGTCATGCGCCCAGCACCAGTAAGGAGAAGGCAGGCTTTGTTTAAAGCTATCTTGATTTGGCTGAGGGCAATGTTAGTGGCTGATCCATAAATGACCAGGCAATAGTCAACTAGTGAAATAACCGAGCTATGGATGGCAAGGTTAAGGGCCTCTATGGTTAGGCAGTGCTTATGTCTATAGAGTAACCCAAGGTGAGAACTAACTGATTTGGCAACATTGTCTATATGTGGAGTAAAAGGCAAGGAATTGTCAATAGTGACCCCCAGACACTTAAACTGAGGGATGAGCTCCAATTGGGAGCCCATGGCATTACTGATTGGCAGAAGACACCAGGAGAAAGGATTACTGTGTGACTGGACTTCTCTACTGGGACTATATATGCCATTCTGGCAAAGTTTGGTTCCTCTATGGAGGCATCTGCAGTGGAGACCAAGGAGGATGCTGGAAACCTCCACAAAGGAGACCCACAGGAGGGTGGCAGGGGACCCCACAGGGGAAGGAAACAACTCCTGGTGGAGGACTCCATCGTTAGGAAGGTAGAACTGGGGGAGGAAGGGGAGAGGGAGGTAAGGTGCCTGCCTAGCGCCATGGCTTGGAGGGACAGGGAGCGAATCCTCAGAATTGCTGGAGCAGCTGCACAGGGGAGGGAGCTGGATGTCATTTTCCACCTAGGGACAAATGACCTGGCTGAGAAAGGGATTAGAGAAGTGCAGGAAGAGTTTGTGGAATTTGGGAGGGGCCTTAGACAAGTAGCATGCATGGTAACCTTCTCGTAGGTACCGCCCATCTATGGCGTAGGAGAGGCTAGGGTGTTCCGCACCATGTGATTCAATCAGTGGTTGAAAAACTGGTATGGAGCTCAGGGATTTGGCTTCACTGGGGACTGGGAGTCTACCTGGAGTGATGCAAGCCTATACTGGCATGATGGGTTGCATCTGTCCAGGAGGGGAACCAGGATCCTAGGTGATAGGTTTAAATGCTTCATTGGCAAGCATTTAAACTAGCCAAGGGGGGAGGCACTGGAAAGGAGGAGGGAAATCCTAGCCTCCCCAAAAAAAATCACGGTAGTAAGTGTGTTAAACACCAACATAGAGGTGTCGATAGGGAGAAGGGCAGGGGTAAATGGAGAAAGTGACAAAGGCAAGAAGGACAGGGATGGGGCAAAAAGGAGTAAGGCCATCAGGAAATGGAGGGTAATGAGTACCGATGCCCGTAGTCTGGCCAACAAGCTCTCTGAGCTGGTGGCCTTGATGGAAGAGGGATGCCTGGATATTGTAACAGTCACAGAAACATGGTGCACAGAGATCCATGACTGGGATGTTAACATACCAGGGTACATAACCTACAGGAGAGACAGGCAGGGGAGAAGAGGGGAAGGAGTAGCTCTCTATGTAAAGGAAGGGATAAAAGCAACTGAACAAAATAGTAAACAGGGAGGAGAGGAGGCACTGTGGGTCACCTTGGAGACTGGAAAGGGCACCACAATCCGCACAGGGGTTGTGTACAGACCCCATGTCAGGAGGAGGGAATGGACAAGGATATGATAGAAGGCATTCTTAGAATGGCAGAGAAAGGGGAGATACTGTTGATGGGAGACCTGAATATGCCAGATGTTGACTGGAGCACATTTACTGCAGCCACATCAAAGAGCAGGGCCATTCTTGATGCCCTGCAGGTGGCAGGCCTCAGACAGCTAGTTTCGGAACTCACTCATGAGGGAGCAATCTTAGACCTCGTACTCTCAAACGGGGCAGTGAGAGGATCTCACATCTAGAAGTGGGTTGCCATCTGGGAACTAGTGACCATCAAACAGTGTGGTTCACGTTAAACTCAGCTACAGAGTCAAGCCATACAAAAAGTGAGGGTACTGGACTTCAGGAGGGCTGACTTTGGCAAGATGGGAGAGTGCCTCAGAAAAGCACTAGCAAACAGGCTAGAAGGAGGTGTGGAGCAACAATGGGGAATTATCAAAACTGCCATCCCAGAGGCAACAAGTCTTTGTGTGAAGCAAATAAACTAATCAAAATGAAAGAAAAAGCCATTATGGTTCTCAAAAGAGGTTGCTGTGAAAGTCAGGAAGAAAAAGATAGCATTCTGGAAGTATAAGGAAACACAGAAAGAGCAGGACAGAGAGCTGTACCAGTTAAGGCAGAAGGGAGCAGGGAGGGAAGTCAGAATAGCAAAGGCCCAAACTGAGGAAAAGATAGCCAACTCAGTTAAGAAGGGGGATAAAACCTTTATAGGTACATCAGTGAGAGAAAGACAAAGGGAGGATAGTGAGGCTGAATAGAATGAAGCGGTGGTGTGCAGAGTGGGAAAGTGAAAAACAGGGATATTGAACGAATATTTCTGCTCAGTATTCACCAAAGAGGAGGGGAAGTGCCTAACTCAATTAACAGAAGCACCTTGATAGGGGGGTCGATCCCAGTCCTTTACAGAAGAAAGGGTTCTGCGAGAACTCCTAAAACTGAAGGTGGACAAAGTAATGGGGCCTGATGGAATTCACCCTGAATTCTAAAAGAATTAAGGGGGAAAGAGTGAAACCACTGGCAACTCTTTTTTTAATAAATCATGGAGGATGGTGTGGTACCGCGAGGACTGGAGGAAGGCTTGGATTTTGATTCCCTTCACACAAAGTGGGACCAAGACAGAGGCAGGAAACTACAGACCTGTCAGTCTGACCTCTGTGGTAGGGAAAGTGATGGAGTCACTTGAAAGAAAGAATAGTTGAGTACCTAGAGGATAGTGGGGCACAGGACCCAAGGCAGCATGGGTTCACAGCGGGAAGGTCATGTCAGACTAATCTAATAGATTTCTTTGACTGGGTGACCAAAGTAGTAGACTAGGGAGGGGCTGTGGACATGGCCTGCCTAGACTTTAGCAAGGCATTTGACACAGTCCCACACAAAGATTAATAGTCAAATTAACCAGCCTGGGAGTGGGTCCCAGGGTGGTAGCCTGAAAACACTGGCTGGACAACAGGATACAGAAGGTAATTGTAAATGGAGTCCACTTGAAGAAAGAGGGTTACTAGTGGGGTACTGCAGGGTTATATTGGGTCCAGTCATTTTAATGTCTCATAAGTGACATTGCAGAGGGACTGAAGGAAAATATGCCTTTTGCAGATGACACAAAGATCTGCAACAGGGTTGATACACAAGGAGGCGTGGAAAGGATGAAAAGGGACTTGGCAAGGTTGGAGGAATGTGTCAGAAGTATGGCAGCTAGGATTCAATGCAAAGAAGTGCAAAATAATGCACCTGGGAAACAAGAACCCAGGGGAAGAATACACAATGGAGGGGTAGTAACAACAACAAAAAAGGAAAGGGACCTGGGGTAATCATATCAGATGACCTTAAGGTTAGCAAGCAATGTGAGAAGGCAGTAGGGAGGGCTGGGGTATACTGGGATGCATAGGGAGAGGCATCAGCAGCAGAAAACAGGAAGTTGTTATCCCTCTGTACAGACAGTTGGTGAGACCCCATCTGGAGTACTGTGTCCAGTTCTGGAGACCCCATCTCCGCAAGGACATAGACAGGATAGAGGCAGTCCAGAGGAGGGCAACTAAAATGGTGCAGGGTCTGCAAGAGAAGCCATGAGGAGAGACTAAAGGAGCTTAAAATGTATACACCCTGAGGAAAGAAGGGAGGGGGACATGATAGAAACTTTTAAGTACCTCAGTGGAATCAGCAAAGTCCAAGAGGGTAGCATCTTTCAGAAAAAGAGACTTGCAAGAACAAAGGGACACAATTTAAAGATAGAGGGGGTGTTCAGGGGCAATTTGAGGAAGTATTATTTCCACAGAGAGGGTAGTGGATGCATGGAACAGCCTTCCTGAGGAGGTTGTGGGGTCTAAAACTGTGGGAGAATTCAAGAATGCATGGGACAGACATAAGGCAATTCTTGTGGGGGCTAGGAAGAAATAGGCTGTTGGTTAACTAGGATTTGCAGCCTATCCTGTAGGTAGGGAAATGGGCAGACTAGATGAGCCAAGCGGCCCTTATCTGCCGTCAAAGTCTATGTTTCTATGTTTCTGTTTTTAAGGAGATAAGTCTTGTGCTTATTTTGAGGACTGGAGAATAACATCATTTTGGTCTTTAATTTAATTGGCATCAGGACCTAACATACCCCCTGCAGGCGTGTCCTTTGGATGCTCATTTTTTTGCTGTCAGTGCAGTGACAGCTCCACTCACCCCGGCCTGTCACCCATTGCCTCTGCTTTGTTTTCCAGCCACTGCTCGTTCCTACATTTTGTGGGCTTCTACTCTGCTCCCTTGCTGTTGGTGCTGCATCAGTTGTCCTGTCTGTGGCCTGGTTCTCCTTCCCATATTCCCTTCCTTTATAGGCCCGACTTCCTGGTGCTGCATCTGTTGTGCTCCTAGTCCAGGCAGCCTCTTGCTGCTCCTTTTTGACATGTCCCACCAGCTTCTCTAGCCCTGCACCACTTTTGGGGGGAGTCACCACTTGGTAGTTATGCTGCTCTGCCATATTGTCCTGTGGCTGGCCCCAACCATTTCTCTGCTAGACTGCATCCACCTACAGAAGTCCCCCTGGTTCCCTGGAAGCAAGTAACAGCAGTTCTCAGATCCCAACATCTGATCTCAGATCCCCAAAATCTGACTGAGGATCTCAAATCTTAATTTGGTTGGAAAGAGCTCAGATTCAGAGATGGATAGGAGGACTATCTGTCAGTGGACCCTCAGATACCAAAAAGCACTATTCAAAAATCACTACTATCAGAAGTCCCAAAAAAAGGAAAAAAAGCTTCATGGTCAGTTTTAAATTACTTGCTCAAGAAAAGAAGCAGTATTCCAGCAAAGAAACACTTTTCAGAGGGTATGACTTTAAAGAAACTGTTTTCAGAGGGAATTTTGACTGTTTTGTGAAGAGGATCTTCAGAAGCAAAAGCCATGCCCTTCTGCATTATACTACATACCTCCTCAGAAATTATATTTATAGTATAGTATTGGGCCCCCTCCCTAAAAGCCTGGCCTCAGGGTAGGCAGGTAGAATTCCACCAACAGGGGCAGCAGCATGCCCTGGCACTACCCCCCAAGGAGAGGAACCACAGAGGCTACCCACAGGGCAGGGCAACTGTCCATAAAAGAAGAGTAAGAGGTTGAAAAAGAGTTACAGCTGAGGGCTCTCCCTCACTCTCTCCCTTCAGATGAAGATTTACCACCCTCACACCCTCATAAAAGCAGGATTTTGGGATGACCAGGCTAGTACAGGGAACACTTTGCATCCATCTGGTGATTGCACTAGGGTCAAAGTGGAATTATCCCATTTTTCCCTCAGAGAGTTTCTTCCTGGGTTTTTCACCTCCTCCAAAAGGCTGTTTGAGAGTAAGGTAGTTCCATCTGTCACAGTCACTTGTAAGGTTTAGGAATCTCCCAGTAAGATAAGACAACAAGAAGAGGAAGAGAGTCCGTTTTCTCTGAAGGATTCCTCTCCCCAGTGGGATAAGTTGGTGGGACCACAGGACTTGGTTCCCAGTTCAGGAGGATTTATTTTATTTTTATTTAGTTTTTGTTTACTGGGTAGGTTCACTAGCCAGAAAGACTATTTTCAGGCACGACCCGGGAGAGTACAGAGACAAACTTCAAAGAGACATCATAGTACATAGTACAAGTTACATGTAGATGTTTGAACATAACAGCAGCAATGTGACAAAGAAATTGTGGTAGAAAACCAAATTAAGCATACAAGTTTACATAAGACAAATACAATCAGGTTAAGTTAAGAATTGAGGCAGTGAGACCAAATACAGCATTATAATTTACATAAGACAATACAATTAGGTCAAATTAAAGTGACCAGACACTGTGCAAACAAATAAGGGGTAAAGTGCTGTGAAAGCGATAGCTGTCAAGCAGAGATAGATGAAGGGAGGAGCCAGGGAGAGAGTGGAGAAAACAAATACGATAACCCGGAAGGGAGAAAGCAAAATGGAAGATGAAATGTAAGAAATAAGGAAGTGAAATTGAGAGGAAGTGTTCCACATTGGAGTGGACCCCTGGCTCCCAGGTGATGACTGAGAGGAGGGTGGGCTCAAGGAGTAAGGACTAGGGTGGTTTGAAGCAGAAGCATCTGTAGGCGGAGAAGAGATAGTGTTGAAGTGCTTTCTTAAAGGAGATATGGGATGCAGATTGGTGTAGCGTTAGAGGGAGTGAGTTCTAGTAATAGGGCACATGACAGTTACAGCCAACCTCACCAGGTTTGCCTGCAGTTGCAGTGCCACCAGACGAAGGTAGGATATTTTTCACCAGGCCAATTTACCCCCTACTCTCTGAGGTTTGGGTTCCAACTCAAGGAGTTACATCATCCCTTATGTCCTCACAAGGTTATGGCCTTTAGCAAGAAGGCTTGTGGAGCTTCCAACATTGAATTGGTGGGACTCCTAGCTGTGCACATCACTGAGATATGTATCATGTTGGTGCTGCAGCCATTTCCTTCAACATTTGCATGATGTGTGGTTTGTCAAAGGTAGGGGATGTAGGGGCCTATCAAGACAAAGTCAATGTAACCATGAGTGAAAGGATGCCCTGGGCTGGTGCAGAGTTCATACAGTATAACAATAAATAGGATTCAAATGTCAGTAACAATAATTCATATCATTTCGAATAATACATCTAAAAAATCAGTACTCTTTTTATTTGTTCAATTTTCAGTCATTATAAAGTTGTGCATTTAAAAAGACAGAGACTTACATACAATAACACCATCTGAATAAAATACCAGGTAAAAATGTACATACACAACTCAATATCAAATAAAAACAACAATTGCAAAGGAAAAAAAATACATCACTTTGAGCAAACTCAATTGCCAGTAGTAATTGCACTTTTATGAATTGCACATTTATCCAAGTTACATAGAAACATAGAAACATAGAAGTTGATGGCAGATAAGGACCGCAAGGCCCATCTAGTCTACCCATTTCTTTTTCTACCTTATGAATGTGCCATCGGCATTTGCTCTGTCAATGGAATGGCCTATCTATTCATACTTATCTGTATTGCTCCCTTATGCCTATCCCATGCTTGTTTGAAGCCCTGCACTGTATTCATAGCCACCACTTCCTGAGGTTGGCCATTCCATGGAATCCACCCCCTTTCTGTGAAAAAGAACTTCCTCACATCACCCCTTAATCGGCCTCACTCTAATCTCATGTTGTGTCCTCTTGTCCTGCTATTTTTCTTATATTGAAGCATGTTACTCTCTTTCACCTTGTTAATGCCCTTAAGGTGTTTGAATGTTTTATTCATATCACCTCTCTCCCTCCTTTGCTCTAGGGTATACATATTGAGCTCCATTAATTTGTCCTCATATGTTTTCTGATGCAGTCCCTGCACCATTTTGGTTGCCCTTCTCTGGACTGCCTCAATTTGGTTAATGTCCTTGTAAAGGTGTGGCCTCCAGTACTGCATGCAGTACTCCAGATGGGGCTTAACCAGTGTCTTGTAAAGAGGGATTATTACCTCCTTCTTACGACTTATGATACCCCTACTAATGCACCCCAACATCCCCCTAGCCTTACCTACTGCTTTAGTGATCTGATTGGATGATTTCAGGTCATCTGTGATGATGATGCCCAAGTCTCATGCTTCCCTTGTGACTGCCAGTAACTCCCATCCCAACCTATAGGTGGCTTCAGGGTTTATCTTCCCTATGTGCATGATCTTGCACTTCTAGTTGGATTTGAGTGCATGAACATTGTATTGAAAATCTGGACATTCTCTTGAGTATCCAGCTAATAAAATCAGCCATATCTCTGGCAATAAACTCCAAAGTCGGATTCCTCAAGATTCTAAGTACTTCTTTTTGTGAAAGTGTATCTACTTGGAAATATGAAGACACAATCTTCTGTCATAGACTCGCATATTTTGAATAGTAAAGAATTATATCTTCTAAGGTTTCTGGTTGTTTAGCACCACAGTCACACTTTATGTCCTGCACATCTTTTTTATCTCTGGCAAATGGGTATTGTCTAAACTTAGATGGGTATAGTTCCAATCTAAATCTCATAAAAAAAATCTTAGATGTTTGTCTATAAGAAAGAGTAGATATGGCTTTAGTACTGATTAATTTTGTTCTGGGTGTATCAGAAATTTTTAAAGTTTTATTCTTACCATATCTTCATCATAAGATACTTTAGTTAATCTTTCCTTAATAGGGGAGATATACAGTATTTAGATGATATTTTGATACCTCTCTGATGATCTGGAACAGCCATGGTGAGCTAGAACCCTATTCCAGCCATTTAGTTTTTTCTTGCAAACATTTATTTGCTAATCTATTTGAGTTCAAGTTCAAGCATCTAAGCCAGTACCTCAGTTTCGTTAACAATGCTACACATTTAATTTGGACTCTTCCCAATTCTGTCCTAGCTACAGCTGCCGATGTGGACCTTGCAAGGCCCAATATGGATTTATACAGAGAATCAAAAGGTTTGTCTAGCTTGGAGACATGCTTATTAAGCCATATTTATATCCTGAATAAAGCAACAGGATTCATCTTCATTTCTGAAGCCCACAGTATTGCAAGAACTGTATTTCTGCCATACTTGGCATTAAATCTTAACAATGCACTTTTAGTTTGAGTTAGTTTGTTCAATATGTAAGTTCTGTGTTTGTAGTGCTTACCATTATTGACAATTTGAAGCCATAAATATCTATAACTCATAACTATATTTAATGGGGTATCATTTATATGCTACTTGTACCTCACTTTAGACCTCCCTATATCCATAATTTGAATCTTGTTTGTATTTATGATCAGTTTATTGTGAATACAATAAGACTGGAGAATGTTTAATTGTCTTCCCAATCCTATAGGTGAATGAGAAATCAAAACCAGGTTCTCTGCACAAATTAGAACTGGGACTAAAATGCCATCTACTGATGGTGAATGATTAGATACTGGAATAATTTTATTCAGAAGATCATTAATGAACAGGTTAAAAAGAATTGGGTCCAGAATACATCCTTGTTTTACTCCTTGATTTGAAGGAAATGGTGGAGTCAAATTACCCACCAGATCATACCTAATAAATGTTTTATTTTCTGAGTATAGGTTAATAATAATTCTTAGAATTGTTTGATTTATGTGAAGATCTTTTAGTTTCTGCCACAGTATATTTCTATTCACTCTATCAAATTTGCCTTGGAAATATACAGAAGTTATGTATACTGACTGGCATATGTTTTTTGGTGTAATATTTTTCTGTGATGTGAGTTAGTAGAAAACACTGGTCTATTGTTGAATGTTTCAGTCTAAAACCCGCCTGAAAGTCGTTAATGATATTTTCTTTGCATAGTCATATGTTTATTCAGGCTAAAAGTATTCTTGTGAAAATTTTACTCAGGCTATCTAACATACTGATAGGTCTATAATTCTCTGACATATTTGGATTATCTATTTTGTGTATAGGAATTATTGTATTTTCCTTCCACATCAATGGAATTACTATGGTTCCCATTCAAATTCTGCAGTGCTACAGTATGTATAGGAATCTCATCTAGCAGTTTTTTTGGACTGTTTCCCTGAACAGGGGAGACTTGCAGTTGAGCCTGAGATTGATTTTAACCCAGATGCTTACATTCCCCTGTGATCTCCCTTATTATTATTCATGGATTTTGCACTTTGCACAGATTGACCTTCTGTTATGATGCTGTATTTTGCATCTGAATCTTTAGTCAGTTGTGGAGTAGAAGAGCATAGGAATCTATCAATTGCAGATAGCTTCCCTTTTAATGTGGGGGTATTCATTTGCCCCGTGTTTCGACAATGGGGTCATCCTGTATGGAATTACCCCATTTTATCTAAATTCCCCAGGCTTTTAGATAATTAGTTTTTTAGACATTGGGGGGTGTATAGATTTTTCTATTAGATTTATTTTTACTACAATTTCTAGTTTTCCCAGAGGGATTTCCCCCACCTTGGCTCCTTTCCAGTTTGTCCTCTGGTGGTAACCCCCATATTTTTGTCTCGATCCAGGTATTTGTGCCTAAACAGTAATGAAATGCTCTGTGCAACAAACAGAAATGTTTAGGAGAACAGTGTAACATGGTAGTGTAATCATGTACTATATATGCAGCGTAATCAGCAAGCAGTTATGCAAATTATGCAAACTGTGCAAATTCCAGAGTACTGGTAATAATTAAATAAGTATAAAAATTAAAACAGAGAAGAAAAAAAAAATCAAGGAAAAAAGCCAGTCAATCATGCCCAATATAAAACTGATTTCAGTAAAATCATCCAGGCAATTTTTTATAAAAAAATAGCTTCCTATTGCACCTGTCTGCTAATATGGTCCATGACTGTGGCTTGAGAGGCTAATTCAATACAGTCTATGGAGTCCTTCTAATGGTGGCTCACTTGTTCTTTGGCTTCTCTCTGGCTTCTCTCTAACCAGGGTAGCTTTAAATAATGGGTAGGCACTCGGCTGTCTTAGCTGGTATGACAACTCTTTAGTTAGGACCAGTCTAAGGATTGTCACTACAAAAAAAAGTAACAGAGAGTGATAAAATAAGAGGCTAGCCTAGTATTGCAACCCAGTGCACTGTCTTCTCCTATATATGTTTGTTCTAAAACTCTCTCACTAAGAAACATAGACTTTGATGGCAGATAAGGACCACTTGGCCCACCTATTCTGCCCATTTCCCTACCTCTTGGATAAGCTGCAATTCCTAGTTAACCAACAGCCTACTTCCTCCTACCCCTACTATAATTGTCTTATGTCTGTCCCATGCATTCTTGAATTCTCCCACTGTTTTTGACCCCACAACCTCCTCAGGAAGGCCGTTCCATACTTTCACTACCCTCTCTGTGAAAAAAATACTTCTTCAAGTTGCCCCTGAGCCATCCCCCCCATCGTCAAACTGTGTCCCCTTGTTCTTGCGCATCTCTTTTTCTGAAATATTCTATCCTCTTTGACTTTCTTGATTCCCTTGAGGTACTTGAAAGTTTCTATTATGTCCCCTTCTCCTTCCTTTCCTTCCAGGTATACATAGTAAGCTTCTTTAGTCTCTCTTCATATGGTTTCTCTTGCAGACCCTGAGCCATTTTAGTTGCCTTCCCCTGGACTGCCTCCATCCTGTCTATGTTCTTGCAGAGATGGGGTCTCCAGAACTACACACAGTATTCCAGATGGGGTCTCACCAACCATCAGTACAGAAGGATGACAACTTCCTGTTTCTACAGGCGATGCCTTTCCCTATATATCCCAGTATCCCCCAGCCTTCCTTACTGCCTTCTCACATTGCCTGCCTACCTTTAGGTCATCTGATATAACTATCCCCAGGTCCCTTTCCATTTCTGTTGTTGTTGGAAACCCCCCCTCCCCTATTGTGTACTCTTCCCTTGGGTTTTTGTTTCCCAGGTACATTACTTTGCACTTCTTTGCATTGAATCAAAGCTGCCATACTTTTGACCATTCATCCAACCTTGAACAATGTTGAACATATCCCCCTTAAAAATCCCCCTTAAGAGTCAAAACTGTGGACAGTGTGAGTGAGAGAATAAAAGAGAAAAATATTTGACTCACTCTTAATTCTAGACTTCTATCCAGTGGATCAGGGCGAGCAGAAATGTTCCTCTGGTAAAATTATTAAAACAGGGAAAATGGCTCTTTTGGACCTGCTCCTCATGGCAGAGAAAGCAGATAAAGCTGTTTGATTTAAAATTCTATATACAAGGATACTTCCAAGGCCCTTGGAAAAATCTGTAGCTCCTATTTCCAGAAGAATGAATGCTAAGCAAAAACAACTAGTAGCAGTTTAAGATACTTTAAATGCTTAAAATGCCCTGAAATAAAAGTAGCAAACACCAAATCTCGGCTTCAAGCTACCAGGATTGAAAAGCAAGCATTGTCAGCCGAGTTGTGATTGTAAGTCTAGTGTAATAGCATAGCGTCTGTGTATGTAAAAAGATGCCATGCATGCATATTTATCTGGTACTGAGCACATGTATCCCAGATGGAGTTTTAAAAATTTAAAGGGGGAAAGTTGATTTAAGACTACAAATACTAACAAATATAAAACAATCTATGTCTGACAGGCACCTTTAAGCAATAAATCAGCATCTGCTAAGAGCATTTACCGAAAAAAGCGAGGACTCAATACAGGACTCAGGGGCAAATTAGGAAGAAAAAAAGAGCGTAGAGAATTTAATAAGTGGATATAGGACTATAGGGTTATAGAGTGGATGTTGACGCTATTTTTATACAATGTTCAGAACACCCTGTTTTAGATTTTAAGGACCTCCACCATCCAGCCCTATTAGTCCATTGGTGTCATTAATTTTCTGTGAAGTTTCTGTAATCCTCAAACAAGTTCTCTCTCAGCTTTTCTTCCCAGATTATTCTGTTCTCTTTCACCACCTTCTCCACTCCTCTGTTGCAACCTCTCATTCTGCCAACTTTGACCCTTTGTAGGGTTTGCTCTCTTCAGGCCCAGTGGGGGGGGTACTCCTCCACCCCAGGACTCCCTCTCTACCCTGCAGGGCAAGAAAACAGAATGACAGGAATGGGAGGGAACACATGGGAAGCACAAATTAAACTGCTAAGAACCATAAAAAGTTTAAAATCAATGTGGCAATGGTGGCATACCTTTAATAAAATAGAAAGAGCATTTCACTGTCTCCTGCTCGTTCCTCCTCTCCTCAAAGGAACGGCATACAGCTGCACGCTAGTAAATTTCTGAGCAATCTCCCAGTACCCCATATCATTTCCATGCATGTTCTATCTTTATGGACCATTCAATCCAGACTGAAAGCTACTACAGTAAGTGTGGCATTATGATGCAGCACTGAGGAAGCTCATTCCATGCAACTGATCCTGTAGATATGGATTTTTTCCCTACTTATTAGGTCAACATTCCCTTGAGCAACAGATTAACATAAAGACTAAAGTAGCAACTCTGAGAGGAAAATCATTTTTTAAAAGATGGGGTTTTGAGACCTGAGAAGATTGAAATACTTTTTAAAACCAAAAAAGACAGGAAAAAAATGAAAAGACTTCTAACCTGAAGCTTTCAAGTTCCTCAGATCTTGTTCTAAGGTAGTGTCTTAATTGGATTAAAAAATATATGTAAAATATAAAAGTTATAACTGTTTTAGAGCTGACTGTCATGCATGCACAGACTCTGGCCCATGCCTTTGTGACCTCCCATCTTGACTATTGCAATGCTCTTTACCTAGGGCTCTTGGAGCTGATCTCTGCCGTCTGCAGCTGGTGCAGAACGTGGCAGTCTGGCTGTTGATGAGCTTACCTAGATCAAGCCATGTTACATCTTCGCTTTGCAAACTGCACTGGCTGCCAGTATGGTGGAGGATCATCTTTAAGGTCAGTCTGCTGACCTACAAGGCCCTACACGGGCAGGGACCACGTTATTTGCAAGACTTCCTGTGTGCCTATCGTCCCACTGACCATTTTGTTCCACTGATGAGGGATTGCTAGAGGTTTCCAAGGTCTATTTGAAGACTTCAGGGGAAAGATCTTTTGCATTTATGGCACCAATCCTGTGGAACTCTCTACTTCGTCAGGTTAGGGAGCGCCTGTCCACCAAGACTTTCAAAACTGCCTTAAAAACTCATCTGTTTAGACTGGCTTTTTCAGATGTTTAATGGGATTTGCTGCCTGTTTTATTTGGTTTTAATATTTATCATAGTTTTAACATTTACTGTAGTATGAATTTTATGTACAAGTGCTTTGATATTTGAAAAGCACCTTTTATAAATAAACTGACTTGTCTTGACTCCATTTTTCACATCTTTTTCTTTGGTGCTTTCACATGTCTGTTATGATTCGCAGGTATGTGGATACCTTTTCAATGATATCTATTTGGGACAAAATTTCTGTTGTATTTGCAAGATGATAAAATTCTGTTTTCCCACCCCTAAAGTAAAGCTTTGACACTGTGAGCCCATCCCTAGTGTCATTAACCCCCACTTAACATTTCTCTGACACTGGGAGGCCATAACTGGTGCCAGCAAGCACCCACACCACCATCACTAATGTGTCTTTGACACTGGGAGCGTCATCCTTTTTGTCAGCAGGGTAATCCCCCCCAAAAAAACAGTTTTCAGATGTACTAGGAACCCTCCCAGGTGTCAATAAGATTGTAACTCCCTCCAACCATGGCACACCTCCCTCAAGTTACAATGCCCCCCCCAAACAAGGTTTAAACACTGGTAGCACATCTCCTATGTCAGTAAGTTTCCTACCTCCCTCAAACAACTGTTGGACATTAGGAGCAGATCCCTAGTGTTAGTAAGTGTTTGACCCTCCTCCTTGTCCGACACCATAAGCCCATCCCCAGCCTTGGTCAATAACTTTAAAAAAAACTGCATACAGTACTCCCAAATCTACAGTGATTCTTGTATTTTACAGGGAAATTATGCTGTATACAGGGAGGAGATGTCTTTGCAGAATATTTAAACTAGCAAATGGGGAGAGGGGTGAAGCACCAGATACATCGAATGGGAAAAACACCCCTCCCCCTCAGCTGGTAATCAAACAGAAGTTCAGCATGTTTGTAGTTCATTTGCATCACCAGGCAAGGAAAAAGGTCTGGCTCCCCATAAGATGCACAGGGGAAATGCCAAAACACCAAAATCTGGCCAGTGGAAAATCATGTACACAAATGCTCGCAGTCTAGGAAACAAGATCCCAGACCTGCAAGCAATAATGACAGAGGCTAAACTGGACATAGTAGCCATTAGCGAGACATGGTTCACCAGTAACCACACTTGGGAGACCTCAGTACCTGGCTATGTACTGTTCAGAAGAGACCAAGGTGCAAAAAGGGGGGTGGAGTGGCCCTTTATGTCAATGAAAATATCAAAGCTACAGAAATTGTGAATATACATAAGGAGCCAGAAGAACTGTGGGTCACCCTGGAAACAGGAAATGGGACAGCCATACGAACTGGGGTGGTTGTCTGCAGGCCTCCAGACCAGGGGAAGGACATAGACACATTACTGTTAGAAGATATACAAAACATCACAGCTAAGGGGGCCGTTCTGATAATGGGAGACTTCAACATGCCAGATACAGATTTATCAATACCAGCAGGAATCAGCAGGAACATCTGCCAGA
Organism: Neoceratodus forsteri; assembly: GCA_016271365.2. NCBI lineage: Eukaryota > Metazoa > Chordata > Ceratodontiformes > Ceratodontidae > Neoceratodus > Neoceratodus forsteri. Next base: position 948,588,691 of record CM057454.1, on the reverse strand, counting down.
ACTAGACACATAGTGGATTTCCTGCAGGGTGAGATCCTCAAACAACTGGTACAACAACCCACAAGAGACAGGGCTATCCTAGATCTAGTACTGACTAACAGGGAAAGGATTACAGATCTCCAGGTAGAAGGTCACCTGGGGGCCAGTGACCATCACATGGTATGGTTCAATTTGGCCATTAGAACTAAATCATCCCATTCCAAGGCAAAAATATGGAACTCCAGAGGAACTGACTTTGATGAGATGGCCAACAGATTTAAGCTAGCCCTGGCAAGAAGAAATACAGGTGATGGGGGTACAGGCAAAGTGGGCAAGTATTAAAGGATGCAATATTTGAAGCAACATCCCATTGTGTTAGAGAGGAAAGGAAGTGTAAAAGAAGAAAGAAACCACTTTGGTTCTCAAAAACAGTAGCAGAAAAGGTCAAGGCCAAAATACTGGCTTTCAGGAAATATAAGGGAACGCAGTGGGATGAAGATAGAGAAGCATACCAAACTTCTCTAAGGGAAGCAGGGAAGGCAGTAAGGCAGGCAAAGGCCCAAACCGAGGAAACACTAGCATGAGCAGTAAAAGAAGGTGACAAGACTTTCTAAAGATACATTAGTGAAAGGAGAAAGTCCAGAGGGGGTATTGCTAAGATCAAAGGGGACAAGGGAGCATGTGAAGAGGAGGATCATGTAAAAGCATCTATCCTAAATAGATACTTCTGCTCAGTATTTACTGAAGAGAAGGTACGGCAGGGCCCACAGCTCAGCACCATGGACATGGGGGGGGGAGGGAGGTTTACACTAGTCCCTTCACAAAAGAAAGGGTCCTACAAGAGCTCAATAAGCTGAGGGTGGACAAGGCAATGGGACCTGATGACATACATCCCAGGGTAGTAAGGGAGCTAAGGATTGAACTAGCAGAGCCATTATCAAAACTGTTTAGTGAGTCTCTGAGCACAGGAGAGGTCCCAGAAGACTGGAGAAGGGCTCATGTGATCCTGCTCCACAAGAGTGGTAGTAGAGAGGAGGCAGGAAACTACAGACCAGTCAGTCTTACCTCAGTTGTGGGCAAAATTATGGAGGCACTCCTTAAGGAAAGGATAGTGCAACACCTGGAATCCATAGGAGCACAGGATCCAAGACAGCATGGGTTTACAACAGGAAGGTCCTGTCAAACTAATCTCATAGATTTCTTTGACTGGGTAGCCAGAGTGGTGGACCAAGGGGGAGCAGTTTATGTCACCTACTTTGACTTCAACAAAGCTTTTGATACTGTTCCACACAGAAGATTGATTAATAAGCTGGGTAGGCTCAGGGTGGGTCAGAAGTTGGTCAACTGTGTGGCAAACTGGTTGACGGTCAGAAAACAGAGAGTGGTGGTAAATGGTATACAGTCAGAAGAGATGCAAGTCAAAAGTGGGGTACCTCAGGAATCAGTCCTGGGGCAAGTCCTCTTCAATATCTTCATCAGTGACATTGCAGATGGACTGAAGGGTAAGGTTTGTCTGTTTGCAGATGACACCAAGCTCTTCAACAGAGTAGATGATCCAGATGGGGTGGGCAGAATGAGAAGAGATCTCAATAAACTGGCAAAATTGTCGGAAGAGTGGCAACTGGGCTTTATCGCAAAGAAGTGCAAGATCATGTACATAGGGAAGAGAAACTCTGAAGCCACCTATAGGTTGGGAGGGGAGTTGCTGGCAGTCACAAGGGAAGAAAGAGACTTGGGCATCATCATCATAGATGACCTAAAATCATCCAAGCAGACCACTAAAGCAGTAGGTAAGGTTAGGGAAATGTTGGAGTGTATTAGTAGAGGTGTCACAAGCCATAAGAGGGAGGCAATAATCCCTCTTTACAAGACACTGGTTAGGCCCCATCTGTAGTACTGCATGCAATACTGGAGGCCACACCTTCACAAGGACATTAACCAAATTGAGGCAGTCCAGAGAAGGGCAACCAAAATGGTACAGGGACTGCATCAGAAAACATATGAGGACAGATTAATGGAACTCAATATGTATACCCTGGAGCAAAAGAGGGAGATCGGTGATATGAATGAAACATTCAAATACCTTAAGGGCATTAACAAGGTGAAAGAGTCTAACATATTTCAATAAGAAAAATAGCAGGACAAGAAGACACAGCATGAGATTAGAGGGAGGCCATTTAAGAGGTAATGTGAGGAAGTTCTTTTTGACAGAAAGGGTAGTTGATGCATGGAATGGCCTACCTCAGGAAGTGGTGGATATGAATACAGTGTAGGGCTTCAAACAGGCATGGGATAGGCATAAAGGAGCAATACAGATGAGTATGAATAGATAGGCCATTGACAGAGCAAATGCTGATGGCACATTCATAAGGTAGAAAAAGAAATGGGCAGACTGGATGGGCCTTGCAGTCCTTATCTGCCATCAACTTCTGTTTCTATGTAAACTGTTTACATTGACTTCCATTATTCATACAGTGAAACAGAGCAACTCAGCTTCCATAGGAAATAATATAAAGTACAGGAAAACACAGGAAAATTGCCCTACAGGGAAAATATTAGGACTTATACTGGGATGCATAGGAAGGGGCATCACAAATAGAAAAAGGGAAGTGGTTATCCCTCTATACAGACAGTTGGTGAGACCCCATCTGGAGTACTGTGTGCAGTTTTGGAGATCTCATCTACGCAAGGACATAGACAGGATGGAAGCAGTCCAGAGGAGGACAACTAAAATGGTGCAGGGTCTGCAGCAGAAACCATATGAAGAGAGACTGAGAGAGCTTAATATGTATGCTCTTGATGAAAGGAGGGTTGGGGGGACATGATAGAAATGTTCAAGTACCTCAAGGGAATCAACAAAGTCCAGGAGGGTAGCATCTTTAAGAAAAAGAGATGTGTAAGAACAAGGGGGCACAATTTAAAGATAGAGGGGGGACGGCTCAGGGGTAATGTTAGGAAATTATTTTTCATGGAGAGAGTGGTGGATACATGGAACAGCCTTTCTGATGAGGTCGTTGGGTCTAAAACAGTGAGGGAATTCAAACATGCATGGGACAGACACAAGGCAATTATAGTGGGGGGTTGCAGGAAGTAGGCTGTTGGTTAACTAGAATCTGCAGCTTATCCAGCAGGTAGGGAAGTGGGCAGACTGGGTGGGCCAAGTGGTCCTTATCTGCTGTCAAAGTCTATGTTTCTATGTTTAAAGTGGGCCACATCTCCCAGGGTCTCAGACCTGTCAAAAAGTGTTGAGGGATCTGAGGGGAGTCTCACAAGGTCTCAAAGAGGAGCTAAAGCAGAGCCCTTACTCCTTGTTTATTTCCTCTTGCATGACTACAAGAGAGCAGTTTGACCCTTAGTGCATTTGGCCCTTAATCTTTGACAGTATCTTCATGTTTTGTGCCAAATTAGATATTAATAAAAATGCAAATTCCATACTATGAAACAAAAAAAAAATACTTCCACAACTGTAGTCAATGCATCTTTATATAATTATAACTCTTAGAGAACCAGCAGTTTTTTGTGCACACTTTACTAGAAAATATTATTTATTTATTTATTAAATTTTGGTGACCAGGTAGGCCCACTGAGCCCCGAAGGTCCCTTTTTCAGGGGCAACCCGGGATAACAATACAAGGTATAATACAGTGGAGAACAACTTTTGATCACAAAGGTTATACAAGCATATGGTGGTTACAGACATGGTTATCATCATGACACAGTTTTGCCTTGGTACTACATGGCATAGTATTATACATGAAGTAACATATATAACATTAATCTAGCAGTCTTGACAATGTGCTGAACCCCAACAACTTGTTGCTGCCCCAGGAGCCATCTCCAGTGCCACTGCAGACTCCCACATCAAAATCTATCTACACACACACACACACACACACACACACACACTCTCTCAGATGGAAGCCAGTACAAACTGTCCAGTCACTGACTCAGCTGACACCATCTGAGCCATTATTGTAAGCCAAGATATGATATAGAGAATAATGGATGGGTAGGGGGTTATAATGAGGATTTTACACACCCCTGAGGGGTGGGATACCACAAGTGAAGCTCAAGAGGTTTATTCAGCCATCCCACCCCTCAGGGGTGCATAAAATCTTACTTTTAAATCCCCCTACCCATTCTTTATTTGGTATAATTGCAAGGGATTGTTGTTTTGTGACAGCAAGTACACAAAATAAATGGGAGTTGAGCTGTGGCCCACTGCAGTTTCAGCGTGGTCTGTGGTGGTTCCTGACATAAAGCAGTGTCCATTTTTTTTATTTGCAGCCAAAAATGAGCATTTCTTTTGCCATATGTTTGTTAAAAAATGACTTACCTGACGACTACTACTGTCAGCAAAGTGTAAAGCATTGAGGAACAGGAAGGCAGGAGATGACGCAGAGATAAGGAATGTCGCGGCAGACACATGCGCCAAGCTAGGGAGATTGGGCTCATGTTTGTCATTATAACCAGCTGGTTATAATAACAAAATTACAACCCAGTTTCCCTATGGGAAAAAACAATAACCAGTTATTATAAATTAATACAAGATGCATCTGTTCATTGCATTGCAATTTTCAATGATAAACTTACCACAAACTGTGACATAATTAACAGATTCAAGATATGTTTACTTATTACATCCTGATTTTTGATAATAAAATTCAGACTGTGGTCTGCCGAGGAGGTAAGTGAAGGTTTTGTACTGGTCACAATGTAGGGGAGAGGGTTAGAGCCACTGAACATCAGGGACTGCATGGAAAAAAGGGGGCAGTTGATGCCACTGGACCCCAGGAACTGCTTAGCACTGGATTTTGGAAAGGTATTATTTATTTATTGAATGGAGGTTAGCACACTAGACACAGTTGCACCTATTTTCAGGTATGACCCAGAAGGTTACAAGACAATCAGTATGATAATGATAAGCAAAATACAATATCATAAAGACCTGTGCAGCAAATTAAGAAATACAGCAGAACACGGTTGGGGAACAGAAAGTTAAACCCAATATAAGATACAAAAATTCATGAGTTGGCAAGAAACAGGCTTTCGATTGATTCTGTGGATAGCTTCTATTACCTGGAGATTGCTCAGGATAAACATTTCACATTTGACCATCATGTTGCCTGGTTAGTTACAGTCATGCACAACAGATTGGGCATGCTATACAGAATTAATCAGTTTTTGGTTCCCGAGTCACAAAGGTTATTGGCGAATAGCTTGTTGTTATCGAAGTTTGATTACGGTAGCATTTTTTACCTTTTCTTGACTGAAAATCTATTCCATAGATTAACTTTACTCTACAGTTCCATATGTAAGTGTGCTACTGAGTTGAGGGGATCAACACACCATTGTTTGTTGTATAGTTTAATGGAATGTCTTCCATTCAAACAACGTGTTGAATTTACGGCTTTGATCTTTCTACATAAAATTTCTTTAGACATTATGCCAAACACAATGAGTGTGAAATTCCCTAGAGATACTAATATGTTCTTTACTAGGTCTCAAAACAAATATGTTTTTTCCATTCCCCATTTAACTCAACTTTTGGCCAGAGATCCTTTAAATACAAAGTGATTACTCGTTATAACAATTTATCTCAGTTTGTCTTGAGTGGTGTGCAATTGTCCTCATTTAAATCTAGATTGTATAATATGTTGTTGTTGGATTCCAGTTGTGTGTGCTTTAAGTAATGTTTTAATGCATTTGTTTTTATGTACTGGTCACTGTGAAAAATGGCATTATTGCTAATGTGCTTACAAGTTTAAATAAAAATGAAATGGAAAATGAAAGGAAACAGAATGTGGGTTATGTAATATATAGAGCTGGTAAGTTACAGGCCAGCTCGGATGTAGAGACAGCACAAACTGAGAAAGCAAGTGAGGTGTACAATCAGCTAAGCACAAATGAAGTAAGCAGATTCAACTGAACACCAGTGACTGTTTGGCATGGGGATGAGGTGAGGGAGAGGAGTTTAACTCTATGCCAGGGACTGCTGAGTACAGATATGGACTGCGGGAGGGGAGCACTAGTAAACACCATGGACTGCTTGGCATTGGGCAGGGTAAGGAAGTCACTGGATGACAAGGACTGCATGGCATGGGGTTGGGTAAGGGAGTCACTGATTTACAAGGACTGCTTGCCATGGGGCTGGGTAAGGGAGTCACTGGATGAAAAAGACTGCTAGGCATAGGGCTGGAAAAGAGAGTCATTGGATGGCAAGGACTGCTTGGCATGGCAAGGGAGTGAGGGACAGTGGGGTCATTGGATGTCAGAAAATAACTTGGCATGGAGCCTGAGTAAGGGAGAGGGGAGTTCCATTGATACCAGAGACTGTTAGATATGGGATGGGGTGAAGACAGGGAAAGCCACTAGCAGTGAGGGACTGCTTGGACAAAAAGTATTAACATTGTGCATTTGTTATTAAATGTCCTTTGCAAAAGGATGCACATACTAGGTGATTTGATACCTTTTAGTGGACCAACAGAGATTTAGTAATATAACTTTTTGTAAACCTCTGTTTGTCCATTAAAAGGTATCAACTCACCTAGTTTGTACATCCTGTTATACAAGGACAATATGGTTACAAACAATTTTTTTTTTCAAAAGGATGGAAATTCATTGCAACAAACTTGTTTAGGCAGGAGTTAGGGTTGAAGCACAAAGCCACAAAAGTATGAAAATGTAACATTATGGTAAAAAGTGCCACAAGGCTTTGTGATTAGGTGGTGCAGTGTTCTTCAGGGTCTGAACAATCGAGCAAAGCATTGATATTACCTAAATTTCCTGCACCTTGGAAGATTGTTCAGAAGTTAGGTTAGTGCTAATGTTGCTTCAAGAACACCACACAGTCATGAATATTTTTTTGTATAAGAACATTTTATTGATAAACTTTACCAAATAGAATAACATCCACCAAATATTATCTAATAACATATTACAGAACAGAGCAAAAGAACAAAAGAAATCCTTATCTACGATACCATGAGGTATTAATACAAAAACACCCAGAACCATCCATGAGATTTCAGACTTTAGCCATTATGTAGATATTAGAAACATATTTAACTGATGGCAGCCTATCGGTGCAGCAGTAGAGATATCACTCACAATGCCATCGACCATGGCTCATGAACAAACTTGGATAGTTAGAGGCCTACTGGGGGAGGCTCAGCTCTCTTCCCCAGGGTTGTGTGGACATTAGGTCTCACTGCTTCACTTCTACCTGGCGGAGGCCACGTCATAGCAGAAGCAGGTTCACAATGCAGAGAAGGGACTGCCACCGGAAGTCATTACACACTGAAACCCTGGTTAGAAAACTGGAGGTAAATGCCCCAGTCCAAACCAGCAACCCCTGCAGGCCAATGCATGACTGACATGGTAGGCTACTGACCCCCATGTGTTGTCCTGGGGAAGTGGTAGGTAAACAGTAAGTACTTGAGAAGGTCAGTAATGGGGCAGGGGGCCACAGTGCTTGGGGTCGGAGGCACAGAAATAAAGAAAGGGGAAAAAAGAAACATAATCAAATCTGTGCAGTAGCAGTTGCTAAGCAATATAACCTCAAATCGATATTTAAACAGGTTCTTACTCTGTAGGTGGTCCCACTGTCTGACTTGAAATTTTTTCATTAAGCCTGTTATATAGTGTAACCCCCCTGCAAATGGGGGTTCCCAAAAGACTTCCAGGAGCTTGCTTGAATGCTCCAAGCCTGAATGGTGTTTGGCGTTTAAGCCATTTATCAGTGAGTGCTTTTAGAACCCTCTGGTACTGTCTTTAAGAGCTGTCTGCTTGCAGACATAATTAGTTTGTATGGGGGGACTGTGTGCTTCTCTGAGTACCACTCGAGCTGCTGCCAATTCACTTCTTTTTTGCAGTCACTAGGAGTGCAAAGGGAACCTATCTGAAAGATGTAACTGTTTGCCAGAAATTATTTAGAGTAATAATGAAATTACAGTTTGTCTAACCTGCTTTCTTTGCAGTCAGAACTGTGTCTGCTAGTTCCCCATTCTAGTTTTGAACTGCTGAACTGGACCAATCAGTGTGGGGTAAGCTAGCTCTAAAATGGTGCCTTGGACGAATCAGAACTTGGACTCATAATCTGAGCCAGCCACAAGAGGATTGTATGGGCAGTGACTCTGGGAGATGTAGTTTAGACTTCAGTGCCTTTTTTGGACCAACAGCAGCAGTCTATTGTGAGTGACAGCCAATCCAGTCAAGAACTGGGAGGAACTCAAAGGAAGTGCCCGGTTTTGTCGGTTGGAGTTTGAGTTGAGCTTTGGCAGTGAAGAAGGAAGGAGCCCTGTGCTTTTTCAGTGTGCAGTTTTAGTCAAAAAAACGTGTGTAAGGCCCAGAGTTCCGGTCTGCAGCTTGTGTAACAGCTTGTTAGGACTGAATCCGTCCTGTGAAAAGAATCAAAGGATCTCTGAAGAGTAGAAACCAGGCTCACCCTGTAGAAGACTGGAGAAATTGTTGAATTACACTCGGTCTGTCAGGAACTGAATCTGCTGTGTGTTCTCCCGGTATTGTGCAGTAATTGCGATCGGGATACAGATGCAGCCTGCCTGGTGTAGTGCTTTCTTTATATGGATGTGTGAAGAGGTTTGTGTACTCAAGTGAGCCCTGCTGACATTGAAGGACCCTATCTTATTTGGAGGTCGAGTACTAATTCAGGGTCGCCCCTGTTGAATTGCCACATTAAATCCAAATGGAATTACTGTACTGCTGACTGTTTAATTCTCCTTTTCTATGTGAAAGGGCCCTACCAGCTGCCACGGTTTGGACTAGCCACTAGGGCTTGGGTACCCAGGGACAGTAACTGATAGGGATAGGCCTGTGCACAGAGCCATAGGTAGATTATGAGTGATAAGCTAATTAACCTGATTTCCCCTGTCCTTGTTATATCCCTAAATAAATCAGAGCTGCTTGTTTCAGCAAAGTTATACTGCCTGAGGTATTTGTCTATGTTAAAGTACTGTACTGTGATTGTTGCACTGTATCTCATTTCACAGGAGGTCCCAGTGCCGGAACCAGACCTGGGGGTAAGTGTATACTGTGAAGGTAATTCTGATATATTGTGTGGGCCACTAGTGGGAAGAAGGGGTTGCAGTGTCCCAGAGGGCTGTGACCAAGTTAGTTTAACTATTGCAAACCCTGACCTCTGGGTGGAGGCACCCGCCATTGGATCCAGGCCCCTCAACCTGTTAGTGGCAAATCAGGCAGGGGTAGTAGCCCCTGGGATAGCGCCATCTAGGGGTTACAATAGTATTTATGTTTTTCATAGGAAAGGGCTTGAACAACCCGTACTGTAAAAAGCTGCAACTGATTCCAATTTAGGTACAGGTAGTCCTTTAAGGCCTATCCCAGACTGGCCTTCCAGGTGCTGCTCACTTCCAAAAGGCACAACATTTGTTTCCTTAATCTTAATTAAGAGATAATTTAGTTAAGCTTATTCAGTCTAGGATTTTATCAAATTTAAGTTGTAACTTGATCAATAGGTCATTGTTAATTTTCTAGCTGTGCTGTACAGAACCACATTGTTTGTGTATGGTAGTACATTTCTTCCTCACAGTTCGCACACAGGAGACTGTTAATGAAAAGAGCAAACAGCACTGGGCCCAAGCTGGAGTCAAGTTAAAATCCTGTTTTATCTGACCTCACACCAGCTGTTCTTCCCTGCTGCTCTCTGGCTGATAAATATGTTCTAAACCAGGTTACAGCACTGACAGAAAAAATGGAATAGCACTGTACTGTATCTAATAGTCTATCAAGTAACATTTTGTGATTTACGGTACAGGATGGTTTAGCTAAATCAAGAAGTATTGCCCAAGTTGCCAGCCCTTTATCTCTTGAAACAGCTATGTCATCCTTCAGTTTTAGCAATGCTGCTGCCACAAAATAAGCTTTTGGTCTCAGTTTGTGTATTTGATGAGCAGTCTGCATACCCTGCCAGAAGCTAGGATGTTTACCAGTGGCTTTGTTTTTTCTTATTTTGTCCTTGCAAGAGAGTCCTTGTAGGACTCTGACTTTTCCTCTTTACTATTCATTTTAATCCTCAAACTCATGACCTATTTATTTTTTGTTAAATGCTTCACCAAAATAGCATAACGAAAAAGGTGACACGGACTGACAGCTCATTTCCGAATGCTTTCTGTGGTCACAGCACTGGTTTGACAGTGCTACAGTACTTGTACAGCAGGAGGTCTGAGTTTTACACAGGTGTGCTTCTACTCATTGACTAGGATGGGTACACAGCAAAACAGCATAGACATATTCCAACCAGAGAAAAAAAGTTTACAATTGCATTTGTAAATATATATATTACAAATAAATTGAGAGACAGACAGACAGACAGACAGACAGACAAGTGGCTAGGCTTGACATTCCTTACCAACCTGGTTTGAGGTCAGGTTTATGACCTGCACCCTTCTTTTAGCACTAGTCTTGGTGTAGCATTGAAGGCTTTCCGGCCCTGTGTATTAAATACATCTGGGGTGAGGGTGTCTGTACTTCACAGCTGTTTGGCTCACAGTATGTTGGCCCTGCTCCCAGGGGCCAGCAGCCATTATGACTGAAGGGATCATAGCTGGTAGACTTACAAAGGCCATTCATTAGGCAGGTAGGTTCCCTGCCAGTCTTTGCATCAGGGAGCATTGGACTTCCAGTGAAGTCCATCCCAGTTGTTCATATTATTTAGTAGGGAGTGTTTCAATATGATCTGAGTATCTGAGATACTGGTTCAAGTTCACCACTGAGTTTATATATGTAGTGATCTTATCTAGTGCTTCACTGTTAAGGGCTATGATGGTCAGTAGGCCAGCTACTTTAAGGAATCTGGGTTTAAGTCTAAATATTGTTGTGACAATAAGCAACTAGGATTGCTCCCCATACATAGTACAAGGTATATAGTTAAGGGTGAACAGCCTAAAACAGTGTTTTATGCCGCTGATATATTAACGTGCCTGGCCAGTCCATATGACTCTATACAGAATCAGCCTTAATGGATCAGATCAAAATCTATTCTCAAATTCCTTCAAGGTTAACATGTTAAAATGTAAATGTATGTTTCAATTGATTTGAGAGATTAATTTACCATCTAGGGATTTCAATGTAATAATCCTAATTAACATATTAGAATCATAATCATAATACCACAGAAAATTGCCTCTCTTGGGAGACATAAAGTGTGACCTATATAGGGTAACTAACTTTGATGTTGAATTGAAAGATGGAAGCAAGTTAGTCTCTTTCTTTGGAAGAAGATTAATATGTGAATTGATGGCCCATTTCTTTTTTTTTTTCATAATTCACTGCTTATTCCTACAGATATTGTACATGTCTGCCTCCCTCCTATCAGCTTCAGGCAATTCTGGAGTACCACCAGTCTAATTCTCCAGTCTATTCCCTCCAAGCCTAGTCCATACTGCCAAGCCTGCCACACACCAAGGGACTCCCTTTGGCAGGTCCCAGACCATAGCATGGAAGTACCTATTAGTTACAGGCCTCAGAAAAGTTAGGAAGTGGTATCTTGTTCTCTGATGTGGTTACTAACTGCCGACATGAATGGCAGTAGTGTATTTTGTGCTTGTAGGCCCTAATCTCTTTTCCTGCATATCAATGACAGCCACTCACTGGCATCAGCCAGTGTGTGTGTGTGTGGGGGAGGGGCTAATGATGTGTGGTCACCCACAATTTCAATATTCCCCATGATTCCTTGCAGGTGCTCAAAGAGCAGAATGTGGAATCAAAGAGCAGAATGGTGGGCCCCCCTCCCCCCCAAAGCTTGAACATGCAACCTCTGCAGGGGACTAGGGCCTGTAGCAAAATCATTGCTCGGGGTAGCCCCTGTCTTAATTTAATTAGTCAAATAGCCTTCTGCCAATACATATCTCTTGATCCTATCCTTTAAAAATCCATAGTAAATTGTTTTCTTTCATCTGAGATTGATCCAGAAACACATGGTTTGATATCTTTTATTGGACCAACATAGATGTAACAAAAGAAAACAGTGCTTAAGCTTTCGGACCAACCAAGTCCTTCCTCTGAAGCTTATGGCAGTTGTTTGGTAAATCTGAGATAGTAAGAGATATCAAACTGATTCTAAACCCAACACAGGTAGTCCTTACACTTGCAGCAATTGACATGGTCAGATATTTCTTGAAATTTCTGTGATATTTGAAAGACTTTGCGTGTGGTTCAGAAAGGCAATGAGTGATACACAACATGCCTTCCAAGCACTATTTAACTGTGAATGTACAACCATCCTTTAGATGCTCGGATTTGTTATTGCTGTAACATGGCCAGTCTCCTGTTTCCTCCCACTCATACCTTCTACACCACATGGCAACTCTCTGGCATCCCTCCAGTACCTGCTTTGCTGGGCAGTGCACAGCCTCATATGCACTGATCTCTGGTTCCTCGAGGTGTTTTGGGCTTGTTTTGGTGCTACAGGCAGTTTTGCAATGTGGTTTCTTGGCGTTTCTCCTCTGTCCTCCTGCCAGTGTCTTCTGTCATTTTCCCATTCTGTGCTTCCTCTTCCTCATGGCAGGAGGCATCTACCTCTGCTTTGAACACTCAGACTAGCACCTTAACCACCTTGTGGTTTGCATTCCACTGTGTGCTTGCTCTTGGGTCCTAGTGCCTTCCTGGTTTTGATACTTATTGCCTTCTACTAGCAGCAGAACACCTGCTGCTCCCGCTGTGCCATCACCCTGTCTGGCTCCATAACCCTTCCATTTCTGTATGTTGCCTGATTCAGTTCTATCTTTTATCTTAGTCCCGCTATAGCAGCATTTCTTCTTTCATATTCACCATCACTAATCAGTTAGCCTCAAGTCTCCTGCAGTACAGTTCTCTGTATTTCTGCCAGCAACTTCAGTACCACCTTGCCTATGAGATTGGCCTATAATATTTGTAGATGTGCATCTCCTAGCATTCATTTGTTACTGTGTCATTCCTATGTATCAATTGTCTATCTTCAGTTGGCATTCTATGCCTTCAGTCAGTCATTCAGTATTACTCTCATTCATTCTTGCTCTGTTCTACTCCCACAGGTGTCAAACTTCACCATCAGCCTCCTACTGAAGTCCAGCACTTGGACATGCCAGCCATGACCATATCTTTCACTTCCGGGGCTCTCCTGCTTTGGAAACTGATGGTCTTGCTCTGCCCTTGTAAGTCTATATCTCAGGTGTGGTACCCTTGTCTCAGGCAGGGTCCTTCTTTTCTACCCTTCAGTTAAGAATGTCCTATGCTCTGAGGAAAACTTCAGCCATGTGGATTTACTTGGAGGCACCTCTTGATGTAGCATTGAAGACTCGGCTACCAGAGGGTGGGATCTCTAAGTCTTTGTGGGCTCCTTTAGTTGTGTAGACCATGGCAGTGACATCTTTAAAAGCTGTTCTCCCCACATCCATCTGAGGTTCACCTGGTCTCCTCCAAATTCACTTTCCTCTGCCCTTCAAAGGTAAAGATTTTAACACCAACTCAAACAGCTCCGCTCCTCAAGAGTTCAGCAGCAAGTCTTTTCCATCAAGGGCTCCGCATCCTCGCTTGGCCTCCCCTTGATGTGAGGACAAATTCCTTTCAGTGGTCATTGCTCTCTTCCTTACCTCCTTGGGGGTGGGTCTCATTCACAGAGAACCTCATTTAGGTGGAGAGATCAGCTTGCAGAGTTCTCATGATGTTCCCATTAAAGAGGTAAAATGAGAGCTCTACCTCAAAAATGTTTTCCCTGAATTGGGTCTCTGAATTGCAGTAGCCAAAACTGCACTAATACCACCCCCAGCCTAGTGGGATGGTGAGCTAGGCCTTGAATCCCCAGAGGTTTCCTCCTAGAGGGTCTTTTTTTTTCTTTCCTCCATGTTGAAGGTCAGAAAATTAGATAATTTCTGCAGAAGCTGGACATTGATGGTTGTTATTCCTTCTTTGGGGTCTCAGTCTGGCTATGCCTCCCCATCTTAGGAAGAAAGTGCCTGGCTGTCTATGCTGTGCTTTTGGACTTTCTTTTCTAAGGTGCATTTTGTCTCAGAGGCCTTGTCCCTACAAGAACTCGGGGGTTGGAACCCCTTCATGAATAGTGATGTGTGAAGTTGGAAAACTTTGCTCCTCAGAGTAATTCACGAATTCTCCTAATTTTGTGAATTTAATCCACCATGTGAAGTCCAGCTTCGCGGAAAACTAGTAACTCCCTGAAATGCGAAGTTGGCAACTCTGCTGGTGGAGTTTGACACAGAGGCAAAGTTTGCAACATGTGAGGTTGGTAACTTTGCCAGTGAAGTTTGGTACAGAGGCAAAGTTTGAAATGTACTATGGGATTGGAGGTCATATGTTGCTGAAACAAGATGTATGCCATGAGGATGCTGCCTTCAGTGCAGTATTCTGCAGACAGAGTAGGAGAGAAGTCTGTATGTGCTTGTCTGAGGAAAAAAAATCTTGTGAAATGCATCTCAAATATGAGCTTTTTCAATCCAAATTGCTCACAATTTTTCTACAGGGCTTTGTGCTGCTATATTTGTGTTTTTTGGGGGGGGGATCAGTGATTATTCACTGTACTTTAAAGTAATGGTTTCTGTTTTGTCAGTTTGTGAAGCCGTGGGATGGAGGAGGGTATGTGTACTGTAAAGCAAGGCAGGCCAGAAGGATCTGGAGCCGTTTTATGTAAGCAAGAGATTTGTGTTATATTTTGGTTTTCTCACTCTTTCTTGTTCATCATTTTTGACCTGTAATGAGTTACTTCTCATTTTTATTTCTGTGGTTTACTTTTGCTTGTTTAAGGAAAGTATTTTGTTAGTGTCTTTCTCTGTCATTTTTGGTAATCTTTCAGTTATATTTTTCTTAAAGTGACAGTGTTCTGTCACTTTTTGTTATACTTAATACTAAAGTACTCTGTTATCCCTGTCATTTTAATCCCTGTTCTGTTTAAAAAAATAATAACTTTTTTGGTTGTTTTTAGTAGTGCTTTTTCAGATCACACTGCCGATACCTGATTCTCTAGGGGGAGGTGTTGTCTGCTGCTAGAAGTTAATAACTTGTTTAACCCTTTTACCCCTGTTGTGTGTGTCGTGTTAATCCCTGTGGTGTTTATTTTTCCAGATCACACTGCCAATCCCTGATTCCTTAGGAGGAGGTGTTGTCTGCTCCTGGTACTTATTTGTACTGCATGCTTTTTTTTTTTATATTTCGTAATTTTTCATCCAAAATCGAGCTACAATTAGCATATAAGAATGACCAGGAAGAGACACTCTATTAAAGAGAGAAGTGCCGAGGGGGTGCCAAAATAGTGCTGCAGTTAGAAAAACGATGTCTCCTGTAGCATGTTCAATGGACTCCAGGGCTGGTAGTAGTGAAAGAGTAGTTGGTGGTGGCGTTATAGTAGCCAAATGTTTCTCTGCCACATCTGTGGCAGCCATACTGGTGGGGGGATGTGATAGGTGACAAGAGAAACAGCAGTAAACAACCCAGGGGACACGTTTATTGCATAGGCCTGCAAGTGACAACACAAACCCTAACCCTAACCCTAATGTCCCATAGGATAACAGTGCAACTTTAACAATTCATAATGCCACCAGCCTTTGGAGTTAAGAGACACTCTATACATCCAAACAAGGGTCTCAATGTGTACTACAGTAGTAACACATAATACCCCCCGAGGTGGGATATTCAAAGCAGCTGTGCATGGTGCAACTGAGTGTACTGGCACAAGTTCGGAAATGCGCCAAAGAGCGATATTCAGCAGGAGCCACTGTGCCACGCAATTCGCAGTGTGCCATTGTGCAACCCTAATGAATGTATGCACAAGTGCAGGGGGTGTAGCCATGAATAAGTGGCGCAGTGCAATATTCAACAGCAAGCAAATGGCGCAAGCGCGGAGCAACAGGGACATGTACAGAGCAAACTTGAGCCCATAAAAAGAGGGAGCAAGAAAGGGATGGAGGCTTGCGCCACAGGGGAGCAATAGAGAGGGAGAGCAAGTTGGCAGACTGGACAGCAGGAGGGGTGCAAGACAGAGACAGAGGTGGGCAGGGAGTGCAACAGAGTGTGGGAATGGGCGTGTGACACTGATTGTGGCTGCGTGTGTGAGTGACTGTGTGTGTGCATGTGAGACAGGTGCGGAGGCAACATCCGTAGTGTGTGCCTGTGATATTTGCCACAGGAGGGGCAGTGAAAGTGCCCAGATGGGTGGGAGGTGGAGGCTACAGCCAACAGGCTGACAGCTGGGAACCCTGAACACAGGTGTGCGCAAAGCACAGGGGCACATGCAGCAGCACACAGCCGGGGGTGCCTGGGAAGACAGCGGCCCAGGAGGGGCAGGACAGCCCAGGCCATGGCCAGTGCCATCTTCCAGATAGAGGCAGTAATGAGGGGTGTGAGGAGGCAGGAGGTAGTGCGGCACGGCCGTGGAAGGGCCCATCTGTGGTATGCCCAGAACAGGTGGTACCGTGCCTGCACCACCTTCGAACAGTACAGTGATACAGAGATTGTGGGCTGGTACCGCCTGAACTGGGCAATTCTGAGGCAGCTCTGTGAGCTGTGCAGTGATGATATGCAGGCACCCACAAGACGGAGCCACACTCCGTCTGTGGAGACCAAGGTCATGGCTGTCATGTGCCTGCTCACCACAGGTACCTTCCAGAGACCAACAGGAGACACCACAGACATAACCCAGTTGGCTGTGTCATGGCTCCTCACACATTTCCTCAATGCACTGCTGCCACATGCTGCAGAATACATCCATTTCCTCAGCACACAGGCAGAGCATACAGTGAACATGCAGGAGTTCCACAGGGTGGCACATATGCTTGGCATGCTAGGGGCCATCGACTGCACCCGTGTAGGCATCCACACACCACCTGGCCTGGAGAGGGTAGCCTATATCAACAGAAAGGGCTACCCCAGCACAACTGCCAGGTGGTGTTCAATGCCATGGGGTGCATAATCAATGTCTGTGCCACACACTATGGTGGAGCACATGATGCCTTCATCTGGCACCAGTCAGCACTGTGCCACAGGTTAGAGAGTGGGAACATCCCTACCAGCCACCTAGTAGGTGAGTATGCTGTTGAAATGGGCAACCTGGCACAACAGGGCAGGGTGTGTGGGATGCTAGGCCAGGGGCTCCAGATGGTCTGGCTGGGAAGGCAGGGGGTGCAGCAACACAGACCACCATGCTAACCACACATCTCAGCACACAGGTGACAGAGGCTACTAACTCCAGCCTTGGCTGCTCACTCCATACCGGTGCCCATCGACCATGGCACAGGAGCGATACAATGAGGCACACGCCAGCACATGGAACATCACCGAGTGTGTGTTTGGGCTGCTTAAGGCACAGTTCTGTTGCCTAGACAGGTCTGGTGGTGCCCTACAATATAGCTCCTCAAAGGCCTGCAGCCTATTCCTGGCCTGCTGTATACTACACAACATGGCCACTGACTGTGGGATTCTGTCGAGGTTGAAAAGTGGAACAGCAGTGGGGACGATGCAGCCGCCGGGCCAGGTAGCGGTGAGCAGCCTGCCCCTGGGTGAAGGGAACCCCTGGCTGATCAGGATGGCCCAGCAGCACTGGGACACAATTGCAGAGGAGCACTATGGTGCATGCAGGTAGGTGAACATGACCACATGCATGTCCCATGGACCATGGCACAGCATATGGGCATGCAAGTCCTGGCTGGAGGGGCGCGTGGACAAGCATGGGACTGGACTCAGTGGAATCAAAGCCCACAAAGCACTGCACACCCCACCCACACACTCCCACACCCCCCCGCAGACACACACACATGCACATGGGTACCAACATGCGCACACCCTGAGGCTGCCATCAGGCATGTGTCAGACGCTGAACACCGGTACACAGTAGCAGTCTGCGCTGTGTTGGCATCATCATGTACACGCCACAGTGGCCGGCAACTGGGTGTGTGTGCACAAGGCCTGTGTGCGGCGTCGACCATGGATGCCACATCCCTGGAATGCACACACACACACACGCCACACCAATGTGCACACAGGACAGCAGCAGACAGCGGACGGGGAGGTGGGTGACTCAGAACTGCTGTGCGGTTGCACAGCCACCATGGACATGTGGACAGCCCTACTAAGACTGCCCAGCAGACACGGGCTGTGCGATGGTCACAGGGGGTGTCTATGATGGTCCCCTGGGTGTGTCACTGCAGGAATGCAACCAGTTCCTCACAGGTGTCTGCAGGCTCCCGAACATGCCCACTCTAGGCATGCTCAGAATGCCCACAGTGGATCCCGGTGCCAACACAGAGGGGGTAACATGATGCCATGACCAAGGGGTGGAGACTGCACTCCACGGGGTCTGTGGCAGACAGCCACACACCAGGGCAGCAAGTGGTGCTAGGCCAGCTGTGACCGCAGCGGTAAGCTGATCCAGGGCTGTGGTCGTGTCCTCCTGCATACGTGTGGTCTTGGCCAAGAGCTGTTCAAAGTCCCTGTCATGCCTCCCTGTGGCCTGGCACAGCTCTGCATGAAGTGCATGCATCCCCTGCCATGACCACCACCTGTTGCTCCACGGAGGCCCGTAGCAGACGGGTGTGCTCAGTCAAGGGGTCGGCGCCCTGGGAGGCATGGGCATTGCACCAACCCACGGGTGGTGCTCGACTCCTCAGCCCAGCCCCCCACGCTGGTGGGAGCTGCACAGCGGGGCCCTCTTGGGGCTGCTCATTCTGCGATGCACCATCGGCGGGCACTGCACCTGGTCCCCCTTTGACACCGTCCAGCTGTCACTGCTGCCCTTCCAGCCACTGCACACCAAGTAGTGCCAGTGCAGCTGCACTACTACCACCACCCCCAACAGCCAGCACTGCACCAATGGCACCCATGGCAACACCGGGGTGGGGGCCAGTGGGTGGACAAATGCCACCAGGGCACCATCTGTGCTGCCGTGGTGGGTATGTGGTATGGGTGCCTGCCCCTGAATGGCAACACCACTATCCAGGATGATGGCCACGTTGTCATTGGTCCCGGACCCTGCCCCGATCTGTGTCTCAGCATACTGGACTCCATGGCTGGCGTCATGCTGAAACACAGCCAGGGCCTCATCTGCAACCAAGCCACAGGCATCCAGATGGACAGTGATGTTGGGCTGCCTGCAGTCCAGCCCCCGGACACTGGTGGAGGTGGAAGGATGGTCCTCCAGGTCCAGGATTGCCCCCATGGTGGACACCCCAACCCCTGCTGCTGCATGCAGGTGCTCTGGAGCTGAAATGAACAGTCACATTAGTGCTGCTAGCACACACCACTGTCCCCCTGCCCCAGGCACTACCATACCTACCATGCAGTGATGGGCTACCTCCCATCTGGAAGCCACTGCCGGGTACCCCATCGATGGCACTGCGCCACTTGGACACTGCCACCAACTCCTCCTGCGGCGACAGCTGTGGCACATCATGCTGTCCACCACCCATGGCAGCACATGCGGTCTGGATGGCAGCCACCTTCTCCTTTATCCACTTCCAATCTGTGCCGACCTTCTTCTTGCACTCCTGCGCAGTCCTTTGATGGGTGCCCTGCTGGTTCATGGCTCTGGCCACACCCTCCCATACTGTTGACCAGGCTTGTGGGGTGCTTGTTGAGCCACTCAGGAGAGGCTCCTGGTCCAGGTAGGCCTCGCATAGGGCATCGGTCTCTGGCCTCATGAAGTTGGGCCTTCGCTTCCATGCAGGCTCACGCTCCTCAACCTCCTCATGATCCATCATGCTTAGTCCTGTTGGAATTAACATGTGGTCATTGATGGCTACAACCCACACCACCCTCACATTCCACTGTCCCAACAGTCACACAGCCTGGCATCTTACCTCTGAAGGATATAATACTGGTCTAGAGCCTGTGCAGTCCTGTGGTGCCTTTATAGTGCATCGCATGCAAATGAGGGGATGTGCAACTGTAATGAGATGCAAATGCCTCCGATGTGCTGCGGATATGCAGATTGGCAAATCTGCATAAGCCAGCTGAATATCATAAAATTGCATGTGGCGCATTGGTGTTGTGCATGCACAAGCCGTTGCACAACATTGTGACATGCGCAATAGGCCCAGAAGTACGCATGCGCGCAGTGCCATCACATACGTCACTGGCGCAGCCTGTGCACACTGCGCTATATGTGTTATAGTGCTGTGCCACTATTGGGCATGTGGCAGTCATGCACTGTATGCCCTATGGCACCTGGGTGCTATTGGCCTGTGAACCATGGTGCCAACATGCCCCTATTGCACCCCATGCATGGCGAGCCCAATCGTGCTGTCACGCACAGTGCATGTGCCGACCCTTGACTCACGGTTGCCCTTTGACCCTCCGGGTGCCCTGCAGCATGTGCCAGTGCTGCACTGGCTGTTTTGCACATCCCTGTGGCTGTGTGATTGGTGATGGCAGCGAATCCCCGTGTGAGGCACGCATCCCCAGTATGTGTGGCCCGTGCACTAATGGGCACCATTTTGGTTGTACTACTGTGATACAGTCATGCCATGCTGCAGCAATGCCAGGGCACCTAACTGGTCGCAGGTGGAACTGATCAACCTTGTGGAGCCACATGCAGGCAGTCTGTTTGGCCAAGTGCCCCTGAATCAGCCTGAATCAGCCATGGACGGTGTGGCAGGAGGTTGCTGAGGAGCTGGAGAAGGCCACAGGAACATAGCGCAGCAGTGAACAATGCTGTCACCACTATGGGGACCTGCAGGGGAGGGACCCTGAGAGACTACAGGCACTACTGCCAAGGGTCTGGAGGGGTGCCATGCCACATCCAGGTAAGTGCGCTACGCCCATGTCCATGCCCATCCAGTGTTCTGTGGGGCCAGCAGGGTGGCACACCATGCTGTAGGGGGGGCTGGGGCTGTGCTTTCAGTTGGCCATGGCGATGCACCATGGGTGCGCTATGCCACCATGCTTCAGCTGTGCTGGGCAAGGGAGCATGCTGTGCTGGGGGAGCATGTGGTGTTGCCAGGTACTGATGTGTCTTTCTCCATGTTTCCCTACTAGACTCTGAGGATAGAAGGAGGGCATGGCTGGCTGGCGCTGCGGGTGGGATGGGCGGGCCACAGGCGGCTCAGGTACAGGATGCAGGCATGGGCAGGGTGTGCTGCAGCATGCAGGTAGGCACTGTTCCAAAATACAAAGTTGTGCTGAGTGGACAGTGGGAGTAGGGGTGGGCCACAGCCCCCTGTCTACATGGCCATTCCAGCTGTGCACCATCCGTGGTGTCCATTGCACCATGCTGTGGCTATCACACATGTGTGTGGCTGTCACAGGTGGGCTGTGGGTGCACCCGGATTCCAGCTGTGCCACTGCCATCCTGCTGCTTAGCCCTGTCACCTGGCTGCCATGGTTGTGGTGTGCAGCACATGGGTGGTTGTTGGTGTGCAGTGTTCTGCGTGGCTGTGGATTGTCGGGTTGGCGGCACATGTGGGCGCACACACTGCAGGTGGCTGTGTGCCATCTCAGAGGCGCATGTCACCGCTGTTCACTGCACATGGTGGGATGGCTACAGTCATATGGACATGCACTCATACCATGTTCCCTCCTTTGTCCTAGGTGTCCATTGTCCTGATGTCAACACCAGGCTCCAGCGGTGGATCCTTCCGGTCACCACTGTCACGCTCTAGGTGGCATGGCTGCTGCAACGGACACAGTGTAGGCTGCAGTGCAGATGTCAGCGTCAGGCACTGGTGGGATGTGGATGGCCATAGGGTCCATTGGCCTGCTACTGTTACCCTTCCCTGTCCCCCCTTGCCCTCCCTTGTCCCCTTGTCTAGCCATGTCTCCTGTCCCACTGCCTCCCTCCCTTCTCCGGCATCCCTGTTTGTATGTGGCCTCCCCATTCCTTGCTCCCTGTATCCAGTTACCTGTTAATATGTATATAGTTGTTTTATGCCTGTTTTAATACACTTTTATATGGTTAGCCATCTGTGTCCGTGTCTGCTTTGCAGCTGGCATGTGCAGTCATGCTGCAGTGGTGTGCATGGTGGCTGTGTGGTATGACTGGG
Organism: Neoceratodus forsteri; assembly: GCA_016271365.2. Taxonomy (NCBI): domain Eukaryota; kingdom Metazoa; phylum Chordata; order Ceratodontiformes; family Ceratodontidae; genus Neoceratodus; species Neoceratodus forsteri. Next base: position 948,566,717 of record CM057454.1, on the reverse strand, counting down.
GTGGACTGGGGGGGTTGTTCCTGGTGGTGTCTGCCCATTGGATGGTGGCTGTGCCCTGGGGCAGCCGTGGGCTCTCTGTTTGTGTTGTGTGGCATGTGCATTGTGTGCTGTTGGCCTGTGTGTTGCCAGCTGTGGTCCAGGTGGTGTGTCACATGCCTTGCTGTAGGGGGTTGCCAGGGACTGTTTGCCAGTGGCCATTGGTGCCACCCTGCCTCCATGCGCCACTGTGGTGTGCATGGTAGGGACCTGCTGATGTGTGCCTGCCATGACTCCCTCCTGGCACCCTCTGCACCCTGGTGGTAGTCCATCCCGCCCTGGTGGCATGCTCCTCACTGTGCCTGTTGTCCTGTGTCCTGGCACATGCACCTCGCGCATCCCTGGTTGTGCTATGGCCCATGTTGGCTTGCTCCCCTGGTGCAGATCTGGTTGCACTATGGCACATGTTGGCTTGCTGCCTGGCACAGCCCTGGTTGCACTATGGCACATCCCTGCAATATTCAGCCATGTTGTGCTGGCACTTGCCGTCATGTGCAACCTTTGAATATCGCGTTCCATGCACTATGGTGCAGTGGACTTGCATTGCACCACTCTTGCCCCTGCCTCAGGTGCATGTCTGAATATCCCACCCCTGGAAAAATGTATTACGTGTACAATACCCCAAATCACTTCCCAACTTGACCATGGTGCCAAATTGACAGTTTAAGACTGGTAATCATCAGAAATGCACCACATATACACATCTTTTTGGATTACCTTACCACGTTTCAGACAAATTAGGCAAAATTTGATCGAGATATGCCTAACAAACCCAAAAGGAGTAGTTGGTAGAAGTCATTTTGATCCAACTTCACCTTTATGTACCCCAAAGAGAAATTACAGGTGAAGCTGCAAGGCAAAGTTACCAATGGCAGATTTCCTATTCGATAGAAACACCTCACAAAATGATCCACATAGGTAAATTTGGCAACTTCAACAGAACTTCACTGGTTAATTAAAACTTTGCAACATCTCTATTGATGAGTAGGCCCAGTAAACTCTGGTGGCCACCAAAATTACCGCAGTTTTTAACCAAAACTGTGACACAACAGAAATACTTCCATGCCTGCTGAAATTCACAGTATTTTTCCCTAGTGGAAAGCAGTCTCCCTCAAATTCCATAACACAAAGCAGCAAGCTTGCAGCAAACCCTTACAGGGAGACAACCAACTACAACAACGAAGAGAAGACTCCAAGATTTCAATTTGTACACAGAAAAAAGTACACTGCTTACTTGGGGGAATGTTGCCAGATGAAGGAAGCTACACCAACCTTCTTCGCTTCTGAGATGGTCTTAGACAGAGCCGTCCCTTTACATGGTCTCTTTCAGTTTGACAAATTTGTCAGTTTGCTCTCTCCCTAGCCAATTAGTTTAAATTTACAAACACTTGCAAATCACTTATGGGGGGATGTCTAGCCAACAGCATGTATATTTATTTAGTTTTTGTTAACCAGGTAGATACACTAGGCAGAGACAGCCTGTTTTCAGGTAGGACCCAGAAGAATTACAACAAAGGTGATGCAACACAAGACAGTATTCAGCATACAGCAATGCATGACATATGCATAGTATACAGCAATGTACGACATATTTTCAGATACAAGTAAACAAGTTTGCAAACAGTAAAGACATGGTAGTAAGTGTGGCATACGATGTATATTACCTAAAATAGAAAAAGTGCTAGGTTCGATAGGGAGAGTAACACAGCAAGAATGGTATGCATAGTATTGTAATCATAAGCAGACACTTAAATACTAATATCTCAGTGGCAAGCATACTCAAGAAAAAGGCTAGGGCCCTGTAGTCAGTTTACCTCTTGGTGGAGCATTTGCATTTGGATGTTCCTAGAAGGTGCTTACGACAGGATTTTTTGATACTCTCTGAAGTGGCACATTCCAGGGTCTCAGGTGGGATTGTGTTCCATAATTAGGAGGCAAAGTACTGAAATGCTGAAGACTCAAGGTTGATTCTCAACTTAGGTACCACAAGTAGGCCACAATATGAGAATCTCACTGAGTATGGGCTGTAATGTGGCCCCAGCCACATTGCGAGCTGTTGTGGTTGCTTCTTACTTAACACATTGTAGATGGTGCTTTCTAGTGCATGGTCTCTCAGTGCTTCAAGGGGTAGCCATTGCAGCTTCTCATATAGCATACAATGATGGAGAAATCTGCTGTTGAGAAGCACAAAGTGACATATTCTGTTGTAGATGCCACCCCACCACCTCAGCGCAAGCTTGGATGCTGAGAGAGCATATATTGCAACGTTGTACAAGAGCTTAGTGAGCAGATGCCATGTGCGATTGACAGGCAGGCATGGTGGGTAAGGTTGTGCCTGATCTTGTATGTGAGGCCCAATCTAGAGTTACCTGCCTTGCATGTTTTCGATATGTGCATGTTAAAATCAGGTGAGTGGTCCAGTGTAACCCCAAAATAGTTGAAGGACTGCACTACCTCCAGCAAAGACCCATCTAGACAAGCAATCTGGAGGAGGACTTAGCATTTCCTTAATCTTGTGGGCGAGCTGAACAGCATGGCTTACATCTTAGACATATTGATGATCAGCCTATTTTGTTTCAACTGGGTTTGAATCTTTTGCAGGTCATGAGACAACATCATGTTTATGTTGGTTAGATTTGTGGAGCTAACATTTAGTGCGAGATCAACCAGTGTACAGGATAGGCATACTATGTTTCAGACACTCATGCAACCCATTAATATGGATTGAGAACAGGAGGGGTCCCAATATTGAGCCATGTGGGACCCTGATTACAGAAGACATAGGTTCGGATAAGGTGGTTCCTAATTTCACTCTCTGCTAACTATGGTGGAGATAATTGTCAAACCGGGGGGGGCAAACCAAGGTCCTTTAGTTTGTGTGTGAGCAAAACGTGGTTCACAAGATCGAACGCCTTGGTTAGGTCTATGAACACAGTGCCTGTATGTTTCCTTCAATCCATGGTGGACGCAGTGCAGTTGGTAAGTGTCAGTAAGGCAGTAGCTGTACTGTGGCTGCTTCAAAAACCATGCTGGTGGGGTGATAGCAGGCTGTATTTGTTTCAGTGATCAGTAAGTTGGGTAGCTAACAGATTTTCCAGAATTTTATTGAGCATGGGTAGGATGGATATAGGCCTGTAGTTACTGAGAGTTTTAGGATCTCCTTTCTTAAATACTGGGACAATACGAGATAATTGCCACTTGGCGGGAACTATTCCACTCTTAAGTAAGAGATTAAACAGTCTGGTGATAGCAAGTGCAATTTCCCATGAAGCAGGTCTGAGCAGTTTTGGCTCAAGCCCATCAATGTCGGCCATTTTTGATACGGGGGTGATTTTAAGCAATGTTCATACTTCAGGTATTTTAATTGCTTAATTTTAATTGGTGTTATCTTTCCTTTAAGCAGTCGGCTGGGCATTTATTTCATCTGGCCTTTTTTTTTTGTAGCAGAAGCAAAATAATACATACAAACAATACAGACAAACAAAAATGCCAGCAGATACAGGCATACAGTCTATGGAGTCTACTCTAATGTGCAGCTCCCAGTCTAATCTACTGCAGCTTCCCCATCCCTTGCTTGTCCATCTGATTTATCACGCCTTCTGCCAACTCCTCCCCAGTTTCCCAGTTTTGACTTTACATTTGACCCTGTCCCACCCCCTCTTAAAACTGCCCATAGATTTCAATGATATCACCTCCTCTGGCACTGCATTCCACCTTGCTATCACCCCTTCTGTGAAATAGTGTCTCCTCATCTCCCTCCTGAATCTTCCACCCTCCGATTTCAGACTGTGACTCCTTGTGTCCCTCCCTCCTTTTACTCTAAACATGCCCTCAATACTAACCCTATTAATTTCCTTTAAGTACTTAAAGGTCTCAGTCATAGCTCCTCTCTCCCTTCTATCATCCAGGGAATACATTTTGAGCTTCCCCAGTCTTTCCTCATATGGTTTGTCTCTCAGTCCAAGGATCATCTTTGTCACCCTGCACTGGGTCCCCTCCAAAAGTTTGACATCCTTCTTAAATAGGGGCACCAGAACTATACACAGTACTCCAAGTGCGGTCTCACCAGTGACCTGTACAGTGGCAGAATGACTTCCTCTCTCCTAGAGGTGATTCCCCTGGCAATGCACCCCAGCATCTTCTTAGCCTTGGCTACTGCCTTTCTACACTGTGCTGAGTGATTCATGTCCCCTGTGACTAGTACCCCCAGATCCTTCTCCTCCAATGAAGTGGATAACTGTACTCCCCTTAACCAATAGCAATTCCCAGGGTTTCTGGCTCCCAAGTGCATACCTTTGCACTTCCTAGCATTGAATCCCAGCTGCCATGTGTCTGACCAGCTCTCAAGTCTTGCCAAATCCTCCTGGAGTACCTGCTCCCTTCCACACTATCCTCCTCCGCACTGATCGTGCTGTCATCTGCAGAAAGGCTGATCTTACTCCAAATTCCATCCAGCATGTCGGCAATGAAGATGTTAAACAGCACTTGTCCTAGTACTGAGCCTTGTGGAACCCCACTGGTTACTGTTCTGGGAGTCAAGAGTTCTACCCCTACACTACCCTCTGCTGCCTGTCCTGCAGCCAGCTCCTAACCCATCCAACCAGTTTCTCCCCTGCTCACAGGTTTCTCAGCTTACTAGTCAACCTTCCATGTGGCACTGAGTAGAAGGCCTTGCTGAAGTCCAGATGCAGGACATCCACTGCATGGCCCTATTGAGTGTCCTTGTCACCCAATCAAAAAAGTCAACCAAGTTTGTCTGACAGGATCTGCATGAGACAAACCCATGCTGCCTTTTGTCCTGGAGACCATTCTCCTCCAGAAAGATCGCCAGCCTCTCTTTAAGGATATTCTCCATTAGCTTCCCCACAGTGGAGGTAAGGCTGACCAGCCTGTAGTTACCTGACTCGTCCTTGGGTCCACTCTTATGGAGGGGCACCACATGTGCCATCCTCCAGTCCAGGGGCATGCACCCAGTCCCCATGAACAAGTCTGCCAGAGGTCCCGCCAGGACCTCCGCCAACTCCTTCAGGACTCTTGGATGCATGCCATCTGGCCCTGGCATCTTATCCACCCACAGGGACCTAAGGCCCTCCAACACCCTGTTCACTGGGATCTCCCCATCCATTATCCCTACACCCCCCTTGCCCACCCCACCTTTCCCCTGGGGCATAGGCCCATCCCTCTCCCTGTAAAACATCAAACAGAAGTACTTATTGAGTGCTTCTGCCTGCTCTGCCCCCTTTTCTGCCCGCCCTCCATCTTTCTTGATCATGATTATCTGATCTTTACAGCTTCTATTCTCCCTTATGTACCTAAAGAAATCATTTTCTCCTTCTCTGATCCCTGTGCCAGCCTTAGCTCCCTTGAAGCCTTGGCTGCCCTGACTAATCTGTTTACCTCTCTGGATTTCCTCACATACTCCTCCCTGTCCTCCTTTTGTTTGTCTCTCTTATAACTTCTGTAGGCAGCTCTTTTTTCCCTCACCCTCTCTATTACCTCCTTGCTCAACCAGCTCAGTTTTTTGGTCCTGGCCTTCTTACTTTGGGTCTTTATACATGAGTTAGTGGCCTCTGCCAGACCCACCTTGATGATGGCCCATTTCTGGTTGGCATCATATCTGCGCAGATGTTGGTGAGGTGCCCTTCCAGTATGCCTCCTATCTTGCCAAAATCTGCTCTTTTGAAGTCCACTACCTTTGTCCTGGTTCTGGCTGCCTCCTTACCTAGATTGAGGAAGAACCACATTGTGTGGTGGTCATTTCCTGCCAGGGGATCTTCCACCCCATGTCCTGGACATGCTCCCCATCCATCAACACAGGGTCCAGTATGTTTCCCTCCCTGGTTGGCTCCATTACTCTCTGCATCAGGAAACCATCCTGGAAGGCCTCCAGGAGGACCTGTCCCCTGGCACTCAAGGTAGCTGGGGTGCTCCAGTCTACCCCTGGCAGATCGAAATCCTCTACTATCACAGTATTTCCCTTACCACTAAACCTCCTTACTTGTTCCCCCAACCCCCTGTCAATTTGCTTATTTTGAGAGGGTGGCCTGTACACTACCCCCAGTCTAACATTCCTGCCTTTTGAGTTCTGGAGCTGTACCCATAAGACTCAAGCCCTGTCCCCTTCCCCTTCCTCCCTTTTGCACACTATCCCTTCCCTTACATAAATAGACACACCTCCCCCTTCCCTTTTTCCTCTGTCCCAACAGTTCAGTCTGTACCCAGGGATCACTAGGTCCCAGTCCTGCTATTGGGTGGCCCATGTCTCAGTGATGGCTGCTATGTCCACCTCTCCTTTTGTCATCAGTGCCTGCAACTTCACTGCCTTGTTACCCAGGCTTATTGCATTGAAGGAAACCACCCTCCAGCGTGACACCTGCCCTTCCTTGCCCTTCCCCACTCCTCTATTGTCTCCCCTTTTTTAAATTCCTCTTCTTCCCCTCCTGACTATTTGGGGGGATGCTCAATGGACTCATTTGCCTGGTCACACTGTTTTTCGCTCAACTCTTCACCACCCCTTACTTAGTTTAAATTAATTCTGGATGCTATGTACTCCCCCCAGCTTTTGCTCTAGGACCCCTGAGCCTTCCTTACTCAAATGCAGCCTATCTGGTGCATACAGATCCTTGTTCTCCCATATTCAACACCCCCCACACAACTTACTTGGGGGGTGTCACCAGATGGAGCAATCAACTCCTTCCTCCAGCAGCACTAGTTGGCCATGCATTATACCCTCCCTTCACATGGTTGGCTGGGTGTTTCTTTCTTCTGGGCTCATGTATTTTTGTTTGTTTTGTTTGTTTGTTTTTTAACTGAAACAGGCCATCCACCAGTGAACCATCCATCCCTCCCTTATTAACATGGGATTCCAGATGGATCCTGAGCTAGGACTGAAAATGATTAAGTCATGATATGATACAGGATGCTTGGCACACATTTATTATGTTGCTGGAGATGGATCCCATCAAAGTGGAAGTGCAGACAATTTGGCATTGACTAAGGAATGATAAAGACCTTTAACAATCTTGAGCTTTTATGGGTGCTCTCAACATTTCAGCCCCTAGCCGACCGCATACATTCCCTTCCCTTCACGCAGTCAGCTGTGTGTTTCTTTCATCTGGGATTTTTTTTTTTTACAGAAATAAAGTACACTACTTACCTGAGGGGGATACTGTCAGATGGAGCAAGCTACAATGACGTGTTGGTTTCTCAGATGGTCTCAGACGGAGCAAAGTACAACATTGTGTATGGAGGGAACAGCTTATTTTTTCCCTTCACACTGTCTCTTTCAGCTTGGCTACTTTTTCTGCCTGCTTTCTTCCTAGCCAACCAGTTTCGGTTTACAAGCATTTACAGTGGGATGCCTAACCGACAGCATGTTTCCTTCCTGTCACGTGGTCAGCTAGTCTTTTTCTTTCATCTGGGCTTTTCTTTTTTTCTTTTTTTTTTAAACAGCAACAAAGTAGCCAGCCCAGTGGTGCTGGGAGTTGAGGCACTGGATACCACACTTTGCGCCATGCCAGTGACCCATGATCGGGAGAGGATGCAGGTCAAGGGGGTCAGAAGGGGAGGAGTAGGATCGAGCATCTGGAGGACAGCTTTCCTCTCCTGGGGAGGGTGGGTTGTGAACCACGCAGCAATCGTGGCTCCCAGTGCAGACTGAGGGCATTGCCACTTGCGGGACCACATCTAAGGGTACGGAGGAGTCAGCGGAATCTAGTGGTGGGGAGGTGACCACTCCCACACTCACAGGATGTCATTGCACATCCAATCCTCCAGGGACCAGAAAATAAGGAAAATCCCAGCACCAGGGATGGCGAAGGCAGATCCAGTGGCCAGTTGCCCACGCTCAGTGCCAGATCGGCTCCCAGCCAGCCTCTGGCTCTCCAGCCCTCCGTGGCTGCCATCTAGATTATAGATAGAGTGCTGGAGGAGTTAGCGGCCCCACCTTGTGGGGCTCAGAGCTGGGGGGCCGGGTGAGTCAGTGGAAGGGGTAGGAGGGCATCCCAGGACAGAGGCTGGAGCTGGTAGGAGATCTCAGGTGAGTGGGAAGAGGACTGGACCCCATGACCTGCTGGGAAGAGAGATCCTAAGGGACTGGTGAAGGATTATAAAGAAGGTCTACAAAAAAACAAAACAGAAACAAAATACACTACTTACAGTACTTGTGTCGGGGAGGGGATGTCACCAGATGGAGAAAGCTACATCAACCTCTGGGTTTCTCAGACAGTTTGAGATGGAGCATGCTACAGCAGTGTGTGTGGAGGGAACAACTTTTTTTTCCCTTCACGTGGTCTTTTTCATCTCAGCTACTCTTTCTGCCTGCGTTCTCCCTAGCCAACTGGTTTCAATTTATAAGCACTTATGGGGGATGCCTAGCCAATAGCGTGTTACTGTACCTTCCCTTCATGCAGTTGGCTTCATGTAGTTGGCCTGGAGTTTCTATCAGTGGGGCTTCTCTTTTTTTTCACATAAAGCTTTTTTTTTTATGCTTGCTTTTTGCTCCTTCCTGGGCAGCCCTCTATCTCGCTGACCCCCAAGCTCCCTTCCCCACTCACAGTGCACCTCCATTCTTACTCCATGGCTTACCCCCTGTGGTGGGATGGTAGGGATCCCTCAACGTGCCAAACATGGATCCAGTTCAGGAGGTGCCTGCAAATCATGGGAGTGGCACCTGTGAGGGTCGGCATCATCCAGCTGTGCCTAGAGTTTTCTACTCCTCTTCACTGCCTCCCACCCCTCCCAGAGGCAGAGCAATTAATGGCCAAGCTGTGCATGCCTCTGCCTACAGCAAGCCAGCTGACTACTCTGCCCCCATCCCTTAAGTGCAGGACCCAAGCACTTCAGCACCCAGCCACTTCTAGGTGTCACAAATGCGCCGGTCTCTGTGTCCCTCCCTCCTCAGAAGAGGAGAGCTGTCCTCCAGATGCTCAATTCTCTCCCACCCCGGCTGGCCCCTGGCAGGCCGCTCACAATGTGAATGTGGGTCACCAGCTAGGCAGGAGGTAAGGCATAATGCCTCAACCCTCCACACCACTGGGCTGGCTTTTTTCACATAAAGTGTACTACTTACTCGGGGGGGGGTATTGTTGAATTGCAGAACTCTTGGGCAGGAAGTGACTCAGGGCTGCTTGATTCTGGTGCTTTTTGTAAGAAAGAGGATTTGTTGCCAGTGTTGTAGATAAGGCTGCATAATATTAAGTGGCCAGCCAGCCACAGCAAAATGTATTTATCTGTGTATGGGGGGGTCACATTTTTTACCTCTTCCACTTGAACAACAAAAGGGGAGAACACCTGTGAGTAATCTGGAAATGATTTGGGTGAGTTCTATTTAAGCAGCCAATGTTGAACCTTCTGTCAGCACAGTCACATCCATCAGCACAGAGGGTTTCGAGGGAGACAGAAGAGGCAGCTTTCAGCAATCGTTTGATTTCACTATTTCTTCTTTGAGTCATATGCGTATTATTGGGGTAAGGCTAACTGGTCTATAATTCCCACTTCTCCTTTGCTCCATTGAGCATGGATTGGGACCACTGTCACTTCCCTCCAATCTCTTGACACCACTCCCTCACTGAATGTGTAATGATGTCCATTATTTGATCTACCAATGCATGAGAACATTCCTGAAGTATTCTAGATTGTATGTTGTTAGACATAAGTGTTTTATTTAAGCAATACAGCATGACAGGGGGGTGTTATGGTGGGATAATGACCTACCTGGATTGGGTTGAAGCATGAGGCAAAACTGAGAGCTTCTACCACCCAAGAAGGGCCATTATCCCACCATAATGAACCCCCTGGAGTGCCTTATTGTGATAATGAAATGGGTCCCTATCAGTATTATACTGACGTGATAGCGCCAATACAGTTAGGGTTCATGTGAGCATGTAATGTTAAAGGCCAATTTTTGCAGGGTAACAACTTTGACCAGGTTCAACAGATCTGCTTGACATTTAGCATGCATCATTGGAAGGGGTAGGTCTATTGATGTTCCAAATTTGGTTTGCATCCCTTGTGTGGTTCATGAGATACAGAGTGTTCAAAAATAGAGTTTTATGATTTTAGCATTTTTTTTTGTCAACCTGTATCTCACAATCAGCTGTAGCTACAGGGATAAACATTTCAGGGTAGAACAATTCAGCCTCACAGATGTGCCTTTTGAAGGTTTGGAGAAAAAATATTAATCTGTTCAAAAGTTATTCAGTTTTGTTTTATCCATTATTTCTAATGGGAACAAATATATGTCCCTGGCAGCATAGGATTCTAAACTGGAGAAGTGCTTCAGCATAGGATGTTATACCGAAGTTTAGCAACAGGCATACGATTCAATGTTGGAGCAGCTGTCCAGCGTAGGATTGTATGTGGAAGGGTACAGGTGCAGATCAGTACCCCCACCCCAAAAAATGACTGTGGGACACTGGGGAGCCCACCCCCAGTGTCCCCAAATCTGTTTTGTGCCCCTAAAAAAACAGAAAAGTCGCCCAACATAATTTTTTAACTTCGGGTTCAGTCCTTTTCAATATGTTCATCAGTGGTATAGGAGAAGGAATACAGGGCCAAATGTGGCCCTTCACAGATGACACTAAGTTCTGTGGTAGGGTAAACAGTGAGAAGTGGGTAAAAAAGATCCAGGGACCCTGCAAAGGCTACAGAAGTGGTCCAGGGTTTGGAATATTAAATTATTCTTTAAAACTTAAAATTCCTTTATAAAATTAATTGGATTTGAAATGGTGGAACCACTAAGCAGGGGAGGTAACAGGGAGCATAAACTGCTCTGAAGGGAGACATTCAGGATCGAGAGATTCTGAACACTACACAGAAACATAGAAACATAGAAAGTGACAGCAGAAGGGGACCACATGGTCCATCTAGTCTGCCCATGATCCTACATCTCTACCGTTAACTGCTACTTAGTGTTATGATGCCTTTGTATCTGTCCCAAGTATTCTTGAAAGCCCCCACTGTTTTTGCTTTCACCACTCCTTGGGGGAGGCTGTTCCATACATCGATCACCCTCTTGGTGAAAATTAACTTACGAAAGTTGCTCCTGAACATGCCCCCACCCCCCAGTTTCTTATCATGACCCCTAGTTCTCATATGGCTCTTTACCTGAAAGAGGTCTTGGACTTGTACCCTATTTAGTCCCTTCATATAAGAATCCTGCATCCTGCCATTTTTGATGCAGAATCCTGCATTGAAGTGCTCATTTTCATCGAATTCAGGGTGCCCAATCCATAAGTCAGCATTCAGTTCCCTCCACTACTGTGGCACACTGGGGAGCCCACCCCCAGTGTGCCAAAATAATTTAATTCACAGTTTTTCCAACATTGGGATGCTGACTCCCAGTGTTGGATGTCTCCCTGAGACCACTTCCATTGCCGATGGGGGTGCCCAATCCACCTGTCAGCATAATGTATTCCCCCCAACTCATGTGGCAAACTGGGAGCCCACCCCAGTGTGCCCACATTCACTTTTCTGTTGCTGTAAATAAAGAAAACTGTCCTGATGTTTTTTATTTATTTATTTATTTAGCTTTTGTTAACCAGGTAAGTACACTAGACAAGACATTTGCCTATTTTCAGGTATGAACTGGGAGAGTACAAGGAAATATGAGTTCAATACAGAGGACAACATGATACAATTTAGGCAGTTACACAGAGTCAGGGGAAACATGAAATGTTCAGTAGGTACACACAGTTAAAAAATGGACAGAAAATATACATAGAGTCACCAAGGCTATGAGCAGCACATGATATACAATTATATACAGTTCAGGACCCCAAAAAGTAGAGCCACAGTCAAAGCAATGCCTGATACATAGAGTGAAAACATAATATGCAGGGCCAGATCCAAGCAGGCAGGTTACATCGACAGGACCTGCACTGGAGTTAAGAAAGTGGGGTGCAGTACAGGGGACCAGATGTAATTATGGAGGTTTGAGACAACCACATGCTGAGGAGAGTTTCAAGTAATTCCACAGGGAGGTTTGGAGGCATGCACAGGAGGGGGAGGAGTGGACCTCACAGGAAAGGAGTTCAATAATCTGGGGGCACACGGAGAAAAATCTCTGTCCCCCATTTGAGTGCAAGTTGCAGGAATCTTAAGAACAGCAGGGCCAGAGGCCTAAGGGAGCAAGAAGAGGAGGCAGCTGGTATGAGGAGCTCTTCCAGCCAGGGGGGTGCTGGTGCCAAGGACCTTGCCCATGAAACAGCCCAGGACAAAATTTAAGTAATTGGGTGGGGAGAGCCAGTTAAGGTCACTGTACAGGTCACAGTGGTGGGTGAGATGAGGGGCAGCAAGAGCAAAATGGCAAATGTTGTTGTAGGCTATGGTCCACCTAGAAAGGTGGGCTTTGGAGGTATGGGCAAACAGGAGGAGCCTATAGCAGACAGACAGGAGAAACACACCTCTGGCCAGTGCAAGGCGAGCAGCAGAAGTAAGATTGTACTTCGGTCTGTAAGCCAGACCCAGTTTGCAGTTAACAGCTCTGCATACATTCTGGATATGGTGTCCAAGGTAAAGCTGAGATTCAAGTGTCACTCCAAGGTATTTGATTGAGTCAGTGATGAGGACAAGAGCACCATCAAGACCAGTGATACACAGAGGGGCAGGGGAGGCCTTTATTTTGGCCAGGGACCCAAACAGCATGGCCTAAGTTTTTTTAAGGTTGAGGACCAGCTTGTGGGTCATTATCCAGGATTGGATACTCCTAAAATCCTCACTCAGTTGGTGGTTAATGACCCCAATGTCCTGGGAATGAGTGAGGATGACCAGGTCATCAGCATATATAATGGACCTGCAGTAGGCAGAGATAGAGGGTAGACTGTTGACAAAGATGGAGAAGAGCAGAGGCCCAAGGGTTGAACCCTGGGGAACTCCTGAGGACATGGTAGTGATGTCTGAGAGCACCTTACTGAATATGATTAGCTGCTGTCTGCCCTGTAGGTAATTGGAGAACCAACTGAGCACAGGTGGGGACAAACCAAAGGACCTGAGTTGAGAGCAAAGTAGGACATGATCAACTAGGTCAAAGGCATTGGATAGGTCTATGAAGATGGCACCTGAGTGTTTACCCTGGTCCATAGCTGCTCTGATCTCAGAAGAGACAGTGACAAGGGCAGAGGATGTACTGTGCCCTTTACAGAAGCCATGCTGCATGGGAGACAGCAGCTCATGAGACTGAATATACTCTGTGAGTTGCTCAGCCACAACTTTCTCAGGAAGTTTACTGATAGCAGACAATATGGCTATCAGTGGGTAGTTGTCAAGAATCTTAGGGTTGCCCTGTTTGAGAACAGGAACAACCCTCGCCACCTTCCATATGTCAGGGATAACGCCAGAGGCTAAGGACAAGTTGAAGATATAGGCCACCAGGGATGCAATATAAGAGGCACCAAGACAGAGGAGCTTAGGTTCCATGCCATCATGGCCAATGCTGGAGAAGGGGGAGAGACCACAGAGCAATCTCTGCATCTCTTGTGCCATCACAGCCTTGAAGTAGAATAACGGGCAGGAGATAGGGGCTGGTTGTGGAGCAGGGACCTGGACACGACTATCACATCCACTAGAGGAGAATAGGGAGGTGAAGTCGGACAGTTATGAGAAATGCTAGTTAAATGTATTGGCAATGGTTAGTGGATGGTTGCAACTAAAACCACTGATGAGCATGTCAGTGGCCTCACAATTGGAGGAACCATTTACTATGTTTTTAATGTTCTTCCAAAAATTCCTAGGCTCCTTAGCTGAATTCAGCAATGCAGATTTGCAGAATTCACTTTTGGCAGCCCTGATTGCGTTTTTACACTCATTTCTGAGCCACCTACATTGCTGAAATATGGCCTGGTCCATCGTGACCTTGAAGTTGGTCCAGCACTTGTCTCTAGTCCTCATGAGGCAAGGAGGCTCCCATGTAACCACTTGGTGGCAGACTCCCTTACCCTCTGTCCAATGAGAGGGGCATGTTTATCCTGAAGCACTCCAAAGGTGCTGAGAAAATGACTGACTGCAGTGGAGGAGCCATGGGCATTCCATACCGCAGACCAGTCAATAAGCCATAGATCATTATGGAATGACCCCAGGTCGAACCTGGAGAAGTCCCTAACTTGGATGATTTTATGAAGAATTTTCAGGGAGGAGATCTTCCATATGCAGTACACAGGGGGGTGGTCAGAGATAGAGTCGGGAAGGGTACCAGAAGAGCTAATCTTCTCTGGTCTATTGGACAGGACCCAGTCTAGGAGGGAGCTTGTACCACCAGTGGAAGACCACCTAGTGGGTTCCTTAATGTGTTGGGACAATGAGAGACCAGCAAGCGGAGGCTCATATAGCTTAGTATTTCCACCAAGCCAATTAAAGTTAAGATCACCCAGGATCATTAGCTCATTATTCCCAGTCTTTGAGCCAACAGTATCAATTAGGTAGTATAACCCTGTTATACCACCCATGGCGGGATTGTGAGTACAGATAATGTGTAGCTTTTTGGTGTTCCCAAGTAACAGGACTGTGTGCAGCAGTTCACAGGAAGACTGCAAAGGCTGTTGGCAGGACAGAACCATCAGGTTGAGGTGACTCTTGTAGTAGACCAAGATACCACTCCCCTCTTTTTCCCCCGGGCGGTCCTGCCTGATGAGATCAAAGCCAGGAAGTGCACATGCCAAGTCAGGGATTGAAGATTTCAGCCAAGTCTCAGTTATACCAAGGATGTCAGGCTTATAGTGAGTGACCCAAGCAAGGAGTTCAGCCAGATTGGGCAGGAAGCTGCGGATATTGAGGTGAGTTATTTTTAACCCATTGCCTGACAGCCAGCCCACAGGTAAGGAGAAGGAGGATTGGTAGGGAGGACCAGGCATGAACTCAATGTCCCCTGTGAGGGCTAGGGTCACCAATAGGAGCCAGAAGAGATGGTTTAGAGGAAGGGAGCCATCTCTAACAGGTGGCTTGCGACCAGATTGCCTGACCATTATGACAGGATACAGGAAGCACCTGAGATCAAGACAGCAGATAGGCCAAGGGAACTGTCTGTCATAGGCTATTAGACTGGAGAAGGTAAAGTCTGGCTCCTTGAGCTGTCCAAGTGTAGCCCAGGGGCTCCCCATGAGAGGAGCACAGTTAGCAATAAGCAGAGGGAGGCATAGTGCAGTGAGCAGACCAATGGTGAGGGAATTGGGGAATGGGAAGGGCTTAACCCCCCTCATGTGAAGCTTAGGGACCCCCATGTCATGAAGATCTGTGCCTGAGTCTAACCAAGGTACTGTAGGGAGAATATGTGGTGAGCAGGGCAAACTTATCAGTCACTAAGAGGGCCCTGAAAGGGAGAACCCAGTAGTGCTAGCCCACCAGGCCCCACTTGGCTATCCAAGAGGGCTCCAGAGGAGCACCCAATAAATGGACGGTCTATCCTACAGCTGCCCCACAGTCCAGGTCAGTAGATAGTCCCCCCTTATGTGAGAGCACAGCACCAGCTACTGAAAGATTACCAAGTTCCATGGAGGTGATCACCAACAGGAGGCTAGTAGCAGACACTAGAAACCATAATACATTACGCAAATAGAAACATTTCCTAGATGAGAATGCTAAAACAAGACAGACTGAACAGGCAGAAATTATTCAAACAATTAATCAAAAACAGTAGACAAAATGTTCTTAGCCCAGGCCACACAGGATAAGATAGGCTTGGAAGAGGACAGAGTAAAATCAGAATAAAAAAGGTTTGCCCACACTGTAAACACCACAAATAGTGTGAGCTGCAGTATAGTTCAAATCACCTGAAAGACAGGCCAGACAATAGAAACATGTAACTGGGCAAAGGTGAGTGACCTAGCAGTACCCAGCAGGGTTAGGAGGCTCACGATTAAGCCCCCAGAATTCCCCCACACAAACTTCAGCTCAGGTGAGTAGGCAACATCAAGAAGCAGATGAGAGATCTGGGCTAGAGAAAGAGAGCTAGCCACCACTGGTAACAGTTTTCTGAGAGCTCAGAGTTAAGCAAGAGTCAGCAGCAACAGGTGAAAGTTTACCAGCCAATCCCGCTTGCTGGTTGGAACGCATAAAACAAGTGTGAGTGGCTTAAGCCCATTTAAGGGGTGGAGGGAATGGGGCGGTGGGCGGGAACAATTCACCCCCACAGCACCGAGCAGCAGGTCAATTCCCAAGTTTCTCCTGCTTCAATGCAGGGGCTCCATCATTTCTTTCAAATGTCCATGGAGCTTGCTTGCAGGGGTGGTCTGCCTGACTCTGATCAGTATAAGTTGGCGCCTCAACCCTGCACTTCGATTGGATTTGCGGTGGTGGGGGGACCCACCAAGGCAGAGGTCTCCCTCACCACCCCTCTCTCTCACTCAGACAGTAAATCAAGTAGGCCGCTGGATGCTGCTCTAGCCTTTTCAGCTGGCAGAGCAACGTGTCACAGTGTGAGGAACCAATCTGGTGCTCTGTGGATTTTTAAAAATGGCACCAACATTTCAGGGGTCTGGACTGGGAGGCAGAGTTTGTAAGTCCAGCACAAGAGTTCACCCCCCACAGCACCGAGCAGCAGGTCAGTTTCCAAATTTCTCCTGCTTCAATGCAGGGGCTCCGTCACTTCTTTCAAATGTCCATGGCACTTGCTTGTAGGGGAGGTCCACCTGACTCCAATCAATAAGTCAGCACCTCAACCCTGCACTTCGATCGGATTTGTGGCGGCTGGGAGTGGACCCACCAAGGCAGAGATCTTCCTCACCATCCCTCTCTCTCTCACTCAGGCAGTAAATCAAGTAGCACCTGTAATCCTGTAATAAAGAAAATGGTCCCTCATCATCTCCCCAGTCCCCTTCCCCATCCCCACCCTCCCACTGAGCACCCACCTCCTGCACCCCCTACCCATACTTATCTCTGGAGTCGGGAGCAGAGATCATCTCTGGGCTGGGACATGCCTGCAGTCTTCAAAGCCCAATCACAAGCTGAGGAATCAAGGTAGGCTCGTATTATGGCTCTCAATGGGTTTTTAAACTTAGGTTGATATCTCAGCCATTTTTAGAAATTTTTACCCCAAATTTTCAACACAGGGTCTTGGGACCCCACCTCATGAACACTGTCACTGTCATTTCATTATTTGGTCCCAAAAGGTGATTTTTCGATCGCTACATGGAATCGCCTTTCTGTACCAATTAACAAAATGACAGTGCCAGTGTTCATGAGGGGATGTTCCAAAAAGCCCATGTTGAAAATCTGGTGCAAAAATTCCAAAAATGACTGCACTATGAGTGTGTGTTGCATAGTTTCTATGCAGATTTGTAACTTTGCCATTTTTTAACATTTTCACTCCAGATTTTCAACATTGAGATTTTTTCATAACTCCTCATGAACAGTGCAGCTGTCATTTTTCACATCCTGCCTGAAATTTGTTTTTGCAGCTCTGGCTCAGAATGGTGCAGTCGCTGTGTGAAATCAACTTTTGTGATGTGCTATGAAATCACAGTGCCACTGTTCATTAGGTGGGATCCCAAAAAGGCCATGTTGAAAATTTGGTACACAAATACACAAAAGCACCCGAGTTATGCATGGTCATTGAAATGTCATGACACAGGTACATAACTTTTACAGATATTAATATTTTCACTTCAAATATTCAACATTGCCAGTTTTTCACACCATCTCATGAACAATATACCTGTCATTTCTCACATCCTGCCCAAAACGTGTTTACACAACAGTGGCACGAAATGGTGCAGTTGCTGCTCGAAATCACCTTTTGGGACTAAGTAACGAAATGAAAGTGTCAGTGTTCATGAGGCAGGGTCCCAAAAAGGCCATGTTGAAAATTTGCAGCAAAAATACCAAAACAAATCTCACAAAATTGGGATACTATTATACTATGTCAAAAAGTAAGGACATTAATTAACAAAAAACTTTGTTTAAAACAAAGTTAGGGTTCTACACATAGCTCTTCAACCAAAGTGATACAGGTCAGGAAATTGGATGTTAGGGTTTACAACTGGTATACCCTTCCCCCACCAAATCCTACCATTGGAACCGCACCCCCCACCCTGCACACTCCAACTTGCGTTGGAGTGTGACTTAGGGTCATGGTGAGTCCCATCCAACCCCATCCCCCACACAACCCTACCATCACAACACCACCGCCACCCTCCACACACCAATAAGCAATGGGGTGTGTCTTAGAGTCATGGGCCCTAACGCTCACCCCATTCCATCTGTAAGGAAACTGTCATGGTACAGTATAGGAGAATGGGATGAGAGTGCCCGCCCCCCACACACACCATCCATCTCCATCCAACAGTGGAAACCTACCTAAGAAAACTAGGGAATATGCCATAAACTAACTACATATTATGACTTTTGGCATGGAGGAGAGGAAAATACCTCTGTTAAAAGGAGGAAACTTCTGGGGCAGGGAAGGGGAGGTCAAGGAGATCAGGTGAAAAATAGGTAGTCATAGGAAGAATACCTGTTCAAGGTGTCACAGCAAAGCCATAGCCAAAAAAGCGCTCTTGGACTTCAAGGTCACACCTCTCAGCAGCTGAAGTCTTATATTCTACATCAAGAGGTACCGCCAATAAATTAGATGATTGAAGCTCCACCCAGAGTGAGGAAATTCCCACTATGGGCCTGATGAGAATGACCCCACCCCAAATTTCACATGCTGAAGATGAAGATTTTGTGGGTGCAGAGTGAGACCGTTGTCTATAGGGCAAGCCCTAAGTCAAGAAAGGTAATGGTCATGGTTGTATGCCTCCGATTTATGAGTGAGAGCATGAATGAACTTTGATGTGCTAGATAGGAGGATACCGTGAAGCCAGCGGCCGTAGATTAGGTAGCAGGTTATTGAGGAGGAGGCTGGGCAAAGCCAGTTCCTGTAGATATTGATGAGGAGGCCAGCTTTGAAAGGTTGCAAGTAAACTCTGCAACAATGAGAACTACCAAGGAGGGGCTTGAAAGGTTGCTAGTGAACTCTGTAACGATGAGAACTACCAAGGCAGGGCCTGTGTGAGGCAGGAGGCTACAGTGTGAGCCAGCATTTGGTGGTTTGATAGTAGTAGCAACCAGTGGAAAACAAGTCCACTATGGAAGCTGAATTGATGGTGACATAGAGGTAGGTGTTCTGGCACTGAGAGACTGTGATTCCAGTGATTGAATCAATGAGAGCGTAATTTAATTGATGAGGTTTAGCATATGATTGCTATGGTTTCAGCATGAATACTGAATTGATATGATTGGCATGAATGCCTTAAATGCCAGAAAGGCATAGTTTGGTTATCCCAGTAGGGAGCATTTACAGGCAGTAAGTATTTGCAATACAGTAACGAAATGCAAAGAATATCTGAAGTCATGTAAGCTGTGAGGTAAATGTATTGAAGCATGATAACTGAAAACCATGAAGGCAAAGGAGCTGGGCAAATATATATCTTACATAATAGCATGCTCCCGCTACTTGGAGCCACAATGTCCCTCTTTGACATCACAGTCCCCGGCCATGGGAATAACAGGAAAGTCACAAGATGAGCACTATGAGACCAAAAGCAACTGTAATGTTGGTAGGTTAGGAACCCAACATTTGTCAGGGTGCATCTAGCACTGAGTGAATTAAGAGCAGAGCTGTAGAGCATGGAGTGGCAGCTAGCTGAGCAGTATGAGCCTGAACCAGGTGCAGATAATTAAGGTAGAAGCACAGGAGACAGCTGAGAAACAGCAATGTGAGCTGAAGCATACAGTAACAATTGCTGGAAAACTGAGGATTACTAGGCAGGGAAGCATGAGCCTGAGCTGAAGCATACAGGTTTGCAAAATCTAGTGAGTAAATGAAAGCCTGAGAGTACAGGTACAAGGCAGCATAAGGTAAGGAAACAACAGTATGCAACCTGAAGCACAAATAAGCAATATATAGACAGGGCACTAGAAAAGCCCAAATGAAACAAATAAAAGCAAACACAAGTACAAGACCAGGATGGAAACAAGCACACAAGGAAGCATGTAACAACTGGAGGCAAAGCAATACTAACCAAAGCAGGAGAAACACAATGAATAGAAATCCAGCACAAACCAAGCAGAGCCCAAGCACAAGCAATGTGGGGGGGGGGAGCCCCAACAGGCCCCAAGGGAGAAGACAGATTGACAGAGCCTATGGTCAGCAAAGAAAAAGTGCTTTAGAAGGAGGCTGGGAGGAACTGCTTATACAGTGGAATCTGCTTAAATGCACACCTGTTTTGTATGAAAAAATGCACATTTAAGTGGAACGTGCATTTACCCAAAGTTGACATTCTGTGCCTTAATTAAGTAGTCGTGAGTTCCGTTTAGCATAAAAAAAACATTTATTGGTTAAAAGTCAACAATACAGACACATTAATAACACTTTAAAGATTTTAATGTGTGGTGTTCTAGGCAATGTTCTCACCCGAATTCCCACCTGCATTTACAGATAAAAAAAAATAAGTTATTTTACTTTGTTTTGTACTTTGGATTGCAAGCTATGTAATGTAATGTTCAAACTGAAACAATTTGCTTAGATCTCTCTTCTCTCTAGTGTACACAAATGCACTTAACCTTTTCAGACATTGCAGAGCTTCATACATGTGTACCTCTGGCTCCATGGTTTGATTGTCGGATGCAGTTTGGTTATCATCCTCGTCAGTTTGACCTGTAATTTCCTCACAAATTTCAGCATCTGAAAACATACTGGATGTGGTGAGGGTCTCGTCTATGTCCTGGTATGTGATAAAATCTGCCTGGTTCACGTTTGGAAGGAGCGTTGATGCAGGCTCCTCCTCAACAACCTCGTCTTCCATTGGTGCAGCATGATCAACAAAGCTGGCTTTTTTAAAGCAGTTCTGGATTGTTTCAGGCTTCACTTGTTGCCATGCACGATCGAGCATTTGGATAGCATCAAGGATCGTAACTCTTTTAGATAGCTCAGTTACTGTATTTAGTGTCCCCCCATCCATACACAGGACAATCTTTTCAAAGCATCTGAAAAAAAGACACAAGAAATGATAAGTTACTGTGACACATGCAAAATTGGGGGGGGGGGGTTTGAATGCAACTCACCTGACTTCAGTAATGGTGTTTGATATTACGTATGATTCTCATGTCAAGGGGTTGAATTAAGAAAGTTGTGTTCGGGGGGAGAAAAATAAATCTGATATGGGAGAGAGGGATGTCTGGATGAGTGCAGCAATTGTCCAGCAGCATGGCAATTCATTTTCTTTTGTGGCACATCACAACATTGATCTTCTTCAGCCACCCACTGAATATAGAAGCTGTCATCCAGGCATTACTGTTGCTTTCATAGTCCACTGGCAGAGCTTCCATTGTCTGCCCTGCGAAGCACCTAGGTTTTATTGACCTTCCCACCATTAGTGTTCTTAACTTTTCAGTCCCAGATAGATTACAGTATAACAGGACCAATATTCATTCCCTTGCTTTTTTACCTCCACAAGTAGAATCTGATTTAAACGACAGGGTCCCCTCAGGTGTAGCTCTAAAATAAAGGCCTGTCTCATCACAATTAAATCTGCAATCAGGTGCAAAGTCTTTCAAAATTTGGGGTAGCAGAGTGGTTAGCCAGCTGTCTGCTGATTCTGCATCAGCGTCTTTCTTCTCCCCATGACACCGCTTGAAAATTATCCCATTCAGCCACTTCCAGCGGCTCAACTAGCCACTGGTTGCTGTAAAGTTAAGCATTATGGTTGTAGCTACATTGTCTGCCTTCTTAGCTAAAACAGGGCCATTGACAGGTGTGTCCATCCTACGAGCAGCAGTAAACCATCTTAAAAGTCCAGCTTCTACCTCCTCACTGTTTCCTGCACATTGGCATTTGTGACTCCGATTCTCACAATGCTCCCAGTCAGATAGCAGTCTGTCTTTGTTTAGAACCACCCAAGTGACAGTGGACACATCCATAACAAACTCTTCGGCCACTTCGGTACGTTTGACATTAGGTTGCTCCAAGCACTGGAGCAATGAGATTTTCTGACCTAAGGTCAGCGTTATTTTTTTCCTTTCAATGCTGCTTTCTACTGTGTGCTGGTGGAATGGAGAGACGCATGAACAGCCTTGAATGAAGGTGTTAAATGCAGCTGCAACACCTAATTAAGACCCATCAGGAACCCATTGAAAACATGTGCACTAAGCTGACCCAGTGGCGCTGAGGGTTGAGGCACTGGATGCCACACCTCACACCACGCTGGTGACCCAGGTTTGGGAATGAGCCCGGGCTGTGGGGAGTCGGCAGGGGAGGACTGGGATTGAGTGTCCATAGACTGCTGTCCCAGTCCTGGGGTGGGTTGGGGAATCTCGCCATGTAATAGCGGCTCCTGGGGAACCTCGGGAGCACTACTAGTGCTGGCAATCTGGAGTGTGAATGTGGCAGATGTTGGCACACTGTGCCTGGACGTGATTGCATGTCTGTGTCCCAGGGGACCAATCAGGAGGAAAATGGCTGGGTGTGACTGTGCAGCTTGATGGCTGTGCTCCGAGCCACCTGGAGGACTTTCGCGGAGTCCTGTCAGGGAGGGTCCGGGGCTATCCTGGCTGGCTGAGGCAAAGGGGGAGCCCTCCAGCAGGATGGCAAGACAGCCATCCCAGATCTTCCTGGGTGCAGTTTGAGCTACCAAGTTCTCCAGGTGGGCAGAGCCGGCGGCTGGATGCCCCAAGCCAGTAGTGTGCTGCAGCAGGTGGAAGAAAGCATTACATAAAAAAAAAAAATGTGCATTGCCAGTCCAGTGGTGCTGAGGCTTGAGGCGCTGGACGCCACACCTCGCACCATGCCAGTGACCTAGGTTTGGGCATGGCCTCACATCAACAGAGGCCGGCAGTGGGGAAGGAGGATTGAGCATCCCAACAGATGCTCTCCTCCTCCTTCAGGGTGGGTTACCAAGGGTGCTTCACGCACCCGACATCCTTGAGGGTCGGTGGGAGCACCAACGTTTAGGGCATTGGTGGCTCCAGTGGCACTGGAGTTGGGGAGGGGAGGACACTGTTAGGCACTTGGCAGGCATAGTGTATAAGCATGTAATCTGCCCAAGCTGGCGTCCTCAGGGGGGGATGAAAGGGGACCACAAGAAAAAGTGGAAAACAACCCTCGGTGGTCCTAGATGACGACCGCTCCAAGCCATCTAGCCACAGATCCATGGGCAGACCCCGCTGTGCAGGCACTCCATTGAGATGGAGGAAGGTAGGAGTTGCCGGGGCACTCTGGGGCAGACTCTGCATCTGGGGCATGAGTGGTATGAGCAGCCCAAAGGAGTGGAACAATGAGGGCAGTAGGAGGGATAAACAGAAAGTAAAAAAAAAAAACATGTGCACTAATCCGGCATTAATTATACCAGACAAGATGTGTCAATGAACTGGCAGTTAGAGTATTTAGCCAAAAAGTGTACTTATCCAGTGTGTACTTAGGCAGATTTTTTAACATGACAAACACAGGGAAAAAAAAAAAAGAGAAATAAAAAAGATGTGCATTAAAATGGAATGTACACTAATCCGAAGTGCACTTAAGTGGAATCCACTGTATAGCTCAGGAAGAGGGCGTGGCTGGTTGCTCACCCCATTGGCTCATTGAACTACAGGCATAGCCTTTCAAAAAAAAAAAATTGCAAATTTATTAAAGATTGTATCATTCACTGCAAGGAGAAAGCTAAGAGGATAATTTGGGACATAACTTGTAATACGTAACTTATCATAGCATAAACATTTAAAAAGAACATGGTGCAAATTCTTTATACCTCCTACAGTACATAAAGAAGGAGCCTCAGCAGCATTAGGAATATGGGCAAATCTAGCAAAAAAGTACATTACTAGGAAGCATCTCAAATCTATAGCACATATAAGCATTCCTCTTTATAGGGTTCAAGATGTGTTCTAGATAAAGTCTATAGCCAAACCATGCCTCATTTGAAGCATATCAAGGTGAGAATCTGGACCTTGAAATAGCATCCAAATATTTACCATGGTTATGAATTCTGATTTTGTTCTTAATATACTTTTTTTGTATTTCAAACTAATTAGAATTCCCTTCTAAAAGTAATTATACAAATAAGTAAGTTGGTATTCTTCCAATAAGAATGTGTTAATCAAGGTGAACTTCTACACCCTAACAACCACCAGTTTTCTTTCTCTTCCAGAGTAGCACATTAAAAACAACTGGGCAGGGCTGTTGTGCACTTAACCCAGTAGCCCAGAACTAAAGAATCAGCCAGAGTTTTATTAGATTTATTCAGTCCCAGAGAGGATTTAAGAAGCTGGATTGAGATCTTCTCCAGTTCTGAAACCATGTATGGGCCACAAATTTTCACAGCAAACAGGGCTTGTGGATTTAACTTTGAAGAAATAATTTGAATCAATGGTCTAATACTATTGCCAACATATTTATAGCTGATTTTGTTTAGACCCAATGCAGTTTTATTTTTTATTTGGTCCTAGCACTAGCAGCATAAGAACACCATGAGCCATTACGGGAGAATGTTAACCCTAAGTAAACATATTTATTCACCGTATGTATGAATGAATCCCCAAGTTTCCACTTCCATTTTGGAAATAAATTCCCCTTACCAAAAATCATCAACTGACTTGTGTTACTATTAATAGTTAATGATAGTTTATGCGATTCCCCAAACAGTCTAATTTCTTTTGAATACCAGATTGTGAAAAAGAAAGAAGTAAATCTTCCACATACACCATTTAAAGTATAGTTAGTGATCCAGTAACTCCAATGGAACATGCTCAATAGCTTTTAGAAGATTATCCATATATACAGTATGTATCTATATATGTGTAGGTAGGAGCCAACAGACACCCCTGATGAACCCTTCATTAATTGGGAATTTTTTGAACACATTTCCAGAAAGGCCTAATCTCACCCTAGCCCAAGTTTCACTATATAATTTAGAGATAACAGATGTACAGTAAGGGCATACTCGGTGCCTTTATCCAACATTAACTGTCACAATTTACTTCTTATAACTGAGTCAAAGGCTGAAGAAAAGTCAATAAAAGCAACATATAACTTCTGGCCTCAAATCAAACAATATTTTTCCCAGAGGTGTCTTAAGATGAAACAATTATCTATAGTGGAACAGTTCTCCCTGAAACCAAACTGTAGGGGTGAAAGTCCACCAAGAGCAGTAAGTTGCTTGTGCAAATGAGTAAGAATAATTCTGGAAAATATTTTCTTAGATATGTCCAACAAACTAATTGGGCAGTACATTTTGGGGTCTGACCTATTACCCTTTTTTTTTGGCTATTACCTTTTTCCCCCTCCCCGAGGCATACCTAGTCTGCATCCCTGTTTACCTGGCAACCTTGGGGATTCCAGTCACCATCCTCTGTCTGTGTTCTGAATCAGGGTCACATCCGAATTTTCCTGTGGTTTGCCCCCCCTGCCGGAGGGCGACAGGGAGCCCCCAACTCCCCACCTCGAATAGGATCCAGGCTCAGGTGCCCCTCTCAGAACTGATATCATTGGATGGTAATCAAGCCATTTGGCCTAGGATGCCACCTCCTATTTTTTCTGATTTTCACCCCTTAGAACTGGGGGCATGCAATGACGCCTGGCAGAGAGGAGCACGCATGCGTCTGCATGCGCTCGCTCCCTCTAGGCATCAGCCCCAGCTCCTCCCCATACTAGAGAGTGGTGCCTTGTCCCCCAGCCTCTGCCAGGGGGCAAACAAGTGCTGACTATTAGGAACCCCCCTCCCCCAGAGAAGGAGAGCTGTCCAACAGATGCTCAATCCCTCTCCTCCCCTGCTGACCCCTGACAACCCACCCTCATTCCCGAACATGGGTCACCAGTGCCGCGCAAGGTAAAATTACCTTTTTTTTAAAAATTGAAACAGTTTTTACACTCAACCAGGAATGAGGAAAAAAACCTTCTTTTAAGCATTTACTGTATTAAAAAATATCTACCCAAATTAATGGGGTCTACATATAAACCTCAGCCGTAATCAAATCTGGTCCAGGGGCTTTTTTACCTTTTAAAGAAGGGATTGCACAAATTACTTCATGTATAGGGATAGAATCAAATGGACAGTAAATAAGAATACAAGAATTGTACCATAGCAACAGGTTGCAAAACAATAAAGTGAAGTGATCTGCCCAGGAATCTGCCAAAATGTATGTATCTATGATATTTGCAAAGTTATAAGTTCCTGTAGCAACCAAAAGCCAAAAGCCTTTAGTATAATTTTTACTAATAGTATTAAACATAGTCTCCCATTGTTTACAACAATACTCATGCTTTTTTATTTGAATAATATTTTTGTATGATTTCTTTTCTCTATTTAAAAGTCTGCCATTAGATTTAGAGGGTTTTAACTTAATAGTGTTTACCAATGCTAACAACTTAGCTTTTTCATGACTACAGGCCTGCTCACACCACTCTTTATTGCCTTTAATAGTATCTCTACCAACCGTATATAGAACAGCACATAAGATGGAAAACAAAAGTTCCAGGGATCTGTATATTTCTGTAGACATAAGATAATTGCAATCAGATTGTAAGCATGAGTCTAAGAATACATGTGATATACTGTATAATAAATATCAGATGAAATTTCATCTGTCCATTCTGTTTCTATATCTGATTTCAACTTTTTATGAAATATGCTCAAGACGAATTTCTGAAGCAAAAGGTATAAAATAGTCAGACTTAATGACCATCCAATATCCAGTGGTAAATGATCCCTTTCAGTTCTGTTAATCATGTTAAGGGTAACCAGCATTCAATAGGTCCATCCCAAGTAACATAATCAATAATAGATGCTCCTGATGGAGAAAAATAAGTCCACTGTCATTCCTCATCACCAGATAATCTACCATTAAGTGGATATAAATTATATTCATGTATAAACCTAAAAAAGCCTAAAACGTCAGTACATGATTTGTCTTGGTATCCCTAACTTTTCTACCAGGCAACACCTGCACATTATATATGGACCCTACAGTTTTTTCAAGAATTCTAAATAAAAGATTAATGATATGGGTTAAGAGCAATAAGGTAATAGATGAAGCACAGGCAGGCTTCAGAAATAACCACTCAGCAATTGATCAATGTTTCACTTTATTCCACATAATTCATAAATACAATATAGTTAAAAACCAAATAAAATTTCGTACATTCATTGACCTTAAAGCAGCCTTTGATAGGGTCAATCAAACCCTGTTATGGGAAAGAATGAAGGAACCTGGGATTGATCAGTCATTATTGGAGATGATTAGACTTTTGCATCATCATAATAATTACATCAGTATTAGATATAGTGATTCAGGTGAATTAAGTGGTTGGTTTCAAAACAGCATTGGGGTGAAGCAAGGATGCACACTTGCTCCTCTTCTATTTAATCCATATTTTTCTACAGTATTGAATGAAATGTATGACACGGATTTTCATTTACCAAAACTGGAACAAAAGCAATATCATAGCTTGCCTATGCTGATAACGTTGCACTTCTCTCTACCAGTCATTTGGGCAAGATTAGGAGTTTGGAAAAATTTCAATTTGAATGTTCAAAAGCAAATTTAAAAATAAATTATGCTAAAACTAAAGTTGTGGTATTTGTGGGTAATAAGAAGTCAATCGATATTATAAGAACAGTCATAAGTTGGAAGCTGTGAAGGAATTTTGCTACCTGTGACTCACAGTTAGTGATAATGGAAAATGGGGTGCTCATTAGAAAACTGCAAAAGCCAAAGCCAATAGCTTCCTACCAGTATTATTACCTTTCTCTCATAAATATGGTGGGAAATCTTTACAGAGAAATTTATAGGTAGCCTGAGCAAAGATTAAAAGCCAATTATTATATAGGGCAGAAATCTGGGGACTTCAGTGCAAAAGAATCCTGGATATTAGTTTAAACACATTTTATAAGAGAATTATGGGCCTTCCTAATAGTGCCCCCCTCAGCCCTGGTTAGAGCCAGGTTAGGCCAGCTTTCAGTGGAGTGCTGTTGTGTCCAAAGATTAATTAATTACTGGATTAAGACCTTTAGGATGCCCGTGTAGGCTACGTCTGGAGGAAGCTATAAATTATAAACATCATAATATAATTTTTACCTGTATGTCAGTGACACAGAAGTTTATTAAACCTTATGGTTTGCTGAATATAATTACTGATAGTCTCAGATACCCACTTGAGAACATCAAAATGATAGTTAATAACACAGTCAGAAACATTTTCATACAAATGGACTTGGAGGCCTGTAGACTCTCTAGGGCATGCTTATAGCTGGCTAAAAATAAGAGAACATAAATTTGAGAATTATCTTCGCATCCTAACAAATCCAAGACAGAGGACACGTCTAACAAGATTTAGATTTGAATCCTTTTTGAATAATAAAAAAAGGAGACAATTTAAAGGGGAAACGAATAGGGATTTCATATGTAATTGTGGAATGGGACAAGATAATCTTTTACATTTGATACTATTATGTCCACTGTATGAAAAATATAGACATTCCTTACTAGGAAGTTTATTAAGTCAACAACAATATCAGCCTCAACAATTGTTTGCCTATTTGTTAAATTATCATGACCTCTAAGTGTTGGTCCCCATGGTCTCCCTTCTTAAAATCTCACAAAGATGGTCTCACCTGAATGCTTCAAACTTGTAATAACAGTATATTGCATATTGTTAATGCACTTATATAAGTGATTTGGTCAGAGAACAATTAAAATTGTCTTATTCATTTGCTGAGACATAGGATTAATCCTTCCTTTTGTTATGATCTCAAATTGAGTCTAAAAAAACTTGTTTTAAGGCTTGTTATTTACGATATGAATGTGTTATAATATATAATTATGTAATTTTGAATGATTTATTATATGATGATTGTAATGGTCATTTGACTGATCAATAAAACTTTTATCTATCTAGTCATTCATATGAACACTATACATAGTAGTTTCACTACAGAGCAACAATCTTTGACCTATGTCTCAAAACAGTCTGTATAACTTAGCCATATGGTTTTACTTTATTTATACGAACTTGTTTAAGTTACATTACCATACAGTCCAAAAGTGCACCAACAATGTGCTTAATTATTTAACACTCTCTGCAAAAATAATTTAAAACATAGATGGATTGACAACCTTTAACAAAATTTGGCAAGTTATTGTACAATACTGATTCTGAATAATCTAAAGCTTTCAGACCTGTTGACCTCAACAGGGTCAGAGGGAGCTGAACTCCCAGATTGAGTAGCAGGAATGGAAGACTGTGGGATTAAAAAGGGAGTAACTGACATTCCAGAATTTAGAGAGGCATTTAATATTGTTCTGGATTTTTAAAGTAATTGGATTTAACATGTTGGGTAGCTTTCACACATGTGTTGTATAGCTGCTTGTGCCTGCAAGGTTCTCATGAGAGTTGGAAACCTTGTGGAGACACCGGGCTCAGTCTCTTGCTTTGAGACTGGCAATTAACTCAGACAAGATTCAAGGAAGATGGGCTTCTGACCCCAGTCCTCTGAAGAGAGGTGTGTCTCACCCAGGCAGCCATCAATTTAGCTTGGAAAGTTTGGAGGGTATCATCAACATTGGTGGATGTGGAGAAAAAAGACCAATGTTTGTTGGCAAAGTCAGCTAGCAAGCCTTGTAGGTCAAACAACCTGAAGGACCAGAGCTCTATGACCTTAGGTGGAGCTTTGGTGTGTTGCACCTGCCACACTTTACAGACCATACAATGATGGCAGAGATGACAGAGGCAAACTTGGGTGTGGCACCTAGTGCACTATATTGGTTCCAAGACTACCTTACAAGCAGAATTCAATGTGTCAAAATTGGACATACAGTTTCTAGTGCAAGAGAGGTATCACTGGGGGTGCCCCAGGGATCAATCCTTGGGCCCCTAATCTTCAGCATCTTCCTAAATTACCTCCCCACTGCCTGAGAAACCAAACTGATAATCTATGCTGATGATGCGGTGCTCCTGGAAAGCAGCATGTCCCTTGCTAATCTGCAAATTGAGCTTCATGCATACTTCTCCTCATCGGAGACATGGTTCTGCAGACATAAGCTGCTACTAAATTATAAAAAGACCATGGCCATGCTTATTACCAGTACACACAAAAAAATCAGACAAAACCCCCTCATCATTACAAACTCCTGCAGTGAGCCACTGAAACAAGTCTGCACATTCAAGTATCTGGGGATCACACTGGATGAAACCCTTGCATTTGCTCAACATATTGACTCCCTAGTCAAGACAGTCAACATTAAGAGTGGTGTCCTTTCCAGGCATAGGAAATACCTATCGCCCAAGGCCCTCTGCCTTGCAGTACACAGCTCCATATTATCACATATCGACTATGGATTAGTGATATGTGGGGCGGCAATGGACACTACATTGAAATGGGTACAGGTGGCTCTAAACAAGGCCTCTAGGCTAGCCCTAGATTTACAGCATGATATACACACCTGTACACTATATGAACTCACAATTGGCTATCCCTAAAAAACAGGGTCATTCATCAGACGTGCACCCTAGGGGAAAAAAGCACTTATGGGGAAAATACCACCCTGTGTTGGCAATCTGTTAGTGGCTGCAAACATACCACAGGCCACCAGGGGGAGGACAAGAGGGGCCCAGTCCATCCCCTTCCACCGTACCTCACTTAGGCAATGGGCATTTTCCTACCATGCTCCCTTGTGTCTGAATGAATTACCCGAGTACCTCCTTGCCACCACCAGTCTAGCCAAATTCAAAACTAACCTCAAACAACATCTAAGTACAATCTCTAAATGTTCCTGCAACTAATCTCGGGTATGTCAATCCTCTGCCAAATTATGATTGATGCAGCATTTGACTCTCCTTTTCTCATGCCCCCCCCAGCTGCACTTTGCTAAGACAAGGCCCCTACAGCCTACCCTTAACACCCACCTATTGCTTTACAACCTCCCTGACCATTCCCCTTCCCCCCTACCTGATGACAAGGCTCCTAGGAGCTGCACTATTCTTTGCCTCTATAACTGTGCACATGTTACTCACCACTCTATCTTATTATCCACAATGTTTTTGTGCATATGTTAAACAGGGTACTGTTTTAATATGGTTTTTTTTCTTAATTAGTACTTTGTACATTGTCTTGTCACTTTGTAAAAGAGCTTGGGCTCAAAGGTATCTTCCAAATCAATAAAATTGAATTGAGTGTGTCAGGTAGTGTGCCAGCTTCAACAGTGTCTTGGGGGTGTAAGAAAAGAACACAGTTTATGAGGGAGTGGTTTGTAGATGAGGAATTAAACCCCATAGGCTCAGGGATACACTGAGTGAGTTGTATGTTTTGAACTAATTTATCTAGAAGGGGGAGCAGCATTTAGAACTGAAATCACCTAGAACTAGGAGTTCATGATGAAGTCAAGGAAGAGATCAAGAAAAGGAGATTGACAATGGAGTCTGGTTTGAAACCAGGCCAACAATAGATGCTAACAATGAAATAGGGATAAAGAAGGGAAGGGAGAGTTTATTGAGCAATAGCTCATATAAAGATGGTGTGGAAGAGTGGTGTATATAGAAAATAATGCATAGGCAGGTATGTGTTATTAGGTTTTTTACACAGCTGAGGTGTGTTATGAGCCATAAGCATTGACAGCAAAGCTCAAGACATTTATGAGGTCATCACACACTGAGGGTGTATAAAAAAACTTATAAAATCCAGTGGCATAGCCAGAAATTTCCATTTTGTTATTACTCCATCCAGCTGCTGCCCCTATTTAAACAAACTCTAGCCAGAGCCGATATGGCTGTGGGGAGCTTGAAGAAGCTCCAAGTAAAAGCACCATGAGTGCTGCTGAATGCCACCCCACATACACCATGCAAGAAAACCTTCAGCATTGACAAATGCTTGTTTTTTTGTTATCTTTGCATGGCTTCTAGCGATCTAACTGACTGAAGATATAATCTCTGATTGTACACTGCAGTCACTAAACATTTTAGTATAATTTATCTTGCTCTGTGCTGTATATTAGAATGTAATCCAGTCTACCCATTGTTGACCAGGGATTAAGTTGGAACAGCATCTCTGACAGACAGCAATGCTTAACAGACGGGGTGCCAGAAGATTGAAATAGATGGGGTGCTGAAAATTGGAAGGGCATTTGTTAGGGTATAAAGGGCATTTTTTACAAACCATTTTGCTATATACACCATAATGCAATAGTATAAGATACTGTCAACCACAGAGATTAAGTATTGCCAGTGGCAACCATTCTAGTGTCTTGAGCCATTAATTGCAAATATTGTATAGTTATAAAATCTTCTTTTAAATATGTGAGATAGTTAGAAATATACTGATTATGAATGCAATGCATCCTTTGCTAAAAAATAAAATTGATGTTGATTAACAAATACTGCTGCTTTAAGTGAACAAACTCTAACATAATTTCATGGAAAAAAATATGCAGAAAATGGAAGTACCAGATTTTAAAAGTGCGAAATTATTATCATTCATGTGTTATTTGAACTTTATAACATAAGAAGCATTACTCCACTGAAAACAGGGCAGTACATCTCAGCTGGGCAGTCTGTCTGTTTGTCTGTACACACACACACACACACGTTTAACAAATATGAGCTATGCTTTGAACTTTTACTCTGAGGTGTGAAATGGTCATGGTGCCTCTAGTCCAGTAACACATAAAGATTTAGTGAAAATTAATACAATAGGGTATCCTAAATCTTATCAGCAATCGCACAACATGACATTGCTGGAGTGGCATGTTTACATCATTGTATTACTTTTGTTATAACAAATGTGACTTCTTTTAGATTCAGACAGAAAGACTGTATTTTTCTTACTGGGAGGCAGTATAGCATAGTGGTTAAGAGCACTGATCTACAAAGCTAGAGACCTGGGTTTGAATCCCATCAGCTCCCACTTACATACTGTGTGATCCTGAGCAAGACACGTAACGTCTTTATGCTCCCAGGTTGCACCTGGAAACAAGCTCTGGATTAGTGTGCCTTTCCTGGTTAAACAAGTCCCCCCCCCTTTACTGTACATTGGCTTGCTAAATGAAGTCTGGTTATAAATAAGAACTCTTGCTAGGACATTCAGGACTTAATGTAGTGTAACAGTGTATTGAAGAAGAAAAACCTTTTTGAAAGAGAAATGCTGCATGAAGTGGATACATGTCTGAACCAAAACAGAAAATGTATATTGTCTATACAAGTAGGCAGTATAATGCTGTGGTTAACAGCACCGAGCTGCAAACCTGGAGAGTTGGGTTTGAATCCCATCAGCCTCCACTTGCATACTGTGTGACCCTGAGCAAGTCACTTAACTTCCCTGTGCTCCCAGGTCACAGCTGGAAACAAGTTCTGGCTTAGTGTGTCTTACCTGGTTAAACAATTTCCCCTTTTCTTTTCCATGTATCTGCCGGGGTTGCATCAGGAAGCTGGTATCCATAAGAAATATGGAAAATAAAGTGATATTGGAGGCAGCCACATTTGAATGAAAATAAGTGCATTGGATTGTGTATAACATTAAGTGCTGCAACTATAGTTCTGTTTCTCCTTCATGCTAAAAAAAATATTAAAGTGATTACAAGGTCTTATAAAGGTGACGATTTCCCTGTTTCACAAAGGCATGTTTTACATCTATATCAAAATTAAACCATCACTGGATCTCATTTTCAGTACCAAGCATATGGCTTTTTAATACAGCAAAAATCATGGTGGAGGCGTCAGAAAAACACCCTTTCAATAAGTG
Organism: Neoceratodus forsteri; assembly: GCA_016271365.2. NCBI lineage: Eukaryota > Metazoa > Chordata > Ceratodontiformes > Ceratodontidae > Neoceratodus > Neoceratodus forsteri. The sequence goes on along the minus strand of CM057454.1, from coordinate 948,532,989 downwards.
TATTTATTTATTTATTAATGTACCATTCATGGTTGCATTTGTTGGGGTTTGATTCATTCAACTTTAGAAAAACATACTGCTGCAGGGGAAATCTTTATTTAAAAAGAAACACAGTTTAACAGTTGAGAAAGCAAATGAAAATGAGCCAACCTTAGCAATGTGCTGGACTGCTTTGAAGGCTATTAAGAAGAACTAGCAACTGACTGATTAATTACAGACATAAAACTCTCAGCCAGCCAACTTAAAAGGTATAACTCAGGATCTTCTGTTAAATTAGGCATGACAAGATATAAACCATATGTTGGTCGCAGAGTAGTAATTTTTTCACAAAGCAGGCTGTCTGAAATGCAACTGAAGTTAACCAGAAAGAAGGGAGTATTTCTTTGTGCCATAGAGATTTGCAGAATGGAAGGATACAGTGAAAAGTCCTAAAAGATGCGTTCCACAGAAACATCTTTTTTCAAGGGAAAGCATGATGGCTGTAGGCTCCTCCCACAGCCATAAAAAATGTACACCCTCTCTCCAACTGCTTCCCCAATAGATAACAAAACAGATTGTAGTCATATGTCTCATCTGGTCTCTTAACAGGATGTACACATATCTATGTCCTAAACTGCAGATGTTTAAATCAGGGTCAGATCAAGTTTTCAGGGGGCCCAGGGCACTCAAACTCTGGGGTCCCACATAAGTCAACACCCAGCTTTTCATACAAGCAATGCTTATTATTTTGGCTCAGAATACTTAAATTGTTGGGTTTTTTTTCTCTTTTTTCTTTCTTTCATTCATTCAACTGAATAGGCAGGCTCAAGCAACAAGAAATTTATTAGGCCCACATTTTTACTGTAAAGGAGATGTGCGACCCAAAATAGAGATGCACCGTGCATTCCAGAAAATGAATGTAAGTGTGATATTCAAAAGGGAGAGCTGTGTCATGCATTTCTGAATGTGCAATCATGCAGAAATAATGTATGCGGTGCAAATAAAGGGGCAGATCCAATAATATGCCATGCATCTCTATATTTAGCCAAAATGTGCATCTGCCACACATCTCAGAAATGAGCTGCCCAAAGTTTGACAAACAAAACAATTGCCTAAACTGGCCAGCCACCCACAGGCAGGCTACAGAACTGCAGGCAGGCCATCTAAAGACAGCCCTCTTGAGGTGCACCAGAACATGCTTCAGGCACCCACACACAGCAGGCACGCCAGGATGGATGTACCCAGAGCCACAGGAGCTGTGTCACCACCAGTACTGTACAGGGAGCAACCCCCTACACCACACCCTGGATGTAGACACCCAGCAGCCAAGTGCCAGTGCTGTCAGGTGCCTCTGAGCACACCAGTGGAGCAGACAGCCACAATGCAGCATATGTACCAGGGACCATGGCCTGCACTCATCCAGCCTGCAGGGTGTCACCCAGTGGTGGTTTGCACCCAGGGTGACATCTGTGACAACGGTGCCCAGGTAGCCAAGTGGTGCTAGTGGCAGTATGGCTTGGGCCAGGGACTGACCTATGGCACACACCCACAGTGGAACACCATAGGGGCACACAGGTGAGACCCACTCAAACTGGATACCAGGTCACCTTCTGTACACTGCCATCCTGTGGAATTCTCACCATGTCCCTCACATACAGGGGTGTGTCGGGCACTGCAGGTGGCTGTATGCAACATATGGAGCTGATGTATCAGATGCATGTGATGTACCAATCAGACAGTGTCACCCTGTGCCCTCCCTAGTTGATTGTCCAGGTAGGCCCCCAGTATCACAGTTCAGTACTGAACATATCAATGGGTAATAGCACTGTGCCTAAACCAATGCAGTCCACCCACCCACACACAAACATTCCATCACTCCTGCCTGCTTGGCTGCAGTACCTCCTGCCCACCTTTGTGGAGTGGTGGGGTAGCTCTGCAAAGCTGGAACTGAGCATGCCCAGGGTATGCATATGGCCTGAATACATTCTAGTAATGAGATGCAAATGTGCTGTTTGGGCAAAAACTGCAATGAGTCCATTGACATATCCCAATGGAATATAGAACTCCGCACTGCACAAGTTACTGCACATTGCACAATTCCTTATGCTCTGCACTGAGCTGTGGGCACCTGCTGAGCCACACATCTCCCACCACATGATCGTGCAAGTTCAGGATATTCAGCCACACATGTGCGATTGTATCTTCCGGAGCATCTTCTGAATATATCATTTTTTGGGGACAGTGCACATGCAGGGGACTTTTGAATATGGGGGCCTTAGTGCCCAATATCAAAAAATTGCAAAAAGGATTTTAGTGCAAATGTTCAAAAACAGCAACAAAGTGCCTAAGTGCAGAAAGTGCCTAATACCAAAAAATTGCCAAAGTGCAAAACATAGAGGATAATGTATGGTCCTCTATCGGTAACCGGTCTGTTAACTGTCAAGAGGTTGCCAGGGCGACCGTGTAAACCTTGAGCGCGAAGCTCAAGAGGTTAAAATCGCCATGGCAACCTCGAGACGGTTAACATTAACTGGTTGCCAATAGAAGGACCATACATTGTTTTTTATAGTGTATGGTCCCAAGAAAAAAGGAAAACGGCTCCTTACTTTGCGAAATAGAGTCACCGCCATGGCCGTTCAGTCCTTCCCTTACTGCTGAGTGCATCCATTGGTTCCTGAGAGTAAAAAAAGGTGCACACATGCTCAGACCAATCCCCATTGTTAACCTATCGATGTGATGTAGCATCGATAGGTTAACAACATTACTACGTTACATCGATGGTATAACAACCTTAGGAAATTATGATTTCCTAAGGTTAACAGTGTTCTACCATACATTATATGCAAATATAATTAACTACAATATGTAGATGCACACCAAATTATTTTTCAAGAATAACAGATTAAATATAAACAAATTGTGTGGTTGCCGTATTGGTCATAGTAAGAACAGATCCAGAAGCAAATGGTTTTATACCTTTTATTGGACCAACAATAGATGTTACAACAAAAGAACAAGGTGCTCTAGCTTTCGAACCAACTAAGTCTTCCTTCTAAAAAGCTTCTGAAGAAGGACTTGGTTGGCTCGAAAGCTAGAGCAGTTTGTTCTTTTGTTGTAACATCTGTGTTGGTCCAATAAAAGGTATCAAACCATTTGCTTCTGGAACCAGATTAAATATAATACATTTTAGAGAGAATGCAAAGTTATATTAGCATTACAACTTCTAGTAGCCAATGTATTTTATTTAAAATGCTTAAAATAAATGTGAAGGCTGTTGCTACATCACAAATGCACAAACTTTATTTACCAAAACCACAGCAAACAGCATCTCCACTGCTGCCAGCTGGGTATGTACATGCAAGAGGCAGAACAGGACAGCTCAAAACACGCCTTCTGTCAGAATATGAAAAATTAATTGGGGGCGGTTGTAATGGTACGATGCTCATTGTTTTTTACATTCCTGTATATTTCTGTGTTACTCTGCATATACTTGTATATTGTTCAATAAAGCTAATTAAATAAAAAAAGAACATAAGAAATGTAAATAACAAGGTTTTCGAAGGTGGTCGGTGGGACTCCCTTCCCAACTACAGACTACTCAATTCGAGAGCTGGGGGGTTACGGGTCAGGGTAAGTAATCTCTCTCTGTCTCTCTCTCTTTCCTGACTCTCTCATTCTCAGACACTAGTCTCTTGTGCGCTCATCTCAGTCAGGTTTCTCCTGCCTAGCTAGTCTATTATTATTCCCTGTCCCTAACCTTTTCGGTCACTTAATCTTTTTGCAAAAAACACAGTGTTTTTTCCTCTTCAGCCAACTGAGAGAAATGCATCTGAGATCTATATCTCTGAGTCTTTCCACCTCACATGTTGACAGCCCGTGCCTGATCTCCCCTGCTTACACATGCACACTTCACATCTGTGAACCACATGACTCTATTACTGGCTGCTGTGGTGCACCATGTGAGTGATCCTTCCCCCCACCCTGCTTGCAGAGACTGAGTCAGAGAGATTCAGGTGCATATGTGGTGCACCTACTGTTGGTAAGTAAGCCAAGGGGAAAAACATTTTTCACAAAAGCACATGCCGTGTTCACTTAGCTTTATGTCTACTGCATGTGCAGCAGTTTTGTGGGGGGCCCCTCTATGACAGGGAGCCCAGGGCATTTGCTCCCCTCTTAATCAGGCCCTGGTTTAAATAGATACAGAAACTATTCAGTTGTCTACACTGATTCAAATACTCCAGATGAGAATGATAGTGGTAACAAAAAAAGGCATATGGTTTAGGACAGGTACTCAAAAAACTGTTCACAAATGTATGCAGTGAGTATGCCTCCCTACACACTTAATAACAACACACCAGCCTATGTTTTATGTGTTATAATTACTGGTGCAGGGTGTGGAAACCATTAAATAAAAAAACTACAGATGAATATGCCAGCTACAATAACTATACTGAAGCCGTGGACCGGGAAACAAACTGTGTAAAGTAAGTTCTTTAGGCAGTATGAGGGGTTGGGCCCTATCAATGAATGGGCGGGAATTATGTGCTGGAGGTGTGTATCCCACCTGTATAGCTCTGTGGCCCCAGGACAAGTGCAGAGTGCATGGTATGTATTACCGCATGTACCTGCAGGGCACCGGTCCATGGCCCAGTGTGCTGGTAGGCACAGGGTGACCAGGGGGTGGAGTTGCAGACCCAGGTGGGCATCTGATTGGATGTCCAGCCTAGGTCCAATAGTGGGTCACTTGCACCTGAAGACACAAGTTTGGGGGAGTGATTAACAAATGCAGGCACACGGACCCACACAGCCATGCCCCAGTGCAGTAAATGCAGACCCATCCCCACCACCACATGTATTCCCCATCCCTGGTGAAGTCACAGCCCCCAACACACACTCTCAGAGGGGCACTAGCCCCATGACTGCAGTAACCCTCCTGCACACAGCCATGCCCCGTGCTGGTGAAGTAACAGAATCCACCCCACATGTATTCCCCATCCCTGATGCAGAAACAGCATCCCCCCCACACACACACAAGGACCAAACACTCCTAATCCATGAACATGCCCCCCATGGCACCGAAGACTCCTCACCCACATTCCCCATACCTGCCTGTCAGTGCTGTGGCCCTGGATAGCCAGTGGTACAGCCCTCCACACACCTCCTCAGCCACCGGCCATCCAAGTGATGCTGGGAGCATGCTACCTATAAATAGTGGCAGGCTTCCAGCATCACTTGGATGGCCGGGGGTCAAGGAGGTGTGTTGAGGGCTGTGCCACTGCCTGTCCAGTGCAGCTGCACTGACTGGTAGGGACAGGGGAGGCTGCGCGGTGGGTGGGGTGTGGCTACCGAACACCAATGATGGGGCAGGGGTACTGTGATTAGGCATCGGGGGTTGGGTGGCACTATACCTCTCAACTGTATACCACACAAATGAGGGTCAGACACTGAAAAGAAGGGACAATGAGAGACACTGGTTTGTTTGGGGTGCACTGTGTGTTGGGGGTGCCACTGCCAACACCAGGATGGGCCAGCAGTGTTTGTTGGGGGGGTTGCCACCAAGTGCCACCCCAGGAATGGGGCTCTGCAATGTGGGGGGAAGACAGCCCTACGGGCCAGTGTTCAGCCGACGGGGTCCATCTGCTGCCAGGATGGGTGGGGGTATGGACATGCATGTGTATGTGTGGGGGGGTTCTCAGTCGGTTACCAGCACAGGGATAGTGGGCTGTGAGCGTGGGGCAGGGCACATAAGGTACTTGTGGCAGGGTCCCCACGGCAAAGCCCCCTGAAAAAAAAGACAATTTACTTGACGGATTTATGCCGACTGCAACTTGTGAGCAACATAAATCCATCGCTGTGATGTCAGTCAAAATAATTTTTGCCGAACCAGTGTCATGGATTCGAAAGATAAGAAAGAACACTGTTAAACAGAACCCTAATGTGGTGTCCAGAAGGATAAGATACGACCTAAACAAGTGCAGTTTGATTATAGTCATTTAAAAAACAATCCTTTCACAGAACAGTTTCTCCTTTATTATATCCCAACAGCAACATGCTTAACTGGTGTAACATACAAGATCGTGAGAGGAATAAATAAAGTGCCATCCTCGGACCTGTTCAACAGAATCTCTCACTCTAACACGAAGGAGTACAAGTGGAAGTTGAGGGAAGGGAGCTTCAAGAGGGAGGTTAGGAAACACTATTTTACAGAAAGAGTCATGGAGCCATGGAATAAACTGCCAGCTGAGGTAGTGGGAGCAAAGTCTGTGACATCATTCAAGCTGAGTGGGACAAGGCTAAAGCACGATCAAAAGCAACAGGAGAAGTGGGAGGCATTAGGCAGAAGGGGGTTAGGTCCTGGGATCTGATAAGGTCCAAGGAACACATGGGCAGACTAGATTGATCCTTGGTTGCCTTTGGCCATCTTTTTTCTATGTTTTCTGTTTTCTATGTTATCTTTAATCGTGTAACAAAATAAATGACCACCAGTAACAAAAAAAAGTCTTTTTAAGAAATTATTGCCAATGCAGCACACAGCATAACAATATAATATGCCTATGATGCATTGTGTTAGAGGGGCATGGGAAATGTTGTACTTCATTTAAAAATTAAAGTCAACAGAAGTTTTCCATAAATGTTTTTGCAGTGCTATTGTGCAGTTTAATATTAAATGGAATAGAAACAAAGGGGTAGTTAGTGGAAAGCAGGATTACAAAATGTCAGTATAAGGGTAAACTACTAAACTTTGGAAGCAAACGGGGCAGACTAGATGGATAAAAGTCATTATCTGTTCTTAATTTACTGTATGTATAGTATCTATGTTTTTTATGTTTTATTGTACAATTTATTTACTGTACCTAGGATAGTCTAGCTGAGAATGTAGCATCTCATTTCCCGTGAGGTCCTGCTTCTAACCATTTCTGCAACTCTTGAGCCATTGGAGGGGAGGATGTAGCGGCATATCAAGCCACTGGTTTGAACAATCAGCCGACGGCCAAATCAATATTAGGAACAGAAGTAAATCTAGATCAAGCTGGCCCGGTGGCACTGAGAGTTGAGGCACTGGACGCCACACCTCGTGCTATGCCAGCAACCTGGGTTCGGGAATAGACTCAGGTAGCTGGGGGTCAGCAGGGGAGAGGGAGGATTGAGTGTCCATTGGATGCTCTCCTCCCTCAGGGGTGGGAGACCAGGGAACGCACCAGCATTCAACATCCCTGTAGTGAGGCCGGTGGAAGCAATGGCACTTGCAGGGATGGAGGCGGCTCCGTAATTTGGAATCACGGAGCGGGGATGCTGTACAATGCATGAGGGGCAGACATGCGGCAGCATGCTACCTCTCGGGAAGTAAGTCCCAAGCACCGGCATCTCAGAGGTGGGGAGAGGGAACATGGGGAAATACAGAACAATGGAAAAACACCTCTCGGAGGCCCTAGATGATGACAACTCCGGGCCCCATCCAAGACCACTGAGACAGGACAGACCCCGTTGTGGAGGAGGAGGCACTCTAGGGGCAGATCCCAAGAAGGTGGTGCAGTGGAGATGAATGGTCAGATGGAGTGGGCACCAAGAGGAGGAAGGAGGAGATAAAAAAAATAGAAATTGTAATAAAAAAAAGAAGTAAATCTAGATCCAGATGAAGCCCTTGATTGGTTCAGCCAGGAGGGTCAATATCAGTGTAATGACAGTTTTGAGCTTAGCACCTTCACTGAGACATACAAAGCCTTCAAACTGAAATTAACTTTCTACCCATCCAAGATCCAGTCACCAGCAATAATTACTTTTGAAAACATGATTAATAAGGATCTCAAGGCTCTTTTATCTGGCACCACTATTCATTGAAACTGAAATCTAACCAAAGATGAAAAGTTAGCATGCCAGAAGCTGCTGAAGATTCCCAATGTTATAATCAAACCATCTAATAATGGACATAGAATACCACCCAAAAGAAGCACTAACTAATTTTACCAATTGTCACTACAAGAAGCTAGAAGGAGATCTACTTGGGAATTTCAGACTAAACGTCATCATTTTCTGGAAAGGTCATTCACACTTGAGTATATTACCAAGTCTGAACTTAAATTCCTCTAGTGTAAAGCCCCTGAAGTTCCCACCTTTTACACCATGCCAAAAGTACATAAAGACCTTCAGCACCCCCCCAGGTCATCCTATTGCGTCCTCTTTTGGATCCATTACTGAAAACCTTTACATTTTTATAGATGATTTCCTACAACACATTACCATCTTATTTAAGGGACACTGCAACAGTGCTGTAGGTCTTTAACCAGTTCAATTGGGATGTTGGTTTTTCATAGATCACTGTAGATGTGAGTTCACTCTATACCAGCATCCATCCCCAATAAAGTATGAATACTGTTTGATTCTACACGAACAAACTAGACACAACTGCAATACTTAACCTTGATTGTAATGGTCATTGAATCCATTCCCAACAAGAATTGCTTCATATTTGACAGGCAATTTTATCTACAGGTGTGTGGCACCGTGATGGAGTCATCAATGGCACCATATTATGCCAACCTTGTTATGGGTTGATGAGCACAGGTGTGCATCTACGACCCTTTCTCAAACCCCTTCAGCCAGAAAATCACCTACTGAGGAAGATATATTGACATTATTGTCATCTGGAAGGGTACACAACAGGAACCCATTGAGTTTATACGACAGATTATTAATAACCCCTGGAGATTACATTTTACACACACCTAGGATCCAGTATCAGTTAACTTCTTAGACCTTATATTGAGAGGTATTCCAAATGTTGGGATTCAGATGGAAACATATAGAAAACCTACTCCAGGGAATGCCCTACTTAGGGCTAATTGTTCTCACCCCAAACACTTCATTAATGGTATTCTATGTGGACAATTCCTGTGAGTTTGCAGGAATTGTTCAGAAAACAAGGAATTTTAGAAACATGCAGAGGACCTTAATAGAAACACAGAAACCTAGAAACTGTCAGCAGAAAATGACTGGAAGTCTAGTCTAGTATTTTTCCTTACTAACACTACACCCTGGACCCTACTTGGTGCAGATGTCCCTCCCTCCTTCCTTACTGTACCTCTGCTTATAATACACATGTGCCTATCCCATATATGTTTGAAGATCACCACTGTCTTCATGCGTACCACCTCTTCTGGCAGGCTGTTTCAGATGTCTACCACCATTTCTGTGAAAATGTATTTCCTCTCTTAAACTTCCCCCCTGAAGTTTTATGACATGACCCCATGTACTGATACTCCTCCTCCGTTATAAGAGGCCCCCCTCCACTTTGTTAATCCTCATGAGGTGCTTAAAGGTTTCAATCATGTCCCCTCTTACTCTCCTCTCTTCCAGGGAGTACATGCCAAGCTCCCATATTCTCTCCTCATATGGCTTCTCATGCAAATCCTGCACCATTTTAGTAGCCCCCTATCTGGGCCAACTCTCCCTGTCAATGTTCTTAAGGAGGTGTGGCCTCAGAACTCGTCACAGTACTCTACATGGGGTCTCCCCAGTGAGCGATACAGAGGCAACACCACTTTCCTTTGCCTGCTATAGATCCCCCTCCCTATGCATCTCAGCATCTGGCTCACCTTGCCTACTGCTCCATTGCACTGCCTGCCTTCTTGAAATCACCAGATATAATCATCCTAAGGCCCTCTCTTGCTTGGTAACTGTAAGTACCTACCTCCCCATATACTGTCCCCAGGTTACCCCATCCCAGGGTCATAGTTTTGTGCTTTTTGACATTAAAACCCAGCTGCCATTACTTAGACTACTCCACTAATTTCTTCAGATCCCTATGAATTCTCGCCACCCCTTCCTGGGTGTCCACCTTGTTGCATGTTTTGTGTCATCTCCAAGGAGACACATCTTACCCTCCAGTTTCTCAGAAATGTCACTTATGAAGACGCTGAAGAGGATAGGGCCCAGTACCAATCCCTGTGGTACTCCAGTGGTCATTCTTCCATCCTCCAAGTGGGTTCCATGTCAAAAAAGCAAAGAAAAAACTCTGGACAGAGCCAATATGGCTACGCAAAGCTTTCCATGCTGCCGTAAAAAAGCGAACACAGTAGTCATTGTCTGCTGAAAATGGACTCTGCCTAACAGTTCCATGGTAACAGTCAGCATTCCTCCCCTTCATATCACTGCAGCAGTTTTCTGACATGGACACCAAGGCAATTACCTTATTACCCTTTGCCTGCCACCCATTCCCAGCAAAAACAATCAGTAGTGTCCTTGCCCAACACACCTTCTATAGTCCACTGTACCCTAATGTCCTTCCCCCCTTCATCCTGTGAAGCCGACATGCCTGTATTCAACAACATCCATCCCCAGTCCTGGGACCCATCACACCCCCAAGTACCACCACATTGCCACTTTATAAGCCTGTCACACTCCCTTCTGTCAATTCTCACCTTTTTGATGCCCTTATAGGTGTAGAAGTGCTCCCTGACAATGTAAAAGCACACCCATTCTGCTCTTCTCACTTGTCTTCCATCTGCAGCTATACCATGGAAACTCTTCCTTTGTAGGCATAGAAGTAAAGCTCCCGGCCGATGTTAAAGAAAACCCATTCTGCCTCTTCCCACTTGTCTTCCAGCTGGAGTTTCATCATAGAAACATGGACAGGCAGCAGGGTGCCTGAGCTGAAGCCAGTGACAGGGCCCAGAGGAACAGTGGGAGCAGAGGGACTGATGGTGGGGCCCCCGGGGCTCAGAACAGCGGAGGCGGCAGCAGCAGCACTGGTGGGGAGGCAGAGGCCAAGGCACCGGGACTTATATATGCTCAGTAGCCGATAGAACTCCTCCCAAGTCTGGAGCTGTGACTTGATCACAGTCAGTTCCTTCAGTGCTCCTTTATGCACCATCTTCCAGGCCCACTCTGAAAGCGATTCCTCCACAACTCTAAACCTTCCCCCAGATGTCACTGCTATCTCAGCGAGGCGCTTACACAGTCATTTGTTGTACCCACGTGTCTTGTGCAGAATTACTATGGATTTGCCTTTAAAATCTGGGGCAACTATATGAGAGCTGGTGATAAATTACTAGATTCACCAGGGATGCTGCTAGAATTATCAGTGTAATTACAGGCCCAACAATTTAAGTTCTTGGTAAGGTCAGCTATGACCACATGAAAGATTATTGGGTCCTAAACACAGTCCTAAGCTCTCCACTACTAGCATTGCAAACCTTAGATTTAAAGCCTTTTAGTTTGGCTAATTGAGGATTGTGTTCTATTAATCTACTCAGTGGGTTGTAGAAACCACTTGGTTTCATCTTGTCATTACAGTAGCAGGAAAGAAGCCACCCCAATGACCTGGTGTGCTCAGTAGAACAATACTAGGCAAAGACACAATAAACTGCAGCACTGCCAAATGCAAGAGAAAAATGGCAAGAAAAATAGCAAACTTAGTGCTCTTTATTAAGACATATTGGTGTAACCTGGTATGTTTTATTTAATTTGCAATATAGGCTTTAATGAAGAGCACTAAGTTTGCTATTTTTGCTGGCTCATTTCTCTTGCAGTTGGCAGTGCTGGAGTTTATTGTGTCTTTACCTTGTCATTCCCATGAACTCATTCTGTGAGTTATTAGAGTACAACTCATACACTGTTGTGTGTTATTGATTGCACCTCACTCTTTCCTACTAATCTCCAGTACCAACATGATGTAGCTTAATTGTCTCTTTAAATATGCACACTGGACCATAACTATTTGTACCGTGGTTGTATTTATAAGTCAGAATAAGTAACTGACAGCACCAGAATCCTCCCTTGAACTACTTTCTTACTTCCTATGTACCAGATTCTCCATGGGGTTATTCATTCTCCTTGGCAATTTTAAAATCTTTCAGCTAAAAGCACAGCTACAAAATTTTTCCCAAAGATGACATTAAGTACAAACATATACCAACCTGCATCACACCACTACACTGATCACAGACAGTCAAGAAAAAGCAAACATGCTGAAGGATCATCTCACTTAACTCAGACTACTGGAGTTTCCCACGCCCATTAATATAACTTCATCAAAAAAACTCCTTGGAATCACATCCAGTGCCAGCTATGCCAACCTTGCTATATTTCTCCTTCTTAGAAATAGCATTTAATGAACTGTTTTGCTCCTATGGTCCATTAACACATCTAAAATCTGAAGCACACATGGAATTGATGCTAAACTATTGAAACTTGCCTCAGAATATGTGATTGCCTCCAAACATTGCTCATTAATATATCCCTATCCACTGGCGAAATCCCATCAGTAAGGTAAAAAAACTAAGACAACAAAATAACAAAAACAAAAAGAAAACAGTTGTTACTTTCTTACATCTCTTACATAAACTAATGATACTGATAATAAATGCCCAATCTCAGTCTTTTCCCCAGCAAGCAAACTGATGGGAAAAAAAATAATACACAAACTGTGGCTATAGTTTTAGACCACATATCTTGATGGATGCCCAATTTTGATTCACAGCACCACATATTACAATTATTGCCTTACTATGTTATTTTTTATTGTATATGTACTTGACAGTGAGCAATACCATGGTGCCATCTTCATTTATATCACCAGTGACGCTTCCAACCATTCCCCTCTTATTCATAAGCTGTAATGCATCATGTTTTATCAGGGGCATAGTCAGGATTTAGAAATGGGGGGTTTCTGAAAAAGAAATCCCACTATTTAGTCTGGGTTGAACAAAATAATTATAAAAACATAATGGAAGCAAGATTGGAGGGGGTTTCTGAGCCCCCAGAAACCCCCCCACCCCCGTGCCTATGTATACCCTGAATTGTGTAAGTCAATTGAAGTTCACTTCACCAGCTGTAGCATTGGTTTCTTTTCTCTTACGGTGCCACAGTGATCTGTACTGGGCCTATTACAATTTTCCTTCTTTGTCAATGATCTTCTTGCTGCATGTTCTTACTCTACTATGCATTTGTATGCTGATATGACATTTTAAGCTATACTAGTACAGGCTCTTATCGATTAATTTAGTTAGTTAATTAGTAAAGTAGTACATTTTGTTAATCATGTAGGTGCAGTGGTGCCAAAACACCTTTTTCAGGTATGAAGTGGGTACTCTTGCATAATGGATACCATAAATATTAATATACAAACATATCGAAAGGCTAAAAGCTACCTTGTAGCAGTACCTTGGAAAAATTTCCTTTCTTGTAACGGTGTATGTTCCTTTGACAGCTGCTGTATTATTGCCAGACAGTTGGGAGGGTGGTGGACACATGTAACTACTGTTATTTGTATGGTACGTGATTTATTATATTTTAATTATTGGCCACCATTTTTTATAAATGGATAATGATAGTTTTGTTCATGATTACAACCTCATGGTTGATATTTTCGATTATAACCGGGAGGTTGTAATCAGTGCCTGTCAATCTAGCTTGCACTCACCTTAGAGCGAGCTAAGCAACCTGCCAAAAACTACTTTGGCGTGCTTCCTCAGAGAAAAAAACAACAGGGCAGTAAACAAAATGTCAGCAAACTGAACAAAAAATAAAAAGTCAATGGCCATTGTCTAAAGAACAAAAAATGCCACAGAATCCAGATTTGACCTCAGTGATTTATTGAGGTGGGAGGACTTAATCTTGGAACACAAAAACAAAAACACCCTCTGAAAAATGACAAGTGACTAGTGGTGGGTGAAGTGGGCTCAATTCACTCTGCAAAATGATCCGTGGAGTAAAGATGAATTTGCAGAGTACTCCGCAATGTGAAGTAGAGTACTTCGCGTTATAATGGGTAACGCGAAGTCCACTGAAAACAATGGCTTCGCATTACTCTGCCTTCCCAAACCACTACTCCACCAATTTTAAGGCAAAGTATATTGAAAACAATGTACTTCACCTCACTTCACCTTGTTTTTAAGCTCCAAAGGTGAATTTTGCAGTGATTCATGGGATTTCAGGTCACATGGGCTCTATATTGTTCTGCACAGCCTCAGTTTGTGGTAGTGTGTGTAGGAAGCTGTAGGAGACAGTCTGCTTTGAGAGCTCTCTGTGATTCAAACCTTCTAAAAGCTGTTAAAAAGGCCTTTCTGAGTAAATTTTTTTGCTCAAACTTTAGTTCATCGATTGTAGGAAACCCTCCTGTGCTAATATCATTGAGCGTTAACTGTTTATGTGTGGATTTTGAATGTTAATGTACAACACTGAGTCTGTGTATTACGAGACAGTGAAAGTGTGCTTTGGGGAGGGGCGTATCTGTGGTGTAGGTAGATTTCACTTGGAAAAATAGGGAGTTCTTTGTTCTTTTGGTTATATTTTTGTTATATAACTGACTGTGTTAATGTACACACGGTAATATTTTCAGTAATTGTTGAATTTTTTTTGCTGATTGCGTGTTGTGGATCTGGTGCAGAAGTTCATAATTTCAGGTTGTTTAAAATACGTGGTATATTACTGATGTTTTCAATCTGTTACACATTACTTGTAGACAAATGTTGTATGTGTGTGTGTGTTTGTGTGCGGTGTGTGACATCAAATAATACACCATTTATTGTGCCACAGTGTAATTGCAGGTGCAGCAGTGTGAACCTGCTATCAACCGCAGCTGCATGATTTTGTACTGCCATTGTGGAATTTTTTCTTGGTTTTGCTGCTTACACTGCCATAAAAATCTGCAGCCAGTGCTCCCACCCACCACCACCAGCAAAAGGAATTATTTTCCAGATTGGATTGTTTGTGACTTTGGCACCACTGGTTAGTTAAGGTGTTGTTGAATGTGTGACTTTGCATCTGTATCTGTTGTTGAAGCCACAGCTGTTTTTTTGACTTCACATCCAGTGTCACCCCACCCAGAGTGAACATTCCAAAATCTAAATTTGTTTAGAATATTCTTGTTGATCCCACAAAATGCCCACAAAGAGACGTGCAAGCAAAGCTGTTTCTCACCATGGCAATGCTGTCAGTGGTAAGATTGTCTATGGGCATGGTAGTACGCAGATGCAGAAGTGCATTGATGATGTGAGGAAAGGTATTTCTCCTTCAGTGTTTTTTACAGTGCAATCAGTAGCTTCACTCATAGTTGGAGGAGATGAATTTGTCCCAGCTGGTGGTGTTAGTGTAGTTGCTGGTGGTGGTATGAGTATTGCTGCCTCAAGTTCCTCTTCTGACCAGTTTACCATGTCCAAAACTATAGTGGATTGTGAAGCAGTGCGAGTGAGTGGCAGTGTAGATGATGTCATACTTTCCAGTAACATCCCAGTAACTGAACTTGAGGATTCTGATCATCATGTCAACGATAGCATACAATGTGACATTTCTTCCACCGTGGTTCAGGTCATGCATTTGCCATACAGTGATTCACAGTGTGGTGAAAAAATATCAGATGATGGTGTTGATGATGATGATGAAGGTGATGATGATGATGTTGCTGTGGTTGCAACATGCTGCCCCATGCCAGCATTCAAGCAGAAGATGTGGATGTGGATGATGTTGATGAATATGATGATGTAAGTGACCCCAGTTGGGAACCGGAGAAAAAGAAATTCAAGGTGGCTGTGTCTGGATCTGTTTGCATTAATCCCCACCTGTTGTAAAAAGTTGAGATTTACCAGTTTCAATTGATGATAATGATGATGATGATATAACCCAGTAATAATGATAGGTAGTCATGGTGGTCACTTGCAGTCCAAGTGTATCCTGCCAGAAAAATCACGTAGCACACCCCCCACTTCATGGCTTAAAAAAACAGAGTCCAATAAGCAGCATCAGGGACATGTTAAAACCAGAGCATCACAATCCCTTGTTTGAGATTTTTTTTTTGTGCAAGATGCAAATGATAAGTCAGTTACAATCTGCCAGGTTTGCCATGCACGTGTGAGTCGAGGTAAAAAGGGGAGCCATCTGGGCACAGGAAGACAGCATACACACCTTAAGAACAGGCATATGGCACTGTGGACCCAGCACAAGATGGCAGCTAATACCACAGTGGGGTGTTCACCCTCGTCATCAACTATAACAAGAATGCTATCCCCTTCCATGACTGTTAAATCAAGTAGGAAATTAAATGTGTGCAGTAGTGATGAAATAAGAGCAGAGGATTACTACAGGCATGATGAGGTGGAGGAGCATAATGATTCTGAAATGTTGTCCAGTGCTGGTGAGAGTAGCAGTTTTGGTGGTGGTGGTGGTGGTGAATGCAGTATGTCTAGTGCAAGTGGTACATCAACCCCAGTTGGTAAATCTGGCAAAATAACTGCATTTGTGGCTTTGCCATCATCACCTGTGCAACCGTCTTCATCAAACGTCCACATTTCACCCCTTGCCATTCGCACAGTAGAACAATTTGTCATCACACCCTGTGTAAAATGTTTGTCAGCTCACATTACTGAGTGTTTTTGCACATAAGCTGAAGTACCTACCCAATCATACAGTGTCACGTGAACTTAATGCTGCTGTAGCTGAAATGCTGGCAATTGATCTTTTGCCCTTCTCCTTCATGGAGAATTCTGGGTTCCAGCAGTTTGCTACACATGCCTGTCCAAAATGAAAAGTCCCATCCAGGACATACTTTTCGACCTGTGCTGTTCCCAAGTTGTACCGTACTGTGTCCGACTCTGTAAGACATGCCCTTCGACATTCCTCCTCTCCATTCATCCATTTAAGTATGGATATGTGGACAAGTGACAAAACAGTGAGGAATTCATATTTGTGTATAACTGCACATTGGGCTCATGTGCCAGGTGTTGTTTGTGCTGTTGGTAGTGTGAATAATCAGTGCAGTAAGGTGTAGTGTCATGGTAGCAATCTTCCAGGAATTCGACAGCATGCAATGATTGCTATGCACAATGTGACCTGTTCACACACTGGTGAAAACATGTTGGACTTGGTACTGATGGAAATTGACAAGTGTCTGAACCCCCTGTCCCTGAGAGCTGGGTTCATAGCAAGTGACAATGGGTCAAATGTGGTGAAATGCATCACGGATGGTGGCTTTGTTTGAGTTCCATGCATGTCCCACTGTTTAAATCTTGTGGTGCAGGAGTTTTATGCAGCACCCTGATATAAAGGAAATGCTGGCAGTTGCATGCCATAAATGTTCTCACTTTTCACGCTCTGCAAAGGCCCGTGACCAACTTCGGCAGTTGCAGATCCGAAACAGCTTCCCTCAGCACTGCTTAAAGCTGGAAGGTGTCACCCAGTGGAAGTCCACTTTATACATGGCAGAGAAGTTGTATGAACAATACAAAGCCATCTCAGAATATCTTGTCATGCACACTAGCCATGACAGTTCCGGGGCCTCCATGTCTATGATGACTAAAGAGTGGCACCTCATGGACTCTGTAATAACAATTTTGCGGCCTTTTGAACATGCCACACAGGCAGTGAGTGGTTAGTCTGTCTCCATTAGCCAATCAATTCCACTGCTGTGGGACCTGAGGCAGACATTGGTGAATGTACAGCATAGCCTTGATGTTGCTGGAGACAGTGATAGCAGTATGTTGCTGAAACACATGCTGACAGTATTCGACCAGAATTGTCACATCTTGAGTGTTCAGCGTAGTGACAACATGGCAGTAGCAACAATGCTGGACCCACGATACAAACATGAAATTGCCTCAGTACTGGAGGGCAGGCCTGAACAGGTAAAAAATGTCAGTGGGCAACTGGTGCACTTGGTTTATGGAGCACAGAAGTCACGTGCCAAGGTTAGCAAACCTCACCAGCATAATCAAGCTGCAGGTGAACCTGGAGGAGTATCACACATATCCTGTAAGGGGAAGGGGACTGCAGTTCCAGGTGGTCTGTCATCCAAAGCAGTTGGCATCAACCCACTTTGGGAGGCTTTGTCCTAAGTGGGGATATGTGACATAAATGATTCCAGAGAACAGGATGCTCATCAACCACTGGACTTAGTGCATCACAGAGAATGGTTCAGTCATATTTTTCTGAAAACAGGCATCTATCAATAACTGATGATCCTCTCTTATACTGGATTGGAAAGGTCAGTGAATGGCCAGAGCTGAAGTACCTGACATGTCCACCCTCCAGTGTAAGTGTCAAGAGGGTATTCAGCTCAGTGGGTGCAATAGTTCAGGATCATCATACAAACCTCTGTCCTGCAAATGTCAGTTTGCTAACATTCATAAAAATGAATGAGAGGTACATACCAGTTCAGACTGCAACCTCAGTATTCATACCCCTGCCTAGTCATGGTTTTGCTGATGTAGAAATGGACCATCCTGGTGGCACTGGCAGTGGCAGCATGAAACAGCCTACCACTGACATAGATGATGACACGATGGAGAACGAATTTCCCAGTGGTCAGAATTCAGACATAGATGACTATGAGGGCAGCTTTCTTTATGAGGACGATGATGAGGTTAATGTTGGCAGGTTTTAACTCAAGTGGTTAAAAGGCTGTCACATTCATTGTATGATACATGTTTTCTTTTCCAAAAAGTTAAATGAGTGTCCCACTCAGAGTGACTCAAATTCCATATGTCTTGTTACATTTGTAACCGAGAGCACAATATATCCTGGCCCCTGTACCACCACCATAAGACTGCTGTTAGCCAGTGCCACTATAGGGAATGTCACTGTGTGCCCCCCAGACCACCATCACCATAAGACCACTGTTAGCCACTGCCACCAGAGGGAATGACTTTCTGTGCCCCCCTGGACCACCACCATAAGACCGCTGTTGGCACTGCCACCACCATCAGATGCAGGAAGATGTCAGAGGGAATGTCATCATGTGCTGCAGCTATGACCACCAGCATCCACCACCAGTGTCATTATGACAATGTTTTTCCATTACATTGACCATGCCAAGACAGAGGGAGTCAAACAGGAGACCACATCCATCAGCCACAGGCACAAGACTTCTTACTACTAAAACTATAATGTGAGTATGTGTACTAATGTTTGTTATGCTATTCAACTTCCTTTAGCTGTGTGTTTTGTTTTATGTTGCTTTTCTCAGCTGCAATGATCAAACACATATGGTAAACTTATTTTGTTTCTTTACAGGTTAACAACAAATGACTCTCCTTCGCTGAAGGTCTGTATCAATGGTACAGCAGCAGTACTGTCTACAGGAACCTATGGAATATCCATTTACAATCCATACTGGTAAGTATATAGCTTTTATTTCATCTGTTCCTTTTTTTTTCATGAGTGCAACAAATATGACAGAGGATTCATAAACTAGGTGACATGTGTACGTCACAAAAAATATTTCTGCAACATACCATGCACTGTATTCCAAATTTGCAGCTGTGCAGCCATGACAGTGTTGAAAAAGTTTGACCCAGGTTGTGTTACTTGGCAAGATGTGGTTTTGAAATGTAACTTGAGTTGCAATGCAGGGACACTGACACAGGGTATTTGTTACACAGCCTGGTACTAAATTAAGTTGTGATCTGATGATTGCAGTGGAACAGCTTGCTATATGTGTTAATCCAGATACCCATGGAACAGACATGGCTTAAACATAATGTATTACTGCTGCAATCAAGTTGTAATAAGTCCTTCATTTCTTCTTTTAGGAAACTTCCAGATGCTTTGTTGTGTCATAGTTGCCTTATCAAAAGAAGTTCTTCAACATCAACCCCGGGCTGGGGCAGACATGCAACATGCAGAAGTCATTTCAATCGATGGCCATAACCATCATTACCAACCAGACTCGAGAAGGATGCAGATGAAATCTGTGAAGAAGTAACCAAATAATAAACCATGAATGAGACCTACTTGCAAATATGCTCCCCCCCCAAAAAAAAATACTTACCTTCATTGGCTTGAGAGTATTGCATTTCCAATTTCAATGCAAAAATTTCTTATCAAGCACTGGAATGTGCACACCAATAGTATGTGTGACCTGTGATACAAAACAGCACAATGAGTGCATGTCTATATATGTCAACCCCACCTAGAAAATATATATATATATATATATATATTTAAGATAAACTCACCAAGGCTACTATTAGTGTACACACAAAGGGCACTCTTCCATCCGGTTGAGGTGATTGCATCACATTTGAGGGAATCACAGCACACTTTGGACCAGCAACAGTTCTCTCACGGTTATCATTTCTGATGGAACACTGAATGGATTCACGTCATGTTATCCCTCCTTCACACAGTTTGGCAAGACACTGTGCATCGTGAGTGCATCATCATCACAGAGTATGTAAACTTTCTGGACACAAGATAGATGCATTTTGGGGATGCAGAAAAATTCCGAGGACTCTGTGTGACCACTGCACGCATGAGTGACTGTGCAATAAATTCTGGGGAACTTTGCATGTGGTGTAACACTCCCATTTCACTTCCTTAGCACTTGGGAATTTTCTGGACACAAGACAGTTGCATTTTGCGTGTTGTGATTGTGAGCACATAATGTCATACTTAAACTGTAAATTAAAGCAGCAGTGCAACAATGTGGTGAAAATTCTGGCCTATACTTTTTTATGCTATTTTACATTGCCTGCCACTAATTACCTCCTTGACTTGTATGATACCCTTCTTTTCACAATTTGTCTCTGCTTTACTACTATTTCTCATGTCTGAAAAAAAGAGGAGCACACCTTTTAATATGGTTCTGACCAGGTTTTCATCACTATTTGCAGCTGTTTTTGAATAAATATTGTTCTGTGAGGTCATAAAACACTGCCTGCTGCATAATTGTTAATTTTACAACAGAAGTAATATATAACAACTGATGGAGAAAAACAGTGGAAAATACAGACGAAGACCTGGTCCGCACTGTATTAAAAGGAGTGCCCCTTTTATTATTTCAGACATGAAAAAAAGTACTAAAGCAGACTCAAATACTGGAAAGAATAGTATCATGCAAGTTAGGATGTAAGTAAAGTGGCAATGTAAAATAGCATAAAAAAGTATAGGTCAAAATTTTCACCAGATTGTTGCACTGCTCCTATAAAGAGATTCACCAAGTTTCATAGTTAAGGTATTGCACCCAATATATGAGTGCCTTATCCAGGGGAATCTTTCTTGCTCCACATGTCCTTACATAGTGCAATATTTTTCTGGCAAAAATGCTCATAATTTTGGTAAACCAGGTCCCAGAGGACTTCCCTGTCTGAAGAGCTGCCCAAGTTCCGCCCCCATGCTCAGCAACATTATCACATGATGCCAGGGAGAGTGTGGGGTGCGCTCCATTATAGTGAATGGCCGGCAGCTTTCTGAATTTTTTTATGTTATAATGGTCAGTTTGTGGTGAAACGTGGGCACATTTCAACTAACAAGAACCTTGTTAGTGGAAACATGCCCATGTTCACCACAAACAATCATTCTTTCATAAAAAAGACTGGAAACTGCTGACCATTCACTATAATGGAAGCGTCCTCAGCTCTCCCTGGCATCACTCATAATGTTGCTGAGCACGTGAATGGAACTTGGGTGGCTCTTCAGACCAGGAAGTCCTCCAGGACCCTGTTTACTGAAATTCCAAGCTTTTTTGACATTAAAGTATTGCACTGTATAAGGACATGTGGAGCAAGAAAGACTCCCCTGGAGGTAAGGGACCCATATATTGGGTGCAATATTGTAACTTGGTGAATCTCTTTAATGTCTATTTCAAAAAAGAAATATTTCTGGAGCCTCAGTAATGTTTACTTTGTGTCAGGACTTGTGATTTAAAATGTTTCACAAAAAGCATGACTGATCAGTGCAAGTATGTTGTGCTAAACTGCATGTGTGCCATTAGTGTTCTTTCCTGTGTGTGCAGACATTGTCCAGCTTTGTGCAAACATATATATGGTGTTACTTGTTGCAGTATCTCAAGAATAAAGATAAAAAAGAATATGTGACGTATATTTTATTTGTACCATCAGCACCAGCAGAGTAAGCAATATGATATTTTTTCAGAGGTATCGGGTCACTGTGCACCTCAGTCACTCACAGTGCACATGTGACATTGCGGAGATCATAGCACAAAAAACACATGCTCTCCTAAAAGTACAAGGGTACTTTGCACCATGCAGTTTAATGAGTGGTTGAAAAAATGGTGTGGAGCACAGGGGTTTGGCTTCATTGGGGACTGGGGTTCCACCTGGAGGGACACCAGCCTATACTGGCAGGATGGTCTGCATCTGTCCAGGAAGGGAACAAGTCTTTTGAGCAATCGGTTTTAAATGCTTCATTGGCAAGCTTTTAAACTAGTCAAGAGGCACTGATGAGCAGCAGAAAAATCCCAGCCTCTCCCTACAAAACAGGGTACTAAATGAGAAAAAGACCGAGGTAGAAAGGTCAGTGGGGATGCTGCAACAGAAAGTAAAGCCATCAAAATGGAGCAATGAGTACCAATGCACGTAGTCTGAGTAACAAGCTTCCTGAATTAGTGGCCTTGATGGAGGAGGAACATCTGGATATCGTGGCAGTCACAGAAACATGGTTCGCACAAAACCATGACTGGGACATAAACATACCAGGATACACTATCTACAGGAGGGACAGGGAGGGTAAAAGAGGAGGAGGAGTAGCTCTTTACATAAGGGAAGGAATCAAAGTAACAGAACAAAAGAGAAAACAGGGAGGAGAAGAAGCACTGTGGGTAAATTTGGAGACCAGCAATGGCACCACAATCCGCACAGGGGTTGTATACAGACCCCCTTCTCAGGGGAAGGAAATGGACAAGGAAATGATAGAACGTATACTTAGTATGGCAAAAAAAGGGGAGATATTGCTGATGGGTGATCTGAATATGCCAGATGTTAACTGGAGTGCAGTTGCCACAGCCACTTCGAAGTGTGGGGTTATTCTAGATGCCCTACAGGGGGCATGCCTTAGACAACTAGTATTGGAGCCCACTCAAGAGGGAGCAATCTTAGACCTGGTTCTGTCAAATGGAGATGAAGAGAGGATCACAGATGTAGAAGTGGGTAGCCATCTTGGAACTAGCGACCATCGAACAGTATGGTTCACAATAAACACAGCAATAGAGTCAAGCCATACAAAGGCAAAGGTACTGGACTTTAGGAGGGCTGACTTTGCAAAATGGGTGAGTGCCTAAGAATGCACTAGCACATGGGCAGGAAGGAGGGTGGAAGAACAATGGGGAATAATAAAACTGCCATCACAGAGCAACAAGCCTTTGTGTAAAGCAAATAAACAAAACTAAACGATGTAAGAAACCACTATGGTTCTCAAAGGAAGTGGCAGTGAAGGTTCAAGAAAAAAAAGCTTTCAGGAAGTACAAGGAATCGCAGAAGGAGCAGGACAGAGAACTGTATCAGTTAAAGCAAAAGGAAGCTGGGAAGGCAGTCAGAACAGCAAAGCCCAAACCGAGGAAAAGATAGCCAACTCAGTTAAGAAGGGGATAAAACCTTTATAGGTACATCAGGAGTGAAGGAAGACCAAGGGAGGGATAGTGAGGCTTAATAAAGGGGGAGGGTGGGCAGAGGGAGACTGTGAAAGGCAGAGATACTAAACAAATATTTTGCTCAGTATTTACAAAGGAAGAGGGGTACCTAGAACAAACAGTAGAAACACACTGGATACAGAAGTTGATACCAGCCCATTTAAAGAAGAAAGGGTTCTGAAAGAACTTTTAAAACTGAAGGTGGACAAAGCAATGGGGCCTGATGGGATTCATCCCAGAATTCTAAAAAGAACTAAGGGTAGAATTAGTGACACCACTGACTACCCTGTTTAACAAATCATGGGAGGATGGGGTGGTACCCGAGGACTGGAGGAGGGCAGATGTGATTCCCCTTCACAAAAGTGGGAGCAAGGCAGAAGCAGGAAACTACAGACCTGTTAGTTTAACCTCAGTGGTAGGAAAATGATGGAATCACTTCTGAAGGAAAGAATTGTCAAGTATCTAGAGGCCAGAGGGCACAGGACCCAAGGCAGCATGGATTCACAGCAGGAAGGTCATGCCAGACAAATCTGATAGATTTCTTTGACTGGGTGACCAAAGTAGTAGATCAGGGAGGGGCTGTGGACATGGCCTACCTAGACTTTAGCAAGGCATTTGACACAGTCCACACAAAGATTAATATACAAGTTAGCTAGCCTGGGAGTGGGTCCCAAGATGACAGCCTGGGTAAAAAATTGGCTGTAAAATAGGACACAGAGAGTAACAGTAAATGGAGTCCAGTCTGATGAAATGGGGGTTACTAGTGGGGTACCGCAGGGTTCAGTATTAGGACCAGTCCTCTTCAATGTCTATAAGCGACATTGCAGAGGGACTGGAAGGAAAAGTATGTCTCTTTGCAGATGACACAAAGATCTGCAACAGAGTTGATGCACAAGGTGGGGTGGAAAGGATGAAAAGGGACTTGGCAAGGTTAGAAGAATGGTCAAATGTATGGCAGCTTAGATTCAATGCTAAGAAGTGCAAGGTAATGCACCTGGGAAACAAAAACCCAGGGGAAGAGTACACAATGGGGGGTGAGATACTAACAACAACAAAAATGGAAAGGGACCTGGGGGTAGTCATATCAGATGACCCGAAGGTGGGCAAGCAATGTGAGAGGGCAGCAATGAGGGCTGGGGGGATATTGGGATGCATAGGGAGAGGCATCACCAGTAGAAAACAGGAAGTTATTATCCCTCTGTACAGACAGCTGGTCAGACCCCATCTGGAGTACTGCGTGCAGTTCTGGAGACCCAGTCTTCGCAAAGACATAGACAGGATGGAAGCTGTCCAGAGGAGGGCAACTAAAATGGTGCATGGTCTGCACGGAGACATATGAAGAGAGACTAAAGAAGCTTAATATATAGGCCTTGAGGAAAGGAGGAGAGGGGACATGATAGAAACGTTCAAGTACCTCAAGGGAATCAACAAAGTCCAAGGGTAGCATCTTTCAAAAAGAGGTGTGCAAGAACAAGGGGCACAATTTGAAGATAGAGGGGGCGGCTCAGAGGTAATTTAAGGAAGTATTTTTCACAGAGGTTGTGGATGCATGGAACGGCCTTCCGGAGGAGGTCATGGAGTCAAAAACAGTGGTGGAATTCAAGCATGCATGGGACAGTCATAAGGCAATTCTAGGGGATGGGGGTAGGAAAAAGTAGGCTGCTGGTTAACTAGGATCTGCAGCTTATCCAGTAGGCAGGGAAATGGGCAGACTGGGTGGGCCAAGCGGTCCTTATCTGCCATCAAATACTATGTTTCTATGTTTCTATGTTTCTATGTAAGTCACGTGTGCAGTATGTGACTAAGGTGCACTTTGGCCAGACACCTCTGAAAAAATATTGTATCACTTAGTTCTCTGATGATGATGGTGACAATAAAATATGTGTTATTCTCATAGCTATTCTTTATACCATAAACACTGCAACAAGTCAGCAATATATGTTTGCAAGAAGCTGCACAATGTCTGATGTCACACACACACAGGAAACAACAGTGACTGCACACATGCAGTTTAGCACATCATACTTGAACTGTTCACACCAGCTTTTCCACCACCACTCCACAACAGAAAGTAAACATTACTGAGGCACTGGATTATAAAAACAGGGCAATAAGGAACATGTATGACTGTATGTGTATGCATATATTTAAAGGGAAGCAGTCAGCAACAGGAGCTCCCTGCCCCTGCAAAGCACCTCAGTTAAGCCTTTTAAGTATGTTGTGGCATTTTTCTCGCGCCACAACATACTGTATTTTAATAAAGAAGAGTCAGTGACCCTGAAGGATGGCGGATGCTATGGGGGCTCCATTATGGGTAAAGGAAAGGTGCAGTGGAGAAGCACCATGCACTTCAATACTTTTGTATTAAAGCGCATGGTGAATCGCCATTGCACCTTTACACATAAGTCACAAACTGCCCCCCCCAACCTTGTAGTCACAGCAATGACCATACACCCCTCAGAATCAAAGTACTGATCCCCATCCCCCATAGTAACAGCACTGGTCAAAGCACCACACCCTGCCCCCATCTTACAGCACTGATTATCCATCCTCACAGTCAATGTACAGCCACCTCACCCCAAAAGTCACAGGACTGACACTCTCTTCCATCAGTCACAGCAGTAATTCCCATTCCCCAACAATAACAGCACTGAGCCATGACTCCTAATGGACAACGCACTGACCACCCATCCACTACAGCCACAGCATGGCCCCCTCACCCACAACAGTCACAGGACTGAGCCCCACCCCAACAGTCACAAGCCTAAACTACCCCTTCAATAGTCACAGAACTAACACCTACCACTGTCAGTCACAGTAGCCAACTATCCAATAGTCACAGTGCTGATCATCATCCCCCAAAAGTGACAGTACTGACCTCTACCCACACCAGTCACAGCACTGCCCACCACCACCACTGTTAAAGCACTGTCCCCATACATCTGCAACAGTCACAAGGCTGATACCCTCCACAGACAGTCACAGCAGTGACCCATACTTCCAATACTCACCACACTGCCCCCTCCACTTGGATGTCCGTGCCAGTGGGAGAAGTCAACAGCACATGGTGGAGGGCACAAAGCAACCATGACAACCATCTTAAACTACAGCGGCCACAGTGGGACAAAAGTTCTGGGGGGGGGAATACACCAATCAATTACAGGTGGAGGAACTACTTTACATCAAAATTCACTACAAATACCACCAACAGCTTAGTCTGGTTCAATTTCAGTTGGTTACCATCTGTATTCCCCCTCCACCCCCCCAGTCACCCCTGAAAAAGGGATTTCTAGTCTCAGTTGGCCTTCCTGGTCAGCAAAATTAAATAAATAAATAAAATACACAAAAGGTTTTCTTTTTTTCTGTTAAAGCATAAAACTTTTGATTTATACAGGAAACGCATAAAATAAAATAGCCATTTTATAAGTGCAATACGCCACTCTGTGGTGTGTGTTAGACAGTTCTAATGCACGGCTAGGGGGGCTGGACACACTCAGTTTGTGGTCCTGTGCCTCATTAAACCCCTTAGCAATGCATTAGAACTGTCTAACACATACCCCGTCATGTCTAATTGCTTACTTAAAAATCAGCGGTATTAACGGAGGAAAACTGACATACAGGTATAAGTTTGAAACCTTCAGCAGTGCTCTTTACTGGATTTTAAGGGATGATATTAACGCACAAAGTGTAATTTTTTTTAAGTGTATATGCTGTACTATGTATAACTGGTTGCATGAAGGCATATCCAGAAGGTTTAAACAGTGTGCATGTTTTACTGTTAATGGAGAGCAAGAGCCTAGTACTCATCTCACCTTATTTACTTATGGAATGGGGTAAGCGTTATAGTGGATGACCCCAAGGCACACCCCAATGCCTATCAGTGTCTGCAGGATGTGGGTGGTGGTGGAATGGCATGAACGTTATGGCCAATGACAGCAAGGCACCCTCCAACATCTGTCTGTCTGTGCAGGGTGGGGCTGAGAGTGGGGTGTTAGGATTGTAAACCCTAACACCTCATTTCCCCCCTTTTGTCACTACAGTACTCACCCAAACTGATGCATTAACAAAGTTTTTTGTAATGAATTTCCTTACTTTTTGAGACAGTGTAATCTTACTCTTATTTGGTTGTGGGAGCATCACTCCATAGTGTGTTGTGGGAGCACAGGGCCCGCATACATGTATATTGTAATTGTCCCATATTTTCATGTGAGAGGGCAGGTCCCTCTGGGCTCTATGCTCCCATTACTGCATAATGAAGGGCCTGTGTTCCTATTACTGCATAATGATATCCATATGTGGTAGTGTAGGACCCTCTAGAGACAGAGCACAGGCCTAGAGACATTCTAGGGAACCCTTGTATTGCAAATGGCACAATATCACAGTAACCATAGGAACATTTTAAAAAATTCTACCGCAGTTGTAATCATGGCCTGGCAACCTGCACATTTGCTTAGTACACCTAAAGGTCGTTTAGTGAAAAATCCATATCTCAAACCACTTTGGAGATATAGCCTCTGAAAGGTACCACAACCATCACAATGTAATCCTATGAGAAATTTTCAAAGTTTTGAAATGTTATAACTATAGAACCAATGTAAATGTTATCACCAAACTAGCAAAAGGCACATTTGTGGGGCAAGCTTATTCTGCACTTCAAATTTCATCCCAAAAGACGTAGTCATTTTTTTGCAGTGAAGTGATAAAGAAACAGCATTTTTTTAATTAGTTTCGAAAAGTTTCTCAAGTTTTCCAAAAATTTGTGAAAGTTTTTCAAAACCTTTCGCAAGTTTTCCATAAATTTGCAAATGTTTTTTGAAACCTTTTGCAAGTGTTTTGAAAACTTGTGAAAGTTTTCGAAAAATTTTTGCAAATTTATGACCTTTTACTATCTCACAAAAGGTGTCACATGGGACATCTAACTTTTTCCTATAGGAAATAATGGGAAAAAAACTAAATAAAATAACTTTTGAACAGATTCATAATTTTGCACTAAACTTTCAAAAGGCATTTCTGTGTGTCCAAGGCTTTCAAACAAATAAAAAATCAGACCAATATTTACACCTGTTTGTGAGATACACATGACAACAACAATCGGCAAAAACGTGGTCAATTTGGGGATTTTTAATAGCATTTGAACCATTCAATAGATTCACACGAAGGTTGGCATGTCAACAGACCTAGCCCAGGTGCTTCTTATTGCCAAATTTCTTGCAATTCTGTTGAATGGTTCAAAAGTTATTAAGGTTCAGACATTCGGGTTTAACATTAAACTGTCCTCTCACCCTAACTATACTGGCACTACTGCGCCAGTATAATAAAAAAGTAAAATAAGGTGTTAAATCTGTTTTCAGCTATTGGAGATTTTGGATTAAAATGCAGTGGTGTTAGCAGAAGAGAACTGACATACATGTATAAGTTTGAAACCTTCAGCAGTGCTCTTTACTGGATTTTAAGGGATAATATTAACATGCAAAGTGTAGATTTTTTTTAATGTATATACTATGTATTACTGGTTGCATGAAAGCATATCCAGAAGGTTTAAACATTGTGCATGTTTTTACTTTTAATTGAGAGTGAGAGTCTAGTAGCCAAAGCATACAGCACTTTGAGCAAAGAGCACTGCTGAAGGTTTCAGACTTATACCTTTATGAAAGTTTTCCTTGGCTAACACCGCTGCATTTTAATACAAAATCTCTAAGAGATGAAAACAGATTTAACTCCTCATTTTAACTTTTTATATATTTATATAGGGAGCTCAAAACTGCATGTTCTTCTTAATATATTAAATGTGGCGTCCTGCTGAACCTAAAATCTCTGACTTGCATGTAAGCGATGTTCTAATAGGGCAGCAACAGTGGATGATACAACTAGAAGCACTTCAACCCAGACAGTTACATTATGATCATGGTTAAATGCTGATCACGGTTTTCAGCATTGCTTAGGCTGATTGTATGATTGACATCAGTTCTGTTGATGTCAGACCCTGGTTTGAATTATATAGAAACAAGAGAGGAATCAGTGTCTTATTGGGAACCTTTATTAATAGTAGTGTGCATTGCTTTGTGGAAAAAAAACAATTTGCATATTGATAGCCTTGCCTTTTTGTACTATGAAACCGTGGTTCCTAAAGTAACTACATTCAGCGTGCTACACACACACACGAGCAAGCTGCAGGGAGCGGAACTGTGTAAGGGAGCTCAGCAGCGCTCAGACACTGAGAGTTACTAATTACAAAAACCAGCATGATAAGGACACATTTCATAACAGTATGGAATGCAGTCAACATTTTCAGTACATTACTATATAACACCATGTGTAAAACTTATGTTTTGAACATCAGTAGTCGAAGGGAGGGGTGCGAGCGCAGAGGGGAGAAATAGTGCACCCATGGCGGACTGTTTTGGAGTTGCAGAAGGATCATTCTGAAACTCCGAAATGGAAGCATTCCATGGTGTGAATCTGGTAGATTGTTTTTAGAGCTACCACAAAATGGCTATAAGCTCTGCCCACACAGCTGTAAAAAACAGTGACCACAAAAAGAGCGACACAAAAATAGCAAGTACACATACAGTGACTGACAATAAAAGCAATCAGTGCACATTGCGAAAACTGTGCTGCAGAGACTTTCTGCAGGGGGCTTTACCCCCCCCACACACACACACACCTAAAATAATACAACTGTCACTTGATGGGACATAGCTCAGGAAAGGGGAGAAACTTGAGAGGGGGGAAGACTTTATATTCTTTATGGGGGGCTGGTGCAAAAGCAGGAGCAAGACTTTAAAAAAAATCAGCAATGCCAAGTTCTGAACCCAGGTCTGGGCACAGCAACCCTACACAAAGCCAGTGACTCTAACTTCTAGGCTACAGAGACAACATGGCTTTGGCCCAGACACTGGAGACTACATTACTCCCTATGTATGCTCCCTACAGCACTGAATGACACTACTCATCACTCAAGTTTGTCAGTGTTGCTCAGCTGGTAGCACATCTGCCTCTGGACCAGAAGGTCGTGGGTTCTCGTCCCACACTGGGATTGGACTTGCACCTAAAAATCGCTGGCATCTGAGTGCAGTATTGGGGGCTGCTGTACTGCTGGGGTGTGCCGTCCTTTGGATGAGACGTTAAACCGAAGTTCCTTCTGCCCATCCTGGTGTTGTCCTGGTGGGTGTCCAGGTGGAAGTAAAAGAACCCAGGGCACTCTTTGTAAAGACCAGGGAGCATTCCTGGTGTCCCAGCCAACATTCCCCTTCCCATAAACTGGTTCATGCAATTATCCAGGCTGTGTGTGGGTGATGATGTACGATATGGCCGCCACCACACATTCAGTCACTTCATTACCAGTCTAGCATTGCTTGTAAAGCTCTTTGGGATACTGTGTATGAAAAGTGCTATATAAATGCTGATTCTTCTTCTTCAAATAACCAGGCACTATTAACACAAGGTCACCAAAATATTTGCTATTTTTGAATCGCTCTTGTTCCCTCGCTGTTTTGCTTTCACTGTCTTCACGGGATACCCTCCGAGTGGCTGCCATTTACCACCATACTCTGCCTCCTATTTTTCAACCAGTTTGATACCCACACCACCTTCTCCCCTACCCCTAGGCTGCTAAGTTTTTTTATCAGCCCCCTGTGTGGTACAGTGTCAAAAGCCTTACTGAAGTTCAGATAAATCACATTCACTGACTTCCCCTGCTCCACTTCCCTGTTACAGAACTGAAGAAATCTGAGATTTGTTTGACATCACCTCCCCACTGTGAAGTCATGCTACCAGTGGTCCTGCAGCCCATATGTACCCTTGTGTGGATCCCATCCAGCCTATTACCTTGTTTTTCTTAGTGTTTCCAACTACGGCAGAGTCTCTTCTGTAAATGGACTTGTATCTACTCCCCCTCCACCCAGTGCCTGTTAATGCATGTCAGCCTGTCCCACCTTCCACTGTGAATACCGAGCCAAAATATTTGTTTAAACTTTTAGTTTTTTCCTGGGTCTTCCTCTGCACAGTCCCCCCCCCCACCTTGTCTCCTAATCTTTACTATACCATCTCTTTTCTTCATCTTCTCACTCACGTACCTGAAGAAAACTTTATACCCATTCTTGACCTACGGGCAATACTTTCCTCAAGTTTGAGCCTTTACCGTCCTTACCCTCCTTCCTGCCTCCCTTAGTTTCTCTAGCTATACCTCCCTTAAGAGGAGGTTTCTGAATAGAAGCTATGACTTAGAGACTTTAGAAGTAGCCAAACGAAGAGTCAAGAACAGGGATAGGTTACATCTTACACCCAAAGAAAAGAAGAACTCATCTGATGATGACCTATAAATTGTATCTTGGACTGTAATGCCACAGCATGATTGGTAGCAGGCATTATGAAAAACACATTGGAATATTTTAGCCACAGACCCTGACCGTGGCCAGTCCTTAGGTGCTAATCCATGAGTTGTGTATATAAAGGAGTTTGAAGGACAATGTAGTGAGAAGTCACTTTGTTAACAACACAATTTCACATCCCGCTCTACCACCATGCTTTTAAACCCCTCCCCGCTTATTAGGTTCTTACTGTTGTGACACATGCAGTGTCTGCCAGTATATGAAACAGTGTGGTGTTTTTACTAGTCTGACCAACCAAACTACCTACGAGATGCAAACATTGATCATGTGCCACATTGAATAGCTTGTGTATGCTCTTTGGTATACATGCCCTACATTATATGTGGGCCGAGCCAAAAGACCAATGAAGGATCACAAACAAGAACATGTTCGGTCAATCACCAGTAAAAGAGGTGACATGCCAGTAGGTTTGCATTGGCTGAGCTTTCACATAAGTGATTCCAACACCATGCTTTTTATCCATATTGACCATACAGTGGTCAAACCAAGAAGGTGTGATAGGCTTAATGAGTCACTTAAAAAAGAAAGTTGTTTAATCTGTACTCTTGGAGCCCTAATTCCTAAAGGCCTGAACAATGATTCAGATGTCATTCCTTTTTTGAAATATTTTTTTAAATAACTGGGAGAGTTTTTTCTTTAGACTGAAAGTATATCTGTTTTCCAGACACTAATAGCTAAGTTTCATGTTTTCTTGCCCTCTCTCCTTTTCTTTTGGGGAAGGGAGAGAGTGCCCTGGATCTGTTTGATTCTGTTGTTGGCTACACACCTGAAGCACTTCTACAGAATTTAAGAAAAATATATAAGAAAAGTGATTCAATATAGTGAATTAGCCAGAAGAGAGCATGTTTTGCGTTAATGATTCAACGACCAGGATAAAAGACAGATATCACCCCATTCCATGTGGAAGCAAGCTGACATGCTACAGTATAGGAGAATGTGCTGAGAGTTAGGTCTGATGACCCCATGGCACACCCCGACATCAGTTGGTATGTGGAGTGTGGGGAGGGTGGGGTGGGGTGGTGGGGAATAACCTTAACATCACATTTCCATACTTTTGTCACTGTGCTATCAACCCTAACTGATGCATTAATAAAGTTTTTTGCAATGAATGTCCCTTCTTTTTGAGAAAGCGTAGTGTAACTGGTAACTGGCATGTGTTTGTGGGAGTGCGGGCCCTCCGGGCCCTGCGCTCCCTTCACATTGCCTATTTTCTGCATAATGGTATGCATCTGTGGGAGCATGGGCCCTCTGATCCCTGTGCTCCCACTTACACATAAGTACGGAGTCATACAGCAGCCCCATAGTACTGAAAAGGAACCCTCATAACACTGATTTGGCAATATCTCAGTAACCATAACAACTATGGAAAAAAAAATTCTATTGCAGTTGTAATCATGACTTCGAAACCTCCAAATGTGCTTAGGTGGTCTATGCTGTGGTAATGAAAAATACGTATCTTGAATCGTTTTTGAGATACATGCACTGAAAGGCACCGTAATGTTATCCTATGGGAAATTTCTCAAATTTGGAATGCTGTCACTATGGGCCTGTCGAATGTTTTGGGACCAAACCAACAGAAGGTACATCTGTGGGACCAGGGCTTTCCACCCTGCAAATTTCAGCCCAAAAGCACAATCCATATTGGCACAATGAAGTGACAAAGAAAACAACACATGGGACAATGTTTACGAGCATTGGGCCAGATATTCAAAACTTTTCCCAGGGGCTAAATTAGCACTGCCTGGTCTGCTAAATTAGCCCAGAACCAATAGCCCACTATATTCAAAAGGGATATCCTCGGTGCAAAACCTACTGAATATATCACGCTAAGGAAGCCGGGCAAACTGGCCTGGGATTGCAGTGCAAAAATAGCATGGGAATAAGACAGCTCTGAGTATAGCAACCAGGAAGTGCAAACCACAACAGCATCCCAGTTCACAGCGATGTGAAGGAAGGTAGAGGTGAACTATTTAGCCAGTGTGTGTGCTAGCAAAGGAGTGGAGTCAGTAAAGCTGCAAGCATCAGCATATGTGATATTACATTGTGCAGATATGTTCAATGTTTCTGAAACATTTGCGTGGCGCAAACACATTTGCACAGATTTAGCACAGAGCTAAGCCATTTGCCCGGTGCAATCACATTTGCCCAGGGGGAAAACATTGCTATATTCAAAAGTGACATGAAAATGAGCCTACTTAGGTAGTCTGTGGACAAACATCCAGATTAGCATCTCATTATGACCTGATTTACATGCAGTTTGCCCAGTGCTATTGCAGGGTCCCACAGCTCCACCTGTAGGTCAAAGCTACGACATTTTGTTTAGCTGAAAAACTGAAAAGATGATGCCTTGCAGACAAAGAATTTTTCTGATGGACTAGGATTTTACTTCACAAGGTAGCAAAATTCTTGGCTGTGAGACCATTCTTAGTTCGCAAAAAAATACGTATCAATTTTGGAGTGAACTGAGCATGCTCAGAACTCAGAAATTACAAATTTAATAACTTTTGAACAGATTAATATTTTTTTTGCCAAACTAATACTAGATTGTTCTTCAACTCAATCCCTTTCTACTTTCCAAATTTCTGACCAAAAGACCACATGGTGTTGTCGCAGCGCCATGGGAAAAAAATGTGTTAAAACTGGCAAAAAGTGCATTTTTTGGCGTTTTGCTGCACAGAAACCGTATGTTCAACCAAAATGCAACTTGGTAAATCAAGAGATCTACCATACCAGACCAGACCACGTATTCCAAATTTTGTGCAAATCCGTTAAACAATTGCTAAGTTATTAAAGTGCAAAATTTGGGGTTTAACATTAACGTGACTACTCAACCCTAAATATAGGGGCATGACCACTCCCCTATAATATATATATATATATATTATAGGGGCATGGTCACGTGGCCATATATAATATGTATATTTTCATAAAGGCTTTTAACCTTCTAAGCCTTCTCAACTTAAGTAATAAAGCATTACAGTGTGTGCTTTATTGTGGGATAACAACCCACTTCAGTAAAGTGAGATACAAGGTAAAGTCAAGTGCCTTGCATAACCCAGAAGTGCCATTATCACACAGTTACACCCTGCAGTGCCTTATGGAGATAATAAAATCTCTCTCACACACACACACACACACACACACACACACACACACACACACACGCATGCACACGCACACACACACACACTCCTTTTTGTTTAACAAGCGAATAATATGCATCAGATAGTAAAAATATTTGTGACCTGTACTGTTGTGCCATAATAATGCATGGCCATTAATCACATTTGACCAGTCATATGTCTATTTTTCTGTTTTTCTTAACTCCGTTTGCAATTTCTAGCAGTTCATACCTCACTAGAGACCAATCTGTACAAAGAAAGTGTTTCCTAATGTACTTAGAAAGTTATATGAAAAGTATCTCTCAAATCATATCATATACAGTATGAGACAAACGTGTAGCTGATTTTTTTTTAAAACAATCTGATATACTAGACACTGTATTGTTTAAAAAAATGACTGTCCTTTTATAAAGTAAACAATAATAATTTAATATTTATTGAAAATCCACATTACAGATCTGTTGATAGTGGGAAAAGTTAGTAGCAGTAAAAGTGGGTGATATGTGCTTATTAGGCTGCTATGTGACTGTGCTGTAGTTCAACATGAGATCTAATGGGTGGGACTGCATAACAAAGAACATAGTGAAGTGCATTGGTATGTGCATTAGGTCTTCCTGATGTTTCCTACTCCCTACATGTGCACACCAAATAGCAGTGATTAATAGGAAAGCTTACAGCATTAAACATTTACAGCAGTCATCCATGGATCACATAATATTAGTTTCATAGGGACCTTGTTTTCAAAATAGATTTTTTTAAAACATTGAAAATAATTGGTATGTATAAGCAGTGCCTTCCTGCAGCTCCCAACCATTTCCACATTGCACTTAATGCCACAGGGATCTTGTTAAACCCCACTGACACTTTGAAGAATGGATCTTGGGGAGGCTAAAGGGAAGGAGAGGTATAAGTAGAGGTTTACAAATTGGAGCTAGATAAATAGTATTGTCCACCACTCATTATAAGAGCCCAGGTAGAAGCAAACATTTTTTTGTAAACAGGAAAGAGTGTTTTTATTTTGTTCAGTGCAGCGTAGTCCCAGGGTCCCATAGCTATGCATGCCAGTGATACTAATAAAGAGAAAAAAGTATGTTCTGTTCACTTCAATGCCCTTTACACCCTTGATGTCAGGAATAAAAAGAAAAAAAACACTCTTGCCTGCTAGGGATTTTGGTTGGCTGAGTTGCTTTTCATCAAAAATGCAATTGTTTAGTATTTTGCACACAGTGCGTGTACTATTTATTTCTAGTTGAAGTTTTAAACAATGGTATGTCACTTTAACATGAGAGGCCTTCAGACTGGGAGGTCATTGGTCTGACCATATAGGATCACTGCAGTCTGATCCCCAGCTAGAGTTCACTCGGCCTTGATACAAGCCTATTATGAGAGGAGAGTGATGGTATAGACACCTGTGCAAAGGTTGTGTAGAATCCAATTTGTTTAGCGTCAATCAACCTCAAACATAATTCAACCACCCCAGCTCCACATGCGTCTGGTAAGGCTCATGGGAATACTAATAAGCATTCTTCAGAGGGACGGATATGGGGCTGTAAGATTTGACAATACAGGAACTGCAAGGCTGAATGGCATGAAGGGATTATAAGCTGAATAAGCATAAGTACTATTGTGTAAACCAGAACAGTAACAAAATTCTATTTCGCAGCACAAACCTATAGATTTATATTAACTGAGCAACTGAACCACAGTATGGGCTAATCAATTTTAAATTATTTTGTCTCGTGTGCTTTAACCAGAGGTGGGACTGCTACTTATTAACTTCTCCATAATAGAAATTAGATTGATGTACTGAAATTGTGATATAATTCTGTCTAACAAAAAAATTTAATTATACTGTAATTATTGTCTTAAAATTATTCTTGTCGGAGGCATACTTTTATCTGCCCTGTTGGGGAAGGAAATTCGTCAGTGCTGTTTGTAGAAGAACAGTAAAATTATGCAAGTGTTATGGAAAATAACAGGTAGCTATTGGAAACTCAGACATTTCTCCCCCTAAACCCTGAACACCAGGAACAAACTAAAACTAATGTCTGGTGCTACTTATACCACAGCATGCTTGAAGCACTTTATGAGTGCAAAAAGCACGTTCAAATACACTGTCTGAAAGTGCAGCATTAATGTGAGTGCAAACCTATTTTTCCCTCACAAACTACAACACACACACAGACACACACACACAGTCACACACACTGGACACATGAGGTATATGTCCGGTTGAGAGCAATAGGGATACAAGAACCAAACTAGCACCTGTCACAGATGATTGCTCCTGTGGAGAAATTTACCATATTTGAAGTCTCCATGCAAATGATCTCACAGCACAGTCAAGGCACTGTAAGGTAATTTACATGCCATTGTGGCCTCAATAATATGTGAGGAGTAAGCATTTGCTCTTTGGAAAGAATGCAGTGAGGGCCCCCTACTGCAAGCAGCACCTGTGCCAGGAAGGATATAAACAACCATGAAGTAACCTGAACCCCCTCCCCGATCCCCATGCCCGGTATTTTTGAATAGAATACCCTGGTAGCCTAGTGGACCCCCAATCCTCATGCCCACTGTATTGTAGTAGGACGCCAAATAATCAAGTGAACTCCCAGTCCCCATGCCCAATATTTTTATAGGATTCCCTGATAGTCTGCTGGACCCCCAACCCCCCAACCCCATGCCCTGTATGTTTTAATAGGATAACCCAGTAGTCTAGTGGACCCCCGACCCTCATGCACAATGTGTTTTAAAAGGATTCCCTAGTAGTCTAGTGCACCCCCAATCCCCATGCCTAGTATATTTTAGGAGGATTCCATGTTAGTCTAGCAGAGCCCATATCTTGAGCCCCATACCAGTATGTTTTAAGAATTTCATGGCAGTCTAGTAGAACCCCCAGCCCCCCAATTCCCATGCCCAGGATGTTCTAATAGAATTATTCCTTGATAATCTAGCAGATTCACCACCCCCGATCTTCATACCAAATGTGTTTTATTAGAATTCCTTGATAGTCTAGTGAAATCACCAATACCACTATCTCTATACCCAGTATATTTTAATAGAATTCAATAGTAGTCCAGTGGATGCCCCCATCCAATTCCCATGCCCAGAATGTTGTAATAGTAATCCCTGGCAGTCTAGTAGTTCACCCCACCCTGATCCCCATGCCCAATATATTTTAATATGATTCCCTGGTAGTCTAGTGGATCCTCTATTCCCCCAGTCTCATGCCAAGGACTAGAGATGTGTGAAATTTGAAAATTTTGCCTAGCGAAATGTTTTGCATAATTCCCACATTACGCGAAATTTTTCGCCTAGGTGAAACACAATTTTGCCTCTGATTTTGCGTAATGTGAAATTTCACCCAATTTCGCCTTCACGTAAGGCAAAATTAGCCATTACCCTTAATTTCACCAATTTTTTTCAATTTCGCCAGTGAGATTGCAAAGCATTGTGGGTAGATAGCTGAAATATCACATGCAGGCTATTTCCTGCACAGCATAGTGTCTGCTGAGTCAAAGAGCTGTTCAGTGTGGTGCATCATAGCCAATAAACCCTTCAAAAACCTCTTTGTGATTTTTGAGAGTTAATTGCTCCCAAAATCTCAGTTTAGTTCTTAGTGCTGCTAGTGAACCTTTTTTTTGTTTTGGCATCTTTGGATAATGCTTAGTTAAATTGAGGTAGTGTTTTCAGTTTTCTCTGTGTCTGTGCCTGTGAGGGAGTTGAGTGGGGGAGGGTTGACCGTGTGGTGTGTGTGTATGTGAAAGCAGAGCAGCCTAGCTCCTAATATTTGAGAGATTTCTTACAAGTTGTGAGTGAGTTTAAGTCTTAATATTTTTATTGGTGTGCTACTTATTTGTTATATTTTTCTTACATATTGACCCTTTTTGGGGTAACTTTATCTGAACAGTTACTCATTCTGAGTAGTTCTGTTCTTGTTTCCATTTGCTTAATCACTTTTGTGCTTTATTTTTTTAAAGGAAGTATTCGTGTACATTGACCACTTGACTTGCCCATATCCAGGTACACTGCACTGTTGAATTGTTCACAGAAATTAAAATTGTGATCTAGCCTCTGCATTACAGCATTCCTGTTTTT
Organism: Neoceratodus forsteri; assembly: GCA_016271365.2. NCBI lineage: Eukaryota > Metazoa > Chordata > Ceratodontiformes > Ceratodontidae > Neoceratodus > Neoceratodus forsteri. Next base: position 948,494,044 of record CM057454.1, on the reverse strand, counting down.
CTGTTTAATTTGCTTACCATATTAACCCTTTCCTCCCTGTTACATCACTGGTGTTTACTATCTGACCCTATTATATATGGCGGCATGTTAAGCAGTGGCACCAACATGGTTAGGCCTGAAAACCATTTGAAACGGTGCAAAAAACAACAGATTTGCATCCTAATGGTGGATGTAACTGCATGTCTGATACCTGATTTCTGTCTGAATGTACTGTAACATGTTTTGGGAAACATTTCTGGACATCTGGGCCACGTTAGGCAGTGGCAACACCATGATTAGGCCTTAAACCATTGGTAAACAGTGGGTCAAACAACAGGATTTGGTCCAGGTGGAAGGCGTGCTACATATAACAGCATGTCTGACACCTAATTAGGTCTGAATTTACTGTAAAATATTTTGGGAAACATTTCTGAACTTGTGGGGCATGTTAGGCAGTGCACCACTACGGTGAGTCCTGAAAATCAATAGAAATGGTGCAGAAAACAACAGATTTGGGTCCTCCTGATGGTGGCTGTGAACCATGTAACTGCATGTGTGACACTTGATTTCTGTCTGAATATACTGTAACATTTTCTGGGAAATATTTTGGGAATTCTGGAGGATCAGGAGGACAAGGGTAATACAACAATGAGCGGGCAGAACTAACAGACAGAGAAAAGAAAAGGGACTGAATTCTATAGGGCGTATAAGACAGAAACAAGCAACAGCAATGGCCAATAAAATTATTTTACATACAAAATAAAGAACCAAGAGGACTTAAGGAATGGCTGTAGACTAAAGAGGATAGAATAGCTTTTTTCTTTTTATGAGGGGAACATACAAACAACAGAATGGAAGCTAGAAAAATGAAAATAAAAAAGGCAAATTAATTTGTGCTGCCACATTAAATGCCAATGGGACCACCACGGAGTTCTGACAGGATGCACATGATTCTGTCAACATCACACTGTAGTTTAGAAATCTCCCTTTGGACATCACTAAATTCCTGTCTGAAACTGTATAACTCTTGTTGGACATGCTGGACTTCAGACAGGACAGTGGATAAGTCCATATGTGTCTCTGGTACTGCTGGCAAGGTGGGGGCTGCCTGTGCTGCTGGCTTTGGAGAGGGAGGGCCCTGGTGGGGTCTTGATGTTACTGACTGCTGCTGTTTCTGGTACAGCAAGCACAGTGAAGATGTTTAACTGGTCCAGCCATGCATCCCTCCTGCTCACCCCCTTCAGTGCTTACACCCAGACTGCTCCCCACAGCTGCGCTTGATGATGCCACTACCTCCCGCAATTTGAGGTACCATTGCGGCAGGTGGTGGTGGACCATGTGGCTATGCTGGCCAGTTGTCTCAAAGTAGGATCCACACTTTCCTCAATGCACTTCCTGCCTGCATAGATTGCAGATGACCACTGGGTCACCCACTGATATTAAGCAGAAAAAATCCCAGACAGGAGAACTTCGGGGATGATGGAGCCATGGGGGGGTGCCGCAGATAATGCCCCAGGCACTGACTCCTCTGGCTGCTTGGGAGTGAACACAGTCTCCTGCTGCCTGGGTGGAGGAACAGTTTCCTCCTGGTGCTAGGGAGGGGGCACTGTCCAACTGCTGCTGGTGAGGGGGCACAGTTTGCTGCTGGGTGCTGGTGCTGGATCAAAAAGACTCCTGCTGTGGCATTTCATTTGTGATGGTTAGTGGAAGCATGCATACAGGTGTCCCACTGTCTTCACCCTTCTCCATTACATCCACAATCCACAAACACCACTAATTCAAACAAACAAATAAAAAAAGAAACAGAGATAGAGACTCAGAGAGAGACGGGGGGGGTGATCACACACATATACACACACACACACACATGCACACAATCACACATACACAAACACAATCACCAGGTACTAAAATATGAACCTTGACAAAGACAAACACAAAAAAAGTAAGAAACAAATAGCACAAATTAAGCAATTTAAGTGTAAAACTGCACTCTGCAGTCACAGGGCGTACAAATGCTGCCGGCTTCCTCAAGATACATAGCACAGGAAATTAACCACTCACTTACTGCCTGTTTAGACTCAACCATGTGACCACCAGAAGAGCAAAATGCCCAATTTCACCAAATTTCACCTCAGATGCGCAGGCGAAATTAGTGGCGAAATGAAAGGCCATAATTTCACGAAATGTTTCGCTAGGCGAAATTGGCAACTTTGCCATAATTTCACCAGTGAAATTCAATTTCACTGCATCTCTACCCAGGACCTGCGCCACTCTATGTTTAGGATGTACAGTATACTGGCAATACCATATTGGTAACAACTGGCAATACCATAGATGAATCGAACAGAAATTAGAGGCCAACTTTAGTACGGCTCATGGGTGTTTCACCAGGTTGAAGTTAGTCATGAGCACAAAGAAGACCCAATGTATGAATTTTGGGACAGTGAATAAAAAAAAACTATGTACAAAAGATTTGGAAGGCTTAGAACTGGTACAGGTTCTACAGTATAAATACTTGGGTGTGGTGTTTGATGATCATCTGTCATTCTCAAGTCATATTCAGAATTTTTGTCTTAAGACTACACAAAAGTTGGGAGCTTTGAGGCATATCTCTGGGCATCTCACTACGGAGAGGCATCTTAAAAGTCTCAGCAGTGTACTCTTTTTTTTTTTTTTACCAGTGATAGAATACATGAATACTGCTAACATATCTGCAAACAAAAGGGATTCAGAGAGATTAGATAAAGTATAGAAATAGAATAAAAGATGGCACTTAATCTGTTGCAAAGCAGTAACTCCATCGAGAGATTCTGTTGACTTCTTGGTTTATGCAGACATCAGAACCCTGAGACGGGGTTAATGCTCCATAACAGATAAAAAGCCATTTTGTTTTTTTTTTACTACATGGACCTTTGTCTTATACATTTTTAATAGTTTCCTCAGGTTCCATGTCATTTCAGCGACTGCATTATGGCGAGTGCAATTACAACGAGTCTTTCATAGCGATGCACAATACGGCGACCGGCAAATACTGCGAGGGCACATCACATTCAGATCTGCAACAGAACATCACTCCAGTTAGACTTTAAGGAGTTCAAGCTTGTTATTGCAGGGGGGCTATGCCCGCCTTCACCCCCCCCTTGGGGGTCTGCACCCCCAAATACCCCTTGTTTCTAGAATAACATCCTCCAATGTGCACCTGGACCTCGGAGGTAGGCTATGGATTTATTATCGCTGAATGTGTATGTTGCTGTAATGCTGCGATCACTATAATTGCAGTCGCTATTAGGGAGTCGCTGTTATTGCATCGCTATTCTGTATTCTTCGTAATTATGTGCTACCGTTCCCTCACTCATTTCTCTCACTGTTTCAGTTTGGCTTTCTTTCAGTTTTTTGGGCGTTTCAACTTTCTCAGCACACTTTTTCTCACTTTTTCTCTCCTTCCTCTTGACGGCAGGCTCCCTACCCCAAGTGTGGGCTGGACTTCACTCTGTGACACTTTTTCACAGTCACTGACCCTCTCCTCTCTCTGAACTGCAGGCTCCTAGATCCAACTAATATAACATCCCCCAACCCCAACTGGTACAACAAACCCATACAATTTAACTCTTTTTAACCAACACCCCTCTCTGCAGCTCCTGTCACAATTTCAAATGCCAGATTTATACAGTGACAGAGGTATGGTGAAACAATACTTGAAATCATAACAACATCATTCTGACATCAGATCAATACTATTGCATAGAAACATAGAAGATGCCAACACAAAAAGACCTCATGGCCCATCCAGCCTGCCCTCTAATTCCCTAAATACAGCTACACAGCAGACCCTACTTAGTCTTCTGATTTTCTTCCACTGCCTTACTTGCAGGATCCCCTTGTACCTCTCCCATGCAGTCTTGAATCCTGTAACCATTTTATCCTCCACTACCTCCACTGAGAGGCTGTTCCATGCATCCACCACCCTCTCTGTGGAAAAAGTACTTTCTATCATTTCCTCTGAGCCTCCCTCTTCCACCTTCATAGTGTGACCTCTTGTTCTTGAACCTCTTTTTCTTTGAAAAAAATAGCCTTCTATTAGCCAGCCTGGTAGCGCTGAGGGCTGAGGTGCTGGACACCATACCTCATGCTATGCCAGTGACCCAGGTTTGGGAATGACCTTGGGTCATTGGGGTGACAGCCTGGGGGGAGCAGGATTGAGTGAGCTTTCAGGCTGTTCTCCTCTCCCAGGGGTGGTGGGGTGGGTTGTCACCCCTTTCATAGTTTTGTCCCCACTGGGTGGAGGTTCAGTGGGGTAACGTTGGTGGGTGGGAGCAGCAGTACATGTGGGAAGAAGTGGCTGAGCTGGTTTCCAGTGTGCGTGCATGCCTCCAAGCGTATGTACGGACATGTTCTGGGGCCCCAGGGGAGATGTGGGAGAAATCTACAAAAAAAAGGGCTATAAAAAGTTATATTAAAAAATGTAGCCTTCCTGTACCCTGTTTTTACCTGTAAGGTATTTGTATGTTTCTATCATATCACCCCTTTCCTTCCTTTCCTCCAGCGAGTACAAATTCAGCTCCTTAAATCTTTAATCATACGACATTTGACACAGGTCCTGCACCATTTTTGTTGCTCTCTTTTGTATTGTCTCCATCCCTTCTATGTCCTTTTGGAGATGGGGCTTCCAGAACTGAACATGGTACTTCAGGTGTGGTCTCACCAGTGACCTATACAGGGTATCACTATGTCCTTCCTTCTGCTGCTGATTCCTCTGCCTATGCAGCCCAGCATCCTATTTACCTTCCCAAATGTCTTGTCACACTGTTTAGCCACCATCAGGTCATCCAAAATGATTACTCACAGGTATTACAACTTCTTGATGTCAGAACGACCCTATTATGAGCATTCAGTCTTGTCTGGGTTCTGTGGAAGAAGAATAGGACCCATGTATTAAACAAACTAACACATTTTTTTGAAGGTTAAATATCATATCCATCACTGTGATCTGTATGTTCAACTAGGTTGGAATACTTTGAGAAACAAATGTACAGATAAATGGGTTATAATGACCTTTAAACTTTCACAGGAAGAGGAGTTTGGCAGGGTACTAGGGTCCAAACATAATGGAAGTGTCCAGTATGGGGAAGGTAGTAATAATGATGGATTTCAATCTACCTGAGATGGACTGGAAAATCCTGGCTATCTCTTGCACTAAGGAGCAAGTACTGCTGGCTGCATTCCAGACTGGTTTCCTGATAAAAGGTGTCATGAAACCCACTAGGGAGACAGCTATACTGGACCTGGTCCTGTCCAACTATTAGAATGTTCAGGATGTGAAAGTGGATGGGCAACTTGCAGATAGTGACCATCACACAGAGTGGTTCCAGCTGGACATGGGCAGGGTGATGGCCAGGACCAAGACAAGGTTTTGGGTCTTGAAGAGGGCTGACTTTGGAAGGATGGGAGAAATTCTAGTAGGACAACTTGATGGGATCAGGATAGGGATGGATATGGAACAGAAATGGGCAATAATGAAGGAGGGACTGATGCAGGCCACTAGTGAGTGAGCAAAAATCAGAACTAAAAAAATCTAAGGTCAAAAAGACCAGCTGGTTCAGCAAAGAGGTGGCAAAAGCAGTAGATGGCAAGAGAACAGACTTCCTGAAGTACAAATGTACTCAGAAGGAGGAGGATATGGAGGCTTGCTCTGCTAAATCAAGGAGGTGAGCAGAGCAGCTAGACTGGCAAAGACTAAAAATGAAGTGCAGCTAGCACAGAAGGTAAAAATAGGTAAAAATGCCTTTTCTGATATATAAGGGAGAAGAGGAACATAAAGTATGAGACTGACAGATTAACAAAGGAGGGAGGTTTGGCAAAGGGTGGTGAAGAGGAAACAGAGGTACATAACAATACTTCTGTTGTTCTTCACTAGAGAGAAGGACAGGCCAGTGCTACAAGGCAGCAACAGGTTGGGCACCAGGTGGGGGGGTCATGGATTGCATAATACAAGATTACAGAGTACTTAACAGCCTATGGGCCCAGAAGGTGGATAAATGCCCTAGGCCAGATGGTGTGCGAAATATGTAGTAAAAATAGCTCGGCACCACACTATACCAATATTTTTCAAAATAAAAGTATTTTCAGAAAGCTAAATTACCATACAAAAACTTGTATTTAAATATCAAAAGTGCTTATAATTAAAATACACACAGGAAGGATGTAAAAATGCTACAACACTTTTGAGCTTTGCTCTTTCTCAAGAGGACCACAAGCATATGGAGTTACTGGTGCACCTACTGTAAATACCTTATGCAATCAGAATAATTAACATTCCCCTCCACGTACATGTGAATATGTACCAATTACCCACTACAATTACATTAATCCAGCTCACAACCATAAAACAATTACTAGATAAGTAAAAGCCTTTGGCACTTAGGAAAGTTAATAGTCCATTCAATCTAGTACTATTATTCTTCACACTATGACCATCAGACTTCATTTTATCTTTGTCCTTCTCTGGTTAATTAATTCACTGTCTGATATTATCCAGTGCCATTAAACAATTAGTGGCAGACAGCTTCAAAGGCTGTTTTCATTTTAAAAAAAAATTCATAATAACAACTATGAGCAAAGAAAAAAGATGGACGTTACAAAATGCGTAATCCAACAATCAATATTTCAGAAAGTGTTCCAGGTTGAATCTACCACTTACATATAATTCATCAAATCCACTCAAAACATAAATCCAGTAACTTTCCCACTTTAGCAATTTATTTTCCAAGTCCCTTCCCCCAGTCAATTATCCACCTTTTCCAGACCCATCAATTTAAATGAGTGGGTGTCCGCCTGCTCCTTTATATGCACAGCCAGGGCATTTCTAGTACCGCCATGTCTAATACTGCTCAATTGTTCCCCTGTATGGTGTTTAAACCTTCTCTTACTTTTTCCAATATAAAAAACACTGCATTCAAATTCAGCCAACTATATAATGCTTTCAGTATCACAGTTAATAAAATCCCTGACTATACATAATTTCCTGGTGGCTCTAATTGTAAAGTTATCTTGTTTTTTAATCATCCTACAATAGTTGCATCTGCCACAAGAAAAAGTTCCCCTAGGGGGCTGGGCATCCAATCAGGTCTCATGAACTTTTTACTAACTTGCTGTAGGCTAGATCATACTTTACCCTTAATATACCTCCCCCATCTAAATACCATTTGTGTCTTTTTCTTAACAAATTCTACCAGGGTTTCTTCCATGCTTAGTACATACCAGTGTTTATTAATGATCTCACCCACCTTCCCCACTTGGAACAAATATGTTGTCACAAAATGTATTCAAGGATCCAGGCTAAACTTTCCTCTCCTTTGTCCACACTCTTGAATTAGAGTATTCCTAGCCATGCTGTCTCTGCAAACATCCCACCTTGTTGAATATTATGTTCATTATAGCCTCTTGCTCTAATACAAGCCTCTAAATTTATAGCCTGCTTTTAAAAATCCTCCTCTGTACTACAAGTCCACTTTAAGCAGATGTATTGATTCTTAGGGATATTCTCAATTGTATGTCATGGATAAGAACTGGAAAACTCCAGAAATGAGTTTATATCTGTGTGTTTTCAAAAATGGTCAGTTTAAATACTCCATCCTTTCATTATTTATTATTCTGATATCCTGAAAATGTATTTCCTTTGTTTCTATAGATGCTGTGAATTTAAGATAAGGGTTGGTAAACTCCAAAAAGGATATAAATTGCCTCAGTTCCCCTAACAACCTTCCAAATTATTAGTATGTCATCTAGGAACATTCTGTATTACTCTAGATGTTTACATTATGGAATCTGTGCAGCATTCTGAATATATTCATTCTCCCAAACCCCCTAATAGATATGTGTATAATTGGTGGTGAATGATGCCCCATTGCAGTTCCATGGATCTGGTGGTAGTAAGTACACAGAAAAGAAAAAGTGTTGCATTTGAGTACCTTTTCTGAAAATTGTAAAATAAATTCCAGATGTTTCCCCTCGACAACATTTCATTCTTCTAGTGTTTTTGGTTTTTTTTTCTCAAAGCTCATAGTCTCCATCATGTGGTATATTGGTATATGTAAGTAATAATATCTGACACTGTGGGCATTATTGGGATATAACTGACTGCCCAGGTGTGTAATGAGGCCTGACGCCACAGGTGGAGGGCCTTATAGCCCCTGTAGGTCAGTTATATTCCATAACACCCACCCTGGAGGGTATTATTATACTTAGAAAATGGGATATAGGTGTAATTTAAAAAATATGTATATATAAAAAAACAATAAACATATACAAGAAATAAATAGAAAATAAAAAAGGTAAACTTTACAGCAAAATAATCAATGTTGTTGGAATTACCACAGGAGTGCACTGCCGTGTTTGTGTGTGGCATGAGTTTGTTCACTTGATCTTTTTCTTTACGCACTGTCTCTCAGACAATGAGACCTGCTTCTTCAGGTTGTTGTTTCGCTTTGTCTCTCGTTCATTGCTCAGTGGCACACAGAAACACACACAGAGGAGAGATGTTTATTTTAGATGCTTGGGTTGTTCATTACAATGGGGGAATGTTGCATGGTTATTTATATTTGAAGAGAGGTACTTCGTTGTTTTTCTGGTACTCTTGGAGTCACGTGAGTCTTCAGGTTAGTGTAATAGTCGGCTGTGTGTTGACATGGAGCTCAATCGCTCTCAGTAAAAAAACTTAAATTAGTTAAAAAAAATTACTGTTGCAGGCTTTTTTTTTTTTCACTGTCCTGTGACATTGTTGACAGAAGTCGGTCTTGCTAAGCGAGCGGGGTGAAAATGGCAGCAGTCCGGTTTCAAAATTCGGGGTGCTGAAGGACAGTCTTAGTAATATAGGGCACCCCGAACTGAAACTTGTTTTTGACCGGGCATTGTCAAGAAATAACAGCCCGGGTGCCAGGCTGTTTTAACCAATCAGGAGGTGAGTTTTTGTTTGCCCATTTTCTAAAAATAGAGTAATAGATAGGGGACTGTGTATTATGACGCTATGATATTATTGAGAGGTTCTGATGACATGTGAACCTCGAGAGCAAAGCCTGAGATGTTATAACATGTTACCAGAACCTCAAGATGGTATTATAGCTGAGTGATGCACAGTCCCCAATTTTTTTATTTTTTGTAAAATATGGATCCAGGGAGTTCCAAGCATTGTCCAAACAGTGGTACAAATATCGAATTCTGAGTGGTGAAATGTGTGTACAAATCAAGCTGCTGTTTTTGACTAGTTGCCAGGTGGTTGCTATGGATTCTGTAATGTCCAGATGCCTCTGAAGCACCCAACATGCTTTCCTATTGGTGGTTTGTGTGTCTTTTGAATAGTTATCTTTGAAAAATTGCAGTGCTTTTATGCAAGCAGTCAAGAAGGAGCTCCAGGCTTCTATTAGTCCTGTGCCTTCATTTTTACAGCTGCGTGGGTGGAACTCCACAGACGTTATGCCATTATCATCATCTTAGAATAGCACTGTGGAAGCATGTGACCAGATTGTTGTCCGGTGTGCTCCCACATTGCTGTGCCACAGTTTCCAGTGGTTGTGTTCAGGTGGCCCTTCTCCTCTGCGGCCGCATAAACACACCCATTAGAGGATCACTTATTTTTCTACTGCAACTGCAGAAGTGACAGATACTGCCAAGGCCACTCAAAGCTCATCTCTGCCTCCCACTCTGATGGGCAGCACCACACTGCAACCTCCACACAGTGAATGTTATTGCTATAAATGTAGATGTTTCATCTATTGTCACACTGTTTCTTAAAACCTTAACTAAAACATTTATAATTAAAAAAAATAGATGAGTGCCTGCCCAGCCTTTCTGTTTGCTTGCTTGCAGGACAGGAGTTTGAGAGACACTCTTCTGCAGTTTGCAACTCCATCTCTGATAGGCATGAAACCCCAAGGTCTGTTTATGTTATTTCTGTATGCAAGCACTGCATTTTATTCGTATCATGCCTTTTGTTTTCCCTCCCCCCCATTTGTCCATCCCTGTTTCCCCCTCTTTTCGTACTATTGATGTATTGGATATTGTATAGTTTTTGTACGCATTTATCATATTTTAATACCTTTTACACTGTTTGGTGATGTTTTAACCATTTATATATGGGCGTATGTATAAGAATAAGTATTTGCATGGGTTCTTGGTTTATTAGGTGATTTGTCACTGAACTTTTTCCACGTGTGATTGTCATGGTTGATATATAATTCATATATGCAATATGTTTATGTCTATTTTGTAATCTGTATAATGTGTATGTTTTTGTTTTAATGTTTCATGTTGGATGCAATTGTGAAAGACAGAGTGTTCTCAACTTGCTTTCCAATAAATTAATTTGAATTTGCATTTTTACATGTTTAGTATCTTGCTTGTACTGGGTCCTTAATTTGGGTGCCTTTTTAAACTGTGACCACCAGGTAGTTTTCAACCTTGATAAAGTGCTAAGGGCATGAAAACATTTGGCTGTCTAGCATCTTCATGCTGGACCTTTTAGCAATGAAATGATTTAGCCTGTACACAGCATATGTGTTTTTTCCTGATTTGGAGACAGGGTAGCCGAGCTGCTCTTCTTGTGAAACATTGTATGATTTTTGCTGCGGCACCAGTTCAAGCCATGGTTTGTAGCCATCTTCCCTCTAGCAATTTTAATTATGACCACTTTTGTTGTTTAAATAAACATTTTTTGTATTGCAATTTAGCCTTCTGAAAATACTTTTTTGCAGAATATCAGTATAGTGAGGAGCTGAGCCATTTTTACTACATATTTTGCTGATTCTTGGCTGGGACACACACAGCAATCCCTTTGAGAGTACCTCTTTTTGTCTGACCAGATGGCGTGCACCTAAGGGTCCCTAGGGAACAGGTGGAGGCACTGGCAAGTACTCTTAAAGACCTGTTTAACACCTCTCTGCAGTCAGAAAACATGCTTCTTGACTGGAGAACTGCATACATGGGGCCTCTTCATAAAAGTGGGCCGAGGGATGAAGCAGGGACCTAGACGCTGGTCAGCATTACCTCAACTGTGATGTAAGGCAATTTTTGTGGGGGGTAGGAAGAAATAGGCTGTTGGTTAAATAGGATCTGTAGCTTATCCTCTAGGTAGGGTAATGGGCAGACTAGGTTGGCCAAGCGGTCCTTATCTGCCATCAAAGTCTATTTTTCTAAGCTGCTGGAGACCTTTCTGAAAGAGAGGTGAGCTTTCTGGAAGATAATGGCATCCAGGATGTGAGGCAGCATGGGTTTGAGTCAGGGAGGTCCTGCTAGACAAGCCTAATTGACTTCTTTGACAGGGTCACGTGGACTGTCGGCAAAGGGCAAGTCATTAATGTCCTGTATCTGGACATCAGCAAAGTCTTCAACTCTGTGCCTCACAGGAGACTGGTCAGGAAGCTGAAAGACCTGGGGGCATAAGTTATTTGAATGGGTTAGAGGTTGGCTGCAGGACAGAAGACAAAAGGTGGTAATCGGGGGCATTCTCAGAAGCTAGGCCTGTGACCAGTGGGATCCTAAAAGGCATTTTGCTCAGTCTGGTGTTTAACATATTCATAGGTGTCATTGCAGATGGCATCAGTGTATGATCTGCCTCTTCACAGACAATGCAATGCTCTGTAGGAGGGTGGACGTGGAGGAAGGGAGACAGGAACTCAGGAAGACCTGACTAAGCTAGAGAAGTGGTCTGGCTTTTGACAACTGGGGTTCAATGCTAAAAGTGTTAAGTTATACACTTGGGGTCAAAAACCTGGGACATTTGATACATTTTAAAGAACCAACATATGTCTTATACAAAGATAATAAAGTACACAAGCTTTCAGGGCCTCACATGCCCCTTCTTCAGGTGAGTAGCCCTGGCCTAGGACCTGTGAGGTCCTAAATGCTTGTGTACTGTACCATCATTATACAAGACATATGTTGGCCCAGTGAAAGGCATCAAACCTTCCAGTGACTCCTGTTTTTCAAGGACCAGCACAGCTAAAATCTCTTTTTACTAAGAACTCAGGGACCAAATACTGGTTGGGTGGTGTGCTGGTAACCAGGTCAGAGGAGGAAAAGAACCTGGTTGTAATTATCATGAGTGACTTGAAACACTCAGCACATTGCAAGAAAGCTGCAGCCAAAGCAAATTGGATGCCGGACTGCATAGCCAGGGGAAGTATCAGCAGGAAGGTGGAGGTCATTTTGCCTCTCTTCAGGTCTCTAGTGAGACCACACCTAGAGTACAATGTGCGGTTTTGGTGCCATTATCTTAAGGAGGCTATCAGCATGCTGGAAACTATCCAGAGAAGGGCAACCAAGAGGACCAGCAAGGAAATACTTATAAGGAGAGGCTCAGAAGGCTCAACATGTACTCTTTTGAGGACAGAAGGGAGAGTGGGAACTTGACTGAGACCTTCAAGTACCTTAAAGATATAAACAGGGTGATCACTGAGGGCTTCTTCCACCTTTGTGGAAACAAGGCCACTAGGAGGAACAGCCTAAAGCTGTTTTGGGAAAGGTTCAGGAGGGAGATAAAGAGGCACTTTTTCCAATGCAAGGGTGGTCCGTAAGTGGAATGAATCACTTGAGGAGGTGATATGCTTAAAAATGGTGGACAGCTTAGAGAGAGAATAGGGCAGGGTTAGAAAGAAAGCTGCAGGTAGAGGATGGGTGGGGGGGGGAGAGGGTATTTGAGATGGGTCAAGGGGAATATGTGAAGAAATTCCCTCTGTAAATACAGTGCGAATTGCACACTCCAGCAGACTAGATAGACTGTAAGGCCTTTATCTGATGGCACAGTCATATGATCATACGTAATCACCTATCCATATATCTCCATCCCCAGTATGTTTTAATAGAATTTCCTTATAATCCAGTGGACCCTCCCCCCCCGATCCTCATGCCCAGAATGTTTTAATATGATTCCCTGGTAGTTTAATGGATCCCCACACCTCCAGTCCCCATGCCCAGAATCTTTTAATATTATTCCCTGGTAGTCTAGTGGAACCAGCCATCCCTCTATCACCATGCCTAGTATGTTTTAATATGATTCCCTGGTAGTTTAGTGGAACTACCCATCCTTCTCTCCCCATGCGCAGTAAATTTTAATAGAATTCCTAGTAGACTAGCAGATGCACCACTCACCCACCCCAAATCTTTTTTTTTTACCAATTATTTTACCAGGTGAGATACACTAAGCTGAACGCTTGTTTGCAGGTGCAACCTGGGAGCACGAGGAAGTTAAGTGACTTGCTCAGGGTCACACAGTACGCAAGTGGATCTTAATGCCCAGAATGTTTTAATAGGATTACCTGGTAGACTAATGAATCTTCAACCCCTGATCCCTGTGCCCAGTATGTTTTAACATGATTCCCTGATAGTATAGTAGAACCACGTATACCTCTATCCCCAAGTCCAGTGTGTTTTAATTGAATTCTTAGTAGTCCAGTGGATGCCCCCATGCCAGATATGTTTTAGTAGGATACCCTGGTAGTTTTGTGGAGCCCCCAATCCTTATGCCCAGTATGTTTTGCTAGGACTCCCTAGTAGTCTAGTAGAACCCCCGTCACCATGCCTAATGTATTTTAATAGGATTCCATGGTATGCTGGTGGACCCCGCACCCTAAGCTCCATGCATAGTATGTTTTAACAGAATTTCATGGTAATCTGGTAGACCCCCACCCCAATCCCCATGCCCAGTATATTCCAATATAATTATTACCTGCTAATCTAGTGGACCACTGACCCTGATCTTCATATCCAGTATGTTTTATTATAATTCCTTGGTAGTCTAGTGGAATCACCCATCCCTCTATCCCTATGCCCAGTATGTTTTAATAGAATTCCTAGTAGTCCAGTGGACACTTCCCCTGATCTCCATGCCCAAAGTTTTTAATAGGATTACCTGGTAGACTGATGGATCCCCCCACCCCAAGCCCCATGTCCAGTATATTTTATAGTCTAGTGGACACCCATCCCCATGCCCAATTTGTTTTGACAGAATTTTCAGGTAGGATAGTGGACTCACTACCTGACCCTCTTTGCCATTATGTTTTAATTGAAGTCCCTTGTAGTCTAGTGGACCCCTCAACCACTGCTCCCCATGCCCAGGATGCTTTATTAAGATTCCCTGGTAATCACCAGCCTAGTGGAGGAGAAATTGTGCTTCTCCCTTCTATGCCGGTGACCCAGGTTCAGGAACAGACCGGGTCCCTTGGTGGGTGGCCAAGGTGAGGAAGGACCAAGCACCAAATGGGGAAGGGGGACCTCATTTCCTGCTGCACAGACTGCCACTTGGCAGAGGCCAGATGGTAGCACAGCAGGACAACATGCAGAGCGGAAGAGGTGGAGCATAATGTGCTGGTGCACACATCCTTGCACTCCAAGCTCAGGGCACTCCCCACAGGCTCTTACATGATGGTCTGTGGCTGGCGCTCACCACATTGTGGTTCTGTATAAGTGGTGGATAACCAGAAAGTCTGAGAGAACGTTGGTGACAGGACTGGAGGGGTGTGCCATCACGCTAACCCAGGGGACAGGAACATAAAATACTGATTAAAAAAAAGATTCACTGGTAGTCAAGTGGACACCTCCTGATCCCCATGCCCAGTATGTTTTAATAGGATTCCCTGATAGTTTAGTGGACTCCCATCCCCCAAATCGCCATGCCCAGTATGTTTTAATAGAATTCCCTGGTAGTCTAGTGGACCCCCATCAATCCCGATCCCCAAGCCCAGTATGTTTTAATAGGATTCGCTGGTTGTCTTTTGGATCCCCACTCCCAGTTATCATGACCAGTATGTTTTAAAAGAACTCCCTAATAGTCTTATGGACCCTTACCCCCAGTACCCATACCCAGTATGTTTTAACAGAATTCCCTGATAGTTTAATGGACCCCTCTGATGCCCATGCCCAGTATGTTTTAATAGGAGTCCCTGATAGTCTAGTGAACCCCCATCTCCCCCAAACCCCATACCAAGTATGCTTTAATAGGATTCCCTGGTAGTCTAATGGAACCCTCCCCCATTCCCCATGCCCAGTATGTTTTAACAGAATTTCCTGATTGTCTACTGGAACCCTCTCCTGATCCTCATGCTCAGTATATTTTAATAGGATTCCCTGGTAGTCTAGTGAACCCCCAAACCACCAATACCCATGACCAACATTTTTTAGGTGGGCGTTCAAAGTATGTACTTCTGCATTCATGAGGGGTTGTGGTAACCAAGATATCCCCAATATTTGGTGACATTTTCCCAGCCTGCTTCCTTCAGCCCACAGCAACCAACTGAGTGCCGGGGCTTCACTCTGCCAGCGGGCGGTCGTCGGCACCTGGCCGAACTTGGGAACCACAAGGCCGGGAGGAACAGTGAGGGAGCAGTCGGGAAAGGTGCAGCCAATCGGTGAGCGAGCGCTCCACCAGGCACAGGAGCCGATTGGCTCTCCTGCCCCATTGACTTACACTGGCTCAGTTTGCATTGCTGAAATCTGTGTGGGACTTGAAAATTTGTTTTTCTTTTTGTCTTTTACTCTTCCCCTGGTGTTGTACTGCAAGTTTCCCAGAAGAGCTGCTTCCACTCTGCCTGATTCCTTCAGCCCACAGCAACCAACTGAGCGCCGGGGCTTCGCTCCGCCAGCGGGCGGTTGGCGGCACCTAGCCGAACTTGGAAACCACAAGGCCAGGAGGAACAGCGAGGGAGCAGTCAGGAAAGGCGCAGCCAATCGCCTGCTTCCTTCAGCCCACAGCAACCAACTGAGCACCGGGGCTTCGCTCTGCCAGCGGGCGGTTGGCGGCACCTAGCCGAACTTGGGAACCACAAGGCCAGGAGAAACAGCGAGGGAGCAGTCGGGAAAGGTGCAGCCAATCGGTAAGCGAGTGCTCCACCAGGCACAGCAGCCGATTGGCTCTCCTGCCCCATTGACTTACACTGGCTCAGTTTGTATTGCTGAAATCTGTGTGGGACTTGAAAATTTGTTTTTCTTTTTGTCTTTTACTCTTCCCCTGGTGTTGTACTGCAAGTTTCCCAGAAGAGCTGCTTCCACTCTGGTGAGACATCTATTGAGAGCAACTGCTGTTGATTCTGTTGAATTCTGCTGGACTCTGTTAGCAGCAGTGGGCCAGACGCTGAGGCACCACTCTCCTTCTGGTTTTATATGTGTAAATCATCAAAAAAGTGCTGTTATCCACTACTGTATTGTAAGGGGAAATTACCGTTTTACTGCTCTTTAAGGTAATTGCAACTCCTTGTCTGAATATGTAAGGTGGGCCAGACGCTGAGGCGCCACAGGACCCCCCACAGTCCTTTGTAGTGCAGATTTGGTCAGTGACGCTCAGGAAAAGGCTTGCTACTGCCCTTATTAATTGCTGCACCCTCCTCTGTCTCTCTCCAGCCTGCTTCCTTCAGTCCACAGCAACCAACTGAGCGCCGGGGCTTCGCTCCGCCAGTGGGCGGTCGGCGGAACTCTAGCTGAACTTGGGAACCACAAGGCCGGGAGGAACAGCGAGGGAGCAGTCGGGAAAAACACAAAATTTTGGCCCACCGCCTTCCCCCTCTTGTGTGTTAATTTATAGGCATCTTCCTGCCAAATCTCTTCCCCCCACAGCACTTTTCTCTAAACCAACAGAGAGCCACACCAGCTTGCTGATCCAACCAATCAGCAACCGCTACTCCCTATTGCCAACTATCAATATCCCCCTCAGAATGGGGAGCTTGCTACTGATACTCCTGTCACTATCAGCCATAGGGTTCTACAATGAAGATGACCCTATTATACAATCTAAACTGGGAAACCCGCCTAGTTTCTCTGGAACATCCCCTGTGGCTGACACCCATACCCTCATATATGTATTGCCATTGCTGCATCGACTACAGTGGTACAATCACCATAAAGTTACACATATCACCACATATGTGTCTCAGCCAAGGCCCCACTACTGAGTATATAGATCCCCACTAAGCCTAGTCGTCAAACTGCTAATTGGTATCCCGACACACTACCTTAAATCCACAGGGAGCACCCAAAACAAAGAGTGGCCACGGAATAAAAAAAGGAGGACCAAAGACAGCCCCCTCTCCCTATCACTGGCAGCCCTTATGAAATGACTGATCTTCCTATTGCTCTGTATTGGTAATGTAGAAATCAACCCTGGACCTCTTGAAAGCATCACCTTTCCATCAGACCTATCCTCAATTAAAGGCCTCAGTTTCCTGCATATTAATGTATGCAGTCTGTTGAAAAAATTTACATTGCTACAAGCCTGGGTTGCCCATACCTTGTTAGACTTTCTTGTGGTAACTGAGACATGGCTCAAGACCACCACAATGGACAGGGAAGTTAACCTACCTAACTATTAGCTATTCAGAGCTGATCGCCAAACAAGGGGAGGCGGAGTAGCCATATATGCAAAGGCTGGTTTAATTGTATCCTGTACTGCTGCAACATCTATGCCCAAGGAATTTGAGTGTCTATCTCTAAAAGTCTCTCTCCCCAATACAGCAGCTTTCCATTTGATTGGATGCTACAGACCCCCTCTGCTGAACACAAGCTCTTATCCCACCTGGAAACCTGGTCAAGTCCTGTACTGAAGAAGTCATTATCATAGGGGACCTGAATTTCAACTGGCTCACCCAGGCAGCTACACCTCTGGTATCATTCTGTGACACCCACGGCTCACACAGTTAATTAATGAACCAACAAGACTAAATGCAAGGAATAGTAGTAACAGTACTTACTTGACATCATGATAGTGAGTAAACATCTATTCACACATGCTGGAGTGCTCCTATGCGACATAAGTGACCACTGCCCCATCGCAGGGGTAAGATCCAACAGCATTAAAACAGATCCTGCAAAATTCCTCATGAGGAGATCCAAGAAAAACAACAATATTGAAGGATATCTGCATGATCTAGCCTACTCTCCACACTGGCAAAAGTTCTATCTTGCACATTCTGTAGAAAAAGCTCAGCAGGTGCTAAATAGCATTATATTAAATGCCCTTAACACCCATGCCCCAATCTCTAGTATCCGAATAAAAAACAAATCCTGTCGCTGGTTTTCAGCTGACCTCAAAGCTGCACTGCTGGAGAGAGATAAACTTTGGAAAGTAGCAAGAAAAACTAAGAATATCATGGACTGGATGATCTTTAGGAAAGCCAGGAATAAATGCACTAGGAAAGTTAGGGATGCAAGGCTGCCTACTACCTGGCCCAGCTCGACTCCTCCTACCATAATACTGCTAGATTTTGGGGCACCATCAAAGGGTATGATGGGCCAGGATGTTAACAACCCCTTCCAACCCAATTACACAGTAACTATGGCCCGTTACTGGCACAATGGAAATCCTGGATGCATTCAACAACCACTTCACAACAGCTGGCCTTGCCTTTGACTCCTCCCAGCTAACCTATTAAGGGATCATTTAAGCTCCGCTATACTGGTGAACAAAGAGTTGACTCCTCCTTTAGCTTCAAACCTATACTGTTGAAACAAGTTGAGGATCTATTATGGCATCTAGATACCAAAAAAGTGCAGGAGCAGATCTTCTGGACCCATTCTTTCTAAAGATTGCATGTCATGTGTTGCAGTCCCCCTAACTCACCTCTTTAACCTTTCCCTAAACTCTGGCTCTATTCCCACGCTGTGGAAGACAACCCCAGTGGTCCCCCTTCTAAAATCAGGGCACCCTATGGATCTTAATAACTACAGGCCCATTTCCATCCTACTTGTGTTATCCGAGATGCTGGAGAAATTAGTGAGTATTCGGTTAAGGGAATATCTGGACAATGCTAATCTATTAAATCCAGCTCAATCTGGATTCAGGGCCAAACATAACACTATCACTGCATTAGCCAAGGTCACCAATGATTGGCAAACCGAACTGGATAAAAAGAACAATGTCTGTGCTGTATTCCTGGACCTGAGCAAAGCATTCGACACTGTGGACCATGAACTCATCCCTACACTCCATTGGCCTAGATCCATCCTCCCTTAAGTGGTTCAGATGCTACCTCTCCGGTAGATCACAGCAGGTAAAAGCTGAAGGTGACCTCTCCCCATTAAGACCACTGTCAAGAGGAGTCCCCCAAGGCTCTATTCTGGGTCCTATCCTTTTTGCCATTTATATAAATAAAATTGATTCAACCCTTACCAAGTCCTCAGTACATCTCTTTGCTGATGACACTGTACTGTATGTCAGCAACCCTTCACCCAAAGTTGCTCATGAAATCCTACAAGCAGAATTCTCCCTGATGCAAAGAAAACAAAAGCAATGATGTTCACAACCCAAAACTCCACCAACACATCCTCTTCAATCAGTCTCCCCCAGCTATGCACTATACTTGGAGAAAATCTGGAGTATTTTGAAAATTTCAAATACCTAGGTGTGTGGATTGACAACAGACTTGACTTTACTCAGCATCTAGAACAACTGCTGAAAAAGCTACCTAAGGCTTGGCCTCCTCTACAGATTAAAACCCTTCCTTAATAGAGATTCAAAGATGAGATTAGTCCAGGCCATCTTTCTATCAGTCATTGACTACGCAGACTTCCTCTATAGTCACTGCCCCACTCCTACCTTCAAAAGTTGGATATCTTATACTATAGAGCAATAAGGTTCATTACAGACCTGCCATATAATACTCACCATTGTTCTCTCTATGATGCAATTGGATGGGTTTCCTTCATGTCAGGAGGAGCAGAAATGCAGCTCTATGGATCTACAGAGCTTTATCAAAAAACTTCCAAGCTATATCCTGGACTGCTTCAACCTGACCACTCCCAGCTCCTATGCCCTAAACAACAATATCATCCTGCTCAAATTGCCCAAAGTCAACATCAAAATAGGGAGGGCAGCAATCAGCTATTCTCTAGCCATAGCATGGAACACCCTACAAAAATCCCTAAAACTGTCCATTATCATTCCATTTACATCCTTCAAGCAGCACTGTACAGCCTTCTTCACAAAGAAATGCAGTTGTTACCACTAGAGATAGAATAGTCATCCCACAAAACCATATTCCAATCACATATGGCATATTCCTTCCAGCCAGACACCGCCAGTATATGGCACCCAATATTCCCTTCACCATCCTTGTACTCATTATGTGAGTGACTGTCATGGCCCTCATTGTGATACATATGTACTGTACATATTGTAGATGTTAGTTTAACTTTCTCTTGCCAAGCTTTAACATGTGAATTCTCTGTATATTATTGTGTTATAAATAACATTTTCTTTTTTCTGTATGTATAACTGTCTCATAAGTATGTGATGTAATTGCTGTGCATCAACTCGAACCTTGACCTTATCAGGTCCATCTTGTAAATGAGCCTTGCTCAATGATGATCCCCTGAATAAATAAAGATTTGATTGATTGATTGATTTAATACAGCACCAACTAAATACACTGTCCACCGCCACTATGCCCTTAACAAAGGGGACCTTGCCGGCTCAATATTCATCAACCTCACTAAGGCTTTTGACCTTGTTAATCACAATCTACTCTGCCTCAAGTTATCCAATCTTGGCCTTTCTGCAGAAACTACAGGCTGGTTAAAAAAATATCTAACAGACAGAACTCAGGCAGTCAAATGCAGGTCATCCTTTTCTGATGCTATGCCTGTGAACTTCCTAAAGTCGCTCATTCACAAAACATCTCCTGTATGCTGATGACGTAGTCATTACTGCTACTCATCACAACCCGACACTCATCCAACACTCCCTACAGTCTGACTTTAATTCCATCTGTGACTGGTTCTTTAACAAAATTCTAGTCCTTAATTAAAAAAAAAAAGAAATCCATGTTTTTCCACTCTAAATACAAAACCTCAACCATTCCCACTCTAGCCATCACTACAGGCTTGGGCATGCCAATCGAACAGGTCTCAACTTTTAAATACCTGGAGATTATACTTGACTCAAGCCTTACGTACTCGGATCACGTTGACACGCTTATCAAAGTCTCTAATTCTAGACTCAGCCTGCTTGATACACACAGAAATGCTTTCCTGCCTGAAACCAAGCAGCTCCTTGTCAGATCATACATACTCAGTCTTGTTGATTATGGATTGGTGAACTATGGTGCAGCTTGCTGCAAAGTACAGTACTTGGCAGAGTCCGTTCCCTAATGAACATGGCCTGCCACTTTGCTCTCAATCAAAACATCCATAAGTGCATGCTTTACAGTGACATGGGGTGGCTAACCCTTGACTCCCAGTTTCAGTATGCTACCCTTACCATTGGCAAAAAAAAAAAAATGCTTGGTCAACTCTCCCCTGAGGTCCTCTCCCTTCTGAACCTAGTAGCCTTGAAATACACCACTGGGAGGGGTAGAGCATAACTCCTTGTTGATCCCCCAAAGAAAAACCTCCCTAGGTCGATCCTGTTTCTCCTTTAGTGTTCTGAAATTATTGAACCCCATTCCCACATCACTGAACACTTCTGACTCACTCACTAGCTTTAAGTCACAGCTACTTGTCTCTTGTGCTCTGCACAATCCTTGTAGCTGCCCATGATAACTCTGCTACTCCCCGTCTGACCTTCTATACACTCCTAATCTGTACCTCTGCCCAAGCATTGTTATAAGAATCATAATTCTTTACTGTATCTGTATCCTGCATACACTTGCTGCATATATATATATATATATATATATTTTTTTGGAGACTATTTTATCACAGTTTCTTCCAGCACCCCCTTCAGCCCAATTGCCCTTCTCCCCCAGCCCCGACATCCTAGCATTACTGGGGCTTACCTTATGCCTGGCCTGGGAGCGGAGCCTGCAGATGGTGGGGTGCAATCCTGTGGCTGGAGGTTTTTCCTCCAATTTTTCTCCCCAATTAATCCCAGGGCTCCAGGAGTAGAGACACATGCACGTGGAGGCATGCATCTGTACTACAGCGCCAGTGAAGTTCCTTCTACCCAGCTGTCAGCCTATTGGCTGGTGCTCCCTCTGGCCTGCGCTGCCCCCTGGCCTCCACTGCGAGGCAGGCAAGAGCCGAGGGATACCGCCTTCCCTCCCAGGGAGGAGAGTTGCCTCTTATCGGCTCCATCCAGCTCCACGCCCTCCCCCTGCCAACCACCGACAGCCCATGCTTGTTCCTGAATATGGGTCATAGGTATGGCACAAGGTAAGACATCCAGCACCTTAGCCCATGGCGCCACCAGGCCGACCTTGCTACATATTTTACAAATGTAACCTGTTTACCCTTGCTGCTTATTCATTGCAGTTTGAACTTTTTTGTGCTAATCCCTTTTGTAAAATGTTATAATGTTTTAAAACGTTATATAATATGTACCTACAGTGGAGTCAGCCACGATGAACTGCAGTAACTTTCAGTAATGTCAAGTCACAAAATCCTGCATGACAAAAAGGCTTAATTGCCATTGACTTACAATGGTCCCTGCAGTGAACTGCAGCATTCTGTGATACTCTGCAGCATTTCTGCATTGCATCCTGGCTGTCACATCTGTATGCTAAATGATACCTCTGACCCTAGAGCCTCTGAAAATAAGCCCTGCCTAAAATTGTGTGTAATAAATACATAAAAAAATTTATAGTCGAACAAACGTGTACTGAAATAGAGTTTATGCATGTGCAGTATGACTGATATTGGACTTAGATTGTATTCTAGTAACTGTGGGCAGCAGATGGTAGCCAGCAGTGAGGAGAGGGCATGGCAAGTTCTGGTTGTCCTCTTAGGGTCATAGCATGAGAGGGAGGGTGTACCTTCAAATGGTCATGGAGATCAGAAGTTGGGGGTCCCACTAAACTACCAAAAAATCCTATTAAAAACTGACAAGCAGATTGGGGGATGGGGGATCACTAGACTATCAAGGAATTATGTCACAACATACTGGGCATGGGGATCAGGGCTGGGGGTTCACTAGACTACCAGGGAATACTATTTAAACATACAGACATGGGAATCGGGGTAGGGGGGTCACTTCTCAAGTGTTTAGTTACTTCCCAGCATTTGTGCTGCTGGTGGGGGAGTGCACTACTGTGCACCATGTTGAGACATGCTAATTAATAACTAGCGCACCACTAAACACCAGTTAGCCATTCAAAAAAAATTTCTAAATGCCACATTACCTAAATGCAAAACACTAATTGGTGATTTGCATACAGGGCTGGATGGAATTAGTATTTGCTCACAACCAGGTTAGAGCTCTCCTGACTGTGCCTGCCAATAAAGCACTTTGTTTGCATACTCCATTTTGTAGGCTCAAACACATAAAAGCACAGCTCTAGCTCTGTTACCACTGGTGCTATCCATTTGAATATCCTGCCCTATTTTTCCTATACCAATGATGCCAATATTCTCATTAAATATGAAAAATATGAGTGTACAACTTGTTCAACACTACAATTAACCTTATTTGAAAGTTTTTTTCCAGATAATCTAAATTCTGTCATTTCTTTTCTTAATGACTTTAGCTCTACACTGTAAATCACAATGAAGAAAATCAGCAGAGTTACACAGAATATGAAAATGCAAATGCAGTTATTATAACATGGAATGTGCTTCTAATGGTTCTAGTTAATTAGAACATGCTGAGATGACTGCCACCTTACAATGATTCCTTCTTCATACTGATGACATTATTGTAATACAATAATTAAAGTGCTGTTTACATGTTGCCATTACTGATCATGTGTTAGTATGATCTGACTCCAAGGTGCCAGAGATGTGCTTTACTCGAAACAAAACAAACAAAAAAAAACTGCAGGCACATGAGCCGCTTTTGTGAACTAACCTAAAGTATTACCATTACAGTACTTTGCAAATAAATTTTAAATGATCTTTCACCACCCACATTCCTGCTTCCTGTGTTTCATAAATTTGCATGCATTGTACTGTCTTTCCTCATTATTGCCATTATAATAAATGAGACTATTATAAAATGTCAGTAACTTCTAACAAAAAAAAATCATGATGCAGACAGGCCATGAAGTATACTAATTGCCTTTCTACTGCTCCTCATTAGGAAGAATGCCCCAGTTTTACCTGCACATTTACTTCTCTCCCACACTAAGGGGATGCTGTCTTACAGGTACACTCATGTAGGAGCATTTACCTAAATTCCTTCATCCTTAATAAGCTAATTTTGAGAATGACGTATACTACTAGATGGCATAAAAATCTGTTTAGTGAAGCTGAAAATGCACCAAAAAAACAGCACTCTTTTAATTTTAAATTGGTGTATTGTAGCCAAACAGTTAAGACCATGGAAGCCTCTTGTGCAACAACATTTAACAAGTGGTGTTCACAGCCAAAAAAATTGCAAATGCATTAACCATTACATCATCTCGTAGCCATCAAGGAAATGTGGGCCATTAGAAAAAATGAATGGGACTTGACAATATCAGGATACACCATGTATAGGCAAGATAGGGGTAATGGACAAGGTAGTGAAGTGGCCCTTTACAGAAACATTGAAACATAGACAATGATGGCAGAAAAAGACCAAAGGTCCATTCAGTTTGCCCAAGTTCCCTATTTAGCCCTGGGACCTCCTGTTTCTTGAGAGTCCTAGCCCTCCCCATCCCGTTCATTCCCCACCCCGATCATAATGCCCCAAGCAACCACTGTACCCTTCATTCTGTCCCAGCTACGCTTAAAACCGCTAATGGTTTTTGCAACCACCACCTCAGCTGGCAGCCTGTTCCACAGCTCCACCACCCTTTCGGTAAAATAATATTCCTCACATCTCTCCTGAACCTCTCTCCTGTTAGCTTCCACTCATAACTATGGCCAGTGTTTTCCAGATATGGAAACATCCCAGTTCTGGTGCTTAAATATTGCCAATTTCAGATAATTCTGGATACCATTCAGAATATACTGTAGAACCAGAAATTTTCACTGTAAAAATGTTTTAGTTTTACAGTGGAGATTTTCATTCATTTCATTTGCTGCTTTCACATGTCCAAAACAGAACCGCTACTTGCTGAAATTCTCTGTCCTGCTCTTTGTGGTCTGAATTAAATGTCCTACTTGCTGCCCCCACAGTTCTCTGTGAAAAGATCCTGTCTGGATTGCTTGATTTTTTCAACCTGCTAATTTTCTAATCCTAATTCCAAGATTTGCTGAGTCAGCACTAACGGCATTGTTTTATTAATGCGCCATCGTGTTTAAGTGTATACCCATACCTCACACATCGGGTACTGCAGCACTGAGCCAAATTCAGTCAACACCCCACCCCCACTCGCTACCACAACCACACACCAGAAAGAAAACCTGACTGGACTGGCTTCTTTGTTAGGACACCAGTCCACCATGTGGTCTCTTACTGCTGAGTGATATACTCCTGATTTCCAGATCTCAGCCTCCCTGACAGTCATACTCACACCATCCCTCAGCAACCCTCACCACCACAAATACATTGAAAATTATAGTCAAACTATCACCAGTACAAAAATTTGCTCCTCTGTATTGCTTTTATTTATATTTCTTTTTTTCTGTTTTATTACACTCTGTGGAATCCGGGGGGACTGCTTTCATACTGAAGGTGCTTGGGAATTCCAGTAAACTTGCATGTGAGATGCAGCTGTTAAACTGGTCTGGTACAGTGCAGAACACTCTAGGAGCAAAGAAAAAACAAGTTCAAGATTCCCAGTGTTCTACAGCTCCCAACTTATGTGAAATAAATATTTCTACTTTCCTAATGTCCACTATGTGGATTTTTATCCATGGCAGCTCTGCAGAAAAGAATGGTGCAGCATTTTCGGATGACAGGTGAGCAAAAATGGCAATTTCAGATCCAGACTCTCATCTCTTCCTTCTGGTCTCCAGTGAGTACATGTTCAGTGCCTTGAGGAGTTCCTCATGGAACATGTCCTGCTGACTCTGAATCATTTTTGCTACCTGTGCTGTGCTGTTTCAATCCTATCCCTATCCTCCCTGAGGTGAGGACCCTAGAACTGGGCACAGTATTCCAGATATGGCCTCACCAAGGATTCTATACAGGGGAAGTATTACTTCCCTTTTTTCTGTTATCAATACTCCTCCCAGTACATCCAAGTATCCTGTTTACCTTGCTATAAACCTTGCTGCACTGATTCGATTGCTTTAGGAAGCTGCTGATAATAACTCCAAGGTCTTGTTCCTCAGCCATGGTACTGAGACTTAACCCTCCCATCTGATACTCTGTCCTTGGGTTCTTGTTCCCTAGGTGCATCACCTTGCACTTTTTGGTGTTGAATTTCAACTGCCAAACCCTTGACCACCCCTCCAGCTTTTGCAACTCTCTGTATTTTGTTTATTTACGTCTACCCTCACACCCTTAGTGTCATCTGTAAAGAGACACAGCCTGCCTTGGATCCTCTCATCAATGTTGTTGATGAACATGTCAAGAGGACCACATCCAGGACAGATCCTCAGGAACCATGCTCATGACCTCCTGCTCTTCTGATTTTACCCCACTGACCACTCCCCTGCCTCCCCTTTAGCACTTACCTACCCAGTTTACTATGGCCTTAGCCACACCCAGATCCTCCATCTTCTTCAACAAGTATCTGTGGGGTATCCAGTTCAAAGCCTTCCTGAAGTCAAAGAAGAGTAAATCCCCCATTGCTCGGTCAAAGCAAACTATCAGGTTAGTCTGACAAGATCTCCCTGACATGAATCTGTGCTGCTTATTATCCTGGAGACTGTTGTTTTCAAAGTAGTCCATGAGATCCTCTTTGACCAGTGATTCCCATCAGTTTTCCTACAATAGAGGTAAGACTAGCAGGTCTGTAGTTCTCTGCTTTTTCCTTTTCCCTCCTCCCCTTATGGAGCAGAACTATGTCCTCCACTCTCCAATCCTCTGGAACCATCCCTGTCCTTCAAGAGCTGTTGAATAAACCTACTAGGGGATCAACCAGTTCCACTGCCAATTCCCTGAGTATCCTCAGATGCAACCTGTCTGGTCCTAGGGCCTTATCAGTCTTTAGGGCTGCCAACCATTTCTGGACCCTTTCACTAGTAAATGCTGGCTGCCTCATCTCTGGGACCCCCTTAATGGTCACTTGGATGCCATTCTCTGGCAAGGGTCCTCCATTCTCTCTAGTGAAAACTGAGCAAACATAATCATTAAAGACAGCGGCCTTTTGCCCATCTGCCTCAATCAGCCTGTCTCCCTCTGTTAGCCTTACAATTCCCCCTTATCCTTTATTCACTAATATACCTGAAGAACTGTTTTCCTCCACTCTTGAACCCTTCCAGAATACATAGCTTTATGTCTGTTTTTGCCTCCCTAACCACCCTCTTCATCTCCCTATATTTCATCAAATAGTCTTCCCATTCTTCCTCTCCCTGCTTTTCTTTTCATTTGTAGAAGGCATTTTTCTTGGTCCTCACCACCTTCCTGACCCTTACCAAGAATCATAGTAGTCTTTAGAACCTGTTTTATTTTGGTTAGCATTCTAATGCATAACTTAGATACTTTGAGAATAGCCCCTTAATTGCTCCCATCTCTCTTCCACCCCACCTATGTTGTCCACCCATACTAACTTATCCCTGACCAGCTCCTTCAGCCAACTGCAGTCTGCCCTTCTAAAATCAAGGATTTCAGCTCTTGATTTTGGTTTATGAGACCCGAGGCCAGTCTGATCCTAACACATTTATGGTCACTGTACCCTAATGACTCATCTACTCCACAGCTCCTACAACCTCTGAGTTATTGAACAGCACATCAAGAGTTGCAGCCTGCCTGGTGGGCTCCTTAACTAGCTGTACTAGCAGGCAGCCTAGGAGGTTCAGATCACCCACCACTACTTCCCCTTAGCTAGCACTCTTTTCAGTTATTCATAGAGCTCTCTGTCCCTTGCCTCTCTTAGCCCTGGCGGTCTATAGATCACCCCCAAGTGCAGTTTCTTGCCTGAGGCTGCCATGAGTTGAGTCCACAGTGACTCAGTCTCCCCATTACTACCTCTGATGCACCCATCTTCCTTTACCTCATGCCCTCCTTGACATAAAGGATACTCCTCCCCTCTACCTGTTCCTCTATCCCTCCTGAACATTAAGTAGCCAGGGACCATCAGTTCCCAGTCATTATTTTCCAAAGCCCATGTTTCTGTTATGGGTCACAATGTCCACCTCAGTGTCTTCCATCAGCACCTGAAGCTCACTGATTTTATTATGTAGGCTCCTGGCATGAAAGCATACCCCTTCCACCTGACCTCTGTTCCTGCTTTGCTACTATCATTGTGTTTCCATGTTCTCTCATCCTTGTTTTCTTGGTGCTTGTGCCCTTTGCATTTCCCACTCTAAAGTCCATTCACCTAGTCCAGTATGGGCCACAGCTTTCGTTGTACTTGCTATGCTGCTACAAGCCCCAGAAGTGGGGCATTACTAGCTAGGTTCCCTTCCTTTCCCCTGCCACTCAGTTTCCCTAGACCCAGTCTCCCCACAGTTACTTTAAATGTTCGCTATAATGTAAAACTTTGCCCAATGTGTAGGCCCTTATCTCATCAAGTGAAGTCCATCACCCTTGAAGAGCCTCTTGTCCCTAGAATTCCCCTAACTCCCACAAAGTGGTACCCTTATCATACACCATCCTTCAAGCCATCTATTAAACTCCTGTATTGCCTCCTTCCTTATCCTATCCTGCTTCCACCACCTGCCACACATAGGAGGACGTTAGAAAAGGAAAAGGAGTCTGAATGTGCTGCCAATCTGTCCCTCAGTCTATCAAAGTTCCACTTCAACCATCTCCACCAACTCATTTCCAGATCAGCGGTACACAGGTGTACCAACACCACACCCGAAGCTCCCTTGCGCCCTCTCCATCATCCTCCCTATCCTGTCTAAATCCAGCACTGGACCATCCCTCTCCCATCCATGCCCCCTCTCTACACTGTCTACCCCCGATCATTGAGTCCCCTACCACTAAGACTCTCATGGCAGACTTGCCCCCTTGGATGCCAATAAGTTGCCTTGCTCTTTCCAATTGACTCTCTTGATGACCACCCAGCAGAGTCAGATGCCTGAACCTCCTGTAGGGGTGTGAAGCTATTCACCATCTGGACAGTGAGAGGCTGGACAACCTCTTTGTGGCTAACCCTGCTTCCCATCCCTGTCCCCTCTGCATCAATCTCCACCTCCCTGAACCAGTGGGTCTCTTGGGGAGTGGGAGTGAAAGGGGTGGGGTCCTGCTGGAGGAGCAGAGGGAATGGATTGAGGAGGCAGGTCTCAGGAGATCAGTCAAGTAGCCAGGGTCCAGTCCATATAGGGCCTTGTAGGTGAGCAAGCCCACCTTGAAGAGGATCCTCCACCTGACAGGCACCCAGTGCAGAGTTTACAGGACCAGGGTCACATGACATGACCTAGACAGCTTGTCAGTAGCCTGGCCACTGCGTTCTACACCAGCTGCAGCTGGTGAAGGGTCCCTCCACTGACCCTGAAGTACAGAGTATTACAGTAATCAAGCCTGGAAGTGACAAAGGCATGTACCAATGATGGCAGGTCCTCAGGTGGAACTAGGGGTTTAATTCTGGTGACGTTCCTTAAGTGGTAAAAACCACTTTACACCATGACCATATCAGGAAGCTGTGCATAGTGGTGGTCTACAGGCCCCAAGACAGAGGGCCAAGGGAGGTGGGAGAGGGAGAAATTCAGAAGGGGGCTGAAAATAGGAAGGTTGTGGTGGTGGGGAATCTCAATCTACCAGACGTAGATTGTGACATTCCAGTAGCTAAGAGCACCAGGAGTCAAGCTCTGCTTAATACATTGCAGGATTGCTTGCTGGTATAGCTGGTCAGAGAACCCACAAGGCAAAAAGCCATTCTTGATGTAGTGCTGACCAATTCTTAAAATGATGGTCTGGTAGAATAGCCTAGAGGTTAGAGTAATGAGCTGTAAATGAGCTTGGTACATCCAGAAGACCTGGGTTTGAGCCCCCACAACCTTCACTTGCATACTGTGTGACTTAACCTTTCCAGTGCTCTTAGGTTGCCCCTGAAAACAGGAATTTTGCCTAGTGGACCTTACTTGGTCACCAAGGAATAAATACAACTCAGAAATGGTAGGTGGAGTGAAAATGGGGAGCCACTGGGGTCCAGTGACCATAACACCATATGGTTTGGGAACCTACATACCCTCATCATATGCTGTGGTTCAGGATTTCCGAACAGCATACTTTGACCAGGTCAGAGAACTAGTCAAGGATAAGCTGGGGAGGTAGTGAACAAAATCAGGGGGGTGGAGGGGAGGTGGGGTAATTAAAGGTGTATTCTAAAGGCAATGAAGGCATGCATGAGAATGGTTACCAAGAGAAACAAGCACAAGAGACCAATCTGGTTCTTGAAATAGGTCTGGGAGGCACTGAGGGTTGAAAATGGCATTCATTAGATACAAGGAGAAATGAGAAGAAGAGGAATGGAGTGAATATCAGCTAAAAATGAGAGAGGCCAAGAAATTAGTCAGGGATACAAAATCAGACATGTAACTGCGTATTGCAGAGCCGGGGGTCAAGGTATGGAAACAATTTTTAGACACATTAGGGAAAAAAGGAAAATGAGAGGGGGAATTATTAGTCTGACAGAGAGGACAGTGTAATAGAGGAGGACAAGCAGAATGCAACCATTCTTTTACTATTAACTCTATTTTATTCTCCTGGAGGAGGCTGAGGATATAGCAAGCAAGTAAGCAAACATTTATTTATAAGCACTCATTCCCATAGCCTCTGAACATCACTCATTATGATGTTTTAAAAATAAAAGATAGAAAAAAGTAGTATTACATCTAAAGCTTAATATATACCTATCTGCCAGTGTGCCCTTTTCAAGTTTGTCTCTATACTGTGCCAGCTCTGAGGATCTACCAGGAGAACCCGGGAGATGATATCTTGCCCTCCACAGTGGGTTGAACTGCAAACCACAGTTGACACCTGAAACAGTCAACTAGGTAGAGCATAAGTCTCAGCCTCATTTTGGTGCTAAGCTCAGCTCAATGACATGAACCAGCATTAGAGCTCACTCGCCTTGCCATTGGACTGAGAGGCAGCTCGAGCAGGGCTCTTTTCCAGTTTGAATTAGATAGCTAGAAAGTTCCTCAAATTGCTAAAAAAAGGGCAAAATCTTCACAAAAGGTCAACCTATAACAGCAGGGCTGCTGAAGTAGGAATATTTCTAAGAGGAAAAAGAAGGGAAAACAATGAAAGTAAATCTTAGGCTGAGCAGTGCTTGTTAAGCAACAGGCCTCTTGGACCAGTGGACTTGCGTAGGGAACTGGGAGAGGAGGGCTTGAACTGTTCTTTGGCAGTAGGCAGATGGGACATGAGGTGGCAGTCTGTCAGAGACCAATTGCCTAATAAATAATGAACACACATTTCTTTTGTCAGACTGGATAGACAGTTTATGGAGGAAAAGTAGAAAGAAACAAATGCTTAATCTCAGGCTGAGCAGTGCAATTGCAAGGAGCAGGCCTCTGGGACAGAGGCTTGCTTGGGTAATGGAACATTACTTACTTTTGTTACACTCCAGATTCCTTTATCTTGTTGTCAGTAACTTCCTAAACCAGTCTCTCCATATTTTATTATCGAACCATCAGTGGGAGAAAAGAAAAAAAAAATCACTAAAATAGTACAACCTGGTAAAGGTCAATTATAAGAGCCCTCTAAACTATAATATTTCTTCCACAACCAAGCACTTTGACAATTTATGCCAGACTACCGTATTTAATCTTATACTTTTAAACATGTTTAATGATGTTGCTGCTATTACATATTTGATCTCTCTTAATCAATGGATTGCAGAGGTTGGTCAACATGAAATAGCCTACCTTTTGAGGGTTGTGGAAGCCAGCACTGTTTAGGTTTTCGGACCAGGGCTACACAGGTTCCTTAGGGGGAATGGCACTAAGGGTTACATAGCATTAGTAGATGTAGCATTCCAGGTAAGAAGTTTGATATATGTAGTAGTAGTAGTCTTTTATTGATCGACCATGTAAATACAAATAATAGTAACATCAGTCATTACAATGTTTATTACTTAACAAAATACCTTACTCCCATACATTTAAATAGTTTGCATAATTATTTGTCAAAAAGCATCTCAGAGTGAAAAATACTATACATGTCCTTGATGCAACCTCTTATCAAGGGCTCTCTGTTTTGTAATAATAGTGGTTTTGACCACAGACTCTGAGTAGCCAAGGGATGAGGCGGAAGGAAGCTGGGAGAATCAAACTGCTCATCCTCATAGGTTAATGTAGTCTCGTGGAAGACCCTAAGGTTGGGATATTGCCAATTGTAACTAAACTATGATATATGCTTAATACCTGAATATATGCTTATGCTTGATCTGCTTTAAGTTATTTACCTGAGCTTTCTACTGTAATAACTTTTGCAGCATTGTTAAATCTCTCTGTATCCTGTATATTATTATTGTATTTATCTATTGTACTATGTTCATCATTGTCACCCAGGTCATCACTGAAAAAGGGACTGCATGGTCTCAGTGGACTTACCTGGTTACCAAAATTCTAATAAATAAATAACTAAATAAACTAGGAAAAGGTAGAATGATGGAGAAAAAGGGAAAGAGGACTAAAGGCGGGAGAGGTTAGTGAGGAAAGGCATGAGGATAAAACGGGGGATGACAGGAGGGGAAGTAACAAAATATGGAAGGCTATGTGTATGAATGCTCACATCCCAGGAAATAAAGTCCCAGATCTGGTGGCCTTGATAGCAGAGGCTGACCTGCACATTGTCGCTATTATCGAGACTTGGTAAAATGGGAACCATGACTGGGATGTAGCTATACCAGGTTATACTCTATTCAGGTGTAACCCCCTTGTTACCCAGGGTTACTAGAATCCCACTTAGAACTAGTGGCAAGCAGGAACAGGCAGCTTGTGAGACACCAGTTAAATGGGTTTCACACTGTCTCACTCTGTCCTCAGTCTCAAGCTGAGCTGTAGAGATGACATCACCATAGAATTCTCACAGCAGCATAAGCCACAATTGAATGCTGCAGCAAGGGGTTAGCTGTAGAACATTGGGGATTTCAAGTTAGTCTTCAGCCAGACTTAGTGAGAGGAGGAGGTGTGCTGCAGTTGGCAGCCCCTCAGAGCCTAGGTCTGTTATAGAGCTACAACAGGAAGAGGGTGTGTGTTCTTGCCCTAGAGAAGGACACAGAAGAAACTGGCAGAAGTGGTAGAGACTGCTCCCTGGTTTGTGCCAGTGCCCCATCCCTGGTTGGGATCGGGGGGAAAAAGTCCAGCATTTCAGGGGCAATCCCCTGGTCCAGCCTGGAGAGGGAGAAGCTGCCTGACAAAAAGAGAATTTGTACTGAGGTACCGGATTTTGTGTTTTGTGAGATAAGCCCTGGGGCACCTGCAAACCATGGTGAGTCTGCTCTGACATAGAGCACCATGCCTTCACAGAGGCAGTTGTGTAAAAGTATTTGCTTACTGTGGGGTCAGTAAAGGACTAGTCAAGTACAGTACTTTTAGATATGTGTATGACTTGAAATGCATCAAACCAGTGGGGGTCTACAGGGATGGACATAGCCACTTACAGAATGTTGCACGTCAGGACACCAGCTACATAGAGAGTAGAATGTTAAATGTGATATACATTTCCAGACAGCATCTACAACAGAGAGTTTTGAAGAAAGGTGTTGACTCCAAATGAATGGCGGGTATAGATTTGGGAGCAAGAGGTGGGTGATCCCCATCTGGAGTAACCAGGTTTACCTCCACGGGTTAATTTTGGGCACCTATATCTTTCTCCGAGGCACTTGGCCAGTGTCTGCAGAAAGTACCCAGACGTGGGATTAAGGATGAGTTTTCCCTTTAGAGCTAGGAAGTGCTCATGGGTGGTAGGAGCCACCATTCAAATCTCCATGCTATATGGAAAAGTGCCCAAGTGCTGGCTGGGGTGCCATGTCAGGGTATTCAAAGAAGAATACCAGTTCAGGCTGAGAGCCCAGTGTGTTCAGAACCTGAGGGTTAATGTGCTGTGATGAAGATGTGTTCTGTCCTCTGTTAATCTGCATTGCCAGTGAGTGTAGCCCGTGAGGTCCAGCTTCTTTGTTATTCCTGTGTGTAGTGAATAAAAGCCACACTCTAGCATCCCACTCCTGGTTTGGACATTTCAGTTTTTGCTTCCTGGGTCCGGATTACTTGGGTGCCCTGACCAGAAATCTAAAACCTAGCCAAAATGCTGAACAAACATTTTCACCCTGAACCTAGGTTAACCGGGTAGGGCTTACAAAAATAGAGGCCCCATTCATGGGTTACACAGGAAAGACATGAAGGGTAATAAGGGAGGAGGGGTAGCTCTTTACATCAGGGAGGGTATAAAACTTCACCCGGACACAGGTGCCTCTGGTGCTGCAAGCAGCCTGGCAGGTCCCACACTGTCCACCGGCTGCCTCCTGCTGTACTGCCCACCAATCACCAGACCAAAGCTTCACCCCTGACACGGGTGCCTCTGCTGCTGTGCAAGCAGCCCAGCAGGTCCCTCACTGTCCGCCAGCTGCCTCCTCGCTGTACTGCCCGCTGATCACCAGAAACTTCTGGCATCTCCACACCAATTGGCCACAACCATCGGCTCTGCCTGCTGATTGCTGCTCCACTTCTTTAATTCTTTGCTACTCCTGTTCCTTTTGGACTTTAAGCTAATATTATTTACTGATTCTGGTGATGGTTAAGTTTCACCAAATTGTCCTGTGAATCTTAATTTAAATGTGAATCTAAGCCTGTTTACAGCAATTTTGCACTCAAGGGTAGTTTCAAGTGCAGGATCTTTTAAAGTGCAGGTTTTTAGGTTTTAAAGTATTACAGCTCTCTTTGTTTATGGTCCTGCGGTATTTTACCCTGGATCAGAAATTAAGTTTAAAGTGATACAGCTTTTTGTGAACACTTCTCTGTTTAGATCAGGTTTCATTTGTGTTACAGTTATAAGCTATGCCCTGCAATTAATCCCATTTCTGTTTTACTTTCTCTCCTTCCAGCTTGAATTTTTCTCCGACCCCCAGGCTTTTTTAAATACTCTCCCCCCCTCAGGGGCACCGCCCCTAGGCAATCTTCATCCTCCCCTCTCACTAATATTGCAGCTCCCCTTAAAGATACAGAATGCAGTTATAGGGCCTAACACTTGTCAGTGTTACTCTTATTGTACCTACTGTGTCTTTGTTTCCTGATCAAAACTCCACTCCACCTTTTCTGCAGCTATCATCTTGCTGGTCTATAAGAAAGAATTTTTATTATCTGATGATACTAATTTCAAATACAAAATGTTCTCTCCTGTGCTTTTCATTACGTTATATAGTAGAATGGGGTTTTCCTACTTATTATTCTTGCTTATTACTCTGCTATGCATCATAGATTCATGTCTTACTCCATGCCAATCTCCCTTCAAGCGTGGTTACATACAGTATCACCCTGGACTGCCATGAACCTCTTGACCCCTCAGACTCTTGCGTTTTGGTAGTCTTGATACCTATCTTAGAACCTGCATTACAACCACCGTGGTGAGTTGGTACTGCAAGTCCCAGCGCCATAGAGGATAGGTTCCCGCCCTCTGCAATGAACCCTGAGCATTCCCTGCTTTTCGGCTGAGGAACTCTTCTACATATTGCTAGGCCCTCTAAGTAACTGCCTCAGGGGCCCCAAAACTTAATGTTAGCAGTACCAAGCGGGATAAACCCAAAGCACATTGACTACTCCTTGAAGCTAGCAAGAAACTATTGCTGTTCCTATTGATATGCTCTGGAAATGTTGAGCTCAGTCCTGGTCCCCCTGCAACTATTTTATCCCCTGCAGACCTAGCCTGTATCAAAGGCTTGAGCTTCATGCATATTAATGTGTGTAGCCTCCTAAAAAAGTTTGCATCGATACAAGCCTGGATTAGCCATACTCTGCCAGATGTATTTATGATCACAGAGTCTTGGCTCCGACCAAATACGTCTGATCGGGAGTTGAATATTCCATCATATTCCTTATTCAGAACTGATAGGCCTTCCAGAGGAGGAGGTTACCATCTATATCAAGGAAAAAATGTCCGCCTCTGTCATAGAGTCAAACTCAATCCCCAAAGAATTTGAAAGCCTGACCCTCAAAGTCAAGCTGTCCTCTTCTATCTCATTCTGCATCCCAGGATGCTATAGGCCCCCCTCTGTGGGTCTACAGTTGTTAGATCATCTAAACTAATTTGCTGGGATCTTTGCAGTCAGAGATTATTACATTAGGAGACCTTAATTTGGACTGGTCATCCAATGTCTCGTTACCTCTCAAAACTCTTTGTGACTCCTTTGGACCTTCACAACTCATCTCAGAGGCAACACATCCTAATAAGAAAGACCCAAACAATAACTCCCTACTAGAACTTATTTCAAACCTCAGCTGTTTTCCCATGTTGGAGTGTTTTCTCTTACCTTAGTGACCACTGCTTCATAGCGTGTGTAAGATCCATGCTCGAAGTACCATCCTCTTGCACATTCTCTCTCAGGAGGAAACAGCATAACCTGGATATTGGTGCATTTCTGACTGACCTACGTGACTCTTTGAGATGGCAGGGCTTCTACCTGAGAAACTCAGTGCCTTACAGCTTATCTTTCAGGATATTGTGCTAGGGTCACTGGATAGGCATGCACCCTGGTCAAAATACATTCTAGAAAAAATCATGCCCATGGTTTACATCACAGTTCTGAGCCTCTCTACTGCACAGAGACTGGCTTTGGAAAAAGCTCAGAGAATAAAACTCCCTACGTATTGGGCCTTGTTTAGAAAAGCTAGAAACCATTGTACTAAGTTGGTTAGAAGGCCAAGCCTACTTATTTCCATAAAAATTGGACTCTTCCACCAATTCCTCAGCCAAGTTCTGGAAAACTATGAAGGATATTGAAGGTCATGCTGTTCCGAACACCCTACCCACAAAAATCACTACTGGTGTTTCTGTGATGTCTGACAAATCCTTCATCCTTGACTCTTTTAATGACCATTTTGCAACTGCAGGACTTGCATTCAATACCTCTTCTGCCAATACCCTCTGCTCACAACTCAACTTACTGGACTCCAGCATCAGCTCCAGTCACAAGCATGGCGTTCTCCTCTGGCCTACCACTGTAAAGAAGTTGAGGATCTTCTCCTACATCTGGATACCAGGAAGAGTGCTGGGGCTAACCTCTTAGATCCTTCTTCTTGAAGCTGGGTCACTGTGTACTGGTTGTGCCTATCATGCATCTCTTTAGCCTCTCCCTTTCACAAGACATTATTCCCCTCCTCTGGAAAACCGCCCACATAATCCCTCTCTTCAAGCCTGGAGACCCCTGTGACCTGAACAACTATAGGCCAATCTCCTTGCTCCTCACGCTATCCAAATTATTGGAGAAAATAGTGAGTATACAGCTCAGGAACTATCTTGATATTGTTAACCTGTTAAACCCCCTACAGTCTGGTTTTAGGCCACATCATAGTATTATCTCAGCCCTTGCAAAAGTGACCAATGACTGGCAGTATGCCCTGGATAATAAGAACTTTGTCTGTGCTGTATTTCTGGATTTAAGCAAGGCATTTGATACTGTTGACCATGATCTACTCCTTGTATCCCTCCAAAACATAGGCCTGGACTCCCTATCCCTGAGATTGTTCTCAATCTACTGTATCTTACAGGATGGCAACAGCAAATTAAGGCATAAGGGGAGCTCTCATCCCTGAAACCTCTTCTGAGAGGTGTACTGCAAGGTTCTATACTGGGACCATTGCACTTTGGAATATACATAAACAGAATCGACGCTGGCATCAAAGCTGCTAACATTCACCTTTTTGCCGATGATACGGTACTTTACATTGAAAGATCCTCCCCGGAAGCAGCTTGCAGGGATCTGCAACAGGAATTTAAGCTGCTGCAATGACAACTCCTGCAACAGAAATTGCTCCTGAATGCAAAGAAAACAAAGGTGATGCTTTTTTCTCCCTTTGCAAATGCTAATAACCTTGCAATTCAAGGTAACGTACCTCAGATTCATATGCTCCTCAACGAACCACTGAACTATGTCACAAAATTCAAATACCTGGGGTTCTAGATAGACCAAAAGCTTTCCTTCAATGATCACATTGATGAGCTGATAAATAAGCTGAGGCAGAGGCTTGGCCTCTTTTATAGGATCAAAAACCTACTAGCATTGGCGGCAAAAAAGAGACTGGTCCAAACCACTTTCCTCACCTTATTGGATTATGCAGACTTTCTATATAAGCAAAGCACTGCCACTGCTCTGGCCAGACTCGACACACTATACCATAGAGCTCTGAAATTCATTACTGGACTGCCTTATTCTGCTCATCACTGCTCCCTCTAAGCTGCAGTAGGTTGGTCTTCCCTCAGGTACAGAAGACAGAGAAATGCAGTCCTCTGGAGCTACAGGGCTATTACTAAATTACTGCCCCAATATTTATTTTTATTTATTTATTTTATTTAAACAGCAGTTTGGAAAACCTTTGAGCCATAGGCTCATTTACAAAGGTACCTTGTCACAGTAAGACAAACCAAAATACACAGTATAGCAGTACAACACATAAGTATAACAGTAAATTAAGACATAGATACAAACAAGCTGGTACAGGTAGGATGGATGCAAACAATACCAGAGTTATGTCATCCTTAGCAGCTTAGTAATAAGCTTTGTCATAAGTATTGAGTACGGCTTTGACTAGCGGCAGTTACAGCATCGGGTGTTAATAAGGTGGTTACGTAAGGGTTTTGAAGCACAATATAGTTGGAGCTCGGAGATGGAGGGGCAGTGTGTTGAACCAGGAGGGGCCCTAAAGCTGAAGGCTCTTTGGCCATGAGAGGTCCTAGCTCTAGGGATAACAAGAGAGTTTTCCCAGAGGTCCAGTATGAACTAGTGGGACAGAGCGGCATATGGTGGTGGTCAATCCTGGTGGGGAAAGCCCAAGGAGGGTCTTTTGTAAGGGAACAGGTAAGATATTTGGGCGCTCGTCGAGATCAAGTACCAGCGCTTTAGCATACAGTGAACAGGTGTGTGTCATCCTAGGTGCTCCAGTAACTTAACCTGCAGGCCTTATTCAGAGTAGTGCAAATTTTATGGAGTGTGGTCTGATCAGCAGCACCATACTTTGACAGTCCATAGTCCACTAGGGGCAGGATAGGGGAGGTGACTGCAGTGAAGAGCCTCCGGGGAAGCAGTGTTTATACCGATGTAAGATGCCCAATGGATATTAGTGGCAGTGGCTAGGGCAGCGATGTGTCCATGGAAGGAGAGGAGGGGTCAAAATGGATCCCTAGGTATTTATAGGAGCAAACTTGTTCGAGTGGGAATGAGGACCCAGAGTGAATGAGGAGTTTGAAGTTGCAGGACTTGTTTTGGGGATGAGTGAAGAACATGGTTTTGTTTTTTAAGATTTATCACCAATCTATGTTCCTTGAACCAGCCCTCGGCTTCAGTGAAGGACTTCTGCAGCGAGTCCTGGAGGGCAGTAGGGTTACGATTTGAGGCAAAGATGACTGCATCATCAGCGTACAATAGAATGTTCCCCGAGCAAGAGCGTGAAAGGGTGTTAAGGTAAAGGGAGAATAGTAAGGGGCCCAGAATGGAGCCCTGGGGAACCCCAGAAAAGATGGGACAGATGTCTGAGTAGGTCCCATTAATTTTTACATGCTGTGAGCGGTCAGACAGATAATTGGTGCACCAGGAGATAGGCCCAGCAGTAAAACCAGAGAGACTAAGGGCATCAAGAAGGAGGGGGTGGGAGACAGTGTCAAAGCTTTGAGAGGTCAATGAAGACAGCACCAGCCAGAGAACCAGTGTCTAAGGAGGAGTGGAGAAAGTTGGAGAACTCTAGGAGGGCTGTGTTGGTACTGTGGCCCACTCGGAAGCCATGCTGCTCAGGACAAAGGACATTGTAGGTGGAGAGGTAGTCAGAGATTTGAGAGGCCACCACTTTTCCAAGGCCTTGGAGAGAGGAGAGAGAATGGAGATCGGTCGATAGTTTCCAGCCACAGTCCTATCACCACCTTTAAAGATAGGGGTGACAGTGGTGACTTTCCAGGCAGTTGAAACCTTCCCCAGGCAAAGAGAGTGGTTGATGAGGCATGTGATCGGGGTAAGGACTGTGTCTAAGACCAGCCGTAGGATACACGGATCCAGGGTGTCACTGCCTGTACTATTACTCTTGAGGGCAGTGACAAGGTGCGGCCTAAGTTCTTGGGCAGAAACACGGCGGAGGAGAAAATAAGGGTGAGAAAGATTTATGGCAGGTGCTGGGGAGGAGGGTCAAAAAAATTTGTAGGGAGGATAGGGCTAAGGTCAGTGAATGAGGTGTTGAGGTGGTTGGCTATGAGGGCTGGGTCTGAGGAGATCACACCATTAATGTTGATCTGGGTGGGTGGGGGGAGTGTGCACTCCCATTTAACTGTTTAATGTTATCCCAGAAGGTTAGGATTCCCCATGAGGCAGTGAGTGAGGACCGATAGTGCTCAGACTTGGCCTTTCTGATGGCCAGTGCACTTGTTTCGGCGGCATATAACCGCCTGTCATTGGGCCGGCCAGTCTCAATGACACGGTGCCATAAGTTGTCCCTATGTTTGAGCTGGTGGATCAAAGCTGGGGTAACCCAGGGGGCATTCTTCCTTTTAGAACGGCAGGTCAACACTGGGGCAAAGATATCACAGGCATTATTAAAAGTTTGGGTAAAGAAGGAGAAGCTGTGTCAATGTCAGGAGTTGCCTGTATAGGAGACCAGTCAATTTGGGACAGAAGTTCCTTAAGTTTTATCAGTCCACAGGTATTAGACACCGCCGGCATGGGACTGTGCTATGGGTTTGGGACTGAGGTTGACCAGTGGAATAGAATGGGGAGTGATCGCTGAGAGAGTCTGGGAGGACTTGTACATTGGGAATCCGATTAGGTGGTTGGTGAGTACCACATCAAGCAGGGTACTGGAGCTCTCTTGGGGTTAGTCCTGGTAAGGTGGGTAACTAGTTGCGTTAGGTCTATTGCAGAAAGGAGTCTCGGGTAGAGGAGGAGGAGGAGGAGGAGGAGGCTGAGCCAGTTGACATTTAAGTCACCCACCAGAATTTGATCAGCGGAAGGAGGTAGAAGTGTAGGTATTCTGTAAGAGGCAATGGCCTCGTTTGGTCCCTGGGGCACATATGCAGTAGTCAGATAAAGGGTCCCTTTAAAGGGTCAGGGGTTAGTTTCAGTGTAAGTGCCTGGGCCCTGGAGTCAAGGATGGGAGTGGGCAGGGCTAGTACGGGGAGAGATTCCTTGACATAAATAGCGTAGCCGCCGCCTGTCTCCCAACACGGTCGGACCGGAAAAGGGTGAAACCAGGAAGGGAGACTAGGGAGTCAGGGGAGGATTTCGACAGCCAAGTCTCAACCAGGGTGATGACATCAGGGTTAATTGATGTGACCAGGCATTGTAGTGAGTCAAACTTTTAGGAGGCTACAGATATTCATGGAGACCATGCATAGGCCTGTGGTGCGGTTGGGGAGCTCCTGGGAACCGGGCCAGGGTTTGATGAATGTTCCTGACAGGAGTAGTAGCATTACTAACACCCTGGCTGGGAGATGGTGAGAGGTTTTCCTACGATGGACATGGGGGGGAGGCTAAGGGAGCAGGGGTGGGCAGGGAGGTACAGGAGGAAAGCAAGAATAAGAAGACACCCAGATGTGCCTGAGGTGAAGAGAAAGCTAGGGGAGGGCAGGGGATGGGGACACACAGAGGTCCCAAGGGGCAGGAGAGGAGGTTCAGGAGCAAGGGGAGGAGGTGCCAGGGCACAGTGTGGACTAGCAGATGGGTAAGTGGGTAAGTGCACTGCTAGTGGGGATAGGCACAGGCAGGCGTGAGGCAGGGCCAATACATTGTGGTGAGCAAGATCCCAGGGAAGTAGTGCTGTACAGGTAGGAGTAGAAAGTAGTGAGGGGCATAGGTCCCTCTGGTGGCCAACAGGTATAATCTGCAAATGGGAAAGTGGGAGATAGGTTCTGGGCAACAGGGCGTGATATCACCAGATGTGATGTCCGCGAGGTGGATCATAAATTGACAGCCGCCCCTGGGTGGGAGGGTGGTTAAGGGTGGGTAGGGCAGGCAGGCGCCATCCGAGGCTAGCCCCCTCTGCAGGCATCCAGATGAAGAGAAGCTCTCTTTACCTCGAAAGTTATCAGGCTGGAGATTTGGCTTCCTCAGCTACTCAGGTGAGCTGCTTGTTGCTTCAGTTGCTTGATTGTCCCAAGTGCCTAGCTTGGGGAGCTGCCTATGTTGTGGAGAAAACAAAGCCTCTCATTACTATGCAGCGGGAGAATATGTTGTGACTTACACAAAGGAGCTCCACTCTAAGCAAACAGGGCTATTCCAAAATGAGGTCACACTAGGACCCAGCTAACCTAATGCCTTCAGTAACAAGCACAATTAGCTCAATACCACCATATTAAACAAGTCTGATCTATATTAGCTGCTTGGTATATCTGGCTTTAAGATGAAATCAGTAATTAGCTCCAAATACCACCATATTAAACAAGTCTGATCTATATTAGCTGCTTGGTATATCTGGCTTTAAGATGAAATCAGCAATTAGCTCCAAATACCACCATATTAAACAAGTCTGATCTATATTAGCTGCTTGGTATATCTGGCTTTAAGATGAAATCAGCAAGGCAATTCTAGAAAAGCCAGTGAGTCCCTAGCTTTACACTTCAGCATTAGTAGCACAAAGAGAATCAAATAACAAGCCCACCCAGTGGTGAACAGGAACAAAGTTCATAAAATATAAGTGTTCATCAGGTAGCACCCCTCTGCAGGCGTCCAGACGAAGAGAAGAGGCTCTCTTTACCTCGAAATATATTACCTCAATATATCTCGGACTGTCTTCCTCTAAATGCAGTAGGTAAGTATGCCCTAAGGAGTTGTACTTACATCTCGCTTGCAGCACCTACGTTCAAGTCACACTTTGGTAGGTCTGCTACTAATCACGCTCTACCCGCACTATAGAACAACCTGCAAAAAACCTTGCGACTGGCATCCCCAATCAAACTATCAGCTTTCAAAGCACTATATTCTCATTCATTCAAGGACTCCTGTAACTGTTTTCCCTGATGTCACAGCTTCCCAGCATCTCCCCCCCCAGATTCAGTTTCTAGCCCTGTCAGGAGCATTCCATTCCTGGTACTCCTGCCCCACTACTCAGTATGTTTGTGTCTATTTGTAACCTACCTGATACTTCCACCCAATCTAAGTTGGACTCTCCCTCTCTGAGTCATCCTGGCATCTACTAATATTACACTTCTTGGCACATCACCCTCAGCCCCTTTTCCTAGTGTATTGCACTTAGCTCTATAACCATTGCCACCTGCTCCTGGTGCTCTAAAGCCCCTCAGGCACTCCTGCACTAATGCTCTCATCCCGAGTTCCTCCCCCTTCCATACCCATGCCCCTCCTTGCACTACATACTCAATATTTGAATCCAAGCCTGCTCCATGAAAACTCTGTATATATGGTTGTATAGGTTTGCTCTGTATCTTTTGTAGCACAAGTTCTGTAGCACATGGTATTTAGCTTTCTGTCTTATTTTATAAATGTCCTCCAGTGCTGTTTTTAACCTCTTGTGTGTAATCCCTATTCTATGTAATGACTCTGTAAGTTGGTATTCCTCTTTATGTATTGTTCATGTATCTTGCCCAGATCCATCTCAAAAATGAGCTTGCTCAATGGTGTTCACCTGACTAAATAAAGATTTTGATTGATTGATAAAAGCAACTGAGGTACAGGGATTGTGGGGGGGGCGGGCAAAGGCCCCGTAGCTCACTCTGTAGATGGGCAGTGGCACTGCTGTTCACATGGGCATGATCTGCAGACCTCCAGCACAAGGAGAAGAGTTGGACAGGGTTCTAGTGGAATCCATCCATAAGATGGCAACTAAAGGGGATGTGCTGCTGGCAGGTGACTTCAGTCTGCCAGATGTTGATTGGAGCATACCAGCCACAGCCTCAACCAGGAGCAAGGGCATACTGGACTCCCTGCAGGGGGCATGCCTCAGACAGCTAGTGTTAGAACCTACCCATGAGAGTGCAATTTTGGACCTGGTACTTATCAATAGAGATGTGCGAAATTGGAAAATTTTGTAATGTAAAATATTTTGCAAAATGTGCTCATTTGTGAAATGTTTTGCAGATGTGAAATTCAGAATTTCATCGTGGAAGGTGAAATTTTGCTGTGGAAGGTGAAATTTCACCTGCAGAGTGAAATTTCATTGTGAGCAAAAATTCACATTTACTTTTGACGAAATATTTTGCATAATGGGCAAATTTCGTGAAATATTTCACATGGCAAATTGCCTATTGGTCAGAAATTCCATTGGCAAAATAATTTCACAGCATCTCTACTTACCTACGGGAGAGAATTGCTGATGTCTTGGTTGGTGGACACTAGGGTCCAATGATCATTGCACAGTGTGGTTCAATATTAGTATAGTGACAGAGTCAAGCCACATGAAAGTGAGGGTCCTGGACTTCAGGAGGCAGACTTTGCAAAGTTGGGGTGT
This sequence comes from Neoceratodus forsteri, assembly GCA_016271365.2. Lineage (NCBI taxonomy): Eukaryota > Metazoa > Chordata > Ceratodontiformes > Ceratodontidae > Neoceratodus > Neoceratodus forsteri. The sequence goes on along the minus strand of CM057454.1, from coordinate 948,449,575 downwards.
ATCTCAGGAAAGAGCTAGCAGGGATAGAGGACTGGGGAGCTGAGGAACAGTGGGCCCCATCGATAAGGAGCCATAGTGGAAGCAACAAATGTTTGTGTTAGGCAAATAAACAAAGACAAGAAAAAAAAAGAAAACCACTGTGGTTCTCAAAGGAAGTGGCTAGGAAGGTAAGAGTGAAAAAGTTGACTTTCAGGAAGTACAGGGAAACACAGAAGAAGGAGGAGGACAGGATAGTATATCTGGATAAGCAGAGGGAGGCATGAAAGGCAATCAGGAGCTCAAAGGTGCAAATGGAGGAAAAAATAGCCCAGGCAGTAAAGAAATGGGACAAGACTTTTTTTAGGTACGTTAGTGAAAGAAGAAAGACAAGGGGTGGGATTGTAAGGCTTAAGGAGAAGAAGGGATTATGAAGGGGACTTGAAAACACAACAATCCTGAACAAATCTTTTTCAGTATTCACAGAAGAGGGGAAGGTGAGGACCACAATTAAGTGACAGGAGTAATAAGGGAAGGAGGTGGACACCAGTCCATTTACAGAGGAGAGAGTTCTAAAGGAACTTGCAAAACTGAAGCGGACAAAGCAATGGGACCAGATGGGATGCATCCTAGAATATTAAAGGGGCTTAGGAGATGCTGGCAGCACCACTGGCAGCCCTGTCAATGAATCGCTGGAAATGGAAGTGGTTCCAGAGGATTGAAGGAGAGCAGATGTAGTCCCTTTACACAAAAGTGGAAGCAGGAAGGAGGCTGAAAACTACAGACTGGTCAGCCTGACCTCAGTGGTGGGGAAAATAATGGCATCACTGCTATAAGAAAGGATTGCGAAACATCTTGAATCCAGTAGAGTACAGGACTCTGAAGCTGCATGGATTCACAGAGAGGAGGTCATGTCAAACAAATCTAATAGATTTCTTTGACTGGATGACCCGGGAGGTGGATCAAGTGGGAGCGATGGATGTGGCCTACCTGGATTTCAGCAAGGCCTTCACCACTGTTCCATAAAAGAGGCTTGTAAACAAGCTAGGCAGCATGGAAATAGGTCCCAAGGTGGTAAAGTGGGTTAGAAATTGGTTGAGGGATAGAGCACAGAGGGTGGTGGCAAATGGAGCTCAATCCGAGGAAAGGATTGTGACCAGTGGGGTGCCACAGGGATCAGTTCTGGGTACAGTCCCATTTAATGTCTTCATAAGTGACATTACGAAGGGGTTAGAAGAAAAGGTATGCCTCTTTTCAGATGACACTAAGATCTGCAACAGAGAAGTCACTCTGAGAGGGGTGGAAAAAATGAGGAGAGACCTAGGTAAACTAGAGGAATGGTCAAGAGTGTGGCAGCTAAGATTCAATGCAAAGAAGTACAAAATCATGCATTTAGGGCACAGGCACCCAGAGGAGGCTTCCATGATGGGGGGGAGATACTGACAGCCACCAAACAGGAAATGGCTATGGAGGTAATCATATCACATGACCTAATGGTGGCCAAACAATGTGCCAAAGCAGTGGGAAGAACCCTTGGGTACTGAGGTGCATAGGGAGAGGTATCACCAGCAGAATAATGGAGGTGGTGATGCCACTGTACAAATCATTGGTGAGACCCCATCTGGAGTACTGTGTTCAGTACTAGAGGCTGCATTGCAGTAATGACATAAACAGAGAAGAGGCAGTTCAAAGAAGGGCACCAAAAATGGTGCAGGGTCTGCCTCAAAAGTCATATGAGGAGAGACTGGAGGACCTCAATATGTATACCCTGGAGGAGAGGAGAGGAGAGGAGGGGGGATATGATAGAGACCTTCAAATATCTCAAGGGCATAAATAAGATATAGGACGGTGGATTCTTTCAGAAAAAGAGATGTTCTAGAACAAGGAGACATTGGTAATGTGAGGAAGTATTTCTTCATGGAAAGTGTGGTGGATGCATGGAACAACCTCCCAGCAGAGGTGGTGGGGGCTTACTTAGTAGATTCATTCAAAAATACATGGAATAAGCATAGGGGAACCCTAGCGATAGGAAAGAGAATAAAGCTGGAGATCAAGTAGGGTCTGTGGTTTTTGCAGCAGGTAGGGAAAATGGGCAGGTTGGGTAGGCCTAGTGGTCCTTATCTGCCGTCAATTTCTGTGTTTCTATGTAAGTACAATTTTAGGATAAGGCTGGCAACATAATCATTTAGAAGTTGGTAGTATATGATTTTTGTTTGGTTAAATACTGTAACTTTCATGATTTTGTTTTCCAGGAGAGGAAGGAAGAAAGTCATTAGCTAATGCCATTTCAACAGGTGGCATGTAAATTTGATCATCACAACTGTAATGCTTGGCGAGCTTTCCCCATGTTGTCAGTGATCATATAATCGCTATACTGGCAAAATCTTAATTTAAGCAAAACATGCTGTATCTTCTGACCTCTCTGGGAACAAGAACATAGTCCTATTTTCTTTCAATTATTGCTTTGAAGAATTGGGCTACCAGGTTAGCCTCTAAGATCATCAAGGGTGTAGCAATGTAAGTGGAAGATCATATAAATTATTTGAATAATGTTCAAATAGGTGCCTTTATGGCATTTTCTCAATTTTTCATAAAGCAGGCACTGTATTAATACATTATAAAGTTTCTACATGACCAAGATTACATGGACATAAAGACTGTGGGTCAGATGCTTGAGTGATTAATTTATTTGTATTAATCATGTATTTAAAAGAAAATAGTGCAGATCTAATAAATATAATGGCTCTTTTCATTTCAGGATGAATTGGCAGAATTAAGTAATCTTCCAGTCCATGGATAATTTTTGTTTTCTCTAAACCACTTACGCATAGAAACACAGAAATATAGAAGTTGTTGGCAGATAAGGAGCCCCCTGGCCCACCTAGTCTGCCCTGTATTCCCTACCTACTGTGCCACAGCAGACCCTACCTGATCTTCAGTCTTCTCCCTCCTTGCCTTACTTCTAAGGTCCCCTTGTGTCTATTCCATGAATGCTTGAATCCTGTTATCATTTTAGCACCCACCACCTCCACAGGGAGGCTGTTCCAGGCATTCACCACCCTCTCTGTGAAGAAGTATTTCCTCACATCTACTTTAAGCCCCCGAGCTCAATAGCATAACCCGCTTGTCCTGGAGCATCTTCTTCTATTGATAATGCTACCTTTCTGTACCTTATTAATACATGGAGGTATTTGAACGTTTCTAACACATCCCCATTCCCCCTTTCCTCTAGAGAGTACATACTGTATTTAGTTCCTTGACTCTTTTCCTATATCCCTGCATTCTCCATTCCAGTTTTATTGCAGGTATCTATTGTTGCCCTAACCTTCCCTCCTCTGTTGCCACAGACTTCACTACTACCATTGTTTCCTCACTCAAACTGGCAAACTGTTCTTCATGGGGATTTCCACTTAAACTGGTTGTCACCCTCCCAAAATAACACATGTAATACCCTCACTGCCCAGAACTTAACACAGCTTATCAAAGAACCTACCCGAATGAACTCTAAAACTCAAAATCACACCCTGCTCAACTAGGCCCTCATCTCACGTCCACATCGAGTCATCAAATCAGGTATCTTGCCCGACGCTACAATATAAGTGACCATCATTTACTGTAATCTATCTGGTTAGGAATAGTGGTGGGTGAAGTAAGGAAAATTTGCTTCATGAAGTAATCCACGAAATACCATCCATTTTGCAGAGCAAATGCAAAATTTCACCTGGCAGAACGATGAAATTTCACCCAGCAGAATAGAATTTCTACCACGGAAGGCTAAATTTTGCATCAGAAAGCTAAATTTCACCTTTGCAAAATTCCGCCTAGTGCAGAAAATTTCATGAATTACTCCATGCAGTGAAATTGCCCATTTCATGGCCACTCAAGTAGAAACTAAATTCTCTGCATCTCTAGTTAGGAAGGTCAATAAAGCAAAGTACCTCATAAAACACTACTGACATGATCATATAAATCCCATAACTTAACTCCCCTCCTCCAAGCCTCACAATTGATTTGTCCCAGTATACTCCACCCCAGGTGGGCGACACCTAGCCTACTTCAAGACAAATTCTTGACACCTGGAATTATTATGCCCTTTAACGCACCAGAGTTTGCGGCACCCATGTTCCTTGGGTCACTCCCAACCACTGGCCTGTCTCAGGGCATGGGACCAGGCATGGAGGAAACACAAAGCCACAAAATTACCTAGTGATTTTATCACATACCGCCAACTCCATAACACGTGCACCAAAGCTACTAGGTTAGCTAAAGCCAAGTATTTCAACTCCACTATCCATACAAACTTAAACTCCCCTTCCAAGTTCTGAAAATTGGTCCGCCCTTTTCTCCTCATATCCCCCTCCCCTGTCCTTAAAATAAACTCCCTTATTGTGGATCATGCATCGGTGGCCAAGCAATTTAACTCCAATTTCACATTGTGTGCTTCAACCCTTTAGCCTCTCTCTGCACCTGCCCCACCTTGGTACCCTCCAAAAGTGAATATTGCCCCCCCGCCAAACTCAGGCTTATAGACTCTTCTCATTTTCCTTGGTCTCACCTGCAGACACCCTTACTGCCCTCCTGTCTATTAACCCATTTAAAGACAACTCTACCGATGAACTTGACCCCAAACTTCTCTTCCTTTCTGCCTCAGCTATTGTCTACCCTCTTTTAGAAATTCTTAACTTATCTTTCTTGACTGAGATGGTCCCCATGTCTTGGAAGCATGCTGTTGTCCTACCCTACCAAAGGGTGGGATACCACTTCCTCTGGGAATTATCACCCTGTCTCCCTGCTCCCTACCCTTGCTAAACTACAGGAACATCTAGTTCTCTCCCAAATCTCCTTCTTTCTCTCAGACTCTAACTCTTTACCCTTTCCAATCTGGATTTCAGAAAAATCATTCCACCACTACCTCCCTACTCAGGTTTACTGAATCAGTCCTTACTGGAATGGACAATGGCTTGATCACCTTCGCCATCTTTGTCGACCTTGCCAAAGCATTTGTCACTGTTTCTCACACCTTGCTTCTCCATTCTCTCTCTTCTGCTGGACTGTCGCCATCTGCTACAAACTGGTTCAAGGCCTATCTTACTGGGCAGACACAATCAGTTAGCATAGCCGAGTCCTACTCACCTCCCCTCTATACCTGCACTGGAGTACCCCAGGGCTCATTGTTGGGCCCCCTTCTCTTCTCCATTTTTTTAAATATCTTACCATCAGTTTACTCCTCCTCATCAATACACATGTATGCAGATGATATCGTTTTGATCACCTCTGGCCACTCTCCCTCTGATGTGGAAGCCAGACTTCAGCTTGACTTCAATAAGATCCAACACTGGCTTGCCTCCCATCAGCTCTTTCTAAATGCCAAGAAAACAGTCTCCATAACCTTCGGCATTAGGCAGAGACTTGCTATTCTGCCCACCTTCCACACCCTGGATGGGACTATGCTGGAGGACACCTTCTCTTTCAGATGCCTTGGGGTCTGGCTGGACCAACACCCAGCTTCTCTGGTCACTCGACGCCATCCTGAAAAACAGCACCCCAAGCTTGCGCCTTATACAGGAACCGTAATAACATTCCTCTTATGGTGAGGCATGAGATTATCCAAAAGATGATTCTCCCCATCTTTGACTACTGCGATGTAGTCTACAGTACCACTGCAACTCCACCTTATCCAGACTGGACCCTCTTTTCAACTCCTTCTGTCACTTTGCCCTGAACTCTCCTGTATGTACTCACCACTGCGACCTTTATCACTCTCTTGCATTTTCTTCACTTGCTAACAGGCGCCTCTCCCACTATGCCAAACTCATCTCTAAATACTGGCTAGGCTCTCTTCCCTCATATTTATCCTACTCTCTCTCTACCCTGCCCCATCCTATTCACTCCTTAAGATCTACCGACTCACGTACCTTTGCTATACCCCCGCTGTTCTACACTTGTAGGCCAGACTGTTTTCATCAGTCACTTCCTGAAAATCTATAACACCCTTCCCAACAAATACATCACTCATCATCCTCTCACTCCATCTCTTCAACCCTTTGTAACTTCCTCTCCTCCAACTGTACCTGTTTTCCTCACTCTTAATGCATCCTGTCTTTCTCTCTAGCACTTTACCTCCAGCTGTGACTGTAACATACTTTAACCAATTGCCCTTAAGTACAAAACTACCAGCTCTTTAAATGTTCAATTATTAACTGGTCAACCATGATGCATATTGTATCCTGTACCCCTACCCTTGCTGTGAACTGTACTGTATACACCCAGTGTACTGCCTGTTACGTATTTTGCTATGTACTTACCGCCCTGTTCCCCTTCCCCCCAGGTCATGCCAGGAGACAAGCAATTTGTTGTTCAGTGTGCCTTCCTGGTGAAACATTTCAATAAATAAAAATAAGATAAACAAATACATTTCTTAATAGGGTTTTTGATACAGGCCCTGCACCATTTTGGTGGCCCTCATTTGTACCGCCTTTACCCTATCTACTGTACGTCCTTTTGGAGGTGGGACCCCAGAACTGGACACAGTATTTGAGGTGGGGTCTTACCAGTGATCTATACAGGAATAATACTACTACCTATCTCTTTCTGCTGGTGGTGCCCCTCCCTATGTAGCAGCACATCCTTTAAGCCTTCCCCACTGCCTTATCACACTGCTTGGTTCCCTTCAGGTCATTATAACTGATTGCCCTAGGTCTCTTTCCTGTTTTATTTGTGGTTGCTAATACCTCCCGTTCAATTGGTATGTTGCCCCTGGGTTTCTGTGCCCCCAAGTGCATAACTTTACACTCTTTTGCATTGAAATCTAGTTGCTATTCCCTTGACCATTTTTCCAGCTTTTTCAAATTGTCCGTCATTCTTTCCATCACCCCACATGTGTCCACTCTGTGGCAGATTTTTGTGTCATCCATAAACTAGCATACTTTCCCTTCCAGCCCTTCTGCAATGTCAGTAATAAAGACATTGAAGAGGACCAGTCTAGTACTGATCCCTGTGGCACCCCGCTGGTCACCTTGCCTTCTCCAGAGTGGACCCCATTTACCACCACTGTCTGACTTCTGTTATTTAGCCAGCTTCTTACCCATTTTATTACTTCTGGACCCACTCCTATGTTGCCCACCTTGCTCCCCGGTCTTCAATGTGGAACAGTGTCGAAGGCCTTACTGAAATCCAGGTAGGCCACATCTACCTGGGCACTGGGCACATATCAGTGATTTTACATTTTCCATGTCTATTTTTTAATCCAGAGAATATAACTTGTTTTAATAGTATTTATGTATGAATGTATAATCATAATTTTGTCTATAATCTGTCCACAAATTATATCATTTCATCTCTTTTTAAGCTACTTAATAATCATGATAACCATGATGATGGGGAATCCAAATCTGTCCATTTTATTTTTTCATGGAGTCATTTTAATCGGTTGTTTATTAGGTATAAGTAATAAGAAAAATAGATCTATTTTACCCGGTTCACTTATTACTGTAGCTGTAGACAAGGGCACTTTGAGCCATGATTTATAATAAAATAAAATACATTTTTCTAGGACATTTGTATAACTAACCCCCCATATTTCTGCTCCATATACCAGTAATAACACTGGTTCAATTTCATATCTCCTGATAAAGCAGTAAGGGCTGTTTTCCCTCCCTCCAAAGTTACAGTTAAATTTTAGAAGTGCATTGGGAGGTCTTCAATGCCTGTTGTTTCATATGCTGGTATATGGTGTGTTGCCCCTGGGTTTCTGTGTCCCCAAGTGCATGACTTACCATTGGAGGTTAATTTAACACCTTAATATATATGTTGTCTCACAATCTCTATCTTGTTATTTTCTAGGAAAATGAATAATGTTTATTTTAAGCAAATGTGATTATCTTTGCTTTGGAGAGATTGATATTAAGTAAGAAGTCCCAGCTAAAGCATATTTCTTTCTGTCTTCTGTTTGTATTTTGTTATACCTGAAATTGGTCAAAGGACCAAGGTGTTTTTTTTTTTTTTTTATGTGGTTTCACCATAGCTTTGGGAATTGTTATCAATCAATGATAAAAGCAAGAAGGGAGAAATAGAACAAAACATTGTGGGAAGGGTTCACAAAAGATTTGCGCTCAGGGCATCTCAAATACCCTGGCACAAATGAGATGTGCCAAGCACAAACTGTGGTATTCACAGAAGATGCACCAGGGGATGCCCTTGGTGCATTCCCACTGTGAATACCACAATTGAGCAGAGCCCAGGATGTGCCAACACAACCCCCAGGTCAGGCTGGGTACACAATGGGCAGTGCGCTGTGCTGAAAGCTGCCATTCACAGCCATGGACATACAAATGGGGACATTAGGCATGCAAGGTGCAATAGGGCTATTTGCATGTCATTATGGCCCCATTTGCATGCACCTGTCAGGGTTGCACCCAGCAGAATGTGCTGGGCACCATGCAATAGCTATGGGCCACACACATAGCCCTAGGGAGCCATTTGCCAGCTGTGAGGACGTCCACAAATGAGCCCAGGTGGTCTAGTGGTCCCCCCTCTCTGCCGACCCATTCAGACTGTCACACCCTGCAGCAGTGGATCCATATAACATGAACCCCCCTCCCCACCCAGACATGCACGCAACATTGACAGCCCTCCAAAGACCTCCCCATCAGTTCAGCAGACCCCTCACCCACTCAGACACCCTCTCCCCACCCTGCTCCCCCAATCCCAGCCAGTCCCGAGGTGTGGCAGGCAGCACAACCCACCCACATACCACCACAGCTGCCCGCCGACAGAACTGTCCATGACTGACAGCCACTGTACTACTGAAAGCCCACTGGTGGACCCTGTCAACTAATGGGATTGCAGTGAGTACTGTACTCTGTCATTCACATCTTAGACTTATCTCTAGGAGGCACATCTCTGGACTTGCCCCGGAGTGTGCCTCTGGTCAGGCTGTGAATGGGGCTGCACCATATGAATGGTCCGCCCCTTCACAGCCCTCGAGATCTGCATATCATTATGGGTGGTATGCAGCTCATCTGCGATGTTGATGCACTGGGGATGCACCAGTGCATCGGTCCCCTTCCAGAATCACGCCAGTGTGCAAGTTGGGGATGCACCAGTGCATCTCAGATGCACTGGGTGCATCCCTTTTGTGAATCCTGCCCTAAGTTGGGAATGATGGAAAAGAAAAATAAATAGGGCTTAAAGGGCACTTTTGTAGAGACAGTATTTTTTATTAAATAAGGCTTGTGAATGTGAGGACAAAAACTGATATGCCACGCTCATGGTTTTTAGGGGTGGTGCTTGCCTTTGGAGATGGCTAATCCCCACAAGAACAATAGCAAGGACATAAAACAGTAAGCAGGCACTCAAGGGTAGACATTAAATATAGTCAGCACCATGATTTTTAGCTGGTGGAAGAAATGAAATGTGATGCTTGAGATTTATACCTTAAATCATTCATTTATTTCTGGCTGAATTAAATTTGGGTCTGCCAGAGCCCCACGCAAAGTACACAACTAGTGCTTCAAGACGCAAAAACAACAGTAGCAGCTCACAGTTCATTCGCTGTGCATTCCTTTCAAGCTTGTGCAGAATACATTTCTCTTGTTTAAAGTACTGTGCCAAAACAGTGCAAAAAATGCATAAAAGAGCATTACTCCAAACCATTTCCTCTAAATACCCTGGCACTTCACTCCTGATACAAAGCGTTGTTAGGGGGTGTAGTTTAATGGTGGTAGTACTGTTTAAATATCCCCAAAACAATATCACATGTTAGTCACAATTACAGTCATTTCAGTTAAGGAGCTGTAAATATATTACTGTATTTATTTTATATTAATACCACCATACTGAGTGTTGGACAATTAAGTGCATAGTGAGGATTAAAGTAACTTCACAAAAACACTCAGTTAAAAAGCTTTGCTTTGCTAGTTACCAGTCTCACTTAAATTACAGCAAGCTTTCTTGTTACTCATTTTTTTAGATGAATTATTTGCAACACTTAATGGGCTATTTTAATTCCCACGCTTGGATTATATCAAAGTCCAGAAAGCAACTGCTGAAAATTGCAAGTCCATCACAGGATGTAGTGAGCTTCTGGTTCGAGTCCCTGCAACACCACTGGCATATTCATATTTTCCCCCAATGAAGGATTAAAGCTCATTGCTTGCATTTCTTTTTTTCTGTGTGAATCAGCAGGGATGTCATCTAGTATCAGGTTCCACTCCCACCATGAGTGTCATAACATGAGGAAATGTTTTTTTGGGGGGGGTTAGAGTTTGTAAATTAGAGGACCAAGAGTCAGGGACAGATTTAAAAAATTGCTTCAGAAAGAATCACATTGGATTTTTAAATTAAAGGCCCTGAACACTTAAACAATGAATTCAGTCTAAAGCCATTCTTTTAGGACTTTCAGTAGTGATGACAGATTGTGCTCTATGACACTGACGTGTAACTGGCTACATTTCAATTCACTCTGGTTAATGTGCTCCATGATAAGTCGCACCATTCTATTAGCTCTGGCATTAATCAGTCCCCTGTACAAATTGTTCCTGGACAGTCCACCTGCATAAATGTAATAAAATAATCTACAGGGGTGCAATCCAGGAACAAATTGTCAGGAAGCCAACTGATGTCAGAGCTAATAGCCCGATCAAGTTGTTGCTGAGCACATTGTCTGGGACAATTGATATGTTACCTGTGTGACTACAGTAGTTCTACTATATCAGAAAAATTGTGTTGCATCTACTGTGAGATTTTATCTAGCTCATTTCCTCCACTAAAAAGTATTCATGACCTCTTTGCACTTTTGTTCATCCATGTTTCATAAGGTCAGCCAAAAAGAATATTTCTGTGTTGACAGAATGAAGTTAGGATTTTTCCTGATGGATTGCATTTTATCAAAAAGAGGCTTATTACCCAGGAGCTTATGAAGTTGTTTGCTGACCAACACTGAGCTACTAACTGGTGTGTTCTTTAATTTAAAAAGTAGTTTACTATATGGTATGCTCAAAAGGGACTTTATGCCCACCCTTTCAATGTTACAGAGGTCTCTTTTCATTCTCTTCCACTGTGGTGTGTAGGGGTTAGTAACAACCTGGCAGATATTGCCCCACCACCAGAGGAACTGGTTCACATTGGTGGCTAATAGCATACTCATAGTCCATGTGTTCCAAGCCATCAGCCAACTTGGTCCCTTTCCTCTATACCCTCCCTATCATGTCAATATCCTTCCTCAGATGGGGATCAAAACTACACACTACTGAAGATGAGGCTGCACCAAGGATATGTGTATGGACAGTGTAACATCCCTAGATCGATTTATACCATCATTTTGTTTTCCTTACTAGCTGCTGCCTCACACTGCTACTCCCACTGAAAGGTATTGCTAATCAGTGCTCCCAAGTCTTTTCCTGTTTAGTTTCAGTGATCTCCATGACATTCAGATTGTATTTTGTAGTCAGTTATTTTTCCTAAATGCAGCAGCTTGCATTTCTTGATGATAAAGATCATCTTTTTAGGAGTTCTAGAATGTTAGTAATCAAGATGGCTGCTATATTTATTTGCTTTCAACTTTGACTCCTCTACTAATTTTAATTTTATTAACATTTGTTTTTTCCTAAAAATGTGTGAACTGATTATATTTATCGTCTTTTAAATAAAACACTTATAGGCCATCCCGATGACCCAGTGGGAGCATACCATGCTGCCATGCAGGCCACCAGAATTCAGAGCGGACTCTGGTTGCCACCTTAGGAGGAGGTTAGACTGCAGGCAGCTGCCAAGGCAGCATGCCCTGGCCAGGAAGGGCAGACAGCGGGTTCCAGCATGCAGAGACCCTATGGGGGCCATGGTAATTACTCATTCTGCAAGGCTATGCTGTACATCTGAGGCTGAAGGGCACATTCATGTAAGAGGGAAGAGGGTAGTAAGAAGGGTGCAAAATCAGAGAACAATCTCTGCCATCTGAATGTTGGCAAAACAGCCTGAACATGGTATATCCCTGATGAAGACAGCATATTCCTAGACCGACAGTAGGTGGATAAAAACCTAAATGGAAAAAAAATTTGATTATTTTGGATGATTTCTTTCTGAAAATGTACCTACCTGTTTGCTGCTGTTTACATTCACTGATTCATAACTGGCCGGTGGCTGAAATCTTGTCCACCTGATTAAGTTTATTTGGGACTGCTCTTGTGTGTCCTTTGGTTGCTCATGCTGGTTAGCAGCTTTTGTGTTATGAAAGATCAAGTCTGCAGACAGGTTGCCTCTGGTTTAAAGCAGATAGTGGCTGTACTGGAGGGAGCCTAACAATTAAGTGACCACCATTTTCATTTGCCAGGTCATGCCCTTCTCAAACAATTGTTGAATCTTAGCAGTTTTGGCATACTTGCCTCTCCCGTGCTGTGCTCTGTGGTGACCTTTAGAAGGCCACAGTACTAGCCAACTGGTTAAACCTAGAACCCAATGCCCTGAAGCTCTCCTATACGGCTCCTAAATGCATTCTGCTAGATCATTCCTCCCAAGATAAACAATAGCATCTGTCCACCTCCCACTTCCCTAATCCGCCTGTCTACCCTAGCGGGAAACATATAAGCTGTCATCCCTTGGAGACAGCGCAGTACCATGCCATCTCGTTTAATCTTAACAAATAATTTATGGGCAATAAATTAGCCAACTGAGCACCAATAAAGACAAGTCTAGTGTGGTCATTTTAGGGAAGGAGATCCCATGACAAAATGGGTTGCCTATTGAAAGGCAGTCTGGGTTGTCAGGGGAGCCTTAACCGAAATGTGGCCAGGATAGGAGAGGTAGGGGAAGGGGAGGGTACAAAAGGTGGTTTGTGGAAGAGAGAGAGGACAGAAAAGATGGTGCTGGGAAAGTGAGTGAGTCGGCAGAAGGGAGCGGCTTAAGGAAATAAGGCTAATGATTGGTGAAAAGGAACAAAAGAAGGAAGAACTTAAAGGGAGTTCCCCTTCTGTTTGTTGAAATTTTGCCTGCCCACCTGCCTGTTAATTAGGTGGTGGTTTGAGAATTTGGTGGTGTTAGGGGTCAGGGGCTGCTGAAAGGAGGACCACAGCGGTGACTGGTTGGTGGAAAATGACCCCAGTGTGGGGCGGCATGGTAAATTCCTGGTAAAGGTGGAAGAATTGAAGTCCCAGTAAGGGGTAAGAGAAGGAGAGAAGGAAGAAAAAGGAGGAGGAAGGAGTAGAATAAAGAAAGATGGGGCCCAGGGTACTGGACTGGAAGGAAGAAGAACACACACTGGATGTGCTCCTAGGCATGATTAAGCACCTTGGGTTTGCACCAGAGGGCAAAGACATAGATCAGGTGTGCATCTGACTATGATGGATATGCAGAGCAAAGAAAACGAATGATGGATGGTATCTGTGAATGTAAAAAGCAAAGGAATTATTGGGAAATGTAAATAAATCGATGGACAATAAAGATGATAATAATAAGATGAATGCAATAAAGTATGAATAAAATGTAAATAATTTGTGGGCAATAAATTAGCAGACTGAGTATCCAGTAAAGATGAGTCTAGTGTGGTCAGTTCAGGGAAGGGGATCCAATGACAATAAAATATTTATTGTGGAAGTATAGTAGAACCATTGCAATTTCCTGCAATGTTTGCAAAAACTCTTTACAATTTGGGATAACATTTTCTGCAATTTTGCTGTGACCCTGATTATGATTCTGCCTCCTATCCTGAACCAGATTTGAATTCATTTCAGCACCACCCACTTATATATAGGATCTCAGTTCATGAATTGTCCCCCTGTGTGGAACAATATCACATGCTTTGCCAAAGTGCATATATTCAACATCCACAGGATTCCCTACACCCAATTCTTAGATGAAATTTTTGTTTTAAAAAAAAAGCAATAAGGTTTGTTTGGGATGATTTCCCCTGAGAGAATCCATACTGGGCCATGTGAATCCAAGTTATTGTTTTGTAAGTGTATGACAATCATATTCCTTATGACTGTCTCCAACAGTTTCCCCCATATTAATGTCAAGCTCACTGGCCTGTTCTGTAGTTCCCTAGTGCCCTGGTTCTGACCTGGACTCTTTTTTAGGCATCAAATGAAATTTGGAGCCTGTTGTCACTATCATTATTTTGTGTGTCAGATTTTCTGCAGTGGGGTGTGCAGGAAGCTATTCCCCATTGATACCCCTGCAGAGGATTGGTCATGTGAGTCACTGAGATTTGCTGCATTAATTTAGCATGGAGTTGTTTCAGCATAGGGCTATGAGTAGCCTTGACTGGTCCTGTTTTTTTCGGGGCTTGCTCTGCCAGCAGCAGACATTTGGAACATGCTTGCAGCACCCTTGAGTAACATTTGATCCCCCGTGTGCCAGTCCTGCCAGGTTCAACTTTGTTAAAAACAAAAATGCTGAATCCACAAAGCCAAATACAAACAGCTGACCTGTGTAGAGTGTGAAGTCAGCATCTTGATAGCAGATTTTCTTTAATGGAAGCAGGTAGGACTGGCATTGTGGGAAACTCACAAACTAAGCATGTGGAGCCCTGTTGAATTCTCCCTTCACTGACAGGAGTCAGGACCAGTGAGTGGAAACAGATGCTCTGTTTTCTTTCTTTTTTAAATACATGTGTTACATAGATACATAGATACATACACAGTGTTGGCAGATAAGGGCCTATGGCCCACCTAGTCTGCCCATTTGAGTTTGTAACTTCAGTTTATGTTTTCCTAGAACTCTGTTGCCCCTTACCCCTGACCTCCAGAATTCCTTTATGTCATGTTCAAGATTATGAATGTAATAATGCTTTACCAGATGCCAACCATGAGGTCATCAGTGGTCGGCATTTTTCTCAAAAGGAACCATGTAGGATTGGCATGGGGAAGATGAAAAAAAAAAAAAAACATTCGAAGCACAACAGACTTTTTTCACTTCCGATAGAGCCAAGACCAGCGAGGGGAAAGAGACCTTATTTTTTTTTATAAACATGCACAGGATCGTTCATTTAATAATGCTGTCCCAGATGCCAACCATAAGGAAGTCAGCAGTCAACATCTTTCTCAACTTACAACTGGGGGGTGGGGGTTCACAAACTAAAAAACTATGGAGACTTTCTTTTACATAGAAACACAGAAACATAGACTTTGACAGCAGATAAGGACTGCTTGGCCCACCTAGTCTGCCCATTTCCCTACCTAGAGGATAAGCTGCAGATCCTATTTAACCAACAGCCTATTTCTTCCTACCTCCCACAAAAATTGCCTTATGTCTGTCCCATGCATTATGGAATTCTCCCACAGTTTTAGACCCCACAACCTCCTCAGGAAGGCTGTTCCATGCATCCACCACCCTCTCTGTGAAAAAAATACTTCCTCACATTGCCCCTGAGCCGTCCCTCCTCTATCTTCAAATTGTGTCCTCTTGTTCTTGCACATCTCTTTTTCTGAAAGACGCTACCCTCTTGGACTTTGCTGAATCCACTGAGGTACTTAAACGTTTGTATCATGTCCCCTTCTCCCTCCTTTCCTCAAGGGTATACATATTAAGCTCCTTTAGCCTCTCCTCATATGGCTTCTCTTGCAGACCCTGCACCATTTTAGTTGCCCTCCTCTGAACTGCCTCCATCCTGTCTATGTCCTTGTGGAGATGGGGTCTCCAGAACTGGATGCAGTACTCAGATGGGGTCTCACCAGCTGTCTGTACAGGGGATAACAACTTCCTGTTTTCTGCTGGTGATGCCTCTCCCTACATCCCAGTATCCCCCCAGCCCTCTCTCCCTACCGCCTTCTCACATTGCTTGCCAACCTTAAGGTCATTTGATATGAGTACCCCAGGTCCCTTTCCATTTTTGTTGTTGTTACTACCCCCCATTGTGTAATCTTCCCTGGGTTTTTGTTTCCCAGGTGCATTACTTTTGCACTTCTTTGCATTGAATCCAAGCTGCCATACTTCGACCATTCCTCCAACCTTGCCAAGTCCCTTCTCATCCTTTCCACGCCCCCTTGTGTATCAACCCTGTTGCAGATCTTTGTGTCATCTGCAAAGAGGCATACTTTTCCTTCCAGCCCCTCTGCAATGTCACTTATAAAGACATTAAAAAGGACTGGACCGAGTACTGAACCCTGCAGTACCCCATTAGTAACCCCTCTTTCTTCAGAGTGGACTCCATTTACAATTACTTCAGAGTAGACTCCAATTACAATAAAAAGAAATGGGCACAAGATCAGGAATATTTCTTGTCCAGATGACGACCATGGAACTATAGGAACACTCATATGCCGAATGCAAGGAAGTCAGCGGTTGGCATTTTTCTTTTCATTAAAGCAAACCTGCTGTCCAGACATCCACTGCAAGCTGCAGAAAAGTCAAAGGTTGGCATTTGGCTTTGTGGATTTGTTGAACCAGGCACAGCTGGTAAGGGGTTGGGGGGTCCACAAACAATAATGGAGAATGAGCAGATATTTTTTGTTTAAACAAAGGGGAGCATGTTGTTGTTTTTTTGGTCCCAGTGGACTCCAGGTAACTAGTTAACTAGCTGCAGTGAAGGGAGCCACGAGCTGAGCAAAGTGGAGTGGATGAGGTATTTATGTGACTCCCTGTCACTGCCAATCTGTCACTTCACTAGTTTGTGCTGCTAAGTTAAATTTAATTTCATGATTAAACAGCTGCTGCTACTCGACTCTGATCAAGTGCCCACTGCCCACCAACACACCCCATGGTACAGACCACCACCACCACACAGCATGTACCAATTCCTTCCTGGCCAGTCACCAACTGTAATCACCTAACCCAACCCAGCACCCTCAGCAGTTATCTTCTTCATTGTTGCATCTAATTCCTACATGGTTTCCAGTGGCACGAAAACTGAAGCCTTAAGTTGCATTTCAAGTTACAGACTGTATTATGCAACTTTATTGCAGGAATGACTGAATTCTCAGTATATTCTAAAAGCTACATTAATTCATAACTGATTCCAAAACCTTGTTTTGTATACATATCTATTAAAATATGTCTCCTACAGTATATCTTCTACTTACTGAATTAGGCAAGAAAAAGGAGACCCCATTTCATATTTCAATAATATTTGTGGGGTGCTTTTATTGGGGGGAGGAAGTGGGCATGACATTTTGAAAGTAGCTCTGCTACTTCTTTCTAAGGTAGCAGTGATACTAGTGACTCATGGTAACCAGACTGGAAGTTTTGTCAAGCTAAACATCAATGTACAGTCTCAGTACTCAGTACTCGGTGTATTGGTACACATGGACCACTCTCCAGTCATCAAGCACACATGTACTGTAGTTCTGACAGACTCATGAAATATAACGGCCAGTGATATGAAGAGTTCCTTCCATAGCTCCTGCAGGGTGGTTGGATGCATGCCAACAGGCCACGTTGCCTTCTCTACATGTAAAGTGGGTGTCCTCCCATATGCCTTTAAGAGCCCTAACAACCTTCCTTCCCTCCAGGTTGCTACAGATACCATGGTGACTCCTGGGCTCCCTAGGTCTCCCTTGATCAGTGATGGGGGTTTGTATGCATTGACTGAAAAAAATAGTGCAGTGCCTCTACCCAAAGAAAAATGATTGTGGGTCTGATGAAACAGTGGCACAACCCCTTGGGATGTCATACCTCCACACCTCGACACTGTACTCACCCCATCCATGGACCCACACAATAGAAGTACAGTCACCAAAAAGCATGACCTGACTGCATCTTTAAACAGACTGCAGCATATAAACAGCAAACACAGCATTATTTGGGTGGCTAACCCTAGAAGGAAAAAAGGGATTACATGGCAGTATGAAGTACAGTAGGTGTTTGCAAGAGGCTGGTCTTCAGCTGCAGTATGTAAGCACAGTAAAATAAAGGTGGCCGCTCTGCCCTGGGTACAGCCTTTGCATGCAAAGAATCCCCAAACCACAGTGCACAATATTGCATTGATCTTGCTCTCCTTTACTGGAGGTGTTAACCTCTCCCCACTGGTACCAGTGTGATTCTCCTTTTAACCTTTAGGGAACTCCCAACAGGTTACTGGGTACTCAGTGGCTCAGTCAGTGTAGTCCTGCTGCTGTCACATGTGGTTGGCCAGCACTGATGTACTTAAAATCAAATAAAAACAATGCCCAGAAAATGCAGAAAACCCCAAACCCAAAAGCCATGCAATTTCAAAAACTGCTCAACCTCAAATGTAAGGATTTGTAGTGCTGTGGCTGGTTGGCCAAATCCAATAAATGGTTTTATAAACTAATATATACAGTCCACAAAGCATTATTTTCAGGCTTCAAGTTCCAGTGCAAGGTACACAATAGCAGGAAAGTGAGTAAGATGCAGTGGACATATTATCAACCAGATGGTTAAAGGATGTAGCAGTCTATCAGCACTTGTGAAACAAGCATTTGTCAGTGCCGAATGTTGTCTTGCTGGCATTGGCATTGGTAGTGAAGGAGAGATGCATAATAGGAATGGCAGTGAAGTATTGAACTGGCATGTACCCACCCCTGCAGAGACTGACATGCAATGGGATGTGCCTTTGGGTCATCGGCCATAATGCTCATGCCATTTCACCTCACCCTACTCTGCAGACACCGACAAATGTCACAGTGTGCCTTGGGATCTCGGGCCTATGCTCATACCATTCCATAAGGAAATATGCTGAGATGGGTGCAGTATAGGAGAATGGGGTGAACTTTGGGGCCAAAGGGTCCAAGGCACACCTCAATGCTGTCAGTGGCTGCAGGGGTGGGGTGGGGTGGATAGCATGAGCATTACAACTGACATTCCCAAGTCACACCCCTGATGCCTGTCAGTCTCTACAGGGTGGGGCGTTATGGTTGGAAACCCTAACACCCAAAGTGTTTGTCAGTATTTTCACTCCAAATGTTCCACATGGGCATTTTGTGACCCCACCTCAAGAACAGTGGCACTATCAGTTTGTTAGCCAAAAGGTGATTTTGCACAGCGACTGCACAATTTGGCATCACAAGTGAAAAAACACATTTTGGGCAGGATGTGAACAATGGCAGCTGTACTGTTTATAAGGAGGTGTCAAAAATGGCAATATTGGAAAGCTGGATTGAAAATATTAGAAACTGTCAACGTTATGAGTGTACATGGAAACTGCACAATGCATGCTCACAACACAGTCATTTTTTGGAATTTTTTTACCAAATTTGCAACATAGGCTTTTTGGGACCCCCTTCCCCCCCATGAACAGTGGCACTGTCATTTCATTAATCAGTCCTAAAAAGGTGATTCTGCTCAGTGACCGCGAAATCACCTTTTGGGACTGAGTAACGAGATGATGACAGTGCATGTGTTCATGCGAAAGGGTCCCAAGAACCCCATGTTGAAAATTTGGAGCCAAATTCAAAAAAATGGCTGCGATATCCACCTAACTTGAAACCTCCCCATTGATGCCATTATACAGCTTACCGGCATTTCTTCATTTTGCAGTTCGGCTTTGAAGAGTCCAGATGTGTTCCTGCTCCACTGAAGATCGTAGCGCCAGACCTCCAAGGAGGTAAGTATGGGGTGATGGGAGTGTGGAAAGATGGGGTGCACAGAAGGTGGGCCGCGAGGGTTGGGAGGGGCGCCTGCACCTGAGGACCATTTTCCTTTTTTCAGGTACAAAAAAAAATGGACGTTCCAGGACCGCTTTCTTTCTTTACAGGTGAAATTAAACAAATGTTGGGCACAATGGGGTGGGCTCCCAGTGTGCACATGACTTTTGGGGGGATGCTGGCCACACTGGGGTGGGATTCCAGTGCCTCACACAGTGGGGGTGTGGGGAGGAACATGCCAACATGGTTGGCTTTCTGTGAGTGGCGGCACAAAGTTCAAGTTCAAGTTTATTACAGGAAAACTTCATTGAGCAAGCTCATTTACAAGGAGGTCCTGGGATAGTTACATAGATAAAGATATTACATTACATAGTAAGGCATCCCTTAAAAGGGCAACACTGATTACAAATATTCAAAGTGCATACTTAGTTCAAGTAAGATTTTACATAATCTGGTATAGCAGGAGACAATAAACAATGAAGGACGTTTGCTTCATGATGTGTGAACAATGTTTTGGTGATATGCAATGATACAATATAGAGTATATAGCCATCACACTGGTAATTATAATAAGTACTCTTGGCAAATTGAGTAATGACAGAAAGGATAGGATAAATGAGGTAGATGTAGTTATTGATGAGAAGGATGGTAGGGAGGAGTATGGGAGTACTAAGTAGGTAGGAAGCCAAAGTGGGAGGTGGAAGAGGGCAGGTAGTTATAGTCGTGTAGTGCAAGTTGAAGGTACAAGATTACAGTGAGGGCTATGTCTAATGCTAATGTGGACACTGAGGTGGGCTCCCAGTGTGCCACATAATGTGGGAAGTGGGAGACATGCTGACATGGGGATTGTACCCCCTGATGTCGGCTGCATCTCGGGATTGTGTGGAGGTGGCTACCCGCATGTGTTTATTAAATGTTTCACCAGGAAAGGCGCGATGGGAGGCATGTCATTTGTGCCGCAGCATGACAAGCTTGTCTCTGATTGCAGCAGCACATTTCATTCAAGTTGGTGGCACTTTACATAATTTTTGCATCAGTGCTAGCATGCTGGTTAATTGGGGAATGAGAGACACACCAATTAAAGTGTGCTCTGCATTCGCCAACACTGACTCACCTCTCACTGTGCTAATACTACTGCAAGATGTTTCTTGCGCCTGCACAAGACAACATAAAAAAATCAGGAGACAGAATAAATCTTACCCAATGTGTGGTTACTTCTTTAGAAACCTAATTACAGTGTAAATCATGCAAATGATGCAGATTTCATTTATCCACACAAAGCAGCAAAATTCATATTCTGGCTCGATTGTCTGCTCCAAGAGAAACTGCCAACTTGCTTGCTTCAGACATATTTATTTACCCACAGAACAGCAATAGCATCATTTGTTTTGAACTAGGTGTTTATGTAAACAGATAAAATGAAGAACAGCATTTCTGTTCAGGCAGCTTAGTCCTTAGATACATTGCTTCAAAAGTTAATACTCTTTCTTCTGTAAATGATGTGAATTGAAATCAAACAAGAACATCAGACCTGAAATCATTTAGGTTTCCAACAAGTGCAAATAATTGAACATTTCATTTTAGTAATCATAGGAATATAAACTTGTAAAGAATTTCTGTGATGCCTGTTACTTAGCACTTCCTCAGGCTGTCACTTTTGGTAAAGAAAAGAGAATAAAAACTTAACATGCAAGCTTCACAAAGCTCAATTTTGTTCACAACCGATAGTACTAAAAGACACTTATACAAAATCTTTAAGAATTGAGCCCATGGTATCAAAGGAATAGGATGTGCAATGCTGTGATATATTTAAGCATTAAGGCGTGACAAGAGGTTGTGATTTATCGGCACATTAACATAGCTAATTTCAAGCTTTCATTTAAAAATTAAGTACCTAACACTAATGGTTTCTAAATTAACCCATTGTAAGACATAGGCCCTGATATTAAGAAGGTTGTCATGGTGCTAACATGAATAATGAAACACTTACCAGGCTGTGTGTACAAATCGGGCAAGAGCCATATTCAGAGTGCTGCAGTGGGCAAGACTCAGTGATTAGAGTCAACATGCAGAATACACTGCTGTGCTTATGCAAATGAGGGAACGGTCTTGCATACAGGGTGCAGTGGTATATTTAGCAGATTTTGGAAGTGGTAAAAGGCTGCTGTGACTGTGCTATTTCCAGTTCCAAAACCCTGCCCTTAATAGCCTGCACAGTGGTGCATGATTACCCAGCCTCCCCTTCCCAGCTGAGCAGTGCATAGTGGAGTGACAGAAAAAGCTGTTACTCTCTGGTAGTCTAGTGGTCCCCCTGCCCCCCATGCCTGTTCATATACATATTATGGGCTTGATTCTCAAAGCTCTGAGATTGACGCAAGGTGCCTGCACCAAACATAAATGGTGCAAGTGGCACCTAGCATCAAAAACTGCCCCCTGAGCAATTCACAAAAGCAACCAGCATCAACCACAGGCTGCCCACCCCAAAGGGGGCTTGTGCCACCAGTGCACTCAAATATGGGCTACGACATGGCACTATGGGGCCCATGGCAGACGTAAGCTGCCACATCCCCCAGTGTGGGATTCTCAGAACTCTCCCAAAGGGAGAAATTCTAAGTACTCTTAGATCAGCCTGGGCTGTTCTAAGGGTACTTAGAAAATTCCTCTCTGGGAGAGTTGCTGTTTGTGGCAATGTGCCACGGGAGGCAGTCCGCCCCCCAACCCTGATGTAACCCATTGTGCAATAAAATAATATTAGCCCCTTCCCTGGTATTGTAGCAATTCCCCCTCCCGAACCTTGATGTGACCCATTATGCAATGAAATAATATTGGCCCCTTCCTGGGGTTCTAGTGGTCCCCCATCCCAATCCCTGATGTAACCCCTTTGTATTATACATATAAAACTCTGTTTAATGCATCATTTAGGGTTGTTCCACAGTGACAAAAGCAAGTAAATTCAGTGTTAGGGTTGCCACCCTTTCCCAAACCCACCCTGTCCCCACCAACAGACATCAGGGTGTGTGTTGAGGTTATCAGTCCTAACTCTCACCCCATCCCATGTGTAAACAAGTTGAGTGCTGCAGTATAGGAGAATGGGGTGAAAGTTAGATCGATGACCAACGCACACCCAGATGCCTGTTGGTGGGGACGGTGGGCTTGGGTCAAGGGTGGCAACCCTAACACCAAATTTCTTGCTTTGTCACTGTGAACAACCCTAACTGATGCATTAAATGGAGTTTTTTTGCCATGAATTTCCCTTCTTTTTGAGAATGAGCACTATAAATAGTGAATGGAATGTGATTTTTTTGTCACATAGTAACACTAACGGTAATGCAAACGCAAGCGCAAACGGTAACGCACATGGTGACGCAAACGTAAATGGTAACGCAAATGGTAAGAGAAACACAAGCGCAAATGTTAATGAAAACAGAAATGGTAATGCAAATGCTAACAGCAACAGAAATGCAAATGCTACTGAAAACAGTAACATAAATGGTAACGCCAGTGGAAACACAAACGGTAAGAAAAATGCAAATGGTAACACAAACGCAAACAGAAATGCAAACAATTAAGGCAACGGCGCCGCAGAAGGAAACAGTAATGCAATAGCCAACAGAAACACAACTGAAACCGCAAATGCTAAGGGCAACAGAAACGCAAATGGTGACGGAGACGCAACAGTAACAGTAACGTAATTGGAAATGCAAACAGTTACAGTAACAGCAACAATGATGCCAGCGAACAGTAAAGCAAATGGAAACGCAAAACACAAGCACATATGGAAATGCAAATGGTAACACACGGTCATGGACCGCAATTGCAAATGCAAATGCTAATGGTAACAGCAACGATGATACCAAAGGAAACACAAATGAAAAGGGAAGCATGTACGCAAACGCAAATTGTAATGCATACGGTGATGCAAAACAAAGCATAAACAGAAACAGAAACAGTAATGGAAACATAATGCAAATGATAACAGTAATGCAAATGCAAGCACAAATGAAAATGCAAAGGGTAACGCACACGGTGGTGTAGATGGCAATGCTAACACAAACGGTTACGGAAACGCAAGTGGAAACGCTAACTGTAACAGTAACAGAAGTGCACACCCTTTTTTTCCCCAAAAGCTGCATAGAGAAACACAGTGAATACAAAGAATGTATGCATAACAATGGGCCTCAGAGCAGAAAATGAGCACTAGGAATACTAAATTGCTTATATCTCAGGAACCGTACGACGTAGAAACAAAATTAAAATGTCATATAATGTCATATAATTTATGACTTTCCTGGCTAGTTTTGCACTTAGGCCCCTAGCAGGGGGCTAAGTATTTTTCCAATGAAAAGTCCGTATCTTGAAGCATTTCAGAGATACGGGCCCAGAAATGCATGGCGGACGCGGTAATGTAAGTCTATGGGAAGAATAGTCAAATTCGAAGTACCATACCTTTGCAGCCTTCTAATATTTTGTCACCAAACCACCAAAATGCACATCTTTGGGATCTTGTCTTTCTTCCTTCCAAATTTCAACCCAAAAGACCAAACCATTCTTTTGCAGCAGTGTGGCAAAGATGTCCTATTCTTTTGGGCATAGTGTCACAAAGTAGTGTCGCAAATCACGACACTTTTGCAAAAGAAAATCATGAAAGTGTCGCAAGTGTGACACTACTTTGTGACACTACAGTTTACAAAAATTTGAAAAAATATTTCTGGGGTGTTTACCCCCCCCAACAAAAAGACATGGCTAGCATCCTCAGGGCTCGACTAGGTGAATACAAAAAGAATTGTGTCCTTAGAGGGTCCCAAATTTAAATGCCAAGCAATTCTGTGACCAGTAACTGGAAAAAAAAATGGCTGACTCATGACACTACAGGGGTCATTTGCAACACTAAAAACTGCATTTGCAACACTGTTGAACTTTTTGTTAACTTTTCCCATTGACTATAATGGGAAACTTGTTTTTTTTGTTTTGTTTTTTCTTTCCACTATGTATTTATGCCCCTACTACCTCCTCTCTCCACTCTTTCAAACATCCTGTGTCTACACCCTCCTAATCTCATCTCAGTCTGCCCCTAGAATATGTAGGTCCACTAGCCTAGGTGCCCAGTTTAACCCCAGGGTGGGGTGAGGAGGAACCCCCCGTGCTTACCTCCTCACAGCCTTTTTGCATACTGTGTCATGGATCCATGGTACAGCGGAGTCTGCCTCGACGAGCTGGAGACGTGCAGGGAGGTGGCATAACCTAGGAGAGACTGAAGGGTTTTTCTCTTGTTCATCTCCCCAGACGTCGGTGTGCAATGAGGGCCAATGAGCTAGCAGGCATGCTGAGACATGCCTCCTGCTCTGCCTCTCTGCCAATGTCTGCCCAATGTCCCTGCTGCTACCCCCAACTACCGCACCTTCCACCTGGACTCCCCCAGATGGCGGTATTGCGCCGGGAGCATGCAGATAACCCCCCAAAGAAGGAGAGCAGCCATCAGACGCTCCATCCTTCTTCTCCCTTGCCGACCCCTCGTGGCCCGTGCTCATTCTCGAACACTGGTCACCAGCATGGTACGAGGTAAGACATCCAGCACCTCTACCCTCAGTGCCACTGGGCTGGCTGGAAACTTGTTGTTTGAATAACTTTTGAACCGTTTAATATTTTTTCATAAAATCTTCAAAAAGCATATTGGGGACCCTGGCAGCAGGTTCCCTGAAGGTTTTGACCTGTAGGCATGAGCACAGAATGCACGAAAAAGCATAAATGCAACTTTCTATTGTGCTTTATGGCTCCACTACCATATAGCCGATCTTTACAAAACTTGGCAGATCCAGAGATCTATAATACTGCTCCATGTCTGCCAAAGTTCAGGCACATCCATCATACGGTGGCAAAGTTATTAAGCTGCAAAATTTCACACTTTAACCTTAAATGGGGTACTCAACCCTAACTATAGTGGCACTAATATATTATAGTGGCGAAGTCGCGCCATTATAGTTAGGATTCAGCAGTCAGTTACATACTAAAGTCAAAAGTTTGGGTGTTAATAACTTTGGACCCGTTCAATGGATTGGCTGAAATTTTGTGTACTCGCATTGGGGCATGGTAGATCTCTTGATATACCAAATTGAGTTTCGGTCAGAGTGACAGTCTTTGTGTACGAAAGTGCTGAAAAATGCAAAATAATCCATTTTTGAAGGCACCTTTTGGGATTCTGAATGTGGCTCTGCACGGCCGTCGTGTAGTGTGCTGCTCTGTGAGATGGCTCATTTGAAGGAACTTTGGTGGCCAAACATGGCACTTTTCATTTGGTGAAAAAATATTAAGGCATTCAAAAGTTATGGCACTTTTAAGTTCTCATTATAAGTCAATGGGAAAATGTATATGTATATCTTGCGAACAAAGAATGTTGTTCTGGCCATCTGGTCCCGCCTGGCGGTCAAAGAATTTGCAGCCTTGCAGTTCAAGAATGTTTGCCTCCGAGGATTTTTTCAAATTCTTTGATCGAGAGGTCCGCCATCTTGTTTTCAGTTATCCAATCGGAAAAACACAAATATCTCGGCTCAGGGGTCACTTCTGAAGCAAAACTTGGATGGGTTTTACTCAGGGGACCCCGATCTATCAAGCCATGGCTTTGGTTCCATCCACATTGGTCCAAAAATAGAGTTATTAGCTTTTAAATTCTTCGTTCGTGGCTCACTAACAATCTTTGATCTCGAGCCTACAAATTCTTTGATCGTGAGATTCTTTGATCGCGATCGTGCATTGCGAGCAAGGGACTAGATGGCCAGATTTAAAATTGTTGTTTCTGAGCCCAGGGGTGTCCTATAAACTGAAATGAGGGTGGGATTTGCTCAGGTGGCTTCGTTCTGCCCCGTCTGAATAATAATAATTATGTTTTAACTATCCCTGGTAGTCTAGTGGCCCCCCATCATAATAAAATATAGTTATTTGTAATTCCATGGTAGTCTAGTGCCCCCAATGTGTATGTTTTTACATCCCTGGTAGTCTAGTGGCCCCTCCTTGAGCTGTATAAAATTATTCTTATTGCTCATATCCCTGGTAGTCTAGCGCCCCCCCCAGCATAATAAAATATATGCTTATTTTGTATTTCCTGGTAGTCTAGTGGCCCCCCACCCAGGCGTTATTGTTGCTGTTACTGTTACCATTTGCATTTACAATTGCACTTCCGTGACCGTGCGCTTTATGGTTTGTGCTTACATATGCGTTTGTGTTTGCATTTCTGTTTCCTTTGGCTTTATTGTTGCTGTTACTGTTACCATTTGTGTTTACAATTGCTGTACCATGACCGTGCGTGTAATGGTTTGCGGTTCTGTGTGCACTTTCGTTTACGTTTTCATTTCTCTTTCCTTTTGCATTATTGTTGCTATTACCATTACCATTTGCGTTTACAATTGCGCTTTTGTGACTGTGCGCCTTATGGTTTGCATTTTCGATGTGCTTGCATTTCTGTTTACTTTGGTGTTATTGTTACTGTTACTGTTACAATTTGCATTTACAATTGCAGTACCTTGTCCGTGCGCATTATGGTTTGCATTTCAGTACGCACTTGTGTTTGCGTGTCCGTTTTCTGTCTTCTTTGGTGTTATTGTTGCTGTTACCATTAGCATTTGGATTTTCAATTGTGGTTCCATGAACGTGCACAATTTCATTTCTGTCTGCATTTCCATCACTGTTTGCTTTGGTGTCACTTTGTGCTTGCACTTCTATTCCGTTGTGTTACCATTTACATTTGCGGCACCGTTAACGTAATCATTTAGCTTGCATTTGCATTGCACTTACTGTTACTACATCACACAAAATCACGTGATGGGAGATGGGCCCCACACTCCCACCAACTTGCGCAACTTTCTACTTTTCTATTCTTTCTTAAAAAGTAAGGACATTCTATGCAAAAAAAAAACTTCTTTAATGCATCAGTTAGGGTTATTCTACAGAGAAAAAAGTGAGGAAATTCAATTTTAGGGTTCCCACCCCTTGCACCCCACCCCCAGTCTGCCCCCACCAACAGGCATTGGGGTGTCGTTGGGTCCTTGGCCCTAACTCTCACCCCTTCTCCTACACTGCACCACCTCAGCTTCTTTACATATGGGATGGGGTGAGAGTTAGGCCAAGGACCCCAACACACATTCCGATACCTGTTGGTGGGGGCAGGCTGGGGTGGGCAAGGGTGGGAACCCTAATAGCAAATTTCTCACTTTGCTGTAGAAGAACCCTAACTGATGCATTAAGTTTTTTTGCATAGAATATGATATATATATATATATATATATATATATATATATGTGTGTGTATGCCTATATGGTACCTGGTTAGATGAGTGCCACCAGAATAGCACCGCACTTCACGGCACTAGTCTGGTAAGTGCTCGCATGGACAGCGACTAGGTTTTTACAGCACTTGCTGTAAGCACTGCCCTATTTGCTGTCCATGGTGCTGTACACAGGACAAGGGCTGCAGAGAAGAAGAGGTTGGCTGGACTGCTCCTGTGGTGTAGAGGGCGGGGCATGGAATAGCTCCTCCAGTAGCAATGAAGACCAGGGTTCAACTCTTGGTCTCTGAATATTGGGACTTTGTTTTTTTACAAGGGGCCATGGAAATGATATTCCACAGTCCCAGAAATTTAACTTGCCCTGTGATCTGCTTCCCCCCGGAGTGGGAATCCTTAAGTCTGGGGAGTGCAGGGGGCAAACAAAAAAAGGCACCATTACTGCAGCATGCTCCTAGCTGACACTATTCTTGTTGGCACTCTTTGGACCCAGTGCCATATAACGCGCTCTCTCTCTCTCTCTCTCTATATATATATATATATATATATATAATCTAACTATATGTAGCTATACCCCTATCCCTGGTCATTTAGCCGTTCCCCCTCCCTGACGCGACCCCTTGTTATAATATACATTCATGACCCATCCCTGGTGGTTTAGTCACCCCCTACCCCAACCGGCAGTGACCACCACCCCGCTCCCCCATCCTAAACCACAGCTGGCACTGGCACAACCCTTCTCTCACCTCCACGGCTGGCGCTGACTTAACTGTCATTGAGCAGTAATGTGTTTACATTACTATGGACAATTGGGGTTGGGAGGGGCACTTGCATTCTTCCTCTGTACACTGCTGCAGGCTTGTGGCAACTTGTCGAGGTATACTCCCTGTCTGGCGCATTGCTAGGGTTGCTGCAAGCCATGGAACTTTGCCAGCGGGACCCTGCCTGATAGAGAATCAGGGGATGGGTACCCAGTACACTGGCAATCGGAGCAAGCAACCTTTGGCACAGCTTGTGCCTGATTTTTGAGAATCTACCCCATTCATTTTTATTTTAATCACTAGACTCACATTTATTGGGAAGCCTACCATTAGAGGTTACTATCATTATGTTATAATGAGTTTTCACAATGTAGTGCATCTTTACTGGAATCTTCATGTTCTTTTCCCCTCCCCCTTATCTCTCTTTTTACCCCACCTTTTCTTCCCATGCTCAAAGTTTTACAGACCTTTTTCTTGTATATTTCAGTTGCACCATTGCAGCATTTTGTTTTGTGATTGATTGCTCTTTTTTAAACGTTTATGGGCTCAGTTTTCTAAGGATTGGGAGACCAATGTAAGTTGCACCAAATGGCTGCTTGCATTGATTCCTGGTGCACCAGGGACCCTGCACCAGATTCTGTGCAGGAGGGATCCTGGTGCCAAACACCCCACAGTTGCCACAGCTCTTCCCTTGCACCACATCAATGGTGCATGGGAAGGAATGACAGAGGCTGCTGGCAACCCCATAGTTTAAATTTGCAAATTGTGTTCTGGCTACTAAGACCTTTGTAACCTGTTAGGCATCAAGGTTAATAAAACAGAATTAGTGACATAAATGAGCAATGGCACATCAATGTTGATTATTGTTGGGGGAACACAAGAAAGAGTTCTATCTTTAATACAATTCTTAAAAACACTGAAAAGAAATTAAGACAAAAGGAATGGTTGTTGCACCCCAATAACTGTCCCAAAGGGTCATGATACTCCTTCATCTCTTGGATCCAGAAGCAAATGATTTGATGCCTTTTAATGGACCAACATAGATGTAACAACAAGGACAAAGTGCTCTAGCTTTCGGATCAACCAGTCCTTCTTCAGAAGCTAAACTTTAGCTTCTGAAGAAGGATCAATGGTCCAAAAGCTAGAGCACTTGTTCTTGTTGTTACATCTATGTTGGTCCATTGAAAGGTATCAAATCATTTGCTTCTGGATCTATTTTGCAAAGACCAATACGGCAACTACTAAATCTAAATTCCTTCATCTCTTGAAATAGGCACTCTTGCTAACGTCTTGGTGTGTATTATCTTTATGATTTTAATTAGTCTGGAGTCTAATTTATTCACCATATGGATAGCCCAAAGAACTGAACTATCCATACTATTGAATGCTCTGCTGAGATCAATGTAGGCAGCATATACCTTTTTGCTACCAACCTTCAAATATCCTTCAATCAGATATTTAAGAGTGAAAAGTACTGTACTGTACAGAAGATTTTTTTTCCAGGCTTCTGAATGTGTTTGTATATTGTGTGTAAATTTGCACTGGAATATTTAAAAGCGATATTGGATGATAGCATGCTGGGTCTACATTACCTCCATTCTTAAAAAGAGGTACAATTTTCCTAGTATTTCACCCCATTGGTACAGTGAGTGTAGTTACTTGCAGAACATACACAAGCTACAATTGTGGCCCAGTTGTCAATAGAGGCATACTAGGCTTCTTCAGGGATAAGATTTGTACTGGGAGATTTATTTCTTTTTTGACACAGCATCAATTTTTGACTTCTGCTACTGATACCTTTAACCCTTTCTGTAAGACCTAGCTCTACATTAGCTCTATCCATTCCATAGTCTTTTCATGAATATGCTACAAAATGCCTTACTGTTTTTGCTATTAATAGCATTCTCTAGGTCTTGATAGTGGGCATTATGAACAGCAAACATGACCTGTCAGTACACCAGCCATCCAGAGGTATGGAGCCATAGGCAGGCACCGACCCCCTTCAATGAACACCAGGGAACACTCCGGGCCCATCCAGCTACACCATCCTGTGTGACAGGTGTATGGACAGGCATGGATGAGGTGTGCTTGGTGATCCTTGCTGCTCACCCTGTCCAGGGTGTGCATGTCCATGCTAGAGTGCCATAGCTGCTGGTGGGGTGTGGAGGACTGTTGAAGAGGCACCACAACTGTGTGGCACCACATGTGTTGGGATATTCACAGACAGGGCACAGCATAGGGGTACCATAACTGACCATGCCCATGGACAGCAGCATGCCATGCAGGGTCCCAGTGACCAGGGTGCATGCCTGCCATGGGCTTTGGGTGTGGTGCAAGGGTCTTTAGAACAGCTTTAGCTGGTCAAGCACTAGCTCTGCTACAGCAGCTGCAGGACTTCTAAAATCCCAACATAGAGGATGCTGCAGCTAGCTTCTGCCACAAGCCCCTACTACTCTTAGTACACACTGTAGTACCACGGCTTTGTGACCAGTCCATTTTGCATGTCTAAATAAAGGATGTGAATATATTTCTACTGGTGGAGCTGTCTCTATCTGGCTGGTGAGTGCTCAAATTTCTCTGGAACTGTGTTGCTGGTTTTATTTCGAAGAACACCGCCATCCTACGGGCACTTCCTTTGTTGAACAGTGAACATTATTTAAGATGTATTGAACTGGTGTGACCCCTCTACTACCAGGGACCTCCGTTTCCTCATGTTTGATATGTTTTCTGTCCCAGCAGCACAGACATCATTACATTGGCATGCGCTACAGCCCTTTAATTTGTCTCTGTTTTAAGTGAACTAGTCTATTCACACATCCATCTTGTATCTTGGAGGGTTGACATTTTCAAGTGGCTTTTGCTGTGGCTTCTACCACATTGTGGAGCACACATTACTTCCTAGTGTGTGTCCTTGGAGTTAAGTGGGTGCTCTTTGAGTGGATGTTGTCGGATATTTACATTTATGCTCCTTGCCATCTCCCTAGCCAGGGATGAGTTTGGACAGGGACATGGAATTGGATGTTCAGGTACAGATAATCAGTGACAATCAATGCACCATATCCAAGGAGTTTGTAGCAATAGCAGAATCAATTAGACGCAGAGTGGGAGCGGGGGACATTTTTTCAGCTAATTTCCAGGTTAGTGCCACCAATCAGGTAACACTGCAAGATACTTTCCAACATTTGTAAAAGCTGAAACAAGTTGTTTTATAACACAGTGAGCCTGAAAAAATACTCAGAGAAAGAATGGATCACGAGAGGTCTCCACACTGATAAAGCACCTTCTGACAATTTTTATAAAGCTCCTTCCACTTTTCTAAACTCTGAAATTCTCTCCCCCTAAACATTCACTTTGCCTTCTCCAAATGTTCTCTATCCTGTCTACTCCAAGCCCATTCCAGTCCTGCCTATAACTGCACCCTGTATTTCTAACCCACCCCACACATCTTTTCTCCCTCATACTCCCTACTACTCCAGAGGGCTAAGGATTCCCTGCTCCTTTTCAAGCATTTAAACTAGACAAGGGAGGCACTGAAAGGAACAGGAAATCCTAGCCTCCCTCAAACACCAGGACAGTTAGTGAGGTAAACATCAAGATAGAGAAGTTGATAGGGAGAAGGGCAGGAGTAAATGGAGAAAAAAAGCAAAAACAGTAAGGACAGGGATGAGGTAAAAAGGGGTAAGGCATCACAAAATGGAGGGTAATGTGCACCAATGGCCATAGCCTAGGTAACAAGCTCCCTGAACTGGTGGCCTTGATAGAAGAGGGACGCCTGGATGTCATGGCAGTCACAGAAACATGGTATGCAGAGAACCATGAATGGGATGTCAACATACCAGGGTACACAATCTACAGGAGGGACAGGGAGGGTAGAAGAGGAGGAGGAGTAGCTCTCTACATAAGGGACAGGATCAAAGCAATGGAACTAAAGGGTAAACAAGGAGGAGAGGAGGCACTGTGGATCACCCTGGAGACTGGAAATGGCACCACAATCCACACGCAGTTTGTATACAGACCCCCATCTCAGGGGAAGGAAATGGACAAGGAAATGAGGCATCCTTAGGATGTCAGAGAAAGGAACAATATTGTTGATGGGGGACCTGAATATGCCAGATGTTAAATGGAGCACCTTTGCTGCAGCCACATTCAAGAGCAGGGTCATTCTCGATGCCCTACAGGGGGCATGCCTCAGACACCTAGTGTTGCAACCCACTCAGGAGGGAGCAATCTTAGACCTGGTACTCTCAAATGGGACAGTGAGAGGATCTCAGATCTAAGTGGGCAGCCATCTAGAAACAAGTGACCACCAAACAGTGTGGTTCATGATAAACAGCTGCAGAGTCAAGCCATACAAAAGTGAGGGTACTGGACTTTAGGAGGGCTGACTTTGTCAAAATGTGAGAGTGCCTCAGAAAAGCACTAGCAAACAGGCAAGAAGAAGGAGTGGGGGAACAATGGGGAAACATCAAAACTGCCATCACAGAGGCAACAAACCTTTGTGTGAAACAAATAAACAAATCAAAATGAAAGAAAAGAACACTATGGTTCTCAAAAGAGGTGGTGGGGATGGTTAGGGAGAAAAAGATAGCATTCTGGAAGTATAAGAAAACACAGAAGAAGCAGGAAAGAAAACTACACCAGTTAAAGCAGAAGGAATTGAGGAAAGCAGTCAGGATAGCAAAGGCCCAAACCAAGGAAAAGATAGCCAACTCGGTTAAGAAGGGGGATAAAACCTTTTATAACTACATTAGGGAGCAAAGAAAGACCAAGGAAGGGATAGTGATGCTTAATAAAGGGGAGGATGGGTGGACAGAGAGGGACAGTGAAAAAGCAGGGTTACTGAATGAATACTTCTGCTCAGTATTCACAAAAGAAGAGGGGAGGGCAGTACCTAATCCAATCAATAGAAGCACTCTGGATAGGGGGGTCGATATCAGTCCTTTCACAGAAGCAAGGGTTCTGAAGGAACTCTCAAAACTGAAGGTGGACAAAGCAATGGGGCCTGATGGGATTCACCCCAGAATTCCAAAAGAAACTAATGGGAGAACTAGTGACACTAGTGACTACCCTTTTAACAAATCATGGAGGATGGTGTGGTACCTAAGGACTGGAGGATGGTGGGTGTGATTCCCCTTCACAAAAGTGGGAGCAAAGCAGAGGCAGGAAACTATAAACCTGTTAACCTGACTTCAGTGGAAGGGAAAATTATGGAATCACTTCTGAAAGAAATAATTGTTGAGTACCTAGAGGCCAGGGGGCACAAGACCCAAGGCAGCATGGATTCACGGCGGGAAGGTCATGTCAGATGAATCTAATAGATTTCTTTGATTGGGTGATCAAAGTAGTTGATGAGGGAGGGGCTGTGGACATGGCCTACATAGACTTTAGCAAAGCATTTGACACAGTCCCACACAAAAGATTAATAAACAAATTAGCCAGCCTGGGAGTGGGTCCCAGAATGGTAGCCTGGGTAAAGAATTAGCTGGACAACAGGACACAGAGGGTAATAGTAAAGAGTCCACTCCAAAGAAAGGGAGATTACTAGTGG
Organism: Neoceratodus forsteri; assembly: GCA_016271365.2. Classification (NCBI taxonomy): domain Eukaryota; kingdom Metazoa; phylum Chordata; order Ceratodontiformes; family Ceratodontidae; genus Neoceratodus; species Neoceratodus forsteri. The sequence goes on along the minus strand of CM057454.1, from coordinate 948,415,483 downwards.
GGTACTGCAGGGTTTAATACTGAATCAAGTCCTTTTTCTTTATAAGTGACATTGCAGAGGGACTGGAAGGAAAGGTATGCTTCTTTGCAGATGACACAAAGATCTGCAACAGGGTTGATACACGGGGGGGGTGGAAAGGATGAAAAGGGACTTGGCAAGGTTGGAGGAATGGTCAAAATTATGGCAGCTTAGATTCAATGCAAAGAAGTGCAAAGTAATGTACCTGGTAAACAAAAACCCAATGGAAGAGTACAGAATGGGGGAGGAGGTATTAACAACAACAAAAATTGAAAGGGACCTGGGGTAGTCATATCAGATGACCTAAAGGTAAGCAAGCAACATGAGAAGGTAGTAAGCATGGCTGGGGGGATACTGGGATGTACAGGAAGAGGCATCACCAGTAAAAACAGGAAGTTGTTATCCCTCTGTACAGACAGTTGGTGAGATCCCATCTGGAGTACTGCATGCAGTTCTTGAGTCCCCATCTCCACAAGGACATAGACAGGATGGAGGCAGTCCAAAGGAGGGCAACTAAAATGGTGCAGGGTCTGCAACAGAAGCCATACGACGGGAGACTAAAGGAGCTTAATATGTATACCCTCAAGAAAAGGAGGGGGTGGACATGATAGAAACTTTCAAGTACCTCAAGGGAATCAACAAAGTCCAAAAGGGAAGTATCTTTCAGAAAAAGAGATGTGCAAGAACAAGGGGACACAATTTGATGATAGAGGGCGGACAGCTCAGGGGCAATGTGAGGAAGTATTTTTTCACAGAGAGAGTGGTAGGAGCATGCAACAGCCTTCCTGAGGAGGTCGTGGGGTCAGAAACAGTGGGGGAATTCAAGAATGCATGGGACAGACATAAGGCAATTCTGGTGGGGGGTAGGAAGAAGTAGGCTGTTGGTTAACTAGGATCTGCAGCTTATCCAATAGGCAGGGAAATGGGCAGACTACAGTAAGTGGGTCAAGTGGTCCTTATCTGCCATCGAAGTCTATGCTTCTATACCCCTGCCTCTTCCCTCCACCCTACACCCAGATTCAGTCTAAACTATTATTATGACTCTGTATGAGCCTGATACTCCTACAACTCTTTGCACTTTCTTGCACTGTTGATACTCTCCCTTATGACCTTGTATCTTATTTTTAAATAATGCATAGTTTAGTGTACTTTTATTAAACAATGTGTCACTGCTGTACTGTGCATTTGTATTATTGTATTTGCAATTTAGTCTCTGTACTGTATCCCTCTCCCCCTTCCCCACAGGACACATCTGGAAATGAGCTAGTTTAAAACTCAGTATATCTTTCCTGGTGAAACTCTTTAAATAAATAAATAAAGACATATATAATGAGCACTTGGAAAAGGCCTTAGATACCCATTCACAGACTTTAATTAGTATCTTAATTAACCAAGACAAGCACAATGAATTTTGAAATAGATTGATGAAACAGAAACAGATTTTCTCAAAGAAATAAAAACACCTGAATTTGAAGATCTTGGGAGGCAGTATAGTGCAGCGGTTTAAGGCTCTGAGCTGCAAATCTGGCGACATCCAGCAGACCAGACCTGGATTTGAATCCCACAGCTTCCATTTACATACTGTGTGACCCTGAGCAAGTCACTTAACTTCCCTGTGTTCCCAGGTTGTTCTGTAAAAAGCTTTCAGCTTAGTGTGCTACTCCTGGTTAAACAACTAAAAAAAAAAAAGATCTAAATGAGAAATTGGTGAAACAGATTGCAAATCATGAAAGAAGTGATAAGCAGGAACGAAGTTTAATAGAAACAGTACTGACTAGTCTAACAATAAGGTTTATAATTGGGAGAAGTAGCAGCCTCAACGAGACAGATCAGAAAGCCGACGCTCGACCCTATAACCTAAGGCAATGCTTGAGATGTAGATCCTATAATAGAAATAAAACACAGACAGACACAAATAGTACAATGCTAAAGGGCCTCAGAAAATTGCTCAGTGCACTTTTTAAAAGAGGAGAGAGAACTTCTACAGAACCAGTGGAGGAGCAAGACTAAAAGAAATGCAAAACTGCCCCCCAAAAAAAAACAATCAAATACACAATGAGGCACATGAGGAGAAAAAACACCTCAGAAAAAGAAAAAAATGAGCAAGGACAATTTGAGGATGAAACCCAGTCCTGAACATTTCTGCTTCCACTTAAAAGAATCTCCAATTAAAGTTCTGTCAAGAGGCCTTACTTTAGTGCTAGATCAAATGGATGAATTTAAAACCAAGGTAATTTGGAAAAGACCTACCATAAATTGCCATTGAAGAAATACCATAATAAAATAGGAATATCGGGTATTTTAATTTGGATAGACTGGATCAAGATATTGCAGGAGTGAGGATTATTTCCTAGCCCACTCTGACTACACAAAAGTACTCAAATTGATTTTATTACTATGAATATGAATAACATCAAGCCAGAAGAGGCACTACAATGGTTTGACAATGAAGGTGATTTTGAATATGGATCTAAAAGGAGAGAGACATTTCCACCAAACATAACACTTTCAAACCCATGTCCATCTTTATCCCATTCAAGCCATGTTTCCTGCTGTTGTGACCTTTGAGAGTCTATTGTCCCAAGATGTCAATGCTCTTTTTCTGAAGAATGAATGTACTATCAGCCAAATTTGCCATCAGCTGAACAAGAAGCCCTACAGCTATTGAAATTGAACACTGACATCAACATAAAACCCTCTGATAGAGTAGATTGGTCATAGTGATGCACACTATGTATTCTGTACATGAAATATTGTCACAGCTCTTTGCCACCAAGTACAGAAGGTTAAAAGTTGATCCTACTCTCTATTTCCAAACCAAGCTATACCAAATTTTGAAAATATTGTATGTACTTGGCCTTATTACTTGATCAGAATTGGATTTCCTGAAGTGCAAGGCCCCTACAGTGTCTACTTTTTATACCTTACCTAAAGTGCATAAAGACCTCCAGCACCCATCAGATCATTCAATAGTTTCCTCAATTGGATCTCTATCTGAAAACTTGTCAATATTTATTGACAGTTTCCTCCAAGACATGGTGGTCAAGTTACCATCATATCTTTTTGACACCGTGATGGTGTTGGAGGTCTTTAGCAAATTTCAGTGGGATGTTGGTTATTCGTGTCTCACTGTTGATGTGAGCTCACTCTGTACCAGCATCTGACATCACTTGGGACTTAGTGCTGTTAAATATTTCGACACTGAATATTCTGGACTCTGAATTTGTACTGCTTTCCTTAGATTTAATTATGAATATGAATTATTTCACACTTGATCAAAAATTCTATCTTCATGTTGTGGTACTGCAATGGGGTCATCGATGGCACCATCCTACACCAACCTCTATGACCCCATTGCTAACCCTTTTAAACCTAAAATCATCCATTTGGGTCACTTTATAGATGACATTATTGTTGTCCAGCAGGGTGCCAAACAAGATGCCACAGATTTTGTTATTCACATTAAAAATGACAATTGGAATTTTAAATTTACACAAACTTGAAATCAATCAATCAATCAGAATCGTTATTTATCCAGGCAGGCACGATTGAGCAATGCTCATTTGCAAGATGGATTTGGTCATACAAAAATCATAGTACAGTAACATGGTATAACATAGTGCAATATTATACAAAGAAGAAAAATATACATATGTACATAAGGGCCTTTACAACAGATAGGCTCATAAATTGGTACAGCTGGAATATTCATTTAAAAAGAGTGAGAAGGGCAAGGTGAGGGATACTTGATTAGGAAGATAATGATGGGGAAGGAATTGTTAACTGGCATACTTCAGGAAGGAGGTGGAACTTGGCCATGGCTAAAGACAGACAAAGAAGAGGGAGAAGCAGGTATTTTGATAGGGAGAGAGCGCAGGGACAGAGGGCAGGTGGGTGGCAGGATGAACAGGGAAGAGACTTTAGAATATGTGAGCTAACGATGGGAAACATTTGCAGGATTCTTTCATGGAGCAGTCATAGAGTGACTTGAAAATATTCAGGCTAACAGGACAGCTCAGCTTCAAGTTTTTTTGCATATTGTTCCACAAGGCAGGCAACGAGAAACTTATGGCAGCTCTGCGGAAACGCGATTTGACCTTAGGTAATTGCAAGGCAATTAGGGAATAGTTTCTGAGAGCATAGAAGGCTATCATACTCAGGGGAATACAATCAGAGAAGTATAGGGGGAGCTTGTTGGTAACCGCTCTGAAAGCCCAAACAGTGGCATTTCTATTTCTCCTGTAATGAAGGGAAGTCCAGCCCACCGCAGTGTACAAAGAGCAATGGTGTGTGGAACGAGGAAGGCCCATTATGAACCTGATTGCTACGTGGTATAGGGTGTCCAGCTTAGCCAGGGCAGAGGCAGTACAATGGCTATAGAGAAGGTCCAAGTAAACTATTAATGAAAGGAATGTGGCTTGAACCAACTGCAGCTTGGCATCCCTAATAAGGAAGTGGTTAATTCTGTAGAATAGTCCTAGTCTTTGTCTTAGTTTCTTCTGTAGTTCTTCAAGATGTTCAGAGAAGGATAGTTTGTGATCAAGCCATACACCCAGATATTTGAATTTTGGCACATGCTCTGGTTTTTCTCCAAGTACTGTAGTAATCTGAGGGATAGCCCCAAAAGCAGGGTTCGCTGATGGCAGGAAGGGAAAAGAGCATTGCTTTTGTTTGTTTTTTTTTTGCATTAAGCAGAAGCTTTTTGCTTATGAGCTGGTATTGTAATAGGTTAAATTCAGCTTGGAGGTCTTCACAGGTTGCTTCCGGCGTAGTACTGTGTCGTCAGCAAACAAGTGGATATTGGCCTTATTGATGTTGTCATTGATGTTGTTAATATAAACTACAAACAACAGGGAACCAAGGATAGACCCCTGAGGCACACCACTCTGTAGGGGTTTAAGTGGCGAAAGATCACCTTCAGCTTTAACCTGCTGTTTCCGTTCTGTGAGGTAGTCGGCAAACCAGCACATAGAGTTAGTGTCCAGACTTAAGTTACATAGAGAGGAAAGAAGCAGACTATGGTCAACTGTGTTGAAGGCCTTACTTAGATCAAAAAAAAAGTCACATATATAATTCCTGTTGTTAAGGTCAAGGAGCCAATCATTAGCAGGACCACTGGAAAATTGCACCCACAATTTTTTAGCGGAATCCGCAGTTTTTACCATTCTCCACAAAGACTGACATGTTCCACAATTTCTTGCAACTTCTGAGTTTTTATATTGAACTGTGCAAAAAGTATTAACATTTTTAATAAAATACTCTCAAATATATTGGCAATTTTGCATGCAGTCTTGGTTTGGGTGATACAATGCAGTGCAATGTAGGGTGAGGGTTTTATGTGACACTGATTTCTTTTGAATCCTTGTCTTGTTTGATTTCAAAATCCACTGGCCAAGCATAGGTATGTTAAACACTTAATATTTGTTCTGTGCTGAAGCAGTCTATTAGAAAACTTTTGTTGCCACACAGACCGAAACAAAAGATGGGTCAAAGGTGCAAATTATCCCATTCATTTAAATGGGTGCTAACTATGAAGCCTTTTGCAAGTGGCAGGGCAAGTTTTAGCTTGTGGAGCATACTTTCATTCAGATTAATTTTGATTCAAACAGCAGAGGATTTTGTATGGCCCTGCTGATTTTAAACTTGAATAAGCTAGTTGCTAACAATGATCTCACTCTTAGCAACTACCCCTAGATGCTCACATGCAAAGACTACAATGAAACCTGACAAAAGTCTAAAAATAAGCTTATAAAACACAAAATGTATCTGAACATTTATCTTTAATGAAACAAAATCATTGCAACCAGAGTAAAACAAAGGTAAATTACAGGGTACCCTGATACTGTATGATGCAGTAAAAGTATATTGGTATTTTTTACATTTTGGTAACACACGATAAGGCCCACTAGGCACAAGTGCCTGTTTTCAGTACAACCCAGGAGCACTGCGAAGTTTAAGCAACTTGCTCAGACTCACACAGTATACAAGTGGAGGTTGTAGTAATGAAACCCAGGTCTGCTAGATGTCTCCAGCTCATTCACAGTTTGTTACGCTTATCCTCTAGATTATATTGCCAGCCCCAATAACCCCAGATTTAATGTTTAATTATGTGATTTCAAAAATAGTGTACAGTACCTACTGTACAAATTATGATCATTAAACACTTTAACAACATTTTACTAAAACTCAATTATTCACCACTCTATCTGCTTATTTTTCTTGTACCAAAGTGGGTGAATAGCTGGCAGAGCACTTTAAACAGCTGTTGATTCAGCTGCATTATTCTACAGCCAGAAACAAAAAATATATTTCTTCTGGCTTTATTTTTGTTGTGGCTCACTTTATAGAATCTATTTAGCACTGTATGAGGCAGATGCTTTTAAATTTTGGAAGATAGGCAATGCTTATGATAGCTTATCAGTTTAATATTCTTTTTAGGAACAGGAACTTTTCTTTATGTTTTAAACATATTCAGGTGTCAGTGTATTCATTTAGCAATTTATACTGACTAATATATGCTGCAGAAAACTTTAAAAGATTTATTGTGAAGCACTCAGGGTCTATAACAGAACCACTGCAATTTCCCACAATTTTTTCAAAATGCTCTGCAATTTTGGGTAACCTTTTCTGCAATTTTCCAGTGGCCCTGATCATTAGTCACTTTTTGCTAAGGCAGTTATGGTGCTGTGCTTTGCTCTGAATCCAGACTGCACTGGGTTTAGCAGGCCTCTGGATTCAAGGTACGGCATTAGCTGATCATTCACTATCTTTTATAATAATTTAGACAGAATGGGGAGGAGAGAGATCGGTCTATAATTATTAAGGTTGCAAGGGTCACCTGATTTGAGCAGAGGGATGACATGGGCTACTTTCCATTGTGAGGGGAGGCTCTCCCCTGGGATAGAGACAAGTTGAAGAGGTGCCCACCAGAAATGTCCACTCTGTGAACTTTCTGGATTTAACCATGACAGGGATGCCAAACATACGAACATACAAACATACAAAGGAGCCAGCAGAAGAAGGCCATTTGGTCTATCAAGTCTGCTCATATATTGCAGGGTCCACAGCTTGAGCTAATGTCCCTCCCCATTCCTCCCATCCTCCCTACCCATGATCCTTACCTTCCCCCTATGCCTATCCGAGCCTCTCTTAAAGCTGCCCACTGTCTTCAATGAGATTATCTCTTCCGGCAGCACATTCCAAGTGTCCACCACCCTTTCTGTGAAGAAGTTCTTCCTGACCTCCCTCCTAAACTCCACCTCCACCTTACTGCAACTTGCGGCAGTGACCTGATGCACTGAACCTCCCTCCTGGAGCAGGATTCAACCTGAGAGCCTACGAGGCCTCACAGACCCCCCCTCCCTGCTCACTGCAACTTGCGGCAGTGACCCGATGTACGGAAGCTCCCTCCTGGAGCAGGATTCAACTTGAGAGCCTAAGAGGTATAGGATACCTCTTCCAGCTGCTTGCTACCAGTGTGGGGTGTTTCACAAGGGACTTTAAGAACTTTTTTGTCCCCACAGAGCCACTGATTGTTTTTCCGGGACTGCAATACTCTACTGCCCTGCTGGCTGATGTTTCTTGGGGTCAGTTTTAAACACTAGGCTACCTGCTGTTTACTGGCTGTGTTTGTAACTTGTGCTATAGATCACTACTTAGCTACCTGATTACATGTTGGGGTATTTAGTAACTGTATATACTCAGCTACTGATTGAATTTTCTGCACTCTGGGCTGTCTGTACTAGGAATTTCAGTAATCATGATTTCAGTGCCTACCTGATAGTCCTGGATGTTGCCATGTTGGAGTTTTCATGCATGCGCAGTAGGAGCTGGAGTCGGGACATAGCCCAACAGCTCGCGCATGCGCAGTAAGGGTCTGAGCTCTTGCAAATCCTCCCACTGTATACTAATCATGCCCCTTTGTCAGCTTTCCTTATTTAGGCCTCACAGACCCCCGCTCACTGCAACTCGCGGCAGTGACCCGCACGATGAAAGCTCCCTCCCTAGAGCAGGATTCAACCTGAGAGCCCAAGAGGTAAAGGATGCCTCTTCCAGTTGCTTGTTACCTGTGTGGGTGTTAGCCCAATGACGCTGCAAAGGGCCATCTGCCACCCACCCACCCAGGGGTGTCCCTTAATTTATTGGCCTTCCCTCATGACATCTCTTCCTGCCTGCTGAATTACTAAGTCTCCACTTTCTCATTTTCAGGTTATACCTGCCAGCCACTAGAGGGACCCACAGACCCCCCCCCGAGGTACATCTACCAGACTTCCTCCTCCCTCCACTTCCTGGAACCCTCTATCTGCCTGTGCCACTTCTCTCCTCTACAACTTACATCTACCTCTGTCCACATCTCTCCCAGCACCTAGCCCCATAGCTATCCCTACATCCTGACCCCCAGCCACACCACCAAGCCTACACCCAGTGACCACTAGGAGTCACTATTTCTCACCCTGTTTCTGGCCCCAACCCAGCTTGCCTCAAGCCCCTAGAATTTGGAGCTTGGCTGTCACCCTGGTCCCTTTTCCAGCTGCCCTGGAAGAGTCTTGAACCTGATACCCTGTCCACCAGAGTCTGTGTCACCACCACTGATCCAAAGTGGTATCTACGCTTTCTGGAGGGCAACCAAAGTACTTCTACCTTTCTGCCCTGCTGCTACTGCAAGCACTATGTTAGTCCACCTCCTCCTAAAATGTCTCCCCCTCATCTATACTCTGGTTCCCACATCCCATCAACCAGGCAGCCCCCCTGGCACACTGGCACTAGCATCTACAATTCTCCTGGACATAGTACGACCCCACCCTACACTGACCATGTGCTCTTGCCCACCACACCCATCCCCTGGTTACCTCCCCACTGCCTACCCTGGCTCCCTTTGGTGGCTAATCATTCTCGCCCTCCCAACCTTGCAAACCCTGCCCATCCCCTGTTCCCTGAAGGCCTCCTCCCCATCCCTACATACCCATCAAAAGCTCACTCATCACCACCCCCTGGCCAGAGCCATGGTCCTCCTATTACTCTTAACAGGCAATATACATCCCAACCCAGGCCCTTCCCATACTAGCCCACCAACTGGGTCCCCCAGTCTCCGTATAGCCTACGTGCATATATGCAGCATATTGAAAAAATTTGATTCCCTCCAATGCTGGGTCACGCTGCATAAACCAGATGTCATAGCACTGGTGGAAACCTGGCTATCGAAGTCAACCCCTGACTCCTTTGTCTCACTCCCAGGTTACGCCCTATACTGGGAGGATTGTGTAGGCAAATGTGGGGTGGCTGTGCTATCTATACCAGGGACTCACTTACTGGACAAGCAATCCCTGCCCCAGCTCTTGTAAATGGGGAGCAGGCCCTTACCCTCAAACTTACTCTGGACCCCTCCAGGGGTACCCTATATCTCACCGTTGCCTACATTCCCCCAAAGAACCAAAATACAGAGCTGTTATCCTTAACAGATTATCTTGCAACCCTCCATCACAAGGCTAATCAAATTCTTATGGGGGACCTGAACGTGAACTGGCTCAGTGCCTCCTCCTCCACCACCCGGGACACCTTCATGGCTATAGATCTGACACAACTCATTTCCCAACCCACTAGAGTAAACACTAACAGAGGTACCAGCACCCTTCTAGATGTAATCATCACAAACTGCCCCAAAAAAATCCAGGATATCCAGGTCTTTCCTGACTCACTTAGTGACCACTTCCCTATCCTATTCAATTGGGTGACCCCCACATCCCAACTCACAGCCCAGTCCACACTCCGCAGGTGCCTCAGACCAGGTGGGCTGAAAGCCTCCAACAATTTCTTGCCCAGATAAATTGTTCACCCATACACCATGCTCCTGACATAGATACTACCTTACCTTCTTTTCCCAAACTTTTAACAAAGCCTGTGACCTGTTCGCACCCTCACAGGAGTCCAGACAAAAAGCACAATGCGCCCTGGGTTACCCTGCCCTACTACAGTTGTTCAAGCACAGGGATAACCTGGCACCCTACCACAGAAACAGGCCAGATGGCTGACAGACAGGCCTACAATGCTACGTGGAGTAAGTGCACTTGGGCTATCCGTAAAGCAAAGGCCAATCACTACCAGGCCACACTCCCCTCCTCCTGGAAGTGTGCATGAACATTCTGGGACAACGTTAAACAATTAAATGGGAGCACGCTCTCCCCTCCCCCATCTCAGATCACCATAGATGGCTGTACCTCTACTGACCCTGCCTACATAGCTAACTTCCTAAACACATCCTTCACAGACCTTAGTTCCTCCCCAGCAATTTCTTTGACCTGTGCTATCTACATAAAGGACAATCTATCCAGTCACCTTGGCAGCTTCACCTCCTCAAATATCCAGGTGTAACTTCTCCCAATCAAATTGCTCCTCGGTGCACAAAATAAAGTACTTACAGTGGCTGCAGTCTATATCCCTCCAAAAGACTACCGCTCCGGTCTCAAGTCAGTGCTTGAATTTGTAAGCTTGCAACCACCTGATAATGAACTCCTCCTTCTCGGGGATTACAATATTAATTGGCTCACCTCTGACACTGGCTCCTGTAAAGATGACATCTTAGCAGCCAACCTGACTCAGATGGTAACTTCCCCAACCCGGAAAAATTACAAAACTGGAACAAGCACCCTCATTGACTGGGTTCTCACTAATCACCCTGACTGGATAAAAAACACTAAAGTTCTCCCAGACTCTCTCAGTGACCACTCCCCAGTGTCCTGTATCTGGTCTAACAAATTCCTCAAGCCTCCCCCCAAAGTTATTTCAAGCAGAGTACTGCCACAAGGGAATCTCATCAAACTAAAGACCTGTCTTCTGCAACATGACTGGGCACCAGTTTTCAAAATGACTGATGTTAATGCTGCACTAGAATACTTAATCACAACCTTCAATACTGCATGTGACATTTACGCCCCAGTAAAAAAGCGTAAAATCAGAGCACTCTCAAATCCTTGGATCACTAACAAACTACTTGCCCAGCTGAAGACTCGGGACAACCTCTGGGCCATAGCCAGGGAAACAGGCTCCCCACTTGATACCCTAAAGTACAAACAGACACGAAACAAATGCACCACGCAAATGAGGCAAATGAAGAGCGCCTATTTCAAAAATGCCCTTGAATCCACCTGGGGTGGCGGGAGAGCTTTCTGTGACAACATCCGAAATATAATGGGTAAGCAAGCAAAATCCTCTCCCACCATTATGAAAGTTAATGGATCCACCCCACTCCACCCAAAGACTATTGCAGATGCTCTAAATAAGACTTTCACAGACCTCAGTGGGGTCCTCCCCCCAGATTTCTTCTTGGACTCACCTGTGTCCAACCTAGTATTGCAAAGCACCCCTAGTGACAATCCACAATTTTATTTCAAGAAAATCAAAGTGCATGAAGCTTACAAATACATAAAAAAGGTCTGCTCCAAATCCAGAACAAGTAATGACACCATAGATCTAAAAATCTTGTCTCTCACCTTGGATGAAGTGATCCACCCTCTTGCCAAAATTCTTAATCTGTCCCTATGCAAAGTCAATTTCCCAACAAATGGAAGGCTGCCATAGTCACGCCAGTGTACAAAGGGGGTGACAAAGCCTCAACAGGAAACTATCGACCTATATCAATACTCCGGCCCCTCTTCAAAGCTCTTGAATGCATTGTGGCAGACCAACTCACTGACTACCTGGACAAGCACAATCTACTCTGTAATCAACAGCACGGATTTAGGAAAGGACATAGTACTACAACAGCCTTACTTAACTTCTCTGGAGAAGTCCACTCAGCCCTGGACAAAGGCTATCAAACTGGTGCGGTCTTCATTGACCTCACAAAAGCTTTCAATACAGTCCATCATGGTCTACTTATCTCTGTATTGACCAGCCTTGGCCTGACTGAAGGACCCAGTCCTTGGGTAAAAAGTTACTTATCAAATCGGTCTCAGGCTGTAAAAATCTCTGATGTAGTCTCTGACTCCAAACATGTCCTCTCGGGTGTACCACAGGGATCAATTCTAGGCCCGCTCCTCTTTAGCCTGTTCCTCAACTCCCTCCCAGAATTCTGCCTGGAAAGAATAATCTTATATGCTGATGATGCTGTAATTCTCTCTTCTCACAAAGAACCAAACTCCCTACGCCAGAGCTTACAATCTGCTTTCTCTAGTGTTGAAAAGTGGTTCCTGGATAGTAAGCTTGTGCTTAACCACAAAAAAACAAAAGCCATGCTTTTCACCAATCACCAAAACAAAAATAGAAACACTCCACTCACCATAAACACCTCTGCTGGTAATACACTGGACCAAATAAATACTTTCAAATACCTTGGCATCATGTTTGACCAAGGTCTTACCTTTGCAACCCATATTGACAACACAGCGAAAAAAGTGAACCAACGTCTAGGAATACTATTTCAAAACCGACAATTCCTTAACCAAGCTGCACTGAGGATTGCTATACAGAGTTCCATAATCTCAATCATAGACTATGGCCTCATTATCTATGGCTCAGCCACTACCACAGCACTAAGGCGTATCTCAGTCGTGCTAAATAAAAGGCTTGCTGGCTCCCGGGGGACAAAGACAGACACACGTGTGAGCTTTACTATGAAACAGGCTGGTTACAACTATCAAGTCGCCTTAAATATCTCACCTGCATAATGAAAAAAAATCTATTATGGGGCTGACTCCACTATGTATCTAAAACCTACTCTGCGGAATCATGGCCACGTCCCACCACCAGATCTGAACACCAACCTTTTCTGGTTCCCAGATGTCGGACCACACAGGGACAAAGGTCGTTCGCGTACAGGGCCCCGACCTGGTACAACACTCTAAGTCCACCTACTCTATCCTCTACCTCTCTTGGAGCTTTCAAAACCATGCTCTATGCCCACCTCTCTACCACTAGCAACTGTGACTGCTTTTGATACAGACCTCTCCTCCTCTGACCATCCCCAAACCATGACCCATCCTCCCTGTCTAATGAACCCACACGTACCACCAACTACTCCTTTTCTGCCTCCTAACTCACTCTTCTACAACCTCCTTTCCTTCCCTCTCACTTGCTCTACTGCCTCACCACTTCCCTTCTTTCGCCTCCTTGTATGTCCCCAATTTACCTCTCTCTCCTTGAAGCTTTTGTTTTTCCCAAATTGTTTACTGCCTTGAAACTGTTTAAAGCATATATTCTATGTAACCCCTAAACTGTAATGCCTTGTAACTGTGTAAAGCATATTTATTATGTAACTTCTGTTGCTGATAATACTTGTAATGTGTTTTGTCTGTTTGATGTTCTATGTGACGTGGAACCTTTGTAAAAGAGCCCTGGCTCAAAGGTATTAATTCCTAGACCAATAAACTAAACTAAACTACCGGCCCCAGTCATCCAACACCCTAGTTTCCACCTTTGCAGGGTAACTGACCAGGAAGCCAGACCACACCTGATCAAAGCATTAAAGAGCAATAGTCCCGGCAGTGACTCCCTGGACCCCAGCATTCTCCGTCGGGTGCTGAATCAGGCCTTTGCTCTGCTCACCACCTTTCTCAACAAATCCCTCTGCCAGGGGCAATTCCCATCTGCATGGAAAACTGCCATAGTTATGCCCATACACAAAGGAGGTGACAGATCCTCTGCCGGGAACTACCGACCTATCTCCATCCTCCCACCCCTCTCCAAAGCCCTAGAAAAACTGGTGGCCACTCATATCACTGAGTACCTAACCAAACACAACATCCTCTGCCCAGAACAGCACGGCTTCTATGCAGGGCACAGTACCGGCACTGCACTAATTGAGTTTTCAAACTTCCTACACTCCTCTCTGGATGCTGGCTCCCTAGCCGGGGCAGTGTTCGTTGATCTCTCAAAGGCCTTCAACACTGTCTTCTACCCTCCTGCTGGATGCCCTCTGCCACACTGGCTTCTCTACTGAGCCACCCACCTGGTGTACTAGCTACCTATCTGACTGCTCCCAATGTGTCAAAATCAATGAGATACTTTCCAAAACGTGTCGGATCCATTCAGGTGTTCCCCAGGGCTCCATCCTGGGACCACTACTCTTCTTGCTCTACCTTAACACCCTACTCAGTGTATGCACTGGTAGCATTCTGCTGTATGCAGATGATGCCATCCTTTTTGCCACCCATCGCAACCCCATCTCCCTTCAGGACACCTTACAACTATCCTTTAAAGATGCCGAAACCTGGTTTAAAGAGCACAGACTTGTCATTAATCTCAAAAAAACAAAAACAATGCTCTTTGCCCACCCCAAAACAAAAGCCCAGCAACTTCTCACTCCCACATCCTCCTAGCTCAAACAACCTCTTGAACAAGTCCACTCTTACAAGTACCTTGAGGTTTCCTTCGACACAGCCCTCACCTACCACACCCATATTGATGCACTTGCTTCAGCTACTAATGTGCGGCTAGGTATCTTCTACAGCTATAAAATTGTCTCCCCGCTGTCCCTCCGACTAGTGGTTACATCCCTCAATACTGTCCCTGGTGGACTATGGCCTACTCAGTATACGGTGGTGCTGCTGACCTCGACCATCTCAACAAAAATCGCCTCACCCTGAATAAGGCATGTAGGCTAATTACGGGGCCCCAGGCTCACTCATACATGCCAGCTCTATGACAAGGCAATGCTGCTTAATCTAGACGAATGACTACGATACCAAACCTGCCTCATAACAAAAAACTCTTCTCGGCTATCCTCCGGCTGACAGCCTCCATCAGCCAAGCCCAACCCTTGGTTTGTACTCAAACCTCTTGCAAGGCCATCCTACTGATACCAAGATCCAGGACCACCCATGGACAGAGGTCCTTCTGCTATAGAGCTCCTTCCTGGTATAACACGCTCCCTACTCCCATCTCTGATGCCCCCACGATCTCCAACTTCAAAACTGCACTCCAGAGCCAGCTATTTACTATGTGTAGCTGCACCTGTCTCTAAATGAGGCATAGCTCACCATGCACTGACAAAGCTCGCTTGAGCGGCACCTCACCTCACTTCACTCAACTTGGCCCGTTGCCCATTGAACTGTTATCACCATGCTGTTTCTGCACATTCCCTCGTACAAGAATGTGCCACTGTAGCTAAGCTGGTTTTCTCTGTACAAATGATTGTAACTGCATGTTTTTGCTAAACTTTGTAACCGTATGATGTAACAAACAGTTTGTAATGTATTTGTCCTCAGTGTGACGAGGTACCTTTGGAAATGAGCCTCTGGCGCAAAGGTTGTAAACTGATGTACAAATAAATAAATAAAATAAAAATAACTCTAGCTCCTGTGAATGCTACCTATAATCTTCTCAGCCCTCTCGTTTTTGTTCCCTCCAACTATCACCTACCACATCTCCACCCCCTCCTTTTCCTCTATGTTACTTTTTTATTTCTTCTTTCTTTTTACCACTCCTGACTCTCCCCCTTCACCCCCGCCTCTTCTGAGCCCTCAGTGATCTTTCCCTTTTTGGTGACTAGTTTCAGCCTGCTCCCAGTTGATGACCATGCCCTTTGGCTGCAATTCCTGCCCTCTCCAACTTCGATCCTCACGTTTATCTTCATCTTCCACCCTCCCTCCTACTTATCCCTCTGTTACTCTGTGATCCCATGTATGCATTCTACTTATTCTAGCTATTGTATTGATCTACCATTGTAATCTAATATGCCAACCTATTTATTGTTTTGTTCCTATTTCTGTAACTTGCATTGTATTTGTTCTCTGATGCGGAACCTTTGTAAAAGAGCCTGGCTCAAAGGTACTTGTAATCCTTGTTGTAATAAAATAAGGAAAAAAAAAAAAAACTCCCACCCTCCAGCTTATGACTGTGCCCCCTTGTGTTATGGTTACCACTCAGCTTAAAGAGACTCTTCTTATCAACCTTAATTTTCCCATTCAAGTCCGTGAAGGTCCCAATCATGTCCCCAATCTCTCTCTTCTGTCTTCCAGGAAGTACATGTTCAGTGCCCTCAGCCTCTACTCATATGCCTTACCCTGCTTACCCACTATCATCTTTGTAGCCCTCATCTGGACCTTCTCCAGCCAGTTAATGTCCTTTTCGAGGTGTGGGCGCCAGTACTAAACTCCCTACTCTAAATGCGGCCTTACCGGTGATCTGTACAAGGGCAGTATAATCTTCTCTCTCCTACTACTGATCCCCCTAGATATGCATCTCAGCATCTTGTTTGCCTTTGCTGCTGCTTTCTTGTACTGTGTGGCACGCTTCTGGTCACTAGTGATCATCACTCCCAGGTTCTTCTCCTCTTCTGATGCAGATACTCGGACTCCACCCAGATAGTACTCTGTCCTGGGATTCTTGGCTCCAATAGGCATAGCTAAACAGTACATAGTAAGAACACCAGAAAGCCTACTGCAGGCAACACTCTGTTGTGGGCAGATAGTTCCCTTCCTCAACATCTTGTTAAAGTGATACCATATGGTCAGTTCCTGCATATTCACAGGAACTGTTCAGATATCTCTACCTTTGAGAAGCATGCCACTGATCTCAAAAACAGATTTTTACAGGGAGGGTATAACCCCGTATTGACAGAGGAGGCCAAAACCAAGGTATTCTACAGAAATCATTCTGACCTTATGACCCCCAAATCTAAAGTTAAGGAGAACAAAAATACTCTGGCCAGCTTCATTATTGATTATGATTGCACAGTTCCACATTTTACTAGTATTCTAAAGAAGCACTTGAGAGTGTTTTATAGAGACCCAGACTTAAGCCACTTGGTGGGTGATTGTCCACAGGTGGTATACAGGAAAACTCAAAATGTAAGAGATGCCATCATGCACAGTCACTTTCAACATCCTCATCCACCTCCTCCTCCTCCTGGGTTTGCCCAGGCCCCTGAGTTTTTCAGCCTGTGGTACTAACATTAATTGTATCTACATGAGTCAGAGACATAGTTTTAATAGTTTTATAAATCACAAAGTCTTTGAAATAAGACACTTTGTTACCAGCAGAACTTAATACTGTATGTTGTGTACACCATTTGTATACATGCCCTGTACTGTACATTGGCTGGACTATTAGACCCATGAAAGATCGAATACAAGAACATGTCTGCTCAATAACTAATGGAAGGGCAGACATACCTGTTGGTCTTCATTGAACCACTAGGCATGACAATGACCTTCAAGCATGTCCTTCATAAGCATTGATCATATTTCTTTGAAACACAGGAGAGGGATAAAATTCAGTGAACTACTCGGAAGACAGAGTTGTCTGATACACAGCTTGGGGCCCTTGCATCAATGGGCCTGAATGAAAACTTCGTATGTTGTTCCTTTTTGTGATATCAGTTTTTATTGCCATTTTTCTAAGTGCTTTGTCAAGTTTTGGTATTATACTGCTGTGATTAGATTAGATATTCATTCTTTTTAGATTTAACATAGACTATCTGGTTATCTTCTATTTCCAGGTTCCTTAGATCCAGATTTAACAATCCCTGTTTGGATTCGCTAAATGGACATTTTCTTGAACACTGTTGCTTCACTTTAATCACTAGAATAACATTTATTAGGAAGTTACTATCATTATGTTCTAATGAGTTTTCTTGATGTACTCTGCTTTTCAGGAATCTTTCTGTTGCTGTTTCCTCACAACCAGCTCTTTTATTACCTCTACCTCCCCACCCACCCACCCACTATCTTGTTTTACAACTTTTTATTGCATATTTCACTTTCACCACTGAGGCATTTGTTTTTACTGATTGATTATTCTTTCAAAAATTAATGTTTGTATGTCTAATTGTCATTTCAAGAAACTTGGTCACTGCAGCTTTAAGCACCTAACACTTAAGATGTGTTGAGCTGGTGTGACCTCACCCCCCTGAAGAAGAACCAGGAGGTTCAAGGTGCTGGGGTGTTGGTCACTGATTTTCTATATGATATTGTAATAAATTGCCACTACATCTACTGCCACTGTGTGTTTTCAGCCATTGCTTAGTGCAGTTTTCCTTGGTGTTTCCTAGTCTAATGGTCTCCCTACACCCCTCCCTGATGCCCATCTGTAGACAGTTTTATTTCTTTCCACTTTCACTGTAGTCTAGTGGTAACCCCTACCTGGGTATCAATAAATCTTCTGTACTGACCCCTCTATCCCACTCAGTACCCACCACTCACATTCCCCATCTGCACCCAACTTACCCTCCAAATGTCAAAACTGCAGTCCCATATTCATACAGGTTACATCACCAGGCAGGGAGCACTTCCTGTATGAATATGGCACCTGGCCAGCTGTTACCTATCTTACAAGCATCATTATTAATTGTTTAGAAAATGGGCTTAGAAATTCTTGGGCTTCGATGGGCTGATATCCCTGTTAAGGTGGGCATCTATCTGACAACAGAGCCCAGGTTAGGAAATGCACCAGTGACAACCGGCCACATAATTAGAATCAAGGGGTCAATTAGAATTTTCAGCCTTGATATGCTGCCATTTTTCCCTCTTGCCTACTGAGCCAGTTGGCGGTCACCAAACCCCTACCCTCCCGAGTCTGTCTTACAGTTTGTTTTTTTAAATAAATATGGTAGGCACACATATGGGGGGAAAAATCCAGTCCAATCAGATTCTCATTGAGCAGCAAAGAGAGAGAGAGAGAGGGAAAGTGCTATGTCCATCTCCGGTTCCGGAAATGAAGAATGTACCGGTTCTCAGTTCTGTCACAACACTAACATTACCAGAGGTAGCGCTCTGCCTCACTCAGGTCCTTGCACAAAGTTACTTCTTCACCAAGCCTGCACATATTCCTCCTGCTGTTCAAAAAAAATAAAAGAAAGAAACAGCACAGGGCCCGCTCACGACGCTCCAAAGTAGCCTGCAAATACTCTTTGCTCGGCTTGCCAGCAGATAAGCACAAGAGCTGTGTCCCTGCTACCAGCTCCCCCCTCCCCCCTCCCCTCACGAAAATGATCAGTTAGCCTGGTTAACAAATCAGTGCTGCTCTCACTCAAAATAACACAAATGGGCAATTTCATAGTAAAACTGCCACACAACTTTCTATATTTAACCCGGTTTTATTTTATCATTCAAAAACTAGCGGCAGCACATCACATGCTCACCACTACTCCAGGACACTGGGATCATCTTAGCTGCATCCCAGCTTACAAAAGAAAACCTTTTTTTAAGATTAAAAATGAAAAGTACCACATAATAGCTCGCTGGTAGCAGAGACCTCCTGGCCACCATGCCCATTCTCAAAGGGAGCTACCAGGTTCACATTTCCCATGTTCTGTTCCTCTAAGCAGCTCCATGGCAGGATCCTAGTCCACTACCTTGCACCTTGGGGGAAGTGCAGTAATGGACCTCCTTACACTAAAGAGAAAACAACATGGAGCACAATCTGTGAGTGTATGTGCTGAGTGGGGGGGGTGAGACAGGAAAGTATCTGCAGACAAAAAAATAAAATCGACGGTCAGTGCCTATGTGTTTCTGTGGGGAGGTAGTCAGAACAGTTTATAGAAGAAGGCAGTTTAGTGGGTTCAGCACCAAAATTTAAAACTAGCCTAATATGGTTTTCCATCTGTTTTCTCCACCTTCTACAGTCTCAAGTGTAATGTTTAATCTTGAAATCAGTCCCTCCTTTGCCACTCTACAGTGCAGAAGGCTCCTATCAATAATCTTTTTGTTTTCTTAAATTGTCTCCTGTAGGACAAATATCCCTAGGTACAAAAAAATTGTTCTAATGCAAGAGGAGGAACTATTTTATTACAAATCTTATTCTAAATTAACTTTTTATTAACATTTTTTATTGAATTTATTTTCTTTTACAGTGCCCATTTTCTAAGTGCAATAATACCCTCCAGGGTGGGTGGTATTGTGCTATACCAGACCTTCCCGGGGCTGTGCCTGCAGCATTGGGCCTCATTATGCCCCTGAGCAGTCCGGTATAGCACAATACCGCCCACCCTGTCAGGTATTATTTCTTACGTAATGTACACAGCTGATTTTGAATATTGGTCCACAGTCTTTTGAAAGGTCTAACTCTTTTAAACTCAGACTTTATTAAATGATAATGAACATTTAAGTGCAGAAAACGTTATTTATTCTTATATAGTTGTTACATGTAATCTATAATTATAAATATTACATAATGTTACATCATTATCTTTTGAATAAATACATTTCTGCCTAACAAAAAAGAAGAATAAGCCTAATCATTTTGTTTGTCATGTCATTAAAATAAGCATTTTACATTAAAACTGAACTTAGACCAAACTGTCCTTAATCTGGTTATCAACAAAAATCTTCTTGTCAGGGCTAAAAGCTTTATTTTTTTAGTGAAAACTTGGAGTCAGTTCAGTATGAATGGAAGGTTTTAATAGTTATTTATGTATGTATTTATTTATTGTTGACCAGTAGTAGTTTTAATCTGCTGATACATGCCTGTGCATGCTTATATACATCAGTGCAATATTAAAAGTGCAATGCTGTACTGTACTTCGATGTATATCAGCACATAACATGAAGACTGTATTGCTGTGGCTAATTCTTAATGAACAGACTCCGAGCTTTCATTTTAAACAAGTAAGTTTCTAGCCCTAGCAGTTCAAATGGCAGCTGTTTTGAAATATATATATTTTTAATAATTTTTTACTTACATGTTATTAAAAAGCAGTAGATATAGTACTTTCTCATAATAGACATTAGGCAATTGAAAGTACAACATGCAGTACAAATCATATAAATTATACTTCATCTATTAATCAGGCAAATGAGGATATTGGGGGAAGAACATGTTAAAAATCACAAGAAGCAATAAACTGCCAGACTCTCCAATGGCCTGGGTTTGAATCATTAGGAAGAACAAACAGTTATTTTACATGTAATTCTAAAAAACTGCTATTAACCACAATGGCGAAAGTAAAACTGCTATTAACTATAACATCGAAAGTACTACAGGAGAAACAGCTCAACTAGACTTAAGTTCATAGTTACTTATTGCAATAAAGATAACTAACATTTGTCTAAACTTGACTAACATTATCCGATTTACAGATCTTACCCACATTTAACCATTACCACAGTCAAGAAATGCATGACTTTGACTGTGGACAGATTCAGTGCCCATGGTACTGTGTCAGGAGAAGGAAAACCACAAAGAGTAAGGCTTTAATTCCACCATGTAGTCAGTATCATCGTTTAATTTCTAAACCCAACTTCAATTCAACAAACCATACAGTGGCACGTGAAAGTAACAGAATGCCCCAGTTTTTATCACTGGAACCTTAAACCCACTCGCTGGCAGGTTTCAAAGCCCTGCTTAATTGTCCATTGATCAAAAGTTACAAGAGTTTAATCTGGAAACTGAGATTTAGAATCAACATTTTCCCTCCAGTTCCAGTTGTTCTCCTTCAGTTGGCATTGCATCTTTTCTGACTGTAAACTCCTTTTCTATCTTTTGAGCCAACATCCCAGGGATTGCTACTGTATATTGGAAGTTTTTGTTCCTCCATATATTATATGGATGTGTGTTTGTAAAAGGAAAGGGTTTACAATCCCCAGTGTCCAGAGGCACTGGCGCACAGTATCAAACTTCTTCTCTGGGCCCTAGTTTGAAATGACAGGTTGAGGAAAATCTTAATGTTTGCTCCCTCCATACTCAGAGGGTACACAGACTTGGCCACTGCAAGTACTATGCCCCAGACTTTATTTATTTATTTATTTATTGAAAATGTTTCACCAGGAAAGGCACACTGAGCAAAAAGATGCTCATCTCACGGTATGACATGGGGGGAGGGGTTACAGAGGAGGCAGGTATACATACAACACTTGAATTTAGAAGTAGAACAATACAGATAATGTACATATTTGGGTGGGATTACATTTGAACTTGTTACATACATTTGAACTTGTTACATAGGGAGAACAGTACAGTACATGATCTTCAAAGACAAGGTATACATTTCATGGGTAGACAACGATCGTAATACATGATTACTTAAGTGCCAGTAACAGAACTTGAGCTGAGTGAGATGCACCAAGTTGACAGTAGGAGTTGGAGTGTGAAGATAGAGGGTAGGGGAGGAGTGGACTAAGAGACCCTAGGTGTTGAGGGGCTGGCTTAGGTGGGGTAGGGGAAGGAGGGAGTTAGTAGCTGTGAGTAAGGCTCAAGAGAGTAGGTTAGGTAGGAAGGAGGGAGGGAAGCGAGCTATTAGGAGGGAAAAGAATGAATTAGTGAGAGAGAGTGAAAGTGTGAGAGTATAAGTGCATAGGGCAGAGTATAAGCCATCCACACCTGCCATTCTCTATGCCACTGTTTGATCTTGATTCAGAGTCACAGTACCAGATTTTTGGTTGACTCTGAACACCTTTCTCAGACACTCCAGCACAAAATAATCTGTCAGTGTATATTACAGCTGAGCCACACCTTCAAGAAGTACAGTAAGTTAGGACCCTCAATGCCTTCTGCGACCCCCATAAGCCTGAGTGTAACTAACATGCAGTTTATGTACCTTAGGTTCTGGGGGGGTCACCTGTTGGAAGGTCTGGAGTTGTACGGCTGTTGCCCAGATGAGAGGTTAGACTCCGTGTAAATAAAACAAAAAAAATAAAAAAGGCTGTGAGCATATTATCAATTGCACCAGTAGGAAAACGCTAAGGGAGGGGGGGTGACTACCTACACCCTTTACACACAGCACATATATGCACTGCTAATAATAAATAATGCCTGTTACCCTTTGTAAGTAAAAATAGCAGGTGCAGCAGTTTTGGTATCCAAGGGCTGGTAACTATATGTACTGACTAGTATCTGTATGCCTGTTTGAAAGTTAAGTAGCCCTGATGGTCCAGTTGTATTTGGGGCCATGGTTGTGCTGTTAAAATAGCATGTATTTTAAAAAAATTATGCCTAATTAAACAAATACTGTGCCTGGTTAAAACATTTCCCCAGCTGCTACTACTTTATATTTCGCAGGGTGACAGCTGTGCGGCGCCAAGTAGAGGAGCAGAAAATGAGTAGCAGAGGCGATGAGAGCCGAGATGCAGCTCCATAGCAGATAGCACTATTGCACTAAGGAAAATCCCATTGTTTGAGCTGAGGGAGTGGCTCAGCAAATACCATGAGTGTCGTCTCGGAGCAGGCTAAGGCCTGCCAGAGCATGGTGTAGTTCAAGAGGTAAGCACAGAGGGAAGTCTGCTTCTCTCACTGGCAGGAGACCAGATAATTTAAATAAAATAATTAGTTTGGCAGGCAGCAAGCACCAGGATAATCATTTAGGGACTGGCTGCTATGTATTTTAAATAAAACATAAAAAGGGGCACATGCTAATAGGGATGAGCTCCCAAAAACACAAGCTCAGCTGCTTTCACACCATATTAATGAGCAGCTAGCAGGCTGCAATTGTGAAAAGCTGCAACACAAACTTTTAACTCAAAAAGCACAACATTTGACCAATTCATTAAAATAAAACCACAGAGGGCTAGGTTACTGTCACATGTTCACACACATACGTATTTTATACCACATAATTGTTTAGTTTACAAAATGGAGCTGTTAAAAGCAAAGTGTACTGGAGAATCAGTTGGCATAATTTAAAATGAAAAAATGTGCAACTTTTATTTCTAAAAGGCACTGCCAAGCCATTTAAAGTTGGATTCAAACCAAACTCATCAGATTTATAGATTACAGAGTGGGCTATCAGGTAAAAATGATCTAATCTGGTGAAAAGTAAAGGAAGGACTGGTCGCTGACCTGTTATGGTGGAGAAACATAGAAACATAGAAGTTGACGGCAGATAAGGACCACAAGGCCCATCCAGTCTGACCATTTCTTTTTCTTCCTTAAAAATGTGCCATCGGTCTTTGCTCTGTCAATGGCCTATCTATTCATACTCATCTATATTGCTCACTTATGCCTGTCCCATGCCTGTTTGAAGTCCTGTACTGTATTCATATCCACCACTTCCTGATGTAGGCTGTTCTATGCATTCACCACCCTTTCTATGAAAAAGAACTTCCTCACATTACCCCTTAATCGGTCTCCATCTAATCTCATGCTGTGTCCTCTTGTCCTGCTATTGTTCTTATATTGAAACATGTTAGACTCTTTCACCTTGTTAATGCCCTTAAGGTGTTTGAATGTTTCGATCATATCACCTCTCTCCCTCCTTTGCTCTAGGGTATACATATTGAGCTCCGTTAATTTGTACTCATATGTTTTCTGATGCAGTCCCTGCACCATTTTGAATTGCCTTCTCTGGACTGCCTCAATTTGGTTAATGTCCTTGTGAGTGTGATCTCCAGTACTGCCGCAGTACTCTAGATGGAGCCTAACCAGTGTCTTGTAAAGAGGGATTATTACCTCTCTCTTCTGACTTGTGATACCCCTACTAATACACCCTAACATCTCCCTAGCCTTACCTACTGCTTTAGTGGTCTGCTTAGATGATTTCAGGTCATTTGTGATGATGATGCCCAAGTCTCTTTCTTCCCTTGTGACTGCCAGCAACTCCCCTCACAGCCTATAGGTGGCTTCAGGGTTTCTCTTCCCTATGTGCATGATCTTGCACTTCTTTGCATTAAACCCCAGTTGCCACTCTTCCGACCATTTTGCTAGTTTATCCAGATCTCTTCTCATTCTGCCCACCCCATCTGGATTATTTACTTTGTTGCAGATCTTGGTGTTATCTGCAAACAGACAAACCTTACCCTCCAGTCCATCTGCAATGTCACTGATGAAGATATTGAAGAGGACTAGCCCCAGGACTGATCCCTGAGGTACCCCACTTGTGACTTGCATCTCTTCTGACTGTATACCATTTACCAGCACTCTCTGTTTTCTGCCCACCAACCAGTTTGCCACCCAGTTGACCAACTTCTGACCCACCCCGAGCCTACCCAGCTTATTAATCAATCTTCAATGTGGAACAGTATTAAAAGCTTTGCTGAAGTCAAGGTAGGTAACATCAACTGCTCCCCCTTGGTCCACCACTCTGGTTACCCAGTCAAAGAAATCTATGAGATTAGTTTGACAGGACCTTCCTTTTCTAAACCCATGGTCTCTTGGATCCTGTGCTCCTATGGATTCCAGGTATTGCACTATCCTTTCCTTAAGGAGTGCCTCCATAATCTTGCCCACTACTGAGGTAAGACTGACTGGTCTGTAGTTCCCTGCCTCCTCCCTGCTACTATTCTTGTGGAGCGGGATCACATGAGCCCTTCTCCAGTCTTCTGGGACCTCTCCTGTGCTCAGAGACTCACTAAACAGTTCTGATAATGGCTCTACTAGTTCCACCCTTAGCTCCTTTAGTACCCTGGGATGTATACCATCAGGTCCCATTGCCTTGTCCACCCTGAGCTTATCAAGCTCTTGTAGGACCCTTTCTTTTGTGAAGGGACTACTGCTCACCTCCCTTCCCCCTGTGTTCATGGTGCTGAGCTGTGGGACCTGCCCTACCTTCTCTTCAGTAAACACTGAGCAGAAATATCTATTTAGCATAGATGCTTTTACATGGTCCTCCTCTTCACATGCCCCCTTATCTCCTTTGATCTTAGCAATAACCCCTCTGGACTTTCTCTTTTCACTGATGTATCTATAGAAAGTCTTGTCACCTTCTTTTACTGTTTGTGCTAGTATTTCCTCAGTTTGGGCCTTTGCCTGCCTTACTGCCTTCTCTGCTTACCTTAGGAAAGTTTGGTATGCCTCCCTATCTTCATCTCTCTGTGTTCCCTTATATTTCCTGAAGACAAGCCTTTTGACTTTGACCTTTTTCTGCTACTGTTTTTGAGAACCAAAGCAGTTTCCTTCTTCTTTTGCACTTCCTTTTCTCTCTAACACAATGGGATGTTGCTTCAAGTATTGCATCCTTTATGCTTGCCCACTTTGCCTGTACCCCCTCAAATGTATTTCTGAGAAGTATGGGAGGAGAAGCTGTAGCTCTGAAACCATGCTGGCAGGCAGGAAGTTTGAAGGAGGAGCCAGGAAAGAGTATGTGCTCTTGGGCAGGAATGGTTACTGAAGCCCTTGGGATAGCCCCTGGAGGCAGTTTCAGACCTCACATACATATTCAATTTGTCTGAGCTCCAGACAAAAGGGAAGGTGTTTATTTAAAGGGAAATGGCTTAAATTAAAAGGAAATCTTATCCTTGTTCAGAGCGAGAGTGAATCAGCAAGCTGTGTTTTTTCCCCACAGGGTGGAAAACTTCAAGTTTCAGCAACTTAATGATCCCTTAACCCAATTATTTATTAAAAATGCTGGGGAAAGCCAGAAGTGTGAGCTTTCTTATGGAGAAGGTGTAAAGGTGATTTAATTTTATTCTGAAGTAATTTTATTGTGCTTAATATGATGTAGAATTGAAATGAATTGAAGTTAACCGACTCAGAATTTTCAGAAAGGCAGCTGAAAATTCAAACTTGGGAATCAACTGTGTCTCATCCTGCTGCAAAATTCCAAAATAGAATCAAAGCAGATTGGTGCTGAGGTTTGGAACAGGGTCCTGTCCATTTAGTGACCAGGATGTGGGAGAAGTGGAGTGTTCAGGGGGTAGAAAAGGAGCTGCACAGCACATTTTCAGGGAGATTGAGCATGGAAACAGACCTGAAGGGACCGGACCTGTCCAGAGCGAGTCCAGCCTACTGAGGCCTACCAGCTGTTAGGACCTGGGGGAACTAGCTCTCAGTTAGGTGTTAAATACTATAGAGGATCATCTGCATCCCAGTGTTAAGGATAGTAGGGTAGTAAGTGAGAGTAGGGACAGAATAGATTAGCCTGCTGCATTGAGTACCTGTTTTTTCATCAAGTGTCCTCAGCTGTATCCAGCAAAATCGCATTTGCTTCAGCCAAGCAGGTCATTTTCGAGGATCAACAGAATCAGATCCACTGCCATCTCCAGAGGTCCAAGTCCCCAACTTTTCCAGTCATTGAAGGAAAGTGGTACAGTAGCTTTTATTTCATTTCATTGTGTGACTAGTTCAAGAGGGAAACTCATCTGCTATATTGAATTCTGGAATCCTTATTGCTTCAAGGGCTATTGTCCAGCAATTGAAGGACTGAATTTAGAGACTGAAGGAGTAAGTATATTGTGAATGCTATAAAGTAACTGTTATGTGAAATGCTTTGAGTATAAGTGAATAGAGTGTATATGCAATCTAAAGTTAAGTATTTCTGCGCTAGATACCAGGGAAGGGTATCTGGTGATCCAGGATGAGTAGGCTGACTGAGGTGGGTATAGGCCTAATAGCCACTGCATGCCCTTTAGGCAATTAAACTAAATGTGCAGCGATGGAGGACCAAGATGTGGCCTAGTGTTAGGCCAGAATGTAAGAAACTGGAGAGCTGGTGGGTGGTGGAATAGCCTACAGTGTCCAGGAGTAACAGATACAGACCTGTGGGAATATAAAACAAACAATATTAATGGTGAAGTTATTTATTCAATTAAAAGTTATTTGCCAAACATAAATGCTGTTGTTAATTGCTACCATTTCTTATGCAAGCTGTGTCTGTATTCTGGCAGAACAGTTTAGTAAAATGTACCTGAATTTTCACTTGGAAACTGTGTCAGAGTCTTGCTTCAAGGTTGTCCGAGTAAGTCCAGAACAGCACCTCAATCTCCCACACAGTTTCTGCAGCTATCTGTTTGGGGAGGTAATCCAAGAAGTTCCTGTGTGTACCCAAATTAATGGTTGTGGGTGGGAAGTGTGGCAAAGAACCTACTAGTAGTGCAACTCTGTTTTCTCTCTCTGTGTATGTACTGCATTCACTTGGTGGTGGCGTGTGTTATAGGAGGTTCCTGGACCAAATCTCATTCTCCAAAGTTTCCAGTCAGCCCCAGAGTTGAATGTTTTCCTGAGTTTTTGCCAACACTACAGCCATTGTGGAAACGGATCACTTGTCCATTTCTGCCACCACAGTAGCCAGCTTTATGAAGCTTTGTATCCTGTACCTCCATACTCATTATGGTTCTCTCTATTCTCGAGTCCATCAACAAGATAGACTCAAGCTTTGCCTTCCACAGAGGGTCTGCAGTCACGTTTTCTGGGCTGCTTGTTCCTGTGTTACCACAGTCTCAGAGACCTTAGATTGCTGCTGTACATTAAGTTTAGAACCCCCACCCTGCAGGTTCTTTGGGTGAACCATTTCAATTAAAAACAATACCTTCAGCAAGAGGAAAAGAAGCAGGGTCAAGTAATGTTAGTTGCAAAAGTCTCTGACTCATTTTAAATGTGATTGACATAAAAATGGCTAATTATAAAACCATTAGAAATAGAAATGTACTTTCCTTTAAATGAAAGCTTGGGGTCAGGTATATGGATTTAGTGATACAGATATATCATGTTGTTACAACATTCGTTCATTATATTGATATAAAAATGTAAGTTGGTTTTGAAAAAAACTTTGAGAAATAGATTTTTAATTGTTTTCTGACATTTGGATCAAACTTCAGACTGTTTCATGGTTAAACGCGCATCAATGAGCTGGTTCTGTGGCACCAAGCTGTTAAGAGTAACAGTTCTTGCATGCCATCAACCCACATTGGTGCACTGAGCCCAGAACATTAGGAGTGGAGACCAGCAAGGAGGGTGATGAGCCCCCCAGTGGACACTGTTCTCCTAGGGTGAGAGTGGCTCAATGCATCTCTCACTGACTGACTCATTATGGTGGCATGGCAGAGATGACACTGGTGGTGTGGGTGAAAAGTATAATGTATACAGAATCAGAACAAGATACAGAGTACCATCTGGTGGAGAAAGTGAAGACTGCAGCATACAAGGACAAAAGTCAGTCTAACACTTGGCTCAAAGGAGGTTTCTTTTTCACTGAATGGTTACAGCTGCTGCCTTTGAGACCAGGGATGTAAGAATCAATCCCTGAGTCTGACACTAAAATGTGCAAGTCTGTAATTCAGTTTACAGAAGATGTCTCCCCACCAAACTCTGGAAAAACATTCCCAACATGGCTGCCAGGCAAGTTTAAGCATGCAATACATGGAGATGAGTCATCCTCAAGGGGTAAAATCATCCTCTCCTTTACAAAGAATAATTGCCAGGTTCTAATTATGACCCACAGCCAGCAGACCAATGAATGTGCCATTTCCTTCCACATCACCAAACTGCCACTGGATCCTGCAATCTCCATCTGACTGCAGTGCTCACACAAGAAGGGGGGGGGGTTGCTTCCGGGGGTAATCTGAGGGAGCTTTGCAGTGCAGATGATAGGACTGTATCACAGTGCCCTTGACAAGTGCTGGAGATCAAGGGTGGGAAACCGATGATGGAAGCATCAGATGGGGGATCAGCTCAGTGAGTGTGTGCATAAACAATAAGCTAAAATACATTACAGTGATGTATATCAATACACAGCATATTTACAAGTCAATAGGACTTATCCATGTCAACCCTGACTCCATGCTCTCATTTAAAAAAATGGGTTTCAAGACCTAACAGATCCAAAGGTACAGTATTTCTTTCTAAAGATTTATTTGGTTATCTTTGGGACAATTAGGGATAAGAACTTAATTATTATTATATTTCAGTGCTGTTGCAGATGTAGTCACACAAAGGTAAGAAAGATGAGGGGTTAGTTGAGTAGAGGGTGAAATGTTGGTAATGCAATTGAAAGTATAAGAGGATGATGCAGAGAATAAAACATGGCACAGATCATCATGAATTTGGCTGAAGTGGAACCAAAATTTAGAAAA
The DNA here is from genome assembly GCA_016271365.2 of Neoceratodus forsteri. Taxonomy (NCBI): domain Eukaryota; kingdom Metazoa; phylum Chordata; order Ceratodontiformes; family Ceratodontidae; genus Neoceratodus; species Neoceratodus forsteri. The sequence goes on along the minus strand of CM057454.1, from coordinate 948,385,814 downwards.
AGTCTGAAAATATATTACTAATTTTACTTTTCCACATGTTGAGACATGAAAGACAGAAGGGAATGGCCAGGATATTTAAAGCCTGGAAGAACACTCACTATATGTTCACTCTAGGAGCAAGTTAGTTCATGTAGCAACAGAACAAATTAGTGCCTGGGGCAAACTATGGGTGCATTGGAACACCAGGGATAGTCCTACAATGCATCAGAACACTGATCAGGGGTGAGGGCCACTAGACTATGAAGCTGGTCATACAATACATAGGAACAGTGACTGGAGGTGGGGAGGCCACTGCACAATCCTAGAATGTGTTTGCATGCATCAGTACCTAGATTGTATAGGGGGATGGTACATCACCACTGCAGTTTGCACCAGATTTTCAGAGGTGTTAATTAGCATTGCATTAATGGCTCATTAACATCAGTACAAACCTTGAGTACGCCAGAATGCCTATATGCAAGGGGCTGTCAGCTGAGTTGCATATGTGCCTGGCATACTTTAGTGCTGTCTCACTAGCAGGGCCACTGGAAAATTGTGCCTGCAATTTTTTTGCGGAATCCTCAATTTTCACCATTCTCCGCAAAAACTGACATGTTCCGCAATTTGTTTCAATTTTTGAGTTTTTATATTGAACTGTGTAAAAAGTATTAACATTTTTAATAAAATACTCTCAAATATATTGACAATTTTGCATGCAGACCTGGATTTGGCTGAAACAATGCAGTGCAAGGCAGTGCAAGGGTTTTATGTGACACTGATTTCTTTTGAATCCTTGTCTTATTCGGTTTCAAGATCCACTGTCCAAGCATATGTACACTTAAACACTTAACATTTGTTTTGTGTTGAAGCACTCTATCAGAAAATTTTCTGTTGCCACACAAACTGAAACAAAAGATGGGAGAAAAGGTGCAAATTATCCCATTCACTTAAATAGGGTGCTAACAACTAACTAAACAAAATCAGTGCAGCTAGAGTAAAGCAAAGGTAAATTACAAGGTACCCTGACTACTGCATGATGCAGTAAAAATATATTGGTATTTTTTTTTACATTTTTTGGTAACCGTGTAAGGCCCACTAGGTACAAGTGGCTGTTTTCAGGTACAGCCCAGGAGCACTGAGGAGGTTAAGTGACTTGTTCAGAATCACACAGTATGCAAGTGGAGGTTGTGGGAATCAAACCCAGGTCTGCTCTGTAGATGCAGTCAGCTCATTCAAAGTTTGTTATTTTAACCTCTAGATTATATTGCCAGCCCCAATAACCCCCAGGTTTAATGTTTAAATAAAGTATGTGATTTCAAAAATAGTGTACAGCACCTACAGTACAAATTATGACTATTAAACACTTTAACATTTTACTAAAACTCAATTATTCACCACTCTATCTGCTTATTTTTTTCTTGTACCAAAGTGGGTGGATAGCTGGCAGAGCACTGTAAACAGCTGTTGATTACGCTTCATTATTCCACAGCCAGAAACAACAAAAAAATATTTCTTCTGGCTTTATTTAGTATTGATTTGCTGTGGCTCACTTTATAGAATCTATTTAGCTCTGTATGAGGCAGGTGTTTTTAAATTTTGGAAGAGAGGCAACGCTTACAGTAGCTTATCAGTTTAGTATTCTTTTTAGGAACATAAACTTTTATGTTTTAAACATATTCAGGTGTCAGTGTATTCATTTAGCAATTTATACTGACTTATATATGCTGCAGAAAACATTAAAATATTTATTGTAAAGCTCTCTGGGTCTGTAGTAGAACTCCTGCAATTTCCCATGATTTTTGCCAAACGCTCCGCAATTTTTGGTAACCTTTCCCACAATTTTCCAGTGGCCCTACTCACTAGTGGGTTAATGCCTCATTAACTGTGCCTTTCAATATGGCACTTTTTGTGATTCCTTTGCTTCCTAACAAAAACCATAGCTAGCGAGGCACTAATCCTGTTAGAGACCACTAACTGCACTGAATATTCTGGCCAAAATATATTGATAGTAAAAATGTGTATTAATATACCATTGATAAGAGTATTTTTGGTTTATATTGATAGAAATATATATCGATAGTTGAGGCAATATAACAAGTGGTGGTTAGTTCTGTTGCACCTGGGTTATGCCCCCTATCATACCACATACACCTCACACTGTATTCCTGGTCTATTGTACTGTAATACTGCTATTTTGCACTAACATATAGATATAGGCACCCATCATATAAGCATGAGTGCCAGGAATGTGCTTTGCTGCTAATATTTGCTAATGTTTGCATCCTTTCATAGGATTAGATCATGCAGGACTATTATACCTCGCTATAATGCATTATATTTGTCTTTTACATATATTCCATACATAATCTACCTAATTACTGATATGATGACTCTGAAGGATTATCAGTGATTATTGTATACTTATATTCTCATATAATTACAGTATATGAAGTGTGTGTTTTACACTCAGGCACATATGCTACAAGTAATAGAGCCCTGTCAGCACTTCTCTTTGTCTCTTTATAGAGAAATCCTTTATGTCATGTCTTATATTGTACCTAAGCAAGAAATGTCACATGTAACAGAGCCAGTCAGCATTTCTTTTGTCCAAGCTATAATGCTAATGGAAGCATATTATCTGTCTCATATGATACTCATTAGTAATTCTGTCTCCTAAGTCATTATCCAATACATAATGTTTCTCATATCCGTAACTATGTTATAATCTCTGTTGTTAAACTGTTATCTGTAGTATTTAGCCTTCTGCAACCTAGTTTTATACGCAGAGAGAATGAGATAACAGAGAAAATGAGATCTTGCAGAGCCTGAGATCTTTAGCAATTCTGGAGATAATGTACGTTCTTCAAGAGAGTGGTGAGAAACCCATCTCCCTTGTGATTTTCTCTGTCACATGCTTGGCGTATGTAGTATAATAAACTTTATTAGTACTCCCTGCTTGTTTATGAATGTTTCTTGGCAAACTCTGAAGACACAAGAATCTGTATTATTATTTGCTCCAATATCCGAGTTTGTTTATGTAACAGTGCCTCCTGACACCAGCTAATGCTGTTTGAGTAGGTATTTGTCTCCTAAACTGAGTGGTGATCTTGTTTGGTAATTTTGACTCTTGGAGAAGATACTAGTGGCTGGGATGTAGTCAACCAGCAATACCAGCCTCAGTGATCCCAGCCTCACTTGAACCACTGCCAGAAACCTCAATGCAATGCCTGCTCCAGTGATCCCAGTCTGATGTGAGTGCATGTCCTTGAGCACCACTGACTGGGAAGGCTATTGTAATTTGTGACTTGAACTACTGAGACTGTACACTTTTTTTTTATTTTTTATCTTTATTTATTTGTTCTAGGATTACAAATACCTTTGAGCCAAGGCTCTTTTACAAAGGTTCCATGTCATTGGTACAATTGAGACAATCATAAGCAAAGATAACAGTTTATAAAATAAAAAAAAAAGACACATAGTCTTGTAGATGAAAAAAGAACAATAAGGTGAAACTTTGGGGAAGGGAAAGGGAAAGGAGGAGGGTGAAATCAGGGAGACTAAGTGGATGGGAGAAAAGGGGAGGTAGGTTAGAAGGGACAGAGAGAGGAGAGGTGGAAGGCGGATAAGAATAGAGGTAGTGCAGCCAGGTGGCATTTGTCATGGGCCAGCAGTGGAGGTGAAGATAGGAGGGGGTTGCTGGCAAAGTGCAGGAGTAGATGTGGATCCAAAAGAGCATCTTCAGCTATGGAACCAAAAGACATGTTTAGCCACAACAGTCACAGAGGTTGGAGGCAATCAGTGTTAGGCGGAGACGAGTCTTAAAAGTGCTGAGTATATAGCAGTCCCATGACAATGGGACGCAGATGCAGGGTACCACTGGGAACTGAAGTTTTATGGCCTTAGTGCAGGACTGCATTCCTGAGTAAATACCCCTGGTGATTATGTACAACAGTTTTATTTTTCTTTTAGCCACTGTATTAGCAAAGGGGCTTTAGCCTAAAGAGTGGAGCTCTGGGTTAAATCAGGGAGATTTTTATTTTGAAAGCAGTGTTTCTTGCACAGAGTGTAGGAGAGGTCTTGTGACCTGGACTTGCAGTTCTGGGTATGGGGAGATAAAAGCGGAGCCCTGTGTGAGCCTTCTGTTTCTGTGCTTCCTCAGTGAGTGCATGTCCTTGAGCACCACTGACTGGGAAGGCTATTGTAATTTGTGATTTCAACTATTGAGACTGTACACTTCTAAGTATATAGCAGTCCCATGACAATGGGATGCAGATGCGGGGTACCACTGGGAACTGTAGTCTTATGGCCTTAGTGCAGGACTACATTACCGAGTGAATACCCTTGGTGTTTATGTACAAGTTATATTTTTTGTTTAGCCACCATATTAGCAAAGGGGCTTTAGCCTAAAGAGTGGAGCTCTGGGTTAAAGCAGGAATATTTTTATTTTGAAAGCTGTGTTTCTTGCACAGAACATAGGAGGAGTCTCATGACCTGGGCTTGCAGTTCCAGGTACGGGGAGAAAAAAGTGGATCCCCATGTGAGCGGTATGAGTGCACACTCGGGGCATGTGAAGGTGCATGCCAAGACACACGCAGTGTGTCTGCAGTGTCAGCGGTGGAAACAAGGAAGAAGGCATAGGATTTCATTGCAAACAGAGACAGATCAGGTGAGTATCAGTTGAGTGTTTGGAAGGCCCAGCACTTTACAAAGACAGGACTATCATGGATGGAAATGAAGTGAGAATAGAGGGTGGGCTGTTGGGAATATGCTGCACCCAATGTAATACAATTAATATGGATGTAGCCAATGAGGTCCTTGTATATTTTTGTGAGGAATATTCACTAATTAAAGAACTGAGGAGTCTGATATTGCAACTACAGTAGAAATCAAATTAATAACCACTAAGCAAAATCACATTCTACAAGAGGTTAATCCTGGAAATGGGTGCAATACTGATGTGGGGCAAGGAATGGAACAGAAAAAATGGCACAGTGAAACTAATGAAGATATCATGTGGGAAACAGAACAGCGAAAGTATAAAAAGGTAGAAGGAAAGCTATGAGTTTTAGTCTAGAGCTTCAGAACAGTTTCAACCCCCTATTACTGGATAAGGAGAATGCTGATAAAGAAGGACATACTCTCAGTTCAGATGCTGCCAATCAGAAATACATTAGCGATGATGGAATAATGGTGGAAGATAGTCAAAAGGATAATATACAGTAGGAAGGTATTCCTAATACAACTAACCAGGATGCACAGATACCTCAGAGCAGTAACACACTGTCTAGCCTAATAATATTGAATGAAGAATGTCAGCTTTGAAGTAGCAAGGCCCCAGAACCACAGCAAATGATTATAAAGAACAAACAACCAGAATTAAGTTCAATGGAAATTAACATGGAAACTGTTCCACCAATGTTAAATAATGCAGAGAATGAGAGTAGCAGCATTCATCAAAACAAGATGGCACAAAAAACAGTATATGTATTAGGTGATTCTATTGTAAAATATACTTCAAATGTTAGCAAACAACATGTCACTACTAGCTATTTCCCGGGGCAAAAATGTCAGATATTGGGAATATGTTGGCTAATATTGTAAAGGAAAATGATGGGACTGCCACTATCATTCTACATGCTGGAGTGAACAATATTAAATTTCAAAGAAGAGAGGAAATTAAGAATGAATATAGACAATTTTGGGAGGAAGCTAAGAAACTGAACTATGGTGTGATATTGTCCTAAATACTACCAGTGCCTAGCGAAACTATTGCAAATAATGAAAAATTAAAAAAGTAATAATACCTGGCTGTGTCTATGGACTGTAAAGGATCAAATAGGTTGTGTATCATACTGGGAAGACTTTGTAAGTGATCAATCTGCTTCCTGTCAAGACGGCTTACATCTCAGTAAAAGGGGAAGCAGAAAGTTGGGTTTAAAGATAAGAAGATATGTAGAAAAGACATTAAACTAATAAATGGGGGGAAGGGCTGAAGTAGATGGGGTAAAATTGCTACCAACTATAGGAGGTGCACAGCGAAAACTGAAAAAAGATAGGAAGGGGAAAGGTTTGAAAATATGGTCTTTAAATGCTAGAAGTTTGAACGATAACAAAAAAGCAGAACTTGAGACCCAACTAATAGCCCAGAATATAGATATATGCTTAATATCTGAAACATGGTGAAAAAAAAGAGGTGGATTGGAACAAAAATACTGATGGCTACTCATTATTTACAAAAGATAGGCTAAATAAGAAAAGAGGGGGTGTAGCTATCTATATGAAAAATAATATCAATGGGGCAGCATGTAGTCAGCCCAGTGGGGTATCTACTGAATCACTCTGGCAGGAAATACAAGAACGGAATGAGAAAAACATAGAAACATAGAAACATAGAAGTTGACGGCAGATAAGGACCGCAAGGCCCATCCAGTCTGCCCATTTCTTTTTCTACCTTATAAATGTGCCATCGGCCTTTGCTCTGTCAGTGACCTATCTATTCATAGTCATTTGTATTGCTCCCTTATGCCTATCCCATGCCTGTTTGAAGCCCTGCACTGTATTCATAGCCACCACTTCTTGTGGTAAGCCTGGAATAGTTCTACTTATGGGTATATTATAGGGTGCCAATGTAAATAGAGACATAGATGAGGAGATTGAAAACCAAATTGAATACATGGCTGATAAGGTGGATATTATAATAGTGGGGGGATTTTAACCACCCTGAAATTAAATGATGTTCAGATAAAAGTACTGATGGAAATGTAAACATCCGCTTCCTTGAAGCCATTAATACAGCAGGCTTAAACCAAATGGTTTCTAAACCAATACGAGGGAAAAATATTCTGGATTTGGTAATCACCAATAACATTGAATTGGTATCCAATATTAGGATAAAAGAATCTGAGCAACTGTGATCATAAGTTTGTGGAATTTGTGATAAAAAAAACATGTCCATCATATCATAAGAGGTAATACAGTAGTAAAAAATTATAAGAGGTCCGACTTCACTAGAATTAGACAAAAGTTAAAAAAATGGGATTGGGAGAAGGAATTTGAGACTAGTAATACTAACGAAATGTGGGCTTGTTTCAAAAATAAACTTTATAGTCTGGACAATAAATATGTTCCAAAGAAAAAACTGTATGATAGTAAAGGCAAATTTCCAGCTTGGTGTACCAGTAAAGTGCTGAAGATGTGTAAAAAGAAGAAGGTGTTCTATCATAGGATGAAAATAGTAGGTACTGTGGAAATTGTAGAACATTATAGATCTATTCTAAAACAGTTTAAAAAACTGGTTAAACAAGAGTGAAATAAATTAGAATTTAACCTAGCATACAGGAAAGATAATGGTAAGAACTTTTATGCCTACATTAATAAACTGAAGGATAACACAAACCAGATTGTTCCACTTATTTGTGATGGTAAAGAAATAAGTATTCCTAAGGAAATAACAGATACCTTCAATAACTACTTTAGTTCAGTATTTGAACAAAAAAATAAGAATAGGTATAGGAGTGGAAATAATATACAAAATAACCTGGAACTAATAATTATTGAAGGGAAGGTGATAGAACTCATCAAAAAAAATCAAAATTTACAAATCCTGAGGCCCAGACCAAATAAGTCCAAGATTAATTAAATAAATTGGTAATATTATAGCACAACCACTGGTGAGGATTTTCAGTAATTCATTTGCAATTGGTGAGATACCAAATGACTGGAAGAAAACAGTTGTGGTGCCGTTATATAAAAAGGGTATTAGAACTGACCCCTCAAATTTTAGACCAGTTAGCCTTACTTCAATATTGGGTAAAAGTGCAGAGAGTTTTTTTTAAAATTAAGTTAGAAGAGAATATGGCATCATAGGTCTAGCAGACATAAAACAGCATGGGTTTAAAAAGAACAGGGGGTGCACTACAAATCATTTATGTTTCTATGAACGGATGAATAGGTTAGTTAGTTGCAGCTTCCCAGTTAATGTTATTTACCTTGATTTTCAAAAGGCCTTTGACAAAGTGCCACATCATAACTTGGTTAATAAATTGGATACATTGGGTTTGGATGCAAGGATTGTGACATGGATTGAAAACTGGCTGAGCGGTAGGCAACAAGTGGTTGAAGTTATGGGTACATACTCAGAGTCTAGAGGGGTCACAAGTGGGGTGCCACAGGGTTCGGTGCTTGGACCAGTTCTATTTTTGTTGTATATTAGTGATATGAGTAGTATTGGTGCATACTAAGTGACAAAATGATTGATGGGCTTTTAATGACCCCCCGGATATGACGTAGCCCCCACCCCACGTCATGTCCGCTTCCAGCAGCGCAGGATATGATGTAGCCCCACCCCCTATGCCACATCCACTTCCGGCGGCACAGGAAATGACGTAGCACCACCCCGTGTGCCAATGATGCAGTTCTGACTGCGCCGGATGTTACGTAGTGTTCCCACCCCTGATATAATGCACCCCCCCCTTTTCTGGCACGGGGCTATGACGCACTTATGGGGTGGGCAAATCTGGGCTTGTTCAGGCTTGTCAGGGCATGTCAGAGGGTCCAAACCAGACTTGCTGTATATTTTCTGTGAATGGATAAATAAATAAAAAAGCAAAAACACTGGTTGTGTGTAACTACCACATTTGATTAAAAAGGCTGTGTAGTAAATGCATGTATTTTTAAAATACTGTTTTTCACATTTTGGGAGTGAGTATAGTAACAGTGAAATTAAACAGCTGGTTTTTCCTCACTGGTTTTATCATTTCTTTTTCTTTTTGTCAGTCTAAAGTGGGGTTTAGTGTTTCAATTGTACCCTATACTTTTAGTTTGATTTTGTAAATGGAGCAGTGCTTCTTTCTGCAAATAAGAATTCTCTTCCCACATACGCAATACTTTTAAAACTTTTGTCACCTGCATCATAAAAAAATTATTTTGCTTCTGTTATCATACCCTTGAAACTGGTTTACAAAAATTCTGGCCTGCTGCAAAATGCTTGCAGATTATCAAAAGTCATATCCCTGTATCAAATATTGTTTTGTGATACCTGAAATGAACAGAAGCTGCTGGGCTGGAAGCTGGTTTGCAAATGTGTGTGTTTCAGGCTCCGAGCAGAAATTCATGATTAAGGTATATGCACAGTCTCTGTGCAATGGTCACAGTGGCCTGAGTTTGACCTTAAAAGATGATGGCCAACAAGTTTGGGAAAGTTTAGGAAAATGCTATTTACTTACAGTTCAATAGCTAGATACCTATTTTTTTTAACTTTTGTCTTTTACCATTCTTCTGAAATGGGCAGTCACAGAAGGCACCACCCCAAAAACAAAAGACCTTTTCTAATGTTAAAAGATAATGCTTGATAAGCTTGGGAAAGTTTAGGAAAAATGCTATTTACTTACGGCTCAATAGCTGGATACTTAATTTTTTAACTTTTGTCTGTTACCATTCTTCTAAAATGGGCAGCCACAGAAGGCACCACCCAAAAACAAAAGGCCTTTTTAACCTTAAAATGCTATAGCCGATTGATACGCCTGGGAAAGTGTCTGAAAAATGCTATTTATTTACAGCTCAATAGTTGGATACCTATTTTTTAACTTTTGTTTGATACCATTGTTTTTAAAATGGAAAATCACAGATGGCCCTCCAAAAAAAGGCCATTTCTAACCTTTAAATGTTAGCTGATTGATACGCCTGGGAAAGTTTTAAGAAAAGGCAATTTTTTCCAGCTCAACAGAGATGCAGTCTGTAATACATAATTTTAGCTAATGATTTAGGTCCATTAGTGTGAGACCCACAGTGTTTACTCCATACCCTTAAAAAGAAGAGTGATATACAAGTCTAAATAACACAATCTGCTATAGCAGCTAGGCTATGGTGGCTAAAAAAACACTATGAAGTTATTTACATACAGAAAGAGCAATAACATAAAAAGGCTTTTTATGGTTATAATATAAACCCTTAAAACTAGCCATATTTTTCTTGCTTTAAAACAAAATGAAAAGGGGTAAACAATGAGTTGCTTGCTGTAGTGAAGTTTGTTGTTAAACACACACGCACACACACCATGTTAAATACCATGTTAAATATTATCAAAATACTCTGATAAAATGAGTGCCAGACATATCTAACTTAGTTAAGCAGCTCCAGAAAATCAGCTGTCATAGTCAACCTAAGCTAAGAATGGGTATTGTTATATAGCAAGGATTAAATTAAATTATTATTTGACATATAAAATAAAGTTTCTAATCTATAGAAAATAACATTTAAGCATGAAAGCATCATATTAGCTAGGACACCCACCAGTCCCTCCCACTACCCCTGTGTATTTAAATGTATTGATTATTAATCAGTGAGTTTTTTGGTCATCACGGGTCTTTGTTACACAGGCTGTCACTCTGTACAATGCTCGGGGTGTGTCACAGCCCCTTGGACAGTATAAAAGGTGATGCTTTAGACTGCACCAGTCTTGGCCACTCTGAAGCAACCTTTGGTAAGCTTTTGAAGTACTGTTGTTATCTTGACATTAAAATGGCAAATTATTTTGCAAAACAGTTTTCTCAGATTGGCTTTCATGATCTTGTTCTAGACTCAAAAGACCCACAAGGAGCTGTTGGTGAGTGCTCTTTTTAATTGTTTTTAATATTTTGATTGCTTAAAATCATGCTTATAAGACTATAACTATGTTTTCCTAATTCAGGTTTGCCGGCCCTGTGTATACAAAGCAACTCTTCTGCAGGCACACATATTACATCATACGGTATGTCCGATTAAATGTACCAGTGTCTTAATTATGTGGACAAATCCAGACAAGATCATGATACCCCTCTGCCCTGCCCTGTTATAACTGCGTTGCATGAGAACATACGCATAAGTGGATTTTCTGCCTGTGTTGCTTACATTACGGTGTGTTGTATAATAATTAATTTATCTGATAGCGTTGTAGCCACTTTCCAGCACTGTGAGTCTTAGTTTAATTCATTGACAACTGCGAGGTTAGCAATAATATAAAGGTTTGTTAATATACATTTTGCTAATTTGTTTCAATTAATGTCTACACATGGTTCTAAACCTCTAGCAAACTGTTTTATTGACACCTACACTTTGTAGACAGATGAAAAATCTGCTAAAGTCTAAAACTAGCTAAATACTGTTTTAAATGTGTAAAGAAGTAATAGCTGTTTGACTACACACAGTATGCTTGGGAAACAGTATCTGGTTAGTGGTGACATATATACTGCTTTGATTTTTAAACAGAAACTGGTCAGCCAGAGACCACATCTGAAAATAAAACATCAATTAATGAAGACAAAACAACAGGTATGTGTTAAAGTTTTTAATAGTGTTTGGCATTAATTGAAAACTAATTACTTATTTTTACAGTGCTTCAGATGGATAAGGGGCTGCTGTGGTGGTATTTGCAAATATTTTCTTTTTTTTGTAAATTTAGCATGCTTTCTTGTAACAAAAATTGTAATATAATGCCATGTGTTTGTACAATATTTGTTAAGAAGTTTTGGGCATGGCTATGTTTTTAAACCACATTGTTTTTCTGATTTTATAGTTTTAATTATGTGTGGCTCATTGTAGTAAACTATTTAATATGTTGGTATATTGTATGTTTGTATCCAGGATGTAGTCAATACGATGTATAGTGCTGATATATTTATGTTCTCTAATTTTTTGTTACTAGGTGATACCAAATTTAATCATATAGAAGCTGTATTTCAAAAGTCTGCAAGAAGGCATCACGCATATTCAAGGCTATCCAGACAGAAAAAGCACCCTATTAACAAGGCTGGACCATCCCCATACACAGTGCCTGCAACCACGGCAGCAGCCCAAAAGAATAATGACATTTTGAAACTTTCTTCAGGCCCCTCTTGCTTGTCTTTAAGAGCTGGCCATACGCCTTCTACCAACAAAAGTGCAAAATGTGAACACCGTTGTCGTACAGGGATTAGGGGTAAGAGGTGCTGCAAACATAATAATATATGAACACAAACACCTGTTACATTAGACTGTGCCACTGAAAGTATAACTGCAGAGCAGCCATGCATTAAATCATCAGCTGTGTGTGTGAGTAAGGCTGACCCTATAATTACGCATGGAACACTGATACCTGAAAAAGTGTCACTGCATGTTAAAGGCCCAACTAGTGGTACACTTGTGTATACATATAGTTACAATTTAGAACCTTTGGTATACCTGTGACAGCCTCTTCACATATGCAGATACCCGCTGGTTGCAATCTAATATTTGGAATTTCTAATAACACAATTAAGGTGGTTAGCTTTGCAGAATCGTAGTCATAAAGTCAATTTTAAATAATTATGTTAGCTGTGACTGGTATACCAAAAATGGTGGGTACTAAGAAACTAATTCAAAAATTAGCTGTAGGAGGTGTAAAAATGTGTACTATTCAAAATGAGTGTAATAAAATTATTAATAGAATTATTCAACAAGGGAGGGTCATCAGAAACACTAGGCGTAATATAGTAAGCCAGTATATTAGCAGTAGAGTTGGAAGGGCTAAAAAAATATTGGTTGACTGTAGCAGAATGAAAAAACAACAGTCCTTGGCACAGACACAAGCCACAAGCCACAACAACATAATCATGGGGAACCGGGGTCTTACACATCATGTTGTGTTTGTGCTTGTTTGAATGATTGTCTTGTGTGTTTATCAAGCCAGCAGTCTCCTGAGTGCCAAGAAAATAGTGACCGTGGAACAGCGTGTTGTATGAGTGAAAACTGTGAATGTGCACAGAGTGATAATTCTGATATTTGTAGGGGACTGACAGACAGCAAGGTATGTATGGCGCCTTCTCAAAACAACACAATTGATAATTCTGACAGTTGTGTTTGTGATTGTTTGTGTGCTTGCCCCGTGTGTTTATCAAGCCAGCAGTCTCCTGAGGGCCAAGAAAATAATGGTTGTGAAACAGCGTGTTGTATGGTTGAAAACTGTGAATGTGTGCAGAGTGATAATTTTGATATTTGTATGGAACTGTCCAGTTGTGAGGAATGTATGGGGCCTTCTCAAAACAGCACACCTGAACACATTCAGATAGGGGGCAGTGGTACCACAGACCATGAAGAAGATGAAGAAGACATGTGTAGTCAGGGGGTCCCACAGGAGAGGGAAGATGATGTACCAGAACCTGTGTATTTAGAATTAATAAATGAATATGAAGTACCCAGAAATAATTTTAATGGTACTGAGTATCGCCAGCAGTTTCGCTTCGCTAACCTAGACCAAATAACGTCCATAGACCAATACTATTCTGCAATCCACACAGCTGTGCAACTGTTGTTGGATAGAATAAGGCCCACTTTGGATAATGATGATTTTGTACAGCTACACCTGAGTTGTGATAGCTTAAATGATCCTGAGTACTCATTACGGCGGAACCCCAATGAATTAAATGCAGATGAATTTTTAGAACATATTGCCAATTTATTAAACAGCAAGATGGAGGTGTGTGCTAATGAGACATTAATGCTGGTTGTGACAATTGTGCGAAATGTATGTGGGGGCGTTTCCAGATATGTCAGGAGCATCTTATCTAGCCACATTGTAAAGCAAAAAGCAAGACACCTGGTTAATATTGTAAATCAAAGTAACACATCATGCTTTGCTGCTAGTTTAATTGCTTTGCTACACAAGCAATTAGTTGATGTGCAGATATTAGCAAAAGCTAAAGATTTACACAACAGAGTAGGCTTGTCAGAACACACACTTGTAGATTTGAGCCACATACACCTATTTGAGACAGAGCTAAATGTGACCATCTTTGTTTACTTTATGAACAAAGCTGGTGTATGGCAGAAGTTTGTGAGTTCTCCTAATAAACGGGCTAATACTGTTTTTATGCTTTTACACGAAAGCCATTATTATGGTATCAAAAATCTTAAAAGCTTTTTTGGTGTCAGAAATGTGTGTGAGCACTGTCATGCCCTTTTTGCACACAAAGGTTCACACACATGCCCTAACATGTGCCATGCATGCAGATCCTTTGTTGCAGTGAAGTGCAAAGCGAGGTGGTACAGTGCCCTGATTGCAATAAACACTGTAACTCCACAGACTGTTACAGGCAGCATAAATTGACATTCCCCAATTGTCATTTAACTAAAGTATGCAAATCATGTGGAAAACCTAAGGAGGGTGTACATATTTGTTTTCAGCCAAAGTGTCATAACTGTCTTACAGATGTACACCCTTTGAACCCCACTTATGCTATATTCAGCCATTAAAGACACCCGCCATGTTCAAGCAGCTATATTTTATGATTTTGAATGCATGCAAGATGTCAGTGCTGGTGACTCCTAGACATATTCCTAATTGTATTCACGCCATTGAAAGAGGTCACGGTGGAATTTGATGACACTGACTGTGTTGCACAGTTTCTAAAAAAGTTTATTTAAAAAGGTTTATGTGTACATTTTATAGCCTATAATGCAAAGGGTATGACAGTCACTTCATCTTAAACCAGCTTGTAAAAGAGAAAATGGAGGTGGAGTTACTGACTCAGGAAGTAAACTGATGTCTGTAACTGTAACATGGCTAAAATCCATTTTATTGACAGTTTAAATTTCCTACCTATGAGACTAGCTGCTATGCACATGCGCATGGGCTTTGAAGGAGTAAAGGGTTCTTTCCGCACTTTTTTAACAAACCAGAAAATCAAAATTATGTAGGGACTATGCCTGATCCCCAAAGATTTTGGTATAGATTACATGATGGCAGATGAAAAAATAGTTTTTGGTGGCATGAATTGCATAAAAAGATATATTTCATTTTAAAAAGGAATTACACCGCTACTGCAAGTCAGATGTAGAGATTCTAAAACAGGCATGTGAAATGTTTCAAGATGGTGTATGTGAAATGTTTCAAGACATTGGTGAGGAGAGGGGCAAATTGCCTTCTTTTACATCATATAGCATCAGTATGCATGGCCATGTATTGATTTAAATTTTAGAGCCAGACAATCGTGGGGATTATACCTACTGACAACTATCACTGCCAGTGCAAGGTTACTCCACACCTCGCCATACAGTGGCTCATGTCACGTAAGTAAACAAGAAAATATTTCCATATGCATGCTTTGAATGGTGGCCATGTGAGGTATATTACTTTCTTGATGGTTATGTTGTAGATAGACGGTGTCCCTACAGCATTTGAGTTTTTAGGTTGCTTTTATCATGGCTGCAGGGAATGTTTCTTTGAAGATTTGTTTAACCTAATGCTTGGCACAACCTACAAACACCTATATTACATGACTATCAAGAAATTAAACTTTCTCAGACATGAAAGCGATGAATGTAAAGGTTATGGGAGCATGAATGAAAACAGCTGGTGTGTGAGAATCCTCAGTTGATGCCTTTTGAAAGTAGCTGATTTTCCTGAGCCCATGGATCCCTCGTGAATCACTTTTTGGAGGGTGTACAAATGCTTTCATGCTTATATTACAGTGCACAGCCTGGTGAGAAAATCCATTATTATGATTTTACCAGTTTGTATCCCTATGTGAACAAGATCAAGACATACCCATAGGGCACCCAGTGGTTATATATGACAATTTCAAGGATCTCAGACAATATTTTGGGATTATAAAAGCTAAAGTGTATCCTCCCAGTCTCTCTTTTTGCCTGTTCTGCCCAGCAGGATATGTGGAAAGTTAGTAAGTTACACTGTGCTCCATTATGTGCTGGAGACAGTTCTAGTAGTCACAACCATATCCATTCAGATGAACAATGATCTCTGGAGGGCACATGGCATTGAAAAGCTAAAGCTGGCTTTAGAGAAAGGTTATAAGGTGGCCAAGGTGTATGAAGTCTGACACTGCCAAGACAGGTCAGACAGTCTTTTTACAGACTATATTAAATTACACCTAGGAGGTCACGTGATGTGCTGAGATGAGTTGGACCTCCTCCGCGCCGCTCCTAGGCCCAAGCTACAAATTTTCTGTTTATTTGCTTTGGGGTCCGCCTGTTTCGGTCACCTTGATCAGGAGGGGGTAAGCTCATAGCGATCACGAAGTTCGAGGGCAGCTTGAATACTAAAAGCCTTGGGACACCGGGGCGCGAGTTCTGGTCAGGGCGCAGGTGCAGTCGGAATCCCAGGCCGTGGCTGGTAGCTGGATGGAGCCCTCAGCAATTGAGCCCCTCACTGCAAGATCCCCAGACCAAGAGACCTGGGTTACAGTCCCCTGGCACCCTTGTGTAAACCAGAGGAGGTTATAGATAGGGAGGGGTGATGGGTCAGTCAAACCAGGACCTGCAGGAAATTAAGGAAGCTGCTAGGTTTGTAGTGGACTTTGCTACAGTCAAACTGCACTGCAATCTCTTGTTTGAACGTATGGGGATGCAGAGGCTAGGACTGTATCGCAAGAGAGGAAAGTGATGTCTATGGAGCAGGAGTTGATTGTGGCCAAAAAGCAAATTAAAAATTGAAGTTCGATTGATGACCAGAGGCAAGCAGCTGGAGAAACAACTCTGGTACTGGCTGGGCTGCCCGAAGAGCTGAGGGGGCGGACTGTGTCTCATTTATTCAGGATTTATCACTAAAGCTTTTGGGCCAGACACCATATGGAGAAGCATATATTCTGGAAAGGGCCCATCGTGCCTTAAGGGAAGTTCCCCCACCGAGCGAGGCCCAGAGTGATCATCATGAGATTCTTAACTTTAAAGAGAAGATGCATGCTTTATGGAAGGCACAGACAGTTTAAATCTCTTCAATGGAATGCTGACCTCTGATGTTCCAGGATCAAACCCTTTAATCAGAGAGAAGCAGAAGGAATATGTGGAGATTAAGAAAAGCTGTATTTAGCCAGAATTAATTTCCGTGCAGTATCCAGCGCAACGCTGGTGGTGAGACTGTAATCCGGGGAAAAGCTTTTATCTGACCGCGAGAGATGCGCTTGGAAAAGTCTATGTGCATGAACTTCCTAATCTATTTAAACCTCCGACCTGAGGTGGACTCGTCTGGATGAAGTGGGGCTATGTGGACCTTCTTTCAGCTTGACAAGGACTTTATACAGCTGTTCTAGGTTGTTAACTTAGGTTAGCCATGGCTGTACTGCCTTTCTCTTCTTTTCTTCCTTTTCTGTTTCTGGGTGGCATCTCAGGGGATTGCACTATGGTGGTTTTGACCTCCGGTGGCTGGCTTGGGGGATTTAGAGTGGGGATCGGGGGTTTGGTTTGGGGGGTATTGGTTCTGGGGTATAGCTCAGGGTCGGTGACGCCCACATTTTATTTGAGGAACATGTAAGGAGGGCATTGGTAGATTCCTTTTTATATGGTGGAACCAGTTCTGGCAGGACCAGTTGCCAGTGAAGAGACTGGCTTGGGACTCACAACAGGGTATCTGTTCTGGACCACGCTGTTTTTTCTTGAAATATTAGGGAATATATGTGAGTTGGGAGGGCACTGGCGGAGATTCGGGGTGATACGCCTAGGACCAGGAGATGGGTGGTCTTCTGCTGAGATAGGGGCTAGGGAGGACAGGCAGGAGGAAACCACAGGAAGCTCATCCATGACCGATGAATCGTTGGGAGGCTGATCAAGGATCGGGGGCAGGGGAGGTGGGATTGGGGTTTGGGAAAGAGAGAGAGAGTATCTAGATTGTGTAGGAGGTAAGGCAGAATGGTAAGGTTTGGGTGGATTGGATCTCATGTTATGATTTAGTGGATGGATAATGGTCCATATTAATATACTTTCCTGGAATGTCAAAGGGCTTAGGGTGACTAAAAGAATGGCTATTCTGAGGCATATTAATTACTTGGGAGCGCATATATGCTTTGCAGGACACATTTACTAACAGAGGAATTGCTGTCTTAAAAAACCATGGGTGGGTCAGTGTGTGGGCTGGGTAGGGTATGAAAGCTTCGGGGGTGGCGATTCTAATAAGAAACAATTGCCCTTTAGGATGGAACAGGGGTTGTTAAGGGAGGATGGTAGGGGCTATATCTGTCTGTGGTTTTAGCTGGTAAGGCAATTTCCTTTGCTCTATTTATGGTCCCACCTCTTCCTGCAGATTTTTTTGCTCCATTGAGAGGGACATTGCAGCTTTGCTCTACAGATTTTATTTATTTTGGCTGGGGACTGGAACATGTGCGCCACAATTTGGAGGATAGGATGCCTCCAACTGGTAAACCTCAACCAAAGCACAGGTTGCCTTGAATTAGAGATGGTGGAGGCGATGGCTCTGGTGGACCCGTGTAGGACCCACTCCAAGAAGGGCAACACCATGACCTTTCTATTCTGGAGCTCTAAGTCCCAGTAGCGCATTGACTTCTTTTGTTAGTAGTGTGGTTCTTAGGGAAGTGAAGGGTTTGACGACTGAGATTAGGTTCTCTCCGATCATTCCCCCATCTCGCTGTTGTGGGAACCAAGTCTTGCTCCCCAGGCCAGTTAGGTGGAGACTGAATGATTTGCTGTTAGCGAACCTAAGGTCCAGGAGGAGCTGGGACGAGCATCTGAGAGGATCTATACAGTCTCACTATCATCTCATAAAATCGTGCTGGCGGTCGACATGTGTAAGGTACTATATGTGGGGTGTCCAG
Organism: Neoceratodus forsteri; assembly: GCA_016271365.2. Classification (NCBI taxonomy): domain Eukaryota; kingdom Metazoa; phylum Chordata; order Ceratodontiformes; family Ceratodontidae; genus Neoceratodus; species Neoceratodus forsteri. The sequence goes on along the minus strand of CM057454.1, from coordinate 948,367,281 downwards.
ACTCTGGCAGCTAGGAGGAACAGAATGAGGAAGGCAAAGGAGGATTATTTTGGGGCGATAGTCGCTATCTCCTGGAGGGTCTTCTGGAGAAATTGATAGAGAACTTAAATTCACGGGGAATGGGTGGATATTGGATATGGTAAGGTGGAATATTGGTTGATAGGATGGTGGCTAAATATCTCTCCAGGGGATGTCCTGGTCATCTGCTAGTGGCTAGGATCAGGAATGGGAAGCTAGTAGAACTATCACTCGATTTGGCATGAGGGCAATTGATAGTAGACCCTCAAAAATAGCAGAGGCATTTGTGCTCTATTTACCTGCATATAAGGATGATTGGGAAATATAGTAGGAGAAGAGAAGTGAATGCTTTTCTTGAGGAATACCCTCCCGGTTTTGGATGAAGTGCAGGCTAGTAAGATTGCAGCTCCTATTACGGTGGTGAGATACTTCTGGGGGGCAGTAGTCTTGCCGGTGGGTAGGACTCCGGGACCGGATGGTCTTCATGTGAAGTCTCAAGACACATAAGACAGTACTCCCTCTACTCGATTTTTATAATATCATTATGCAAGGGTTGTCCCATCTGCCGCTATACCAGCATTATTTCTCTCTATTCCAGCCAGACAAACCTAGGGATAGGGTGGGCATATAGACCCATATTTTAATGAATCAGGATATTAAGATTTTAACAAGAATTTTGTCTAATAGAATACTGAGTATTGTGCCACTTCTGATTAGCGAGGAGCAGGTGGGATTTATGCCGGGAGGGGAGCTCAGGACGCTCATAGGAAGCTGCATCATATAATTGCCTATGCATCGGATTCCCAATTACCCTAGCTTTAATACATGACGCCAAAAAGGCATTTGATAGGGTTTCCATGGTTTTCTTTTGCCACAATGCGGAAGATGGGCTTTCGGAGGGTTTGCTCAAGGGTATTGAACACCTCTATGCACTTCCCTAGGCTAGGGTCTTGTGCAATGGGTGTAGTTCACAAGAAGTGTTGTTGAGAAATGGGACCAGACAGGGATGTCCCTGTCGCCAATACTATTTAATATCTATCTAGAGCCTTTGTTAAGAGCCCTTAGGAGGACAAACTTATAAAAGGGTAAGGGTAGGGGAGGGAACTTAAGTTCACAGTTTTTTGGATGATATTTTGCTGCATTTAGAGGACCCAGCTAGAAGTTTTGAGAGCACGGGGTTTGGTGTGCGTTCTCGGTGATTATCAAATTATAAAGCTGAACTAACTAAAACTCAGGTTCTCCCCTTGACCCGCATGTATTCGGCGGGATTTTACTAATTTGCCTCCAGTGGAGGGTGATGAGATTAAGTACTCGGGTATCTGTTACGTGAAATAGCGAAGAGGGGGATATAAACATGGAGGGGTGATATCAGCAATAAGAGGAGATATGCTGAGATGGAACAAGCTCCCTTGAATTATACTGCTAGACTTGGCCTTATTAAAATGAATATGCTGCCCAGGCTTTTATACCCACTATATATTGCTCCGTATGATATTCACACTCACTTGGTTCAAGGTTATTAGGAAGCTTCTTTCTGATTTCCTATGGAATTCTTAAGATACCGGAAGAAATATGAATCACTTTGCTTTGCCCCAGCTGAGGTGGTGGATCAAACTGCCTGATCTCCTATTATATTATGTGGCAGGGGCAATAGGGCTTTGTGCTCCGCTGGAGTTAGGGGAGATTGAAGGGGAGGCTTATAATCCCAACATGGCTACAGATTGAGAGACAAATCTTGGGAGAGCGCGAGGCTTCGCCTGAGGCATTAATATATGTTAACCTGGTAAAGGCTTTCAGGAAAGAGGGTGGGACCCAATTGGGAAGTCACTGAGGGCGTGGTGGTCTTTTCTCCCGGCACAAAGGAAATTACAGTTGAAATCCTGGGACCAACTCGTTAGTGGGTAATCCCACATTCTGAAATTGGGGGCGGCTTATGTTTAATGATGGGCCTACCAGGTGAGGGGTCTTAAGGTGAGGATCTTGTCCAAGGTGTAAGGTTGTTATTCTAGCCTCCATGGAGGGATGCCTTTTTCGCAAAACTGCAACTGATCTGGCTGCTGGAATCAGTGGTGAGAAAGACTGAGGGTTTTGGATGGGTCATTTACATGGGATCTTCTGAGGCAGTGGAGCCGAAGGCAAACGCCCTTTATCAGATTTATAGGAAGCTGCTGGAGTTTGTTAGTCCACCTTGCCCATGCAGGTGGCGTGATTGGGACAAGGTAATGGCTCCCAAGATTCTTGTGGGATCTCATTTGAAAGGCCATAGGTACATAACAATTTCTAAGTTTAGGATGCAGTGATTTCATTATGTCTGATCTTATCTGCACTCGCGAAAACTATGTGATAGAAAGCTTAGGCAGATTGACCATTGTTTCAGATGTGGAATGGGAATCGGGATTTGCTACATGTGATGTGGGAGCTGTAAAATTTTCCCTTGTGGTTGGAAATTATGCAGCGTGTGGACCCGCTTGATGAATTACTCAGAATTTATAACCCCAGAGGTGTGTGTTCTGGGTGATTTTTCAAAAGTTCCTGAGTCTCAGCTAAATTTCATTTGGCCTTGATGACGGCACTAATCAAGTCTTTTCTAGTTCAGCATTGGAAAGACAACCAGGAGTATTCTTATGGTCAGTGGGCAGGACTTGATGGTCATATTGGAAGGATATGAGACAGCTTCCTGGAGTGAGGGGAATAAACAGTTATACGCTAAGAGATGGGCATCTTTGAAGTGATTTATTCATCTCAGAGATTGCCTCAGGTCCGCCTGTCATGCCCGGAGTAGCAGGGCTTGGTTTTTCTTCTTTCTAGTAAGGATTTGGTTGATCAGCACTTTGTTCCATGATTGAGTAAAGTGGGGGTTATATAGATAAGTTGGGATCCTAGTAAGGGTTTTGGGAACTAGACTGTAAGCCTTACAGAGGATAGACGGATGGGACCTCTCTCTTTTAGGGATATAACAGGACTCACCTCTGATTTAACCTAAGGGTTTTCTGATTTGCACCTTGGTTTAGTATCCTGAGATATTACACGAGGTAGCATGGCAGAGTTGATCTCTGTTTTTTTTTTTTTCCTATTTTCTTTTTTCTCTACATGTATTAGGGAACTGCTCTTGGTTCATTTGTTTAGACTATATCATGGATAATATGTTACTATTTGGCAATGTGATTGTAGTTGTTTATACAGGGTCTTTATTGATAAATATGCTGCTTAGGATGGATTCCTGCTGGGTATGTATATATGGGATTGTATATAGTTCATACAGCTAGTTTGGGGCTGTATACTCCTGTTTTCCAGGTTTTCCTTTTTTTTATTATTATTTTGAAGTTGTAATGGAGCGTCGTGGTGTTAATCAAAATCTAATAAAGATTTGTTGAACAAAAAAAAAAATTACAGCCAAGGGGAAACAGGGAAGCCTAGGGTATCCAAATTGGTGTACATCTGATGTAGTGAACGTAGCTATTAACATCAGGCAGTACTATGCTAAGGAAGGTGTTGTTTTTAGAAGCAGAAAATAGGCAAATAACCCAGCACAAAGACAGATTTCAAAGTGTTTTTGAATTCTTGTGGGGAAAATTTGGCCAGCGACCTAACTTGATGAACACAGTGCTTGTCAAGGATGCTGAAGAACTCTTTCAGTACCTTTTCACGGATCGTTACCACGTATCTAGTCTGTATTTCATCAATGATGATACAGCCTCAGTACAATGGAAATACACTGAAAATCACTACGCAAACGCTACCAACATTAATGTTGTTATTGCTGCCATTACCACAACTTATGCTCGACTTAAATTGTACAGTTTACTTGAAAGCCTGCAGGACCGCTGTTTATACCATGATACAGACTCAGTCATATTTGTCAGCAGACCGGTGACTGGATCCACCACTGGGTGACTATTTGGGTGATCTGACCAGTGAATTACCACATGGTGAACACATTGTGAGTTTTGTGTCTGTGGTCCCAAAACATATGGCTGCAAACTGACTAATGGTAAAATTTGCATGAAGGCAAAAGGCATAACACTAAACATGGCTAATAGTGAAAGGTTAACTACAGCTGTCTCAAATCACTAGTACAGCATTTTTGTCAAGGACTGTGGTAGATGAAGGTGTTAGTACAATCAGTTACTATTGGACTGAAAAATTGTGAGAAATAAAAGAGCATCACTATTGAAAACAGGCCAGAAAAGAAAACCTTCAGGGGTGTCCACAACAAAAGGGTTTGACTGAGGAGTTTAAAACATTGCCTTATGGCTTCTGATATGAGTATGGGTATGGATATACATTTGCAGCACTCTTTTTCCTGTATTTTGCTGACCATCAAACTGTGGGAAAAGTTATTTTATTAAAAGCATGTTGAAGCTGGTCTCAGTGTTTAACAAGATTTTCAGAAAATATTATCTGGTGTTATAGCTGTTGGCAACCTTAGTATACAGAATTATGAGTAAATTTCTCAGCTGAGATTTATAGAAGGTATTCCTAGCACTCTACAAGATGATGAATTATTACTACCTCAAAAATTAAATCTTTTAATTGTAGATGACTTAATGGAAACAGCATCTGAAAACTGTGAAATTCAGAAATGTTTCACACAGTACTGCCACCACAGAAATGTTAGTATCCTGTATGTCACACAAAATTTGTTTGTCCAGGGTAAAAAAAGCAGGATCATAAATTTAAATGCTAATTATATAGTTTTATTAAAAAATCCCAGAGATAAGCTACAGGTCAGTACACTGGCCCACCAGATGTATCCTGGAAAGACCAGATTTTTTGAAGAGGTCTTTGAAGATGGTACCTATGAGGCCTATGGTTATCTTCTGGTGGATTTAAAACCCACTACACCGGAATCATACCGCTTAAGGTCTGGTTTGTTTCCACCTGCTTTACCTGTTGCATACATCAAGAAACAGAATGCACCACAAAAATAAGAACTGCCTCATTTGTTCATTGTAGCCAGATAGTCATAGCCTGGGACATGTCAGCACGCCTGAAAAGAAACCTGTAAGTGCTTAAGTGCTGGTGAAGGGGCCACCATGACAGCTGAAAAGCTATTCTCTGTTCAGCCTCTGATGATTTAATAGCAGCAATTGCAGAGGTGGCACTCAACACTATTAAAGGGAATATACCTCACAACTCATCAGATTAGGAAGCTAAAAGAGGAGACGTAACATTGTCAAAAATTAAGTAATAAAAGCTGTCTGTTAAACATAAGAAGCATCTTGTAACACAGTCTGGGGTTTATAGGCACCTTGCTCAGTGTGGCTATACCATTTTAACCAGCCTTCTATCAAGCAGATGAGACAGGCATGGCTTATGCACAAAAAAATGTATTTGGTACTCAAACATCAGCTGGATGTTAAGAGGTCAGCCACCCCTGAAGAACTACCAAGAAAGAGTGTGGAACGCCAGCTGGATGCTGAGATGCAGGCTGTTCTTCAAAGGACTGACCTCTGAATATGAGAAGGCTAAAGTATATGAATGTGCTACAATGTTATCTCACAGTTGCACGCCAGGGTGAAAAGATGTTGTAACTTGTCATTATCTTTAACACCACATGCGCTAATGCAGTCACAAGATGACAACACACTGCTACCTGGCACTGATGACATATACAGTGACATATTACAAGGTGTTTTCTGTGCATGCCCGAAAAAACACTGAAATGTTGTTAAACAAACTAAAAAGGTCTGCTGGTGTTACAGATTGGAATGATCGTGGTGAATTTATATATCATGGTGTGCCCATTAAAGGATCTCACATATATGATTTAGTCAGAGCTGTTACTTCGCAAAGATATACAACTGATGCTAAAAAACCTAGGGGGTGGGATAAATTTATCAATGCTTTAGCAGAAATTAATGCTCCTGAATCAGTGGTACCCAACATATAAAACAGATATTTGATTCAGAGTTCTAAAAAACAGCTGTCAGAGGTTCTGATAGATACTTCTGCAATGACAGCATCTGAATCCCGCACAGCATCACCAGTGACAAGGATAAGAAAAACCCCTTTTAAGAAACCACAATGGTTAATGTTTTAACACCTATGCTATGTCCTACACCATTCTCCTAATTGTCTGTTTTTGTACATTTTATTAAACTACATGCTGTCTTTTATTTTGTTATCATATTGTAAAATAAACGAACACTCTGATGCAATTCACAAATGGTTGTGTTTATTGTCTCCTCACAACAGAACCTTTATTAATTATACACTATAAAAGCAAACTACAATGTTGTCTAGAAAATACAGCATGCATTGCTTCGTGGATCTATCAACAGTAATATCGCTGGTTATAATCATAACATGAAATTACTGTGTCATGGATTTAAAGAAAAAGAAGGCTTCAGCCTTCTAACAATTCTACTTTGCTTGACAAATTTATAAACTTTCCGATCATTCATTATTAAATTATCAGAATACAGACTAATCACATCATTAAAGGATACACCTTTGCATCTATGATGTAAGAAAATATGCAATGGTGTCCACGGGTCATAGATGTTACATCTTGAACCTGTTTAGAGTTAAACAGTGTTTCTCTACATTTTTCCTGAAAACGTAACAATTGATGGTGGAAAAATGTAAAGTCTGGAGGAAATCCATAAGAGTCAAAAAATTCCCCAGTGGTATGGTCAGGTAAATAAATAGCTAACCAATGTTTACCAGGCATAGACCGGGGCTGTGTATTCACAACTAAAGAGGCTGGCATGCATGTAAGTCTCACTGAAGGTAGTTGATCACTTGCAAAGACCCCCAAAAAGCTATTTCTGGTAGAAGAGTTGTTGTGGAGAAATGTGTCCAGTTGTTGAGCATTCATGTTTGATTAAAGTCAAACACAACGTTTCGTCTTTGATTAATCTCCACAACATTATCAAAAACAGCATACACCATCATATTCAATGTAGCTGGTAGTGGGTCAGCAAACTGTATTTCAGCTCTCAGGTTGCCTGAGCGGATTAGCGAATAATGGTCACTACAGTCTTGGTCAGGGCTTAGATCAAAAGCAAAAAGTGTGTACCCCTGACAAAAACCTACACGGTCTATCAGCAGAGGGCTGTCTTTCATATGTTTTCCACTTGTGTGGATCAGACTGATATATTCTGTGACAGCATTACCACTTGTAAAGTTAGGCTGCAGTGGTTTAGCAGGGACTTGTTCACCATCCACATAGAGGGCTATAAAGTTAATGTTAAAATGCTTAAAATTGAATGGGTTTTTATTATACACACCACTGAAAGCATCATTATCTACAAAGACCATCACCAATAATTTAGGTATCTGACCCAGAAACAGATTATCTTGGTTACATATACAACTCCCACCTGCTATACTGAACACTTTCATGCTAACACGATCAATAGGGTATTTTGCTTAGCAGACTGTAAAGCCTGAGTACGGCCATTATGTACAGCTGGTGAAATTTTTACCCTTTACATATAGAGATGCTGCCTTTATTTGTAATTTATTTCTTCATTTGCATCACTGCTTATTAAACAAAATTCATTCTTGTTACTAACAAGTTTAATTTTAACATCTACTCCATTCAAGAGCAATTTTTCTGGAAATAAAGGTCTGCGTGAATCAGTCCAGCCAGTTCTACCATGCAACTGCCTGCTGTAAAAGCTGCTCGCTTTTTAAAACCCTCATTGGCCCCATTAAGAGCTGTATTTTCATGCTGCCCTGGTGTATCTTTATAAAATAATCCAGATGAAAATTGTGTAGACAGAGTGTCTTCGCTGTAGTTGAGCAGTGATTCAGTAATTGCTCTGTAGGGGTAACTGTTATTACTTTGGCTAATTAGACGATCACCCACCACTATATCCACCTGGCTAAAGATTGTTGCTAAAGGGTAGTTAATTGCTCACTCAGCCTGATCATCAATGTCACTACCATCAGCCTTAGTGATCTTGGCACAAAGGTATAACAACGTGTTGTTTAAGTCAACGTAGTCTTCACCATTACCCACCACATAAAACTCCAGAGGGGCGCTATCACTTAAGGCTGACAAGGGTGGGATTTTGACATAAAGGTTTTTCTCTATACTGGTTTGGGTCAGTGGTAACATGAAGAGGTCTAGTTCTGATTTTCCACATTCTTGAGACATGCAGTGTACCATAGACATGATTTAAAATAAGTCCCTTTGTCTGTTGCTTTTACGCTGTTTTCTCTCTCCGGGCGCTTACGTTTCACAACTGTTCTTTTCTTTTGAACACGCAGCCTTTTAATAGTGCTTTCACGGATCCCTGGGAGGGCTATTCTCCTTTTCTTATTGGTTCTCTTGTAAGCAACCATTCCTGCCCCATCTTGTGGCTTCTCTGGATCATGTGTTGTAAAGGAACTCACAACATTCCCCACTACATCTTTTACAATATTTTTAGCTGCTGATTTAAGGTGGGGTTTCACTATCCAGAAACCTTTTTTGTAATAGTGGAACAGCTTTTCTAAATAAGCCTCTAAATATACCGTCTATGCCTGCACCATACATAACAGGGACTCCATGAAAACCAGACAAGCCATGACCAGCCTGTGCTTTGCAATAGGCCACATAAAGGCTAGGGTCGCTGTACAACCTCTGTGACATTGTAGGCATTCAGAAGGCTCCTTTAACAGGGCGAAAATGAAGCTTCACGATCACTTTGCCAAACAAGAATAACACATTTTTGTCTTGATCATTCTTTATTACAGTAGTTATAGTGTCAAACTGATGTTTGTTGATTGGTATATAATCTAGCTTATCATAGCAGATGGTTATGATGTCATTATTCTTACCAGATATTTCCACACAACGAAGTAGGGGGACATGGCTGTCTCCGACTCTTTGGTGCTCAACAATATCTGAATATACAAACAGTGTATAAAAGCCACCATTGATGTCTGCATAATATGGTACAATGCTTGACTGCACTTGTGGGATGCCAGGTGGTACCCCCAAAATACGAGCAAGATTATTGCAAGCTATGAAAGATCTACCACTAATGTTGTGGAATTTTATTTTCTGGTCCTGACTGTCATATTCTAGCCACAATTCTAGCTTCTTCCAGTGTCTCATTGATGGCTCGTGTGACATCTTCAACATTTTGATAATAACCTCTGGGGATCGATAATGTTAATATAGGCCTAGAAGTTTCACCAGCATGAAATTTCCCATCGTGTGATGTAATATTGTCCCACGTCCTTGGGTACTGTATTTCCAACAGACCAACTTCCCAAAACCCACTAAATTGATAGGTTTTGCTAGTTTCACAGTATAATCCGATATTGTGTTGTTGGGAAACATTTCAAAAGAGGCATTGCTGGGCAATGTAACATAAAAACCATTCTCAGACATTGTTTTACCACTAATGTCTTCACGCAACTGCCATCATGTAAAACATGAATGCATCTTTATAATTTTAAATCTCTCAGCTGTTTGGACTCTATCCAACTGTTAAATTTTGATGGCCAGTCGAGCCATTTCACTAAAACAAATTGTTTATTCCCTTGTGTTTTCTGTGAGACTATTTTCTCCACCCTGTATACACAGTTTGTTGTGTCTGCGACTTTTACCAATTCTTGCTCATAAAATGTACCTCTTATTTCATCACCATCATAATCTTTTAATTTGTACACAGGTATAGGCTTAGGTATACATTCAGAAATAATGAATATCTCGCTGGTAAAGTTTCGTTCATAACCTTTTTCAAATGTTTTCTTAACTCTAGAAACACGCACGTGATCACCCACATGAAATTTGAAAGGTCTTTTCACTTTTGGTGCAAGATCTTTATATAGTTTTTTCCAGGTAATTAAAAAATTGTCATTTGTTACATCAACAGGCCTCATTTTGATAGACCGGTGATAACTATAATTGTAAGACCTTGTTAAAGATTGTAGGACATCTATGTATCTATATGTATTAAATGCTGTAAAATATCTCCACATTTTTGTTTTCAATGTGTGGTTAAATCTTTCTACAATGCATGCCTTACCATCATTTGATGTTGTAAAATGGTGTATGCTTTGTGATTTTAAAATAATTGAAATTTAGCATTAAGAAATTCAGTCCCTTCATCTGTTTGTAACTTTTCAGGCTTGCGGCCCTCTCATAGTATCATTTTGAAAGCCTCTGTCACCTCTGTTCCTGATTTATTTTTTAACCCTTTAGTCCATACATATTTTGACAGAACATCAATAACTGTCAGAATAAACCGGAATCCGTCATTTTCTTTGGAAAGTCTACTCATCTCCACCAAATCGGCTTGCCATTGTGCATCAATGTTGTTAACAACTACCCTGTTTCTAAGAAATTGTTTCCTTGCAGGCTTGTGCATAGTGTAGGCATCTTGTAATGACAACCATTGTGTTACTTGTGTGCGGGTAAGCCTTGTCTCTTGATTTGCAGCGTCATGTAGTCTTTGAACACCTCCTAAGCTACCAGGCAAAATAGGATCATAGTAAATTTTTTTCAAGGCTTTCTTAGCTATGCTTTTTTTTAAACAGCACAAATAAGACACAGCCATTTTTTCCAGTCTTAATATTTTTATTATGAAAGCACACACATTGTACACATACATTATATAACAACACAAAACACGCAATAGCAGCTGTGCTAAAATTACACTATATGATAGTATAAAACATCACAACAGGAAAAGGCAGGCCTTGTTTTGCTGCATTACAAGAAAATCTGATGTAAATTCAATCACATCTCTAACATCTTGCTGTCTTTGACATTTTAAAATAGAACAGCAGATCTCAACGCTGTAGGCCATAGCTACCAATACACGACCCTGTGAAACAGACTGCTGTTTTTCAAATATTAGTGGTAGCACATTTTGAACAGTTTCTAACACATTATTGTTTATATGCACAGTCATTTTCATTATTTCACACCAATGTGAGTCTTTTTTAATGCCATTCATCAAAATCTGGATGAACCAAAGTTTATCACCATTTATGGGACTGCATTGGTGGTGAGTAGCATAGTCTGGAATTTATACGGTTATCAATGTCTGTAAAATATTTTTCATTTTCTGCTTTTCAAAGTTTCTTTGATGGTTTCCCCACAGGTTACCCATCTTAATGGCTCTCACCACGTAGTCATGTGTTCCTCATCAGAATTTCCAATATCATACAAGTACATGTAATAGGGCACAGGGCTTCCTTTTTGCAGAGGGCTTTTAAAATATTTTTTACGACTTCCTGAAGAAACAGCTTCTTCAACAGCTTTCTGTAGTGTTATACTCAACTGGTCATACAGTTCGTCAAGGCCTTTAGCAATACTAGGCAATGCTTTAAATTCTGTCAATGCATCATTAACAGCTTGTATTGTATCAAAATAGGATGCTGTGCACCCAAGCTTCCATGCTGTAGATTCCACTAGTAGCTTGATCCGTCAAGGGTGCAATCTCTCACAGAGTTCAGGAAAAACAAGCTCCCAGTACCCCTCCTCAGGTCCGTATATACAGCTATGTCTTAGCTGTGATGGGTGGTCAATTGCACAGCCCTCACACTTTATCTTCAAGTCCTGTGCCATCAAATCTTGCAGTAGTTGTATTAAAATGCCCTTAACCAGGCTCAGCATGATAGACGTTTCAGGTGATGCATAACTCGCAGCCCCAGTCTCAGCAGACTTTTCGTCAGAGCATTTCTCAGTGTCCAGCACATCTGGCTCTCCCCGCTGCTCATCTATATTAACAAGCTCATGAGTATCTTGCAAATGGAGGTTCATGAATTGTTCTATCAAATCGGGCATACCAGAGTCCACCAAATTGATCTCCTCTGGTGTGACACTAGCAGAAGGTGTAGGATAACATCGGCTAGGTTCATCCACCATAGCACATCCAGTGGCTGAATCATTGTTATCCTCATTGCTGCTCTCCTCAGGAACTCTACATCATAAGAGCAAAACATGGCGCAGGCAGACTATGGATACTCAATGGTGTGGGCTTTACCAACATCAGTCTGGCTCGGACCTCTGCTGCTTTCTCCCGACAATCCTGAACAAGCCCAAATCTGCCCAACCCATAAGTGCGTCAGCCCTGTGCCAGAAAAGGGGTGCATTGTATCAGGGGTGGAACACTACGTAACATCTGGGCTAGTCAGAACTGCATCATTGGCACATGGGGTTGTGCTACGTCATTTCTGTGCCGCCAGAAGTGGATGGGTATAGGGTGGGGCCACGAATATCCCGCGCCACCGGAAGCGGACGTGGACGTGTGTGGGCTACGTCATATCCTGGGGGGTTCATTAAAAGCCCATCAATCATTTTGTCACTTAGTATGCACCAATACTACTGATATGCATAAGAATATTAGGAACAACTTCATGAAATTTGCAGATGATATTAAGTTGGAGGATCCAGTTGGAACATATAATCAGTATATGTCTCTGGTAATGGATCTTAAGGAAATCGAAGGATGGACAAATATCAATGGTATACAATTTAGCTTGCAAAAATGTTCATGTATGCACTCGGGAAAAGATAACCTGTTATCTCTGTATACATTAAATGGAGGAGAGTTAGTGACAGTGGAGTGGGAACTCTTTCAGTTAGAGAGGGAGGATATTTCAATAAAATTATAAGAAAAGACTTGAAAAAGTATAAATTGACCATTTGTAATAACTTTTTAAATGCTTTTCTTAGATATAATTGTCTAATAGCAATAATCCACTCCATGCTGTTGGCAGTTGTAGGATTTACCCACTTCTTGAGTGGTCTTTGTCTCTCGGCCTGCAGCCTCAACACACACCACACTAGGCATGGGTCACTCCCACAACTGCCTACACCCTGTCAAGGATTATTGCCTAATTCTAGGGAAAGGTGACCAACTGACTGCAATTGTGAGTAAAGTTCTATGTTTATCCACTGGCCTTATACAGTGTTGGGAATGTACACTACACAGACTACCCCAACAGTGTTTTGAACTTAGTGCTGCTGAAAGGTAAGGTACTGACAACAATGGAAACTGAAACCCCTTTTATTCACAGGTCAGGTACAGAGGAGTCAACTGGTCTCAGGAGTGTAGACCTGGATTACCATGGAGGTTGGTAAACTGCTGTTGCTGAAATTGTTGGCTGGGAGTGACATCACTGGGGCAGCAATTGATGTTGGCAAGGGTTTGAGCCAGGCTAAGATAATTAATATGGCTGTCAGTTCTCCTATTGCTAGGGTTGCAGGCTGGGGCTGGCATTGTTGCAGTTGCTGGCAGGGGTTCATACTGGGTATAGAGTGAAAGAAGGCTATCTAGCTCATGATATCGCTCCCCGCAGCAGTGGGACCATTACTTCCCCTGCAATAATAACCACTTATCAAGATGTTTTTTGAACATTTCATTTGAATGACTATTCACAATTTCATTAGGTAATGTATTCCAGATTCTACATGACCTGTTAAGGAATGAATAATACTCACTATTCATTTTAACCGTATCTATTTTATTCTGTCTTTTGTGGCCCCTTAAGCCACCTGGCTTCTCCTGCATCTCTATTCCCACATCCTTTACTAAATCTTGGTTATTTATTATCTTAAAGAGCATCATTAAGTTCCCCCACCCAAAGTAGCTAGCTGCCCCTGCACAACATCCCCCCCTCCCCCAACTGCAGTTACATTTTAAATTTTCAAATCACATTTCTGAAGGAGAGAAAGAGTGGTCTGTATTTTTCTGAATAAGAGAGAGACAGATCTTTAGTTTTCTGGGGTCATGTATGCTGCGCTGCAAGTGGGAGCCCCATGTGTAAGTACAAGTCTAAAATGCAGCTAAGTGAACACTTATTCCTGCTGGGTTCAGCACTCAGTGATTGTACTGTTGACCTCCATCTGACCTCCCCTGGCTCTGTACACTCTGTGTAAAGTGGTGCCCAGTGCACAATCCCAGCAATCAAAGTCAGATCTGCTGTCCTTGCAATGAGTGAGAAAAAGCACATTTTACAAGCAGCCATGAATCTCATATCAAAAGTTCAGCAGGAGTGAGTGAGTGTGAGTGGTTTCAGCAAGCAGAGGTTTGGGCCAGTTTAAATTTTGTGAGCTGATGTTTTTAAACAGTTTTAGAACTGTTTGTTGTGCCATGGGCATTAAACGATTAGGGGGTTGTATGTACGTACTGTAGATGTTTTGGGGGGTTCAGGATGCTGGTTTGAAAAACAGAGATTTTTGTCTTAGAGATTTTAAGAACACACACACACAGTCACCTGTCTTTATAGCAATAGCCAGTTTGACTGTAAAAACTAAGTGATGTGTTGGGGTTTTGCTCTGTTTGGCTAAAGTAAAACAAATAATTAACATGTGTGGAACATTTCTCTCCTGTGGTGTCTTCATAAAATTATATTTCTAGTCTCAGTTATGTTCCTTGTTTACTCTGTGACCTTAGAGTAAACCTGTTTTTCTAGCCTGCCTGCCTGTGCAGCAGCTGGATTTCTGCCTGTGACACTGACAACCTGGGTTCAGCTGAGAGTCCAGGAGTTGGAGGGCTGGCCGGGGTGGGGGAGGAGAATTGAACATCCAATGGACAGCTCTCCTTCTTCAGGGGGAGTGTAGGGTGGAACCCAGTGCTTTTCTGACTCCTGGCAGAGGCCAGGGATCTTGCAGCCAAGGCTTGTATGCTGCAGGGAGGTGTGCCAGACAACAGTACATATGCACCTTATGTCTTTGCATGCCACACCTCTCAACAACTAGGAGGAAAAATCAGTTGGCTGAGGCATGGCGGATGTCTGCCTTCCTCCCCCACCAAGTCCCATGCAGCTGACTAAGACACTCTGCCACTTGATCACCACATGGCAGCTTTCAGGGAGTAGCAGGGGGGCTCCCCAATGGCCCCACACTAGAAGGCAATTCAGGGTGCACTCCAAGGAAGGCAATAGGCAAGTCCTGGGGGATGGGGAGAGGTGGTGGGGACATCGGACCGATAGTAGAGCCAGCTGTCTGGGGAAAATAACTGTTTTTCTAAAGAGGAAGGGGCTCCTTCTGTTTAGAATATAATCAATAAGATTGCATATGGTCCAGCTTGGAATGAAAGGGCCATTATCATCTGTTTTGGGTCATTTACAGAAAAAGCCAGTGGCTATGATACTGGGTCATGAATGAATAGTCTAGTCTGGGAAGCCATGGCTAACAATTGACTTCCTGTTGTGCCTTAAGTTTAAAGCTCTTACAATAAGTCTAGTTTTAGCCAGAGACGCCATCAGCCAGTATAAATATGAAAGGCTGTTCCTCAAGTATGTACCTCACCCAGATTCAGGGAGACAGAGGCCTTTCTCTGGTAAGTACTGGGGTGACAAGGGAGGGGCTGAACCAAGAGGAATGAGATAGGACAACACTTGGGAATTAGGGCATTTCCTGTATCTGACAAGGGTTTAGGATTGTAGGTCAGTCATAACTGAGAGGTGATTCCAACAAAGCCGAAGTGGATTCTGACTCAAGAGAGAGACAACTGTTTTCTTACATTAAGAACTTTAAAGATACTGTAGGTCAGTTCAAGTTGTGTTTTTTTTTGTATTTGTACTTCTGAGCTTAAAATCTGTCTATTTTCCTAGTGTGTTTTATTTCCCATTTCTTTGCTATATGTCTTGTAAATTTGGTGTGAATATTAAAGAATGTATATTATAGGGATGCGTTAGTGTCCCTATAGTTAGGACTGAGTAGACTGTTTAATGTTCAAGCCCAATTTTTGCACCTTAATAACTTTGGTATCATTTGATGAACTAGCCTAAAATTTGTTAGGCTGGCAGAGTCTTAAGACATGAAAAGTTTTGTAATGCCATCTTGTTCGATTTTCAAGCTGCAGAGCCACCCATCCTGATTACTTTCATTTGTTCCTCAGAAATGTACTGGTCGTGACATGTAATTTTACTGTTCATGCAGAAATATATTGGTCATAACTTGTAATGTTATAGTTCATGTGGAAATTTACCGGTTACAACATATAATTTTACCATTTGTGTGGAAATTTACCAGTTGCGACATATAATTTTACAGTTCGTGTGGTAATTTGCAACAGGTTTTCCTTATTTACCATTTGAGCAATACTATTTAGCAGCCACATTGTAAAATGGCTTAATAAGCAAATATTGAGGTACAATCAGATCCCACAGCCTGTATCATGGTAAAGGACAGTTCTTTAGCTCGATTCTTAAATATAATTTTAACAATTACCCCCAAAAACCTTTCTTTATCATCATGATTACCTTTGGTCATTCCTTGGAAATTTGCCAGTTGCAACATATAATTTTGCAGTTCATGTGAAAATTTGCTGGTTGTGACATATAATTTTACCATTTGTGTGGTAATTTGCAACAGGTTTTTCTTATTCATCATTTGAGAGATACTATTTACCAACTACATATTAAAATGGCATAATAAGCAAATATTGAGGTACAGTTTGACCCCAAAACCTGTATTTTGGTCAAGGACAGTTGTTTAGCTCAATTCTGGTATTTAATTTTAAAAAAATACCTCCCCAAACCTATCTTTATACATTGGGATTTCCTTTAGCCATACCTCAGATATTTACCATTCGTGGCATGTGATTTTTTCCTGTTGTGCATTAATTTGTGACATATATTTTTAATCACCACTCGAGTGATGCTATTTACCAACCGCATTCAAAATGGTATAAAAAACAAATATTGAGGTAAAATCAGACCCCAACACCTGTATTTTGCTAAAAAGCAGTTGTTTAGCTCATTTCTGGTATTTCATTTTAAAAAATACCTACCCAAACCTATCTTTATGCATCAGGATTACCTTCAGTGTTCCTTGCATATTTACCATTCACGACATGTAATTTTTGTCACAAATCCACTCCGGGGGTCAGGCCCTCTACTCCCACAGTGCCCAACCATGATCTGTGATTCATGAACAGGGGACACACAGGGACACCCTGCTGTTTGTTTTGGGTCTGAGCAAACTACCAGTTTCGAGTCCTGGGGTCAATTATAAACCCTTTTTAGCTAGCACACCCAGGTAACAGGTCCAAATATCCCACTCTCTTCAGGGAAAGCAGCACAATACTTGACCCAGTGGGCATACAACCAACCTGGTTCACAACCCCCTGCTGACTCAATTGAGATGCTGGTATTTTCTTACCTTGCTGGATCTTTACACAGATTCTCATTAGCATGGCTGCATATGGTGACACTCTAAGCAACTTAACAGTTATGTCAGAATTACCAATACTGTTCCACCATTCACACTCAAAATGAAACAAAATGTCTCAGGCAGGTTTAAGGAAAACCTAATTTACTAAAACTAAAAATAGTAAATAAATACAGTACATAAAACAGAACATATATTCATAATGATTACAGTCAGAAAGAATTGGACAATTACAAAACAAAGTGCCTTGTAACTGAATTAACTAGTTCTAACTCAGTTTTAGTTGGCAAACGTTCACACTTGAATTACCAGTCTTGCCAGAAGTGGTCTCTCTTGAGTCCAGCAACAGAGAGTCCCTTAGAAGTCCAGAACAAAAAGTGTCAGTCCTTTCAGCAGGCTTCACCAATATAAGAGAGGCCAAAATGTCCCTCTCATCCTGTGATGTTGCAGCTCGGGGCTGCTAGTGTAAGGTCACATGCAGTTCTACATACTTAATTTGTAACCTGACAAGTGTACAGCCAAATATTGTAGTTTACTGCCTGTGTGAAATCTGCAAAGATAGCAATATTTTGATTATAACAAGACAAACTGTCTTCATCAGAGTATGGTTTATGGCAGGTTACAATACCTCTTTGATCTTTCAGAGAAACATCCTGGAAACGCTTCTCATATAGGTTGAATTTTCATAGATATCTATCAGAAACTGCTTCCCTCTTGGTACACCATAAAATGCAACATCTTCAGTGATCAAAGCACCAGATCTCCAAGAACATGAGTTTTTTAACAGTTACAAATGTATTGGCAGATATGTGTTAAAACAGGAAAAGGAAACTACAGCTATCTAGCTCCAGCAAGCAACTGTCTTTGGGGGTCTAAAGGTCAGGGCCCTTTAAAAGCTAGTTTTTTCCCATGGGCCTGCTGACCCTGTCATGTCTCCTAAGCAGAAATCCCATAAGAAAAACATATAGACATCAACATCATATACAAATAAGAACTGGCAGATGGCTATTCTTGCCACAATTTTTACCTGTTGTTTGTAATTGGTGACATGGAGGCCCAGAAGTGCAGGGCCTTCTGAGCCCTGTGCTGCTGCAGCTACATGAATGAGGGTACAATTCTACTATCTCAAAAGAAAGGAAATTATTTGCAAAAAACTGTTTTAATGCACCAGTTAGGGTTCAGATTGAAGTGACAAAAGTAGGGAAAAGTGATGTTAGGGTTTCCAGCATTGACTCTGCATCTCCACCCCCAAAAGCAACAAAAGCAAAAAACATTGTGGCAAATCACTGTTGGGTCTTCCTTGGAGTTCTGAACCCTAATGCTCACCCTATTCTCATATAAAACATAGAGGCATAGACCTGAAAAAAATAGTCTTGCCTGCCTGAAGAACAAACAGCACATCTGATCTTGTTGGCTCTGGGAATGGGGTGAGCATTAGGGTTGAGAACCACAGGGAAGACCCCAGAAGTGATTTGCCATAAAGTGTTTTGCTTTTTGCTGCTTGGGGGTTGGGGTGGGGTGGAATGGGAGTCAGTGCTGAAACCAGAACAGCACATTTCACTACTTTTTTTGTTTTAATCTGAACCCTATCTGGTGTAGTAATGCAGTTTTTTGCAAATAATTTAATATATAATATGTGACTGTACAATGTTTAAGTACAGGTAATCTATTTTACTTGCTATTGCATTGCTCTGTCTCTAACAGCAGGTATGTATTTAAAGGTAAACCTGCTTCTGATATTGAACCAGGGGTCAGGTGGACTTGGAATGACTGAGGGGGTGCCAGTATCCAAGCGGCCTTGTACTGTGTGAACAAGAGCCTGGCACTGTACTTCATGAGCAAGAGCCTGTGTTGGAATAAGAAGGGTGCACAGCAAAGTAAGACACGACTTAGTGGATGGCAGTGCTGATAAAGTAAGCAAGTCAGACAGTCAACCACCCAGGGGGGTTTGTGTGTTTTTGTGACTTTATGAGAAACTCCAAATATGAGGGTAGATTCCTCTGTATGTAAGCTAGAGGCACAGCTCTTCCCAATCTCACAGACTCTCAGCATAACTGCAGTCAAGAACATTATTTATTTATTTATTGAATTGTGTCTACCGTGTAGGCCCACTGAGACAGATATCCCTTTTTTTAGGGCCGACCCAGAAATAATTACAATAATGTACAGACAGAGAAAAATTTGTACATACAGCAGCAGTTGGGGATGACAGTTAATTACATAAAATTACAATAATGTACATAAAGAGAAGAAATTGTACATACAGCAGCAGATGGGGATAACACTTGGTAAAAAGACATATCACATACTGTAGGTGCATAAAATAAGTAATACATTGTTTAGGATTCAAACACATGTGGCAGTTAAGATTTAAATTACAGCTTAAGGGAGGGCAGTCAAGACAGGTAGGCAGATTACAGGAGTAAGTCAAGTATAGAGTAGGGGCAAGAGACTATCTGTCGGGGGGGCTCAGACCTGGTCAGCAAAGACAGTTGCATATATTGCACTTTAGTAGTAGGAATTTGGGTCTTTTTTGAATCCCCTGAGGGCAGAGGAGTTTTGGAGGGTGGGAGGAAAGTTATTCCAAAGAGATGGAACTAGAGTAGTAAAAGATCTTTCCCCTGTATTGGACCTCACATGTGGGACTTCCAGTAATGTATGGTTAGAGGATTGACGTAATCTGCTTTGGTGCTTGATGGACAGAATATCTATCGAATTGAGTGGTGTAGGGCCTTTTATTAGTTTAAATGCTAAGCAGAGTAGGGAATAATCTTGTCTGCCCTCCAGTGTGGGCCAATTGAGTATTTTTAGTACCTTTCAGTGGTACTCCCTGTTGGGAAACCTTGCTATAAAGTGAGCTACCCTATAACAGAGAGAATAGATTTTTTGCATTTCAGCTGCCTTGGCTACCCGTAGTATCAGGGCACCACATAGCAGTGTAGGAAATAAAGGGGAGCTCACAATAGCTATTCTGGATTGTTTGGTTATGTAGTTTTTGAAGCAATACAGTAGCCCAATTGTTTGGTACATAGTCTTGGTTAGATTCTCAACAAGGGGTCTGAGTGTCAAGGTTTCATCCAGGTGGATTCCTAGATATTTTATAGATTCGACAACCTCAGTGGGAGTACCATGGATTGTATTAATTGCTAGTAGGTTCTGCCGGGCTGCTCCAAGGTGCCTGGTGCCAAACAGGATAGTTTTGGTCTTTTTTGAATTAAGGATTAATTTGTTGTTTGGGAACCAAGCTTCCAGTATGCTAAAGTCATTCACAAGTTAAGCATTAAGACTGTTGATGCTGACACTACGATATAGGACGGCATCATCTCTGTAGAGCATATGCCAATATTTACATAAAATTACAGATATATAACAGTCATGGTTGGAAGATATTAGCGGTTGTTTAAAAAAGCACCACTTTCTATCTAATTAAACTAATGTACTAACATACTATTTGCCAGCAGATTAGGCCTTATGGTCTATCGAGTCTGCTCGAACCTTAGATCTTTAGTTGGGTGCCGAGACCCTCCCATCCCTTGTGCTCCAGAAACCCCTATCATCCATCCCCACCCCCCTGGGACAGGCCATCTGATACATCCACTTTCTGTGTCTGTCCCACCCTCTCTTGAAGCCCTCCACTGTGGATCTCTGAACCAGCTCACCAGGCAGTGCATTCCAAGGGTCCACCACCCTCTCAGTGAAAACCTCCTCCTCTTTCCCCCTCACCCTTCCACCTTCCAACTTCAAACCATGCCTCTGGTGATACCACCCTGCTTTAGTCTAAAGATCCCTCCATGTTTACCTCCTATTTATTCCCTTGAGAACCTTGAAGACCTCAATCATGTCCCTCTGTCTCTCCTCTCCTCCAATGAAAGCAGGCAGAGCTCCTCAAGTCTGTCCTCATACGTCAAATCCCCTAGCCCTCGTATCATCATTGTTGCCCTCCTCTGTACCCTCTCCAGGAGCTGTATGTCCCTCTTCAAGTGTGGTCTCCAGTACTGTACACAGTACTCAAGGTGTGGTCTAACCAGTCCATTGTATGTGTAATGTGTTTTCATTCTTTTAATTGAATGTTTTTACAGTTAAAATTGTAATTGTTCTTTTGTACATGAGGGCTTCTAGCAGTTAGACTAACCATTTCAGAATGCTGTCAATCAATCAAAATGTTCCATTTTCAACCATTATTTTATAATATCTATAAATATGTTGCTTCCCTTGGACACTCTTCTAAAAAGGTTATTTTACCCTAAATGAGTTATTTTCCATGGTAAAATAAAATAAAATAAATAACCAGCTATTTTCCTTTTTCATTCATTTTGATTTTGCTTTTTCTGTACCTTGGGTTCTTTGTGTTACAGCTTTCCCCTTCCATTGTCCATTACAGCATCAGTCTAAAAATGTTAAAGGGACACTGTCAACCTCCTTAGGTGTCAAAGTGTCTTTAGTTTAAAAAAACATACTTAATACATTTTCGATTCATCTTAGTGGATGGGGGAGCTATATCCTCAGTGCCTGGCTATGAGAATGAGTATAACACTACAAGACTAGCTCCAAATGACCTCCAGCAATAGCACCTCAAACCCCATTAACTGAATGTAATTATGTCCTGCCCCAGGTGGTGGGGGACCCTCTGGGTTTTTTGAGAGGCAGCTCCACAGTGGGGTAAGGGGAACTCACTGAAGGGGACCAATACCAATGACATATGGGTACATCCCAGAATAAATGCAGGAAAGTCAACCCATGTTTTTCACACAAGGCCTAGGTGATCACAGCAGAGGGAAGCTATCTCCTCAGCCATGGTGGAAGGCCTGAAATCTTTTAATGATCCTGCGGGCAGCATACAGCAAGACAGAGAACATGGCCAGGGAAATGTCATGGATGAATCAGAGGCCTCCCTAATCTCTCCCTACAATGGAGGCCACATATCCTAACTCAGACTCTGGAAACATGGCTCCCTCTGGCAGTCTGGCAAGACACCTTGGAAATATAAATAAATTAACTCATTGCAGCACCATAATACTGTAGCTTCACCATGGTCTGCCATGGGAGAGTTGGCCAAATTGTCACATACAGATGTTTTACCAGAGATCTCTCCTGGGAGATGAAAATAACTTTGTTCTACACATTAAAGGCTACAAGGCAGGGCAAAGTCTTGGGACATTGGCCCCCACTGGTTTCTGCCTTCTCTCTCTAGTTTCAGTCCCAGAGTAGCACACCTCTCCCACAGTATCAGGCACATTTCACTAAAATGTGAGCCACTGGAGGCACTCTATTTTTAACATACCCAGTATGCCACACCAGGCTGCTCACCTAGGTGGCTCATGGTCACCACTAAATCATCATTTAAACTGACTAGTTGGCACAGCCTTCTTATTATGGGTCTGCCTTGAATCTGAAGTCAGATAAATGTTCTCCCTAGTGGAGGCCTTGTCAGTTCCCAAACTCACAACCTGACAGTTGGGTGAAAACACAAGGTAGAATACTTTGAAGCTATCACTATATTTTAATACGGCCTTTATTTTTTTCTTGCATGCTATTGCTTGTTGGTTGAAACGGCATGCCGGTTACATGTCTGACACTGGTTCACAATTGGTTAGGCAGTCTCTGAAGTATCGAGGTCCCTGAGACAAAGCCCCAGAACATCACTGAAAAACGATGAATCTAAGACCAGTATCATATAACAGAAAAGGTATTAATCACCTTGTCAAGCACATGAGTATCCTGCAGTAATTGCACAGGTTGGGAGCAGAGGTTGCATTCTTGCAGGAGACTCGTCTCACAGCTGCAGAGCACTTGAAACTCAAATGTTCCTGGTTGGGTGAGATTTACTTCTATCCCTACGATTCACATTTGTACAGGAATTGATGGCTATTCTGAAAAAAAAAAAATTTCCACTCAAGGTGGGAAAAGTAGATCTGGATCCAGAGTGTTGATTTGCTTGCCTCAAAGGGAACTGCAGGGATCAGACCTGCATATTTCTAAGCATTTATGACCCTAACAAAACACAAAGAGCTCCCTTTCTCAAGAAAGTAATTGCTGGAGTGGTCATAGATGCCCATAGCCTAATGGTGATAAGAGGTGATTTTAACACAGCTCTGACTCGTGCCCTGGACAAGTGCAGACATTCAAAACAGACACAATCTAGGATGGCCAAGCTCCTGGGATGACTAAATACAGAACTTGGCTTAATGGAAGTCTGGCATTATATGAATCCTGGGGTGCAAGTCTACACCTATTACTCCCTCCACACACCCAATACTCCAGAATAGACTACTTCCCCACACAATGGGTGCATGCAGTTCAAAAATGTACCATACGTGATATTACAGCCTCAGGCCATGATCCTGTCACCCTGCAGTTCTCATTAGGTGATCCCCTGCCTTGGGGCAAAATATGGCAACTTAACATGAGTCTATTAAATAAGAATTCCAAGATCAAATCAGAAAGGAAGTCATTGACTTCTTCACCAAAAACCCAGAAACAGACAGCCCGACCCCCATATACTGGGGTGCCTTTAAAGCAACAGTGAGAAGTAAAATTATATCCCATGCCTCTAAACTGAAAAGAGTGAGAGTGGAGAGACAACTGGCCCCAGAGAGAGATATAGCAGACCTAGAATTTCTACATAAGAGTATCATAAACTAGTCAGTAAAAGAGCAGCTATAAAATAAAAAGAAGGAATTAACTAAACTACCAGACTACTGGAACATAGGATAGAGGGAGTCCTCCATTGTTCTAGGCAACAGTTTTATGAGCAAGACAGCAGGGCGGGGACACTTTTGGCAGGCCAGCTGAGGTAACACAGGAGGCATCTGGGGCAGTCTTGAAAATTAAGAAACCTGGTTCTGAAGACTTGGCCACCACACTAGAGATATTTTAAAAATAATTTGCAGCAGTTCATACAAATCAGAAGGAAGAGGGAAGAGGAAAGAGGGCTTGACCACCATGAGAGAATTCAGAATTACTTAGGCAATCTTCCCCTTCCCATGTTTGTGAGAACAGGACCAACAGAGTCTTAGTGCCCCAATCTCCACTCAAGAAGTCCAGGCAAAACTTGAAAGTTTAAGAAAATGATTGGTTCCCCTGGGCTGGATAGCTATCTGGTCAAATGTTGTAAAACACTTCAAGAAATATTAACCTCACACATAGTGGAGTTGATGAATACTATACTAACAGATGGGGAACAGTCACCACCATCAAGGCAACAAGCCCAGATTTCTATGGTTCTTAAATCTCGTGAGGCTGTAGAGAATGTGGCTCCTATCATCCAGTTTCCCTTTTAAATATGGATTTAAAAAAAATTTTCACTGGCATACTGGCAGATCGGCTTCAAGAGTATATAGAAAGTATTGTACACCATAACCAAACAGGCTTTATCCAGGACAGGTTCCTTCAAGACAATATTAGACACCACAAGAATATCATCACAGACCAGAAAAGTGAGAGGACCTTAGTTCCCAACAGTATGAATGTTGAGAAGGCCTTCAATAGAGTGGATTGGGTCTTACTACAGGCCCTTTATAGACTTACCTGGGGAGGGGTTCATTGGGTAGTGTCCTCCCTCTATCATGGGCAGGAGGCAGCGGTGAGGGTGAATGACCACACCTTGCAGAGATTTGCCTTGCAAAGGGGCACCAGGCAAGGGTGCCCTCTTTGACCAGTATTGTTTGCCTTGAGCCTAGAGCCACAGTTTCAGAACCAATCTGGAGAGTAGGGAATGATGGTAGTGGGGATAGAGCAAAAAAACAGCATTATATGCAGATGACTCCCTATTTTTTCTGAGGGATCCTGTCCACTCCCTCCCACATCTCCAAGACATGTTTAGGGAATTTAGAGCCCCAACTAGTTACAAAATCAATCACTCCAAATCAGAGGTGATAACCTTGAGAGGACCCCCCTCCAGCTTCAGACAGACCTATCCATTTTCTTGGGCCCCTCATAACACTTTCAGAAACTGAGTCATGGGATATCCTCAGACTCTTCAAAGACAATTATCAAAGTAAGTAAGTACATTTTTATTTCTTAAATGCCCAACCCCAGAGGCTCTGGGCACTTTACAAAGAGGTGTTAGAAATTTATAATTAAATTACATACATGGTCAGTGCAATAAATACAAACAATAAATAATCTAGTCCAGTAATAAATATTAATAAAATCTGACTGTAGCTAACTAAAAATGGCTTCTTTAAAAAGGTGAGCTTTCAGACCCCACTTGAAAGCTTCCACCAATGGAGCCTCTCTCAGAGATCTGGGGAGCGAGTTCCAGAGGGCCAGGCCAGCCACCTCAAATGCATGGTCTCCAAAGGTCTTCAGCCTAGCCCTCTGAACTGCTAGGAGGCCCTTGGTGGAGGAGCAGAGTGAGTACACTGGGAGGACAGGCATCAGGAGGTTACTTAGGTAGCCAGGTCCTGGATAGGGCCTTATAGGTGAGCAAGCTCACTTTGAAAATGATCCTCCATCTGACAGGCAGCCAGTGCAGACCGGGCTCACATGACAGGACCTAGAAAGACCCGTCAGCAACCTGGCCACTGTGTTCTGCACCAGCTGCAGTCGATGGAGGTTCCCTCCACTGACCTAAAGTAAAGAGTCTTAAAGTAGTCGAGCCTTGATGTAACAAAGGTGTGTACCAGCATGGGCGGGTCACCAGGCAGAATAAGGGATTTAATCTGAGCAACATTCCTTAAATGGCAAAAAAAATACTCCGATGATGGATGGCACTGGACCAACAGATTCAAAACATCCCACTAGGAGATGAATAGGGCCTGGGTCCAGTTCACAAAATGTGGGCCACAGCTTTGAGATTACCTCAATGACTTCAGCCACCTCCACCAGCTGAAACTCACCCCACACATTAGGAGTGCCTCTGCCTACATAAGGTCCATCACTGTAGGGCTGACCTTGCCCCCACTGTGAGCGATTCCAGATCAAATGGAGGATACCCTTTCAGAGAAGACCTGAGCAAACTCCTTGCACAAAGCAACTGAAAATGCTCTCTTTTTTTGATTGCAGAGAGGCAAGATGAAGTAGT
The DNA here is from genome assembly GCA_016271365.2 of Neoceratodus forsteri. NCBI lineage: Eukaryota > Metazoa > Chordata > Ceratodontiformes > Ceratodontidae > Neoceratodus > Neoceratodus forsteri. The sequence goes on along the minus strand of CM057454.1, from coordinate 948,341,161 downwards.
CTGTTTACAGTTTGAAAAAGCAGAGCTGGTGTGTTCTTCCCTGCAGCAATCTCCCTGGACAGAAACTCTGCCTTCTTTTGGTGGATAGCCCTTTGATAGTCACCATAGTAAACTCCAAAAGCCAGTTTATCCTCCTTGAACTGAGTCCTCCACCAGCAATGCTCCAACTTCCAACCCTTGGTCTTCATCTCCTTGAAAGCCCCATCAAATCATGAGAATCTCAAGCTAGAAGATGTGGGTTATATATGGATCAGTGCAATAGCATTGAGTGCATCGAAGACAGTGCTGTTATAGGCTGTCACTGCCTTGCCCATGCCAGTCACACATGCAGCACGTACACCAGAAAGGTCCACCACAGCCAAAAGTCCATCTAGAGACAACCCCCTCAAAGGGCGATAGAGGACCATCTCAATAGGGGAAGGACTATCAGGGGGGCCAAACAGAACTCTACTGTGCAGTGATCAGACAAAGAGACTGGTTCAATCCTGAGGTCAGTGGCCTCAAGCCCTAGTGAGAATGCCAAGTACAAGGTGTGGCCATGTTGGTGAGCCACAGAAGCAACTGATTGTGAAAGGCCCAGTGATGTCATTGTCTGGAGGAAGTCATGACCAAAATGCAAGAGTTCATCACTGATCCAGACATTGAAGTCACTTAGAATCAGCCATCTGGGCAACTCCAACACCCTGTCGATGATAAAGTCCGTGACTTCCTGCAGGAATTCTTCCTCGCACCCTGGGGATGGTACACAAGTATAATCCTGCAGCCTGCACCTGGATCCTCACACACAGCCACACATTCAAACTATGAGTTTGAACTCATTGGGTTCATGGAGAAGCACAAGATGGATCTAAAACAGATGGCACTCCCCCACCCTTGTATTCCTTCCTCCGGTAGTGCACTACAGAGTATCCAGCCAGGACTAACACCTCCAAGACTGGACCTGCATCATCACCAAATCAGGCTCCCGTAGTGCAAGCCAGATCAACTGAGGAAATCAAGTCCACAATAAATATGGTCTTGTTCCCCACTGATCTAGCACTGCATAGCAATGCCAGAAGGGAACCAGTTAAGGCTGCTGGCCATTGGCCTACCTGCCCACTTGGTCCAGTGAGAACCTTGGGGATTGGCACTAAACATGTCTGGCCTCTCTTAAGGCCCCATTTCACCCCAGGGCACCTCCTGGACCTAACCACCCCTATATTGCTCACCCCTGCTGTACCTCCAGTGCTCTGCCACCAACTCACTCGCCCCCCCGACTGATGCCAACCTCCCAGCAGCACCTTACCACTGCAGCCAGTAGGGAGAGGTCAGCAAAGGGGTGAAGGTCATGCAGCACAGACACTGAATAGGTGACACGATGGGGTCTAAGGCCAAAACACATCCTACAGCTATTTTTCAACTATTAAAATACCCACATAAATTACCCCCTTACCCTACAATACAACCAAATAAATCCTAATCAACAAATTCTCATATAATCTAAGTCCCCAGGCATGCACACATTCACCCACTGTTATTACATAAATATATAAATCTAATAACATTCATATAACATTTAGACACTACCTACAATCCCTCTCACTACCCCCTCACAGTAACCCCTCCCCACCACCACCAACCAAAACATTAAAAATTTAAAAGTAAAAACTCAAAACTTTATGGAGAATCCACATTTATGGGATGCAGAGAACAGTGTCCAGAAAACAGTCACAAATTGAAAACAACTCTGAATCAGAGCAGTGTCCAAAATTCAATGAAGGCAGACCACAGCAGCACTCTCACCACTGCTGGAGATGAAGACTCAGAGACCAAATGTGAGTGTGGCTAGGCAGCAAGAATGTTCTCTCACAACTCTCTTCTAGTTGTTTTTAAAATCAGGCAGTTTTACTGCTGTACAACAACTGCAACTGCTCCCAATAGAATGGCGCTTCTCCCACCACTCTTTGGACAGATCGATTCTAGGCAAACATTGCCTGAAGTGTGAAGGAGTACTTGCAGGGAGTAAACAGGTGCACAGAGGAGGTCCACAACAGAAATGCCAATACCACAATCACTGGGGCCACAGATAGTCCACACACCACAATCCTCCAATGGATTTCACACACACACCTCACAATAGGCCCACAGCAGGAGACAGTTCCATGGGTCAAACTACCACAGATTGTATTTGGGCCATTTCGGTAAACAGACCCACAATAGCAGTGATTCAGATCTTGTTTCAGGCAAAATGGCCATTAACTCCACTCCTCTCCAGCCACAGACAATGTTCCTCAGGCCAAACAGCCCTGTGGTGACTTCCAAAACCCAGTCTGGTCTCTCACGATGGCCACTGACTCACAGTCCCACAGCCATCTTGGACTCCTAATTTCACTATGGCTCCATGTTCTCCACTCCAGAATGCCTTCCTCCAGCAACCACTTTCTCACAGTTTGTTTCTGACTGGATGCCTTACACACTCCACTCAAAATCCTGGTCTCTGGTTATTTGCCTTTAACTGCAGGCGCCACTAAACGTAGCACTAAATTTGAATTTGATAAAAAACAAAGGTTATTTGACATGCTTAAACAGGACATGGCAAGATGGAAACTGTTCTCCCTCACCTTATATGGCCGAGTCCAGTTTACCAAAATGAATATTCTTCCTTGTATCCTATTTCTATTTCATATTCTCCCCATTTCAATACTAAATGCTTTCTGGAACATGTTTTTGAGGGAGATCTCCAGATTTCTGTGGCTGGGAAAAAAAAACAGAATAGCAAGAAACATACTCACCTTACCAAAAGAGCAGGGAGGTCTAGGTCTACCCTACTTCAAGACCTACTACCTGGTGGCTTAGGCGGCATCTCTGGGCACCTGGATGAAACAAAGAGTCAACTCAGACTGATATTGGATAGAAGAGGCAGAGTCACCAAGCCTCCCTCTAAGGACCATCCCCAGCAGGGTGCTAGCCAATAACATGATCCACACCTTATGTAACCCCTGGACCAGACACACCACATGCAATTCTGTTAAACATTAGAAGGCTAACTGCCTCCCTGAACTCTTTGGGAGCCCTCTCCCTAATTAGACACTATGAATAATTGTTCCCATCTTAGCTAGACCCAAGTTAAGGATACTGGGATCACAGGGTACTGACTAGATTTGAACAACGTCTGATGGCAGGTGTCAAACTTTTCAAGAACTTAGAGACTCTTATCTCAGGCAAGAAATTCACTTCAGATTTCTCCAACTGAGGCATTTTTTTACTGGAACTAAATCATTTGGCACAGATCTGATAACCACAATCAGATTCAGAACAATTCTTCTATTTGCTGGTCATTCTCAAAGCAAAAACTAGACTGTGTCTGAACTATATACTGCTCATGAAATGGAAGGACTCTCCCTTAGAACAAATCAAGGTGAGATGAGAATAGTGGAAAGCAGCAATCACATTCCAGTTCAACAATGGGAAAAGTGCCTCCTCACTGGATGGGCCATAATGGCCTCTCCCACATGGAAGGATGTTTACTGAAGAGCTCTTGCAAGGTACTTTAGAACCCCTACAGTCACAAAACACTTTAGGACAACCTATACAGGTGCCTATTGGAGCACTGTGGGGCAATAGGACCCACAACCATATATTTTGGAGTTGCCCATAATCAAACCCTTCTGGGATGCAGTACATACAGAATTTCAAGCTACTGTATGACCAATACACATATCCCATTCACCTCCCCAAGAGCTGTCCTGGGTCTACTCATCTTCCTGAAGGGCCCCAGAAGCAAATGGAGGCTTATACAAATACTAAGGTTATGAGAAGTTTTATTAATTTGTGGTATATATTTGTAACTGCAGGTAACACAGCATATGGAAGGGAGTCTGATGAAGTAGTGTGGGCTATGAAATTTCACCTATACATTCCATGTGTTATGTGAAGTGTTAATAAATATATTTGTGAAGTGTTAAAAAATATAAGAAGTTTCTTTCATTATGGAATGAAGTTCATCTCATTTTTTATGGAGTGTGAGGAGTGTCTTGTGGATGACCAAATACCAAGATTGATTTGTTTTGTATTACAAATGCAGGCAGCCTGGATGCCGTACTGAATGACTCTGATATAGCTTTGACACACCTTTGACCAGTGGCATAAGTTCCGAATGCCATAGAGATGACTGATAACCTATTTAATGCCATGCTATTATCAATATCACCACCCTGCCAGCCTGGGGGTCCACTCAGACACTTTTTTGCACCACCCCCTATAGTACCTGGGAATATTTTTTAGTATTGGCCATATAGTAATACAATATGAGTGTATCAACAGAACCAATCCCAGAACTACATCAATAAGCAGAGACAACTTGTTTTGTAATATAACTTCACAAATGAAGAACAGCATCAGATATTAGGCTTATTAAAGCAGAAAAAAACATGGTCAGACTCAGTAGTAACACTTTATTGAATAAAATAGAACACCTAGAACAAAGAGATATCAGACTGCAGCACCATGCATTATCTCTAGCAGAACATATTAAAGAGCTACTGATGCCTTGAGAAGAACTTTGAAATGCATAATATTTGGGCACAGCTTATATTTCTTATTTTCTCTGTTTATCTAATCCATATTATTTATTACTGAGGTCATATGCATGAAAACAGAACAGTTCTTCCTTAAGGATTAATCAGCTCCTATTGCTTCTTCCCAACCTGTTGCCATAATACACTGTTTGTGACATCACAGTTATTCCCCTGCAACAGACTGTGATGTCACAACAGAGTATTATAATTTCAAGTGGGGAATCACCTATAGCAGCAGATGAACTCTGAGGGATAAACATTTTGTTTTCGTGGGAATTTCTTCAGTAATAAATAATAGAGAGGAGATATCTATAGAAAATACATAAAATGCAAGCTGAATTGTGTCCAAATATTATGTTTTCCAAAGTTTTTCCAACGGCATCAGCTGCTCTTTAAAAACAAAAGGATACTGAGAGGCCATAGTGCATTACTGGAGCCTAATCTCAGATTTATGACTGCTGAGTTGTCTGAAAAATAGACAGGTATTCGCAATAAATGCTCTTTGGACTTCATTGTGGCTCTATTTGAAGCTATCATCAAGGAAAAAAATAGATTAGCTACTGAAATTAATCAGATTAAGGAGCAATACAATGGGAAGTTTGAGCTGGACACTACATGCTTAGAAAAAAAATTTAAAAACTTTTGGGACTATGAGGATTTCACAAAGCAGCATAAACTGAAACATTTTAAAAGAGACATTATAGATTACAAAGACAAGGTATTCACTTATTTAAAAACAAGAATTTTTACAATGAATGTACTGTACATCACCAATTAGATTTAAATAGTGGAGACAGTATTTTTACTACAGCATATAGACCAATACAACAGGAGTACACAGACAATGATTTGTTAGAGGAAGAACAACCAGGAATGAGTGTTCAAACAATAGTTACTGGACCAGAACAACAGGTTCCAAGGTATGATTTGAGAAAAAGGGGGGGATACCAGCAGGGCAGGTATTGGGACCCCCCAACACGCTGCAGAGGAGGAGGAGGAGTGGAGGTGGTGGAAGAGGAGGATGAAGAGTCAAAAGAGGAGGGCACAGAAGATTCCAGAACAGACCGCACTTTTCAACATTAGCAATAGAACTACAGTATATCAGAAAATAAGGAAAAGGTTTTAAAGAAGGGGTGATCTTTTGCACCATCAAGGGACATCAACACATTTGACCTTACAGTGGACCTACAAAAATGTTACAGAAAGTTGAGACTTGCTGACATGTTTTGGAACAGACCAGAACAGTTAACTAGTAGGAAGCAAGAACTAAAAATAGCTATGGGCATAAAATTCAGCTTTGCCCCCCCCCAAGCATCTGACAAAGATGAAAATTAGATTCAACTGGTCGCGAGAGAGATATTATTGAGTTATTTAAAAACTTAGAACTGGGTTGTGGGAAACAAAATTTGACCAGGAGAGAAAGGGAAATGCTTAAGAATTTAGATGACAAAAATATTGTAATCAAACCAGCGGATAAAGTGTGTGTGTGTGGGGGGGGTATTGACATTTGGGATTATGATAGACAGGAATGTGAAAGACACCTTAGTGATGAGAGACATTATTTAAGAATTGATAGAGACCGGACATCTGAAATTAGATTGGAAATTGGGGATTTGTTGGGACTGGGAGTGGGTATGGTCTGGATAGCGTCAGGTGAGAAAGAGATGTTGATCTGTCAAAATCCCAGAGTACCAGTCTTTTATGTATTCCCAAAGGTCCACAAGGGTCCTTTCAATCTACCCCATAGGCCCATTGTCTATCCTGAACACTTGTCTAAATATGTGAATTTCCATCTCCAACCTGAGGTATTCAAAATGACTACTTACAGACGAGACTTTGGTCATGAATAACCCTTTTAGAAGAATTGGATTTTAGGAAATAAGGATGTGAGAAGCATTAAATAGGTTGCTTTAGACATAAAATACCTCTACACAAGAATCACTCAGGAAGAGGGAATGACAACCACTTCAGAAGCTTTAAAGAGTAGGGATGAAGATTTTCCCTCTGGTGAATTTCTAACCCAGTTGGGAGAATTAGTGCTGAAGTGAAATTACTTCACATTTGAAGTACAATTTTACATGCAAAGCATAGGAACAGCACAATGGTGCCAGCCATTGCCAATTTATTCATGTATCATTTTGAAAGGACATACATACTAGACAGTAACATAAATTCTTTTCATCACAATATCATCCATTACAAGCATTTTATTGATGACATATTTATTATATGGAAAGGAGAATTAGAATCAGTAGAAAAATTCACAGAATATCTGAATAGCAGAACAGTATACCTTAAATTTAGCATGAAAGCTAGTGAGGAGGAAATACCTTTCTTGGATTTACTTATTTATAACGGGTAATACAGATCAAAGACCACCTTATAGAGAAAGGAAACAGATAGAAATACCACCTTACACCATAATAGTTTCCATGACCCAAAATGGAAAGATAGTATACTGAAAGCACAGTTTATTAGAGTCAAATGTAACTGTAGTGAACTCCACATATTTGAGCAGGTGAGGGTGCATATCACTAATAGAGTCAGACACAGAGGTATAGGAAACCCCTGTTTTGGAAAGCAGGTGTCGGGATGTGCCTTGGGGTCATCGGGCCTAACTCTCACCCCATTCTCCTGTACTGTACCATCTCAGCTTCCTTACACATGGAATGAGGTGAGATTTAGGGCTGACAGCCCTAGGCACTCCCGACACCTGCTGTGTGTGGAGGTGGGGGGTGGGTTGCGGTAGACGGGGAACTCAAACACTGAATTTCCATACTTTTGTCGCTGTAACAGGAACCCTAACTGATGCATTAATGGAGTTTTTTGCAATGAATTTCCTTACTTTTTGAGATAGTATAATAGTGTCCTTATTTTACTGTGGGAGCAGGGTCCTTTGGACCCTGAGCGTCAATCCCTCCGTGGATGCACATATGTATGTAGGTGTAGGGCCCTGCACTTCCATGTGTTGTGCTATAATGACAGTAGCCCCATCTCTGACCTACAAGTGGTGACAGCAGCAGGGGTTGCACTATATGACACAGCTGTCATTTATTAAAGACAGCTGTGTTGTATAGTGCAAGCTGCTGCATTCACAAAAATTCAGTTATAAATAGAATGTTGATTGTTTTAACTGTGCATGCTCAGAAACAGAACATTTTTATAGTGTATAGTGACCCCTTGTTACATATAGAAATCCATCGCAGTCAAAATGTTGTTGTACTACAGTTCAAAGTTCATGGAACTCGGTAATACCATACTGTGGTACAACAACATCTTGGCTGTTTTGAGAGCACACAAGACAGCAGTTTAACTGAAGAAAAAAACACTGCAAACATATCTCAAAATCTGAACATTAAATTTTATGACAGGGTGTCGTCAGTTTTGTCCATAAGTGGCAGAGCGCATTAATAAATTCAAATGCATTTCAAGTTTTTTATTTTACTTTTGTTGCAGAACTTGTGGGGTCACTATATACTATAAAAAATACTGGCTGAGCAAATTGTGCCCAACCAGCTTAAGCTACCACCTCTGGATTCTGATTCTGTGTGATCTCTCAAGCTTCGCTCTCGAGGTCTAACAGAAACAGAACCCCTCAGTGGCAGCACAGACTGGTTGTGCACAGTTGCCCAGTCAGTATTGTCTATATTAAATATTTTAAAAACTACTTAACAGTGGTACCTAAAAACCACAAAAGCACACACCTTCAACCAATCACTATCAAACCTGAGAGTTTCAGGTTTCAAAGCCTCCTTTTTTTTTAGTTATTGGGTAGCAAAAAAAGTCTTAAAAATTTTCAAAAAAGGAGACTTTGGGTTTTTTTTGCACATCTGTAACTTTGCCTCCCCTTTACTGATCTACATGAAATTTACAGGATCAAGGGATCCCATTGCAGAGGCTGTGCTTTCCAAATTTCATATAAATCGGTTGAAAAGGGGAAAAGTTATTAAGGTGCAATAATTTGAGTTTAACATAGAAGTGCTTACTCAACCCTAATATGCAGGCACTGTCACACCTGTATTATAATATATATATATATGTATATATATATTATAGTGACATAATAGTGCCACTATAGTTAGGGCTGAGTACCACATTTAAGGTTAAAGTGGGAAATTTTGCAGCTTAATAACTTTGCCACCGTATGACAGATTTGCCTGAAATTTGGCAGGCACAGAGTGGTACCATAGATCTCAGGACTGATCTGCCAAGTTTCATAATGATCGGATATACAGTTGTGGAATTATAAAGCGCAATAGAAAGTCACATTTATGCTTTTTTGTGCATTCTTTGCTCATGCTTACAGGTCATACAATTTGCGTGACCGGTCCAAAAACTTCAGAGAACATGTGGCCTCGATGTGCCTTTAAAAGATTTCATGAAAAAATATTAAACGATTCAAAAGTTATTCAAAAAACAAATTTCCCATTATAGTCAATGAGAAAAGTTAACAAAAAGTTCGACAGTGCTGCAAATGCAGTTTTTAGTGTGGCAAATGACCCCTGTAGTGTCATTAATCAGCCATTTTGTTTCAGTTACTATTCACAGAAATGCTTGGCATTTAAAATTGGGACCATCTAGGGACACAATTATTTTTGTGTTTACCTAGTCGAGCCCTGAGGATACTAGTCATGTCTTTTTTTTGGGGGGGGGGGTTAAACACCCCAGAAATATGTTTTTAAAATTTTTGTAATCTGCAGTGTTGCAAAGTAGTGATGAACTTGCGACACTTTCGTGATTTATTTTTGTGAAAGTGTTGTGATTTGCGACACTACTTTGTGACACTATGCCCAAAAGAATAGGACATTTTTGCCACCCTGCTGCAAAAGAACAGTTTGGTCTTTTGGGCTGACATTTGGAGGGAAGACAGCCAACATCCCACAGATGTGCCTTTTGATGGTTTGGTGACAAAATATTACAGGGCTGCAAAGTTACAGTACTCCAAAGTTGATGATTTTCCCATAGGATAACATTACGGCGTCTGCCGCGTCTTTCAGGGCCTGTATCTCGGAAATGCTTCAAGATACGGACTTTTCGTCAGAAACATGTTTAGCCCCCTACTAGGGGGCTAAGTGCAAAACTAGCCAAGAAAGTCAGAAATCATATGAAATTGTAATTTTTTTTCTACATCATACGGTTCCTGAGATATAAGCAATTTACTATTCCAAGTGTTCATTTTCTGCTCCTAGGCCCATTATTATGCATACATTCTTTGTATTCACTGTGTTTCTCAATATAGCTTTTGGGGAAAAAAAAGGGTGTGCACTTTCGTTACTGTTACAATTAGTGTTTCCACTTGCATTTCTGTAACCTTTAGCATTCCCGTCTACTCCACCAAGTGCGTTACCCTTTGCATTTTCATTTGTGTTTGCATTTGCATTACTGTTCCCATTTGCATTTCCATTACTGTTTCTGTTTGCGTTTTATTTTGTGTCACCATGTGTATTACCATTTGCGTTTGCGTATGTGCTTCCATTTGCGTTTGCATTTGCGTTTGTCTTTCCTTTGGTGTCATCATTGGTGTTACCATTAGCATTTGCATTTCCAATTGTGGTACCGTGACCGTGCATGTTACTCTTTGTGTTTCCGTATGCGCTTGCGTTTGCGTTTCCGTTTGTGTTACTGTTCACTTTGGCATCATCATTGCTGTTACTGTAACTGTTTGCATTTCCAATTGCTTTACCATTACTGTTTGTGTCTTTGTCACCATTTGTGTTTCTGTTGGCCTTAGCGTTTGCATTTTTGGTTGCGTTTCTGTTGTCGATTGCATTACTGTTTCCTTCTGCGGTGCCATTGCCTTTACCATTTGCATTTCTGTTTGCATTTGTGTTACCATTTGCATTTTTTTTATACTATTTGCACTTCCATTGGCATTACCGTTTATGTTACTGTTTTTGTTAACATTTACATTTCTGTTGCCATTAGACTTTGCGTTACTGTTTGCATTACCATTTCTGTTTTCAGTAACATTTGTGCTTGTGTTTCTCTTACCGTTTGCATTATCATTTATGTTTGCGTCATCATGTGCATTACCGTTAGTGTTACTATGTGACAAAAAATCCCATGCTGGGAGCTCCACCACATTCCATTCACTATTTATAGTGCTAATTCTCAAAAAGAAGTGAAATTCATGGAAAAAAAATATTTTTAATGCATCAGTTAGGGTTGCTCCACAATGACAAAAGTGAGGAAATTTGGTGTTAGGGGTGCCACCCCTTGCACCCCAAGCCCACCCCATCCCCACCAACAGGCATTGGGGTGTGTGTTGGGGTTGTCAGTCCTAACTCTCACCCCATTTTCCTATACTGCACCACCTCAGCTTGTTTACACATGGGATGGGATGAGAGTTAGGACCAATGACCCCAATGCACACCCCGATGCCTTTTGGTGGGGATGTGGTAAGCTTGGGGTGCAAGGGATGGCAAACCTAACACCACATTTCCCTGCTTTTGTCACTGTGGAACAACCCTGACTGAGGCATTTAACAGAGTTTTTTGCCATGAATAGATAGATAGATAGATAGATAGATAGATAGATAGATAGATAGATAGATAGATATAATAGGGTCAAGTACGGTTGAATAGGCACTTCATTGTTAAACTCAGAATTTTGCACTTTAATAACTTTGCAATCGTTAACAAAAAAAATTGTTGCTGCCAACATTGGGGTGCCCAATCCCTGTGTTGGCAATAGATGCCAGTGTCCCTAACAGTCTCCCACATTGCCAACATTGGGGTGCCCGATCCTTGTGTCAACAGTAGCCCCCCCACAAGGTGGGACACTGGGGAACCCACTCTCAGTATCCCCAGTTATGTTTTATACCACCCAACACCACCAGTACTGTCAAACTGGGGAGACCACCTCCATTGTCCCTTAATGTTATTTTCTATGTACCAGTACCCAAAACAAACAGTCTCACAATATATATATTTTTTTAATCCTGGAAAAAAAGAAAATGGTCCCTCATCGTCCCCTCCCCACCCCAACCCTCCCACTGAGCAACCCACCACCACCACCCAGCCCTATACTTACCACCAGAGGTCTTCTTCTGTCAGCTTCTGTGGATCAGGACATATCTGCACTCTTCAATGCTGAACCACAAACTGAAGAATCAAGGTAAGCACCGTAAAATGGCTGTCAATGGCATTTTGAACTTATGTTGCTACCTCAGCCATTTTTCAGAATTTTATCACCAAATTTTCAACATGGGCTTTTTTGGGACCCCGCCTCATGAACACTGCCACTGTTGTTTTGTTAATCAGACCTGTAAGGTGATTTCCCAGTCACTGTGTGGAATCACCTTTCAGGATGTATTAATGAAAGGAAAGTGCCAGTGTTCATGAGGTAGGGTTCAAAAAAGGCCATGTTGAACATTTGGAGAAAGAAATCCTAAAATGGGCACGTTACAAGTGTGTGTTGTGCAGTTTCTACACAGGTGCATAACTTTGGTAATTTACAATATTCTGACTCCAGATTTTCAATATTCCCATTTTTTCACACCACCTCATGAACAGCACAGCTGTCATTTTTTACATCCTGTCCAAAATGCACCTGTGGCACAGAATGGCATTTCAGAATGGATTTGCACATTTTCACCTATGGGGTTTATGAGGTGGGGTCACAAGAAGAATATGTTGAAAGTTTGGAGTCAAAATATTAAAAAAATAAAGAATTTATTAAATAACATTGATTGCAGGGATGTCCGTTGCACCTCTGGGGAACACATAGCCTTACCGTGTCAGTGAGCTGAGTTCAGGTGTTGTTCAGTGTCTTCATCAATGACATTGGGGATGGCATTAAAGGCAAAATGTGCCTATTCACAGATGACACCAAGCTCTGTGGGAGAGTGGGCACAGCTGAAGGGATACAGGACCTACAGGAAGATCTTGAAAAGCTGGGGAGGTGGTCCAGGATCTGGCAGCTTGGCTTTAATGCCAAGAAATGCAAAGTTATGCATATTGGAGCCAAGAATCCCAGGACAGAGTATTACCTGGGTGGAGTCCGAGTAGCTGCACCAGATGAGGAGAAGGACCTGGGAGTGATGATCACTAGTGACCTGAAGCACACCACGCAGTGCAAGAAAGCAGCAGCAAAGGCAAATAAGATGCTGGGATGCATAGTTAGGGGGATCAGTAGTAGGAGAGAGGAGGTTATACTGCCCTTGTACAGGTCACTGGTAAGGCTACATCTAGAGTATGGAGTTCAGTACTGGTGCACACACCTCAAAAAGGACATTAATCTGCTGGAGAAGGTACAGAGGAGGGCTACAAAGATGACAGCCAGTCAGCAGGGCAAGGCGTATGAGAAGAGGTTGAGTGCACTGAACATGTGCTCCCTGGAAGACAGGAGGGAGAGAGAGAGAGAGAGGGGGAGGGACATGATTGGGACATTCAAGTACTTGAAAGGGATAAATAATGTTGATAAGGAAAGTCTCTTTAAGCTGAGTGGCAACCATATCACGAGGGGGCACAGTCTTAAGCTGGAGGGTGGGAGGTTTAGGAGGGATATCAGGAAGCACTTCTTCACAGAAAGGGTGGTGGACACTTGGAATGCACTGCCAGAAGAGGTCATCTCATTAAAGACAGTGAGCAGCTTTAAGTGAGGCTGAGATAGGCATAGGTGGAAGATAAGTATCATGGGTAGGGAGGATGGGAGGAGTGGGGGGAGGGCAGTCACATTAGCTCAAGCTGTGGACACTGCAATACAAACAGACTTGATAGACTAAATGGCCTTCTCCTGCTGGCTTGTTTGTATGTTCATATAATTCAGTGAGCTGGTTTACTGGGACAAGGCTAATGGGGAAGGTGCTGCAGCATGCAGCACCAGTCATGGCCGGGGTAGGGACGGAGCAGTGTTTTGTTGCAGATGTCACACCCTGTGGTGGGTCAGAGAACCTCACCCACAAGGTATTGAGATGTGTGCCAGGGTCTGCTGGGCATCATGACTGTCTCCAATATTGTATTTAGCTCATTTTGCACACATCCCAAAGAGACCCACACACATGAGGATACAGTTCAGCTATCACAAAAAAAGAAAGGACATTCTTTGCAAAAAACTGCATTAATGCAGACATTAGGGTTGTAAAAATGCAAAGCGTACAAAGATAGGAAATTAAAAAACATTAGGGATTTGGGTCTCTGCAGTATTGGCAAATCAATGGTGGGGTCTTACTTACTGCATTGGCTTTGCAAAGGAACATACTACTGCAGTATTGAGACAAGAAAATATATGAAAATATTCAAATACTAGTTCCGTAATAAATTTACTGTGTATCAGACCCAACTGAATATAATTGAGAACATTAGTTCTGCTGTGGTAACCCAAGCCCTTATTTTTATTAACAGATTTGAACTCTAGAGCAAAATTAGAGGTGGACACCATCTGCACTATAAAAAAAGATCATTTCTTAAGATTAAAAATAATAGGGCACTTGAAAGCCCTGGGAGGGAAACAAACCTCTGCAGTTTGTAACCAGACTTGCTCATGATTTTTGGCACTCTAAACAATCCCACTGAGCTGTCTGATTTACAGAGGCCAAGGTTTCTGGCCCCTGTGGCAATGGTGATGGGAGGATCATTGTGGGATGTCACATGATGTCACCACCACACATACACACACACACACACACACACACACACACACTGTGGTATAAATACCATGCTTGTCAGCTGCCCTGACCACTCCCTAAGCCTTTGGGAGTTATCAGTATGCAGCTTTGTTTTCCCAGCAAAGACACAGTAAGTTGCATTTTGAGTGTGTAAGTGCTTTGCTGAGAGTTATTAAAGTCTATACCAAACAATGGCACTATCAATTTGATTTGACAGAATGGGAGTTTCCTGAAGATAAAGTGGAAGGGATGGTCACCCCAACCATATGAGTGCATAATTACACAGGTATGAAGCAACAAATTCCAGGTTTCGAAGTGATTTTTATTTAACCATTATTAGGATATATCATCTAAAAAAATTGACAAGGCATTTCAATTTTATACAGGCACATAGAAGTAAGGACATTTTAAGCCCTGTGAGAGCATTAATATGAAATGATATGAGGTATGAGGACTATAACTGTATGTTTTTTGGTTTCTCTTACATTAGCTTTTATTATTAATATGAATTTTGAAGTGACAGGACATCTTGAAATTTAATTGGTGTGTATAAGCAAAGAGTCTAAATTTCACGGAGACTGAGGTAAAGAAACATATTTTTAGGAAAACATGCATTTCATTTCATTTTAATTTTTTATTCTTGTTAGCTGATGAGCAATTTTGCCCATTTTCACAAGCGACAAGTTTTCTTTAAAAAAAAAAGCCATATAACATGAATACAATACAATACAATACAGACCCAAAAAACGCAGCATAAAAATTTTGGCAGTATTAGTGAAATAAACAACAAACATTACTGTAACTGCATGCACATTCATTCCTTAACAACAACCAATATTTAAGTTTAGTATTGAATGTTCTAATGTTTGTGCAATTGACAATTTCATTGGATATACCGTTATAAAATCTAGCAGCCCTATACAATTCTGACTTTTGCCCAATCACTTTAAAAAAAGGAATTTTATACACATATTTACTCTGGAATCTATTCCCTTGCCAGTTTCATTCTGTAGCTCTGAGGAATGATGATAGGACTGTTGGAGGTAACTGACCTAATGTTCCTTTATGTAACATGGTACCCATCATTAAATTGTCTTTATTTTCAAGTGATAAACAACCAGCATCCTTCAATAAATTACAATGATGGGTCCTACTTGGCAAATTAGTCATAACTCTTAGAGCACTGTTATATGCAACTTTTAACTTATCAAATATTTTGTTGCTAGTGGCCGAATATACACTCAACCCATAATCCAAAACTCTAAATAAAAAACTGTGTGCTAATAGTCTACGAGACTCAGGGACAAGATGAATTCACACCCTAAACAAAAGCCCTAATCTCTGATGAACCAATTTTATAACATTTTTGACATGAAGTTCAAAGGATGGGTTATTGTCCAAAACAATCCACAAATATTTGAAATGTTCAACTACTGCAATAGATTCTCATTTTAAATCTACTATCAAGGGATTCAGTTCTCTTTTTTTACATGGTCCAGAAAAGACCATGGTGTTTGTTTGTTTTTGGTGTTTAACACCATACGCCTTGACAGAAGCCATTCCTGAAAAGTATTGAAATAATTTTGCACAGTCCTCAGAGCATCCACAGACTGTGTTGCAGCATTCAAAATTACTGAATCATCTGCATACAGGGTAATCTCAGATTCTTTACAAGTAAGAGGTGCAGAATTCATAAATAATGGAAAAGGAATAGTGCCCAAAACTGAGCACTGTGGCATCCCACATTTAATCTGCAGAGAATCTGAGTTGCTTTCTAAGATTTTTGTTCTGTGTGTTCTGTTACCCAAATAGCTATCAAACCACTCTATAACATCATTCAAAAAAATAAATTCGGAAAGAGAGTCTAACAATAGGCCATGATCTATAAGGTCAAAGGCCTTGGTGAGGTCCACAAATACTGCTGCAGCACAGTGCCCCTTATCAAGGGCACTCTGCATGCAGCTTGTGAACCTCACCAAGGCCATCTCCATGTTATGCTTTGATCTCAAGTCATGTTGTGAACTTGTCATTAAATCATATTTTTCCAAATAGTCAATTATTTGAGTGAAAATAATCCTCTCCAGAATTTTTGTTAAAGGAGCCAGTAAAGAAATTGGATGGTAGTTGGAAACACATTCCCTATTGCCAGCTTTAAATATGGGTTTAATGGTTGCAAGTTTCCAATCTTTGGTAAAAAAAACCATTGCACAAAGAGTAAATAAATAAATATGCTACAGGGGAGGTCAATTCATTAATTACCACCTTTAATAAGCCTAAAATCTATATTATCAGAACCAATATTGGGACAAAGGTCATATTTTAAAATATAGTTTCTAATCAAATCAGGTGTGACAATCCAAAAATAAAAATTAAGACGATTAATATTACTGTTTCTAAGGGGTCAACAGTTGGACTTGTTGTGTTGAAATTGGTCCTAAAACTATCCAAATCACCAAAATAATTATTAAACATCCCAGCCTCAATAGAGGAATTGCTAATCAGATTGTTTCCATCAAACAATGAAATACTACCTTCATTTGATTTCCTCTCTAATGGGCAGTTTAACATTTGCCAGGTTTTTTGCGATCCCCAAGGGAATGTAATTGTTCAGAGATAAAAAAACTGTTCTTTTTAGCCATTCTAACTTCAGTTTTACATTTATTTCATAGGGACTTGTAATTCTGTAATGTAACTGAATCCCTGTCCATTTTTTATTTTTTCTACATTCTATCTCTTTGTCTCATCAGTTCCAAAGGCTCAGAAGTAACCCATTTGTTTTTTATTGCCTCTAATTCTCATTTTCTTTTTTGGGGCAATTTTATCTATTATCTGAATGAACAGCCTACCAAATCTGTCCAATATGCCATCGATATCATTAATTGTCTCCAAACAGGACCCGTCAATTTCTTTACAGGCCTCATTCATGATCTGAGTATTACCTCTTTTAAGTTTCTAAATAATGAGGAGGGATCCCCACTAGTTTAGTTGCCCACTCACAAAAGGCAGGGCAGTGGTCACTAATTGAATTGGTTAGGTACATTATTTAGAACTATGATTTATAACATAAGAAATGCAAATTATAACCCTCAAACTAATGGGAGCTGGGTTTCACCTTCTGGTTTGTTTAGAAAAATTTGGGAAAACATAATGCTTTGATAATGAGTAACATAGGTATTGATAAATATATTTAGTGCTTGCAGTGCTGTTATTTGATTGGTGGTAATTGCACAAATATTGAGATGGAAGTCTGAGAAATGTTATTAATTTGTGGTATGTATTTGTAACTGCAGTTAACACAGCTTATGGAAGGGGGTATGATGAAGTAGCTTGGGCTACAAATCACCCCCCCATACATCCCATGTGTTATGTGAAGTGTTAATAAATATAAGAAGTTACTTTCATTATGGAATAGAGTTCATCCCATTTTTTATGGAATGTTCAGCGTGTCTCATGGATAACCCAAGACCAAGACTGCTCTGTTTATATTACAAATACAGGCAGTCTAGGCACTCTACTAATTGACATAAACCCCATCCCCCTACAACAGATCTATGGAGAGCAAAAATCCCAGAATTCGAATCTATGGAGTGCATCAATCCAACCCTACAACTTACATTTCCAAAGCACCTATAATTATGGCAACCACAGCAACACCACCAGGCACTACAGCTGGAAAACATAAAAGAGGAGGAACCCTATCTTACCCCAAATATTGGATTTCTGGATCCAGAATGTTCATCCACCAACAGCACAACCTCTCGAGAAAAAAAAACAGAGTATGTTGTGCTTCACATATTTTATTAAAAAAACTGTACACTACATCAAATATGATGACCTGGTTTACTAATGCAGTTTCTTCACAGGCTACAAAAGAGCATCATATTTTAAATAATCTCAGGAACTCTGGTTTGATGGACTGAAAGATTGACTATAAGTTATGAGTTTTGTTCTACAAAGGAAGGCCATTTGCCTTCATGTTTGCAAGTATCTTTTTTGGTTACAAAGAAGTATTGCGTTTTCTGTTACGAGATTCAATCTGAAACCTGTAAGACATGCAAAGAATGTTAAGTATTATGATTCTTCCATATACAATGCACTATGTGTTATGTCTTATGTGAATGTAACTCAGTAAACTTAATGTTACAAAGAAAAACATTTAATGATTGGTCACATTCTGTAGGGTTTGAGTCTGATTCATTTTTTTTCTATTTAAAAATGAAAAACAGACTGCCCACCATACTGGTGTTACCACACAAAAAACATTTTTACTTATTTATTTAAAAAATTGGTAGCCAGGAAAGGCACACTGAGCCAAGGCCAATTTCTAGTTGTGACCCTGGTGGGGGTGGAGTAAGGATAGAACATATTTGTTTTATTCCTTGATCAACACCTACTGCATCTCTCCTGGAATTGGTAACACTGCCAAGACAGTATAGTCACTCATGGTGCATTGGGAGGACTGAAGACTATTGCATCATAAGTGGCTGCACTGTTTGGGGGTGTTCCCAATGTTCAGGAAGTATACAAATTAAAAAAGAGTAGATCATGGATTTGAAACAAAGCAAGTTTGGGAATAATTATACTATTATTATGAATCTCAGTTTTATTTAGTAAAGAAGCAGATAACATAACCAGCAACATCAATGAATTTTAGAGAAGGTAAGCAATCATAAAATGTGAGGTTTAAACTGCAAATAATATGATGCAAAAAGGGTTGACAGTATCCCTTTAATGACCATTCTGAATTATTGTGGCTGTGGGCAGAGCCTACTGCATCTTGCTGTCTGTAGCAGGAAATATGGAGTATCGTGGAACACATATTTTGGAGTTTTCAATGTATAGTTCGACATCTACAAATCACTATGCCAATTGAAATAAAATACTCCCTTCTTTTTGTTTCGAATGTTGGGGACATAACTCCAAGCTGCTTATCAGATGGCCATTAGAAAACCGAAACAGCTTGTTAAATATTGACTTTGCAGGTTATGTAGATAAGAAAATGATTTTGCTGAGCTGTCCCAAATAATGCATAGTTTTTTTATCAATAGGGGATACCCTAAAACCACAGTGGACAGAGCACTCTCCCAGGTCAGTAACATGCCTTGTAACCTTGACACCCACAGGAAGGATACTGTCATGCAGGAACAACAACAAATTCCACTAGTGCTTCCTTTCCATCAGAGTAAACCTTCTCTTCACAGGATCATCTCCAGTAACTTTCCTATTTTACGAACTGACCCCAACATTGCTGCCTCCTTTACAGAACCACCTATTGCCTCCTACCTCCGGCCACCCAACCTGTGGAATCTCCTGGTTGAAAGCAGCCTACCTACTCCTAACAGTTCCTCTCTATCAGATACTAAACCTTGCAACAGAACTTGCTGCTACATCTGCAAATCTGTTTCTAGTGTGACTGAAATTTGGGGACCTACAGGTGTTTTTCACCTCATCAAGGAGTTCTCATGCACCTCCACTAATGTGGTATATTGTATTCTTTGCAGGAAGTGTGCAGCTATTTACATTGGAAAGACTGGTAGATGCCTTGCTGACCATTTCAGGGAACATTACAGGATAGTCAGGAATGGAGACACTGCTAAACCCATTGTATCCCACTTTATCTCTAGGGACTACAGTGTCAATTACGTTTTTGTTTGTGTCCTTCAGCAGGATTTCTGGGATTCTGACCATAGAAAAAAACATGGAAACCAAGCTGATAATCTGCCTTGGCTCCCAGCAGTCCTCTGGTTTAAATGATAGACTTATTTTCTACTAACATCATTCAGCCACCTCTTGTTTTCCCGAAAGTCTGTTTGTATCTGTACCCATTTAATTTCTTTTTTTTTCACCCTAAGTCTCCATCTTTGTCTCCTTCTCCCACATTTGTCATCTTTCAGCCTTCTTACTAGATCCAGTTAATTAGTCCCCACCTGGGGACTTCTCTAGCTTTCTCACTCCTATTATGCTTTGTCTTTCCCATCACCACATTTTTGTTTCACAGATTCTTTCTTAATCTTGCCATTTATCTCTTCTTCTCCTGAGCCTCCCCTTTTTTCTTTCCCCAAATATATATATCTCTTATTTTACTTCCCTCTACATTAACTTTTTTTTTTCTCTTTTAGTTATTTTCCTGAAGAAGACCTAAGGTCGAAACATAGATATTTACCTCTATTTTCTATTTTCAGCATGCATTTAATATAACCATTTTGTATTGCTATCAGATCACATGCTGGCACAGCACCTTGTTTTGGTTTTTACATTCTGTTAAATATTGATTGCCTATTAAACTGGAGATTTGTTCAGCCCTTTGAAATGCAACAACTTGCACATTTAAATATTTAGCATGTAAACATTTTCTTGCTACAAGCTTGGGCACATATTGTCTTTTAAGAAAGATTCATTCTTCATAAATGTCACCCTTTCCCAGCAAATCTAAAGAGATTTATAGTTTGTTTAACCTCTTAAGACACTATCTGATAAGCACTGTCTCAGACATATGCCAGGTCTTCTGTGAACTATCCAGGAAAAGTATATAGCAATCAACAGGCATTTTCTTACTATGCTTTTTGGGGAAAAAATATTGAGCTACAGCAAACACACATACACACATACACACACACACACACACACACACACACACACACACACACACACACATATATTGTGCACACCATCCTCACGGCCACAACATTCAAAATAAATACTACATTCTAATATGTTATAAAACAATAAAGAAACTGTTTATGTCAGTGAATATGGTGAAGTTCAATTTACAGCAGATTTCCTTTAAATATTTCTTATCCTATATTTTGTATCCTGGATAGTGCTGGGGAGATGCTACATGTCATTGTCATAGGGATTCATTTACACATTTTTGCACTGTGTTTACGGTACTCAGGATGTCCCAGATGCAATATCTTGTTTTTAGTGGGGTAATGATTTTATCATTTTTATAATGTATTTAGACTATTCCAGATGTAAAATATTGTTTTCAGTGTGTTCTGATTTTACGCAATGCAGCATAATATTGTGTAGATGTAGAGCCCCTCTGAAAATGCAATGCCATTTCTTCTGTGTACTAACCAGGCTAAATATATAGCAATCAGCAGGCATATTCTAGGAAAACATATTGTAAAAATGTGTAAAAGGAAGACCACATTGAAACTGCTGCTCAGCAGACCTGCATTGTGCAAATTCATTAGAATAATGGGTAAAATCACCCCAAAAGCTCTCCACAGCCATTTTGACTCTGATCAGAACTTGTCTCGGTAGGGGCCACTGACAGTTCTGCATACTCATACTCAGTGTTAGGGGAGCTTTTCTGGCCTGTTGCAGAAATGAACTTAGCATTTCTATGAGCCATTTGGCTTTATTTTGGTAGCCATTGACAGTTTTGTATTTCTATGCCCAGTGTTATTGGGGCTTCCCAGACCATTAAATAAAGTGTATGAAGCATTTATCATTATTATAAAATTACACATACTACCATAATGCAAAGCATGCATATGTACATCATCATGAAATTTTAGGCTGGTTCAGCTTTAAGTAAGAATGCATGGTGCCAAAAGACCTCTCACACAATTTGTAAAGGGTACAAACAGAAAGACACAAGCACATGTTTTGACCTACCAGGACTCATCAGTGTGCCTTGTCTATATCACACCCCGGGGGAAATGAACCAACCCTCAGTTGGTCTTATAGGTTAGGGTCATGGTGAGCCCTCCAAAAAGTGAAAAACAAGCTGAGGCAAGGGTTATCCCAAAGGGCATTGACAATAAATCCAAGTTTCAGAGAACTACAAAATTACACATACTACCATAATGCAAAGCATCATGGGATATATATGAAAATCTCAGTTACATTTTAGGCTGGTTCAGCTTTAAGCAAGAATGCATGCTATTTATCATTATTGTTTGCTTGTCTTCATTTTGGGGAGGAGGGCACTGTACGTTTGCACACTGATGTCCAGTATTAGTGGTGTCAAATAAGGGTAAGGTGACAGACCCTAGAACAAAAATTGAGGTTAATATTTGTTTAAATTTGAAAGTTAATCGATCAGCTGCAAGCCATTACACTACTACCAGACCTACTTGTATACATAAAAGGCAAAAAAAAAAAAACATACAAATGTGATATATGTAGTATGTATTTACAATATCTAAAAATTCATAAATACAGCTGGATGTTTTGTAAAATTTGGTCTACATTCTTCTAGAGTACCTGAATCAAGAACCGGCAAATTTGTGATGCAATTTTGCATTATTCCAATCAGAAGGAAAATGAACACATCAGGCAGATCAGCCCAGTATGGAACCAAAGCAGACAAAATAGGGAAGAAGAGACCCAGGATATGCAACCAAGCAGGACTCTACAGGAACTCCTGTTTTCCATGCCTTCTACGGCTAACTATGACAAGCCATAACTCCTCATCAAAAGGAGATGTACATAAGGTGTGACAGGTTTACCTCAAAGAGACACAGGTTCAGTATACAAGACTATTCTGACCCAGTCAATAAACCAGCAGTGGCTCAGTCCCATGACCTAAAAAAGGTGTCAAAAGTGGCTAAGATGCAAGATGCCCCCCCCCAAGGCTACCCCCCAAAACAAACTAAATATACCTATTAAACCCATGAGGGCAAGGCCCTTATATACCTATTTTTAACAGACACAGAGCACCATTTAACAGATTCTACATAAGGCTCAATGGCCCAAACCTGCTTCTATACTGCTGGACAAGATGTTCCATTTCAATGCCCCTTTGGCTCCTTATGGGTCTATACCTCAATCTTGTACAATTATGACCTCACAGAGCAGTAGCTAGGTGCACACATCAGTCAGAAGAGCTGCAATACAGAAAGGAACCTTTGGGCATTCCTAAAGTGCAATTGGCTATGCTAGTCTTATACTACCTTATGCGAGGAACCATCCCAAAGACTCAACAATGGATGAAATCAAGCCACTATATCCAGGCCCCATAACTGGGCCAAATGTCAACTTGCAGGGGTTACTTCACTCCAGGCAAGAAAAACAGAAACACAGTCACTAACCCCACATTACATCATCCCATGTTGTCAGTAAAACCTGCCATCTTGGGCAAAATTCCAAAGGGCACCATGCAACACATGCTACTCTGTGCCCTTATTATCTCCATTTACGGTAGTAATTACATACCAGCTCAAATTGGGAAATCATATACAAGATCCAACAGATTGTGCATGCTCCCATACTGTATGTCTATGCATTTTGCCCTACTTTCAGATCCTATGACCACTAATCTGCCTGACCATGGCTTACTAGTCAATGTCCTATTAGAGGCTATGAATGACTCCCTGCAGAGGTATAGTGGTAAACATGCTACTGAAGCTTCACTGGGCTATCCCTCAAGACCTAACCAATCCTGCTGTATATTTGCATCTATGTGCATCCCTATTTGGATTACCCAAACCAGCAACCTGGGAAAAAAGGAATCCCAATTTATTTTAGCTTTAACGGGCTAGTAAGAAAAAAGTGCAGTTAATGTGTAAAGAGACTTATAAATCTCTAAAAAGCACTACTCAGACTGTCCACTCGTCATCATTATTTCACTAAATGGACACAAAATAAAATTACATATATCCCTATAGCCAGTTTTTGATCCATATCATTCTCATTAACATCTAAATA
Organism: Neoceratodus forsteri; assembly: GCA_016271365.2. Lineage (NCBI taxonomy): Eukaryota > Metazoa > Chordata > Ceratodontiformes > Ceratodontidae > Neoceratodus > Neoceratodus forsteri. The sequence goes on along the minus strand of CM057454.1, from coordinate 948,317,338 downwards.
ACAGTTACTGTTCTATCAATCAGGTTCAATCACTAGCAAGAGATATCTGAATCTTAAAAATTTAAGTGTAAGGAATACTGCATCATTCTTGCAGAAGCCTCAAACTCCAAGGCTACAATGGAGCCATAAAAATGAAAATAAAAATGAAAGAGCACTAGAAATCTATGTACTGTATAACAGTGTTTGTACCCAAACTGTATTCTGATGTGGAACCTTTGTAAATGAGCTCTGCTCAAAGGTGTGCTCTGAGCATTCCAATAAATAAATGAATCATATTCAATAAACAGAGTCCCAGAGTATAAAAGCTAAAATGTGCAGATTCACAGTAAAGAAGTACAAGACAGAATTACATAAGGAGGAATCAGAATGCATGAAGTCTTACAACCCAGTTAGGCAAAGATTTTTTTTCCTTCATTTTAATTCAAAGGCCCTGGGCCCCAAGTTCTGAGGAAGAAACTCTTTTAGAATCTGTTATAGAACTGGTATTTACCAAGCAGCAGAATTCCCAAACATAGGGCTCCCAGGCCTGCCATAGATTCAGAAGTTCCAGAAAGGTAGTACCAGCTAAATAGCACCAAAATCATACATTAAAATTAGGGTACATAAACAATGTTACCTTGGGAAGAATAATTTCACTCAAGGTGTTCAAAACACTTCGGAGGAATTAAATGTAAAACAAACCAATGGAGTTCACCTAGTAGTATGACTTTAATCTCTCTCACAAAGAGTTTATAAATCAATGGAAATGCCCAAGCTGCAGCTTTTACCAGGAACATTTTAACAACATGAGGAGTCCCCTCCAATCACAGTGTTCTCTAAAACTGAGCCTTCCTCTCCTTGTCACATCATCTATAAGGGCCACACACACCATTCAATTTTCAGACCCCTTTGTGATTAGTCTGTGTTTGCATCTGTTGGTCATCCTCTCCACCAGTGGAATTTACCGGAAACTACTGCTGCAAAACACACATCAGCTGCCTTCTGTCATAACCAAATGTGCCATGTGCCCTGTAGATCCTTTACCTGCTTGCTTTTTTCAGTTCTTGTTTTGCAAAATGTTACTTTCTACTGTGCATCAAGGCAAGTCTGTGAGATCATAAGGTGGCTGAGAAAGCAGCCCATTCAGTGGGAGGACAAGTAAGAAAAGAATCGACACTGCAAGCACCATGTCCCTCCCTGGTTCCTGCCTGAAGCACTGCAAAAGTGTTGTATCCAGTGGATATGTGTCAAGAGACTGGTTCCCTGATGATAGCAGTAACAACAATCTACAGCAGCACAATGTCCTTAATGTGGGGGTCTGTGCTCTGTGTCAGGGATTGACGTGTTGATATAGCCTCCCTCCTCAATATTTATTGCTGGCCTGCTAGTTGCTTGTAGCCTTCCTGTTCATCTTGTGCTGTCAGTGGCTCTTTTCAGCAGTGCTGAGTGAGAAGCACTGAATAGGACAACTGACATCATAGAAAGCTCCCCCCCTGCATCAAAGATACTTATGCTCTCCAGTTATCTGACACACTGCAGTTCAGTGGTTCCCACTGACTCATTTTACCATTAACATTAAATCTATTATACTGTAATCCCTCACACCTGAGAGTACTCCGGAACTTTCTGAACAAGCAGGAAATTGTACAGATACTCACATAGATATTATCCTGACTGGCTAAACTTGTTCTAAATAAGCATACCGCAACCCTCTTCTAGGTGGAGCGCCAGTGTTACTGATTCAGAGTGCTCTTTAGTTTGAAAGGGGTTTAGGTGTCGAGGACGCAAGTGGGAGGGGCTTAGCTAATACAAATGATCTGCAGTGGAGGTTTTTGGGGAAGGGCTCCAGGGAGCTATGAAGCCTTAGGCAGAGGACTGTAGGGATCTCCCCTCAAGGGAGGCACCTTGATGTCCTTTGGGCCTGAGTACAGTCCTGTGGGAGTTGTTGAGCCTTCTGCAAAGGAAGAGTCCTTTTACTTGATGTGTGAGGGATACGAATTCCAGACAGGGCAATGGACACAAATTTAGGGAACGATCAGGTGTACACATTTGGGATGGGAGTGGGGTGTATGTATCAGAAATGGTAAAGTTGCCAATTTTGGGAAGGGCACAGCACAGAATTGGGGAATTGTTAAATGCAGATATTGATAATGGTGGGAAGAATACATTTTCAGAGGAGCTAGAGGTACAAATTACACGAAGGTCAAAAATATGGATCCCTTGCCTCTCAAAACTTATAACTACTGTTTCTCCCAAAATGAATAACACTCCGGAAATCTGCACCCAGCCCCTACTGAAATTTGCATCCCTAACCCCTTCCAAAAATCTGAATCCTTAACCCTTCCAGAAATCCATCCTGCAATCCCTTATAAAACTTTTAGAGAGGTATGGGGCACACATTTTGGGAATGGATATGCCACAAAAGTCAGAAATGGCAAAGAGCACAAACTATGGTCAGCATAATGAACAAATTTGGACCCCATATCTTTTCTGAAATTGAACTATTTCTGAAATTTCAGCCTCTTGCCCCACTTGAAATTTGTATGTCATCATTCCCAAAATGTGGGCCCAAATGGTTCCAGATAGTTTACACCTCCACTCCTTCTACTGTACATCAAATGAGCTGAAACTAACTTAAATAATCATTTAATGGGCTACCCAGTGGCCCACTGGGTAGTACCTTGCACTCTCACACTAGCTGCCCAGGTTCAGAAGCACACACAAGAACCATCCAGGTGGCCCAGGAGGCTGGGGGGGCACTGCTTCATGACAGCACTCTCACCTGAGGAGGTTTGGCACCAGGTTCCACTGCCAGTGACCCCTGTAGTGAGATGAAGGATTGCCTGCTCCATAGTGGGATGCCGCATGCAAGCATAGTTTGTTGGGGTGCTGCCTCCCACCATATGGGTAAGCACAATTAGAAGGAATGAGGACGGAAGCCAGTAAAACCTAATGTACCATGAACTGTCTATATGATGGTTACAAACTAGACAAGGAAGTGGTGCACACTTAAGGCAGCTGACACAAGCATAAAGTGCAGGCAAAAATGTAATATGTATATAATGCAGAATCAGACACTAGAACTCACCATGCAGGCATCTTGATGAAGCTCTAGTGAGCAAAGCGCCAGCTCAATTGCACAGTGAGCTCTATTATCTGATCCTGTATTGTGTTATATACACAGTAGATTTTTGCCTGCAGCTTATACATGTGTCAGTTCCCTTTAATGTGCACCATTTCCTTGCCTAGTTTGTAGCCAAGTGAGGGTTGCCGCCCTCTGTAGTAGAACCTGCACACTCTCCCCATTTAGCACCAGTCAGCTTTGTAGTGTCTATATGATGGTCACAGGAACTCTCAAGACTTGCCGTGCAAACATCCCCACTGGGTCTGACAGTGAAGTGGCAGATAGGACCAGGAGATCCCCAAAACACAACTGGGCGGTGCACCAAAAAGAGACAGACAGCAGAAAAATATATACTCAGTGGTTTATTTCATTAGGTAGTGATGGAGGGATGGATAGGGTTTTAGTGCTTCAAACCTCACAAGGTTTTCCATCAGGGAGCCTGGGGTATTACTAGCACATGGTTCAGTTCCGGCACAAACAGATGAAAAAATAATTATATAAAAGGGAGGAGGCCACAATGTATTTAGACATTAAGTGCACTGTGACTTAATATACTTAATGTCTAAGTACATTAGGTCACTATTTGCCAAGTACACTGTGACATTAAGAGTTTAAGGGGACAAACTACTCTAAACAGAAAGATAAAATGTTTATTTTAAAACTTTGCATTTCACCTGTAAGATAGCTAAATACATCTATAGCTATCCACTGATGTCAGCTGTTAAAACATAATCTACTGTATAATTTTTCAAACAACTTTTGAGTAATGCATAAATACAACAAACCAAATGCATAGTTACACCTTATTCAGATACAAATAAAATGAGGGCTGATAGCATGACTCTAGTTTAAATACTTCTTTCTACAAACAGGGACATAATGGAAATCAGGCATAGAGTCACTATCCCCTCACAATACAATATAGGCTATATAAAACTCTAAACTTGCATAGTGGTTATATTGCATTGGAAGGTTTATAGTGTATTACTGTAGCTGTGCTCCCACCTTAATTTTTGTTTGAATGGTCTCTATTATATACAGTAGATAACACCCTATTCTATTTGCAACCTTGCCCCTTCTGCCCTCTCTATTTTCTAGATAAACCACAATTTCAGTATTGTTACTGACTATAATGTTAATCTGATAAGTCATAATACTTTCCTCTCTATCCATTGTGTCACAGGCTTTCATTTCCGGGCACTGGTCTGTCTTGGGCTGGCAAATTCATTTTCTATTGAGGAATGAATATCACCAAAGATCTTGCCACTGCTTTTCATTTACACCTAGATATCTTATTTAATGTCATTATAAGAGGTTTATAAGGTTGTGAGTTAAATAAATGTGGCAAAGAAATATGTTACATAGAATTAATTACCTTTCAAGCTTGGTATCAATGTTTACCCCAATACAGTGGTTTGTTAAACTTCATGCACCCATACTATGTCTCAGAATACCTGGACAGAAAAAAATATATACTGTTCCTATATTTAATTGATTGATTGATGGATGTAGGTAACTGGGTAAGTGCACTGGACCGAGGTTTAAACCATTTTAGGCACATCCTAGGCCAAAAAGCAAAAGAATATGTATAGGCAATTTACAAGAAGTCAGTAATATAACCCAGCAACACAAGACAACACAACACTATTTTGTTTTGTATACCTGATTTCATACAGCATCATGGCAAAATGCTTCCCATACTGTATCCCAAAAAAAACACAACTGTGCAATACAATAAGGTTCAATGTGGCAGCTGGCCCTGTACGAGGTCATGTGTAGTGCTTAGTGACATTATTTTTGACTTGCTCTTTTTGAGTATTTCCACCATCAGGAAAGGTGCCAAGAGAAGAGATCTTGAGGCTAAAGGAAATTATGGAGGCTACAGAGGCCCACAGGTCATAGAGAGAGCACCAGAGGAGGAGTAGGAGGAATGGAGGACTGGAAGGCAAATCAGCTAAGGCAGGAAGGGAGTTGAATACTGAGAAATTTCATAGTGCAGGGACTAGAGCATTTCCAGCTGCCCCATGGAACCCTAGGCAAGCCTTCTAATTCAAACTGACAACTGGCCATGTCTGAGGTAATGTGTAGTGCTTAGTGACTTTACTTTGGTCTTTCTCTCTTTGAGTGTTTCTTCCTCTGAAAGAGGTGCCAAGAGAAGAGTTCTCAAGGGTAAAGGAAATGATGGAGACTGAAGAGGCCCCCAATATTTACTCATGAAGCAGCAGCAGTCACCTCCTCCAACTCATACAGTGAGGAACCAATGCATTCAGGAGAGAAAAAAAAACTTATGGTAAAACCTCAGTGGAACCATGGCATCGGATCTGCCCTCCCTCGGGACTTACAGTGAGGAAATAAAATGATAGGCATGGTGGAGTTCTGGTTCTGTATTTCTGATGCATTATTTATGAAATAATGATGATCAGCAGCACAGGAGCTTGATTATGTGACCAGGACCAGTCCATTGTGATGCTGTAGAGCCTTCTCTAATGCAAAAGGAATGACCAGAGTACAGTAGGTTAGTGGTTTGTATCCAAGGTGAGAAAGGTGTAGCCAGAAGAGAAAGGAACTAGGACATTGTCATGACTGTCTTCTTCTCTGTTTTTAGTAGTTGTATGGCTGGAGACCAAGAAGCATAAAATGCTGTTCAGCAGTCCAAGATGTGGATGGATGCTAGTGGTTGTAGGTAGGATGATGTTTGCTATGAATGCCTTGAGAAAGGCAATCTGTTTTGGAGGTTTTGAGTAGTAAAACATTGGCATCTGCAGATTTCTATAGGCTGATTTTTGAGAGATGTTACTGAAGTGAGAACATTGGTGATGCAGTGGAAAAAGTCACCTGGGCATAAGAATCCATAAAATGCTAAAGTCATGGCAGCTTACAGCATAAGATCTCAGATAGGAACAGAAAGCCAAAGTGGAGAAAAGCAATGAATTTCTAGAAGTCTATATCAGTAGGTTGTTTTTGGTTTGGTTTTGAGGGAACACTTTTCTTGAGACTATGAAGTGACATCCTATGGGCAGCCTGGAGAAACATGATGGAGTGTGTGGTACATACAATGATAGATGAAACAAAAATTCCTTAACTGTACAGTTGAAGAATGAGACTGATAACTGTTAGCAATGGTTGTAGAAAAAGAACCTGATACTTTGGTGAATCAGTTAGCTGTGTACAACACCAAAGAGGGCAAAAGTGTACTGTTCATTGCAGCACAAAGCTGTAAAAGCATACTGATTGTTGCAGTACAAAGCCTGAAAAGGTGAAAGTTATCAGGCTTTTGAGGGGCAGAGAGTAAACATATTTATTTATTTAAAGGTTTTGCCAAGAAGGCATGCTGAACAGACTACTGCTCAATTCCAGATGCATCGTAGGGGTAGGGGGAGAAGGAGTGCAGACAATAATACATAGTCGAGTCAATTACATGATAAATATGCAAAATAAACATACTCAAGTCAATTACACAATAAACATACTTGATAAGCATACAGGGAGGAATGCATAACAAGACAGAAGGACAAGGCATATGACAGAAATATTAGCTACAGGAGTAGTATAAGTTCATATATCTCATCAAATGTTAAATTTCAGCCAATCAGCGCATGCCACGTCATTTGACAGGTGGGCGTGGCCTAAAACGGACCAATCAGAATCACCCCTTGTTAAACCGGAAGTCCCTCCCTAAATTGCGCTAGCCCCGCCCCCTTCTGGCGGAAATGACACGCGTTCGAACCCGTGTCCCGCCCCTTGCACAGGAAATGACCTAACACCACCATTTTGTAAGCGTCTTATGCCCCTTCATTCTCGTACACTCCTCGAACCCTGCCAGACCAGCCTGGCTCGAACCCCTGTCCCCCGCCCCTCCTTCTCGTACACTCCTCGATCCCCTGCCAGACCATCCTGGCTGGAACCCGAGTCCCACCATGCTATCTTGAACTCCTGCATCTCTCCTTTCTCCTGCACCCCCACCAACCTGGCTCGAACCCCTGTCCCCCACCCCTCCTTCTCGTACACTCCTCGATCCCCTGCCAGACCATCCTGGCTGGAACCCAAGGCCCACCATGCTAGCTTGAACTCCTTCATCCCTCCTTTCTCCTGCACCCCCACTGTCCTGGCTGAACCCCTATCCCCCTTCTCCTGCACCCCACCATCCTGGCTTGAACCCCTGTCCCCCCTTTCTCCTGAACCTCCACCATCCTGGCTCAAACCCCAGTCCCTCTTCACCACTGCTCCTCCCACCACAAAAATCAGTTAGTGTTTATGTAGTGGTATGTGCCCCTGTAGGCCTGGTGTATAACTGCAGGGACATGTGGGTGTTACGATTAGGATATTTTAGAAAAAAGTATCTAGGCAGGAACCTGATCATGCAGAGGTTTCACAGATCTGTGTGGAGACTCCCACCCCGAGGGAAATTCATCTGCCTGTGTGAGTACCCCTTTTTCTGTTTTTGTAACAGTATACAAAATTATTTAACAAGCATCTGTAGGACTGTGTCAAACTTGCATCAAAAGGATAGCTTTATGTATACGCATGTAACATTTATAAGCTAAAACGGGGGGACCTCTGTGTAAATAAGATGGTTCAGCAGTTTTCTCTGGATAGCATTGCAACAATCGCAAAAAACTAATTATTTATACTTTTGTCATGAATTAGAAAGAATAAAAATATATCAGAAAAAAGGAATACACATACCTATAGTTCACCCTCTCAGCTCTGAGTATCAAGGAGAAGGCTGAAATGAAATGTGTGTGTGATATTTATAATGTTTTGAAAAAGGGGGGTGGGGACTACAACAGATGTACCTCTGACACGTTACCATGTATAGTATGATGGGGTGTGGTGATGGTTTTACCAAGGGGCAGTCCATCTTGCTAAGCATTATATAAACCCTGCATTTGAAGCCAGAAGGCACAGCTTTTGAGAGATTTCTCAGATTCTGTTTTATAGACTTGGAGCAGATTATCAAAAACATCAAGCAAGAAGATGGCAAGCGCTTCTCATTTCAACATCCCTGTAACAGGTCAGATTGTCATACCACCTAATGAAAATTCAACCTCCTGTAACAAGCCAGATTGTCACACCACCTAATGAAAAGTCTGGAGATGAAAAGCCAAGCAAGAAGATAGCTGTTGGAGCCCCCAAGCCCAAGCCACGATGTGTACTACGTGAGGGAGAACGAATGCCCCACACAAGTCTTGTTGAGTGGAAGAGTGTCTGACATAAAAAGAAACTCGCTGAACAGTTTGGTGAATCAGAAAATCCTAAACCTGACTGTCCTTCTGAAGAACACCACTGCAAGACCTTGAAGAGTTGCTGGGGTGTATGAATCTGATGCAGAAAAAAGAAGTTACTATGAAACCAAAACAGAAAGTAACAAGAAGGGGAGCCAGAGATGATGGTCAGTGAGACACTGCCAAAAAAGCATCAGAGAAAGTTGTGAAAAGAATGCAAGACAGAGCCAAGAGGGACTCTGACCAAGAGGGTGATGATGATAATGCAGCCAGAAGCAGTCAGGCCCAGGCTAAGAAAGAGAAAGATGAGAAAAATGAAGAAAAGAGTTGCCTTGATGAGGTAAATGCATTTTAACATTTAAAAAATTGTGAGTGGTGACATGGTGTAACTGAGGGAGATGAGTTAGCAGTAGAACTAAATCTTACCTATAATGAGTCAGAGGACTAATGCTGTTTTTCATTTTACTTTAATAGACTGAAGGATTTGCGATGGAGCAGCAGTCATATTCGGACAGAATGGATTCTCGACTTTCCACAAATCTACTGCTCGACTGTCTTTGCTGTGTGAAAGATACAAATGTGGTTGTTAATGAGATGTGTGAAACCAGTATGTTAGAAATACAGAGAGCGATAGAATGTTTCAAAATGTCACAGAACAGGCTGTAATCACTACACAACCCTCTTCTTCTACTGAGATTAGACAGGGGACCTCACATGAAAAACCAGGCCTTAGTAATAAACCCCCAAAACCAGACAACGATATGTATTGTAAATACGTTATGTATCATACCATCCAGTGGCACAATTGCTTCAGTGATACAGAGGGTAATACATTGTGAATTGGTCGATTCCTGTCCTGGGTGTGAGATAGATGACCCGAGTCAGAAAAACCATTCATGTGTCCTGATGACTTAGGTCTAAAGAAGCATACAGAAATGTTTCTGAAGCCATACATATAGGGCAGCTCATGCCCGTGATCTTGCAATCGCTATGAAGCATCAGAGTTAAATATGACCAATTGTACCCTGGAAACTATAAGTCATGTTTTAAATGATGTGAGAAAATCCGATGACCCTATGTGGTTAGTTATGCAAATGTTACAGCAGACAGACTGTGAAATTAAAAAAGATGCCTGCCGTCTGGTCAGCAAAGGCTCCTTTAAAAAATTTCAAAAAAGAAATTCAGGAACACTGTTTATATTGTAAAAAATTACCCAACCCCTGCCCCACCCCTCCCCAAATTACTACATGGAAACATTTCAGTACCAAAATGTGTCATATTTTATTTTACAGATAATCATACGGGATGCAAGTACAGAGAGAATCCAAAGGTTTATGTATCTGATCCTAAGCCATTACTGTCATCCATCACTGTTTGGTTCACCTCAATATGACATTTGCCTTTGTGAGATACATGCAGCCTATGAACTGATGATGTTTGCCCTTCCAGAAGTATGGGAGGATACAGATAAATATATAAATGAATCTGTGTTACCACTTGTAGAAAATGTTAAAGTGATTGCCGATATATTCATGGAAGCTGATGAATGTCTTTGTGGACTTTATATCATGGTCATCATAGTCATATGTGAGTGTACTACAAAGCAGAAAAAACCTTGTGATATTGTGCGCGTTGTTAACCTGGCTTCTCTGCTTGCTGAAATGATCCACTGGTCAAAAAAAGGACCCTTTAAAAAAATGATATAAGGAAATTCAGGAACACTGTTTTCATTGTTAAAAACACCCCACCCACCACCAAAAACTGCTACTTGTTACCATTTTAATATTGTTCATATTGTTACCCTGGCTTTACCACTTGCTAAAGGTATGTTTTTTCAGAGTATACAACGATGGGAAACACCTGTCAGTGCATCCAGAGGCTTATTTACCAACTAGTCAGACACAAAAGCTAAACAACTTGGTTTTAAATCTACCTACAGGACAAGCACTGTCTGTACTTACAGAAATGTGAGGTCTTTTGATGGTCTCCTAGAGGGACCCAAAAGAAACTGTGGATTATTTTAAGGATGAGGGGCTACTCTTGAGAAGCAATGTTTAAAATTGCTATAGAGTTTATACAAACCCTTATGATGTAATACACTTTTGTGGTTTCATCTGTACTGCTGTTGACTTTTAGTGTTTGGTTGCAGAACAGGGCTCTGAGTCTGACATCATAAATTTTGCTTCTTTTATCGCTTTTGTTGTGTTTCATAAACCAGATGTAGCATATACTTTTCCTAAATAGTGTATTATAATGTACTTTCAGATGGAACGACTGGCATGCTCCAATATTCCAGACAGTCTTGATGTCTACAATGTACCGTGTGATAAAGGACATTTTAAAGGAACCTATATACTTTGGAAAGCAGCCTGCATTAAATGTCTGCTCCTGAAGATGCTGCTGCTTCACTGGCAGAAACACACTGACTCTGATTAAAGAGTTGCCACCTTGTATGGAGACTCTATGTTGATGTAATGGGAAAACAGTAACCGTGAGAGCAGTATACGCAAAGTGAATGTCATTTAGATGTAACAGAATGTCTTCAAAATCAGCCTTAGTTATTTTGAGTGGTGTATGGCATATGTGTGTATTGTGCATACCTCATCACTAAGAAGTGGACAATGCCAATGCTTGTGTAAAACATGCAGCTCAAAAGTTGTGTTTCGGGTATTGTGAAGGTAAAAATTGAAGAGTAAAAACAAAATTATTATATAATCTGTTGCATACTTTACCATATGTTATGCCTTTTGTATGTAGAACCTATATGCATTAGTTGATGTATTATAAAGTAAATATTCAAATACTGTTATGACGTGTGTATTTATAAAAAAATATAATCATGCATTGCACTTTGTGGTTGTCATAGTGTTATCCTTTTGTATGTAGAACCTATATGCATTAGTTGATGTATTATAAAGTAAATATTCAAATACTGTTATGACGTGTGTATTATAAATAAAATATAATCATGCATTGCACTTTGTGGTTGTCATAGTGTTTTAAAAGAACAAAAGAGCACATACTTTTATTTTACTGGTGACAAGAGTTTTGCTAGCTAGCAGATGTGTCGGGTGTTGACGAAAGGAGATGAATGATCACCTGTTCCAGAATATATATTTTAATGCAAAAAAAGTGGTAGTTTCACAGGGTTACTCAGCTGTATAAGGCTGCAAAAAACTTGATAAAGGTCACCAGGAAAAGTGCTGCAGAATGGCTTGAGAAGCAGGAGCCCTATTCATTACACAAAGCAGCCAGAGTCCGATTTAAGAGAATCTGTCATTGTTTCTGACATAGACAGACAATAGCAAGCTGATTTGAGTGGATATGAGTCAATATGCATAGACAATAGGGTTTAAGTACATACTGACGTGCATCAATGTGCTTCCAAGCATGCCTGTAGTGACTTTAAGAGACAAATCAGGCAAGGCAGTGATGCAAGCTTTAAAACTATTTTTAAAAGTGGACGACACCTCAGAAGCTGCAGACTGATCAGGGTAAGAGTTTCTAAATGCTTCCTTAAAGAACCTATTAAAACAAAATAAATACACCATTTTGTGACGTAATAATGAAGTTAAGGCCAGCATGTAGAAAGATTTAATTAGGACACTGAAGTCACGCATTTGCTACTTTACAACCCAGAATACTGAGAATATACAGATGTGTTGTCAGACCTGGTGCTGGCTATAACATACTTATCACAGAAGCATTAAACACAGACCTGTGGATGTTAACCCTTCCAATGCCCTGGGTGTATGGAAGAACCTATATAGTAATTCTGTTCTGGCAAAACAAAAGGTACCCTTCAGAAAGATGATCACGTGAGACTATCTAAGCTAAAGGGGTGTTTGAAAAGGGATATGAACAGACGTACACAGATGAGATATTTATTGTGCGGGTCTTAAAGAACAGAGCCCACCTATAAGCTAAAAGACTATCAGGGGAAGACATTAAAGGTACTTTTTACGCAGAGGAGCTGCAAAAAATTGAACCTGATGAGGACCGTGTGTACAGGGTGCAGAAAATCCTGAAGGAGAAAAAGCGTGGCAGAAAAACTTGGTATCTGGTAAAGTGGAGAGGGTGGCCCGATAAATTTAATAGCTGGGTTGAGGCAACACAGGTTCAGGACATTAGAAGCAGATAAAGCTTAATATGCTCAAAATGGATTTTATATCACATTGCCCAGCAATGCAACGCACAACATTTTCCAGCAATACTATACCCACTTTTACTGTAAAGTTACCACAAACGCTTGAACTACCTGGTGAATGGAAGTGGCTTAGCAAGAAATTCAGTACCTTCATACTCTGGGACAATGTGCCTGCACAGAAAACAGGTTCAGTATGCTCTATCAGCCTCTAAACAGTCCACAGTAAACACCACCAACTGGACCCTTTACTGAGTCAGCAGTTTAAAATCCCATCAGGCTATTATCCCTAACATGGCTGGTGTTATTGCTCAAATTAATAAAAGCATATTTGAAGTAAATGAACTGCCAGTGGTTTTGGAACAACAAACCGTTGGGAGAGAAAAAGCGTTGACAGTGACATCAAATGTATTTTGTTTATGCATGGGCAGTTACAGTACCTTTTGGGTTTTAGCAGACTCGAGGTAGGTGTAGGAAAGAATCTAGCAAGAACCCTCCAGATATTAATGGGGGTTTTAACATTATATATATACACTGACATTATCTACACATGAAATAGTGGGTGACAGTCTAGTGCCTTGTTGAGATGCGAACTCGTCAGGGGCCAAGACAATGAGATAGTGACCGTGACCTACGATAAACCCCATTATCAAACAGTCAGTAAACATCAGATCGATACAGTCACTATTGAAATAAAGAAATGATCAAAATGAACCTGTACCATTTCAATTTGGAAAGGTGATCGTGAAGTTGCATTTCGCACCCAGAGAGTGCTCTAAAATTTAAACAAGGATGGTGATTGTTCGACATTATGGGGACCCTGCCTTGTACAGAAGCTATTACAAGGCACAGGCAGGATACTGTCTGCAGGCTTTCATGGACTTCTACTATTTATGGTTCTGGTATAGGAGGGATATTTGTAGTCTGTTCAGAAAAGCAGTTCCATTTTAAGAAGGAGTTTGAAATTGCAAAACCACATCTACAGACAGCTGCTAAAAATGTTGCAAAGGATGTTGTGGGGCATGTGACTAGTGCTGTCACTCAAAAGATGTCAGGGTGATAAGCCTACTCAGGGTGGCTCAGGGTTGATTGTATTCAAGAGAGGTAAAGAGAAAGCTCAGAGTACACCCTCACTCATCGCCTCCGGCTACTTTAAAAGAGGTGTTTCAAATGCAAAACTTCACATAAAAGAAAATGCTCAAAGGCAAAAGGATCTTCAGGGGTCGTAAAAAAAGCAGAGACCTGTTCTAAAAAACATGGCTTTCGTGCACTGTGGTTCTGAAGAATGCACAAAATCAGAACTTGGCTTGTTTGCTGTTTCTCCCACACAGACAAGCATTGAAAAAAGCATTTATGTAGAGATACCCCCTCTGGCTGCCCTTTCAGAAAACTCATCGATTGAATTTTATATAGCAGGGACTGGTGAAGACTATTTGGATCTAAACAACACACTTCTTTACCTGGTTTGCAAAATCACTGAGGCGGATGGTAGTGATATACCTGCAGCGGCCAAAGTGTGCATCTCATAAACTACCCAGTGGCAGACCATTTTCAGTCAGCTGGATGTGACTGTCGGTGATCGCTCATCAGTCAGAGCAATAACTGTTACCCCTACAGGGCTGTCATAGAATCTGTGCTGAACTTCAGTGAAGACACCTTTCTACACAATTTACCGTAGGGTTATTTTACAAAGACACCCCAGGAAACATGAAATCACAGACAGAGATGGTGATAATGTAGGTTTAATAAAAAGCTCCTTCACACATCTCAGTAGAGGTAGAACTGCTGGGACACTTGCACACAGACTTGTTTTTCAAGATAAACTGATGCTGAATGGCGTGGATATTAAAATTAAACTGACACGTAACAGGGACAGCTTTTGCCTGATGAGTGGAGATGCTGAGCCTTATAAGCTAAAAGTCATGGCCGCCTCTGTTTGTCAAAAGGGTTAAAGTGACCCCGGAGTCCGTCTGGGACACTCAAAGTTCGCTCACCTCCAATGCTAAATATCCTATAGACAGAGTGGGTATGAAAGTGTTCAGCCTCCTGCAGGCAGCAGGGTCTGCAACCAAGATAATTTGTTTTTGGGACAGTTACCAAAAATGATGGTCATGGATTTGTTGACAATGATGCTTTTAGTGGTTCCTACACTAAAACTCCTTTAACTTTAAGCATTATAACATTAATTTTGTGGCTCTGTATCTGGATCGGTGAACAAATTCCCGCTAAACCTCTGCAGCCAGATTTTAGAAATGGAATGCTGTGAGAGAATATTTTAATCTAGTACTAGCAGTGGGAAATTATGAAGATCGACAGCTTTTAGTTAACCGTCAGGAATTTACCCAAGGGTACACCTCTTTGCCTTTGATCTCACTCCGGACCAAGAATGTGCTGATCATTATTCTTTAATTAAAACTGGGACCCTCAGAGCTGAGATCAGATTTGCAGAAGCCTTTCCACAAACAGTTAATCTCATTATCTATGCAGTGTTTGATAATGTCATTGAGATAAACCAGAGAAGAAATGTCATTTTTGATTATATGTGATAAACCATAAAAATGAACACCAAGCAGCTGGAAAAAATTGTAACCAGTGACACCCACATCCGTGACTGCTTTCTGGGCGTGTTTCCCTGTGATCTGCTACCCAAGGAGAGACTGAGAAACCTTCCCGCAGCACTAGTCATCAATACTGACCCCCATGACCTCCCTGGACAGCACTGGTTAGCCGTATACATTTCAGAAAATGGGACTGGTGAGTTCTTCGACAGCTACTGTTTTCATCCTGACAATCATGCACAAACTATTGTTTTTTTTTTAAACAGAAATGCAAACAACATTTTGTACCAAAACACACAGTTACAAGATACCTTTTCTACCACCTGTGGATTTCACTGCATATTTTCTTACACCACAGATGCAAAGGACTTTCTTATGATCAGATTTTAAAATGTACTCTAATGATTTGCTGAAAAATGATGCCATGGTAACTAGTTTTATACGTCATTTTCCAGACATCTGAACATGTCAGGGCACGTATCAGTGAGGTGGCAACATGTTCAGACTTGTTTGTCTTGTAATGAATTTAAACATGCAGCAGCTTGTAATTTTATTCAAAACCAGTCACTTATAAAAATCATATATAAACACTCATAATTGTGTGTCTCTGTTTGCTGTGTTTTAAACTGTGGGGGCTGTGTTTAACGTTTTCAGATATGCAATGTCTTCAATAATGACAAAAATATATAAAATATAAAGGCGTTTATTGTAAAAAACTGCCAATAAAATACAACATACATCAGTGGTAACATCATGGATAAGATATGCAATGTCTTCAATAATGAAAAAATATATAAAATACAAAGGCATTTATTGTAAAAAAACTGCCAATAAAATACAACAAAAATCAGTGGTAACATCATGGATAAGATATGCAATGTCTTCAATAATGACAAATATATAAAATACAAAGGCATTTATTGTAAAAAACTGGCAATAAAATACAACAAGCATCAGTGCTGACATCATAGATATGATATAATAAAACAAAAGCATCTCCTGTTAAAAAAATGCACACTATATACGCCATAGCACTGAGGTAGAATTACAAGCACATCTTTCTAAAAACATGTTAACATATTTAACTATGAAGTAGGCTAACATGCATCAATATAAACACTTTTTGTAAAACAGGATTACATATTCAGTATGAGGTAAATAGCTAACATGGGTTGTACACAGCAGTCACTGAGGTAGGATTACATATTTAATATGAGGTAAAATGTTCAACATATGCTGTACACAACAGTCACTGAGGTATCTAACATTCATACATAGAGATTGCATTTTAAGTTTACATGGTGAGCCACACAGGTTTCTTAAAGACTTTTGTCTTTGGGCGTCACTGACCATTGGCTAACTGGAGATGGCTGTGGCTGTTTTGCACCAGCTACCGATTTCAGCCTTTCCACATAGCTCCTGTTTGCTGAGTGAGCAAACACTGAGGTGGGTATTTAGACTCTGCCATTGCTTTGACAAAACATCCCAGCCCTTTGGCTTTCTGGTCAGGGATTGCGTGAGTGGCTGTAGCCGCTCTTACTAAATCGACCATGTGACCCAGAAACAACAGTGCCTTTATACTAATTCACCCTTATCACTCCAAAACACAATATCCTTGTTCTTGGCCATAGCTTTAACAAAAGTTCAGCATTGGTTTTAGACGATGAGAAACACTACTTAAAATGTCTTTTCCATAGTACTAGGTTACGAAGCTGTCTCTGCCATGACCGCAGGGGGTCAGACATTGATTCATTTTCAGGCATGAGTAATGTCAAACTGGTTTTAGCTTGTTCTCCTTGTCTTACAAAAGTCAGATAGCGCTGTAACACAGCAGAGTACATTTGGCTTTGTCATAGTCTGATAAATCAGTCCGGGACAGTATAGCTCTCAAGTCAGTGTCCAAACTGTTGAGTTGCAACTGTTCTCATATCCTGATCAGGGTAATTAGTTTTAATGTGATCCATCTGTTGCTGAGGTACCAAATACATTTTCTGTATAAAATCCATTATCTGTTAGCCAGCAGGCCTGTGATCAAAGGGATGGCAATTCCTAGCAGCGTTCCTATAAAGCCACCAGTCTGATTAACTATTTTCTTTTTCCTTTTAAGGTTATTTGTTTATACGCTAAAGTTTTAATGACTCTCGTTTTTTCAGTACACTTACTGCTTTGCTGACAGTGGAATATTTCCTCTGAGAGTGTTTAAGGCTATCTCAGCTATAGCTGATATCAGATCATCAGAGGCTGAACATAAAATAGCTTTTCTAAGCTCGGAGGCCCTTTTACTAATAACTTTAAAACAGACAGATTTCTCTGCAGTCTTTTTGACATAATGATAATACAGTATCAAATATTTTTAGAAGCAGAATGTGTTTTCATGACATATATGCCACAGGCCAGTCGGGAAACACCCCACTCATGATCTATATTCGTCTGGTGTATTGGATCTTAAATCAACCAGTAAATAGCCATGAGGCTTTCTTGTGGCATCTTCAAAAGCTTCTAAGAAAAATTTTGTCTGACCAGGATACATTTGTCTAGCTAGTGTTGTGATCTGAAGCTTGTCTCTGGGGTTTTTAAACAAAATCATGTATTTGGCATTTAGTGTGATGGTCCTGCTTTTTTTACCTTGACAGAACACATTCTGGACAATTAAAAATATTGTCAATTGTTTATGATGACTGTACTTGGTAAACCCATATTCCACTTCACTATTTTGACAGGCAGAGTCCATCAAATCATCTATAACGACAAAATTTACCTTTCCAGGGGGTAAGAGATCATTGTCAGCTAGTGACATCGGTAGACCTCCACAAATTTAATCTGAGGGAACTTTAACAGCAATTCATTATACAAAGGTTGCCAACAGCTGTAGAACCAGACAATATTTTCAGGCTTGTGTGATAAAGTGGCATCAGCATGTTCCAACAACTGTTTTATAAAGGCTCTTCCACTATTAGAGGGCCAGCCAACAGACAAGTAAAGGGATGCTGCAACTAATATCATTTTCACAATCAGTATCCGTAAGGAAGTGTTTTAAAATTGTCTCGTAAACTAGCTTGTCATAAACTCTCTCTGTGTCTTGAATGACGTTTTTGTTTCAAGGACCACTGCTTTTATCCTAACAATGCTGGGTTGACTCACGGTAATTTATTTAGAGATATGTGACCCCGTATAGTCAAAGACCAGGTCCTTCAGACTTTCAAAATGAATGTGTTTACTGCTGGCTACATTAAGGGTAAACCCTTTCACTTTAAGAACAACCTCACCACTGGACAGCCTGTAACCGTAAGTTTTTGGGCCTGCAGAAACAAACTCTGTAATGTGTTCATCAGTAGGAACTTCACTGGTCAGCTCCCCTAAATAATCACCCAGAGGGGGCCCAGTCACCCGGTCTGGACACAAAAATGACAGAGTCTGTGTCGTGGTAAAGGCACCTGTCCTGTAACCTATCTAGCAGGTTGTAGAGTTCGACTCTGGCATATGCCGTTGTAAAACTAGCTATAAATATGTTGATATTATTGGAATTTGTGTAATGATCGCTGGTATATTTCCAGCTTAAACAAGCTGTTTCATCATCGATGAAAAAGCACGATGAGATTTCGTGGTACGGGACAAATACATATTGAAATAATTTCTGTGGGTCTGTTACTATGCTCATTGTCAGTAAATTAGCTCTCTGCCCAAATTTGCCCCAAAGAGAATTTAAAAACAGTTTAGATATCTGTCTCCTTGCAGGGTTAACAGTTATGGCTGCAGGGTTCAAATGTACATTTTTCCTTTCAAAATACTGTTGTATGTACCTGACTTTATCCTCTTCAGTTTTGACCCATGAAGGAAAACCAGATGCCTCTTGCTTGCCTTTTAGATGCAGCTTGATGTAATCTGCAAAAAGCTCTGTGCATGGCTCTTTAAAATGCCAAACTTCATAAATGTTAATGATTTTGTAGCCTTTTTCCAGTGCCAGGTTTAGTTCTACGGTACAGTAGGTACCTGTAAGTGACCGTTGCTCATCATCATGTGTGCATGATGTTGTTTGAAGTCTATTTTCAGCGCATGCACGACATAATGTAAACACAAGTTTTTACCAATCCTGAATGGCAGCACTGGAAAGAAAAAGACCTCTAGGGGTAAGACTTTTACTTTTGCTAAACCAAAGTACTGAGTGAGGTCATCAAAATTGTCATAAATGATGTCAGGATGACCGACTGGATACTGTTTGGTTTTGTTAACAAAGGGTAGAGGCTGGTAAAATCATAATAGTGTATTTTCTCATCAGGCTGTGTCTTATAGTTCAGACAAATGGCATTTGTTCTCCCCCCAAACAGCGACTGCCTAGATTCGAGTGGCTGTGGTAGCTGCCTGTCCCTCAAAAAATTATTCAAACCCTGATCCATGGTTAGCATTGCTTTCCATTCATGTTCCCACAATACTCTAACTGCAAAACCCTGTCTTTTTAGAAAAGAAATTTGTGCGTGGTCCTATTGAATAACTGTCCAAAACTAGTCCCTGTCATGTGATTTCTATCTTTCTCACAGTAACAGATGTTGCAGCCATGAAAAACAACCATTAAATTCAAATGCTGTGGGTATTCCATTTATGACTGAATAGCCATCCAAAATCTGGACCACCTTAAATTCACCACCCCTTAGCGCATGCTGAATAGAAATGTTTTCTTTCTCAGATATGTACATAAGCCACTGAATAGCAGGTGTGAGTACCTCTTCAATTGTCTGTGTAGTTGTCTGGGGGGAGAACAGCAACAGTGCATTCTTTCAAAAACAGAAACCTGTACATAGCCATAGAAATTGAGGCTATGGTGACGTACTGGAAGGGTCTAAGGATACTGTTTCATACTCCACTGTATCACCGTCTGACTGTTTTAAAATACTTTTCCTAGTCATCTCTCAGTACTTCATTTCTAAATCTGACACAGGCTTTTGAAGAATTTCAACATCTAACTGACAATAGTAGCAAGCTCTCTTTTCAGATTAAATTCTCTATGTCTGTTAGCAGGTACCATTGCAAAACTCTTGCTTTTCTGCAGGCAACATATATTCTGAACCATAAAACTGAGCATCAGGCAGGGGCCTACATAATTTTCATTAGCCTTGGTGTTAAAAATGGGAAGTAACCTTTGCAATCTCATTCTCAAATCCAAGGGCTGCAGGGTTTTTGCTAGTTTAAAGGAAGAAAGCAATGGCTGTCAATAAATCTGATTGTAGGGATGTCACTGTGACACAGAGTACTTTTCCTCCTTGTGTGAGCAATTTAATATCAATTCTTTCCTTGACTAGCTGGCTAATGATAAAGTAACTGTTATAGCCTTTGGCATTGTGTGCTATAAATGTGTAGTGTCTAAATGGGGCATCAATAAAATGTCCTACAAAATCTTTTATGCAATCTTCACCTTCAATTCCCAGGACCTCTCCCATCTAATTGCTTAGCATACACAAAATTTGGTATATGCACCCCATTTCTTGTGTGGCTTCAAAATCAAACACTATATATTTCTCAGTACTTTTTACATCTGTGTGGTGACATGTAACACAGATGCTTGTCTGCTGTCATGAAAGAACCACATCTGCTACACTGAATCAATTTACATGTATGAGATCCCTTGTAAAAACAAAACATCGTTCACACAGTTTCATGGATTTACAAGACCCTGTATCACCATCAGCTTTAGCTAAATGTCTTTCTAGGCACGCTGAAGACCTACAAATCTTCTTATATTTGTGACAAGATACTGTGCCAATTTCCTTTTCGAGACAACACGGGTCGAAACAAACTTTGCACTGTTGTGCACAGATATGATTTCCCTTATGGCTGTAGGCTACATCACAATACTCGCAGAGGTACCGTGCGCCTATGAATTTTTACATTAGTGATGCCATAAAATGGTTTTCATGTAATAATACAAACAGTGTTTTAGGAAATCTTTCTGGACCTGTTGAAAATGTTTGCCAGTTTCCTTCATTATGATATAAAATCTTAATTTTGACTCCTAAAAGCATTCAAACTGTGACACATCACTAAAAGTGACAGGTCTTTGGTCTGACAAACCTAGCTCAGCATACAATATTTTGCCTTGTTCAACAACTGACTGTCACTCATATGTGGATTTAAGAGTCGAGAATGGAGCCACGAAACACAAACTATTGTCTCTGTTATTTAAATCAATCAGGTATCGTCTCTTTTTTGTAAAATCCTGCTATACAAGATGGAGCTCAGTGTCCATCTCCCCACCCGACCCTGGTGGTTTCTGATGGTCGTTACCACAAGATGTATAGAGAATCAGTAATTACTTCAGTATTGCTCTGTAGCATATCAGCTATCTGATCTAAGAAGGTTGCAGCATTTAGTTCATTTGGTCTTGTCTTTCTTGAGAACAAGGGGATTCAAAGAAGTAGCATTTAATCTTACCTGTATAAAATCCCCATATGTGTTTTTCTCTTCACTGTCTAACAAACTTTCTATAGCCTGGTGCATTGCAGCAATAGCCTCTGTAAAAGATTTTATTTTATCTAGATTTATAAACTTATATCTTTGATGAAATTCTGTAGCATTAAATTTTTTAAACTGGTTCATATTCCTGTACAGCTTCTAAATACACTGTAGGGCCCTGTTAACCTGATCATCATCATGATGGTTTCTAATTCAGACTGTAGACCATTTGTAGCATTCTGTAACAACCTACCTGTAATATTTTCCTGGCATGTTTTACTTTTCTTATCAACTTTTCACGGATTGTTTTATTTTTACCCAGATTTTTCTTTTTGACCCCATTTGTTATTTTTTTCATTTTGTTAGTGATGCAACCCTTTGTACTCAGTTTATGAGAGCTTCTGTGCTTTCACTTTGTAATTTGTTCTTTGTTTTGACCACTTTTTCCTCCAAGCCCTGTACTTTTCATACATGTGGTGCACTGGCCATCATCCTTAGATCATTGCATGCCTGCTTTGAAATATGCAATAAACCAAGCACACTGTTCAGTAAAGTAGCTGAACTTTTAAAAAGCTCAGATTTAAGCAGCTGATGATCGTAATCCTCACTAGATAATCTGCCCTCAATTACCAAGGCATTAAACAAACTATCAATTGTTTTTAAAATATAGGCTTTCCCAATATTGATCATGTCAATGTCACTTTCTTGAAACCTTTGGGCAGAAACTCTTGTGCTGCTGCTCTCTAAATGGCTGTACATTGTTTATTGTCACATTTGGTTCATTTACAGCCGCATGAGACTCTTGAGCCACTGCTCCTAGATGTCTGTACAATGTTTACTGCACATTTGGTTCATTTACAGCCACAGAGACTCTTGAGCCACTGCTCCTAGATGGCTGTACAATGTTTATTGGCACATTTGGTTCATTTACAACTGCAGAGACTCTTGAACCACTGCTCGTAGATGGCTGTATATCTTGTTCAGTTATGCTATCGTATTCTGGTCACTGACACCAGCAGAAATTCTGGCATGTCTTTGAAAAACATCACATTCATGTAATGATCTCTTTCCCTTTCACACCTGTAGGGTTTGTCTGTGGGCTGTTTAAAACAGAAAATAAACCCCTGTCACTACTTCGGTATTTTAAAACTTTTATAAGACAACATTTAAACTCTAAAACATGCAGCATCTACTATTTCTAGTTAAAAATACACACCTTCTGTAGTGTTCAACTGTGTATTAACCAGCCTCTCCCCTCAGCATTTCTCTGTGGTGCTGTTTAAAACAGAAAATAAACCCCTGTCACTACTTCGGTATTTTAAAACTTTTATAAGACAACATTTAAACTCTAAAACATGCAGCATCTACTATTTCTAGTTAAAAATACACACCTTCTGTAGTGTTCAACTGTGTATTAGCTAAGCGATTAAATGTTTGGATAAGCTCTTAAATCAGGAGTCCAGATTCCATGGCTAATTGTTGAATATTTTTAATTTTTTAGCTCAAGACAAAAGGACAGAGTGAGACTAACACAACTACTACTTGAGCTTCCAGTATCTTGAAATGCTTATATAAAAAATGACTCAGACCCCCCCAAAAGTACGTGGCACGTAGTGAAAAAACATCTGGCACTGTCCATCAGACCAACACCCCCCCATTCTCCAAGGGTGGGATATATAAGATCCTATGCTAGTCAATGTAGGCTTTTGTTTCTCACTTCCTGCGACAGCTGGAAGGCATTAAGAAATTCCTTTCTGCTAATAGGTTGGTCACAGTCTAATTAAAAACAGATGCTTTTATATCAATCTTAAAACACAGAGAGGCAGTGGAGTGCCAGCTTAAGTTATGTTTTTAAAAGTCAAAACAGAAATTCTGTCTTTTTTAAACATGAGTCCTTTAAATTAGTAATTCGGTAAAACTGCTTGCATACCACTAATCAGAATATAAAACTTATTTTGTTAAAAAGTTAATCATGAGAAACACAAGTTTTTCTCATTTACAATGTATGAGAGTTCAAAAAGAAATGCCATACTGCTAATTAAAACATATGCTTTTTATCAATCTTAAAACACAAAGAGGCAGTGGAGTGCAAGCTTAAGTTATGTTTTTAAAAGTCAAAACAGAAATTCTGTCTTTTTTAAACAGCTGAGTCCTTTAAATTAGTAATTCGGTAAAACATAGCACACACACAAAGTGTGTCTTCTTTTGCACCGACTCTAAGAAAAATTGTAGATACATTTTAAGAAGACTGTGTGCTTTGAAATTATTCTGAAAGAGAAACATTATCATTTACATTCTATCTTTTCTTTGTAACATATCATTTATTTTCTATTTAGTACTACATGACTTTTTAATTTTTGATAATGTAACTATAGACATTTATTTTGCAACAAAGCATAAAGCTACTTTTTACAGACCCTGTAATCCAAAAATCTTAGAGACACACATGTTTCAAAAGAGAATCAATAGGCCTTTGTAGCCATGGCTGTGTAAATGAACAACAGATGTTTTGTCCCGTCTTAACAGACAAGACCCCTACCACACAGCCAACAGGACCGTGAGCTCCAAAAGCCCATCTATATTTTAAACATACATAAAAGACATTGCTTTTCCTACGTGTCTAATGAGGACACACACACACACACACACACACACACACACACACACACCAGGCTCCAACCCCCCCATCTATATTTTAAACATACATAAAAGACATTGCTTTTCCTACGTGTCTAATGAGTGACACACACACACACACACACACACACACAAAAAGTGTGTATTTTTTGCAATGACTCTAAGCAAAGCTGTAGATCCATTTTAAGACTGTGTGCTTTAAAATTATTTTTGAAAGAGAAACATTATCATTTTACATTGTCTTTTCTTTGTAATATATCATTTTTTCAAAACATGATAAATATCACACACACATTTCATTTCAGCCTTCTCCTTGATACTACACAGAGCTGAGGGGGGGTGAACTATAGGTATGTGTACTCCTTTTTTCTGATATATTTTTATTCTTTCTAATTCATGACAAAAGTATAAATAATTAGTTTTTTGCGATTGTTGCAATGCTATCCAGAGAAAACTGCTGAACCATCTTATTTACACAGAGGTCCCCCCGTTTTAGCTTATAAATGTTACATGCGTATACATAAAGCTATCCTTTTGATGCAAGTTTGACACAGTCCTACAGATGCTTGTTAAATAATTTTGTATACTGTTACAAAAACAGAAAAAGGGGTACTCACACAGGCAGATGAATTTCCCTCGGGGTGGGAGTCTCCACACAGATCTGTGAAACCTCTGCAAGATCAGGTTCCCTCCTAGATACTTCTTTCTGAAAATATCCTAATCAAAAAACACCCACATGTCCCTGCAGTTATACACCAGGCCTACAGGGGGCACATACCACTACATAAACACTAACTGATTTTTTTGGGGTGGGAGGAGCACGGTGGTGAAGAGGGACAGGGGCTCGAGCCAGGATGGTGGGGGTTCAGGAGAAAGGGGGGACAGGGGTTCAAGCCAGGATGGTGGGGTGCAGGAGAAGGGGGACAGGGGTTCAGCCAGGACGGTGGGGGTGCAGGAGAAAGGAGGGATGCAGGAGTTCAAGCTAGCATGGTGGGCCTCGGGTTCCAGCCAGGATGGTCTGGCAGGAGATCGAGGAGTGTACAAGAAGGAGGGGCGGGGGACAGGGGTTCGAGCCAGGCTGGTGGGGGTGCAGGAGAAAGGAGATGCAGGAGTTCAAGATAGCATGGTGGGACTCGGGTTCCAGCCAGGATGGTCTGGCAGGGGATCGAGGAGTCTACGAGAAGGAGGGGCGGGGGACAGGGGTTCGAGCCAGGCTGGTCTGGCAGGGTTAGAAAGTGTCTGAGGAATGAAGGGTGTAAGGCAGCTTACAAAATGGTGAGTGTTAGGTCATTTCCTGCACAAGGGGCGGGACAACGGAGTTTGAAGCAGCGTGTCATTTCCCTGCATAGGGAGGCAGGGACATGGGTTTGAAGCAGCGTGTCATTTCTGCCAGAAGGGGTGGGGCTAGTGCAATTTAGGGAGGGACTTCCGGTTTAACAAGGGGTGATTCTGATTGGTCCGTTTTAGGCCACGCCCACCTGTCAAATGACGTGGCATGCGCTGATTGGCTGAAATTTAACATTTGACGAGATATATGAACTTATACTACTTACAGGTTTGCATATGCCCAGTTGTTGGAGGACATGTGCCTGTTGTTGGCTGGTGAGGCATTTGCCTGAAAGCCGTGGGTAGAGTTGGAATGGTAGATGGTATAGGAACAGTCATGGTGGGAGGCAATAGAGCTGCGAACCAAGCATCATTGTATAGACTGGCAAAGCTGAATGCAGGTGGAGCACTAGTGAAGACTGCATGGTGCTGTGCAAGATAAGGATCTTGAGAAAATACAGAAATGGCATTCTATTGCTTCAAGAAGTAAGACTACCTAGCAAGTCAGAATTTGCTGCAGCTGAAATAGTAATATGGTGGTCCAAGGAAGACACAGATGATGCAGTGGCTAGTAAATACGGAATGAATTATCTGCTTTAGGGAATCATATGCATTGTGACAGTCAATTAGCCAAAAGGGACAGAATTATTTTTGTACAAGATGATCCAAAGGAGAAGGCAGAAACAAGAGTGGTGATATGAGGGAAAACAGGATGTAGTCGTGGCACACACCACTTAAGGTATAAAGAAGTCAGAGTCTGCTTGTCCATAAATCTGTATTACGGCATATTCAAAGCTCCAAAGCCACAAAAAAACACAATGCCAGTGGAAAAAAGCTCCGTTTCATACCTCCTTGGGGATCTTTCAAGGAATAATGACCCCTACTGCACAACCCGTTAAATACCAGTAAAGCTCAAGGACAATTAAGGTGCAGAGAAAAATCTAAAGTGAGGGGGGAGATTTTCAAAAGGGCTGGGTGCTAACGCAAATACATGCTACACTTGCATCCATTTTCTTGTGTCCAGACTCCAGGCAACCCTGACGCTATTTTCAGAAGCTGCATCCATTTATGACATAAAGTCACAATTTGTGGTACAAAACAGATGCAAATGTACCCACATTTTGAAGAAAGTGCAATTGTGTCTGTTTTTGGGTGTAGTTCGCATCTTTTTTTGGATGCAAACTTTGGACACTGTTAGGCCTTCTAGTAGATGGTCTAACAGGTTTGGATTTACTTTTGAATTGAAAATAAACAGCAAACGCATCTTGGGCAGATCTCTTTGAAAACTCCTCCACACCCCCATTGTGTGCAAATTTAATATTAGGGTGCTTGTTCAAGGCACAACAGACAGGTACAGGACATGTTTAATATGAACTGGTATTTTGACTGATTTAATACTTAAAACTGTGACATATACCAGGGCTGCTCTATCTGACTGAGTTGGATATAAACCTTTTGGTGTATCTAAGACATGATATCAGATAAAATAAAGTCCATTTGGGAGAACCACTACAACAATTTTATAGAAATGGGTTCTTCCTGATTTATAAAATTATTCCTAAAGACAAAGTATAACATAGAGACAAGAAATACCAGTATATGACTATTTTTTAAGAAAAATGTAATTCTTACATCATCCCCAGCTAGGGTACAATACATACTGGACTACCAAAAGGCAAGAAAAATGGGAAACATAGGAATACAGTGTGTGTGTATGTATGTTAGGTGTATGTGGGGAGAGTGGTGGGATTGCGGGAGTTGGGGGAAGGTGGTAGTTGTGAGGGGTAGGGTGAAGGAGCAGGTTTATTGGGTAAGTTTAAGGGGGTTAAAGGACAAAGAGAGGGGGAGAGTGGGGACTTGTTAAGATGGAGGGTTGTTTGGGGGCAGGCCGGGAAGGCAAGGGAGGAGCTGCTGGGGGAAGGTACAGAAAAGGGTGGGAAGGAGCAGGAGGGTTGGGGAAAGGAATTTACAGATGATACCGTCACTGCATTTATAAGAGGGAACGCTACCTGTTAATAAAAATGGTGCAGTTTCCAGTTGGTCATTCCAACTCGGTCATTTACACGCCTAGAATTTAAAAATTCTAATTATTCCCTCCTATCTAGCAAGAAACCCATGTCTCCCCTTCTTGGTCCTGTGTTTACATTTTCAATGGCTGTAAACAATAGTTTATGATCTTCTGTGTTCATAGCATTTTTAATGTGCATTGCTAGCACAAAATGCAATATTTTCATTGTCCATTGCTCTAATGTGATCCCCCACCCTTTTTTTAAATATCTGCTTGTTTCTTACCACATAATATACCACACAACTGCTTGTTGCAACATATACTGTGTTATATATGTAGTGCACATTTAATGAAATCATGAATGAATATAGTCTGGCTATTACTGGGGTTCAAAAGGTTACTACACTCATTTTCAAATACCCGGTATTTACAGCATCCATATTTTCTGAAAACCTTGACAAAAGGGGGCACCCATTGTCTGGGTCTCTCCACTGGTTGCACATCTAATACATGGCTTAATAGGTCTGGATACATTTCTGCTTTGAAAATGGCAGCAGACAAATGTTGGGTAGATTTGTTTGAAAATCCCCAACCCCCACGGTGTGCAATTTTAATATTAAGGTGCCCATTTAAGGCACAACAGACAGATGCAGCAAAAGCCTAATATGAATTGGTATTAATACTTAAAACTATGGCATATACCAGGGCTGCTCTATCTGACTGAGCCAGATGTAAACCTTTTTGTGTATCTAATACATAATTTCAGATAAAATAATGTCCATTTGGGAGAACCAATACAATTATATAGAAATTATTTCTTACTGATTTCTACAATTCATTCTGATAGGGGAAGGAGTCAGATTCATTTCAGTGCAGTAGCTGCTCCTTGCTGCTTTTAAATTGCTTCTTGTTGATTTCACTTGGTAGCAGGTAATTTTTTCTTACTACTTACAAGGGTCTAGCAAGGAATTGTTTTTGGGCTGTTGAAATTTTGAAACCTATTTTGGTGTATTTTAAGTGGGGCTGCTGTTTGTTGTTGTTTCACTTGGTAGCAAGCTGAGTTTTTCTTACTTCTTAAAATGGGCTAGCAGGGAACTGTTTTGGACCTGTTGAAACTTTGAAACCTATTTTGGTATGCTTTAAATAGGGCTGTTATTTCTTTAAATTGGAGGCCTGTTTCTTCTGATTTCAAAACTATTTTGGTGTGCTTTTGGTGGGGATGATTCTTTGAATTGGAAACCTATATCTTCTAATTTCAAGCCTATTTTGGTATGTTGATGGTGAG
This sequence comes from Neoceratodus forsteri, assembly GCA_016271365.2. NCBI lineage: Eukaryota > Metazoa > Chordata > Ceratodontiformes > Ceratodontidae > Neoceratodus > Neoceratodus forsteri. The sequence goes on along the minus strand of CM057454.1, from coordinate 948,288,608 downwards.
GCTGTTGTTTCTTTGAACTGGAGACCTGTTTCCTCTGGTATCAAACCTATTTTTTTGTGCTTTTAGTGGGTTGTGATTTTTTTTTTTTGCTCTCTTCACAAGCTGCAAAGTTTAGTGCATAGTGGGAGAAAAGTGCTAATTGTCTTGCCAGGGGCTTCTGCTACATGATTGTTTCTGGAGGGCACGGGCTTGGGCCCACCACCCTGCCCCTCCAGGGAAGGAACAGCAGTGAGTGAAGAGGTGACTAGTATCTTCAGGGAAGGGAAGAAACTGCAACACAAAGTGCTTTCATTTTTTCCTGTTTGTGTTGGTGTTTGCATTATGAAAAAGAGGGGTAGGAGTTAGAAGGAGGCAGTGCAATAGTTGATTACAGTTTCTTTTTGGGTGTGGACAAGAGGGCTAGGAACTTAAAAGACAGCTGCTCAATCTATCTAAGGTGAGGCTGAGAAAAGGAAATTGAGAAAAGGAGAAGAATGATTTGCAATGATAAAGGGGAGAGAGGGGAGACTTGCAGGAGTGTTGGGTATCCTTCATCTGGAAGGGTGGGGGGTTGCTGGTGGGCAATGAGAGCAATGGGTAGGCTGGTAGGCTGCAACAACTGTGGTGCACCAATCTTTCCAAAAATTGCATGGTGGGTGGGGGGGATGTTTAATGTGCAACCAAAACTTGAAAAAGAGATCAAGTGTCTACAAGAGGAGCTAAGACAGGTAAAGCAGAATGGAGGAGGTTATAGCCCAACACTAGAAGGAGGGCCAAGGGGAGATGAGGAGGGAGGTCAGTTTGGACCAACAGAGGAGATGAACTCTCTCAGTTTGGTCAAGACTTTCTCCAACTAATGAGTTTGTTGGGCTTCACACAGGTGGTTACCGCTGCTACCCATATTCATGGTCATTCTCTGGATTTAGTGGTCACCTTGGGTATGGAGATCATGGGACTGGTGGTGGAACCAGTTGGGTGGTCTGACCATCACTCTGTAAGGTTCAATTTCGAGACCCCCCTTATGAGACCCACCCCTTTGGAGATGGTCCAATACCGCCCTTTGAGGGGAGTTACCCCAGAGGGTCTGATGGCAGTGCTGTACCTATCGAGTTGGCCGCTGGAGTGCAGGGAACCAGATGCCTTAGTAGTGCACTATAATAATATGGTGTTGAGGGCACTGGATTCCATTGCGCCTGTCCGTGTTCGCCCCCTCTCCCTCCACCCTCGATCCCTTTGGTTTGATGGGACTTTGAGGGAGTTGAGGAGGAAGGGGTGAAGATTGGAATGCTGTTGGCAGAAATCGGGTCTGGAAGATGGCAAACTTAGATTGATGGCCCATTATGTGGACTATCAATCAGTAATCTCCCATAAGAAGGCAGAATTCCTGTCCAGGGAGATAACTGCGTCAAGAAATCAACCTGCTCAGCTCTTCCTGGACCGTCGACAGACTGTGCAATCCAGCCTGTTTGCGGGATCGGAGAGCTTTTTCACAAATACAGTGTGATGAGTTTGCTCGGTTCTTTGATGATAAGGTGTCGTCAATCAGACTGGAGATCCACGACATGCATTCAAATGAGCATTGCAGTGACCAACATGGGGTTACATGTCCACGGCCTGTCTGGATGGACTTTGACCAGCCAGCAGTCATGGATATCATGAAGATTGTCCAAGGTCTGTGACCAACTTGCTGTAGTTTGGATCCTGGTCCTACGCGCCTCCTTGTGGGATGCATGGATGCGATCAGACCAATCCTTGCAAGGATAGTCTGGGGTTCTTTGGATCAAGGGGTTTTTCCAGAGTCTCTGAAAGAGGCTATTGTGACACCCCCTTTTGAAGAAACCTTCCCTTGACCCCGACTGCCTTGCTAACTACAGACCGATCTCTAACCTGCCCTTTTTGGGCAAGGTTATTGAGAAAGTAGTCGCGTTACAGCTTGATGACTTTCTTACCACCCATGAAGTCTATGATCCTCTCCAGTCTGGTTTCAGGAAGAGACATAGTACCGAGACTGCATTAGTTCGGGTACTTAATGATCTCCTAATAGCAAGAGATCAGAAGAGCCGTTCGATCTTGGTTCTTCTTGATCTCTCTGCAGCGTTTGACACCGTGGACCATGGGATGTTGCTGGATCACCTGCGGCTATTTTGTGGACTGTCAGGGACAGTCCTCAGATGGTTCCACTCTTTCCTCACAGGCAGAAGTCAAAGGGTAATTTCAGGGATTTTTTTCCTCTGCCCCTTTGCTCTGTCTTGTAAGTCTCCACAGGGCTCTGTGCTTTCTCCCATGTTGTTCATAGTGTACATGCTACCATTGGAGACATTATAAGGTGTTATGGGCTGAGTTTTCACTGCTCAGATGACACTCAGCTCTATATATCCTTTGCACCGAACAAAATGATGCTGTCTCGCTTTTAACAACTGTCTCGCTGAAATTCAGGATTGGATGAGTGCGAACTGGCTGAGTTAAATCCAGATAAGACTGAGGTTTTAGTCGTTGACCGGGTCATTATGTAAAGAGTCGACTCCTGGGGTCCCTCTTATCTTTTATTAGGATACCCAGTTGAGACCTTCTGAACAGGTGCGAAATCTCATGCTTATTTTGACAGTGCACTGACACTAAAGATGCAGGTGTCGACCACTGTCAGATCTTCCTTTTACCATCTGAGGAATATCGCCCAGATAAAACACCTTGTTCCACATGATGACCTTCCTGTATTGGTTCACGCTTTTGTTTCTTCCCGTCTTGATTACTGTAATGCTTTATATCTAGGGTTGCCGGGGGTAGATCTCTGTCACCTGCAGCTGGTGCAGAACGCGGCAGCTAGGCTGTTGACAGGGCTACCAAGAACTTGTCATGTCACACCTGTGCTGCGTGAACTGCACTGGCTGCCAGTGCGATGGAGAATCACCTTCAAGGTTGCATTGCTGACCTATAAGACCCTACACGGCCAGGGACCAGACTACCTGCAAGATCTCCTTTGTCCCTATTGTCCTCTCCGCCCACTCCACTCCACTGGCGAGGGATTGCTAGAGATTCCCAGGGTCTGTTATAAATCATCTGGGGCTAGGGCTTTTTCCTTTATGGCCCTGACCCTGTGGAATTCTCTACCTTGTCAGGTTAGAGAGTGCCCATCCGTGGAAGCATTTAAGAGATCCCTGAAAAGTTATTTATTTTTGCTGGCATTTGGTTAGTTTATTTTTTGGATATTTTATTGTTTTATGTCTTTATTTATTAGTGTTGATGTTTTATTTCAGTTTTGTATTAGCGCTTTGATTTCTTGAAAAGCACTTTATAAATAAATTTTGATTTGATTTGATTTGATAAAGTCAGAAGAAGGCAAGCAGAGACAGGGGAACCCAGGCCAAGGGGAATGATGTCAAGAGAACCCAGGTCAAGGGGAAAAAGGCAACAGGAAGGAGAGGAAAGGGACTGGTGAGGGGAGGAGGAGAAGTGCCAACAGTCATGGAGTCAAAAGCAGGGAATGGGCTAGTATAAGGAGGAAGGAAGCAAGCATAGGAGAAGGATCTTCAGAAAATCATTTTGCAGTACTAGAGGGAAAGGAGGAGAAGGGAGGCAATGAGATTGGAGGAGTAACTGCTTGAAGTCTGGATGAAATTGGAGAAGGGGGAAGTTCTGCTGGGGGAATTACAACAGGGGCAGAAGAGGGAACTACTGTGCAGGAGGCAGAGGAGGAGCCAGGAGCGAGAGGTGGGGAGGAGGGAAAGCAAGCAGTTGGTAAGAGGGGTAGAATCTTAGTGCTTGGGGGACCCAATACTAAGAGGAGTCCAGTGGGGTAGCAAGGGGGAGAGGCATAGTCACATTTGGGTGGAGACCATGCCAGGAATGACAGCAGAAAGGGTGGGACAATCTGTTTTAAAATATGCTAGAAGGGGTAGGGAAAAGCCTCATTTAGTTATACATTTGGGGACAAATGACATGATGGTAGATATAGTCCAGAGGAGGTTTGAGGAACTAGGACAATTATGTGAGGGGGCAGGAAGATTAATAACTTTCTTAGAGATTATTCCAGTGCCCAGGCCAAGCACAGCAAGAAAGCTAAGAATAGAGGAATTTAACAGATGGCTAAGAATCTGGTGTCACACTAAAGGATATATGCTGGTGGAGAGGTGGGGAGGGATCTGGGAGGACAGTAGTCTCTATGCCAAGGATAGACTACACTTGAGCCAGGAGGGAAAGAAAGCATTGAAACAGAGGATGGAGGAGTACATAGAGATAGTTGGGAATTTAAACTAGGAGCTGGGGGTGACAAGTGGGAAGGGGACATGCAGAGACCACAGGTTGGGAAGCCTCATGAGCTTACCCCCATAACAGTGACAAAGGACAAAGGGCAAGTACTAGTGGCGTTGCTAATAAAGGAGGGCAGGAAGGGAGAGGTGGAAGGGAAAGGGGTGGAAGGTGGTTACCCTGAATGCTAGGAGCCTTGGGAAGAAAACTGCAGAGCTAAAGACTTTCATGGCAGCGGGGGAGATAGACATGGCAGCCATCACCAAAACATGGGCCACCCAATACAATGACTGGGACCTGTCAATATCAGAGTACAGGATATTTTGCAGGGACAGAGCAAATGAGAAAGGGGGGGTGGCACTATATGTGAGGGAAGGACTGAAATGTGTATGGGAGGAAGGGGAGGAGGGTAGTACGGGGTCACTATGGATGCGAATCCAGGATTCCAAGAATAGGACTCTCATAATGGGAGTGGTGTACAGGCCACTCTCTCTCAGACAGAGGGGTTAGACAGAGAACTAGTGGGACTTATCAGAAGGACCTGCAAGAAGGGTAGTGTGGTGATTGTGGGGGACTTCAACATGCCAGGAGTGGATTGGAGTGCCCCAACAACCAGGACTAGAAGGTAGCAAGTACTGTTGGATGCCTTCCAGGACAGATTCCTGATGCAAATGGTCAGTGAACCAACCAGGTTTGGGAATACCCTTGACTCTGTGCTGGCAAATGGGGAGTTTGTGAGGGAACTGAGAGTGGAAAAAACCCTGGTGGGGTGTGACCACCACTCAGTATGGTTCACATTGGATATGGATAAGGAAGGAGTGGAATCCAGCACAACAGTGCTGGACTTTAGGAGGGCTGGCTTCAGGAGGATGGGGAAGTGGTAAAAGGGTACCTGGCCAGAATTCAACCTAGTATGGGCACTAACCAGAGGTGACCTTCATAAAGCTGGGCATAGTGGAGGCAACCAGAATGTGCAGCAAGACCCAGAGCAAGAAGGCTAGGCCAAAGAAACCTAACTGGGTGAGCAATGATGTCATGGAAAAGATAAGGAGGAAAAGAGCTACCTTTAGAAGGTACAAAAAACAGGAAGGTGGGAGAACAGGGTGGAGTACCTAAAGGAATCGAAGGAGGTGACAAGGGCACTAAGGGCAGCCAAGGCATCTAAGAAGCTCAGATTGGCGCAGGGTATTAAAAAGGGGTAGAAGGACTTTTTCTGGTACATCAGGGAGAAAAGGAGTTGTAAGGACCATATGGTAAGGATTAGGAAGGAGGGAGGGTGGGTGGAAGCAGGGAGTGATAGGGCAGAAGTACTAAATGATTATATCTCTTGATATTTACAAAGGAGATGGGGAGGTGATACCCAAGGGGCAAGGAGGGCAGAAACGGAGAGGGAGGAGGTGATGGACAGGGAAATCATTGGAGGGCAGGATTCTGGAGGATTTCAGGGCACTGGGGGTGGACAAGGCACCAGGCCCAGATGGCATCAACTCCAGGGTACTGAAAGAGCTGGCAAAGATCCTGGTGGGACCTTTGGCAGACCTATTCAATGCATAGCCACACTCAGGGTGTGTACCTCAGGACTGGAGGATGGCTCTTGTGGTGCCCCTCCACAACAGCGGCCCCAAGGATGAACCGGGGAACTACAGACCGGTGAGCCTCACATCCATCGTGGGTAAGGTGATGGAGACTGTCCTGAAGGAGAGGCTAGTGTTTCTCCTGAGGCCAAAGGGTTACAGCACAGCAGACAGCATGGCTTCATAAGTGGCAGATCCTGCCAAACCAACCTGGTGGAGCTCTATGAAAGGGTAAATAGGCAATTAGACATGGGCCATGCAGTAGATGTCCTGTACCTGGACTTCAGTAAGGCATTAGACTCGGTGCTGCATGGCAAGCTGGGAAGTAAGTTAGAAGACACAGAGGCGGGTACAAAGCTGGTGAGACGGGTAGAGAACTGGCTTCAGGGAAGGCAGTGGTGGTGGTGGGTGGGGAGTCTCATCCCCAAGGGTAGTAACGAGTGGTGTTCCACAGGGTTCGGTACTGGGACCAGTGTTGTTTGGGATATATATTGCAGACATATCACTGGGTTTCAAGAGCAAGACCAGTCTGTTTGCTGATGACACCAAGAAGGGAGCAGTGGTAGATGACCTACAGGGATGGCAGGGGTTGCAGGATGATCTGGCTAAGCTGGAAACCTGATCAGACACTTGGCAACTGGGGTTCAATGCTAAAAAGTGCAAGGTGCTGCATTTTGGGGTGAAAAATTTAAGGAGGTGTTACCAGCTGGGGGGAGTGCAGCTAGCTGAGACAGATGAGGAGAAGGATCTGGGGGTGTGCATTACAGGGTCAATGAACAACTCAGCACAATGAGGAAGGCAGCTGCAAAGGCCAACGAAATGCTGGGTTGCATTTCAAGGGGTATATCCTCATGGGGGGTGATTCTGCCACTGTATAGATCATTAGTTAGACCGCACCTGGAGTACTGCATGCAGTACTAGAGCCCATATCTGAAAAGGGACATTAAGTTACTGGAGGGGATGCAGGGCAAAGTGACAAAGATGATCCAGGGGCTTGGGGACTTACCATATGAGAGGAGGCTGAGAGACTTAAGCATGTACTCGCTGGAGGAGAGACAGGAGGGATATGATTGAAACCTTCAAGTACATGAAAGGAATAAACAAGACAGGGATAGAGGAGCCATTCAAAGTAAGGGAGGGGAGGGATACCCGGGGTCATGATATAAGATTGGAGGGAGGAAGGTTCAGGAGGGAGATGAGGAGACACTTTTTTACACAGAGGGTGGTAGCTGGGTGGAATGTGTTACCAGTGGAAGTGGTATCCAGTAGAACAGTGGGCTGCTTCAAATGGGGCTGGAACAGGGCAAGGGGAGGGTCAAGAGAGGGAGGGTGGGAGGAGGAGCAGCTGCAGAATAAGCGGTGCTAGCTGCACATTTGAGCAGACTTGATAGACGACTATGCCTTTATCTGCTGGCAAATTTTGTATGTTCATATGTTCGTATTCCCAAAGACAAAGATTAACCTAGAGAGAAAAAATGCTTGCGTATCAAAAGAATTGTGTCCCTTGCAAAGGCACTATACATACTGCACTACCAAAAGGCAAGATAAAATAGGAAACATACAAATATTTTTTTTTGTGTGTGTGTGTGTGTGTGGTGCATATGTTGAGAATGGCGGGACTGGGGGAGTTGTGGAAAGGTGGTGGTTGTGGGGGATGAGGGAAAGGAGCAGGTTTGTTGAGGGGGTTTGATGGGGTTAAGAGAAAAAGAGAGGTGGTCAATGGGTTGGGGAAATCAGGAAAAGGGGAAAGGGATTTACAGATGATACTGCTACTACATTTATACTGTAAGAGAGAATATTACCCATTTACTAAAAATTGTGCAGTTTTCAACTGGTCATTCAGACCAGGGACCTGATTCCAAGATGGCGTACGTCGGCGCAAGCCGTCTTATGCCACACCCATGGTGTAAATCGCAACTTGCACCATGCATTAAGCCATTTGGGATTCCAAAAGGCACCTTGTGCAATGTCATATGTGGGTTATGCCAAATGTGGTTACACCACCCACTATGCCGCAACCCACAATGACATGTCGCAAGCGTGGGTTATGGCAGCAACTGCGCCCTATTCCCAAAGGGCTGCTGCTGTAACCCACTTATGCTATTCCAGGAGTCGCAATGGTGGAATGAAGTTGGAACATCTCGGAGATGCTGTAAGTGGCATCCATCAGTGACAATCGATGGGCTCACTTCGCAGCACCTCGGTAAAGGTCCTGTAGTACTCCCCATGCCCCCCACCCCCTGACTGTCGGGGACCTCCGGGGATCCACTTTCTCATGTGCCCCCTGGACACATGTGCCACTCTGTCCAGCCCCCCATGCTCCTCATGCTTGCCATGGCTCTTCAGGGCTGGGGCGAAGGTAAGAAGTCTGCGGGCTGCCACTTGTAACACACAGGGCTAGCACACCATGCCAGAGGCATTAGCCTATATGTGTCGCAAGCTGCATATCATAAGTGCTGGGACCCTGCCACTCTTAGAATATGGCACAGGGTCCACGGCGTAGTGGCAAATGTCGTAACTCCCATATGCCTGCGAGTTGCGACATTCATCCTGGAATCGGCCCCCAGGTCATTTATATGCCTGGAATTTAAAAATCCAAAATGATTCCCTCCAAGCTAGCAACAAATCCCTATCACCCCCCTGCTGGCTACTTTTTTACATTTTCAATGACTATAAACAATAGCTTGTGACCTTCTTTGTTTGTATAATTTTTAATACACATTGCTAGTACCAATGTGCACTTTTTCATTGCTTGCTGCTCTAATGTGATCCCCACCATCTCTTTCTATGGCTGCTTGGTTCTTGTCACATAATACACCCAACAACTGCATGTTGCAACATATACTGTGTTATGTATGTAGTGTCACAACTAATGAAATCATGAATGAATATCACTGGGATCAAAACGTTATTACATTCATTTACAAATACACAGTATTTACAGTGCCCACATTTTCTGCGTAGTCCATCAAGTTGCTGACTCATTTTGGTTGCAGCAACTATGATGCCGCAACAAGGGTGACAGTCAAAGGGGCAATCTTGATTTTAGATCTCCCTCACTCTTATTGCCCCTTGCAACCATACAGTTTCTACCCCCTCTAGGGCATGCCCACCCTGGATGAGGTTATATTTAGTTTGGTGGGGTGTGGGGGGCAAAGCCCCTCCCCCACAAAAGTGACCATTTCTCGGTAGAGTGTTTTGGTACTGTAACTCCCCAGAGACAAACTGCCCGGCGCTGTAATGCCAGGTGGCATTTTCCCAGCACCATAATCAGTGTCAGCAAAATGTATGTCAAAGTGGTATGGGTGAACCCATTTTCTGCACCCCTTGGGCAAAGGGGACAGACAGTGCATGGGCCTCTCAACTGATTGAACAGCGTGCACCAGGATATCCTTTAGATTTTCTGGCCTTCTGTGCACTGTACAGTGTGGATGCTGAACCACACCATTGAATTTATGATCTGACTTTAACACTGGCCAATGTCTTTTGAGAATTTCACTCACTGTATTGGCTCTGGTGGAGTACATGGTAGCAAAATTAATCTGCTTATGTTGCTCCCTATTTTTCTCATTTGGAACCGGTAGCACAGACCTGGCCACTCTGTCACTAGCCATATTTGCTTTTACAATGGTGTTTGATCCATATACCCTCTCATGAAATCTGGGTATTAACCCCAATGTTTCTTGCTCATAGCCATCATGATCACGACACACTCTTTGGGCACTGAATAACTAACTTTTGGGGATGTTATCTATGCTGTGGTGGGGGTGGTAGTTTCTGGCCAACAAGACTGTATTCTGATTCAAAAGAAAAGGTAGGGAAGCACTCAGAGGTACTCTAAAACTGTAATCACTACCATTCACATTCAGAGCTTCAGTGCACATATGCATCAGGGTCTAAAAAGGCAGAAGGTACTTCTGCAGACACATTTATTATACCCAGTCTTTAAATATGCAGCCATATATCTGAAAATGTGCAAAGTTGTGATCATGTAGGGTGCCTATTTGGGCTGCAGGGTAGAGCAATCACAAAAGATAGTGCAGAGTAAAAAGCTAAGGTGCTGAAAAGAGACACAAAGGTGGCTATGCCACCAAACACAGTTACCTTGCACAAAAACTGCCAGTCATGCACTGAAGCTCTAAATGTGCATGATAGTTCTCACAGTTTAGAGTACCTCTGAGTGCTTCCCTATCTTTTCTTTTGAATCAGTTTGCATCTAAAAGGTTGAGCTGACCTTCAAGAGAAACACTGACCCCATTTAGAGTAGCACCAATACTCTGCTTGGAATCCAAGACTATATTCTGGTCTGTTGGTTTGCCAGATATTTTAGTTTTATAACTGATGGCCAGCAATTTTAGTGATCCAAATATCCAAAAATCACATTTCTTCTGACAAGTTTAAATTATACTTCAGACTAGAATTTTTGTAGAGAAATTCACTCCTCCCCCACACCATAAAGGTGGTATCTACGTATATTTTCCATTGGTCTATTTTGCCAAAATATAGGTTTCTTATGGAGTCCCATACTATGGTTTCCTCCAAAAAGTCACCTCTTCTCATAAACAGTAGAAAGACTACTGGTGATATGAGTTAGTTTGGCTTGCAATGGTCTTGATTCCAGTTGAAGTAAGCCCATTCCTATATTGAGAAACTCTTGTGATGTTAAGGGGCTGATGGTTTTGTCAGAGGCTATAGGTATGTGAAGTGCATTCATTAGCTCTGACAGGCTTGATCCACTAGCTTTTGGAGGCAAAATATGAGAACTGATCAGAGAAGATCATCAAACAAATGAAGCACATTAGGATGTTTGTATTTGCTTATCAGAATCCAGCAGAGTAATTCAGAGAATACAGAAAACAACTGAGAGCTGTTCCTGCAACCAAATCTTAGCTGGACAGTAATATAAAGCTCATTCCACCAGCTGCTGAACAGAGGCCATAGAAGGGGTGCATTGTAAGTAACTGGAAAGCATCCACAACATTAATTTTCACAAGCTATTCCCATGATCCGACAGTTTGATGGAGTAACTGTCATCATCAATCCTGGTGTAATCCAGGGGAAAATCCTCTGAGGGTATGAGAGAATCGATAGTGGGTATGGAAGAGGACTGTGATCAGATAAATCAATGATTCATCTTTTCTTTCTGGTGAATTTCTGAACAATGACTTTGGTGGTGCTGATTTAATAAATCATGAATGGTGGTTGAGGAAAGGGACTATGTTGAATCTGTCTAGATTCCTTTCACGGGGAAGGTCTGAACCTTTAGGAACATGAAGAGCAAATAGAAGGATTTTGGCTTGCAAATGTGGGATGATGTAGGAGATACTATGATGCCTGTGTGGAAACCATTCATCGGGCCAGTACCTAGGAAGCTGACTTGAAAAGAAAAGGGTGTTCTGATAGTACAGCTGGAGAAGAGTACTGTTGACATGAGCTGAAGGATGCTGTACTAGTCATTTGGATACAGATGAAGAAGAGTGGATGGCACTATGTGTGGTAGATGCTGTGAGGGAAGACCAAACTGGCTTGGATTTGGTGTATGAGGATCCACTGGTGTTGGTACAGGAGGATGTAGGCTTGGAACAGGTAGAGGCAGAGGCTCTTGAGTTGGAATTGGTGTAGGTGGCAGACCAATGTCACTCAGAGGATTGGAAGGATGAGAAGGGCAGGAAAATGTTGGATCAGGAGGAAGACAGGCCTTAATGGCTATAATCTTTGAAGCAAGGAGGCAAAGGAGTTCATCTGGCCTAACAGATCTTGATGCATCTGAAGCACAGTCTATAAGTACCTGAAACTGAATGGCTGGTACAAGAGAATCTGACTTAAAATCAGTAGGAGGATTAGAAGTTCTGATGGTTGTGTAGAGGTCGTGCAGTTCCTGTTTCTGATAGTAACAGAGAATGAAACATCCATGTTGTGAGTGCAGACACCAAGTTAGAGATAGTCCACTAACTTACAGTATGATGGATCTTTGATGCTCCATGCCAATGCTTCATTGCAGTGGCATCTGAGTGGACTGAAGGAATGGATGCCATTTCTTTGTCTTCAGCACTATAGGGTTGCTGATCTGTAACAGCCTGAGAGGCAGCCATGCTGAGCAGGATAGTCTGAAAGAGATGCAGATGTACAAATGGACTGATATGACTGCAGTGGAACTGTAGAGGAGGCGACTTGCACAGCACTACTAGCCACCCCTCTTGGGCTTTATTAGATTAAAATGCCCTCAGAGTCCTGAGTGTGGCTGTATAGAAGGGACCTGGTTTAGAGAGCAGCTGAAGCCTGGTATGTAATATTACAATGCGTCATAATTGTCAGTACCACCGATATGACTAGGACTCCCACAGCCACCAAGTCAGAGACTAAAAACCCTGACAAAAGGGGGCAAACAGCACTGAGAAGTGATGAAATGACATAGAACAGGAATGAAACTAGGTTGTTTGGAATCCAGCCACCTTGAAACTCACATGTAAGGAAAGCTTACCCAGAGAAGGACTAAGCCTAGTTAGCTTCACCCAGGCATGTGTGAGGAAAGGGGGCTTAAAAACCACACCATGTATCCACTTAGCCTCCATTTGCTCAATTCTGCCCACATATGGTCACTCCCCTGTTTCTACTCCCTCTTCTTTATCCCATAAAACCTCTTTCTCTCGGAGGCATATATCTTTCCCCTCCAAGTTACATATCATTCTACTTCTCCTCTCTGCAGGTGATATCGAACCCAAACCAGGGCCATCCCATTCTCTCCCCGTCGACCTCCCTAAAGGATTAAAGGTTCTCCATCTCAGCATCAGGAGTAATTTCCCAAAGGTAGATCTACTCCAGCCTCTTATGGTTAGCCTAAAACCCAGTGTGATCATCACTTGAATCATGGCTCTCCTCTAAAATCCCTGATTCTGCCATCTTTATCCCTGGCTACTCCCTCATTCAAAAAGGCCAGTCAACCAGGGGCAGAGGAGTAGCCATATACATCACATCATCCATCCAATTTTCCCTCTACCTCTCTATTGCCTCCCCATCTGTCTACGAGCTGCTGCTACTAAAACCTTCCTTACCCTGCTCCCTTTCTATCTTTATAGGGGGTATCTACTGCTGCCCTAGCATCCCTTTTTCATCTGTTTCAGACATCAACACTAATCTCACTATTCACTCTTCATCTGGTGAACTCCTCATCCTCGGAGATCTCAATGTAAATTGGCATTCCAGCACTCAATCCAAACTCCGTAACCACATCTCCTCCATGAATCTCACTCAGTTGATCTCTGACTGACTCTACCCAGTTAAACCACAAATCAGATAAGCACTTCCTAATTGACTGGGTGCTATCTTCTCACCTCCACCGGGCACTCACATCAGGAATCCTGACAGATGCGCTTAGTGACCACCACATAGTCTACTGTGTGCACAAAATCCATCACCCAAAGCACTGCCAAATATCCTCTGCCTCCGCTCTTTTAGGTCTCTAGACTTGTCATCCCTCCACGAGGAACTTGTTGGTATTGGCTGGGCTCCATTTGCAAATGACTCCTCTATTGACTCAGCTTTGGCCTACTTCAAAACCCAGTTCTTGAATGTTTGGGATCAGCATGCTCCAATAAGAAAAAACAGAGTATAAGCTCTCACCTCCCATGGGTATCAGCCAAACCTCTGGCCTGTCAGTGTGGTCGTGACCAAGCTTGTCAGACTTATAAGGCCGCAGGTATTCTTGTTGATTTGCTAAATATCACTCTCTCCAGAATGCCTGCACTAGAGCCATCAGACTTGCTAAATCAGAATACTTCTCCTCCACCTTCCAGGAGAACCTTAACAAGCCCTCCAAATTCTGGAAGGTAGTGCATGCCCTTTTCTCCCCTCCTGCCCATCCCATCCCCTGTCCTAATGATGGGTGATACCATTATCTCTGACCATATTTCTGTAGCTATGGAATTCAACACCTTCTTTACCACCTGTGCTTCTACCCTTCTTGCTTCAGTACCCCCCCTCAATCATTACCCTGACAGCTCCTTCCACTCCCTCTCCCTCCCCACCACTCTGTTTCTCCTTCTCATCAGTATCCACTGATGACACCCTACAGGCCCTGCTAGCCCTTAACCCCCATAAAGGCAAAAGCCCTGATGGACTGGACCCCATGCTTCTGCACCTCTCCGCCCATGCTATTGTTCTTCTACTTACTTACCTTCCTGAACTTCTCCTTCTCACTGGGAACTGTCCCTGCCATTTGGAAGCTTGCTACTGTTGTCTTTCTTCCTAAGGGTGGTGATTCTTCTTATCCTGGTAATTACTGACCGATATCTCTACTCCCAATTCTTGAAAAACTCCAAGAGCACCTGGTACTGGCTGAACCTTCTCCATTCCTTGATTCTTCCTCCTTCTTAACCCCTTTCCAGTCTGATTTTTACAAGTTACACTCCCCCACGACCTCCCTGCTCTGGCTCACAGACTCCATTCTCTCTAGCATGGATCAGGGCCGCATCACCTCTGCCATCTTTGTCGATCTGGCCAAAGCCTTTGACACTGTTGCCCACACCCTACTTCTCTTTAAGCTGGCTGCAGCTGGTCTCTCTGAGTCTGCCATTAGCTGGTTCAGGTTCTACCTCATAGGTAGATCCCAATCTGTAAGGGTAGGTAACTCCATCTGCTCCCCTCTCCCTATCAACACTGGTGTCCCTCAGTGTTCAGTACTTGGCTCGATACTCTTCTCGATATTTCTGAATGACTTACCTATTGTCTGCTCAACTGCATCTATCCATATATACGTGGATGATACTGTCTTGTATTGCTTTGGCACCTCCCCCACTGATGTGGTGTCCAGCCTTCAACTGGCTTTTGATAATGTCCAGCGCTGGTTTTGATCTAACCAACTGTTCCTCAATGCCAAAAAGATGGTCTCAATGGCTCACCAGGCTTACAGCTACCCCACTTCCACAGTCTTGACGGTTCCCTATTGCAGGATGTCTCCGCTTTTAAATACCTCATACTCTAGCTTGCTAGGAACCTTGACTTCTCTGGGCATGTGGATGCTATTCAAAAAAAGTTTCATCCCAAACTTGGTGATCTTTACAGACACTGTGGATGTGCCCCCCCCACCCTCAGGCCCGTCAAGAAATCATCTAGAAGATGATTCTCCCGATTTTTGACTTTGAAGACACAGCCTACAGTGTCATCCCTAAGTCCACCCTCACCAGACTGGACGCCCTTTCAACTCCTTCTGCCACTTTGCCCTGAATTGTCCTCCTCGTACACACCACTGCGACCACTACACTACTCTCTCATTTCCACCTCTCAAGGCCAATTGCTTTGCTCATTGTGCCTCACTAGTTGGTAAGTTCTGGCTTGGCTCCCTTCTGTCCTACCTAAATGCACTCCTTTCCACTCCCTCCTCTATCTCCAATTCCCTCTGCAATTCCATCCACGAGACTTTAGCTGCCCGTAATTCCTCTTGTGGTAGGGCTGCTTTCTCCTATCATTTTCCTAGTCTCTGGAACTCAATCCCCTTAAATATCTGCTCTGCCAAATTCTCTAATTCATTGTCTTGTCTTCACTGCAAATAAATTTCCCCTCTCTGCAAATGCTCCTGACTCTTACTTCCTTCAGTACTTTATTCCATTTTTCTTGCTGTACATCCTGTTTCTCTTCCCTATCCTGCCTCCTTCCAGCATTTTCATTCCCCCTTCCTTCCCTTCCCCTCCCCTCACCTCCCTTACTTCCTTCAATACTTTATCCCTTTTCTGGCTCCTTCCTAATTTTCTTACCTATCCCCCACCTCCCTCCCTCTAATAATGTTTTAAGTGGCTGTTCATGTTTATGTGTGTGCAATGTCTTCTTTATTACATATGCGATTGTGTATGTACTTCACACACACACACACACAAACACACACACACATTTATTTTATTTATTTGAAAAAGGTTTCACCAGGAAAGACAACATGAGCTGTAAACAGCTCATTTCCAGAAGCATCCTGGGGGGAGGATTTCCAAAATGGGGGTATCAAGCAAAAAGAAAAACAATCAAATACATACAGTGCAATTCAAATACATAAAAGTGTAATAATAATACAATGCAATGCAATTCAGTACGAGAAAACAAAATGTATCATAAAGAGTAAGTGGTATAAAACAAAGTTTTAGGGGTGCTAGCTGCACATTCGAGCAGACTTGATAGACCTCTAGGCCTTTATCTGCTGGCAAATTTCTTATGTTCGTATGTTCGTAAAGTGAAGTCATAGGCATAAACAAACAACTCCAGGTAACTCCAGGGTAACAGGACAATATACAGATCTAGCACAGAGAGTAGTAAACAGGAATAGGTGTATCATTAGGTATGGGCCTGAAGGAGACCAAGAAGTAGCAGCAGCACACAGGACTACTAAGTGAAGATCCAGCTCAGGAAAGACAGACCCGAGGAGGTGCTAAGTGCTCAAAATGGATTAGGAGGAAAGGGATTAGTAGCACGAGTGGTAGAGGGGGTGGAGAAGGACGGTGGGTGGGAGAGAGAAGAAGGAAGTCAGGAACTGTCCCTTACAGGGTGCTGTAAACCCTGCAAGGGGGAAGGACCTGGCAGAAAAGGAGTGGGGGGGAGGAGTCTTGGAGGGACAGAGGAGCGGCTGACCAGGAACTGTTCCCTCTCAGGATGCTGATAACCCTGCAGTTAGGAAAGAAAAAGAGAGGCTGGGAGGAAGAAGTTGGGGGTGAGAGGGGTGAAGGGAGTGATGTGGTGGAGGGGGTAGGTTATCAGGATACTGAAAAAACCCTGCAAAGGGGGGCAGGACCTGGAAGAAAAGGAGTCGAGGAAGGCCCTTCAGGATGCTGAGAACCTTGCAAGGGAACAGGATCCAGTGGAAAGGGAGAAGAGAAGGGGGAGAAGGGACTGGTGGGGGGTAGGTGAATGTGGGGCAGAAGGTGGGGGTAATAGAGAGCAGAAGGCAGGCACCAGCTAGCTATATATATAATAGCTGCTCAGTAGTGCAGCTATAGTTAGGGTTGAGTACCCCATATAAGATTAAATGGTGACATTTTGTACCTTAATAACTTTGCCACTATTTGACAGATTCACCTGAAATTTGGTAGGCATGGAGCGTCAGCATAGGTCTTGGAATCTGCCAAGTTTTGTATTAGTCAGATATACGGTTGCAGAGTTATTATGTGACATTCCGTAGCACATTTACGCTTTTTTGCACATTCTTTGCTCGCATCTACAGGTCAAATGGTTTGCACAACCGGTCTGAAAACTGTAAGAAACGTGCGGCCGGGGTCCCTGATGTGCCTTTTGAAGATTTCATGAAAAAATATTGAACGGTACAAATGTTATTCAAAAAACAAGTTTCCCATTATAGTCACTGGGAAAAGTTAACAAAAAGTTCAACAGTGTTGCAAATGCAGTTTTTAGTGTCGCAAATGACCCCTGTAGTGTCATGAGTCAGCCATTTACTTTTCAATTACTGATCACAGAAATGCTTGCCGTTTAAATTTGGGACCCTCTAGGGGCACAATTATTTTAGTGTTTACCTAGTCGAGCCCTGAGGATGCTAGGCATGTCTTTATTTTGGGGTTAAACACCCCAGAAATATGTTTTGAAATTTCTGGGAAAAGTAGTGTCACAAAATAGTGTTGCGCCTGCAACACTTTCGTGATTTTTCTTGCTAAAGTGTTGTGATTTGCGACTCTACTTTGCCACACTATGGCCAAAATAACAGGAATTCTTTGCCATCCTGCTGCAAAACACTGGTTTGGTCTTTTGGGCTGACATTTGGAGGGAAGACAGCCAACATCCCATAGATGTGCTTTTCGGTGTTTGGTGACAAAATATTGCACTGATGGAAAGTTACGGTGCTGCGAAGTTAACACTTTTTCCCATAGACTAACATTGTAGCATCTGTCACACCTTTTCGGGGCCCATATCTCGGAAACACTTCAAGATACAGACTTTTCATCGGGAGGCTAAGCACAAAACTAGCCTGGAAAGTCATAAATAATATAACAATTATTTTTTTTTTCTACATCGTACGGTTCCTGAGATATAAGAAATTTACTATTGCAAGTGCTCATTTTCTGCTCCGAGGCCCATTATTATGCATACATTCTTTGTACTCACTGCGTTTCTCTATGCAGCTGTTGGGCAACAACAGGGTGTGCACTTCTGTTACTGTTACAGTTAGCATTCCCCCTTGCGTTTCTGTACCCGTTTACTTTACCGTTCCTGTGTATGCCACCGTGTGCATTACCCTTTGCATTTTCGTTTGCGCTTGCGTTACTGTTAGCATTTGCATTTCCACTACTGTTTATGTTTGTGTTTCTATTTGCGTCACTATGCGCATTTTCATTTGTGTTTGCGACCGCCCTTTCATTTGCGTTTCTTTTTACGTTTGGTGTTATGTTGCTGTTACCATAACCATTTATGTTTCAATTGCATTACCATGACCGTGCACATTATGGTTTATGCTTATGCATACGCTATGCTTCCATTTTTTCCTTTGACATTATTGTTGCTGTTACTGTTACCATTTGCGTTTCAAATTGTGGGCTGTGCACATTATGGTTTGCGTTTCCGTATGTGCTTGCATTTGCATTTCTGTTCTCTTTGGTGTTATTCTTGCTGTTACCATTACCATTTGCATTTCCAATTGGGGTACCATGACCTTGCGCATTACCAGTTGCGTTTCTGTATGCAATTGTGTTTGCATCTCCGTTTTCATTACTATTCACTTTGGCATCACTTTACGCTTGCATTTCTCTTACCGTTTGCGTTACCATTTACATTTGCATCACCATGTGCATTACCATTTGTGCTTGCAATTCCATTGTGATTACAGTTACTATTTGAGTAAAAATCACCTCAGGTCCGGTGCTCCCTCCACCACATTCCATTCACTATTTATAGTCCTCATTCTCAAAAAAAAGGGGAATTCATAGCAAAAAAACTCCATTTAATGCAGCACTTAGGGTTGTTCCACAGCGACAAAAGCGAGGAAATTTGATGTTTGGGTTGAAACCCCCATCTTGCACCCCCCCCACCCCATCCCCCCAGCCATCATCTGGGTGTACATTGGAGTCATCGGTACTAACTCTCATCCCATTCTCCTATAGTTCACCACCTCAGCTTGTTTACACATGTGATGGGGTGAGAGTTAGGGCCGACCACCCCAACTCACTCCCCGATGCCAGCTGGGGGCCGGGGTGGGAGGTGCAAGGGGGGTTCAACCTAACATCGAATTTCCTCACTTTGTTGCTGTGGAACAACTCTAAGTGATGCATTGTTGAGTTTTTGCTAATGAATATATATATATATATATATTTTTTTTTATGGATATTTGTACGTATATACTGTATGTGTTGTGTTCATTCTGGCTTATTGCATAGTTTAATTTATATTTAGTATTGTTATACCATTTTGTTGTTCAACTGTATCTTACTCGATTTTGTTACACTACTTCTATTCATGTTATTCTGTACTTGGTATGTATAATGTATCCCATTCCCCTCCCCCCAGGATGCTTCTGGAAATGAGCTGTTTGAACCTCATGATGTCTTTCCTGGTGAAACTTTTCAAATAAATAAAAAGAACAATGTGGATGGTTCTGGATGACTGGATATTAAGAAACATTGAGTCATAGGCTAAAGAGGAGCTGGGAGCATCACTTGCAGCAGTTTAGATTATGTACGTGGCCACAGAAAATGATTACCTTTTCTTTAAGGGACAAGGCAGCAGAGTTGTTTAGAGGCAGTGGTAGGGTGGCTCACTGAGGGAAACAACTGAAAGTCTGGTAACACAGGAATGCTTGTCTGAACAACTGGACAAGTGAGAAAGTTAAGAACAGAATGCCTCTGTGAAAGGGTTATGGATGATTGCAGACTGAAAAAACTCTAAGATCTTTAGGCTTGGTGGTGCTAGAATCAGTATGCCAGTGCAGATGGGTTAAGGAGAATTGAGCAGATTGCAGAGACTATGAGATTGTTAGGCATGGTGGTGCTGGTGTCAGAAACTATGGCAGTAGGGAGAATAGCAATACAATTAAAAGTGGTACTGTTTTTTTTTTGATTATTTATCTTTTTCTCCCTGGTTTTCACCCACACTTGTGTCCTTGGCATGAGCGTGTACTTGTGGAGGCACGTGCACACCATGCACTGCAGGACACCCCACCCTACCAGTCACTCATGCCCACCTGTGCAATCACCGGACCTCCACATGGTGACAGCAGGACTTTGGAAGAGCAACCCCCCCTCCCCAAGAACAGGAGAGCTGGCAGAGAGCCATTGCAAAGCAGCTCAATCCTGCTCTGACCCCCCCATGCCAGCTCCCTGATGACCCAGGGTCGTTCCCAAACCCACGTTATTGTTGTAGTGTGAGGTAAGGCAGCAATGCCTCAGCCCTTTGTACTACGGGGCCAGCTGGGGAAACTGCCTCTTTAAGACTTGCAGAGAGCAGAGCAAGAAGAAAGTGCTGAGAGGAGAGTGAGCACAAGTGAATGCTGGAAGTACAACAGACGTGTTTAGCAGAAATCCCGGTACCCAAAAGTTTGAAAGCCAGGTAAACTGAATGAGAATGGCTGAGAGAACTGCTTTCAAATTGCTAGGTAGAACAGACTAAAACAACCCAAGCTACATGAATAGATCTATAATAAACAAAAAAGGACTGAGCAAGGAGCTTCAGGAATGCTACAAAGAGAGACCATGTGGCTGGGTGCAGATGGCAAGCAGCTGCTATTGGAGAAAACACTGGAAAAGGATTCATAACAGAGAGAGGACACAGGTAAGAATGCTACTGAAACGCGCACATACACGCACATGCATGCATGCACACACATGGAGACAGAAAAAGAGGGGGCAGACACAAAGAGAAGCATAGAGCAAAGAGGCACTATGCACACAAACACAGAGTCAGGAGGCAAGAGAGCAAAGCGATGTGCAGAAAAGCACATGAAGTATCTAAGCAAGGAAGGGTGCTAAATGCTGAGACTTTTTATGGTGCCGGGGGTACATACATGCATAGATACATAGAATTTAATGGCAGATAAGGCACTCCAGGCCCACCTAGTCTGCCCATTTTCCCTACCTGCTGCAAAAAAAAATTTCCTACCTATCAATAGGGTACCCGTATGCCTAGATCCAAGAACAAATGCCAGCATCACCAACTGAGTCTATAAAGGCTTTATTAAGTGTGAGTACAACACACTGTAAAACCAGTAGAGGTCTGCAAGCCCAAGCTGTGATGGTTGTAGTCACACTTAATAAAGCTTTTATACACTTGGTTGGCAGTGCTGGGATTTGTTCTTGGAACTATTAGTAATTTGCCAAGCATGCCAGGCAGATTGAGCTGGGATTTGTTTCTTTTCTCCCTCTATGCATATCCCATGGGTTTTTGAATTCCCCTATCAAATTTGCCCTCACTACCTTGCCTGGGAGGCTGTTCCATACATCCACCACTCTTTCTGTGAAGAAATACTTCCTCATATTATCCCTTAGTCTACCCCCTTCCAGGTGAAATTTGCCCAGCTGCCCCATTTAACCCTAGGCAGGCCTTTTAAACAGGCAGCAACAGAAAGGCTAGGAGTGAAACATAGAGTATGAACAAGAGGTGGGAACTCAGGAGCACAGATACTTTTGCTATTGTAGGTTGGAAATGGGATACTCTGAGCTTGGATTTCAGAAGACTGGAAGTCATTCAGTTGGAGTTTAAGGGAAGGCTGTTTTAGAGGAAGAAGTCAAAGTCACTGAAACCTCTGTCCCCAGAGGTATATAGAGTAAATGAGCAGGGCAGAAGGCAGACTAGATGTACTGTAAATGAGCAGAGATGACGGCCGGAAAAGTAGGACTAATAAGTTCAGGAAGGTAGAGCAGAACCCAACTTTGGGATTTTAAAGATTGCTCATCAAACCTTTATCTGGATTCTATGTGAAATAAAGAACTAGCAGAGTCTGAAAAGGATTTGTGCGATATGATGACAATATAGTCACATTTACAGTATGTGTGGGTATGAAAAGCAACAGTTTGGACACAGAGCTTGGCAAGAAGATCATTGAGAGACCAAAGAGAAAGGGAGTTACATAATTTTAGATACAGGTATTAGGAGATGAGACCTAAATCAGTTATTTAAAATGGCAAAAAAAATGACTATCTTTTGCCCAGGGGGCAAATTGGAGTCCAAAATTTCATGTTGACTTCCGGAGATAATATTAATCAAATAACATTCATGCACAATGCACTCAAAGTAAGAAAAACATTTTGTTTGTAAAATAAGTAGAATAATCAAATCCCAAGGATCAACATATTTTTTTTTGACATGGCCCTAATTAAGAATATTTAGTCAGTGCAATTTTTAAGGGTACACCGATTGCTTTTTCTGTCACAGTGCCTAGTAATTATGTCTCCCACTTGACATTTCTTTTTAGCACTCCCAGCTGTTGTTGATGTTGAATAAACCCCAATTACTCTACATAATTGTTCTTTCTTCTTTAAAGCACAAAGCAAAAAAACACTTCATAAGTGTGAAACATTTTGTAAAAGATCAAACATTAAATCTTTTGAGGAGATGTAAATAGAATTTACCTTGCCCACCTGTGAACTTTTCTGATATGACCCTTCATGCTCTGCCTGAAGGATGAGGCAACAGTGAAATTAAGGGTAGGCTTTAAAATTATGATTCTGAAACTACTTGGAGTTTATGCACTGAAACTCTGAAATGCATTTAATGCTAAAAACACTGTGCTAATCTCCAAAGCATAGATGGGGAGTTTTGCTCCATCCATTTTCCTTACACTATTCCTTTGCACAGTACACTCCCATCCTAGTAGGGAAGGGGAACATTGTTTAACCACGAGTACTGTAGCACACTAAGCCGAAGCTTGTTTCCAGATGTGACCTGGGAGCACAAGGAAGTTAAGTGACTTGCTCAGGATCACACACGTATTCTCTCATCCATTTCTATGGTTGCTTTGTGTTCTTGGTTTAAGAAGTTACATCTGGGAAGGTTATGTGGCTGACATTAACATGCCAGAGATTTGCCTGCTGTGGTTGATACAGTAATTTGATCATGTTGGTGAAATCCAGATCCTATGAAATTAATTGCTAAGTGTTAGTGACTGCCATGGTCTCATGTTCCATCGGGCCTATGGGACATGTCTATGCATGAGGCCAGGGATCCCAGGAGCTGGAGGTTGCGTTGCAGTGCTGGACTTGGCTGGGCTGCCAGTGCTTGGCCTGTGTGATCACCTGGATGACTCTGTTGCTTTTCAAATTCGATTGGTGCCTCTAGGTACTCTATGTGACAGCTTGGTGTCAAGCTGATTTTATTGCTGGTTTATTATCTATCTGTATTCTCTTAGGACCTGTAGTACTATTACTGCATCACTTCCTGACTGTCGTATTGATCTGACCATGATTAATCAGTCCTCCAAATAAAGTATCACATGTATTTCTTGTTAACATAAGTCTACTGCCAGTACTACAGTTGCAGCCAAAGATACGGTCAGGTATTTCTGAAATTTTAGTTATACTGTATATCTAGAGAAATTCCCCACCTGCCTGCAGTTTCACAGTAGGCCCAACAGAGAGAATCCCTTTAGAAATACTGCAAAACATCTGGAAATATCTGACCATGCCTTTGGCTGCTACTGTATAGTGACTTTTGCAAATACCAATAGAGTTGATGCTAGGCCAGACAGAAGAGCCTGGTACTGGTAGTGTTGACTCATTATTTGGAATCACTGATACTGTATCTGCATTGACTTGGATGCATCGGGATGTGCAAATACTGTATACATACTTCATGTCAATTGATGCAGCAAGGTCCCTCATCAGAACTGGCTGGAGGGTCAACCTGAGGATTTCCATTTTAGACTTCTGTTGTATGAATTGGTTGACACATTTTAGATCCCAGACTGGTTTGCAATGTATTTTTTTTTTTATTCTATTTCTCACTCTGCAGGGCTGGGCATCCTTCCAGAGTACCCACTCAGCTAGGTCTGTACTCCCATCCTGAATCCCCACTTGCCAGTGTCCTCCACTGACTAAGCAGGCAGGTCCAGCCCCCCCCGGTTCACCCCCTGAGGTGGGACCGCCCTCCCTCGGTGGCCTTACTGAAATTAGAGGGGCCTACCTGGTGTCGAGTCTGCCGTGGAGTCCACTGGTGGGCTGGGTCAGCGGTGGGACGTGGACCTGCCCCTGGAGTCTCCTTCACCTCTTGGCTCTGCAGAGGGCTTTTCTGAGTTTTTCCTTTCCCCCGAGGTCTCAGACTTGCAATGGTGGCTGGGCACAGTGTGCCACCATCTGCCGAGCTCCTCCCCCTCACAGCGTGTGCCACCAGACTGTGCTGCACCAGACAGCTGCCAGGTGCCACTACAGAGTGGCACATCCCCCGAACCCTCCCCAGAGAAGGAAAAGCTGTCCACCAGATGCTCAGTCCCTTCCTTCCCCTGCCGATCCCCAGCGGCCCCGGCTCATTCCCAAACCTGGGTCACCAGCATGGCACAAGGTGTGATGTCCAGCACCTCAACCCTCAGCACCACCGGGCTGGCTAATCTTTTGTTTTCTTGGGGACCATGAAGAATATTCTACCAATTCCATGTGCCTCAATAGAAAAAAAAGCAATACCATTAGATGCATTAATACAAGACTATCAAATTGGTGTAAAAACAAAGACATAAAGTTCATAGACACCGGGGAGGTGTTTAAAAGGAAACAGGAATTTGTAATAGTAATAGTAAACAGACTCCACTCTGAAGAAAGAGGGGGTACTAGTGGGGTACCGCAGGGTTCAGTTCTAGGACCGGTCCTCTTCAATGTCTTTATAAGTAACATTGCAGAGGCACTGGAAGGAAAAGTATGTCTCTTTGTAGATGACACCAAGATCTGCAACAGGGTTTATGCACAAGGTTTGATGGAAAGGATGAGAAGGGACTTGGCAAGGTTGGAGGAATGGTCAAATGTATGGCAGCTTAGATTCAATGCTAAGAAGTGCAAAGTAATGCACCTGGGAAACAAAAACCCAGGGGAAGAGTACACAATGGGGGGTGAGATACTAACAACAACAAAAATGGAACGGGACCTGGGGGTAGTCATATCAGATGACCTAAAGGTGGGTAAGCAATGCGAGAGGGCAGTAAAGAGGGCTGGGAGGATACTGGGATGTATAGGGAGACGCATCACCAGTAGAAAACAAGAAGTTGTTATCCCTCTGTACAGATAGCTGGTGAGACCCCATCTGGAGTACTGCATGCAGTTCTGGGGACCCAGTCTCCACAAGGACATACACAGGGATGGAGGCAGTCCAGAGGAGGGCAACTAAAATGGTGCAGGGCCTGCACCAGAAGACATATGAAGAGAGACTTAAGGAGCTTAATATGTATACCCTCAAGAAAAGGAGGGACAGGGGAGACATGATAGAAACCTTCAAGTACCTCAAGGGACTCAACAAAGTCCAAGAGGGTAGCATCTGTCAGAAAAAGAGGTGTGCAAAAACAAGGGGTCACAATTTGAAGATAGAAGGGGGATGGCCCAGAGGTAATGTGAGGAAGTATTTTTTTCACGGAGAGGGTTGTGGATGCATAGAATGGCCTTCCTGAGGTGGTTGTGGAGTCAAAAACAGTGGGGGAATTCAAGAATGCGTGGGACAGACATAAGGCAATTCAAGGGGGTGGGGTAGGAGGAAGTAGGCTGTTGGTTAACTAGGATCTGCAGCTTATCCATTAGGTAGGGAAATGGGAAGACTGGGTGGGCCAAGCGGTCCTTATCTGCTGTCAAATTCTTTGTTTCCATGTTTCTATGTATGCAAGAGAAGGCCTACATTTGAATAAACAAGGAGCAGACACGTTAGGTTATATTATGAGAACAAGAATGGACAGCATTCATTTAAACTAAACAGGACAAGGGTGGGTCAGGATTTAATCACTCAATCCAAACTAATTTAAATAGAATTGTGCTGGCAGTATAGCATAGAGGTTAGGGGAACAAGGTGTGAACGAGCTTGGCACATCCAACAGACCAGACCTGAGTTTGATTCTCACAACCTCCACTTGCATACTGTGTGACTCTGAGCAAGTCACTTAACTGCCCAGTGCTCCCAGGTCACCCCTGAAAACAGGCACTTGGGCCTAGTGGACCTTTACCCAGTTACCAAAGACTAAAATAAAAAAAATTAAAAAAATAATACGTAACTTAAAAAAGTACCGGGAACAAGTAAACTGTCCAAAAAACTTAATTGTATGCTGTGTAATGCAAGGAGCTTATCAAACAAAAAGGAAAATCTGGAAATTATACTATCAGAGAATTGTTTTGATCTGATCTTCCTAACAGAGACATGGTGAAAACCAGATAGCAATTGGGGAAAGACTGTAGAAGGATATGATCTATTGAGACAAGCTTGTGTGTGCAAAAGGGGGGAGGAGGACTTACAATACATGTTGCAAGAAATCTTACAGTTACAGATATAACACCTAAAATAAATAACTCAGCCTCAAATTCAGAGGTAATATGGTTTAAATTAATAAATAAAAATATTGCCTGTCAAATATTCAGGTTATACTACTGAACCCACTGATATAGATGAACAAACAGACCTTGACATATTACAAGAAACTGAAACTGTAATTACTGGGGATTTTAATTTTCCAGATATTGACTGGGATAAAAATATTGCAAACAGTAGCAAGGGAAGAAACTTTATTGATACCTGTAATCAACTTAATTTGGTACAAATGGTTAAAAAACAACTATAAAAGATAATACATTGGATGTGGTATTAAAAACCAAAAATATTACTATCCTAGAATGTAATATTAGTATACCACTAGTTGATAGTGACCATAATATTGTCACACTTTCAATTCAATCATTGGTCACATGTACAACAGGAATCACTGAAGTATACATTTATCACATGAAAATATAGCCAAAATACAGAACAAGCTTAGTACAATTAATTGTGAAGAGGGACTAAAGGCTGTGCCTGTGGATGAATCATGGCAGAAAATTAAGTATATCATTAAATCCATCTGTAACAAATACATTACCAAGGTCAAAACTATGATCACAAGGGATTAAAATGAAAATGGCTAACCAAATTAGTTATAAGATTATTTAAGAAGAAACAGGACAATACAACATAATTTCTCATGTCGAAGTCAGATGAGGACTGGAGTAAATATAAATCTATCCTTAAGAAGTGTAAACACAAAATAAAGAAGAAGGATGGCATCCCAAACAAGACTTGGCAAAATATGTTAATAAACATAACAGTAAACAGTTTTTAACTACATGAATTTGTTTAAAAAAAATGATGGAAAAATAGGACCCCTATTAAAAAATGGCAACATTATTACATGTCCAAAACAATTTGCAAAATAATTTAATGATTACTTCTGTTCTGTTTTCTCAAACAACATTGATTATATTCCAGATATTAATACAATTCAAAATCCTTATTAAAATTCATCCAGCGGATATTACAGAGAAGATAAAAAAATTGAAAGATCACAGCTGGGCCAGCCCGGTGGTGCTGAGGGTTGAGGCGCTGGGTGCCACACCTCGCACCATGCTGGTGACCTGGGTTCAGGAACGAGCCCGGGTCGTTAGGGTTTGGCAGGGGAGGAGAAAGAACGAGCATCCATAGGACTGCTCTTCATCTCCAGGGAGGGGGATGTGCTGCCATCATTGTTCTGGCAGCCTCTGGTGATGGCTGGAGACACTGTAGTGCACAGACAGTCTCTGAAGGGGGATGTGCTGGGGCCGATGCTGGGAAGAAGAGCGTGCAGTAGCATGCGTGCTCCTGTCCCTTGGCATCATTGCATGCCTTGCACATCAAGTAATGGGAGAACAGGGAAAACTGGGCACCAGTCACGGTGGCATGATGGCTGTCCCCATGGGGGACTTGCTCAGCTCAGAGGGCTTGCAGCATTACTGGATCTGGTCTAGATGGTAGAGCGATGGTGGGTGCTCTCCACAACCCTGCTATGGGGGGAAAGCTGCAGGGGTAGCTACGGGGCCCAACTTGTAACAGAGGAGTCCTTGGGATGGTGGCTGGAGACCAAGAGCGGATGCCTAGACAAGAGGTAAGGTAGGCTGTTTGCCAGGGAAAAAAGTAATAACTAAACAAAAAAAAAAAAAAAAGATTACAGCTGCCCAGGTCCTGATAAAATAATACCAAAATGTTAAAACTTATGGAAACCACTGACCCAGTGATGAAGAGAGCTGAGGCACTGGCACCTTACCTCCTCCCATGCTGGCTACCCGTGTTCGGAAACAAGGATTGGTTGTTGGGGGTAGGCTGGGGGGAGGGAGAGGAGTTGGGATGAGCTGCCACCTGGTAGCTCTCCTCTCCTGGGGAGGGACATAGGGTTTCCCTGGCTCTTAGCTGTCACCAGGTGGAGGCTTGATGGCAGCACCAAACCAAAGGCGGGACCAGGCGTTAGGCAGGTGGGAGAAAAAGACTATCACCTGAGCCTCGGAGCACATGCACACCTCCATGCGCATATGCATCTGTGTACCAGAGTCTCAGTTTAATGGGGAGAAAAACAGAAAAAGGTAACACCAGGCAGGGAGGATGATGCCCTGAGCTCGGGGCAGAATGAGTCAGTGAAATCTACCCGGTGCACCCAACGGGAAGAAAAATCTATATGGAAAAAAACATTTATGGAAACCAAACTTCTTGCTCACTTTCCAACACTTTATAATAAATCAGTGAAGGCAGGTATAGTACCAAATGCTTGGAGAATGGCGGCAGTCACCCCAGTATTCAAAAAAGATTCTAAAAGTGACACTACTAACTATCATCCAATTAGTTTGACATCAGTCCCAGGTAAAATCTTAGAATCAATCCTGGCAGATAAAATCACACAACATTTAAATACTGTAGAACAAGCAGTGTTTTTTTTTTTTTTTTTTTCAATTCTGTTTATCTCCCCCAGGCACTGGAACTCTCTCAGGCCTATCCGCTCGCCTATGCCACTCTACCACCCACTGCGAGCCCTGTCATCTTCAAGGGCGTTACTTTCACCCTGAGCCCCGAGGAGGATGAACGGCCCAAGTAGTCTGAAATGGCAGTGGCAAGGCTCCAGTGTTGGGCATGTGGTGGTTCGGCACTGGGATGGCCATCACCTATCTGGGCTGGAGGGGCTTTTTACGTTGTTTATGCCCCAGACATGGGATGTGCAATGCTGTCCAGCCCGTGGCATGGGTGCTCCCACTCACGTCCGGAAGGTAGCTGCCCAGTGTCTTCCCCATTTGCAAGCCCCTGTGCACCACAGTGTCGCCAGTCTCCACTGGGGGCTGCTGCTGTGCTGGGCTACCCCTGGATCCCTCCGCGAGAGAGGAGAGCAGTCCTCTGAATGCACGATCCTCTCTCTCCCCTGCTGACCCCCAGCAGTCCGGGTTCATTCCCGAACCCGGGTCGCTGGCGTGGCATGAGGTGTGGCGTCCAGCACCTCAACCCTCAGTGCCACTGGGCCAGCCTAGAGCAAACAATGTTGATAATGAACAACACAGATTTGCCAGGACAGATCATGCATGACAAATCTATTGTGTTTTTTATGAAAAAGTAAGTAAAGCTATTGACAACAAAACTTGAATTAATATCATATACATTGATTTCTATAAGGCCTTTGACAGTGTACTATATTGGGCAATCATAAATTAAATGATAAATTTACAAATTAACCCATTCATAATCAATTGGGTCAAAAACTGGTTGCACAATAGGTCTCAAGTAGTAACAATCAATGGCCATATTTCACACAAAGGAAATGTGACTAGCAGAGTACCTCAGAGCTCGGTGTTGGGACCCATTATGTTTCCCTATTCATCTCTGATATGAATACAGATGCATGCAGTTGGTTGCTAAAATATGCTTAAGACAGCAAAGTAGCCGGTCCACGAAGTACCAAGGAAGAAACAAGTCTCATTCAGTCAGACCATGACAAGGTCTCTAGATGGGCTTACAGATGGGGAATGAGTTACAACCTGGATAAGTGCCATGTTATGTATTTAAGAAAGGATAATCTGCAACAAAAGTATTTTTTAGATACAGTAACAAAACATTGTAAGTTGTCACAGCAGAGAAAGAGCTAGGTGTTATAATTACAGATTCATTACAATTTGATAACCAATGCACTTCAACAGTAGCTAAAGCAAAAAAAAATATTATGGTCAATCAAAAAACATATTAAAAGTAGAGATTACGATGTTATTCTACCAGTCTATTGATCCTATGGAAGACCAGACTTGGACTATGCAAGTCAAGTATGAAGTCCACATCTTGTTTAAAATATTACAAAAATAGAACAAACAATCAAAGAAGATTGAAAAATGTATTGAAGGAGATACTGTATGAAATGATTTTAAATAGTTACCTGCCCCCCATCTTCCTTTCAATGCCAGTTATGGATTCAGATATGTTTGACCAATTTTTAATAAATAAATGATCTAGCTTTGGGTTGCCCTTAGAGCTACATGGAGGTCCACTCTCCTCACCAGGTACTGCTCCTTATCTTCATACTTCTAACACATTGCATG
Source organism: Neoceratodus forsteri (assembly GCA_016271365.2). NCBI lineage: Eukaryota > Metazoa > Chordata > Ceratodontiformes > Ceratodontidae > Neoceratodus > Neoceratodus forsteri. The sequence continues at coordinate 948,258,313 of CM057454.1, read as the reverse complement.
ACATCAATAACCCTATTCCATGCTATTCATCTGAATGGGCTGGAATGGTGTTATTGATATCACAGAATGTTCAGGCAGTATGAAAAGAGTGAGCAACAGCTAAGCAGAAAGGGATTTAAGGTAGTTACAAAGGCAGCAAAATTAAATTAGTAATTTAACATAAAAGGTCAGAAACATATTAAAAGATTGGATAGACAGTAAAAGGACACCAGGAGGTAATCTAGAAGTGTAATTATCTGTTTCCTACCACCTTCAAAGGTCTACAACATCAGCCATATGAATCCCATCTTATTTCAGAAAAACTGATGCCTCTTGGAACCAGAAGGTTAAGGGATGGCTTAATGTTATTATTTGATATTGTTCAAGATCCATATTTGATGATGGAAATGAATTTGGACTTCAAGGAAACAAATATTAACACACATGGTCACCCATTACAGCTCAAGAGCATGACATTCAGGACAGAATTAAGGAGAAACTTTTTTACTCAGCATGTAATTGTCCCATGGAATAATTTGCCAGAATTGGTAGTTATTAGTAAAAGGAAAATGGGATTTAAAACATGACTGGATATATTCCTAAAGGAAAACCATATGGTAAATAGGTTGACTACACTACACGAGGCTAATAATGGGCCTCAGCCTTCTAAATTGCTACAGTTCCTATTATGACTTCTAGTAATACAGAATATATGCCTTGCTCCTCCTGCTGGTTTCAGTAGAGGTCCTATTTCTCTGCTGAGTAAAAGCTCATTTAGTGTTGATCTAATGTCCTGGATTCTTGTTTTGCATCAAAAAATTGGTGAAGTGACTAGCCTGTTGAGCCTTGGTCTGTCAGAAAAATCTATTACATAGTCTTTTGAAACTAAAGCAGTCAGTCAGGTTGCAGAGTTTTAAATACTTGATTAGCAGTTTTTTTCTTGGGACAATACTAACTGTACAGAAAGCATTTATATAGGTTTTCTAGAAGTGTTATGTTTGTTAAACACAGTGAGGCAAGTGCTATGCATTTTCACAATGTTTCAGAACTTTTATGAGCAAAACGGTAATCAATTTTTAGAGTTAAATAAAACCCTGGGTTGCAATGTTCTGTGATAAGCACATCATGCCATACTGCATGACAAACTGGAGAAATTTCCTTTGGATTACATTGGGTTCCTGCAGTATTCTGCTGTATTCACAGTCAGAAACTGTGATAAGAGCATTGCATAATGGCTAACTCAGCTTCATCTCAAGGACCTACTTGTCCTGTGTGGTTCCCGTCAATGTATGACTGAATTGAAGGAGCAGTGCCCTATTGGCATGGTCAGACTGTTGGGTTGTGGTGATTATGCATTACTCAATCTGTTTTTTGTATGTGTTAATGCTGAACTTTCCTCATACTCGGGATGTTTTGCCTCTAAATTGGTTCTGGTTCCTTTGTCCAATAAAGGCTGGTATGGAGTTACAGTACAGGACTTATTTTGGTTCAGGCACTTATCTCTGGAGACCCTGTTACTCCAATATTTGTTCAAAAGGAAAGGAGCATTGATAGCCTTCCTAGTATATCCTATGCAAGGTGTTAGCCATCCTCTTATATTTTTATGAATTTCTCCAAACCTTCTTCAAAAAGGCTTCCCCCCCTTTGAATGGTAACTTGCTTAACAATGTTTTGAAATCTTTGCAAGTTTCTCATAGTTTGACCTGTATGGATCTCCTGGCTCGGGTTGGCCACTGCTGTCATACTGGCATTCATCATAAGTGCATCTACTAATGTGCCCATTATGTACTGTATCTTGTGACTTGAATGGCATATTCTGTAGATTTGCCTGTTCTCCTTCTGGTGGTATGAATCATGACAATACCTCTAGGCATATGATTTTTGTCTGGTTTACTTGGTACTTGGTGAGATAGGATGGAAGGAGGCCTAGGCCCCGAGTCCGTTAACCACTCACAGTGGGGCAAATGATCAGTAATAGCCCAAAAATGTGTCTAGTTCATTTTTAAATTATGTGAAATTTGTGATGTTTACTAGGTACTCGGGCAGCTTATTCTATGCTGCCACAGACCCAATCATGAAATAACTCTCTCTCTCTTTTTTTTTGTATGTGTCCTAGGATACTCAAACTGCTTATTGTGTGCTCTTAGGTTTAGGTCCCTTTCTAAGGGTATAATGTTACATTTGTTCATCTGTGCCTTGTCACATATGAAGTTATACAATAGGAGATAATCACCCCTATATCTTCTTTCCTCAAGTTTCATGAGGTTTAATTGCTGAAGTCTGTTTTCATAAACTATGTGTTTGAGTCTAGGGATCATTTTAGTTGCCCTTCTCTGTACCCCCTCCAGCTGATTTATGTCTTGTTTGTAACAAGGTGACCAAAAGGGAGAAGCATAGTCAAGATGGGGGCATACTTAGTTTTGGTAGAGACTGAGTATGCTGTGTTTATCTCTTGTAATGAATATTGTTATGATATTAATAATTTTGTAAGCTTTTTGCACTACAGTCCTGATATGGGAATGCAGTTTAAGGGTGTTGTCGATAATGATACCCAAATCTCTTTCAGTATTCACGGGACATAATTTAGTGGCGTTAATGGCATATGAAAATGATGAGTTATTTTTCCCTAAGTGCAAAACCATGCATTTGTTTAAATTTAATTCCCAGCTGTTATCGATGGTCCATTTGGTTATTAGTTCCAGGTCTCTAATGAGGGACTGATGTTTGAAGAGTGAATCAACCTCATTGACAATCTTTGTGTCATCTGCAAACGTTATTATTTTACACCTGTATGTAAGTCCGATATAAAACAATTGAACAAAAATGGGCCCAGGACTGGTCCCTGAGGGATGCCACTTGTCACCTCTGTAGTAGATGAAGTTTTACCAAGTATTCTGATTTGTTGGGTCCTGTTTTCCAACCAAGCACTAATCCAGTTTCTAAGATACGAGCTATTTAACATAATATATAGCTTATTTATAAGTTTACCATGGGGAACCTTGTTGAATGCCTTTTTGAAGTCAAGCAAAATTGCATCACATTATTTCCATTTGTCCAGGCTTTTTATTATTGTTCCATAAAAGGCTATTAGGTTAGTCATGCATGATCTACCCTTCTTGAGGCCATGCTGGTTGCTATCGTTGAGATCCAGTTTTATAGTTTCCTCATCAAATCTTTGCTTTATCATTGAATCCAGTACTTTATCTGGGATGGAAGTAATACAGATGGGCTGGTAATTTTCAGGAGATGATCTACATCCTTTTTTGAAGATAGGTGTTATAACTGTGGTTTACCAGTCAGATGGCATTTGCCCATTTGTTAAGAATTTATTAAACAGTATACTGAAGAGAGTACTTAAGCTAGATCAAATGTTTTTAAGATACTTGGGATTAATGCCTTCAAGACCAGCTGAGGAATGAGGTTTGAGGTTATGTAATCCTTCGTGGACCTCTTAATTGTAATTTCAGGTATGTGTGGACATGGCCTACCTAGACTTTAGCAAGGCATTTGACACAGTCCCACACAAAAGATTAATATACAAGTTAGCCAGCCTGGGAGTGGGTCCCAAGATGATAGCCTAGGTAAAGAATTGTCTGGAGAATAGGACACAGAGGGTAATAGTAAATGGAGTCCACTCTGAAGAAAGGGGGGTTACTAGTGGAGTACCGCAGGGTTCAGTATTAGGATTGGTCCTCTTCAATGTCTTTATAAGTGACATTGCAAAGGGACTGGAAGGAAAAGTATGTCTCTTTGCAGATGACACAAAGATCTGCAACAGAGTTGATGCACAAGGTGGGGTGGAAAGGATGAGAAGGGACTTGGCAAGGTTAGAGGAATGGTCAAATGTATGGCAGCTTAGATTCAATGCTAAGAAGTGCAAGGTAATGCACTTGGAAAACAAAACCCAGGAAGAGTACACAATGGGGGTGAGATACTAACAACAACAAAAATGGAAAGGGACTGGGGGTAGTCATATCAGATGACTTAAAGGTGGGCAAGCAATGTGAGAGGGCAGTAAGGAGGGCTGGGGGGATACTGGGATGCATAGGGAGAGGCATCACAGTAGAAAACAAGAAGTTGTTATCCCTCTGTACAGACAGCTGGTGAGACCCCATCTGGAGTACTGTGTGCAGTTCTGGAGACCCAATCTCCGCAGGGACATAGACAGGATTGAAGCTGTCCAGAGGAGGGCAACTAAAATGGTGCAGGGTCTGCACCAGAAGACATATGAAGAGAGACTAAAGGAGCTTAATATGTATAGCCTTGAGGAAAAGAGGGAGAGGGGGGACATGATAGAAACTTTCAATTACCTCAAGGGAATCAACAAAGTCCAAGAGGGTAGCATCTTTCAAAAAAAGAGATGTGCAAGAACAAGGAGGCACAATTTGAAGATAGAAGGGGAGCGACTCAGAGGTAATGTAAGAAAGTTTTACCTTTATTTATATTGTTTACATATGAAAAGAAAGGATTTTGATTTCCCTTACTCACAGCGATTCTGAATTCCAAATTTCTTTTTTCATTTTTTAATTAACTGTTTGATCTTTAATTCATTTTTGTATTTTTGAGTACGGTTCTTGGCTCTTTTAATTTTTATAATTTTTGTACGCTGTTTCTTTTTTATTGATTTGCTTCTTTAGTTTCTTTGTTCTCCAGGGTGATACTTTACTCGTGTAGCTGTTAATGATTTTGATTGGCACATACCATTCTTCAGTTGTCATAATAATATTTTTATAGCATTCCAACATTCCTCAATGGTATGGTTTGACAAAATATGTTCCCAATTGATGGAGTCCAAAACTTTCTTTATTGCTTTGAAATCTGCTTTATTGTAGTTTTTAATGGTTACTTTGGCAGAGTTCACTGATCTTGTATCTCAGTAGGTACACAATATGGTGTTGTGGTCACTAGTGCCTAAAGAGGCTTTGATAGATATATTAGAGAAACCACTAGTTAGATTTGTGAGTACAATGTCTAGAATGTTTTCTGCTCTAGTGGGTGTTTTAACCAGCTGCTCAAGACCAATGCATAGAGTATAGTCAAGGAAAATCTGTTCCTGGATGTTAGTTGCAGTATGATCAGCCCAAGTGATACCAGGGTAGTTAAAGTCACCCAAGTAATCACATCTGATTTCTCAAATGCAGACGCGATCTCTTGGATGAGTTGTTATACTCGGGGTTGCTAGAGGGGGGCCTATAACAGGTTCCTATCAATACGCTACGATTTGGAGAGATTTTTACCTGGACCCAGACTGACTCAATGTCCTCTATTTGGTCAGTGCTATGGAACTTATGGTTGACATACAGACATATAGACATACGTCACCTCCCTATCTGCTGGGCCTGTTTTTGTTATAGAGGTTAAAACCCTCAATTTCCCTGTGTTTAGTTTTATTACCTTGAAAAAATATTGTTATAGCACTATAGGTCTTAATGTTTATGGAGTTTAACTGGTTGATAGTGTAGTTTAGTAAATGTCTCCAGATAGGTTTAATACTCTATGAATGTATAAATCAGTTGTTCATACTAGTTACATTTTCTTTATACCCCCATGTTTTGATATAAAGACAATTTCTGTGGTATAGCTTTTTATCATACAATACTATCAAATTTTAAAATGCACTTATATGGGTATTAAATCTAAAGGTCTTGCTTTTAATTAAGAATATATTCACATAACACACTCATTCAGTCATAACTTCAGTTAGTGGGACTGTCTGCTTGAGTGTTCCTCTTATCTCTTCTGTTGACCTTTGACCTTGGAAGGTTTCTCAAGCATAGGAGAATCTGGTTCCTTTCATTTAAATCTGTGATTTTTTAAAATAGATATTTTAAACCAATGATAATTCTTTCTGTTTTTTTTTTTAATGTATGATCTGGGTGTTAATAGAATGTGATTTTCTAAACAACTGGCATAAGTCTCCAAGAAAGGACCTGGTTGGTCTGAAAGCTTAGGCACTGTTTTCTTTTTGTAACACCTATGTTGGTCCAATAAAAAGTATCAAATCATTTGCTTCTGAATCATTTTAATTGCAATAATATTCACTTTTAGTATCATTTTGTCTTTACTATTTTCCTTAAAAGAAAGGTGGATGTTTTGTTCCAGTATTGTCTCTATGAAATTTTCAGTTTTGTATTTTCATGCCTAAATTTTTAATAATTTTGTGGGAACAATCCCACCACTATTGTACTATTCTACATCCCCAAAATGTGTTGTAGGCTCCTGCTGCATTATCCGTATTACATTTCCAGCATTTTAGTAGCTGGTTTAGCCTTCAGCTTATAAAGTCTTTTTGGTGTGTAGTATGCATTATTAAGTATCTTAGCTTGAATTAATCTATCTGTTGTGGTTTTATAATCAGAAATGGAAGACAGAATTAGCCTAATCAAAAATGGAAGATAGAATATTAGCCCATTTAGTTTCTGTGTTTTTTTAGGTTTAATCATTTTTCCCATTGATTTATTTTTTGTAAACTTTCATGATCGTATTACTCATGTTTCTTTGAATCAAGGCCATCAAACCTTTCTTTTTCTTTTCCCCTAAACTGTATTTTATCCTGTTCTGGTGCACTCTCCCATCTCTTGAAAGTCTGTTGTGTAAGTGCTTTGTATTTGGCTATATTTTAAAAATCAGAATTTGTGAAACCCAATTTACGTAATACTTCAGACAAATAAAGCATATTCATGTTACAGTATGTATAATGTCCTTCCATCTTTGATACCTTTCCTTTCCCAGCTGACTAGCTGACGTGTTGTACCACCTAGTTTTGTATCTGGGTTTTTCTATAATCTATTTGGTTTAAAATATTTTGTATTGTGTTTTGTTTTACTTTGGTTTTCCTTAGTTACATTAGCCATATTCTCCCTAATTACACTGTCACTTTTTAGGAAGTCTCTGGGGGAATACTAGATGTTTGTTATAGAATAGCTATTCTTTTCATTTATATTAGCTACCCAGTGTTCTATATAACTCTCAAAACCATTCTAGTATGCCCAAGTTACAGTATGTTTTATTTGTAAATAGATATCTACTCTGTAAAGGTCAGGATATGCCATTCCTGCTCTTCCTTTGCTAAACATAACTTACTCCATGCACTACTGGGGGTGTTGTTGTGCCATATGAATAACTTCATAGTACTGCACACTTTAATAGACAATTTTTTGTTGTCCGGTACTAATATTGCTTGAAAAGCATTCATTATATAATGCATTAATAGCATCTTTAATATATTTTCTCCACAAGGCCATTTTTATTTTCTGCCACGCTTGAGTTTTCATTTTCAGTCTACTGAAAGAGTTGAAATTTACTTGCTACGATGTACTGTATGTATACTGTTTGTTAATTTTTTTCCCTAAATAATCCATATACTCTTGCTTTGTCTCAGGTTTGAAAATGTTCACTGTATCACGGATGCTGGTATGGCTGAATGGGAGTATTTCAGATTTACTTTCATTTATTTTATTGAGCTGACCATGTTAAGTATCTGTTTGTTACATTTTTCATTTCTAACCAACTATTAGCTGTGTCTTCAAGTAGCAGCATGATATCATCTAGGTAGGCTTTGAGTTTATAACCCTTCTCTCCTAGCTGTATTCCCTTGATTTTAACATTGTTTCTGATTTTATACAAAAGCACCTGAAGGGAGAGTACAAATAGAGTTGAGGCTATGGGGCAGACTTGTCTTATCCCTCTTTCTAAGACTATTTAATTGGATAATATGTTATTTATTTTTATTTTAGATTTGGGCTTGTTGTATAAGACTTTTACAACTTTAGTCAGTTCCATAGGTAAATGCCATTGTTCCAAAATGAAAAACATATGTTGCCATTCAACCATATCAAAAACATTGCTTGCATTTACTATAATGATATGAATATTGCCTCTTTTTTTACTACTCTCAAGATGCCCAATTAAATACTGAATTGTATGTATTTATAAGAAATAAATTCTACTCGGAATAAATCCTCTTGATCTGGATGTATTATTTTATCCAAACAGGGTATTATTCTGTTGTTTATTATTTCAGCAAGAAATTATATACTCATAGTTTAATACAGAGACTGGGGCAGCAGTTTGATGTCTGTATCAGTTGTTTAAACTAACTGTGGGGGAAACTGAGTCTAGGGGAACCTCAATGGTAGGGGAGAGTAAGGGGATCATAGCTAGTACCCCTGCACATCTGGGGACTCATACTAGCACAGCACAAACAAGGGAAACTGTGGTTCTTACTGGACTATCTGAAGGGACTTTGGAGACGGGGAATGCAAAGTGAGTAAGCAACAGGAAAAACAAGGGGAGGACAGAACAAGAGAGATGCAAGGGTAGTAGCAAAGTACGATCAGAGATCACGTGGAAGGGGGTATGCCTTAAGGCCAGTAGCCTAGGAAACAAAATCAGTGAGCTCCAGGTGTTGATGGCAGATACTGAGGTTGTCATTGTGGCCATAACAGAAACATGGGGTTCAGAAAATAATAGAAACAAGAATGTGGTGGCAGATAAGGGCCACTGGGCCCACCCAATCTCCTCATTTTTTTAAACCTTCATTTTTTTGCTGCAGACCCTACATGATCTTTGGTGCAATTTCTGCCCCCTTACCCTTACCCTTACAATTCCCTTGTGTCTGTTCCAGGCATTTTAGAACCCCACTCCTTCCCCCCCCACTACTTCCACTAGAAGGCTGTTCTATGTATCCACCATCCTTTCTGTGAAGAAGTGCTTCCGCACAACCCTCCTGGATTTACCCCTTACAGCTTCATAGCATTCACCCCTGTTCAAAAGCACCCTTTTCCCTGAAAATACTTCACTCCTGTATGCCATTTATCCCCATGAGGTATTTAAAGGTCTCTATCATATCCCTTCTCTCCCTTTCTCCTTCAGGGTGTACATATTTAGTTCCTTTAGCATCTCCTCATAGAGCTTTTAATGCAGACCCTGGACAATTATGGTAGCCTTTCTCTGGACTTCCTCCACTCTGCTTATGTCCTTCTTGAGATGTGGTCTCCAGAACTGGACACAGTACTCAAAGTAGTGTCTTACCAGTGATCTATATAGGGGCAGTACTACCTCCCTCTTCCTGCTGGCAATACACATTCCTATGCACCCCAACATTTCACTAGCCTGTCTGACTTCCTTGCCACACTGCCTGCCCACCTTTATGTCATCTGATATGATTACCCCCTAGGTCTCTTTCCTGTTTGGTCTTTGTCAGTATCACTCCACCCATTGTGTACTCCACTCCAGTTTCTATGGCACAAGTGCATTATTTTGCACTTTTTTGCATTAAAACCCAGCTGCCATACCCTTGACCACTCTTCCAGTCTTCAGATCTCTTCCCATCCTTTCCACCCCCTCCCCAGAGTCTCTACTCTGTTGCAATCTTGGTGTCATCTGCAAAGAGGTAGGCTTTCTCTTTCAGTTCCTCCACTATGTCACTTATAAAGATTTTGAAGAGGACCAGTCCCAGCACTGATCCCTGAGATACTCTGCTGGTTACCCTCCCTTCCTCGGAGTGAACTCCATTTACCACAACCCTTTGTTTCCTATCCCATAACCAGTTTCTTACCAAGGTATTCACCTTTTTACTCACCCCCAAGTTACCCAACTTGCTTGCCAGTCTCCATATCACCTATGATGCCTCTCGGCTCCTAAATCTTTGCCCCTTTACCGACCTCCCAGTTTTTGATAATGCAGCAAGGTGCTGCAGGGAGGTTGGTATTACTAGCAGGTGAGTGATCTGTTGTGTGCTGAGGGCAGCTGAGGAGGGGGTGGTGAGTGGCATTGAGGTTGTCCAGTGCAGGAGATGCTCTGGGTGTAGGGAGAGGCCCGATGTGTTTGGTCTCCATACCCATGGTTTCCACCGGACCAAGTGGGCAGGTAACTAGAGGACCGGCTATGTTCACTAATCCTCTTTGGGTAGTGTTTTGCAATGCCAAGTCGATGAGGAATAAGACTATTTTTGCAGACTAGGTTTCTTCTGTTGACCTGGCTTGCATCACAGAAACTGGGCTTGGTGATGATGTGGGCCCAGTATTTGAGGCTGCCTTCCCTGCTGGATTTACCATGGTGCATTGTCCAAGGAAGGATCTCAGGGGTGGGGGAGCGGCCATTGTTTTTTGATCCAGTCTGGGCTTCTCGGTGCACCTAGTTGGTAGCACCCAATCTTTTGAGTGTGTTGTCATGTGTGGGGATACAGGTTGCAGGATTCACCTTGTTTACTGCCCCCCTGGGGTGGGAGGAAATCCTGCAGGAGGTAGCAGACTTCATGTTTGACCAAGTGTTGGAGTCCTCCAGGTGTTTAATCCTGGAGGCTTTCAATGCCTGGGTCGATGACAAATCCTCGTGTTTCAGTTACAACCTCCTCCAGTTAATGCAATCACTGGGCCTGACACAAGCAGTTGCTGCTGCTACCCACCAACAAGGCCACACACTCGATCTGGTGTTCTAGCTGGGTCTTGAGATTGATGCCCTCAAGACTGATCAGGTTGTTTGGTCTGATCATTGCACCATGAAGTTCAGTTTTGGGGCCCCCCGGAAGTCCCTCCACGGCAGAGATGGTCAGTTATCTCCCCCTTAAGGGGTGTTGACCCAGATGGACTGTTGGCATTAGCTGATCTATCTAGGGTTGATGCAGCATGTACAATTGGTACTGGAGAGGTGATGGCCACCTATAATAGGGTGGTCACGGAAGCACTAGATACCATCACACCAGTCCGGATATGACTCAGATCCTCTCATTTGAGATCCCCTTGGTTTGATGGGGATCTCAAGGCAATGAAGATCAGAGATTGGAACTTAGAGCATTGCTGGTGGAAGACCTGGCTGGAGGCCAACAGGCTGGCCCTACTTTCTCACTATGTTGAGTACCAGGGAGCAATTTCCCATAAGAAGGCAGAATTTTTGTCCAGAGAAATTGCTGCGGGGAAAAACAGACCATCTCAACTCTTTTGGACTCTGGACAGGCTTTTACACCCTGCCAGTCTTCAGCCAAAAAAAGCCTTTTCAACCACTTTATGTGAAAAATTTGATCTGTTTTTCTCTGACAGAGTGTCGGCCATCAGGTCGGGGATTCCGCCAGGGAGGATTTTGCCTTGCAGTGATTAAGTCAGGAGTTTCAGAGGCACTCAGTCTGCCTGGGAGGAGTTTAGGCCAGTGGAGGTGTCTGAAGTGACTCAGGTGATCTTGGAGCTGAAGCACACCTCTTGGGAACTGGACCCGGCACCGATGCATTTCTTAATGGGATGTGTCAATGCCATTGGCCTTGTTTTCACCATGATTGCCAGGTGTTTGATGGCAGAGGGCATCTTCCCAGTTGCTTTGAAAGAAGCATTGATGAAGCCCATCCTTAAGAAATCTTTCTTTGACCCAGACTTCCCTGGTTAATTACCGTCCAATCTCCAATCTGCCATTTTTGAGCAAGGTTGTTGAGAAATTAGTGGCACAACAGCTTGAGGATTGCCTGGTGTCCTAGGATATCTATGAGCCTTTCCAGTCAGGTTTTGGGCCAGACATAGCACTGAAACTTCTCTAGTGAAAGTGCATAATGATCTGCTCAGGGCTAGAGATAGAGGAGACAGGTCAGTTCTTGCGCTCCTCAGTCTCTTCTCAGCTTTTGACACTGTGGATCATGTTGTGCTTCTTGATCAGCTCTGTGAGTTTTGCTGACTCACCGGTACCGTAATCAAATGGTTTGAGTCCTATCTCTCAGATGGAATGCAACAGGTGGTGATAGGGAATTTCTCCTCCTTCCCAATGCCTCTGTCTTGTGGAGTACCTCAAGGCTCAGTCTTGTTGCTGATGTTGTTTGCAGTGTACATGCTGCACCTGGGTGAGATCATTCGACAATATAATGTGGAGTTTCACTACTATGCAGATGACACCCAACTATATTTGTCTTTTGCACCCTGAATATCCAGAGCTTTTGATGTACTTAACAGCTGTCGGGCTAAAATCAATAACTAGATGGCTTCCAGCTGGCTGAGACTCAACCCAGCTAAGACTGAGGTGCTGGTGATCGAGCCTGGTCACGGGTGTGATGGGTTGCCGCCACGGGCTAATTCCGGACCTGTTCAGGGGTCTGCGCCATTGGCAGTTTCTCCAAGGGTGCAAAACATGGGCATGAGCCATGACTGAAGATAGACCTTTGAAGGTCAGGTGTCATCTGTAGTTAGCAGTTGTTTTTACCACTTGCAGAACATTGCCCAGATTAAGCCCCTCATTCCACCTGAGGACCTGCTGACACTAGTGCATGCCTTTGTGACTTTGAGGCTCTATTACTGCAATGCTCTGTACTTTGGGGTCATGGGAGGGACCCTTTGCAGACTGCAGTTGGTACAGAACACAGTGGCCAAATTGCTGATGGGCCTTTTGAGGTCCAGTCATGTGACTCCAGTCCTGCATGCTCTGCACTGGCTGCCAGTCAGGTGGAGGGTCCTTTTCAAGGTGGGTCTTCTCACCTTTAAGGCCTTATATGGGTTGGGTCCTGGTTACCTGTCTGAGCTCCTGACACCAGTGTCCTCTGCTCACACCCTCTGCTCCTCCACAAGGGGTCTCCTGGATGTTTCCAGGGTTCAGCTCAGGAACTCAGGAGATTGTGCTTTTAGTGTCTCTGGGACACCCCTGTGGAACTCATTTCCATTTGCTGTCCAGGAGACTCCCTTGATTGAGGTGTTTAAGGGGAGGCTAAAGACCCACCTCTTCAGCCTGACTTTCTACTACTGATGTCATCTTTAGTTCTAGCCAGTCCCTGAAGATTGACCTTAGGAAACCTTTTAATACTACTGAATTTAAACTCTGTCATGGTTTTAATGAGGTTGTATTATTTGTTTTAATTAACTGCTGTATGTTCTTATTTATGTTCAGCGGGCCAGAGCCTCTGGGATTGGATGTCTTATAAATAAAATTGCCTTGCCTTGCCTCTTATGTGGAGCAGTGTTGAATGCCTTGCTGAAATCCAGGAATGTCAAATCTACCACTCCTCCCTGCTCCAACTCATTGGTCACCCAGTCAAAGAAATACATCAGATTAATTTGTCATGACCGTCCCTCTGTGAAACCATGCTGCCTTGGATCCTATAATCCACTGGATACAAGATATTCCACAATTCTTTCCTTGAGTAGTGTTTCCCATTAACTTACACACCACCGATGTCAGGCTGACAGGCCTATAATTGCCCGCCTCTACCTTGCGACCACTTTTGTAAAGTGGGACTACATCTTCCCTTTCCAGTCCTCCAAGGCCTTGCCAATCTCCAGTGATATGTTAAAAAAGATCTGTCAGAGATGCAGCTAGTACTTATCTGAGCTCCCTCAGCACCCTTAGCTTTACTCTATCTGGCCCCATAGCTTTGTCTACCTTCAGGTTAGCGAGTGCCTTCCAAACTCTTCAGAAGATGGACTACTGCCCTTTTCCCTCCCACCAAACTTCTAGTGTCTTTTCATGGTCCCTTCACCTCTCCTTCTACTGTGAACACTGAGCAGAAGTATTTGTTCAAGATGTTTGCCTTTTTTGATCCAATTCCATATAGTCACACCCTCCCTCTTTAACTGTTCAATCCCTCCCTTTGTCTTTCTTTTCTCGCAAACATATCTAAAAAATATCTTGTCCCCCTTTGATACACCCTGAACTATTCTTTCCTCCATTTGCACCTTTGCACTCCTCACTGCTTTGCCTGCCTCCCTGTTTTTCCTGATACTGTACCCTATGCTCCTCTCTCTGGGTCTTCTTATGCCTTCTGAATGCTATTCTTTTAGCCTTTACTTGTTCTGCTACCTCTTTTGAGAACCATAGCAGTCTCCTCTTCCTTTTACTTCTGCTTACTTGCTTGACACAGAGGTTTGTTGCCCTCACTATGCACTCTTTTAGTTTGTCCTACTATTCCTCCACCCCCAAGTCATCTCCCCCTGCCAGGTCAGTCCTGAGGCATTCACCCATCTTTGTAACATCAGCCCTTCTTAAGTCCAGGATACTCATCATTGGGTGGTTGGATTCCACAGCTGTTCTTATGATGAACCACACTGGACTATTATCACTGATCTCTAGATGGCTTCCCACCTTGATGTCTGCAATACTGTCCCTGTTAGTGAGCACCAGGTCAGCTTTTGCCCCATCACGAGTGGGTTCAGTGACTAGTTGCCTAAGGAACACCCCCTGCAGGGAGTTCAGGATGTCCCTGCTTCTAGCTGAAGCTGCAGCATGGATGTTTCAGTCTACATCTGGCAGACTTAAGACCCTTGCCAGTAACATCTTCCCCTTCTTTGGCCATTTTTCCAATTCCTTCTAACATTATAGCATAATGACTGGGAACTCACAGTCCCCAGGTTCTCAATGTTCAGGAGGGATAGAGGAACAGGTAAAAGTTGAGGAGTAGCCCTTTATGTCAAGGAAGGCATAGAGGTTGCAGACAATGGGGGCACTGGGGTAGTAACTGGGAGACTGAAGCACTGTAGATACAACTCATGGCTGCCTCAGGCAATAAACTGTGCTTGGGGGTGATCTATAAACTACCAGGGCAAGAAGAGGAGAGGAGAGGAGAAGAACAATAAGTTCAGGAAAGAACTGCAATGGGGGGGTAGCTAAGGAGGAAGTAGTGGTGGCTGGTGATCTGAACCTACAAGATGCTGATTGGGATGCTCCTGTGGCCAGGAGCACTAGAAGTCAGGCTGTGCCAGATGTAATTTAGGACTATCTCTTGGTACAACTAGTTAAGAAGCCCACCAGATAGACCACAATTCTTGACATGGTGCTCACCAACGTGGAGGTGGTAGGAACTGTGGGAGTAGGGGGGTCATTAGGGAACAGCCACCATAACTCTGTTTGGTTAAAACTGGCCCTCAGGTCTGGTAAACCACAGTAGATAGCTGAAGTACTTGATTTCTGAGGGGTGGACTCTAATTGCCTGAGGAAGCTGGTCAGGGATAAGTTAGTAGGGATGGACAACACAGATGGGTTAGAAGAGAGATGGGAGGCAATTAAGGGGGTCATCCTTGGGGCATCTAAGCTTTGTATAAGAACAATAACCAAGAAGAAAAGTTTCAAGAGACCACTATGGTTCTCAGCAAAGATTAAGAAAGCAGTAAGGGCCAAGAAAAAGGCCTTCTACAAATTTATAGAAAAGCAGGGGGAAGGAAAAATGGGGAGAATACTTACTGAAAAATATGGAGGCAAAGAGGCCAGTTGAGGCAAAAGCAGACACAGAGCTGCATATTGTGGTGGGCTCAAGATAAGTGAAAAAAGGAACAAAAGAGGAGGAATTGTAAGGCTAACCAAGGGTCATAGGGTGATTGGGCAGGATGGACAAAATGTCATTGTCCTAAATGACTACTTTTGCTCAGTTTTCACTAGGGAGGATGGTGGGCCCTTGCCAGTGAGTGGCATTAAAGTGGCCACCAAGTGGGTCCCACAGATGAACCAGTCATCATTCACTAGTGAAAAGGTCCTAAAAGGGCTGAGCCCCCAGGAAAATATGGGTTGCATCTGAGAACATTCAGGAAATTGGTAGTGGTACTGGCTGATAACATGGTAGGTCTATTCATCAGCTCTCTGAGAACAGGGGTAGTTCCAAAGGATTGGAGAGTTTTGGATGCAGTTCTATTCCATAAGGGCAGTGATAAGGAACAAGCAGGGAACTATAGGCCTGTCAGTCTTACATCTATTGTAGGGAAGCTGATGGAGTCACTGATCAAAGAAGACCTTGTGGACTACCTGAAGACTAATGGTCTCCAGGATAGTAAACATCACAGATATCATACCAGGGAGGTCTTGTCAGACTAACCTGATAGTTTTCTTTGACTTGGTGATAATGAAATTGGATAGGGGCATGCTGTGGATTACATCTACTTCAATTTCAGCAAGGTTTATCACTTGGTGCCTCATAGACACTTGCTAAAGAAAATGGAGGATCTGTGGGTGACTAAGGTCATAGCAAACTGGGTAGGAAACTGCCTAAAGGGGAAGCAGCAGACTGTAGTGGTCGATGGGGTTAGATCAGAAGACAGGAAGGTCATGAGTGGGGTCCCACAGGGATCTGTCCTGGATCTGGTTGTCTTCAACATATTCATCCATGACATTGGTGAGGGGATCCAAGGCAGGCTGTGTCTCTTCACAGATGACACTAAGCTCTGTGGGAAGGTGGATAGTGATGAGGGAATAAAGGAAATGCAAAGGGACTTGCAAAAGCTGGAGGGGTGGTCAAGGGTTTGGCAGTTGACATTCAATGCCAAAAAATGTAAGGTAATCTACTGGGAGATCAGAAACACTAGGACAAAATACTAGATGGGAGGGGTGAGACTCAGAACTACAGTATGACTGAAGAAGAAACCTTGGAGTTATCATAAGTGACTCCCTAAAGCAAGCAAGTCAGTGCAACAAGGCATAAGGCAAAGCAAGTAGGATGTTTGGTTGTATTTGAAGGGGTATTGATAGCAGAAAAAAAGAAGTAAAACTCTACCTGTATAGATCCTTACTGAGGCCACACCTGGACACTGCACACAGTTCTAGAGTACTCACCTCAGGAAGGATAGAGATAGGCTGGAGATGGTGCAGCAGGGTAACAAAAATGATCCAGGGCCAGCAGGGTAGATCCTATAAAGAGTGCCTCAAGGCACACAACATGTACTTGCGGGAAACCAGAAGGGAATGGGAGATATGATATAGAAAATTAAAATTCCTAAAAGGAATTAACAGGGTGAATTGCAGGGAATTATTTAATTTGAATACTGGTTTTCAGTCACATGGTCACACATGGAAACTAACAGGAGGGAGGTTCAGCAGGGATGTGAGGGAATACTATTTTACAGAAAGTGTGGTAGAGACATGAAACAGGCTACCAGCCAATGTGGTGGTTGTGAAAACCATTAGAGGTTTTTAAGAACAACTGGGACAGACTGAAGAGTACTGTAGTGGCTTGGGGCATCAGACATGGGGAGGAGAATGGGGGTGAGGATGGGAAGGCCAGCACTCTGGAGAATCAGTAGGTCCCAGAGCAAAACAGGGACCTCAGGCAGACTGGATGGACCACTGGTCTTTTTCTACCATCATTGTCCATGTTTCTATGTTTGTATGTAAGTTTCCACCTTCTGGTGGTCTTTTCCCATTTTTGGAATCAATGAAATAAATACCATCTCAAAAGATGGAGGGATAATGTTTGTCTGTCGAACTTTGGCAAACAGTTTACCTCAAGGGAATCATGATATCCTGAAACTGAATGTAAAATTCTAAAATAAACCCATCCTCCCTGGACAGTTACCTTTTTTCATTCGGTTTTTGGTTTCTTTAATTTCTTGTTCATGAAAGGGGACTTTAAGTATATCTAATTAATTATTGAAAAATGGGTATTTCTCTATAAACTTAATGTAATGCTGCATATCTTCATTCTGTGGGGAATATTCTGTGGTATATAGTAACTCACAGTAGGAATAAAAACAGTCTAGTAGTATCTTATTATTGTTGGACCATGTTTTTCTTTCTGTATCAGTAATTGATATGATTTCCTTTTTTTCCCACTGCAGCTTTTTTTTAAATAAATGTTATTAGTTATCACCATACCTTATCTTCTTACAGGCACATACAATATGATAGGAGGTAAAACAGTTACATAAGAAATCCATACATGTATAAAAAAAAGTGACAGTACATCCTTATGGAAAAATATAGGAAAAAAGTTAAAGGATACTTTAGAAAAAAAAATTCTTAAATTGCACATACATCCTTAAAGTTTGTCTGGGCCCAGTCCTGTATGTCCTTATTAAATAGGTTCCAGACATGTTTCCAATTATCAACAAATTTATTGTTAAATATTTAACTCAGAAAAAGTTATTTCCACTCCTATTTGGAAAAGTGCATCGTAACCGATGGTTTTTTCCAATTTTTAAGTATTAGTCTTTTAATTGCCATAGAATTGGCCTTTATTACTGAACATTGTTTTTTTTTATCAAGGTGCAAGTTACAGGACATTTCTAATACTGCAAATCTGCAATCATTATAATTTACAGGTCTGAATCCTATTTTTTGTAAAAGCGTATATGAGTGAGTCCACCAATACCTGCGGAGTTGACAGTCCCAACATGAATGTAGCATATCTGTATCTTGTTGCCCGCAATGCCAACACCTTTAAACACTAGTAGAATTTATTATATATAGCCTTTGGGGTGTATAGTATGCCCTATTAAAAATTTTGAACTGAATGGATTTGTCTCTGGACAAATTATAGTCTTGTATAGCTTTGCAAGCTTATAGCCTTTGAATTATTGTACATTTCCCTTTAAACTCTAATTCCCATTTATTTATTACCTTACTGCATAAATCCTGTACTGGTTCTGTTACTAAAACAATTAACCAAGAAAAAATGTGTGTTCCATTATTTCTTAGTATATTTTGAAGTGCTAGTTCACTTTTCTTATTATTGTGGGCTCTTTCCCATCTATTAAAATCCTTTTTATACAGACTGCATATCTGGTAATAGTATACTGTACCTCCTTCCATTAGATCGTGTTTTATTTTGACCTTCTCCCATGGTACTACTTTATTGTTGTTTATTGTATCCTGACAACTAAAAAAATTTTTTGTTTCCAATTTTTGTTGTTCAATTATTTCCCACTTATTGTGTAATTGGAGTCCCCCCTTATTCTTCCCCTCCTAGAGGATAAGCTGCAGATCCTATTTAACCAACAGTGTATTTCTTCCTACCCCCCACAAAAATTGCCTTATGTCTGTCCCATGCATTCTTGAATTCTCCCACAGTTTTAGACCCCACAACTTCCTCAGGAAGGCTGTTCCATGCATCCACCACCCTCTCTGTGAAAAAATACTTCCTCACATTGCCCCTGAACCGTCCCCTCTCTATCTTCAAATTTTGACCACTTCCCAATCTTACTATTCAAGAAACTAGCTAAAAATGTATCAGATACTACCATTGAACCAACAAAAGAAGTCTACTGGGTAGAATATCAGATGGAAGAAAATTCCAAAAGATTAATACTTTATTACAGGAAACCAATCAAACCTTTGAAGACGCAGTTGAACCAGAAATTCTATACACATACATTTTGAGCTGATATAAAACCTATGAAGAGTTGCATAAAAATGGGAAAGAACCTAACACAATACAATATGAAAGTTGGTTTATTAGGACCTGCAAGGAAAGAAAAAAAGAATTTGGCAAAATGTATATGCTATACAACAAAGAATTCAAACAGAGTAAATATTCTTAACTTAGGAAACAATACAAAGCACATGTCAAATTACAAGAACAGATCCATCAGAAAGAACTATGGGATAAGATGATAGTTGTAATAAAATAAAAAGACAGTAAACGATTTGGGAAATTGGTCGTCACAGGAACATTCAAATACAAAAATTAAATGGACTCTTAATCTCACCAAGTAAATGAACAGACTACTATAGAAGCATCTTATTTGACCTAATGCAAACCTCTGAATTTGTGAATAATAAATTAAAAGAACCATTTGATTGGACATCTCAACAAGAAGTAAAGGAAGCAACAGCTAGTTTTAAAAACAATAAATCACTAGGATCAGATAAAATACCTGTTGACTTTTAAACATTAGATATAGAATGGTGGTCATGTATACTAAGTGAACTTCACAATAAGGCAGTCATGTATGACTTTACACCTTCTACATGGAGAGGTAGTTATGTAGTTCCAATTTTCAAAAATGGGATAGAGAAAATCTTGCAAATTATGGACCAATAAACTTATTAGACAGTATGGCTAAAATATGTACAAACATTTTATTGAGGGGGGTTGGAGCAGCTGCAGACTAGGGGTGTTGGCTGCACACTCAAGCAGACTTAAATAGACCTGGTGGTCTGTTTCTGCTGGCACATTCCTATGTTCATATGTAATATACTTCCGAACTGAAATGAAAATCAAAAAATATTGTCACCATCACAAGCTGACTTCAGAAAAGAATTAAGAACCATAACACAATTTTCTTTTTATTTTCATATCTGATAGAAAAATACTGTACTGGAAGGAAACAAATTATATGTTGCATTCATTGACTTCTTTGCAGCCTTTGATTCTATATTAAGACATCTTTTGAGGACTAAGTTAACTGAACTTGGTATTGATCAAAACTTACTGGTTTTAATAAAAAGGCTTTATACTAATACATGTATCAAAATTAAATACATCAACTCCCTGGTGACTTAACTGGAAAGATTGCTACCAATACTGGAGCAAGACAAGGTTGTGTACTCTCCCCAACAATTATCAACATATGTAAATGGCATTTTGAAAGAGCTTAATAAACCAGATCATATATCAAAATTATTACAGCAGTATGTCCCTGTACTTGCATATGCAGATGGACTGGTAATTAGTAGGATAGGACTACAGAGAGATCTAGTAAAATTTGATGCATTATGTGGCAAGCTCAATCTTATATCTAATTTACACACAAAAAAGTTACGATCTTTGTCAATAAAAAGACCTATAAAAATCTATACTTGGCAAATAAACCTTTGGAATATGTTCAGGAATTAGTCTATCTAGATTTAACTTACGGTCACAATATGAATTAAAATAAACATATCAAATATAAATAAAAATTCAGATCACAGCAAGAGCATTGCGGAGATTTAATAGAATTTATGGTCGCCTCTTATTGACCACTATGTTGGACTTTATGCTGAAGTATGGGAAGGTACTGATTTTAATTTATTTGATTCTGTACTAAATATGATCTATAAACAAATGCTAACATTACCAAAAGGAACATTGAATGCACTGATAAGGACACAGTTAGGACAAATAAATATTAAACAAACAGCTAATACCAGACAAATTAATTTCTGGATAAAAATGGTTTCTCAACTCTGAAGGACAGTAATGTTTGACTAAAAGGAAAAAAATATTCCTGCAAAATTCCTGTGGCATTTAAAGCTCTAATCACCAGCCAACTCAAGGAATCCTGCGACTGCTTCCCTTAATCCCTTGGACTGCAGCCATTGTGCTTACTCCTGCTCCCTCTCTGCTACCCCTTGACCCAACTCCCTGCCCTCTCCTTGCCTCTTCTATCCTACACATCCTCTTACCTTTCTGCCCCTCTGATAAAAAAAAATGTTACCCATGATGAAAAACCGTAATCTAGTTTACACCAGTTCAGTGTATCACATTATACCATGCTCTTAACTTACACATTTATTTTGTGGTACTGTATTTTGGATCTTTTGTATTCCTTGTGTGTGATGGCTCTGTGATAGCCTGTTCATATTTGATGTAATGTATACTGCCGCGCTGGCAGCAATTTCAATTCTGTTGTTTCATTTTGTACGTCGTATTTTTATCCTAGGTTCACCTCGAAAATGAGTTCTGCTCAACTGTGTCTGCCTGGTTAAATAAAGATTTTGATTGATTGATTGAAAAGATCTGTCAGACACAGGGGATCACTATAACACGTATAATTTATTGAAGATGTATAATATAAATCATTAGTAGAACAAGGAATTATTATACATTACTTTTGCATACAATGTATCATTAAATTAATTTAACATAAGACTAAAGAAGAAGACCTGATTTCATTTACACAGTTAAAAGTCTCTAGATGTCTAATAAACAATATGAAAGAACATTTGATTAAATACAGAATCCAAAATATAGAGAGATATTTACACTATTTAGGTTTGAAGCATTTCACAGCAATGTTATTAATTACAGATACAACAAAGATGGTGGTATATCAATAAATTCTAACTGTGGCCTACAGATCACTGAAGATTTACTCCCTGTTGCCATGTGCTGTCCATAGCACATTCAAATAAGTAGTAAATGTGCGGCTAAGATAACAGACATTCTATGTACCCCCAGATACTTACTGGATCTACATTTCAATGCTGAAAACCTGGCTATCTTGGAGAAGCTTGCCATATTTATCTTGGAAGTTACTAAATATTGGAAAAGATATCTATACCCAATTGACAAATCGTAAATACACAGGGTATTAAGAGTATAACTTATAACAGAATGTTAGACTGGAGGACAGCAGATGTAGTCCCCTTATACAAAAGTGGGAACAAAGAGGAAGCGGGGAACTACAGACCAGGCAGCCTCACCTCAGTACTGGGGAAGATCATGGAAGTACTACTGAAGGAGAGATTGGTGGAACATCTGGTTGTCAATGGACTACAGGACCCAAGGCAGCATGGTTTCACCAGGGGGAGGTCATGTCAGACCAACCTCGTTGAATTTTTTGACTGGGTAACTAGGGATGTGGATCAGGGGAGGGCAGTGGACATGGCCTATCTGGACTTCAGCAAGGCCTCTGACACTGTGCCACATAGAAGACTATTACACAAACTGGGGAATATGGGTGTGGGCAGCACAGTATGTGTGGTGGGTAGGTAACTGGCTGGGCGGCAGGACACAGAGGGTGGTGATAAATGGCTGTCACTCCACAGAGGGAAGAGTGACCAGTGGGGTACCACAGGGATCAGTGCTGGGACTGGTCCTATTCAACACCTTCATCAGTGACATTAGCAGAACCTAGAAGGCAGAATTTCACTGTTTGCTGATGACACAAGCTCTGTAACAGAGTAGAGCGCACCAGAGGGTGTAGACAGAATGAGAAGGGACCTGCAGAAACTTGAAGAATGGTCAGGGTTTGGCAGTTGAAATTCAATGCAAAAGAAGTGCAAGATAATGCATATGGGGCACAAAACCCTGGCACAATATATCAGTTGGGGTGAGGATATAGCATGCACCAAGCAGGAAAGGGATCTTGGGGTTATCATCTCTGATGACCTCAAGGTAGGAAACAGTGTGACAAGGCAGCAGGTAAAGCAAATCGGATGCTGGGGTGCATAGGCAGGGGCATCACCAGCAGGAAAAGGGAGGTTATAATTCCACTATACAAGACACTAGTGAGGCCCCACCTGGAGTACAGTGTACAGTTCTGGAGACCTTACCTACATACAGACATAGACAGGGTAGAGAAGGTTCAGAGGAGGGCAACAAAGATGGTACATGGATTGCATCACAAGTCCTATGAAGACAGGTTGAAGGAACTGAATATGTACTCCCTGGAGGAGAGGAGGGAGAAAGGGGATATGATAGAGACATACAAGTATCTTACAGGGAGGAACAGGGTGCAGGAATACACTATTTTTATGTGAAAAAGATGTTCCAGGACTAGAGGGCATGGGATGAAGTTGGAGGGAGGACGCTTCAGAGGAAACGTGAGGAAGAATTTCTTCACAGAACGGGTGGTGGACAAATGGAACACCCTGCCAGAGGAAGTGGTGGGGGCTGAAACAATCACAGGATTTAAGAATGCAAGGGATAGACATAAAGGAATTCTGAAGGTCAGGGGTAAGGGGCAACAGACTTCTAGGAAAACATAAACTGAACTTACAAGCTCAAATGGGCAGACTGGGTGGGCCATAGGCCCTTATCTGCAGACACTGTCTCTGTATGTATGTATCTATGTAATGTTGAATAGGCATTGAGCCTGATTCTTTTTTATAAGCATATTAACTGGATTTTTTTTCTCCTTTGTGGAGTGTAGAGAGTATACGCAACAAAACATTGTAATGGGCTGTAAGTAGCCAGACCTGAACCATACAATGTCCTGTTTAAACTCATGAGGATAAACTTGCTTTTCTCTGTATGAGTTAACTAAAACTGGCCACACTGCCAGTTCCTATTCTTTAGCTGTGTGCTTTATACTTAAAATATTTTGATTATGGTAGAATTATAAAGGCACTGAAAATCTGCAAACCTTTCTAACCTGATGTCATGTGTTTATCAATCTAACCTCTCATCTGTTACAATCTGTTTGCTGTGCTTTAACTACATTAAGGACAGAATGATTGCACAATGTGTTATGTAAGCATACAGTGACATCAAAATACACTAACATTTTGTTTTACACATGTGAAGGAAACTGATAATGAAATTTGAGTGGGTCAGCCAGGGGGAGACAGGCTGAAGCATCCCACGACAGCTCACCTTCTCTGGGAAGGGATCCAGCTGATGCCCAATACTTGCATGACCCCAAGCAGAGGCTCAGAGTACTGCAGGCTCCACTAGGGAATGGAATGTGGCCACTGTACAGTGTGGACATCGGCACCATGTGCCATGACGTTGGGGGAAGTCACATGCTGTACAGGAAGGGAGAAACGTGGAAAAGAACCTGCCACCACTGGGAAGATGGGGAGACCAAGCTGTACCCACAATCTGCCAGTGCCTACCCAACAGACCTCGGATGGATGAAATGTAAGTTACGGGGCATATGCGCTCCTGCCTCGTCCCCACCCGGGGGGGTAATCCACAGCTCCATGAGGCTCGGGGATCCGTTCGGGTAGGGTTGCGGGCAGTGGGATGGCTAATGTGACTCTCCTGAAAGGTCGGGGGTGGCAGACTGGGTTAGGAGAGAAAAATAGTAATTTCAAAAAAAATAAATAACGTCTCTAAATGAAATGAGAATCAAACTGTTTTGCTGTTATTTAATAGTATTTTATGAGAAAGATATATAAAGTTATACTCTGCTTTTTTATATTTGTTGACAACTCTTCTATAATTAACAATGATATTTTTATTAATTATGTGTATTTTCTTCTGTGTAATGACCAAATGGTTGCACAACCAAATCTATTTGATATGATTTTAACTATTTATCTTACCGACACTGAAAAGATTCTATTGCCACACAGAGCAAGACTAACAGTCTGAACAGCTCTGCATCACTTTGACATTACCAGAAAACTAACTTCAGTAGCCTGCCAAGTGTGCTAGAAGAGATGCTTATTGGGTGGGGAGTCTGCTCTTTAGAAATTCAAACCAGCATTGACTCTAAATTCATGCCACAGATGCCCAAATTATCTTGTGCAAAATAAATGTTTAACCATGAGGTAGATGCGCAGCTAATATTCTGATTTAGGCTTTCTGAGTGCTCTGGTACAAAGTTTCTGTTAACTTTGCAACTGTTTGCAGGGGGAGTGAAACAGGACCCAGATCAGAAGCGCTTCCTGGAGCAAGTGACTGTGTGACTACCAGCACCCAAACACGGGACTCCAGGAAGCTGTTCTGAGTGTTTAAATTGAGGAGCATGGTTGTCTCTGTGAGCTTTTGGGATGGGAGGAGGCACTCAACAGATATTCTGACTTGGGCTTTCTCAGTGCCATGGTACAATGTTTTCTGTTAAATTTGCAGATTTTTTACAGGATGAGTGAGACAAGACCCAGATCAAAGGAATTTTCTAAAGCACATGTGACCAGTCAGCATACTCCAGGAAACTGCTCTGAGTGTTTAAATTCAGCCACCTGAGCATGTTCCATCACACTCCTGTCCCAGTACATGAGTAGCACAGAGCAGGAGTAGAATGTCTGCTTTAGGGGCATCTGTACCATGTCCTCAGCAAGTCTGCAGACCACAACAGACTCTGTATGTAGGACACCAGGATAAGGTAGGAGATAACCACATAACTTTTTATGGTATGCCATGGGAACTAGCTAGGGGGTAAGTAGCTACAGCTAATAGTCATGTTACAAGAGAGTAAGGGATAGTAGACACCCAGGAAAAGGTAGGAACAGATAGAAGGGTTAAAATGGGAAAGCAGGAGCAAACCACTTTCAGAAAAGAGTAACACACCAGTTGCAGGGAAGCCAAAGGGAGAGGTAGGAGAACATTGAGAGTAGGAAGGAGGAAGAAGGGTACAGCAGAACCTGAATTAAAGACTAAACAAAGGACAGGAGCACATCAGGAGTAGGAAGGAGGTACAAGGGTACAGTGGAACTTGAATAAGACACTGATCAAAGGAAGGAACGATCATGGAAGTAGTACTATGCAATGGATGTGGAGTCACAATCTTTTGAAATATCTTCTGGAGACAGAGGTGCTGCCTGATATATACTCCCTGCTCTAGGATAAGGATGCCTATTCCTGGACTCCGGGATGATCTGGCAAGGATACAGAGGGCCTTCAGCCCCACATAGGGACCACCAAGTCTGCTGCTCTCCCCTGAGGATGCCTAGGTAAAGGCAGAGCAGATGAACTTTGGTGAACTCTAGGATGGTGGGGGTGGTGGGAAGGGTGCACATTCCTCCACCTATACCACTGCAGAACTCCTTCACCATAATCACAGGATGGGGCACCAAAGAGAAGTTACCCACAGCAATGAGAAGGGAGGAAGTGGGGAATCCTCAGAACTCGAGGCCCTGAGAAGTGAGAGAGTGGCCACCAGCCAAAGAGGAAGAAGCTGCTGGTAGGGGACACTATTGTTAGGGGACAGAGTTGGGAGTGGGGGAATTTTTTATTTATTTAGTAAGATCTAGGATTAAACACCTCTAAGCTGAGAGCTGATTTGCAAAGGTTCCATGTCAGTGGGAGGGAAGACAGTATTACAAAGGATTAAACAACATACAGTATCAGACATGTTCAATAATTACAGTGGTTTGTACAAGCAGGTTTATACATACAAGAAAAAATAATAGAGGGAAGATACCCTTGGTTTGCGTATAGAATAAGTTAGAGGAGAGGATAGTTGAAGGTAGGGAGAAAGTTAGCAGAGAGAATAGTTAGCGGGGAGAATAGTAGGAGGTAGAGAAGAGAGGGGCTACAATGACAGTGGGTGGGGGGAGGTAGTGAGGTGAGAGAGAGAGTTGCAGCAGTCATGGACCTTGTCAAGGGAGAAGGTGTGGGGAGTGGTTGGAGGCAGTGAATGGCCAAGCCAGAGTTGCAAGCCACCATGTGGCAAGGTAGTAGGGGAAGGGAGGGAGTGTAAGGGGAGGGTAGAGGTGGCATGGGACCATGCCAATACTGGGAGTTATAAAGAGGTAGGTCAGAGTCAACTGGCAGGGGGACTAGTGGAAGCAGTCACAGGTGCTGGATGCGGAAAGCTGCTGATGTAGTAGTCTCTTGAAGGGGCCCAGAGTAGGTTGAGTGGAGATGGCCTGGCTGAGGGCATTAAACCAGAGGGGTGCTCTGTAGGCAAAGGAGTGTTGGCCCTGCATTGTTTGAAGATGAGAAACATGGAAGAGGTGTGTGCTGGCACTTCTTGTTCATTTAGAGTTGCTAGTGTGTGGCTGAAGTAGGTTTGCTGTGCCATGGGTGAGAATACCAAGTAGAGCCTTTTTGGCCAGCAAGCAGGTTTGGTAGTGTAACCTCCCACTGAGTTGGAGCCAGTCCATTTGATCATAGAGCTCACAGGTATGGGTGAGACATTCAGCTCTTGTGAGCAGCCTGCAGGCCTTGTTCAGTGCAACCGATATTCTGCGGAAGGCGGCGGGGTTAGCAGCACCATAGATGACCAAGCCATAGTCTATGACAGAAAGGATGGAGCTGTTGATGGCTAGTCTCAGAGCATCTGAAGTGAGACAATGCTTATGTCCATGAAGGAGACTGATTTTGTAGTTGACAGTCCTAGCCACATTGCTGATGTGCTGGTCATAAGCCAGACTGCTGTCAAGTGTGACGCCAAGATATTTAAAGTGCTGGGTATGTTTGAGCAGAGCTCCAGATCGGGTACTGATGTTAAGAACGTGTGACTTGTAATTGCTTCGAGTGCTGCAGAACATCATGTTTTTTTTTGTTTTTTTTTTGCTGTTTAGGATAAGTTTGTGATTTTGGAACCATTCCTCAACAATCCCAAAGCTTTGTTGCAGCTTGTTCTCAAGTTTGTCTGGGTTTGGGCAGCTTGAGAAGACTACTGTATCATTTGCATAGAGTAGCACCTGCTGTGGGCAGTGGCATGGTAGATTGTTGAGAAAGATGCTGAAAAGGAGCGGTCCCAATATGGAGCCTTGGGGGACCCCAGATTTTATAGGCAGGTGTTCGGAGAGGACATTGTTGATTTTCACTCTTTGTGTACATTGTCCTAGGTAGCTTTAGAACCAGAGGGTTGATTTTGCAGACAGGTCAATGGAGATTAATTGGTTTAAGAGAAGGGAGTGGTGGACAGTATCGAAGGCCTTTGAGAGGTCAATGAATACTGCCCCTGCTAGGGTTTCTTGGTCCAGAGACCGGTGATTAAACCCAGTGAGTTCCAGTAGTGCCATGGCGGTACTATGGCCTTTATAGAAGCCATGCTGCTCAGGGCATTGGATTGAGTATTTTACAAGGTATTCGACCAGCTGGTCAGCCACTATGCATTCGAGTGCTTTGGAGAGCGATGGAAGAATTGAGATGGGCTGGTAGTTTGACAGCGATGCCCTGTCACCATTTTTGTACACAGGAGTCATGATGGCTGATTTCCACAGCTGTGGGAATTGTGAATGGCAGAGTGATATGTTCCGGATCTTAGTTATGGGAAGGAGAACTTCTTCAAGAGTGAGGGCAACAAGTTTGAGGTCCAGTGTGTCTGCACTTTGTTGCGATTTCCTGAGCACTTTGAAAATGTATTTTCTGACTCATGAGGGGGGTAAGTTTCTTGAAGTAAAAAGGAGGGGCAGACTGAAAGCGAGCAACGGTAGTAGAGGTGTTGGAGTGTGGAGAGTCCTCGAAGAAGTCTGGGGGAGTGTCTCGAGAGAGGTCCGAGAATGCTTCATTGAAGGTGCTGGCTAAAGTTATGGGGTCCTGGGTAGGTGTACCCTGTATATCGATTAGGTTCAGTGCTGTTTTCACATCCTTCCCTAAGACTTCCTTCAAGTTGGTCCAAAAGTTTTTTCTGTCGCCCCCAGGAGGCAGTAAGTGACTCCTTGTGGTGTTTTGATTTAGCCTGGTGTATTTCCTGGGGTGCAGACATTTCTGGCTTGCTTGTAGGCTAGTACTGTATGGCTGAGGGTTTACTTGACTCTCTGACAAGGTGCCATAGGTGATCGTGCTTCTTCAGCTTGCTTATGAGGTCAGATGATAACCATGGGTTAACTGTCCCCCGTGCTTTGACCTTTTTGTGGAGCACATGCACATCACAGACTTTTGTGAACTGTTTTACAAAGTAATCCAAGGCAGTATTGACATCTGTAGCATGGTCAATTTGTGTCCAGTGGGTGTTGGCAAGATCATGTTTCAGGGACTCAAGATGCCCATGGTTTAGTACCATACTAAAGGTGAAGCAAGGAGGTGGCTTGAGGAATTTCTTCGACCAGCTACAAGAGACTGGGAAGTAGTCATTAATAGCATCTGGGTGCACTGTCACATTGGTGAGTCATTCTGGATTACTTGAAAGTATCCAGCCTAGGAGGGTGCTGGCACCCGTTTTGTAATTAACCCTGGTAGGGGAGGAGACAAGCTGGGTGTGGACTGCAGAGATATTGTCCCTGTATGTGCCTGCATCAGGTGAAAACCAGTTGACATTAAAGTCACCTAGTAAGATGGTCTCAGAGTTAGACAGCAGGCCATGGATGAAGTCCACAATGCCCTTGAAACCCCTTTTGTGTTCATTAGGAGGAACAGAGACAGAGACAATAGTTAGGGTTTTGTTGTGTGCCCTAAGTAGGACTTTAATTGCTAGCACCTGGCCATAGGGTCCAAGATCCACCTGGGGAAGGAAGTGCCCTTTGATAGTGTCCTTGATGTAGATAGCACAACCACCTCCTCTCTTGGTAGCCCTGTCAAGCCTGAAAATGTTAAAGCCAGGGAGACCAACTTCATTATCAGTGATCTTGGGTGAGAGCCAGGTTTCAACTACCAACAGAATGTCGGGGTTGTGCTGTGTGATCCAGGCTTGAAGTTGATCCAGCTTGCTTGGGAGGCTGCAGATGTTTATTGATGCTATTTTGATGTGTTGGGTGTTTTAGGGGGTGAGGTGGACTTGCTGGGTCAGGGTTTGAGTGCACATCCCCAGCCCTAAGCAATAGGAGTTGGTGGGCAGTTAGCCGGTAGTCACACAGCTTTTTACACAGACAGCTATTTTTCTTCCTAAACGTAGTCTGTGTGCAGGATGCTGGGAGCCCAGGTGGTTTAGTGCATAGAATTTTGTTGGGGCATAGGTTGCAGGTTCCCAGTGTCAGCCACCATCGCGGTGGTAGTAGAAGCCAGTGAGCAGACCAGGCTCCATTAGCAATCAGGAAGTAGTGTCCAGTAACACAGTTGAGTTCATAGTGGATATGTGTGCCAGGGTATGCTGGTAGTTGGGGAGCCTTATGACATCTTAAAGTATGGCCATGGCATAGGATTGCTAAGAGGATGAGCTGCTGTAGCAGGGTGCAGAGACTGGTCATGTTTTATAGCCTGAGTAGCCAGTTAACATGAATCACTTGGCAGTGTATTTGTGTATGACTGAGAGATCTGGCAGCAGGAGTAAACAGTTGCAGAGACCCTAGTGGTGGCACGGTATAGGCTGCAGATGGGAAAGTCAATACTTAGTAATTTACAAGACCTTGTGATCACTCTACCCTATAAGGCAAAGTGTTGAGATAGGGTGCGAGGGTGGGGGGGGTTGGTGGGAGCTGGCGCACAGCACAGGCGGGGTTGCACCTGGCAGCAGGAGCCGTACCATCCTGTCCTTGAATCCATGCTGGAGGTCTCGGGCGACAGTTAGTTTGGGCACCAAGTCTGGTTCCCGAGAGAGGAAAAGATTCAAAAAAGGCTATAAACACTTTCAGTTATGCAGGTATCACAGTTTTACAAGGATTATACTCTTTTTTAGACAATTTCTGTAAAATAACATTAGTGTAGGAGCCTAGAAAGCCAGTTTTAGTGCAGAAAACTGAGAAAAGCTTGAGGAGAGAGTTTCGGCCAATTGGAGCAGGTCAGAAATCAGCGCTCACATTCCGATTGGATGGCAGCAGGAGCCGTACCTTGCTGTCCTTGAACCCAGGCTGGAGGTCTCAGGTGGCGGCCTGAGAGGTGCCGTCCATCCAGGGAGCTGCAGCAGAGATGGGGGAGCCCTGTGGAGGGGGTCCCAGCTGCTGAAAAACAGGGAGAGGAAAGGATTAAATGCTGGCCACAGGACAAAGGGGCAGACAGCACAGCAGGGGACAGATTTAAGAGACAAAGAGAGCAGTTAGTTTGGGCACCAAGTCTGGTTCCCAAGAGAGGAAAAGATTCTGTATATGGAGGCTATGGAGGTGGCATGGTTAAACAGTGCTTCAACTTGGAAGGATGGAGGGCATATCCTGAGGATCACTAGGGAAGTTGGAGCTGGGAAGGAGCTGGTCATCATTGTCAATCTAGGAATGAGTTACTTGGCAAGGGATACGATAGGAATGGTTCCATGTCATAATATCAATCGCAGAATAGTGATCGCTATTATGGCGAGTGTATATCGCTGAAAAGCAAACTGGCGATATACACTTTCAGGTGACCTGACAACTGGAATGGAAAAAAGTGTTTTTGCTGGGGGGGGGGCTGCACCCCACCCCCATATTCTCCTGAATATGGATTATCAACTCCAGGGGGGGTGTATGTCGGGGAGGGGGCAAAATACTGCATTGAACAAAAAATTAAGTGCCAGAGCCACAGATAGTGGCAAAAGATTTATGCATCTGGTCTTTATCCTGAACCCTGTACCTGCTGCACTACAGCTAGCCACCTACACCACTGCACCACATGGCTAGCTTGGTGACAGCAGGTACACCCATCCCGGAAAACCCATTCCCTGTCCTTCCCCTTCCCCTCGCTATCCCCTCTTCCTGTCGCCGTCCACTACCGTAGCGGTCATGTATGCTCACTACCCTTGCAGGGTAGCCCATGAGTATAGCACCCAATATGACTTGCAGTTTTGACATGGTGCCCATATTCAGTTGCTATATTCATGGTATACTGATAGTAATAGTGCAAGATAACTTCAGGGAACTGGGGAGGGGCCTCAAGCAGGTGGCATGAATGGTAACGTTTTCTGAGGTGTTACCTGTGTATGACCAGGGAGAGGCAAGGGTACTCTGCACCAGGGCATTTAATTACTGGTTAAAGGCATGGTGTCTGGAGAAAGGCTTTGGCTACCTCGGAAACTGTGGACCAGCCTGGAAGAATATGGGATTCTACAAGGGGGGGTGGCCTGCATCCTCCCAGGAAGAGGACTTCAGCCCTTGGTGGGAGGTTTAAATGCTACTTGGATGAGCATTTGAACAAAAGAAGAGGCAGAAAAACCAAGGGAGACACCAATTACCCCTATCCAGATGATGGAGCATTAAGGAGGGAGGATCCAAGGGCAGATAACTTCCCTAAGGCAAGGGTGCAGATAGACATGGATAGGGCAAGACAGAAGAGAATGGAATAGCATTCAGGTAAACAAGGGTAGAAGATTGAAGGGGACAAGGAATGGTGTAGGTAATAAGGGAAAAGATGAGTTGAGGATGCTTCAGGGAGCAACACAGGTAGCAATGGGAGAGGGAAGCAGGACAGCAGGTGAGGTCGGGAAGAAGGTGGGGAGAGCTTCAGTATATGCACCAGTGCAAGGAGTCTTGCAAACAAAATTTCAGACCTGGAAGCCTCCATGGCAGAGACTAACTGGAATTTGGTTGCCATAATGGAGTCATTGAGCACTGAGCATCATGACTGGGACATGGCCTTACCAGAATGCTTTCTGTTCAGGAGATACAGGGCAGGGAGGAGGGGAGAAGGGGTTGTATTATATGCAAGGGAGGGAATCAAAGCTACAGAGGTATGGGGCGCCTAGAGGGAAAAAAAGGGGATGAAGAGGCCGTGGGTCATCCTGGAGACAGGCTCTGGGGTTGCTGTCCATACCAGGGTAGTACAGACCTCCAGCACAGGGAGGGAAGATGGATAATTGGGGAAGCCATCACCAGAATGGCAAGTAAGGGGAAGCTGCAACTAGTTGGTGACTTCAGTCTGCAAGATGTGGAGTGGAGCCTTCCAACTGTGGCTTCAGCATAGAGCATGGTCATCCTTGACTCCTTACATGGGGATTTTCTCACGCAACTAGTCAAGGAACCCACTAGGGATGGGGCAGTGCTGGACCTGGAGTTTACAAATAGGAATAATGTTTCAGACATCACAGTGGGCAATCCCCTGGATAACAGTAATCACGGTACAGTGTGGTTTACAACAGAGACTAACCACACAAAGACAAAGTCCTGGACTTTAAGATGGTGCATTTTAAAGAAATGGATGAGTGCCTTAGAAATTGCCTTGAATGGGGGATTGCCAGAAAGGGGTAGAGGCACAATGATGGAAAATACCGAAGGGCATAATTAAAGGGACTAACCTCTGTGTAAAAGAAGTGAGTAAAAGCGGAAGGAAAAAGAGACTGCTATGGTTCTCTATGGAGGTGGCAAAAGGGGTGAAGGATAAAAGGGTGTCATTCAGGAGGTATAAAGAATCACACAGGGAGGAGGACAGGGAGGTATAGCAAGTAAAACAAATGGAAGCAGGCAGTGTGGTGAGGGGAGCAAAGGCACAGAAGAAAGGATTGCCAAAGGGATCACTAAAGGGAAAAGGCATTTCTTCAGGTACATAAGTGAAAAGTGGAAAGCAAAGGGAGGGATAGTGAGGCTTACAAGGGCAGAAGGGGGAGGCTATGCATGGGGAACAAAGAAACAGCTGACTTCTTAAATGTGTACTTCTGCTCAGTTTTCACAGTGGAAGGAGGAGGGGCAGATCACAAGGGGGTAGTAGGAAGGAGGATGGACAACTCCATTTTCAGAGGAAAGAGTCTGGAAGGGATTTGCATGTCTAAAGGTGGATGGGGTTATAGGATCAGATGGGATGTAGCCAAGGTTACTAAATTAACGTAGGCAGGTGCCAGCTGCCCCACCATCAGCCATATTGTTAAACTGTAATAGGCGTGGTTCCAGTGATCTAGAGAAGGGCTGATTTGGTCCCTCTACAGAAGTGAGGAGGCTAGCAACTATAAGCTGGTCAGGCTTACTTCAGTGGTAGGAAAATGAATGGAGACCCTACTGAAAGAAAGACTGATAGAGTATCTTGAATCCAGTGGACTGCTACATCACAGGCAGCACAGATTTATTTGGAGATGGTCATGCCAAATGAATCTGATGAATTTGTTTAACTGGGTGACAAGGGAAATAGATCAGGGGAAGGCAGTGAATGTGGTATATCTGAACTTTAGCAAGGACTTCAACACAGTGCCCCACATGAGGCTGATAAAGAAATTGAACTGCCTAGTGGTGGGAAAAAATGGTAAATTGGGTTAGAAATTGGTTAATTGATAGGATACAGAGGGTGGTGGTTAACAGTACTCACTCTAATGATGAGAGTGACCAGCTGGGTACCACAGGGCTTAGTACTGGGACCAATCCTCTTCAATTTCTTCATAAGGGACATTGCAGAAGAACTATAAGGTAAGGTAAGCCTTTCTGCAGATGATACCAAAATACACAATAGCATGGACAATCAGGAAGAGGTGGAAAGACTGTGTGGGGATCTAGGGAAATTTGAGGAGTGGTCAAAAGCATGGCAGCTATAGTTCAATGCCAAAAAGTACAAAATGATGCACCTAGAGCATAGGAACCCAGGGACTGAGTATAGGATGGGGGAGGTACTGGCAGTCACTAAACAGGAAAAGAATCCTTGCGGTTATTATATCTGAGGGCCCCAAAGTTGCAGGGCATTGTGACAAAGCTGTGGGTAAGCCTAGTGGGATGCTGGAGTGCCCAGGGTGGAGGATCTCCAGCAAGAGGAGGAAGGTGCTATTGCCACGGTATTACTCACTGGTGAGACCACATCTGGAATACTGTGTCCAGTTTTGGAGCTCACACCTCAGAAAGAACATAGACAGGGTGGAGGCCGTC
This sequence comes from Neoceratodus forsteri, assembly GCA_016271365.2. Taxonomy (NCBI): domain Eukaryota; kingdom Metazoa; phylum Chordata; order Ceratodontiformes; family Ceratodontidae; genus Neoceratodus; species Neoceratodus forsteri. Next base: position 948,223,726 of record CM057454.1, on the reverse strand, counting down.
CAGAGGAAGGCAACTAAAGTGGTGCAAGGTTTGCATAATAAGCCACATGAGGAGAGACGGAGGGTTCTCAACATGTACACTATGGATGAGAGGAGAAAGAGAAGTGAAATGATAGAGACCTACAAGTACCTCAGTGGGGTGAACAGAGTGCAGGAGGGGAGTGTGATGAAGCTGGAGGGGGTGTTGAAGAGGGATGTGAGAAAGTACAACTTCACTGAAAGAATGGAAGATGCCTGGAACAGACTGCCAGTGGAAGTAGTTGGAGAGAGAATAGTATGGGGCTTCAAGCATGTGTGGGATAAACAAAAGGGAATATTAGTGAATAGGCAGAGAGGAGGGAGGGTTGTCGGAGACCAGTTAGGATCTGTGGAGGCAGATTTGGCAGGGATCACCTGGACAGACAGTGTTTCTATGGAAATGTATTCTGATCCCAGTTCTCATCTGGTAAGGGTTTTTCAGAATTCTGATTTTTGGCCTTGAATACTGAAATTCTGAGTTCTGAAAAAAGCTTGGAATTAAATGAATTCAGTTCCAACTACTGAACTTCATTCTGAATAATCCTAGTAGTGGTACACTGCATCCTTTGCATTTCTTAGCCTTGACTATGTTTGCTTGAACCTGTACATGTACAGGTAATCAGCAGGACATGGTTTAGGAAAAGGTAAAGGAAAGAAAAAACAGAAAACTGCTAGAATTGTTTATTACATGAAGAATGTACAAATACATCATCAAGATAAAGCGTGAAAGACAATGAAAATGTGAAAAAAGTGAATAAAAAGATTGGGAGGTGGAAGATAAGTGTGCAAAACAGTGTTAAAAAGGAAAGGAAGAATGAAATAGAGACCGAAGAGTTTTTTCACATTTCCATTTTTATCTTTCACTCTTTGTCTTTATGATGTATTTGTACATCCTTTAAGTAATAAACAATCCTAACAGTTTTCTGTTTTTTCTTCCCTTTACAGTTGTGAGAATGGTGAGTGACAAAATTGCACTAACAATAGCCGCTGTTAAGTTTCGATTTCACCTGTTTTCATCTTCTGTCTGTGATCTTTAAAAATCATTGTTATTGTAAACCAAAACTTTAAATGAGTGTAACTAGGGATAAAGAAGTGTGTCCCCATGTTTCAGCCTAAACCTCATTTTGGTCTAAAACATAATGTGTTTGTGTAACAAATATTGATCTATGAAGCTGGATCATATTAAAACTTGTAATTACAAGTTTAACTAAGCCACAAGCTGCAATATTAAAGTGCCTTTTAATATTTGTACTAATCATTTGAGTAATAGAAAACAGGTGTCTTAAGTGTCTGCACAAACAGAAATACAGGGAGAGAGTTCAAATTATCCCTTCAGACTATTTTTAGTGTTTGTTATCAGGACAGGCTAAAAAACTTGTATGCACATTCCTAAGTGCAAACCTAGTTCTTCCTCCTAAGACCTTAGTAACTGGTAATGACAATTATTATTATCCTTATATAGTAGTATAATTTACACTATCAATACATTTATGCTGACAAGAGATTAGCTCATACATCAGCTAAAAAGAGAATTGCCTTTTAAGTTGATGTTTATATTTGTCTTGGACCAATCATAGACAACCATAGTACTAACTTCCACTATATAAGCAAGCCACTATACACTGTTAGTTTGAAGAATGAAGAATGAAGGATGTACCACTTGTAATCTCTTGCTGTGATTATTGTTATAATCATTAAATTCTTCCGCCTTCAGCCTCATCTCCGTTCGTCTCCTTTCTAAGTATTTGTAATAGATAATTTACTAATGGTAATTTTTTCCAATGCTACAATTGGTGCCTTAAAGACTCGGATCGCTGGTGCTGCATGCTGAGGAGGCTGCCTAACTGCTGGTTGGTTAGTCTGCAAGCCGTAATAAGAAGGTGAGGAAGTTCGGAGACGTGTTGCTGCTGGCTTTTAGCGAGAGAAGAGGGTACACACAGACAGTCACAGCCACTTGACAATCAGGTGATGTATGCTTTGTATGCTTCTCAAATTATTTTAAATATAAAGTAATGCTTAACTCTGTAGGAACTCTAGGGGCAGAGTAGGTTAGTGAAGGTGCTGGGACTTGTAAGCCAGACCTCACAAGGGAGCCATAAGATATAGCTAGACAGACCAGGGCACCAGTGCACGGGTGCACCCGGCTGTAAAGGCTAGGCAGGCAAGAAAAAGATAAGAAAAATGAGTATGGAAACAATAATAGGTTGTTTTCTAGGAAAACACCTAAAGGGGGAAGCATATGAACCAGTGCCTGATGATCAACAGGCACAATTGTATTTTACTCAGCAAGTGTCCCTTCGTAATGAGGGAGTAAAAAATGAAAAGAAAATCTTTGCAAATGCATTGCAAGGGCTGTGGCAGTATAATCAGACTATTGTGTGTCGCCAGAATAAAGAAGTAGCTCAGATGAGGGATGAAAGGGATCAAAATGCTAAGAAACTAGAAGAATTAACATTGATGTATAAAGATAGCATCCCAATAGATCAACATAAGAGTTAGAGCAGCAGTGTATTAATTTTAGGACACAGCTAATAAAAGCACTAAGGGATTTGTGTCTGTTAAATAGGGATCATGCCCTTCTACAGATTAAGCTAGACCAACAGTCACAAGAGCAGGCTAGTGAAACCAGGCAACTGTATACAGAACTACAGGAGGCAATGGAGAAGATTCAAGAGTTAAGTAATATAGGAGAAGGGGTGGTAAAGGTTAAAGTGGCACCCATGCAAACAAGGGGAATGACGGCCACCGGCGGACCTATGTCTGCTACCACAAGGTATCAGCAAGAACAATATGCTTTAGAGCTGCAAAACAAGTGTGCTAAACATGGATTAAAAAGGGAATACGCTGAAAAAATGGGAAACAAGGAAGAGGCAGAAAGACATAAAAAGCAAGAAGACAGCTATGATAAAAAGTATGCAAAAGTAAGAGATACTTTGAGAGAGGATGATGAAGGCATGTCAGGTTATGAGCAGAGAAAGTGATGAAGAAGGGCTCACTACTCCCCCACCAGGAGCTAAAAAGAGGAATGGGTAGAAAGGAGGAAACACAGGAATGGAGAAAGATGGAGAAGGTGGAAAGCAGTAGGAGGTAAAGTGGTAAAGACAAGAAAGGTGATACGAGAGCCCCGTAATCACCAATAACCATTAAAGGAAGATAAAGCCCTATAGTCAAGGATCTGACTATGAGAAATGACCAATTTGGGCCAAATGCTGGGTCCAATTGATCACAAAACCAACCTACCTCAATTCAGGCGAAATTAAAGCAGTTAACAACCACTCCTCCGCTTAACCAACCAAGATGTATGTAGGTTGGTTATGTTTAAATTGTCCCCCGCCTTAGCAGAAGCATTGCCCGAGGAGGTCCAGGGGACACACAAAGGGGCCATGCAAAACATAAATTCATGGGCAGACTATAATGAAGTAGTTGAGGCTATCAGAAAAGCTAGAGGGGAATCTGCAAAGCAAGAAGTTGACTGGGACAGAATACTGCAAGTAAAGCCACAGTCGGGAGAGGGACCACGGGTCTTTATCCCTCGGCTTTTTGAGGTCTATCAGAGGTACGGAGGGCAGGATTGCCCCTCAGAAGATGATACTACCTTCCAAAACTTATGGATTAGAGCCAATGATTTAGACCCCACCCTACGGACAGTTGTAAAACTGGCTCCAACCCAGGAGGAGGAGCGAATCACCTTCCTAGAGACTTATCTTAATGAAAAACAGTGAAAGGCAGAAGTTGCCGCTGTAACATGGACAAATGAAGGACCACAAAAAGAAACTAGAATGTGCTTTAATTGTAAAAAGCCTGGGCATATAATAAGTGATTGCTGGGCAAAGGGGGGAGGTAAGGAAGGACAAGGACCTCGGCAAATGGGAAGGGGCCGAGGGCAAAAAAGGCAAGATGCAAGAGATAAACCAGGACAAGGGGGTGATAGTGCACAGGATTTGTTGAATCAGTTAAAAACAATATTAAATGCATTGGAATGAAAAAAACCAACTGCGCCGCCTCAAGAATTTGATGATGAAGACATCATCAAGCGGCTGGCAGCGATCAAACAGCTGGCTGAAGAATAGGGATGCGGAGGCCCCAGGGCCCCTGACTCACGATGGGTATGTGCACTAATATTTGATAACCAGGGGTGACCAACCATGCCACTTAAAATGGGAAAAAAATGGGTGATGGCTTTAGTTGATACCGGAGCAGCCGTCTCACTTACTACTATGCACATACCACTGGATCCAGAAAAACCTCCCTTACAAATAGAGGGCTGTACAGGACATACAGCACAAGGGTACATGACTTAACCACAAATAGTTGCTTTAGAAACCAAGGTAGTTGGGGAGGGAAGATTCATAATAATGGAGGGAAGCCTCACAAAGCAAAATATAATAGGAAGTGACTTTTTAAAGAAACACCGCCTAATTATTGATTTAGTCAATAAGTGCTTCGTGCAAGTAACAGTTAAAGGTATAGTATTACAACAGTACCTGAGAGTTATATTTGGGCTTCAGTTAAATCCAATAAAGTATATAGCCGGCCCGAGGTAAGCCAAACAGAGTTACAACAAATAATAGACAAATACCCCAGTGTCTGGGCAGTGTCTGGCACTGATTGTGGGACAGTCAGTGACACAGAAATAGCAGTGGAAGGCCCCGACCCTGGACATACTAAACAGTACCCCATCCCACAGGAGGCAGTAACAGGAATAGAACCAGTAATTAATGATTTATTGTCCCAGTGGGTATTAGCACCTATTTGCTCAACAGCAATAGCCCTATATAGCCCGTTAAAACCCAATGGAAAGTATCAACTAACTATAGAGTATAGAAAATTAAATAAAGTAACTCCACAAGTTAGCCCATTATAAGTACGGCAATTGAAATGTTTAACAAACTTGAACCCACAAGTAAAGTTTTTCCGGTCCTCGACCTGGCAAATGGATTTTGGTCCCTACCCCTCAGCTGACAAGATCAGTATAAGTTTGCTTTTACTTTTAAAAATCAACAATACACCTTTACTCATTTGCCCCAGGGGTTCCACTCCTCCCCAACATTATTTCATCGCTATATGCAACAAGTACTCCAAGAGGAGGGGTTGGAACATGAGGTATTTCAATACGTGGATGATTTGTTGTTGCAAAGCAGAAATATGGTGGAGCACACCCAATTATTAGACCGAATGCTTAAAGCCCTAGCTAAAAGAGGTCTTAAAATTAATCCAGAGAAGGTACAAATTGCTAGGCCAGAAGTGACATTTTTAGGAACCATAATGTCAGAGAAGGGTAGGCGTGTAGACCCTGCCAGGGCTACCCTTATACAAAAGTTACCTTTACCAACAACTGTGACAGGGCTTAGGAAACTGTTAGGAATGACCAATTTTTGCAGAGATTATATTGAGGGGTATTCTGAGATCACTAAGCCGTTGCATGCGTTACTTCGAGACAACCCACAAAAAGAGGACAAGCTAATATGGGAAGGGGAAGAGTTGCAGTGTTTTAAGAAATTAAAGCGTTAATGCAAGCTCCAGCTTTAGCCATCAGATCATGCAAAGCCATTTATAATACAAGCTGTAGCAACAGATGACACTATAATAGCAGTCCTATTACAAAATCGTTGGGATAATTTGGTCCCAATAACATACTTAAATCGACAGTTGTCTAAAGTGGAACAAGGTTTTAGCCAGTGTGAAAAAACATTATTGGCAATAGCGTGGGCAGTACAAGCCTGCGAAGAAATAGTTGGATTAGCCCATAATTATCCAAACAACTCACAGCCATTAAATTGTTAGTGGAGGAAGGCAAAGGAGTCAGCCATAGCAGGCAGGCTAAGTGGCTGCTAGTACTACAGGATAAACAAGTTACAGTACAAAACTCAATAAGCCCCACATGATGCAGTCTTGGACTACCAGGAGAACCTCACGATTGTGGGAACTCATGCAACAGGAGGCATATTGGTCCCCCTTTGTAGAGAAACATGGAGATGACAAAGGTCATACAATGTTGTGTGTTGATGGATCACGATACTGGGAAAAAGGAAATGCCTATACTGGGGTGGCTGTGTATTTTAATACTGGGAATGATGATGAAATGAGGCCCTTAGATCAGCAGCGGTTGCTCATTAAATTGTCACCAGGAGATTCGTCTCAATACGCAGAACTGGTAGCCATATATGAGGCAATAAAGGCAGTCCCATACGGGCGCATCACAATTTGTATTGACTCACAGTCTGCTATAGGCTCATTAACCACATGGTTGCCCATATGGGCTAGAAGGGATATGAAAACAGCTACAGGGAGCATGTGCGACATAGACAGCTTTAAAAGCAATTTTAAAGGAAGGAGAAGCTCCAGGAGAATAGCTTTAGTTAAAGTAAAAGCTCACACTACCAGTAAGCACGGAACCTTCGAGGAATGGGGAAATGAGAAAGCAGATAAATGGGCTAAAATCGCTGCAAGGAAGGGACCCTGAAGGGCATCAGACCACAGGATAGCCAAGGCTCAAGTAGTGTTAGTGAGGTTAAAGGGTGGATACTCCACCTAACTTACAGGAGCTCCAAAAACAGGACCAGTGGATACAAGAGAAAATAAAACAAGTGCAAATGAATCCGAAGGTCCATGGGGCCTTCACAATAATAGATAATGTTTTATATCAAAGGGGGGAAGACAAAATCCCAAAGTGGGTAGTGCCCGACTCTTTACAAAAAGACATTGTACTAGAAAACCATAGGTGGGCGGGACACCCAGGACAAGATAAAGCCTGCCAAATTATTAAAGGTAAATATTACTGGCCTGACATATCTAAAACTGTCCAATCAGTATTACAGACATGCTTAATATGCCTCCAGCAGGACCCCAAGCAAGAAAAATACCCCCTACAGTGATTACCTTTAGCAGAAGGACCATGGGATGCATTACAAATTGATTACGTTGGGCCGTTGCCCACCACAAAGGGGGGATATAAGTATATGCTGGTAGTGACAGATATGTTCTCAAAATGGGTAGAAGCATTTCCAGTTAAGAGTACCAATGCTATAACAACAGCTCAAATTTTATATACGCAAGTTTGTGCTAGGTGGGGATTTCCTAATATAGAATCTGATAGAGGAACTCATTTTGTAAATCAAGTGATGCAGGAAATGTGTAAGATAATGGGAGTTCAGCAGCGACTACATTTGCCATATAGGCCTCAGGCCTCAGGGATGGTGGAAAGATTAAATTGGACCTTGAAAAATGCCCTTAAAAAGGCAGTGTTGGATGAAGGAAAGGACTGGGTTACACACCTCCCGGGGACTTTGATGGCCATTAGAGGGACAGTCCAAGCTAGTACAGGATTAACCCCTTATGAATTGATGACAGGAAGAAAATGAGGTTGGTTCACCCACAGGATGTACCCCCACCAGGCTCAGCTACCCAAGATAAGGTTAAACATGAGCAGTTTTTAAAGGCAATACAGTATCAACTAGACAAATATTTAACCTTTGCAGCCAGGAACATGGCTGTGGCACATGAGCAAAATAAGCAAGGTAGACAGCCAGTAGCAGGATGGGGTTACCTATAGAGGAGGGAGATGTAGTGATGGTGCGAAATTGGGAACAGAAAAATCCTTGGAAGGATGCTAATTGGTTAGGACCGTACCAAGTGTGCAAACGGTTAGGTGAGAGTATGGTATATGTGGTTAAAGTAAGTGGCAAGAAAGGGGGCTGGAGGAAGGAAACAAGAATTCTGGGTACATGTTGATCAGTGTAAAAAAGTGTCAAACAAAGCTGGTTGAAAATTAAACTACTACACTTGATGTTTATAGCCATGAAGACACAAAGCATCATTATCATCGGCTTGGTGACAGCCATAAGATTTTCTATAATCCCCAGCCTAAACATTAATGTGGAACAGACAAATGTCACGTGTGAGTATGAACAGTCCATTACACTGTTAATCAGTTGGAACTGGGACCCTGTTGATACAAACACCTACATGACATGAGCATGGAGAGCCACCTGGACTAAAAACAACCGTACTTTCATATCTACAAACTGGTGTGTGAACATTTTTAACAGCTGGTCCAGCTGTGCATCAGAGCTCAAGACTGGATCACCGCAAAGCTACATGGACTGGGAACAGAAAAAATGGGTCTCTTGTTATAAACAGAGCCACACCAAAGGACAATGGTGTTTATGTGTTAACTCTGTCCTACTGTCTTTGGGGTGATAATAGTGTTTGTAACTATGCTGGTGTAAACAACTCATTACATTTTGTAGTCTCAGATGCCATATATTTGACTGTGACACCAACCGAATGCCCAAATGTGACGAAAGAGCCAGAGAGTGGGCTTACATCAACACCTATTGATCAAATACTTGTAAATAATGTAAAGTACAGTAGAGTGCATATAAATTTAGATTTTTCTGCTTGGAATATAAATGTTAACAGTAGTTGTGCAGACACTGGTGTGTCAACATTTTATGCCACCATGTTAATTGACATGTTAAGTGCCTTCCATGCCAAAACAGGGAGCATAATGGCCCCTCTCATTAGTAAAGAAAGGGTTAGTAATACTAGAAAGAAATGAGATCTGTGGGGAGACCTGGCTGGACTTTTTGGATCAGGAATGAGCATATGGAATAGGGCAGACCTTGAGGCCATTAAGGGGTACCAAGACCAGTTTAATACTAACACTGGAGAAAGGGTCTTGCTACCACTTACATTAGGCCGGTAAGGTTTAGCAAGAAAAGAGCGTTTATCTGTGTACAATATACATGAGGTAGGCCATTTGTTTAAAGAGGTAGAGCACAAAATTAATGAAGTTGTGGTTGAACATAATGAAGAAGTTTTTAATAATAGCATAAATACAGCTATAGTGTGTAGTGCTTATGGATCTTATGTTTTAACTCAAGTTAGTCAATTGTTACAGGAGATTACTAATAATCAATTGCCTAACCAAATTTCTGATGTACAGATAAAATTGTGGTATTGTCCAGATTGCCTTAATGTTAATGATAGTAAGTGTATAACTTTTTGTGTTAAAGCTCGAGCCCCACCTATGTGGTGGATTTGTGAGGTAACCAAAGTATATGTTAAACCACAAGTGTTTAGACCTAACAGTACACTTAGTAGCACCATGAGGGTGTCCCTCGTGGTAAGACTACCTCAAGTTGAGTATAACAAGGAGGTGTACTCCCAAATAGTAAAAGTACACTCTGTAGGGTATTTACAAGGCCAGTATTATGCATATCGAATTTCGCCCCCAGAGATCCTAGTATGCAGTAATGATGGGTCCTGGGTAGCGCCAAATTTACATTGCTGTGAAGAAATAAATAGTCAGTGGATATGCCAGTGTGATGTCATGTCACAAACGCAACCCATCTGTGGGGAAATTCCCATGGGTCAAGCTGAAGATAATACTGCCTTGTGCTCTAGCCAGTTAAAACGATGGTATATCCCACAAGTACTTGTAACCTATAATAGTACTAACCAATACTGTGTTGTTACAAATATACCTATCTTATTTTATGAAGGACAAATGTGTACTATTCACAACCCAAACTTTTGTATTATTCCCAAACATAACGTATATATTGGTGACAAGGTGTTGCACCCTATTACCAACCTGGAGGATGAAAATTATAATGTGACATTTGATACCCCACACCAAGCATATGATATTAACAAGTATGCACCATCATTTGGAGCTGTGATACCTCTCCTGTCGCTTAACGTGCAGTCACTCTTAAATCGGAAAGATACTCATTTGATACAAATACAAAATACCGCTCATAAGGCACAAGTAGTTGTAAATGAATTGCTCAGTGAAAGTGATAATGAGCACTTAATTTATAGCTATGCAGGGGGACCCTTAGGAGTCCTGTCTTTTAAAGTTTTACTTGTGTTGCAAGTGGTCTTAGTGTTTTTGGTAATTATAGGCCTGTGTCGCTTAAGACTTACTATTCGTAAAGTAAGTAATGAGATGTACATGCTCCGAGGAGCTGCACTGTTGCACAAATAATAATTAAGAAACATAGGGCCAAGGGGGGCTTGTAACAAGGGATAAAGAAGTGTGTCCCCATGTTTCAGCCTAAACCTCATTTTGGTCTAAAACATAATGTGTTTGTGTAACAAATATTGATCTATGAAGCTGGATCATATTAAAACTTGTAATTACAAGTTTAACTAAGCCACAAGCTGCAATATTAAAGTGCCTTTTAATATTTGTACTAATCATTTGAGTAATAGAAAACAGGTGTCTTAAGTGTCTGCACAAACAGAAATACAGGGAGAGAGTTCAAATTATCCCTTCAGACTATTTTTAGTGTTTGTTATCAGGACAGGCTAAAAAGCTTGTATGCACATTCCTAAGTGCAAACCTATTTCTTCCTCCTAAGACCTTAGTAACTGGTAATGACAATTATTATTATCCTTATATAGTAGTATAATTTACACTATCAATACATTTATGCTGACAAGAGATTAGCTCATACATCAGCTAAAAAGAGAACTGCCTTTTAAGTTGATGTTTATATTTGTCTTGGACCAATCATAGACAACCATAGTACTAACTTCCACTATATAAGCAAGCCACTATACACTGTTAGTTTGAAGAATGAAGAATGACGGATGTACCACTTGTAATCTCTCGCTGTGATTATTGTTATAATCATTAAATTCTTCCGCCTTCAGCCTCATCTCCGTTCGTCTCCTTTCTAAGTATTTGTAATAGATAATTTACTAATGGTAATTTTTTCCAACGCTACAATGAGTTAAGTTTTGTGCTAAGAATGTAATGACTAATGCCTATGCTAGTTGGACTAGCATTGATCATGTATTGCTTGAGATGTATTTTTTGCATAATTTAGTTATAATGTATGGTGGAACGTTGTTATCTAGTGTTTTTTATCTTTTCCTCATGTTGTTATGCCATCGATGTGACGTGATGAAGTTGTTAACCCATCGATAATACGTCACATCGATGGCATAACAAAAAGGAATCACCATGCATGTAAAATTCCAGCACCAGAACTGCGACCGCAAGATTCAAAATTCGCTGCAACTGTCATATTCGCAGTGAGCATTAACACAAAACCACACAGTCGCGTAAATGGCAGCAGCAACATTTTCCAAGTCTCTAAGTGAGGAACGCAAGGCATTTATTCAGGAGCAGCAAAACAAAAGAACATTAAAAAAAAAAACAGAATCAGATGTGAGGCTTTTCAGATCCTACCTGGCAGACGTGGGGGAGGCTCTCACAATCGGAGACATACCTGTAGCCGAACTAGATGTCCTGATAGCAGACTGCATCTATAAATTAAAAAGAAATGATGGTACCGATTACGAGCCATCAACTCTGAGGGGTATTTTAGGCAGTTTAGATCGTTATCTGCTAAACATCAGTTATGGGCATTTCATATTCCACGGAAATAAAAAAGACTTCTCTGAAACAATTGCTACCTTGTCTGCCAAGCAGAAATTCCTCAAAAATCTCGGAAAAGGTAGCAAGCCCAACAGGGCAGAAGCACTTTCACCCGCAGACATTGAGACACTTTATGAAACAGGGACATTAGGGCAACATAGCCCAGTGGCACTATTAAACATGCTTTTCTTCAATAATGGGCTTTACTATGCCCTTCGAACAGCGGAGCAGTATGCGCTCAGATGGGGGACCTTAGCCTGCAGAAGGACACAGATGGGTGTCAGTTTCTAGAGTACACAGAGGGCCAAACAAAAACTCGAGCAGGCGACAACCCAAGGGACATTAGGGCAGTGAAACCGAGGATGTATGCAAACACTGAATGACCTGATAGAGACCCTGTAAAAGCATACAGCCTGTATGCATGTCAAAGACCACAAAGCATGCTCACAGCTGACTCCCCCTTCTACCTGGCATCAAATTTATATTTCAAGCCTGGTGTATCCATCTGGTTTAGGGCAATGACTCTTGGAGAAAATAAAATCCACTCTATGATGCAGATAATAAAAACATCTGCTGGTCTGCCGCATGAAAAACGAATCACCAATCACTCCACCCACAAAACGGCAATACAGTGACTAGTGGACTGTGCAGTTCCCCCCACGGAGGTCCAGCAAGTCTCTGGACATAAAAGCCTGCAGTTCATTAATAACTACAGCTTCATTTCAGAGGCAAAACAGAAAAGAAATTCTGTTATTCTCGGCAGACACAATGTCACAGACTACCAGCAGCCATCCTCATCAAAATCTACTGCCCAATCAGTTTTGGAAGTAAACCCACAAGTAAATACAGCCAAAAAACTGCCACTGTTCACTCTGTCCGATCTTACAAACTTTAACTTGTTCGGAGACAATTCTATATTACAGCATGGCAACATCACTGTCAATGTGAATAATTGTTTTACACCACAGAAGCGAAAGCGAATTGCAGTGGTATCAGACTCCTCATCTGAAAGCGACGATGTGTAGGTAAGGCTTAATGTAACCCCCCATGACCATAGAATCAGCATTAGCATTCATTCATACAAACTGATTTACTGACCAGCTGATCTTTTTTCTTGTTATGTTTCTGGTTTCCCCGCAGGTTTGAAGTAAAAAAATCGCCGACTATATTTCCCGTTTGCCACTTGCAGCACAACCCCTTCTCACCCACTTTACGGCAAGGCTGATTGGATGCCACATGACATTTGACCCTGATTACCATTTTTTTGCTGTTCTCATTAATATTACAGAGATAAGTTTTTTTTTGTTAACTATGTTGATGTAAAGTAATATGATAACACAAAATGTATACTGCTGTTACTATTAATAATAAATGGAAATGTGAAATGGCTGACGCAATCCCGTTCTCCTCTGAATAAGGTAAGGTGACCACTGCAACACATTACATGTGTAATTCGTCTTTTTTCAGATGCACATCGATGCCCATACACTATAAAAGACAATGTATGGGCATCAATGAACACCAACGCTATGTGAACCTCTCGTGGTTTCCCTGACAGCCAAGGTAAACCTCTCGAGCTTCGCTCTCGAGGTTTACTTGGGTTGTCAGGGAAACCACTCGAGGCTCACATGGAGTTGTTGTTCATCGATGCCCATACATTATCCTCTATATTAGAAATATACACTAATATAATGTGCATATGCCTTAAAGAAATGATTTGTTGATTCTTGGTAAAAGAAATGCATATGAAAGCATACACAGTATTAAATAAATTCTTTTGAATTTTTGTCCTTGCATATTTTTTTAATTTTTGATATAAAATTGATTATTATGCTTTTGTTTACAAGGCTGCTTTAGATCTACCTCTAACCTCTAAAAATTTAAGTCTGCCAGCCCGGAGGTGCTGGTGGTTTAGGCGCTGGATGCCACATTTCATGCCACACCAGCAACCTGGGTTCAGGAACAGACTGGGGTCACCAGGGGTCGTATGGGGGAAGAAGGATTGAGCATCCCCACGGATGCTCTCCTCCTCCTCCAGGGGTGGGTTACCAGGGTGCTCGCAGCACCCATCACAGCTGAAAGCCTGTGGAAGCATGGACAATAGGGGTACACAGCTCTCCAAAGTCGGGAAGGGGAGGACACTGTCAGGCACTTGACAACGGCATGCATCAGCACGTAAGTTGTCTGGACGTTCATCCTCTGTACCGGCATCCTCTGGGGATCAGGAGAAAAATGGAGGAAAAATGCATACACCCCCAGCCTCACAAACACTATGAAACTGGGGTGTAAAAAGACCTGGCGGATGGAGTAGGAGGGGTATGAGGCCCCCCTCTGAAGCTGAGGAGATCAGCAAATAAAAAAAAAATTAAGTCTATACCTATTATTGTGTTTTCAAAAACAAAAATTTTCTTTTGTCACTGCACTATTGTGATGTCACAAATGCCAGTGCATTATGGGAGAAAATGATATAATTGATGACACTCCCTTTACTTTTTTGCTATTTAAGAGAGGCTTCAGATGCAGTTGGTCACTCCATGAGGAAGCTTCAGAGAGCGAAGCGCTGGAGTAACTGCCCCTCACACAGTAGCCTGGTTTTCTGCTGTATCTGTGTGCTAACTTTTGTCAACCTTGGCAAATAAAAACTGCTTGATTTATTGATGGATGTGTCCTGGTGAATTCCTGTTGGAACTAAGTGTCAGCATCTCCTGCAAGCTTCAATATGCAACAATACTGTAAGTCTTGAATGTTAATGTTTGGGGTTGCCTACCCATTGCCTGCACCACCTCCCTATCAACGTGCAGTATTTTTGGACAGTTTTTTGAATGCAATGGATGTGCCGTGAACAATTTTGCTGCCATGCTGCATTGCACATGCATGGCACACCAAGATGGCAGTCAAGTGCTGTGTGCCTGTGCCCTATCAATGCATAAAGGGGGAATCAGGGCTGAGAGGATCTGAATCCAGCATGGCTGTGCTTGACTTCCATGCATTTGTGTCACATGAGTCATACCCTCATGGACTGGGCATGCTTTAGCTTTGTTATCATCGACTGTGCAACTGAAATCTACCAAAGTGGGTGCTGCAAGAATAACCATCTATGAAGGATGTTTTAACCACAAAATCAGCAGGTTAGTGCTGCCAAAGGTTCATAAAGGGCCAAAACTCCCCTAAGCCAGCTCATGAGGGGACCAAGTGGGGAGACTTTGACAGTTCCCTGCTCATGAAGTGTCCCTGCCTGATCCACCATCCTGACCCCACTCATGGAAGGAGTACCATAGATGGATGATTTCTGGGGCATCCTGGCTCCTAGCACAGCTCATGTGAGACAAAGGGAGGTACCCTGCAGCTGCTTATGAAGGGTTGAAAGGGGCTTCTATAAGAGGTTAAGGAACATAGAAAAGTGCCATCAGAAAAGGACCACTAGGCCCACCCAATCTGCCCAAGGGTTCTTTGCCTATTGTACCGCTGCAAACCCTAACTGATATCAAGGGACCCTATTCCCTCCCTGTTTCTGTAATATGCACCTGTGTCTATCCCATGCATGCTAAAAGACTTCCACTGTCTATCCTCCACAACTTAAACTGGTTGTGGGTTCCATGCTTCTACCACCCTTTCAGTAAAGTATTTCCCCACATCCTTCTTGAAAATTCACCTCTCAAATTTCATTGCATGCCCCCTAGCACTGGAGCTCATCCTCTTTTGGAAGAGGATCCCTCCCTGCACTCTGTTTGCACCTGTAAGGTGCTTAAAGATCTAGATCATATCACTTCTCACTCTTCTGTCCTCCAGATTGACATATTGAGATCTCTCAGTCTCTCCCCATTGGGCTTCCCTTGAAATCATTTCACCATCTTGGTTGCCCATGTCTGGACTGCCTCCACCATGACTGTATCTTTTCTGAGGTACAATCTACAAAACTGGTCACAGTTTTCCAGGTGGACATTACCAAAGAGCAGTACAGTGGGGAACACCTCCTCCCTCCTTCTGCTGGTGATTCCCCTCTCTATGCATTCCAACATCCCACTAGTCCTGCCCATGACCTTGTCACTCTGCACTACCACCATTTCATCTTCTGAAATAATAACCTCAAGGCCAGTTTCCTAACTAGTGATTGCCAACACCTCCTCCTAGCCTACACTCAGCACAAGGGTTCCTGTGCACTTTTTGGCATTGAACTCTAACTGCCATGCTTTTGACCACTCCTCCAGTTTTCCTGGATCCCTGAGGATTATCTCCACTCCCTCCTGGTTGTCCACCATATTGCAGTTCTTGGTGTTATATGTAAAAAGTCAGTCCTTCCCCTCCAGTTCCTCTGCAATGTCCCCCATGAAGATATTGAAGAGGACTGGGCCAAGCACTGAGCCCTGCGGTACCATACTGGTCACTCCCCCTTCCTTAGCATGTGTGCCATTTACCACTACTTTCTGCCTGCTAATCATTAGTTAGTTGTTAACCCAATTTACCATTTTGTCCCTAACCCCCAAATTGATCAGCTTCTAATCAGCCTTTTGTATGGCACAGTGTTGAAGGACTTGCTGAAGTCTAGATAGCCTGTGTCAACTGCCCTCCCTTTTTCTATTTCCCTGGTCATCCAGTCAAAGAAATTAATCAGATGTGTTTGACGTGACCTTCCTCCCATAAACCCATGCTGCCTGTTGTCCTACAGCCCACTGCTTCTAAGTAATCAATCAGTCTCTTTGTTAGTAGAGTTACCATTAGTTTCCCCAACACTGAAGTTATGCTGACTGGCCTGTAGTTGCTAGATTCCTCCTTGCTGCCACTTTTATGCAAAGAAACTATGTCAGCCCTTCTCCAATCCTCTAGAACCACTCATGTTTCCTGTTAACTATTGAACAAGGCTGTCAGTTGAGCAGCCACCACCTCCCTGTGCTCCCTCCATACCCTGAGGTATATCTGCAGAAATGACTGAAACTTTCAATTCATGAGACTAGGCAGCATATTATAGCATAATATGCCCATCTGAAGAGATTGACTAATTTAGCTTCCTTGCTGTACCCTAACCAGGGCTGCTAACCATCTAATCATCTCAGTGAGGATGGGGGTGAGCTACATTCTTAAGACTTACTGCCAATTTTCTGACATATATATATATTCATTTATTTATTGAAATGTTTCACCAGGAAAGGCACACTCAGCAAAAAGATGCTCGTCTCACAGTGTGACCTGGGGGGATGGGGGTAAAAGTGGAGAGCATACACGCAGGTTACAAATATGAATTACATTTTACATTTTGATGCAGCATAGCATGAGGTTACAGTTAGTATGGATTACAACATAGATTGAGGTTAACAAAATTGTGTTACAGTGAGTCAACATAACGCACAGATACTCGGCACTGAGACAATTAGGACATAGATCAGCAAGTGAAGTTATGACAATGAATAATAAGTGCAATAGCTGGTACAATAAGACAGCTTTCATAGCTTGAGCTAGGTGTCACTGGTCAAGCAATGGTGGGGTATGGGGACACGGGGAATAGGTCATATGGGGGTATCATGAGCAGGAGCAATTAACCATGAGATAATTTGCCGGGGCAGTAGATAAGGAGTGAGTGGAGGAGGAGTGGCAAATTTGGGAAGGGAGATCATTCCAGAGTTTAGGGAGGCAGTGCGAGGCTGCTTGGCCTACGGAGGTCCTCCGCTGAGGGATTAACAATTGATGGGAGTCGAATGATCTAAAGACATGAGAGGGAGTGGGGGGGTGATGATAGCATGGTGTAAGGTAGGACGGCAGGGATCTGAGCCAGAATTTCAAAACAAATTTAGCACAATGCAGTTGGTGGCAATTTTCGAGGGATGGAGATGCAAAGGAGTGGTAGAGCTCACAGTGATGGGTGTGGTGGGGCATCAAGTGCAAAGCAGCAGAAAGCATTAAAAACCGGGTCCAGTCTGGATAACGTAGACTTGGGAGTGGCACTGTAGACTGCATCACTGTAATCAAATGTAGGTAGGATCATCTTCTGCACAAGTTCATATTTCACAATTAGGAGGAGGCTACTGCGGTTCCTGTAAAGGGCACCGAGCTTGGGGTGCAGTTTTTTCAGGATTTTGTCAATGTGTGCAGAGAAGGATAGCTGTTGGTTGAGCCAGACCCCTATGTACCTGAAAATAGTGGCATCCTCAAGGACTGCCCCATCAAGGGTGTGGAAGGAGGGGAGGGTTGTAAGCCTGGACAATCGCTACCTTGTGCCAAAGGTCATGGAGACCATCTTTTTGGTGTTAAGGGAGAGTTGATGGGAGCTAAACCAGAGCTGAACTTTGTTGAAGTCAGCCTGAAGGTTGGTAGTAACCTCATCAGGGGCATAGCCGGAGGTGAATAGGACTGTGTCATCTGCATACATCTGGATGGACACAGATGAGCAGATTAGTGGCAGATCATTAAGAAAATAGAGAAAAGGATGGGGCCAAGTACCAATCCCTGGGGGACTCTGGTATTCATGGGGAGGGAGGAGGAGGTGGAATCCACAGTTCTGACTGATTGCATTCTACTTGTGAGGTATACACTGAACCAGATGGTAGCTGACTCAGAGAGTCCAGATGCCAAGAAGCACATCAGCAGGAGGGAATGGGAGACAGTGTTGAATGCTTTAGCTAGGTCGACAAAGATAGTCGAGGTGATTTGCCCTTTATCCATTCCAGAGAGAATGGTGTCAGAAAGCCTTGTCAGGGAGGTGGCAGTGGAATGGTTCTTCCTGAATCCAGACTGGAAAGGTGTGAAGAAGCTGGAGTCAGAGAGAAAGGAGGTAAGTTGGGCAAGAACAAGGTGTTCTTGTAGTTCTGCAAGAGCTGGGAGGAGGGAGATGGGGTGGTAATTTGCAGTAGAGGTGGGGTCACCCCCTTTAGGAAGGGGCAGGACAACGGCATGCTTCCAGGTCTGTGGGACAGTTGCAGTGGCAAAGGACTGATGTAGGAGGTTGGCAAGTGGGGTTGCTATGGCGGGAGCAGAAAGGTAGAGAAGTTTGGCTTCCAATCCACCAGGAGATTTGTCTTTCAATGGGTTGAGAGCTAGTAAGGCATTTATGGCACCAATTGGAGAGATGTCTTTGAAGAAGAAGGTGCTAGGCCCAGATAGTTACCTAGTTTTGGAGGTAGGTCCGGGTGGTACAAAGGTGGGTAGGGATGAGAGGAGAGTAGAAGCACAGGTGGAGAAGTAGGTGTTGAACTTGGTGGTGACTGTGTGTGTATCCGAGAGAAGAGTGTTTATTACATTTAAGAGCAGAGTGGGATTGGCAGCAGGTGGGGAGAAGAGGGAGTGAATGACCTTCCAGAATTTGAATGGACTATTTATATTAGATTGGAAGGTGGAGTTAAAGTATTCCACTTTAGCTAGCTGAGTTGCTCTGGTACATTTATTGTGTAGGCGTAGGGAGGCAGTATAGCGCAGTGGTTTAAGGCTCTGAGCTGCAAATCTGGTGATATCCAGCAGATCAGACCTGGGTTTGAATCCCACAGCTTCCACTTGCATACTGTGTGACCCTGAGCAAGTCACTTAACTTCCCTGTGCTCCCAGGTTGCACCTGTAAAAAAGCTTTCAGCTTAGTGTGCTACTCCTGGTTAAACAAACAAAAAAAAAAAAAGGACGTGGTATGTGTTGTAATCCTGTGGGAGGAGGGATGATTTGTGAGCTTTCCAAGCTTTGTCATGGGCATTTTGGCAAGCTATAAGTTCTGGTGTAATCCATGGTAGGTGTTTTCCCCGGACCATGGTGCAACTCATTGGGGTGTTACTGTCCCAAACATTGAGGAACATACTTCAAAAGTGTAAAAAGGCATCATCAATAGAGCAGTTTATAGTGGAGGGGCCCCAGTTGGCTAGGGCTAGGTCTTCTAGCAAGGGGATGATATTGAGAGATTTATAGGAGTGTTGGACTAGAAACTTAGTGGGGGTTCTGAGTCGGTGGATTTTGCAGACTAGGTAGATAATTTGGTGGTCACTCAGGGAGTCAGGTAGTAAGCCTGCTTTGAGTGGGGAGGAGAAGAAGGTATTAAAGCAAAGACTGGGGAGGTATATTGCAACAAAGGTGGATTTAAACTAGATTGGGAGGGTAGCAAGTGGACAGCAGGTAGGCAGGGATCTGATAGAGTGGAGTCACAGCCTATCCACCAGACTAGCAGGGAAGGACTTGGGGTGGCCATAAAAGGATGGAGTAGAAGGGAGGAGATGGAGGCTAGTGAAGGGAAGGGGGCATTATGGAGGGTGGTCTCATTGAATACAAGAAGCCTAGGAAGCAAATCTGCTGAGCTACAGGCATTCTTGGCAGTGTGGAGAGTGGATATTGCGGCTGTCACAGAAATGTAGGTAACTGAGCACCAGCACTGGGATCTGGCAATCCCAGGATATAAATTATACAGGAAGGACCATAAGGAGGAGAGGGGGGATGGCAGTCTATGTGAGGGATGGGATCAAATGCACAAGGGACAAGGGAGAAGAAAGGAGAACAGAGGCAATATGGTTGCAGCTCCTAGACTCAAGGGGTAGGAAATAGAGGCTTGGGGCGGTATACAGGCTGCCGTCCCAGTCTGAGGAGCTTGACAGGGAGTTAGCAGGACAAATCAAAAAGGTATGTAGAAAAGGTAAAATGGTCATCATGGGGGATTTCAACTAGCTGGGGGTTGACTGGAGCATTCCGGTCACCTCCTGTGCTAGGAAGCAAGTGCTCATGGATGCGATCCAGGAAGGTCTCTTGACACAGTTGGTTACTGTACCTACTAGGCTAAAGAACACTTTAGATCTGGTATTGTCGATTGGGGAGGTAGTGAGGGAAATAAAGGTAGAAGACCCACTAGCTGACAGTGATCACCAAACAGTGTGGTTTAATATCACAATGTGCAGGGAGCCAGAGAAATCTGTTACTTGGGTGGTAAACTTCAGGGGGAAGACTTTGGAAGGATGCAGGAAGTACTGAAAGGGAAACTGGAGGGCATAAAGCAGGAGATGGATGTGGAGCAGAAATAGGATATTATTAAATGGGGGGTTACAGAGGCAACAGAAGCCTGCACCAAGGCACAGAGTAAGAGGAGCAGAGCAAGAAAACCATGCTGGTTGAACAGTGAGGTTGTGGAGGGGGTGAAGGCAGAATGAGTGATGCACCAGAGGTTTAGGAGGACAGGGAAGGAAGTGGACGGTGGGGGAATATGCAAGATGGTCCAGGGAGGTGACCAGAAAAGTAAGAGAAACCAAGGCCCAGCGGGAGCTGAGATTAGCAGAGGGAATTAATGAGGGGGAGACTTTTTCAGATACCAGGGAGAAAAGGAAGTGCAAGGAGACAATAGTGAGGATAAAAAGGTGTGGGGAGTGGATGGAAAAGGAGGAGGAGCAGGCAGAAACACTGAATGAATACTTTTGCTCAGTCTTATGGAAGAAAAGGGGACTGCTACCAGCATGGGCTGGGAGGGTGGGAACAGGGGAGAGGAGGTGACAGATGGAAGAATTGAGGCAAATAGAGTCCTAGGGGGACTGAGGGCACTGAAGGTAGGCAAGGAACCAGGGATGGATGGTATCACCCCAGGGTGCAGAGGGAGATGGCAGAGGTGTTGGCACAGCCGCTGGCGGATCTGTACATCAGCTTACTGGAGTCGGGATGTGTGTCACTGGACTGGAGGATAGTACATGTAGTACCATTACACAAGAGCGGGCCAAGGTATGAACTGGATAATTATCGTCCAGTAACTCTCACCTCCATAGTGTGCAAAATTATGGAAACGATAGTAAAGGAAAGAGTGGTGTCATACCTGGAGGACAATGGCCTCCAGGTTGTGAGGCAGCATGGGTTTGTTTCAGGGAAGTCTTGTCAAACCAGCCTCATACAATATTATGACTGGGTGACAAGTGAGCTGGATAAGGGTCATGCGGTGGATGTTCTTTACTTGGACTTCAGCAAGGCCTTTGATTCGGTGCCTCATGGGTGGCTTGGGGGAAGCTAACTGGTGTGGGGGATGGGGCAAAAATGACGAACTGGATTACAAGCTGGCTGAGTGGCATGCTGCAGCAGGTGGTGGTGAGAGGGGAGCTCTCAACCCCAAGGCCAGTGATGAGTGGAGTGACACGGGGGGGTTAAGCTGGGGATCACTGAGGAGGAGAAGGACCTAGGGGTAATGAGAACAGTGACCATGAACAACACTGCCCAGTGCAGGAGGGTGGCTGCAAAAGCGAACAAAATGCTGGGGTGCATAGCGAGGGGGTTTTCATCCAGACAAAGAGAGGTGATCTTGCCCCTCTACAGGTCACTGGTAAGGCCGCACTAAGAATATTGAGTGCAGTTTTGGAGGCCATACCTAAAGTGTGATATTAGGCTACTGGAGGGGGTGCAGAGGAGGGCAACAAAGATGATATGTGGAATGGAGGGGAAAGACTATGACAGCAGGCTGAGAGACTTGAATATGTACACCCTGTAGGATAGAAGGGATGGGGGGACATAATAGAGACATTCAAGTATCTGAGGGGAAGCAATAAGGATGGGGAAGATGGGGTCTTTAAGTTAAGGAGGGGGAGGATCACCAGGGGCATTGGCTAAGAATATAGGGGAGAAGATTTAGGAAGGAAATGAGCAGGGACACTGGTTTACCGGAATTGAGAAAGGGCATATTCCGTTTTGCACATTGTAAAAAACGGTATTGTCACCGGTGTCTGCTAAGCCAAAATCCGGTTTTACCGGTGTTTGGTTTTGTGTACTTTATTTAGCAATTTTTAACTCTGTTAACATGCATTTTAGCAATGTTGACCTCCACTATTGCACATCCTTCCATCCTTGTTCCAATTTAAATTTATTTTAGGTACAAGATGTGATGGCAGCAGCAACACTACAGCCCCCATCCCTAAGGTGTGATGGAAGCAGCACTACGGCCCCATCCCTAAGGTGTGATAGAAGCAGCATTATGACCCCATCCCTCAGGTGCAATGGCAGCACCAACAGCACTACGGCTCCCATCCCTCTGGTGTGATGGCAGCAGCAACAGCACTACGACCTCCCTCCTTCAGGTGTGACAGAAACAGCAGCACTGTGGCCCCCATCCCTTAGGTGTGACGGCAGCAATACTATGTTCACCATTCCTCAGGTGTGATGGCAGTATCAGCACTACGGCCCCCATCCCTCAGATACGATGGCAGCACCAACAGCACTATGGCCCCATCCCTCTGGTATGATGGCAGCAGCAACAGCACTATGACCTCCCTCCTTCAGGTGTGACAGAAACAGCAGCACTGTGGCCCCCATCCCTTAGGTGTGATGGCAGAAGTACTACATTCACCATTCCTCAGGTGTGACAGAAGAAGCAGCACTGTGACCCCTATCCCTTAGGTGTGATGGCAGCAGTACTACATTCCCCATCCATCAGTGGTGATGGCAGAAGCACTACAGTCCCCACCCCTTTGGTGTAATGGCAGTAGCAACAATGCAGTCCACATCCCTCTGGGGTGAGGGCAGTAGTGACAGCACTATGATCCCCTTTCTTCAACACCCACACCCGACATGCACAAGTTAAAAATGACTTGGTCTCTTTGCTTGTAGAACTCAGATGTGAATTAATTGGAACCATCACCGCTAAGGTGGGCTACCTTTGTTTTTTCCAATCTATAATTTAACTGCCTGAATTGGATTTCTGCCTGTGACACTGCTGACCAGGTTTAGGGAACAGACTTGGGTGTTGGAGGGCCAGCTGGTGGGGGAAGGCTTGAGTGTTCAATGACCACTCACCTTTTTCTGGGAGGGAGGATGGGTTCACAGCTCAGTGTAACCCCCTTGTTACCCGGGGTTACTAGAATCCCAGTAAGACCTAGTGGTAGGCAGGGAAGGCAGCTTGTGAAACTCCAGTTAAATGGGTTTCACACTGTCTCACTCTGTTCTCAGTCTCAGCTGAGACTGAGGGATGACATCACCAACAGAACTTTCACAGCTGCATGAGCCACATTGGAATCTGCAGCAAAGGGAGTTAGATAGAACCTTGGGAGTTTTGAAGTCAGTGTTTCAGTTGGTGTTCAGTGAGTGAAGTTGGAAGTTGGGAGCTTGCTGGTAAAGCAGCTCAGTGAAGGCTCTAGGAGCCTCAGCCCTGACAGAGGACTACTTTTAAGTAAAAAGGGTGTGTGTCTCCATCTTAAAGAGAGACACAGAAGATTACTGAAGTGGTGGAGACTGCTGTTTTCAGGTCTCAGTGCCCCCTCCCTCCGGGGGGGAGGGACAGAAAGGTTTCCCTGCAGATTCCTGAGGCAACCCCCTAGTTGTGCTTGTGGAGGAAAAGCTGCCTGTTCGTTCCAGTATTTATTTGGGAAGAAAAGAAGATTTGTGAGTCGCCTGTGGTGCACCTGCAACATGAGGGTGAGTGTCTGCTCTGGCTAAAAGTGCCTATGTTTTCACCCTGGGACTTGTGTGACAATGTGGGGACTGAGCTACTAAATATTGGGAAGCCTAGAGAAATGGGCTAAGCAAAGTAAAAGTAGTTTCAAGTTCCAGAGTTTGTTCGGATGCAAATAATATGTAGAGGTGATGTGACAGACATCTACCCTTAATCTACATTTAAAAGTTCAGTACAAGAACTGTTCAGTTTCCAGAGAAATGGCCGGGTATGGGTTGTGGAAGCTGGAGGTGGGTGGCCCCCCTTCTTTAGTGACCAGGTCCACCTCTACGGATTTCTTCTGTGGATTTCTACTTTGCCTCAGGCACTTGGCCAGTGATGGGGGAAGTACCCATACATGGGATTGTAAGGAAAATTCTCTCTAGGAGTCGCAGACTCTAGTGTGGTTTGGGGAGCTACAACAGGATAATTGGTTCATTCCTCAAATGGACTGCGGATCAAGTGGCCGGCGGGGGAGCTGGGCCAGTTGGGGAAAACCAAGTGTGTGCAAGTCGGGCTATGTACCCAAAGCTGCGTGCAAGTCTGGGCTGTGTGCCTGGTGGGTTTAGAGCCTGAGGGCTGGAAATAGTGATAAAGTGTTCTGTTGTCTCTAATCTGCATTACCAGGAAATGTAGCCCCTTGGGGGCCTGTCTATGCTTTGTTTGTTCAGCTAGGATGTGAATAAAAGCCACACTGAAGAATCCCATTCCTGGTTCTGGACTTTACAGTTATTGCTTCCTGTGTTCAGATTTACTTGGGTGCCCCTGTGCAGAGTGGCCAAACCTAGGCTCCCCTGTGCCGAGTAACCTCATCCTCCCCGAATCCAGGTCCCCACCAGGTACTGCTGTCAGCTTCAACAGCATGCCACCTGTCGTTTTGCTAAAAAGACTGGGGTGAGGGGTTACATCAGCATTTGCTGGCCCCTGATGGAGGCCAGAGGCATGACAACATGTCAGCCCTCACTGCAGGAGGGAGCATGATGGACGTCAGCTTGTGCCTTGACATCATGTGGCCTGTCACACTCCCAAGAAAATGGGAAAAACACCTGCTGACCAACCAAAGGACAGCTGTTGGTCCCTCCATAAGCTCCAGACATGTGTCTGTTCTGCCCCTGCCATGCCCAGGATACACAGAAAGCTCTTTAGGGCAATTCTTCTCCCCTGGTAGCCTCCCACAGGGGTAGGGGCCCACTCAATGAAGAGTTACTTTGGGTTATCTGGTAGCACAGCAGTAAGGGGCAGTGGATGGTGGTTGGGACTCAGCAGTGGTGGTAGGGGGGCCTTGGCAGGCCTGAAGGAGTGAATGGCCAGTGGGTAGGAGGAGCAAAAAAAAACAAACTGCATGAATTTGCTTCTTTTAAATACAGTGTCTTCACCTAAAAAGTCCATAAGTGATTAGTGGAGGATATTCAAATGGATTTATGCATCTCCCAGACATGTGGATGCTTTTTTTTTTTTTACTTGCTGTCCATGAAAAGTGTGTCTCCCAGTTTTCATGTCTTTGTTCAGATGTGAATTGAGCACCACTCTGCCCACCAGCATCAGACAGCCCCTGGGGTCTTACCTTCTGTGTGTCATTGACTGTACTTTCAAAATCCACTGACCAAACAAAAGTACACTTAAATACTTAACATTTGCTTTTTGTTGATGCAGTCTATCAGAAAACTTTTTGTTGTCACAGAGACTGAAACAGCAGGTGGGAGAAAAGGTGCAAATTATCCAATTCACCTAAATGGGGTGTTAACTGTGAAGTCTTTCCATAAGTAGTAAGGCAGTTTCTTCTTTGTGAACATACTTTCATTCAGACTAGTTTTCATTCAAACAACTGAGGATTTTGGATGGCCCTACTGATTATAAACTTGAATAAGCTAGTTGGTAACAGTGATCCTGCATTTAGCAATCTACAACCTAGATGCTTACATACCTCTAAACTGTCCCTGATTTTCAGGGATGTCCCTGATTTGGCCTCAACATTTTCCTCTGTCCCTCATAAAATTTGTGTTTTTGTGACAGAACAGTGGGGATTAAAAGCACAAAATAATGTCAAACATTGAAGTTGCAGACTTCTTCTTCAGAAAATGCATCTTATCACAAATCCCTTTATTCTATCAGTTTTCTAAGTGAATAGTATCAGTTTTTAAACTGTGTCCCTGATTTGAGGCCTTTGTCCCTGATTTTTTTAAGCTTTGTCCCTGATTCATGAGGCAAGCGGTTGAGAGGTATGGATGCTTATATGCAAAGAATACAATAAAAACCTGACTAAAATCTAAAAACAAGCTTATAAAACACATAAAATGTATCTGAACATTTATCTTTACCTATACAAAATCATTGCAGCCCAAGTAAAACTCAGGTAAATTACATGGTACCTTGACTACTATTCCATGATGCAGTAAACATGTATTGGTATTTTTTTGTTATATTCTTTGTAAAGCAGGTAAGGCCCACTAGGCAGAACTGTCTGTTTTCAGGAGTGACCTAGAAGCACTGGGGAGGTTAAGTGACTTGCTTGGAGTCACACAATATGCAAGTGGAGGTTGTGGGGATCAAACCCAGGTCTGCTGGATGTACCCAGTTCATTCACTGTTTGTTACTCTAACCACTAGGCATGGGTGGTTAAACTGAATAGCTGATTACAACAAAGCAGTGTGGGTGATTTCCTTACTGACTCTATATACGAAGCGAAGCAGAAAGAATCTGCGAAGCAGAGCAGCATTCATTTAAAGATGCTGAAATCTGGGCCGGCCACGCTGGCGCTGCAGTAGCACTATTGCTTGCAATGCCAGCGACCCAGGGTCAGAAGCAAACTCGAGTTGCTGGAGGTCTGGCCAGGGGAGTAGGATCGAGCACCTGGGGGACTGCCCTCCTCCTCCAGGGAGGGTGGGCTGCAGGTCCTGCCACTTTACCACCACCTGTGTGACCACGGGTGGTGATGCAATGGTGCTGAAGAGTGATCAGGAGAGGAGGACGCTAGCCAGGATCTGGAGCAGTGGCATATTTCTATGTGACCTACCTCCTTGGATCTCCTCTAGTGTTGGTGCCATCAGGGACAAAGACCAGAAAACCAGGAACAATCACCCCACATCAGCCACTGGCAGAAGGGACCCAGGTGCTCCAGACTTCATAACTAGGCTCCATGAGGGATCCACTGAGCTGCCCGACACACTAACGGAGTGTGGAGGGGTAACCTGGGGTCCCTTCCCTTCTCACCTGGGGGGGTACAGTCCAGGCAGGATAGGGGCAGGCCCACAGGAGCTCCTGAGCATCAGCTGGGGGTGAAGCTAAGGGATACCCAGCCTAGGGATCTCTGAAAAGTGGAGACTGATGCTGTGAGAAGGGGACATAGAAAGAGAAAATAAAAAAAAAAATTAAAAAG
This sequence comes from Neoceratodus forsteri, assembly GCA_016271365.2. Taxonomy (NCBI): domain Eukaryota; kingdom Metazoa; phylum Chordata; order Ceratodontiformes; family Ceratodontidae; genus Neoceratodus; species Neoceratodus forsteri. The sequence goes on along the minus strand of CM057454.1, from coordinate 948,196,592 downwards.
ATGCTGAAATCTTAGAGATTCTGTGCAGTGACATGCAATTTCCGTGAGGCACCGGTACAAGAATTCAAAATCCGCAAACCAAGCAGGATTCCGTGATTGTTACCGGTGTTACCGGTAAAAATGGAAAACCAGGGTCCCTGGAAATGAGGAGACACTATTTCACAGAGAGGGTGGTAATAAAATGGAATACCCTACCAGAATAGGTAGTATCATATAAATCTGTGAACAGCTTGCTGGAAGTATAGCCTAGAGGTTAGAGGAACAAGGTGTGAATGAGCTTGATACATCCAGCAGGCCAGATCTGAGTTTGATTCTCACAACCTCCACTTGCATACTGTGTGACTCTGAGCAAGTCACTTAACTGCCCAATGCTCCCAGGTCACCCCTGAAAACAGGCACTTGTGCCTAGTGGGCCTTACCCGGTTACCAAAGACTGAAATAAAAAAAAAAGGTAATGGGACAAGAAACAGGGGAGAGTGAGGGTGGGGGAGGTAGGAGGTGGCAGTGGGATGATAAGGGGAGAGGGTGGGGCAGCTTCAAACTAGAGGTTTTGGCTGCACACTCCAGCAGACTTAGATAGACCAGGTGGTCTGTTTCTGCTGGCACATTCGTATGTTCATATAATCCAGTGGGGGTGGGTGGTAAGAGCCCAGTCAATTAGTGAGTGGTTGCCAGACTTGAGGTTAAGGCAGGTAGGCTCAGTGATGATCTGAGAGAGGTTTAAGGCAGATAAATCAGTACGGGCTTTATTGAGGGACAGAGTTAACCAATTGTGGTTGAAGTCACCCTTAATATATTGTTCACCTGCTGAATAAGAGAGGTGATTTGTGTGAGGAGGTCAGTGACAGTTGCGGCTGGTGTGCCAGGCCGTCAGTATACTCCAGCAATATAAATCAGGAGTGAGAAGGGAAGGGCCAGCTGTAACATTAGCAGCTCATAGGCTTGTGGCTCGGCCTTGGCTAGGACTACTGAGGAATGTAGGTCAGAGTCTACATAGATGGCCACACCACCACCTCTGGTAGTCCGATCCTGACGGGCAATAATGTAGACTGGTATAATGATCGAGGAGTCTGTCATATTATAATTTAGCCATGTTTCAGAAAGGATGATGATGTCAGGGGCATAATAGACTGCCAGCACCTGGAATAGGTCAAGTTTGAGGGCTAGACTTCTAATATTTAGATGCAGGAGTCGTAGGCCATGGGGGAGGGAACTACCAATGAGATTTGTGGTAGTAGACGCATCAGAGGATGGGACCACTGAGTTAGTCAGGGGAAGGCTGTGCGCAGGGCCTGGGTTCTGATGTATGTCTCCCGCTGCAAGTAGTGGGAGGGTAATGATTAAGAAGTGGGAGATCAGTTGTAAACAACATGTAGTGAGCGAGCATTGCCTAGGTAGTGGTCACAAACAAGCCTGAGCAGTTGTCTGAAAAGTAATTAACTGAAGAATAATCCAAGAGTGTGAGAGGGGGAAAAGAAAGGGTCAGGGGCTTATAGGGGAGTGGGACCAAGTTGGTATGGGTGAAGAGAGAGTCGCAGAGAAGGAGGAGTAAAGAAGCTGTGCAAGTTTGGCAAATTAGGGGCAGTGACTATGGGGAGGTTAATGGTATGTTAGTGAAGAGGGGTGGGTGGCTGATAACTATGATAGTGAGTAGGAGCAGGTTGCCAGGCAGTGGAGACATTTCTCCAGATCTCAATGACCAAGCAGCATGTTGGCAGCTCAGGAGTGGCAGGGGAGAGAAGCCAGGAGATAGTTTTACAGCAATATTTATTTATTTGTATTTTGGTAACTGGGTAAGCCCACTGAGACCAGAGGTCCCTTTTTCAAGGGCGACCTGGAATTAGTTACAGGGAGAGACAAACAAAATGCATTCATTACAGAGGAGGACTCATACTAGCATTCCATACAGTAGTTACAGTAATTGACACCAGTATTAGCAAGGGACAACCCAGCTATAACCCCAATATTAGCAAGGGATATCCCAGCTATGTTACAGAGTAAAATACATAATAGTATTCATTACCTAGCAAAAGACATATATTAGCATTCATTATAGAGCAAAAGACATATAACAGCAATCATAACTGTAATTACAATAATTACTCAGAGTATACAGTAGCATCCAGCAATAGGGTAAGTAAGCTTTGTTAGCAGCATATGATGTCCGATTTCACATTCCATTTAGCCTGTAATGTGAGACGGACAGGAAGAACGTCAATATTAGATACATAATGATTGGCTGCTGGGTGGGGCTTGGGTGGTCAATGGGTGAATGATCTGGTTTGTGGGAGAATTAACGTATTTAAAGAGTGGCAGGGTGGGGGTGGCTGCGGGGGCTGAAAAACCTGGTTGCAGATGCCCCCGGTAGCTAGTAAGGCAGATTTTTCAGAGCAAGTTCTTGTGGTTTAGGCCAGAGCCAATGAGGGAGTTGAAGGTGCCTGCAATGTCCAATCAGGGCTCAGAGGGGTTCCTGGACAGAGTCTGGCTTCTCACCTGGCTTTAGGAAGCTGTTGGCTGGACAGGACTTTCAGAATGCAGTCGGTGGCTCAGTTCAGTGAGCCATGGCAGCAGGGGCGAGGTATGCCCAGGGAGGGCTTCCTGAGGGAGGGAAGGGAGGGCAAAAGTTAAATACAGGTCAGACAAAGGCAGGATTAGTGTAATTGGGGGGAAGGAGGTTGACCAAAGGAAGAGATTAAGTTAGTCTGAGAGCTTGGATGCACAGTACACTGGTCTGGGTGGAGGGTTGATTGGCTAGTACCAGACTCATGACTTCTTGTCTGCTGGGTAGCTTGGGGCTGAACAGAGAGTCCAGGAGAAAAGCACACCAAAGTTGTGCAGCTGAGCTCAGTCTGGATTTAAAATTTGTAGGGAAAGAATAAGGGGTGGCAGGCAGTTGGGGTAAATTCTGCCACACTGCCGATCCGCTTCAGAAATTAGAGGCTCCAACACAGTGCAAACTGTACAGTAAACACAGTCTGTAATCACTTAACATAGTAAAATCCCTGCTTTCTCTAGCTACACAGTAGAAACTCTGCTTTCTCTAACTAGACAGTAGAATCCCCATGATAAATGAGAAAACAGCATTTAGACAAAAGAAAAAACAGGTTGGAGATGCCCCCGGTAGCTAGTAAGGCAGATTTTTCAGAGAAAGTCCTTGAGGTTTAGACTGGAGCCAATGAGGGAATCAGAGGTGCCTGCAGCATCCAATGGGTTGCTGCAGTTGCCTTGTTCACTCCAATCAGGGCTCAGAGTGGTTCCCGGACATAGTCAGGCTTCTTACCTGGCTTTAGGAAGCTGGCAGCTGGGCAGGCCTTTCAGAATACAGTCGGTGGCTCGGTTCGGTGAGCCATGGCAGAAGGGGTGAGGTACTGTATGCCTAACGAGGGCTTCCCGAGGGAAGGAAGGGAGGGTGAAAACTAAATACAGGTCAGACAAAGGCAGGATTAGTGTAATTGGGGGTGGGAGATTAAACAAAAGAAGAGATTAAGTTAGTCTGAGGGCATGGGAACACAGCACACTGGCCTGGTGGAGGATCGATAGGCTAGTACTAGACTCATAACTTCTTGTCTGCTGGGTAGCTTGGGGCTGAACAGAGAGTCCAGGAGAAAAGGGTACCAAAGTGGCAGAGCTGAGCTCAGTTTGAATTAAAAATTTCTTGGGACAGAATAAAGGGTGGCAGGCAGTCAGAGTAAATTCTGCTACACTGCCGACCCGCTTTAGAAATTAGAGGTTCCAACACAGTGCAAATTGTACAGTAAACAGTCCCTAATCACTTAACATAGTAAAATCCCTGCTTTCTCTAGTTACACAGTAGAAACCCTGCTTTCTCTAACTAGACAGTAGAATCCCCATGATAAATGAGAAAACAGCATTTACATGAACAAAAAATGGGTCGGAGATGCCCCCAGTAGCTACTAAGGCAGATTTTTCAGAGCAAGTCCTTGAGGTTTAGACTGGAGCCAATGAGGGAGTCGGAGGTGCCTGCAGCATCCAGTGGGTTGCTGCGGTTGCACCGTTCACTCCAATCAGGGCTCGGAGCAGTTCCCGGGCAGAGTCTGGCTTCTCACCTGGCTTTAGGAAGCTGGCGGCTGGGCAGGGCTTTCAGAATGCAGTCGGTGGCTCGGTTCAGTGAGCCGTGGCAGCAGGGGTGAAGTATGCCCGAGGAGGGCTTCCTGGCTTTAGGAAACAGGCAGCTGGGCAGGACTTCAGAATGCAGTCAGTGGCTTGGTTCACTGAGCCATGGCAACAGGGGTGAAGTATGCCCGAGGAGGGCTTCCTGGCTTTAGGAAGCTGGTGGCTGTGCTGAACTTTCAGAATACAGTCAGTGGCTCAGTTTGGTGAGCCACGGCAGCAGGGGCGAGGTATATACATACATATACATATACACACACATATATATATATATATATTTATATATATATATATATATATATATATATATATATATATATATATATATATATATACACACACACCTGTATGTATAATATATATATATATATATATATCAGGTACTGTAGGTGCACTTGCTCAGGGACCATTTTCAGTCATGACCCTAGCTGTAAATATGGCAACACAACAGCTGCAGAAAAAAACATAAAATAGGTGGCCCATCACTGCAGCGGTAGCGTTATTAATCGCAATGCTGGTAACCCAGGTTTGGAAGCCAGCCTGAGTTATCAGGGGACAGCCAGGAGGAGGATGGATCACTGTCCCAGAGGGTGTTTTCCTCCTCCAGGGAGGGAGGTCTGTGCATTCTACTGCGCTACCACCACCTGGGTGACCACAGGTCATGATGCAAGCTGGAGCCATGATTAGGAGAGTGGGTACTTTTTGATTGCATTTGCATGCTCACATTCTTGGCAGTCCTTACCCATAAGGTGCTTGGAGAGAAAAAAACAGAAAACACTGCACTGGCAGAGGCAAGATGAAGCTTGCCTTCCTGAAGACCCTGCAGCACCTACTTGGCTTCCTGTCACCAACTGAACTAAACTCTCCTTGAGTCTTGAGGAACCCCAATGGAGGTCTGCCACAGGGGGAAAACTGTGTGCCATTGCATGGCATTGTGATCTCACTGACTGTGACATCACAGGTGAATGACCTGGCAGTCACTCACTTGCTGTTCCTAAGTAGCAGTGATATCACAGACATTGCATTCACAATGCTGATGATATAGTGTGAGGCAGTAGAGTAGGATATGTCAACTGTCAGGCTAAGAGTTGTTCCACTTATCACACCTACTAACATCAGTTAAACAATCTTCAAATTAAACAAGGGGAAAAGAAAAAGTACCTCAGATATAACAGGTAATGGTTGGCTGCTTTTAAAATCTAATATTAGTTTTAGGCAGTACTCTAGCTCTTTAAAGGAACTTCACTGTGTTCACTGACATAAACAAACAGTTTCTTTATTGTTTTATAATATATTAGATTGCTGTATTTATTTTGAATGTTGTGGTCATGAGGATGGTGTGTGTGTATGTGTGTGTGTTTTGCTGTAGCTCAATAAATGTTTTCCCCAGGAAGCATAGTAAAAAATGCCTGCTGATTGCTATATAATCACTGTAGCTCAGATAGTTCACACAAGATCTGGCTTTTGTCTGAGACAGTGCATATCAGATAGTGTCTTAAGAAGATGTTAAAAAAACAGTGTAAATCTTTGTACATTTGTTCTTGGGAAAAGGTGACATTTATGAGATATGAATCTTTCTTAAAAGACTATACTTTCCCAGCTGAAGCTTGTAGCAAGAACATGTTTAAATGCTAAGTATTTAAATGTGCAAGTTGCTGCATTTCAAATGGGGTAAACAAATATCCAGTTTAATAGGCAACCAATATTTAACAACCTGTTTCAGTTTCCTAATGGCCATCTGATAATCAGCTTTAGTGCTGTCTCCAACATTCTAAACAGAAAGAAGGGAGCATTTTATTTCATTTGGCATAGTGATTTATAGATGTGGAAAGATACACTGAAATGTCCAAAAAAGTGTTCCACTTTTTTCCATTTTTCCAGTTACAGATAGCAAGATGGTTGTAGGCTCGGCCCACAGTCATAAAAATTAGCAGAAGTGTAAGAATAAGTCAATGACAGACAAACAAAAATAGCAGCAACAATATCTCAAAGTCAGAGTAAAGTGCTTGGTGCAGTGCAAAGAATAATCTGTATAAAGTACAGTGATGCTCAAAATATGTATAAGCAATAAATTGCCAGAACAGTTTCAGTCTCAAAGACAGTTTAGATATGGTAGCAGCTACTATTGGGCTCAGCTTGCTCATTCTGTAAAACCGTTTTATAAAAAGGTACGTAGTGCTGAGATGGCCAAGCCTGCTCCTTTAAATGGGCTACAATGGAGGATTTGATGCTGAGAAAAGCTAAGATGTTGCCTGTTATGGAATGCCAAAATGGAAGCCATCTGTTGTTAGTTTTCTAAATTCCTGCTGTTCACTGAAAGGCTGTAATAGGAAAATCCTCAAACCGCAGAGTATGGCAGGATAGCCAAACCCGGTAGTGCTGCAATTAAGAAAGCAGCCAAATGTGAACTCAGTGAACAGCAGGGATTTAGTCAACTAACAAACAGAAGTCTTCACTTTGTGATGTGTTGCAATAGGGACATTGCTGTTTAATCATGCATTGCATCAAGAAAGATCTAAGTGGTGGTAAACTAATGCCCCTTTTCAAATCTAATGGAACATCAGTCAAAGATAATTTAATAGAAGGGTGCACATGACTGAAAATCAATCATGGGAAACACTAAATAAGACCTTTAAAGCCTTAGTTCCTATCCCAAAAGCAGTACTTGAACTAAAGTGGGGAAGGGGGACACACCTCCAGAGTCTATGGGTATGACAGACTACCCATTTCAGGAAAGTTTCAAAAATGGTTTCAGTACTGTTGTCTGTAAACATTTTATTTCTACTGCTCAGCAAAAATAAATATATGTTGGACAAGCTGTGTATTCTTTATGTTTTTCTTGTTAATTCTCATAACCGTCCTTAAAAGTCCACATGCAAATTTGCTACGTGCTTATTGTCACTGTCCTAAACTGATGATGCAGCACACCTGGCTCACAAATACATGACAACAGAAGATGTTTTACCATCTTAGTCCACTGGCAAAGAAGTCTAATGCACCTCTGTGACAGGGTTGAATATGGCCCTGTCCCAGTTGTTATAGGGAAAGAGTTTAAATGGAAGGATCTGTTCTTTCCTTTTTTGTCTCTTCTCTGTCTGTGGAGCCACATTTTTTCAAGAGATCTAGGACTTCATCACCCTGACGGTCTTACAGTTCTCTGCCTCTCGCTATCTTTCTATCTTCACTTGCTGTTCTGTCTTTTCTCCCCCTTGCATATCTGCTGGTATAAAAATATATGTGAATCATTATGTGGAAATGTAACTGACACTGTGATCCCTTTGTTTAAAACTGTATATAGTTATACTGTTGAAATGATTGCAAAGCTAAAACTGTATATAGTTATACTGTTGAAATGATTGCAAAACTGTTTGGAACTCAAGAGGTTAACCTGAGAAGCTAATTTGCAAACTCTCTAAGAAGTTGTAAGCAAGAGGTCAGTTCTGGGTCACAATGTACTTTTTGTGGCACTTGTTGAAACTTACAAGAACCCTGAGTGAGAAGCATGCTGTTTTCTTAATGAGTGGGGGTTGCAGAGACTTATAAATACAGAGCTGCAATTTCATGCGAAAGAGAGACACAGAGACTGAGAGATACTGAGATTGGAAATTGAGAAGAAACCCAGATGGACTTCTTTTGTTCATACTGCCTTTGTAAACAGTTATACTGAACAAGTTTATTTTTTTATTTTACTGTTATTAATAATAAATCACATGTTGTGAATTTTACAACAGCTCCAGGCTTTCCTATGCTTCCTGACCTGTGCCTTGATGACAGATGGTGTCAGAAGTGGAATTTACGCCATGCATACTCTAAGCCAGGAGTTTTGTGTGTGGGTACTAGACCGGATACCAGGGAAGCATAGAAGAAAGGTGTGGATTCTGCAACAGCAAGCCCAGGAGTGGTTACCAGGAGAATAGCAGCCAAACTAGCAGAGACAGAAGACCAAGCTGAGACTGTAAAGCCAGCACCAGTTATAGAAAAAGAACAGGCAGATATAGAACCTGAAAGCCTGACTACCTTTTTCAAATGGTGGGCTATACAACAAAAAGAGAAGAAGAAACAGAAAAGGAGAGAATAGAACAGATCCTTGCATTTAAACTCTTTCTCCATAACAACTGGGACAGGGCCGTATTCAACCCTGTCACAATCTCGATATTCCTATTCTAAAGTAGCTGTAGTGCAAACCTTTCAGAAACCTAGACCCTAAAGAAGTAACTGGCTGATTAAGATCATGCATAGAAGTGCACAGTTTTAATGTTTACTCACTGCACAGATCACTGATTTAAGTAATTCAGGTTACAAGATGGCGGCCACGCTGGGCTGCTGTCCAAAACTGCTCTAGATACTGCAGAGATTTATTACATTTTAACAGTTTTTAGAGTTTTATTTTTATTAAAGTAGCAATCCATAAAATGTGTTAATGAAGTGTTTTGAGTTAGTGGGTTGAGACTAGGGCTTTAGAAGTAGCTTAGAGGGTTGTTAGTGTAGTGTAGGAGCTAGCTTTTTTATTTTATAGATAGGGAGTCCTAACACAGTGCACATAATTTATCTGCTATACACAAAATTTTATCAGGACTGATGGAGTATTGAGTGGAGTTACCTGGCGAGAGTAGTCTATATGAAGATACGGTGAGTTTTGATCTTTGACCGGCTCCTGGAGTGATGGGTGTGTGGAGGAGTTTGCGCTGGTGGAAAAACAGGCAGTCATCTTTGTGCTGCTCTTGGTGTCGTTTGACTGTTGGAACTCTCTGAAGTCACCTATTCTGAGAATTACTTACTGAAGGAGGACTTTGTCCTTGCTTGTCACTGGAGGACGTCCCGGAAAGATGATCCATGCTTGCTGCTGAGAGTGCAGTGAACTACGAACTGCTCCTGTAGCAGGTTTGTTCGTCATCGGCAGGTTTGTCCTGGATGATGATTGACGCAACCAGTGGGGTGTTAAGCTGTAAATGTATCCAAGGGTTTAAATCAGTTGCTGCTATCTGTATTGCTTTGTGGTGAGCTGATGTAAGATTGCTTGCTCTCCTTCAACCTCTGAGCTGTTTTACTGGTCAACATTTGTGAGAGAAGTAAACTCTGAGATGGTTCATGGAGAACCAAAGGTGCAAACTAGACAGAAGGACCAGTTTTGTGAAAAACTGGGAAACTGTGAGTACCAGAACAGCACTCCATCACTGCTATTATAAATTGGTATATTGGACATAAAGCCCTATGAGCAGTGACTGTTAAAGGGCTAAAATAAAGAACTTGGTTTAACATTGTAGTAACGGCTGTGAGAGCCATTATATTAAAGGACAGACCAATTATAACTTCAGCTGTTTGCTGGGAAGTGAGAGTTCTGAGCTGTGCAGATTAACTTTACACTGGGCCCTATTGCATTACAGTGTGAACTGAATAATTATCCAGACTAAATGTGCACTGCAAACTCTTTCTCAAGAGTTGTGTATTAACTTATAGGACTGCTTGTAAACTGCAGCAGGGATTTATTTAACTCCAAAAATTGATTAGCGTTTTGCTCATAAAAGTGCTAAAACCTTGTGAAAATGCATAGCACTTGCCTCACTGTGTTTAACAAACATAACACTTCTAGAAAACCTATAGAAATACTTTCTGTACAGTTAGCATTGTCCCAAGAAAAAAACTGCTAATCAATTATTTAAAACCTTGTGCAGTGTTGGGATTGAGTGGGCTGGGGAGGTTTGGTGTGGTTTGTGTTAGTGTGAGTGGTTGTGTGGATGGTGGTGTGTATGAGTGGTTGTGGTAATCCCGTGGGCTGAAAAGTGATATTTATAGAATTTTGTTTGGGCGGTTTTAAATAGGGTTATTTTGGTTTGGTGGAATTGTTGTAACTGTCAGTCAGGATGTGTTGGGGATATAAGCTTCCAAGGTGTAACTACTCAGCGTCCCACCTGTGTGAGCTTCACCCCTTCAAGCTCCCCTCATTACCTGCAGAAACACACAGGAAATACAGGGCTTTGGGGATTGCTAATGGGGGGGTCAGGGCAGGGAGCCATGTGAGTGGCTGCTGGGGAGTTGTTGATTTGGGTGATGAGGCCCAGGAGATGCCCTGTGGTGAAATGAGAGTTGGAGAGGGGTTCTCCTTGTGTAATTCCCATACCCAAGGGCTCCACCATTAATAGTGGGCAGGTGGCTGATCCAGCAGTCTCTCCTAATCCTACTCAGGCTGTGCTTTGAAATGCCAGGTTGATAAGTATAAGCCCCCCAGATTGGGCTTACCTGTGGGACTCCAGCCCTGACTGGTGCTGGTGACACTCCCAGGGGTCTGGATGGGATTCAGATCCTTTGGGCCCCCGTCACCTGGTGGCTGCTGCCACCGATGCAGTCACCATCCTCGGCCCCATGGGATCACTAAGCAGAGGGGCCGAGGGTCAGTTTGCAGGTTTTGCACCTTCGGGCATCAGAAAAAAATTTACTTTGTGTTCCCGGTGTTTGGGAAGTGGGACTGCAAGGAAGTAATCAAGATGGTGGTCATGTTTCTCCTGTGCATGTGTGGCTATCAAGGGAAAATATAAAGGAGCTATGCTCCAATATAAGTTTGACCTGGTGTCCAGTAGAAAAAATGGATATCCCCGGCTCTGGGATGAGCAGAGGAGCCAGAGGTATATCTATATAAATGGACTGGGTGACCTCCGGTCTGGGGGGAGAGTGTTCAAGCCCTAGTTAGAGGGCTAAATTGAGTTTTCTGGGAGTGACTGCCAAGAGCCTGCAGGGAGACAAAATGGCAGCCCCCATGAAAAACTACAAACCAGGAATGTTGGGTAAACTATAGAGCCAGCCCTAACATCATCTGGTAAGCTGTGGCCAATAGGAAGGCAGCTAGGGGGGTGAAGGGACTGTTTTTTTGCTGCCAAGGACAGAAAACAAAGGGAAAATGAGCTGTGAGGAGAGGGACTATGTGGTCTCCTGGGCAAAGTCTCCAAAGTGCCTGGCTGCTCTTAATCCCCACTAAATTCAAATCTATAAACCTGAGGGCAAGAGGAATAGCTGTTATTTGGGTAGAAAAAGCAGGAACAATTGTTCTCTATCGACCCCCAGCAGTTGGACAGTTTGAACTGTGAGGAGAATTGGGCTGCTGATACTAAAGGAGCGCTGGTCCCCACAGCAGACAGCTGGAACAGTGAAAAGACTGTTCCACCAGGGGAGAGATGGGGAAGCCTTGTTGTCCTGCGCAGGTCCTGTAAGGTGGCTAGAGGTGAAACAGAGCAGTTTGGGGAACTATGTCAGGCCTTGTTCCCCAGACTGAGGATGACAAACCCAGTGAGAAGGACAGAACAGGGCTGCCAGAGTAAACTCAGTCTATAAATGCCCATAGGTGAAGATGGCAAGGCCAAGCAGGTGAAGATCATCATGCCTCAAATTTCCCCTGCATCCAGGGGTCCCATCTGTGGCACATCACAAACAGAGAACATCCATGGTACCACACAACTTATCTGGCTGGGAGCCCCTGTGTGAACTGCAACAAACTGTGAGTACCCCAAGCTGTGGCTCTGGGGAGTTATTAGTTAGTTAGGATCCTGGGGGTAATTGCTGTGCCGGACTTCCTAAAATGTTCAAGTTGACCAGACCCGGAGTACAAGTTTGAAAGGATGTTTGTCAGTGTGTTCTGAGTTTATCTGAGCCCCTACGAAAGACTCCCAGGCCTGAATCACCGAGCGGTGAGGTATTCACCATACAGGGCCCAAGGGGATGGGAAGGGGGGTTGCTACGGGGACAGCTGTTGTCTAAAGTAAATGTGGTTGACATTTTCCTCAGTGTGCCCTCTTCCCAAATAAAGAAGGGTACTGTTTGCATTTTATCCACTGTCCGGTGTTATTGAAAGAGTGCTGCTGGGGGGCAGGGAGGCTACTATGTGTGAAACTATTTTGTATGGAATAAAGTATTATTAGGGCACATACTATTTCCTGGGGGGTGGTAACCTTTTCTCTATCCACAGGAGTCCTTGCCATTACTCCAGGTGGAGACATCACACCATATTAGCTACCACTGCAGACCCCAGGCTGGCCCCCTCGGAGGTGTGTGCTGAACTACCCTGAGGGCCCCAGAGCAGCCAAGGTGAGTAAAGTGGCTGTTACAAGTGGAGGCACTGATGGGATCTGCTGTCCCCTATTGGTTACCCCATAACCTGCAGTTTGAAAATTTGGTACCACACCCCCCGGTCGGGATAAACATAATGGCATTCCAAGAGGTTGAGGACTGGTGTGCGTTTGAGGGCCTGGCCCTCTAGAAGGTACTTCTAATAAGAAATGTGAAGTGGGTGTAGGCAAAATAAATTATCCTGAGAGTATTAGATGGGGCCCTGACAGAATGTGGAAGGATGAAAATTCAAAGGGTGACTAAGGACCCCAGCACTGGGCTTAGGGATTTAATCATAGTGACTGACAGGGACTTAGGTCCTGCTGATGTACCCTCTACTGTGACACTAGAATGATTCCAAGACACCTGGGTGGTACTAAACAGAGGGAGCCTGACCAGCCTGCCACCTGCTAATCCACCCCCCAAGTCCCCCTGTCCTGTGATGAAGGGAAGTTTGAGGCTGAGCTACAGTCCTTGCTCACTAGTGAAGGGAAGTCCATGAAAGACCTTCAGGCTATGTTCCTGGGTGGGGGACCCCCTCCTATAGTGCTGCTGGGTGGAGTGATCTCCTATGTGGTGGAGCAGTATGAACAGTACAAGTGGCTGCGCACCTTCTCGGGGCAATCCCCACACCAACCGGGGAAGATGATTTTGAATCCTGGATAAGTCAGGCTGCCCAAATGGTCCAAGTCTGGAGGTGTTCTGATCTGGAAAAGTGCAAGACGGTTGTTGAAAGCTTGAGGGACATTGCACTGGATGTGATTCGGTCTCTGTGGGCCAGCCAGCCTACCTGTACCACTGATGAATATTTGGCAATTCTGAAAAGCAACTTTAGGGTCATTGAGAAGAGGGAAGCCATCCTGTTTCAACTGTGGGGCGCAATGCAGCAGCACGGAGAGAAATTGTCAAAGTAGATTACCAGGGTGGAGGCCATGGTGCACAAGATTGGCGAGGCTGGGGGAGATCCCCCAGAGAGAGTTGCTCAGATGAGGCTCAACCAGATCCTTAGGGGGGCTGTGCACTCCTGATTGACCCTAATCTTCCTCAGGTTGCAGGACCAAAAGATCAACCCTCATTTTTTAAACAGTTATTGGATGAAGCAAAGGAGGAAGAGGCCCAGGAGGATGTCGGTGACCTGTTGCCAATGCCCACAGCCACCATTACTGCCCTGCAACCCCAAGCCCTCAACCTCCCCAGACCCACCTTGTTCTTGTGAGTGAGGAAAGGTGCTGAAAGAGCTAAGGGATTGTGTGCAGGACTTTAAGGGAATGAGAGAAGTGCCCCCCCCACTATGGGAAATTCCAAGAAATAAAAGACTGTGTGAAGGCCTTGCAGCTGGCATTACAGTCCTGGCCATTTAAGAGTGCTGTTATGTCTGACCCTAGGTAGCAACCCACTCAATATGCTGCCCCTAGGCCTAGTCCCCAAATACTTCTCAGGCGTTGAGCAGGCTGGTTCTGTTTCAAATGCAGACAAGATGGTCATACAAGGCATGGTTGCCTCAGTGTAGAAAATTCCAAGCCAGTAGATGAAAAACACAGGTGGATGGACCAGGGAAATGCCAGTGGGGACCAGTAATGGACCTACCTGAGCCCCAGCCATTGCTGTGCTCCACCAAATAGAATGACCCCCAAATTACCCCAAACAACCGGGTGCCCCCTGGCCTGATTGGCCCCTGGGCTGACATGGAAATCTTGCTAGAGGGAGTGCCTTGTTGTGCACTATTAGACAGTGGGTCGCAAGTCACTATCATACACCGGATTTTCAATGACAGACATTTGCAGCATTTGCCCCTCCTGCCCCTGTCTGGTTTGCCACTGTGGGGGATAGGTAGTTCAGACTACCCCTATGATGGTCATTGCCTAGTACAAATAGCGTTCATCTTGAAGGGACCTGAAGAACACCCCATCATTGAGACTTTGGCCTTGATGTGCCCAGAGTCAAAGGGAATGACTGACACACCTGTATTAACTGGAACAAATGCTGATATGTTCGGACGGCTGGCAAAGGTGTGTACCAAAGGAGGTGGGACTGATAAGCTAGTGAACCCACTGGTAAAAGCTGTGGTAAAGAAAGTTGGCTTGACTGTGGAAAATGTTAGAACCAATGTGGTGGAGGAGAGTGTTGGCGTAGCGTGCCAAGTTGATGGCAAAGAATTGATTCTGCCTCCAAGTTCAGAGTGTCAAGTTGGAATTGTGCATGTGACAGGGGTTAGCCCTGTCCCTTGCTGTAAACCTTATTTTCCTCTCCTTGTACAAAAACTTCTGTTGCAACAGTTCTATCCTTTGTCCTTTATTCTATCCTTTCAGCTCTAGTTCAGAGGTTGGCCACCTCTGGGCGCTCCCCCCCCATCTATCTCCACTGTTTTTCCATTTCCACTACTGGGGTCCACTGAAAGGGTACAATTAATTGCTCAGAACGTGACCTAGCATTGTACATAATATTATGCAGCATGTAAAATAATTCATCATGGTAGGCAGTACAGTCCTACATAATGTATGCTGTGTTTATGCCCTCAAAATGGCTGCATGTTCAGTATGCCTCAAGAGAAACACAAAACATTTCTTGTCTCAGTATAATAGCCTGGGGAATATTAGTTTATATTTCCAAGCCCCAGAGTAGCTATTTTTCTTATGTGCATGTAGCCTAAATAGTAATAGTGGCAACAGTCATTTTGGTACACTTTGTGTGCAGCATTCTGTTTTCTGTTAGCTGCTTTTGCTCCTTTAAATATGCTTTAAATTGTTACAGAACTCGAGCAACCCACCAGCATTGTTACTGTCACTAGCAGCAGGGAAATAATTTAAATAACAAAACACTACTCCCCTGCTGAAGTGAACCAGGAGAGGCTCTCCCTTTATACAAGCCCCATGTGAGTGTACCAGTGCTACTCAGCTGAAACGTAAGCCATTGAAAAGGGGCACAATAAATGTTTGTCTCCCAAAAGAATAATGTTAAAAGCACAACAGAACTTGCTGCATTTAGTTTAAAATAAAGGTAATTTTAAAAGGGAAACTTACAGGCTGAAGAAAAGGCTGCAATATCAACAGGGAAAACTCCTCCTGTTGTTTGCAGCTACTTCCTTGTTGCTCAACTGCTCTGTCTGGCCCCTCTATAGGGTGGCAGTGGCTTCTAGTGACCACTTTTCTAATACAAGTGCTGTCAATCAGGATTAAGGTAAAACAATATATTTTTATTTCAGTTCTCCTTTGTTTAAAATGCAAAACCATGACTTTAAAGCATTGCAATAACATACATAAAGGCTCCTTATCTTTATATAAATTAAAATGAGCTGTTTAAAATGTTCTTTAATGTTTCTGATGATGCTGCTATAACATGACCTGGTGGGCAGGCTTATAAGGAGTCTACCTCCTCAGCAGGCGAAGGAGTTAGGGTCAGTGCTTTCTGGTCTGGATAGGTGAAGGACTGAGGGGAGTCTTAGCACCCTTGTGGAAACTGACTATACAAGTTTGCCACGGCTGTGAGAGATTTTCTGTTATTATTTAAAACAGTTATATTTTATTTGCTCACCAGTGAAGCCTTTATTTACTTGCTTTTTATTTTTGGTTGATTAAAAATAAACATTGCACCAAGACAACAGTGCATTAAACCTATTTCTGGTTGTGAGTGTCCATCTGTTATCCCACATCCTATGACATATGGTGGCAGTGGTGGGATAACTGCTGGCTGCGTCTTCCCAGGAAGGGAGATGTGGTTTTGACATATACCATCCGGTATCCCAGATGGACATGCTGCAAGAAGTAGTGGTGTCTCCAGAGGGCATCCAGATGAGAAAGATGGTTGAACAATCTGGTATTCCTTTACACCCTGGACTAGGCCCAGCGACCTACCCCAATCAACACTTTAAATCAGAGGTTGGAGTGGAGCAACCCAGAGAGGAGACCATGGAGGAAGAAGCTGAGGCATTCCCTCTGGAAGACTTAGGTGATCTCCTTAGATGGCTGTGCATCAAGCAGATCCATATAGAGAAAGAGAAAGCCCTGGACCACCACAGACAAGATGCCAGGTGGGCCGATACTATGCAGGTACTGCAAAATATCCAAGCAGGGATGTCTGAGAGAGAGACTGGTCCCAAAAACATTAAACTATCTAAGTTGTCTGATGTAGATGTTATAGAGGCATATCTTACTACCTTCAAAAGGGTAGCCTGGACTTGTGGATGGCCACAAGAACAATGGGTGGTGCTTCTTGCCCCCAATTGACTGGTCATGCCTAAATTGTCTATAGTCGGATGGACACTACAGACGTTGAGGATTATGAAAAAGTTAAGAAAGAAATCATCAGACAATATGATATTAATCCAGAGACCTACTGCCAAAGATTTTGGTTTTTAAAGATACAACAGTCTGACACACCCAGAGAGATTTATGCCCATTTAAAGGACTTGTGTTATAAATGGCTACAACCGGACAATAAGACTATACATCAGCTACTGGAAGCCATTATTATCGAACAGTTTGTAAGGATTCTACCATCCGATGTTCAAATCTGGGTAAAAGAACACAAGCCCAAAGTTGCAGAAAAAACTATTGCCCTGGCTGAGGACTTCCTAGCAGCTAGGCCTTCGAGATACCACCGTACTTGAGAGAGAAATCCAGCTATGACTATGGTAAGAAACCCTCCTTTATCTATTGATGTACAAACTGGGCATAAAGACTAGAGGGTGGAAAGGAAAGATCCCGATATCAGAAATTTGTCATGGCTGTCAAAAGAAGGGACATGTTGTTAGAAATTGTCCAAACATCAAGAAAGACCTTGGGAATGTGGTTTTAGCAAGCTGGGGATTCTTTGTAGCCACAGTAGAACTGGGTGCTCACCAAATGCTAGGCCTAATCGAATCAGGCAGCCAACAGACTTTGGTGCATGCAGACTTGGTCTCCAGGCCCAAGAGAGGGAAAGGAACTGCTGTGACTTGTGTTCATGGGGACATACATCGTTACCCTACTACCCCAATAGACTTAACCATCCAAGGGCATACACATAATCTAGAAGTTGGGTTAGTACCTAACTTGCCTGTATCAGTTATAATCAGACATGATTACCCTGATTTTTCTGCCCTAATTAAAAGCCAAATGTTTCAACAACCACTGGTGGGGATTACAACAAGAACCCAAGCTAAGCAAGGAATTTGCTGGACATTTTTCCTTTTGTCGATGATATCTTTGATAGTCCTGGGAAGAACCGGAAAACTAAAATAGATTAAAGAAAAGATAAAAAAGACTGGCAAGATAAACATGCTGATAAGACTCTTGAGATGGGACATGTTTTACAGAATATAGATATTAAGTTAGAACAAAAATCTGATGCACACTAACTTCTTGTTTTCCACAGGTTGGGAAAGATATGGGTCTGGGACATCCCCAGTATGTATTAACAGAAGGTATTTTATGTAGAGAGTGCCTTAATCCCAAAACCCAGGAGTTAGTGACACAGATGGTGGTACCAGAAAAGTATAGGACACAGATCATACACCTGGCTCATGATATGCCTTTGGCAGGACATGCTGGTCGGGATAGTACGTTACAACATATTCTTACTAGGTTTTACTGACCAAATATACATGATCAGGTAGCAGAGTGTGTAAGATGTTGTCCTACATGTCAAACTGTAGTTCAGATAGGGAGGAAGGATATGGTACCTTTACAGCCCATTCCTTTGGTGAGTCAACCTTTTGAACGTATTGCCATGGACATAGTGGGTCCCTCACAGAAAAGTTCTAAAGGCAATAGATTTATTCTTGTCTTATGTGATTATGCGATCCGCTATCCTGAGGCAATTCCTATGAGAACTGTTACTGCTCCATGCATGGCAGAGGAACTGGCCAAAGTGTTCAGCAGAACAGGGATTCCACAAGAGATTTTAACAGACCGAGGGACTAATTTCAATGCACTATTACTGAAGGAATTGTACAGAGTGTTGGGCATTTCTGCAGTCCGTACTTCTCACTACTATCCCCAAACTGACAGACTGGTAGAGTGATTCAATAAGACCCTAAAGAGAATGCTCACCAAGTTCGTTAGTGAGGAAGAACGAGATTGGGACAAGTACTTACCCTACTTATTATTCACCTATAGAGAAATTCTGCAAGCCTCTACCGGTTTTTCAACATTTTCCCTTTATAGGGATGAAATCCGAGGGGTCCCCTTGGCATGGTCAAGGAGCACTGGGAGGCAAGTAAAACAGTAGGGCAACAGAACATTCTAGAGTACATGACCAATCTGAGGCAAAAGCTGGCCAAATATGTAGGCATGGCCCATAAAAACATGGAACAGACACAGACTACCCAGAAAGTGCAATATGACATGGGAACTGGTACAAAAGCATTTCAAACCGGTGACAAGGTACTTCTTTTACTGCCTAGCACTGAAAATAAGTTACTCATATGCTGGCAAGGTCCCTATATTGTTACAAATCAAACATGGGTAGTGAATTATAAAATTTAGATACCAGGTAGGAGACCCCTAAGAAAATTTACCATGCCAGTTTGTTAAAGTGGCATGAGCCGGGTACCCCGGTGTGCTATATCCAAACAGACAGCAAAGAATCAGAGTTGGATATTGCTTACCAATTCTTAGAGACACCGAACAGTATCAAAGACATACCCATTAACCCAAACCTACAACCAAAACAACAGTAAGAGTTATAGTCTTTATTAAGGGAGTTTGACAGTAGTTTTACCAACATACCAGGTAAAGCTAAAGGGATTACACATGAGATCCATCTAACTCAAAATAAACCTATCCAACAAAAACTTTACAGGTTACCTGTGAAGGTCCGAGAGGAAGTAATCCAAGAGATAAGAAAACTTGAGAAAATGGGAATCATTGTTCCATTTAGCAGTCTATGGTCCTCCCCCATGGAAGTCGTAGGTAAAAAGGAAGGTGGGATTCACCTTTGTCTGGACTTCAGGAAGATTAATAACATCTCCTTGTTTGTCGGGCACCCGATGCCAAGGGTGGATGATATTATTGATCGCTTGGGAAATGCTCACTATAGCTCAACCCTTGATTTAACAAAAGGGTACTGGAAAATACCCCTGTCCCCTGCATCACAAAAGGTAACAGCTTTTAGTACCCCAGCAGATTTGTACCACTTCATTAATATGCCTTTCGGACTTCATGGGGCCCCTGCAGCATTTGAGAGATTTATGGATATTATGCTGAGACCCCATAAAGATTACTACGAGGTATATTTGGATGAAGTTGTGATATTTAGTCCAACTTGGGAATGCCATATGGAGCATTTATGGAAGGTGTTACAGTCTATCAGAGACTCAGGAGTGACGACTGTAAACTCTGCCAAATGTGCATTAGGTAATGTTGAAATCGGGTATCTGAGGTTCATTATTGGAGGTGGTAAAGTCCAGCCCGAGACTGAGAAAGTGACTGCAGTGGCTAACAGCCATATACCAACTACTAAGAGACAAGGGAGGTCCTTTCTTGGTCGAGCCGGATATTACCAGAGGTTTATCCCTCAATTCTCCTCCATAGCTTGCCCCCTTACAGGACTTACGAAGAAAAGATACCTTAATAAGGTACAATGGTCTCCCTCATCCGATGAAGCCTTCAGAACAACGAAAGCCATCCTATGTACTGCACCGGTTCTGCAAAGTTCAGACTTTGCACAACCTTTTGAAGTACATACCGATGTGTCAGAGGTGGGTCTTGGTGCTGTATTGATACAACAAATTAAGGGAGAAAAGCACCCCGTAGTATACATTAGTAGAAAGCTACATGAAAGAGAGCATAAATACGCAGCCATTGAAAAGGAATGTCTAGCCTTAAAGTGGGCTATTGAATCATTGAAATATTAATTGTGGGGTATCAAATTTAAGGTCATCACAGACCATAACCCACTGTGCTGGCTACAACAAATGAGGGAGAAGAACCCTCGAATCATGAGATGGTACTTAGCCCTACAACCGTATGATTTCACTGTTTGTCATAGAGCTGGTACCACCCACCCTAATGCTGACTATCTGTCCAGATATGGCACAGGTATTGAAAATGAAAAAGAAACGTAAATCTTGTAAATATTGTTAAATGGTACTGTTATGTCATGTACCATTGTGTAATGGAACAATGGAAAAACATCCCAGGGTAATTCGTGAATGCATTAGTAATGTATTGATGCTTGATTTATGCTTTATATAGCACTGTATTAAAGTGCTGTTATGTAAGGAACCCTGTGATGGAGCTTCTGGAGTGGGCAGGCGGAAGTTCCAACCCCTTCCAGGGTTAGGGAAGGTGGTTAAGCAGTCCATAAAGAGGACTGTTTCCCTCTTAAGGGGGACAGAGATTAGCCCTGTCCCTCGATGTGGACCTTATGTTCCTCTCCTTGTACAAACACTTCTGTTGTAACAATGCTATCCTTTGTCCTTTATTCTATCCTTTCAGCTCTAGTTCAGAGGTTGTCCACCTCTGCCCCCCCCAATCTCTCTTTTATGTATCTGCACTGTTTTTCCATTTCCACCACTGGGGTCCACTGAAAGGGTACAATTAATTGCTCAGAACGTGACCTAGCATTGTACATAATATTATGCAGCATGTAAAATAATTCATCATGGTAGGCAGTACAGTCCTACATAATGTATGCTGTGTGTATGCCCTCAAAATGGCTACATGTTCAGTATGCCTCAAGAGAAATACAGAACATTTCTTGTCTCAATATAATAGCCTGGGGAATATTAGTTTATATTTGTAAGCCCCAGAGTAGCTATTTTTCTTATGTGCATGCAGCCTAAATGGTAATAGTGGCAACAGTCATTTTGGTACACTTTGTGTGCAGCATTCTGTTTTCTATTAGCTGCTTTTGCTCCTTTAAATATGCTTTAAATTGTTACAGTACTCAGGCAACCCACCAGTGTTGCTACTCTCACTAGCAGCAGGGAAATTTAAATAACAAAACACTACTCCCCTGCTGAAATGAACCGGGAGAGGCTCTCCCTTTATACAAGCCCCATGTGAGTGTACCAGTGCTACTCAGCTGAAACGTAAGCCATTGAAAAGGGGCACAATAAATGTTTGTCTCCCGAAAGAATAATGTTAAAAGCACAACAGAACTTGCTGCATTTAGTTTAAAATAAAGGTAATTTTAAAAGGGAAACTTACAGGCTGAAGAAAAGGCTGCAATATCAACAGGGAAAACTCCTCCTGTTGTTTGCAGCTACTTCCTTGTTGCTCAACTGCTCTGTCTGGCCCCACTATAGGGCGGCAGTGGCCTCTAGTGACCACTTTTCTAATGCAAGTGCTGTCAATCAGGATTAAGGTAAAACAATATATTTTTATTTCAGTTCTCCTTTGTTTAAAATGCAAAGCCATGACATTAAAGTATTGTAATAATATACACAAAGGCTCCATAGCTTTATATAATTTTTTTTTAATTTATTTAGTTGTTTAACCAGGTATAGCACACTAAGCTGAAAGCTTTTTTACAGGAGCGACCTGGATTAAAAGGATTAAAAGGATTAAAATTAAAAGGAGCTGTTTAAAATGTTCTTTAATGTTTCTGATGATGCTGATATCACATGACCTGCTGGGTAGGTATATAAGAAGTCTACCTGCTCAGCATGAGAGGGAGTTAGGGTCAGTGCTTTCTGGACTGGGTAGGTGAAGGACTGAGGGGAGTCCTAGCACCCTTGTGGAAACTGACTATACAAGTTTGCCACGGCTGTGAGAGATTTTCTGTTATTATTTAAAACAGTTATAGGCCAGCCCGGTGGTGCTGAGGGCTGAGGCACTGGACACCTTATCTCATGCTACACTGGCGACCTGTGTTTGGGAATGAGCATGGGCCGTCAGGGGTTGGCGGGGGGGGAGAAGGATTGAGCACCTGTAGGATGCTGTCCTTCGGGGAGGGGGGACACCTGCACTTGGTGCATGACTAACTCCTAGCAGAGGCTGGGGCTGGCACACTGATGCTACAGAGGGCAGAGATGAGGCAGATGCCTGGAGGAGTGCATGCGGAGACGTGCACACTCCCTCCTTGTGGTGTCATTGCACACCTCGCCTCGGGGAAGGAAAAAGAAGAGGAAAAGGTTCCTGGCATGCCAAATGGAAGTCAAGCCTTGCAGGTGCCACCCCCGCAATTGGCAGCAACCTCCTCCAACAACGGATCTATGTGTTAAGCGGATTGATGGATTCCCCACCATCCCACCATGGAGGGTAAGCCGTGGGGAAGCTGGAGAGAGGTAAGCTGTGAGTGGGGGATGGGGTTGGGGTATCAGACAAGATGCACCACCACCAGGGACCAGGAGCAAAAATAGATTAACTGCAAAACAAAAAATAATTATATTTTATTTGCTCACCAGTGAAGCCTTTATTTACTTTCTTTTTAATTTTGGTTGCTTAAAAATAAACATTGCGCCAAGCAAAAGATGCATTAAACCTATTGCTGGTTGTGAGTGTCCATCTGTTATCCCAGACCCTACGACAATTTGCTCAGCCACCCCAAGAACCGGCCTTCATAATTGACGCCTCATCACCTGACAGTTTACCAGAAGGGCTGCTGGTGCAAAGAGGAGTGCTGCCCCCTCCAGATACACCCTGAGCTAGGCGGGTTATGGTGAGGGTCTGAAAATGAATCAAGGAAACCCAGAGTCATCCGAAAGAGTCAAGTGTTGACAAGTATCTACAGGTGTGTCAGTGCCATTGCAGTGAACCCAATGGTAGCCACAGAAGAAGAAATAGATCCAAATTTGTTTGAGTTTGGTGATTCCCCTATACCTGCCAGTTACCGGAGGAGCTTGAGTCAGAAGTTGGTAAAGCGCTGAAAGGCCTTCTCACTCCATGAGTGGGACATGGGGTGTGTGGAAGGTGAAGAGCATTGGATTTGACTGATGGACAACCGCCCTTTTAGGGAAAGGTCTCAGAGGCTGGTCCCCGGTGACATTGAAGACATTTGGCAACACCTGCAGGACTTATTGGATGAGGGTATTTTTGCCTCGTCTCGGAGCTCTTATGCCTCTCAGATTGTAGTGGCTCGAAAAAAGGTGTTGAGCTGTGAGGATGTGCATAGGCTATCATACACTCAATTAGAAGAAGGTTCCGGATCAGTACACTGTGTCCAGTAGAAGTTGCACTGGACAGCCTATCCATGGAGCCAATGGTTGGATCTCCAGGGTGGCTATTATCAAATCCCCATGGCAGAGGAGGACAAAGAGAAGATTGCTTTTATTTGCCAGTTGGGGTGCTACCAGTTTGAGTGCATGCCACAGGGAATATCCGGAGCGCCGACCACCTTCAAGCCCCTGATGGAGAAGACTATGGGGGATATGAACCTGCTTAAAGTTATCATCTACCTGGATGACCTTATTATATTTGGTTGCACCCTGGAAGAACACGAGACTTAGTTGATGAAGATCCTGCATCGTCTGGAGGAGTTTGGCCTAAAGGTGTCAACTGACAAGTGCCAGTTCTGCCAACCTACCATAAGGTATGTGAGGCACATTGTCACAGTGGAAGGTGTTCAAACTGACCCAGCTAAAGTGGAGGCCCTCACCTCCTGGCCCAGGCCCTCCAACTTAAGAACCCTGCAATCTTTTTTGGGGTTCTGCGGCTACTACCTTCGTTTTGTGAAGGACTACTCGATGACGGTAGGCCATTTTAATGATCTGATGCAAGGTTATCCTCCAACAAACAGGAAGAAGAGAGCCCAGCAGTTAGGGACCAACCCTCCAAAGGAGTATTTGAGAGTTGGTGAGCCTTTTGGGAACTGATGGACCCCTGAGTGTGAGGTTGCTTTCAAGGAGATTATCCAGAGACTAAGTGAGGCCCCAGTTCTGACTTTTGCCGACCCCAACAGGCCCTATGTCCTCTACACTGATTCCAGTTTTAATGGTTTAGGGGCTGTGTTGTACCAGGAGTATCCTTAAGGACATAGGCCAGTGGCATTTGCTAGCCGTAGCCTGACATCATCCGAGAACTACCTGGTGCATAAACTGGAATTCCTGGCATTAAAATGGGCCATAACAGATAAGTGCCATGAATACCTGTATGGGGTCCCTTTCATTTTTAGACTAGACAACAACCCCCTAACCTATGTTACCACCACAGCTAAACTAGATGCTGCCAGGCATCAATGGCTATCTGCCCTTTCCACCTACAATTTCAGTCTTAAGTATCAAAACGGATGAACTAACATAGATGCTGATGATTTGTCAAGATGCCCACATGGTGATGCCTGTAATCCCCCAGTTCAACTCAAGAATGCCCTTGTTCAAGTACTGTGTTCCAAGTTATCACTGTCCGCTGTCGATCCTGTTATGAATCCTACCAAAGCCATAGATATGCTGGGGCCCCACCTGAATCTATCCCACCTGCATATTTGAATTTCACGTGGCTGGACATTTCTGCGCTGCCCCAACCCAGCAAGCCTGAACCACAGCGGGCACAGAGAGATGACCCAGTCATCCAAAACCTAATTTGGGCTCTTGAGAGGAGACAGTCAGCTGACCAAGTACATCATCCTGACACCAAACATCTTTTGAGAGAATGGGGAAAGCTGATTCTACTAGATGGGCTGCTACTGCAAAAAGTGCATGACAAGGACAACCTCGAATGTCCTAAGCTCCAGCTGGTACTGCCACATGGGTACCGTGATGCCATCCTCAAGTCCCTGCATGATGACATGGGTCACCTGGGCTATGAACGCATCCTAGATCTGTGTAGAGCAAGATTTTACTGGCCCTGGATGAAAATTAATGTACAGAGACATTGCAAGAGCTGCCTGCTGTGCATACAGAGAAAGACCTTGGCAAAGTGAGCTGCCCCCTTAGTCAGCATTACTACCAGTAGGCCACTTGCTTTAGTCTGCATTGATTTTTTGTCCCTCAAGCCTGACAGAAAAAACACGGCTAATATTCTGTTTATCACTGACCACTATACCAGATACACATGGGCATTCCCCACCAAAGATCAAAAGGCCAGAACTGTCATCAGAGTTTTGCAACAGTTTGTACAACACTATGGCATCCCCAAGAAAGTCCATTCTGACTAAGGCTGAGATTTTGAGAGTTGACTGCTGAAGAAATTTTTGGCCAGATATGGTATAAAGAAATCTCACACCACACCGTACCATCTCCAGAGAGATCCTCAGCCAGAGCACTTCAATCGGACTCTGCTGAACATGTTGGGTACCCTGGACCCAGCTGAGAAAGTGAACTGGAGTCAGAAAGTAAGCTAAGAAAGCATGCATGCAACTGCACCAAGAATGATGCACCCAACGCTCCCCTTTCTACCTCATGTTTGGTCGCAAAGCCCAGCTGTCAGTTGATTTTTGTTTTGGTGTGTCCTCTGATGGCACGTCCCACAGAACCTACCTCAAGTACGCCCACCAGTTGAGAAAGCAACTTCAAAAAGCATATCAGCTACAGTAGCATCTGAAGCGGCAGCCCGAAGTAACCAGAGCAACAAGCGGAGGTATGATGACAGAGTTCGAAATCAAGAGTTGCAAGTGGGGAATTGCATTCTGCTCTGAAACTTGGGGTCGCAGGGCAAACACAAGCTTCAAGATCGGTGGGCACCAGAAAGTTACGTTGTAGTTGAAAAATGGCCAGAATTGCCAGTGTACCGAATCAAACAAGAGCAAGGCTGAGGTCTAGAGAGACTGTTCATCAAAACCAGCTACTCTGCATCAGCGACATCATATCTGACCATGCCCCTGGGTTGACTGTAGAGCTAATGAAGCAGGGGTGCCCTTTATTCCTGGGGAGATTTCCATACCAGACACATCCTTGCCTAGGAGGTCAGCAAGAGAGCCCAGGCCCATTGTTAAACTCACCTATGATGCCCTGGGTGCCTCATTCAACCTTCCCCTCCATGTTATTCAAAACCTGTGGTCCCTGTCATTTATCCCCCATTGTGTTACCATATGGATGGGGTGGGAAGGTGTATGTGCATGCCTGTAGTTACTTGTACATAGTTAACATTCAATGTTTAGACAGACAATGTATATGAGATGGTCCATGGGATTAAAATGGGGTTATTGTTGGTGCTAGTTAGGAATCAGGTGTCTAGTCAGAAAAGTGCATGTTTGGATGTTTGCTACATTTAAATGGCTTGTCAAGATGCCATGTGTTCAGCCAGGGGAATGTGTAAGCACCCCAAATTGGGCTTACCTGTGGAACTCCAGCCCCGACCAGTGCTGGTGATGCTCCCATGGGCCCTAGATGGGATTTCAGACACTTTGTACCCCCCATCACCTGCCAGCTGCTGCCGCCACTGCAGTCACTGTCCTCTGCCCCATGGAATCGCTAAGCAGAGGGGCTGAGGATCAGTCTGTGGGTTTTGCGCCTGTGGGCATCAGAAAAAAAAAAGTACCTTGTGGTCCCGCTGTTTGGGAAGTGGAACCGCAAGGAAGTAATCAAGATGGTGGCTGTGCTTCTCCTGCACATGCCTGGCCGTCAAAGGGAAATTCAAAGGAGCTAAGCTCCAATTTAAGTTCTGCCCGGCGGCTGGTAGAAAACAATGTATATCCCCAGCTCTAGAAAGAGCAGAGGAGTTGTGGATATATCTGTATAAATGGACTGGGTGACCTCTGGTCTGGGGGAAGAGTGTTCAAGCCCTAGTTAGAGGGCTAAATTTAGTTTCGGGAAGGGGACTACCGAGAGCCTCCAGGGAGACAAAATGGCAGCCCCCATGAAAAATTACAAACCAGGGCAATTGAGTAAAATATAGAGCCAGCCCTGAGATCACCTCGGTAGCTGCAGCCAATAGGGAAGCAGCTAGGGAGGAGAGGAGACAGTGTGTTTTGCTGCAAAGGAGAGAAAACGAAGGGAGAGTGAGCCGTGAGGAGAAGGACTGTGTGGTCTCCTAGGCAAAGTCTCCAAAGTGCCTGTTTGTTCCTAATCCCACTAAATTCAAATCTGTAAACCTGAGGGCAGGAGGAATAGCTGTTGTTTGGGTAGAAAAAGCAGGAACAATTGTTCTCTATCGGGCCCCAGCAGTTGGACAGTTTGACCTGTGAGGAGAATTGGGCTGCTGATACTAAGGGAGCACTGCTTTCCACAGCAGACAGTTGGAACAGTGAAAAGACTGTTCCACCATGGGAGAGACTGGGGAAGCCTCATTGTCCTGTGCAGGTCCTGTAAGGTGGCTAGAGGTGAAACAGAACAGGCCTGCCTGAGTGAACTTAGTCTATTAAGGCCTGTAGGTGAAGCTGACAAGGCCAGGCAGGTGAAGATCATCACGCCTCAGGGTTTTCCCTGCATCCAGGGGTCCCATCTGTCCCACCAATGGAGAACCTCCATGGTACTGTTCAACTTATCTGGCTGTGAGCCCCTGTGAGAGCTGCAACAAACTCTGAGTGCCCTGAGCTGTGGCTCTAGGGAGTTATTAATTAGTTAGATGGGATCCCGAGGGTAATTGTTATGCAGGACTTCCTAGACTGTTTAAGTTGGCCAGACCTGGAGTACAAGTTTGAAAGAGTGTTTGCCAATGTGTTCTGTGTTTATCTGGGCCCCAGTGAAAGACCCCCAGGCCTGCATCACCGAGTGGTGAGGTACCCACCGTACAAGGACAATCTGGGTGCACCCGGGGTTGGGAAAAGGGGTTGCTACTGGGACAGCTGTTGTCTAAAGTAAATGTGGTTGAAATGTTCCTCAGTGTTTCCCAGACAAAGAAGGGCACTGTCTGTATTTTATCCACCGTCCTGTGTTATTGAAAGAGTGCTGCTGGGGGGGAGCAAGGCTACTGTGTGGGAAACTGTTATTGTGTGGGGTAAAGTATTATCGGGGTAGCATCTTTATTTCCTGGGGGGCAGTAACCTGTTCTTTATCCACAGGAGTCCTTGCCATTACCCCAGGTGTAGGCACTGTGCCATATTAGCTACCACTGAGGACCCCAGGCCGGCCCCCTCGGAGGTGTGTGCTGAACTACCCTGAGGGCCCCGGAGCAGCCAAGGTGAGTCAAGGGGCTGTTACATAAGGAACAAGACCGAAGTGATAGCAGGCTTAGTTTCTTCAATAGACCTGGCTTGCATCACAGAAACTGGGCTGGAAGAAAATGCAGTTCCCATTTTGGAGGCAGCGGTACCAGCCAGGTACTCTGTGATACACACCCTGAGGAAGGATCACAGAGGGTGGGGTGTGTGGCTATTTGTTTTAAAACCATCCTGGGCCTCAAGGTGCTATCAGTGGGTTCTACCAGGTTATTTGAGAGTGTTGCCATGTGAGCTGATCCTGGCGCATGCTTCAGGATCCTGCTTATCTACCACCCACCAGGCAGGGAGAGGGAATTCCTATGGGAGGTCAGAGACTTCGTTGCGGGCCTATTGTTGGAATCCCCCAGATGGTTAATTCTGGGGGATTTCAACGCATGAGTTAATGACGGACATTCGGCCTTTGGATGCAACCTCCTGTGGAGTATGGAAGCTCTGGCATGTCACACGTTTTCACCTCAACGACCCACTTGTGAGGTCATACATCAGACTTGGTGTTCACTCTGGCTCTTGGGCTCGATGACCTCAAGACTGATCTGGTCATTTGGTCCGATCATAGCACCATGGGGTTCATGTTTGCAGCCCCCCCCCCCGAGAGTCCATCCTCTGTGGACATGATCCGGTACCACCCTTTACAAGGATTGTCCCCAACATGACTACAGGCAGTGCTGGACATATCGAATGTGGAGACTGCTTGTGCATTCGGGCCGGAGGAAGCAGTGGCAGCCTATAATAGAGCCATCGGTGCAGCCTTCGACCTGATCACACCCATCTGTGTCTGACCTTTGTCTACTCACAGAAGCCTCCCCTGGTATGATGGAGAGCTCAGGGAGTTAAAAATAAAGGGTCAGAGGTTGAAGCAGTGCTGGAGGAGATCTGGATTGATGGAAAACAAATTGACCCTGAAGTTACATTATGGTGACTATCAGGGGGTAATCTCCTGAAAGAAGTCAGATTTTTGTCAATGGAGATTGTTATGGCAAGGAACAGACCAGCTCAGCTCTTCTGCATGGTAGATGAGCTATTACATCCAGCCTGTCTCCAGGCAGGAGGAGCAGGTTCAAGCACAAGATATGAAGAGTTTGCTCTGTTCTTTGCCAACAAAGTGTCCTCTATCAGGGCCGAGATGTCTTCCACTGTCACTCAAAGGGTTTGTGGGATTTGACCCGAGGCATGCCAGGGCATTCCTCTTGTATGGGTTGAGTTTGATCCTGTTGGAGTGGAGGAGGTGGTTGACATAGTCTTGAGGCTGTGACCAACATATTGTGATCTTGATCCAGGCCCAATCTGACTTTTGGTTGGATGTGCGGACTTAATAAGATCTGTGATTGCTGAGATCATCCGGAGTTCCCTTGAGAATGAGGTCTTTCCTATGGCACTGAAAGAAGCCTTGGATAGACCCCTATTGAAGAAACCCAAAATGGGCCTCGAGTTTCTCAGCAACTACAGACTAGTCTCAAACCTCCCATTTTTAGGGAAGGTTTTAGAGAAAGTGGTGGTCATCCAGCTTGAGATGCATATTTCCTCCTCCTCCTCCACTTATGAGTGTTTTCAGTCGGGATTTAGATCCAGTCACAGCACAGAGACTGCCCTGGTGAAGGTGCTAAATGATCGCCTAATGGTGAGAGATAGGGCAGAGCTACCATCTTGGTCCTCCTTGATCTCTCAGCAGCATTTGACACTGTGGACCATGAGGTGCTGCTGGACCAACTGCGGAACTGGTGTGGACTAACTGGAACTGTCATCAACTGGTTTAGGTCCTTCCTTATGGACAGAGCGCAAAGAGTGACGATGGGGTTAGCCTCCTCTAGCCCGATGCCTCTATGCTGTGAAGTTCTTCAGGGATCGGTCCTGTCACCCTTGTTGTTCACAGGGTATATGCTACCATTGGGGGATATTATCAGGTGGTATGGGCTGGGTTTTCATTGTTGCGCTGATGATATCCAGCTATACCTGCCTTGTGCATCTGAAAACTATATGGTGGACTCTGTGTTTAACACCTGTCTGGTGGAGGTCCAGGACTGGATGACTCACAACTGGCTATGACTCAAACCAGACAAGATGTAAGTACTAGTGGTGGATCCAGGTCATCAACATGACGGGAGAGATTTGGAGACTCCCCTGGGCTAATTCTGGGGGGTGTTCCCCTAGCCCCCTCTGGTTGGGTTAAGGATCTGGGCGTGATCTTTGATGATGGCTTGACACTTGATGAACAGGTGTCATCCTTCGTAAAAAGTGGCTTTTACCACCTAAGGAACATTGCCCAGATCAGAGCCTTGATACCAACTAAGGACCTGACCACCCTAGCGTACACCATTGTCATGTCCAGGCTGGACTACTGCAATGCCCTGTACCTGGGGCTATCTGGAGGCAATATCCACCGTCTGCATCTAGTGCAGAATGCAGTGGTTAGGCTGTTGACTGGTGTTTCAAGATCTGACCATGTCACGCCTGTCCTCCACAAACTGCATGGGCTGCCAGTAAGGTGAAGGATTGTCTTCAAGGTTTTATTACTGACTTATAAAGCCCTTCATGGGGGGGGACCAACCTTCCTGCAAGATCTCCTGGTTCTCTATCGCCCATATTGTGCTCTCCATTCCTCCAAGGGTTGCCTCCTTGGGGTTCCCAGGGCCAGGTTGAGGCATTCTGGGGACTGTGCCTTCTCAGTTGCCACACTGACACTGTGGAACTCCCTGCCAAGACTTCTAAGGGAGGCACCCTTGGCGGAAATCTTTAAAAAAGGATTAAAAATGTTCCTGTTTAATCAGGCATTTGCTTCAAGCTGAAGATTGAAAATGAACCAACTACCATTTTATTATCGAGTTGTCTTATTGAGCTGTTTTAAATAATGATAGATAGAATTTTATATTGATCTCTGTATTATATTTTGAAATGTGCTATGTGCTGTGTATCGGTTGTTTTTAAATAGTGTTAAGTGCTTCAAGCCTCTGATAAGGGGTGCTATATAAATAAAGTTTCTATCTATCTATCTATCTTAGCAGTATACAATTCTGTCAAAATAGTGTATTTCTAAGAAGTTTGAAATTTTGAACCAGCACACAGGATCCAGTCAGTCAAAGGCAAAAATGCAAAATGTCAGCTCATTGCAGTAGGGGCATTACTAGTGCGCAATCGCACATTGGATCAAGAAAGACCTAAGTGTCTGTCAACTATGCCACTTTTCAAAGCTAATGGGATGTTATGCAAAGAGAATTTAATAGAAGGGGCCCACAACTGAAAATCAGTCATGGGGAAACACAAAAATTTGACTTTTACAGCCTTAATTCCTATCCCAAAAGCACTACTTGAACTAAAGCCAGAGTGGTGGGAGTACATCGAGAGTCTATGTGTATGACAGCCTACCCATTTCAGAAAAGTCTTAAAAATGGTTTTAATACTGCTGTCTGCACATTTTATTTCTGTTGCTCATCAAAAATAAATATATGTTGGACAAGATTTGTATTCTTTGGCCCAGATATTCAAACTGCTCCCAAAATGTGCACAACAGCAGGAGCAAGCACAATTCAATTGCGCATATGCGCAACAGACGCAGTATTCAAACATGGAGCAAAACAAATTGCGCAAGCAGCCAACGTCTGAATATCGCACAAACTGCGCCATAGCGCAACCAGGAAGGGGAAGCTGAGCAGAAAGGTTGCGCCATAGTGCAACAAGGCTAGCCCAGCTGAGCAGTCCAGAGGTGCCATAGCGCAAGCAGAGCCACCCCCAGCAGAGCAATGGAACTGCACAACCAGAGAGGCAGGCTGGGGCCCACCACCAGCCATGCCACACATGGGCACAGGAACACACTGCAGAACCAACAAGACACCTGCACACCCCAAGCATAGCATCACTGGGGGTGGGACGGATGATCCACTGGCCCATGGGGACAAGCCAACAAAGCACAGCAGGGCCATGATGCCCCAGCACAACCACTGGCAGGCTGAGACTGCCACACACAGGGGGGTTGACAACCACAGTGCACATCAGCCCCCCGTCTGCACATCACACCCTGCACCGTGATCCCAAGACACCACCCATGTGCAGTAACTGTCACTGCAGTAAACACCATGCATCCCCCCCCGGCACACGTCAACCTCATGTAGCATAGAACCATACAAGCCAGACCCACCCTGTGCACCCAGCAGTGGGTGGCAGCAGATGGCAAGACCGACAGAAAGTCACTGCCGCACTGGAGACACCTCCCCATGCACACACACAGACACACACGCACACACACACAACATACCCAGGACCATCCCACCCAGATGGCATGCACACCACTGCAACTGAGCAACCATAGCCAGCTGCAAATCAGAGACCACCACAGTATTCATAACAAAATATATATATATATATTTCAAAAATAGAAAAGTAGAACAAGAACAATAACAATAACAAAACTATTTACAAGATCGGGGGGTAGGGGTACAAGGTAGGGGTGGGCAAGGGGTAGGGGTGAACAACTGGGAGAGGGAAGGCAGGTTGGGAGGGATGGGTGAAGTGGGAAGGGGAAGCCTGTCTAAGGCCTAGTAGGCTGGTCCTCTGCTGCCTGGTGCCATCTCGGTTGGCTGTGCCTTCTCCGGAGCCCACGGCGCTGGATGTCCTGGAGGATGTCACGGTTCTCAAGGGACACCCGGGTCAGCTGGTGGAGTGCTCGCTCCATCCTGTGGAGGACGATGAGGCCTAGGAAAAGGGAACACAGTCAATGGCTGTGACTGTCCACAACCCTGAACACCACCCAACCTGCAAGGCATATAGCCCAATGTCCCACACCTGTGATGGTATGCACCCACCCACAGTGACCATGCACATGACATGCCCAACCAGGCGGCACCAGCTATGTGCACCACTGCACACACACACTGCCCATGTCCATCACAGCACAAACAAGGCTGACAAGTGACGTGGCAATGTGGTGGGATGCCAGTTCCACAGCCATGTGCCCAGTGCATGCATGGACCACCAGTGACGCACACACAGCCGTGCAGTGACACTGGACAGTGATGACTGTCACCTGTGTCGTGCATGGTTGTGTTGTCCATGGCTGGTGGTCATGCCCACCCCCTCCAGCATGCAATAGCATCCATGATGTAATGATACTTACACTCAGCAAGCAGCTGTGGCTGCTGCTACTGCTGCTGCTGCTGCTGTGGCCCACCCCTCGCAGCACCACCGTCCGCCACCTGGGCCCTGCCACGGCCCTCCTCAGCCCGTGCCTGCATCCTCTCTGCCCGGCCTGTGGGAGACAAATGTTGAGAAAAACATCAGTGTGACTCCAAAGCAGACTGCCCCCTGCCCCAGTGAGTGTGCCTGCCCACACAGCCAGACCCATGCAGCTCACACCTGCACACACTGACACAGCCAACCATGGCAGAGCCATCCCCCATGCACAGCCACCAAAACACACTCACACCCCTACGGAGAATACAGGTGCATAGATGGTACACCCACCTGGCCTAGGCACAATGCCCTTCCTGGCACGTGACCGCAGGCATTGCAGCACATCTGGCTCCCTCCTGCGGAGGTCACTGAACCTGTGCCAGCACTGCTTGGCAGACCGGCGCTGCCCTGTGACCCTCACCAGGTCAGTGGCCACCTGCAGCCAGACCTGGGTGCGAGCCATGGTGAGGGGCTTCTTCCCATACAGTGCCCCATAGTGGGGCTCAACCAGGGCCACCAGGTTGGCCACCTCCACTGGGCTCCATTGGGGCGCTCTCCTGCATGCCATGGTTGGAGTTTTACAGCAGGCAATATGGCATCCCACTGCGTGGCAACCCCACGTGGAAATGTTGCGCAATAGACCACCATAGGTTCCAATCGCGCTGTTCGTACAGCGCCGTCGGTTCACATAGAGCTGTCACCAAACAGCGCAATAGGGCCGTGACATGGCAGCCGAACAGTGCGCGGGGCAAAGGTCGGACACCAGGTCAGGGTCTATGATGCAGGCCACGCACCCGCGCCATCTGACGTCTACGCATCCTGCACGACCGAACACCTGCGTGCCAGTGCCACAGTGGACTATTGCCCAGTAGTGCCACAGCACCATATAGTGCCCAGTGCTGTAGCACCACTGGCACAATGGTGGTCATGGCCTGAATTGCTGATCGCGCACAGCACGTCATCAGCACGGCAGACACCTGCGTAAGCTACCTGGGCATGCGCAATGCAGTGTACCACACAGTCACAGATCTGCGCCATTGGCTCAGCCGGCTCAACCGTATTGCGAAAAGTGCAATGGCGTGATATTCAGCCGACACATGCAAATCATCTGATCAGCCATTCAAAGGCACAGTGGTGCGATTTGCATCTCATTACAGTTGCTCCACTCCTAATTTGCATGCATTGCACTATAAATGTGCAACATTGGGCTGCGCTGGCCAGATTCAGTTACTGCAGGTGACAAGTGGATTGCATGCTGTGGGATGTTCTGGACAATGGGCATGGGATAACGCTGTAGACTGCACAGTGACAGGTGTCCACTTCCACCCATACAGATCGCCAAGACCGAGCAGAGCCAAGGTGAGGGTGAGGATGGTGGGCGAAGGAGGAGGAGGAGGCCCAACTTCACCACGGCAGAGACAGAGACCCTCTTCCAGGCCTACCTAGAGGAGGAGAGACTACTGAGTGGACGGCGAAGCACCCCTCAGGCCCGTGCGGCTGCATGGAAGGGGGTAGCCCGGGCAGTGAACCTGCACGGAAGCCACCAGCACTCCGTGCAGGAATGCAAAAAGAAGATTGGGACAGACCGCAGGAGGGTGAAGGAGAAGGTGGCAACCCTCAGGCCGGCACGTGCTAGCACTGGCGGGGGCCAGCCAGTGGTGGTGCAGCTGACCCTGGCTGAGGACCGACTGGCTGCATCAGTGCAGCACAGTGCTATTGAGGGCGTACCAGGAGGTGGATTCCAGACAGGTGGAAGCCCATCACTGCATGGTATGACATGGTGGTGGTGTTGGGGGGGGAAGGTTGTTCACATGCACTCACATGTCCTCTCTTTCTGTTACAGATCCTGTTCATCTTCAGGGGATGGTAGGTGGTGGGTCCAGGCAGTGAGGATGACCTGCTGGACATGGATGAGGGTCCATCCACCTCTGTCACCAGCCAGCATGCACTGCACCAATGCACGCTGGGCTGCCAACTCTGGTGTCGGTGAGTCGGGTGTGGGGGTGCACAGCCTGTGTCTCAGCAGTCTGGCATGCAAGCATGCCAGCATGCTGTGACTGTGGCTGTAGCACGTACCTGCACCATTGATGATGCAAGGACTGCAATGGTCAGTGACATGTGTGTGTCCCATGATGGACACACAGCAGGCCAGCACATGCCCCTGGGCCTAGCTGGTTCCAACGTGTGTGCCAGCATGTCAGCACAGTCCCAGGCTGTGCCTGTCAGCACCGGTGGGGCAGCACTGGTGGTTGTGCAGGTGTCTGGCACTGTTGCGGCCACAGCAGTGGAACGAGTGGTCCCTGGGGCACAGCGGTTGGAGGAGCAGCAGCAGCAGTCACCCACCAGGTCTGGGGGTACAGTGTCCAGCGGTTGTACATGCCCGCCGCCCTTTGATACACCCATTCCTGGTCCTGGTGAACAGCGCCCACCCTCAAGGGATGTTGAGCATCAGGACCTTCCACACCCTGGGGGACAGGATGCCGTTGTGGCAGAGTACCCATTTGAAGAGCACACCCGCCTGCTGCGGGAATCAGTACAGCAGCAAAGGTGGGTTGCAACGTCTGTGGAGGCACTGTGTGCGGCTGTGGAGCGGCACAGCAGGAACTGTGTTCTGGACCATGCAGAGATGGTCCATATGTGGATGGATGTGACCGCCGCCATTGACAGGCAGACCCAGGCATTGGTCGCTGTCGTGGCTGCATTGGGCACACATGCAGGTGCTCCTGTACCGCACACCCCACACAGTATGCTCTCCACTCCCCCGTTCCCGGCATCATGTGACACCAAGCCTGTCGATGCCACGTTCTGCTGTGGGCATCCCAAGCACCCCTGGTGCAGGTATGTTTGGCATCCTACAGACCCCACTGCAGACAAGGTCACGATCATGCAGTGGGACCCCTGGTGGTCCATCGGTGCCACCCCATGTGGCCCCTGCTCAGCCTGCCAGTGCTGTTGGATCACGGCGGGGCCGCCCACGCATCTGTGGTGGCTGTGGAATGGTGCAACATGACTGACCTGTCTCCCAGTGCGGGCCCTGTCTGGTGCTGCCCTGTGTGCACTGTCCGTCATGGTGGGCAGTGCACTGGTGGGTGCCCTGCCCATCACGCTGACATACGGACCACCTGCACACCATCCCAACTGCTGTCCACAGGTGCATGTGCATGATGATGCCTGCATTGTACTGTACACCAAGGGTGCAAGAGTGCCCAGCATCTGACACACGTGCTTGGACAGTACAGGTGGTGGGTGTGGTCTGTGGATCTGTTTGTTTGCCATGTCTGTTCCTGCTCTGCTGTGTACCTGCCCATGTACGCTTTGTGCCTGATGTGTGTGTGTGTGTGTGTGTGTGTGTCTCCATATGACTGTTCGCCCCTCCATGATGGTGTGTTTGTGTGCCTGGTCCCTTCCACCCCCCTTGCCGTCATGCACCCCTGGTGTGTTACTCTGTGTGCCTGTGAGTTGCGCCAGGACAGTGTTGTTTGCACATGGCCCCTTGACTTACCTGTGTTGTGCTAATGCTCCTCCGGGATGGTGTCTGGTGCAGCTGGGCCTGCCGGATCAGTCAGGTCCCGCCGTCCAAGGGGGCTGCTCATCACCATCAACACGGCGTCGCTGGCGTCCCCATCGCTGTCCTCTCTTCAACCTGTACGGCTATCCCACAGTCATTGGCCATGTTGTGCAGGATACAACAGGCCAGGAATATCCACAAGCCTTTGAGGGGCTGTACTGTAGGGCACCGCCGGAGGTGTCTAGGCATCGGAAGCATGCCTTGAGCATCCCAAACACCCGGCTCAATGATGATGTTGCATGTGGCGGCATGTGCCTCATTATAGCGTTGCTATACGATGGGGTCATGGGCGCGTGCAGGTGTGAGCAGCCAGGGATGGAGTGGGTATCCACTGTCACCTGTGTGGAGATAGTGGAGATCAGTCTCATGTTCAGGTCCATATTGCCCATATCCCTGTGTGCCACTACCATGGCACCTGTGGCATTCCCCCCTGCCCCGAGTTTGCATTTCCTACATGTGTACTCACCCACTAGATGGCCTGTGGGATGTCCCCACTCTCGAATCGATGGCACAGTGTGGACTGATGCCATATAAAGGCATCATGTGCTCCACCAGGGTGTGTGGCACAGACATTGATTATCGCCCAGTGGCATCACACACCACCTGGCAGTTGACACTGGGAAGCCCTTCTATTCCTATATGCGGCCCCATCAGGGCCAGGTGGTGTCGAATGGCCACGTGGTGCAGTCTATGGCCCCTAGCACGCCAGGCATATGTGTTACCCTGTGGAACGCCTGCATGTTTGCTGTACGCCTGCCAAGGTGCTGGAGAAATGGATGTGCTCCGCAGCATGTGGCAGCAGTGCACTGAGGAATTGGGTGAGGATGCGTGACGTGGCCGACTGTGTGATGCCTGTGGTGTCCCCTGTTGGCCTCTGGAAGGTGCCCGTGGTGAGCAGGCACATGCAGGCTGTCACCTTGGTCTCCACTGACAGAGCATGACTCCGTTGTGAGGGTGCCTGCATCACATCACTGCACAGCTCACAGAGCCGCCTCAGTATTGCCCTGTTCAGGCGGTACCGGCCTGATCTCTACATCTGTGTACAGCACCAAAGCTGATCGCGGGCACGGTACTGCCTGTTGGGTGTACCACTGACGGCCCATCCACGGCCACGCCCCCTGCACCTTGCATTCTCACCTCCTCATTACAGCTTCCATGTGGAAGCTGCCACTGTCCATCTCCTGGCTTGTGACCCCCGGCTGATGTTGCTCTGTTACCCCCGCTGTCCTGACTACTACTTCCACTGCACCAGGCACCCCCCCCGCTGGCCTCTGCAGCCTATGGCCCACACTGTTTCCCTTGCCTGCCCTGGCCTGTCACTGTATGTCTTTCTCTCTCTCTCTTCCCCACTTGGCATCCCTGTGGCGTTCTTGTGCCTCTTCCTTGAGCCTTTTTATTTTGGCTCATTTCCGCTGGGGCACAACTTCCAGCTGTTCCGCTGTTGCGCATTGCGCAAGTCTTTGGATATCACATTGTGCTCTTTATGCATGGATCCACCCCCTTCGGTTATGCATGCCATCATTTGCATTGCACTGTTGCTCAGCATGTTTTCGGTGGCGCAACTGCCTCCTGCTGAATATCGCAGAATGGCGCACTTTTGGACTTGTGCAGGTGCAACCCTATTGCACATGGCGCAACCCTTTTGAATATTCCACCCTTTATGTTTCTCTTGTTACTTGTCATAACTGTCCTTAAAAGTCCATATGCAAATTTGCTATATGCTTATTGTCACTGTCCTAAACTAATGATGCAGTACACTCTGCTCACAAATATGTGACAACAGAAGACATTTTACCATCTTAGTCCAGTGGCAAAAAAAAGTTCTAATGCACCTTGCTGTTCCTATTCTACAGTAGCTGCTGTGCAAACCATTCAGAAATCTGGACCCTAAAGAAGTAACTGACTGCTCATTAAGAGCGGGCATACAAGTGCATAGTTTTAATGTTAACTCATTGTATAAATCATTTACAGTGTTCAATTCCATCAAACTAGTGTAATTCAAAGAAGTTTGAAACTTTAAAAAATGAAATGTTCTGCTGTCACAGAAGCTCTCTCGAAGCCATGTAGGCAGTCTAAACTGTTAACGTCACATGAACTGTCATGCATTCTGCGATGGCTCATGACCGTGAAAGTCCTGCTGTAGAGGGATTTATGTACTCTGCAGATTTGCAACTCAGCAAAACTTCTGGGTTATTTACTATCAGGTTAATCAATATGGGAGGATATATTTGCTGCCTACCTATGCTGTACACCTGCATGAATGAACTCATCAAGCCTGGAGCCATCCATGCCACTTAAAACAAGAAAATAATGTGGTGGGGGAAGGGAGGAACCAACCACACTGACTGAATGGAGAGGATGTGGTGAGATGTACTTCAACTCCACTCAAGTAGAAGGACACAGCTGTGGTGTATTCATGGTTACATGCTACGAATGCCCCCCCCCACCCACAGCCACATGCTACCAAAGCCCCTTCTCAATGTAATTGCACTACATTATCATACTAGCATACCTCTTGCTATGCAGCCACAAAAAGTGAAGGTGCCTGATGATTTCACAAATTAATGTGTTAAGTATCATGCAGTCCATTCTATAACCATTATATTGTAATGTTTAACAGAATGTTACCCAACTTTAAAGTTAAAAAAGTTCACTAATCTAGAGTACTATGTTTCAGATCTACGATGCCAGCGCAACAAAAATGTTGTCGACCGACATTACAGCGAGACCTTTATGTCAACCTCATTTGTAGTCAGCATAAAGGTGGTCACTGCCTCCCATGTTTTCTTAGCCCCCCAAACCCCGCAATTAAACTAATCAACTCTGAGTCACAGCTGATTGGGAAGGGG
Organism: Neoceratodus forsteri; assembly: GCA_016271365.2. Lineage (NCBI taxonomy): Eukaryota > Metazoa > Chordata > Ceratodontiformes > Ceratodontidae > Neoceratodus > Neoceratodus forsteri. The sequence continues at coordinate 948,156,830 of CM057454.1, read as the reverse complement.
GTACAAGACCCACAGAAAACAGTGCCAGGGTCCAGCGCTGACACTACAACAACCTGGCGCTATTGTCGCTGTACTGTCAGTCCCTGTTGAATTGTCGCTGTGGGGGCTATATATCCTATGTTTCTTCACTCCTTTTCATGACACCACATTCACCAGAAGTATAAATGTTATCAGAGTAGGTTTAAAGTAAGTAATTATGGGAAACTTAAATAAAACAATTGCTTCTTCTCTAGCGTAATCAAAAAATACAGATTACAGTATGTCTCTTGTTGGCATTAATGTTGCCAGCAGACAATCTACTTACTGGAACAAAACACAAAAAAACAAGTTTTTTTAACTGTGTAATACATGGGACCCAAACAATCAAAGACAAAAATACGAAATATCAACACATTGCAATAGGGACATTACTGTTGAGCAGCCGCACACTGGATCACGAAAGACCCAAGTGGCTGTCAACTAATGCCACTTTTCAAATCAAATGGGACATCATACAAAGAGAATTTAATAGAAGGGGCACATAGCTGAAAAATCAGCCATGGGGAAACACCAAAATCTGACTTTTACAGCCTTAATTCCTATCCCCAAAAGTGCTACTTGAACCAAACGCTGGGGGGGGGGGACACGTCTCCAGAGTCTAACGGTATGACAGCCTACCCAATTCAGAAAAGTCTTAAAATGGTTTTAATACTGTTGTCTGCAAACACATTTTATTTCTGTTCCTCAACGAAAATAAATATATGTTGGACAAGCTCTGTATTCTTTATGTTTTTCTTGTTAATTCTCATAACCGTCCTTAAAAGTTCTCATGCAAATTTGTTGCGTACTCAATGTCACTGTCCTAAACTGATGATGCAGCACACTCTGCCCACAAATACATGACAACAGAAGCTGTTTTACCATCTTAGTCCAGTGGCAAAACAATGTGTAATGCACCTCGATATTTCCATTCTACAGTAGCTGCAGCGCAAACCATTTGGAAACCTGGGCCCTAAAGATGCAACTGGCTGCTCATTAAGATCGGGCATCAAAGTGCATAGTTTTAATGTTAACTCATTGTATAGATCATTTTAGCAGTGTACAATTCCATCAAAATAGTGTATTTCAAACAAGTTTGAAACTTTGAAAAATGAATTGTTCTGCTGTCACTACTTATTGCTCTCCTAAAGCCATGTTGGCAGTCTAGGCTGTGAGTGTCACACGAACTGTCACATGTTCATCACTGTCACATGACTTCAGAAGTCGTACTACATGGGGATTTATGTACTCTGCAGTTCCAACCAAGAGCCGCTCATACAGATAGATGGTTCATGTAACAAAGAAATCCAAAAAGAGCACATAGTCACAGCACTTACCACCCAAGATCGTATTTAAATAACTGCTGTCCACACAATAGTAAAGTGCAAATATAGGCAGTCTTTACTTGAGGAAAAATTCAACTTACAACACCACCTCCACCAAGGTGAATAAGCGGTACTGACATTTCAGCAATAGGCTTTGTCAAAGTATGTGCCTTCAAAGGAGATTCTCCATTAAATACACTTACCGTGACCAATTAATGAAAGATTTAAAGTGGCAGTATATAAATACATAGACAAATATCCATCATTTTATAATTTGTGCAAAGAAAGAAACGGGGGTGCATTCATGTGCAGATAAATATTTAAAACACCAATTTACCAGGCTGTTTGTATCATGTATACTCTGTGTTTACATCACCAGGTTTCTAACCTTAAATTTATATACAGTAATCTCCTTTTACAATGTCACAGAGTCACACCAATTCAAATTATATTCCTAATTTTAAACAGTCTGGCAGTAGCAACATATTATATTCCTATGTATAATTTCCATTTCATAAATAAATATTTCTATATTTATTTCATTATTCAAAGTTCCCTTAAAGTGTTCTTGTGCTCTTTGAGAATGAGGGGGAGGGAAAGAAAGGGGAATTGAGAGTTGGAAAAATGGTTAGAATAAACTACAATGGTGCAACATCAAACTTCGGTAGGACACCTTTTCCATGCTGAGAGGTTTCTTCAGGATAGAGAATCATAGGGATATAAACCGAGGCATATATAGAGATGCAACATAGGGAAACAATACAGGATACATACAGTATGAAGGCCCATTAGTCTATGAGAAAAGGTTCAAGTCAATTTTATCATTCAGACTGTTTTCTGACATTTGGGCACCAGTCATATAAATCCAAAAATTCTCCCTTTTGCTTAGGGCTAGGTTCCTATCCCCACCACGTCATCCCAGACATACTTGTTCTATTCCGACAAATTTTACATCATGATCCTCTGCATGTTCTGCTTCCATCATGTGGGTGGCCCATACATACTTAGTGTCTTTTCTGAGGATGGCTCGCACATGTTCACCAACCCACTTCTTAAACTTCCTTTTTCTGCAGCATACATAAAAGGCCCCTCACTTACAGTCAGAGCAGTAGACCACCCACATGGTGTCACAGTTAATAAATTGCTCAATCTCAATAAGATTATTGTCACGGGGTTGCTGAATTCACTTATAGGTTTAATGCAACTACAGTACTTACATCTGTTGTATTTTTTTGCACCCCTTTGGGAGAGGTGGGAGCCACATTTTACATTGTTGTGTGGCCTGTGATGAGGACACCAAGACATCTCATAGATTTCTCCCCTTCCGATAAAACATCATTGGGGGGACTTTAACAGTCTCTTTTAGTCTTGGATACCCCCCCCAGCACATGCCAGTTTTTAACAGTCTCCCTAATTTTCCATGATCTTGCATTGTAAGTTGTTACAAAATTGATCAGGTTATTGTCTTCCTGTGTTTTGTCATGACTTTCCTTTCTTTTTGTACTGACTAGAAGTTCATTCATGTCTATCAAATCTACCTCCCCTTTCGCTTTCTCAGTTGTTTTATGGGTATAGCCTCTATCTCTAAACCTTTGGGCCATGGATTCTTATTTTTACATTATAGACCTCCTGTTTGCTGCAGTTCCTTTTTATCTGAAGGAACTGACTCTTCAGTATGTTTTTAATTATATGCTTTGGGTGACAGCTGCTAGCCAGTAACATGGTATTTTTATCTGTAGGTTTTTTAAACAGACATGCGTCCAGCTCACCCTCTGATGTTTTCATAATTCTGAGGTCTAAAAAGATAATCTCCTTCTCATCTGAATGACAGGCAAAATGCCTCTGCAGATTTTGCAACTCAGCAAACATGCTGGGTTACTTACTATCAGGTTAATCAGTATATGAGGATAGTTTTGCTGCTCTCCTATGATGTAGACTTGTGTGAATGAACAGATCAAGCCTGGAGCTGTCCACACCATGTAAGACAAGAAAATAGTGCAGTGCGGAGGAGGGAGAGACAAACCACACTGACTGAATGGAGAGGATGTGGTGAGATGTTCTTCAACTCCACTCCCATGAAAGGACACAGCTGTGGTGTATGCACAGTGACATGCTATGAATGCCCCCCTCATTCACAGTCATGTGCTACCAAAACCCCTTCTCAATGTATTTGTACTACGTTAGCATAGCTTTTGCTAAGAAGCCAAAAAAATGAAGTGGTTTGGGTGATTTGAGGGTTCAGCGATGACATATATAGAGTGACATGGGTGAGAAGGGTGTCATGAAATGCCATAATACATGACTGTGTTGCCACGACAATGTATTATGGCATTAAATGAGTACTGGTTTTAGTTTGATAGTTTGATATGGGGGTCACCTGTAATTATTTTCCAATAGGTCTGTTTTTTGTAAACACACATGCTATTAAAAGTCTTACACACAGCTAAAAGCATTATGGGTATGCAATTTCATTTGATTGTGGGGAGGGTAAACTGACTAAAGAAAGCTTGGTACTACAGTTGGATTATAATCTGACTACTCAGACCTCAGCACAGCCAATTTACACACACTAAATGTAACAATACTTTTACAAATCTTTACAAAACAATATGCAAGACAGTATGCATGACCATGGGAGATTCAAGCATAACTTGCCACCTAAAAACTATATAATAGGGAAGGCAGATGCTTTTCAGCTCATGTGGATTTGTTTCTGTGAACATAAATTAAAACAAAAGCCTTAAAAGCATAATATGTATGCAGATCTGTGTGTGGGGGAGGTGGTAAGCTGTTAAGCAAGCTATCTAAACGTTTTCCTTATAAAATCCACAAGAATAAGATAAAGAGCACCTGAATGAAGAGACAAACTAGTATTTACACCAATTACGAAGTCTGAAAGTCAAATACTCTATGTATTGTGGCAGTTACACAGAAGTAGAATGCTATTGCAGTAAACTACACATAGTTTGCCCAGGCAAACCATCGTGCAGTACAGCATTAATGCTTGAATAAAATGCATTGCCTGTCCAAATACTGCAATATACCACAATATTCTACCACTTCAACCTGAGACAACATAGAGCTGCACCACTGTTTATATGTCACCAGATTCAAGAAATAGATGAAACCTGGCAATGATACTGTAAAATCAACCCCAACTATAAAACAAGCATTTGTCAATGCCGAATGTTGATTGCATTGGTCTGTTGAGCTCGTTCAGTGGCCCTCTGTCACTGGCTCAGTCCGTTTGTCCTAGTGCTGCAGGTTGCTCTTTTGTACTGGGCTGCTGCCTGCGTTGGCACCTTGTTCTGCTGAGGAAGAAATCCACAGCTGTCCCGACAGAGCTCCATTGAGATGGCTCACTCCCCCCCCTCACTCGCTCATTCTGTTTCTCCTGGTGCTGCAGTCTGCCCTTTTGTACTGGGCTCCTGCCTGTGTTGGTGGCTTTTTCTACCCACAAAGAAATCCACAACTGTCCTGACAGAGCTCTGTTAAGGTTGCTCACACCCCCTGTCTCACTCACTCAGTCTGGTTCTCCTGGCGCTGCAGGCTGCCCTTTTGTACTGGGCTCCTGCCTCTGTTGGTGCCTTTTTCTGCCCACAAAGAAATCCACATCAGTCCTGACAGCGCTCCGGTGAGTTCGCTCACTCCCCCTCCCTCACTCGTTCTGTTTCTCCCAGTGCTGCAGGCTGCCCTTTTGTACTGGGCTCTTGTGTTGGGGCCTTTGTCTGTCCACAAACAAATCTGCAGTAGTCCTGACAGAGCTCAGTTGAGCTCGGTCACTACCCCCTGTCACTCGGTCGATCTTAATCTGTCCCAAACACTAATTTCCCAGAGTGACCGTACTATTGTCCGGCAGGAGTGCAAAAACATATTTTAGCCAGAATGTGAAAAATGACAGCTGTAGTGTTCATAGGGAGTTGTGAAAAAATGCCACTGTTGATAATGTGGCGTGACAGTATTACAAATTTGCGAAGTTAAAAGGGTGCGTGGAAACAGTTCAATGCATGCTTGTAACACAGTCGTGTTATGGAGTTTCGTCATCAAATTTTCAACATAGGGATTTTAGGACCTCTGCTCATGAACAGTGCCACTGTCATTTTCTTAATCTGTCCCGAACACTGACTTCCCACAGTGACCACGTTATTCTGCGCTGGAACTGTGAAAACACATTTTGGTCAGCATGTGAAAAATGACAGCTGTACTGCTTATAAAGAGGTGTGGAAAAATAGCACTGTTGAAAATCTGGTGTGACAATATTACAAATCTGCGAAGATACAAGGGTGTGTGAAAAGTGCACAATGCACACTTGTAACACAGTCAATTGATGGGTTATCATCACCAAATTTGCAACATATGCATTTTAGGACCTCTGCTCATGAACAGTATCATTGTCATTTTCTTAATCTGTCCCGAATAGTGATTTCCCACAGCGACCGCTCTATTCTGCACCAAAAGTGCGAAAACACATTTCGGCCAGGATGGGAAACATGACAGCTGGACTGTTCATAAGTAGGTCTGGGAAATTGGTAGTTTTGAAAATCTGGAGTGAAAATATTATACATTCGCGGAGCTACGAGCATGCATGCCAACTGTGCAACGCACGCTCGTAACACAGTCATTTTATGGAATATCGTTACCAAATTTTCAACACAGGCATTTTAGGACCTCTACTCATGAATAGTGTCACTGTCATTTTCTTAATCTGTCCTGAACACTGATTTCCCACAGCGATCGTGCTATTCTGTGCCAGAAGTGAAAAAACACATTTTGGCCAGGATGTCAACAATGACAGCTGTACTGCTCACAAGGAGGTATGATAAAATGCCAATGTTGAAAATCTGGCATGAAAATATTGTAAATTTGTGAAGTTATGAGCGTACACAGCAACTGCGCAATGCACACTTGTAAAACAGTCATTTTTTGGATTTTTTCTGTCAAATTTGCAACATAGGCTTTTTGAGAGCCCACCTCATGAACACTGGCACTGTCATTTCGCTAACTGGCCCGGAAGGGTGATTCCGCAGAGTGACCGCGAAAACACCTTTTGGGGATGATTAACACCATGACAGTTTAAGAATTCAAGAGGAGGAGTCCCAAAACCCATGTTGAAAATTTGGTGAAAATTCTAAAAATGCCCGAGATATGCACTAAAGTTGAAAACCCCCTATTCATTACATTATACAGCTTACCGGCATTTCCTCAGTTCGCGGTCGGCTTTGAAGAGTGTAGACGTGTTCCCGGTCCACAGAAGATCATCGTGCTGAGCTCCTCAGGTAAGTATGGGGTGAGGGGGGTGGGGAGGCAGGGTGCAGAGTGGGTGGGTGCAGGTTGTGGGAGGGGGTCCCGGAGACTACGAGGGACCGTTTCCTTTTTTTCAGGTAAAAAAAAAGAAGTCGTGGGACCGTTTTTAACTTTCCAGGAGCATGTCGTTCCACTGGAGTCTTGCTTGGGGGGGCCAGCTGTAGCCGATGGGGGATTGGGCACCCCGGTCAGCAAAAAACAAAAGGGGGGGAATTAGTTTCTGCCGATGGGGATTGGGCACCCCATCGGCAAACAACAAAAGGAAGGGGATTCATTTCTGCTGATGGGGATTGGGCACCCAGTCGGCAAATAACAAAAGAGGGGGATTTGTTTCTGCTGACAGGAATTGGGCACCCCCGTCGGCAAACAACAGAAGGGGAGGAATTCCTTTCCGCCGATGGGGATTGGGCACCCCGTTGGCAGACAATAAAATGGGGGGGCTACAGTATGCTGATGGGGAGTGGGCTCCCCCATCGGCAAATAAACATGGGGGGGTAAGATATTGTTTGTGAATATGGTGGCAAGCCGCCTTCATGTTCACAAACAATATCAGACATCCGACATCCCGCCCTGCAATGACGGGTCACTCCCTCATTACATCGGATGGCTGACGCTGCAATGATGAGGCGGCCCCTGATTGCAGTGGCTGATTTTTTAGAAAGTAGTGGCACGCTGGCTGAACTAGTGTCAGCAGCAGCATGCCACGGCATTGGGGGATGGGGGACAAGCCTTTGCAGGCTGTGGGGGCATTGGGCACAACAGTGCCATGCCTCCACAACCTGCTTGTGGAGAAAGCTGATGCAACATGTTTTTTGCGCATGCGTGCAATCAATATAAAAACTAATGAAATGTCAGGGTTAGCTGATGTCTATCCCATCTAGCTGAGCATCAACAGTTGCTTATGTGTTATTCTAGTCTTTTTACTGTCATAGTGAGTGGTGAAATGAAGTAAGTAAGTAAACATGCAGTAAACCATGACAGGGTACATTACAGGATTTTAATGCACACCCCAGGGGTAAAGTAAGGCATCAGGCCAAAGGCCAAGTGTCCTTATGCCTCTGGAAAGTTAATTAAATATAGAATAATACATGGGTGGGTGTGTGTAATCAGAATTTTAGACACACCCGAGGGGTGGAATGCTACATAAACCCCGAGCGTGAAGCCTGAGGGGTTTATAAAAGCATCTCACCCTGAGGGTGTTTCTAAAATTCTGGTTTTACACACATCCACTCATGTGTTATTTTATTTAATTTATGGGCAGCATTTTTTATGTGTGAGAGACAGAGAAAGACACATGCACACACACACATACACACACACACACACACTTTTGCCTCTTTTTAATAGAGACATTCACTTTTTTTTTTTTTACTATTATTATTATTTGAATGGGCATGTCAGACCGTAGTACCAGAGCTGTTTTGTGGTTTACCATGCTTAATAATGGTGTTTTATGCGATTTTGGTCTCTCTCACTCATACACTCCCTTCCCCCTGTGCTACTGCCTCCACCGTATTTTTACTGTTTGCTCATCCTACCATTTCTCATTACAGCAGGAGGAGGTTACAAAGCCAGTATTAGCCAGATCAGTATGAAGAAAATATTTTTGAGTTTGTACTTTTTCTCCGGTCTGAGGCAAACGATCAGTGCAGCTGAGCACTCGCTATCGGATGAACAGAGCCGCCATGTTTTTCAAGACGTTTGACCCGCCCACAGAAAGTTAAGCAGCCAATGAGGTTTGTTAAGCCGAGTTTGATTGATGGGCCAGTCTGTTTGCCGTGTCCCAACTCAGACCTCTCAACCAACTCATACACACTAAACATAACACTAACCTGCAAATTCTGCACAAAACAGTATGCATCATGACAGGTGGCAGAAGTTGTTGCTTGCCACCTAAAAATGGCATTCTTTTCCAGTGCAGGTGCCTGAAGCTTAGTCCCATGCTCAACCCTCAGAAAACAGAGGACTGTGCTAGTTGCTCATCCTTGTGACTAGGCAGTATGAGGGTAGGGCTTCAGAAAATTCCTTCCTTTAATATTGTAGTGTCCTGTTTGGGGTTTTAGCAAACAAAAACAAAAAAAAAAACAGAACCAACAAAACTGTTTTGCTTCAGCTGCCTAGAAACTACCTTTATTAGGTTAACACTAAGACCACTAAAGCTTGTATACTTAAACTATTTGTTAGCATAATAAAGGTCATTGCATCTGCTCAACAAAACAATATTTTCTTGTTTCCAACTCATTACAAGCCCTGCTTTTGTGTGACCCACCTTCTCCCATCAAGCAGTTCATCACATTGTGCCAAAATGCACAGGTGCCATCAGCTCCCATATGAGAAAGGAACACCAGTGGCCCATGAGTCTTTACCCCATTGGTTTGCCTTTTACAGGAAATAACTCCCCAGTTTTGCTATTAACCTGCCCATTGGATTTTCTCTCCTCATTTTTTCGAACTTCAATTCCTTCCCCACCATCTCACATACTGAAGGATCCTAACTCAGCAAGAGGTGACCTTGAGCTTGTCGAGGGGACTAGGAGTAGCAGAGAGAGGGCATCCAAAGGTGGCAAGGAAATAGGTGATGAATCCTGACTGCCTTTATTGTGTTCAGGACCCAGAGAGCCTTACGTGTTGGTACTTTTAAACTATTGATTCTGCAGTATTTAAACTGTTCTGAGAGTGGGTATTAGCCCATTCTCTCTTTTTAATTGATACACTGATAAATTTGGAGGCTGGTCTGATTATTCAGACTTGGATAGCTGATTAGATACGTAAGCAAGGGGAAGGGCATTTAAACAGCGCTCCATGCTAGTGAGCGCGCAGCCACCGTGCCTGAAGACACACACAAAGACACACACGTCTAGCGAGTGTTTGGTGTGTTAGGCAGGTCAGCGGGGCAGAACCAGTAATTATTCAAGAAAAAGCATCGGGAAGTTAACAGTTAATAAGTACCAATGGCTGACATAGTTCACACATTGGAAGGGGAATGGGTTATAAAATGCAGGAAGTGCCTAATGTTTGTGCTAGCTGAAGTACACATTTGTAATAATGAGTTCTGCTGTTTTAAGTGCATTAATATGAGTGGTTTAGAGGAGGAAATAATAACACTGAAATGTAAACTAGCCTCTAGTAATGATGTAGTAGGTAAAGATATGCCAATCACTAATGAACTTGGAACTGAAACTGATAATGGTTATCTTGAGAGTATGAAAGACACATCAATGCTATCGACTTTAACTAACTCTAGCACCCAAACTGATCCATATGAACAGTCAAGTGTAAAAAACAACTCCATGAATCAGGATCTAGGAAAGTATGGAAAGAGACTAAGAAATGATGATTTAGAGGAACAAAACAGTACTACTGTAGTAATGAATGGAACCTAGTGGATAAACAGGAAACCTAAAAGAGGTCGTAGGGCAATGGAGTTTAGTGTACTGACCAAAAATGCTTTTTCTTGCTTGTATAATATTGAGACTCCTGATAATACTAATGTGGAAATGAGTGAACAGGATCGAGATTCTGGTAATTGTGCCCACTCCACACTGGTATCAGAAGTTACTCATAAATCCAACATGCCTACTGTAAGTGGTAGAAATGAGATTCTAACAAGTTCAAGTGTTGTCTCAAATGATGTACATAAATGTACTACAAGCGAGTCTAGTAAGGAAAGTGTCAGTAACACATTACCACATGATTTATCTGACCAAGTAAAGGAAGTCATGTTACATAATGTAAATGTTGGTAATGTAAACAATAAAATAGTAGGGGCAGTGCGTCTGAGTACATCAGTAAATGACATCCTAAACTCCATGGGACCATCACTAGAAGCACAAAACCAAACCAAAAGTTCCATAAACAACGTCAGACTTATGTTTTGGGAGACTCTATGATAAAATATATTGACAGGTTAGTCTGTAATCCAGACAAGGTCAATAGAACATGTTCTAGTTATACAGGGGAAAAGGTAGCAGATATTACTAATATGATCGATTTGATTTTGAAGGATGCAGGGGAGAGACCATTAGTAATATTACACATAGGAACGAATAACATTTGTTCCAACAAAATCAAGGACATAAAAAGTGACTTTGAGGCTCTAAGTGTACGTCTTGATTCTAAAGGATGTAATGTAACATTTTCATAGTTGCTTCTGGTACCTACATCAACAATGGCTATAACTAAGAAGATTAAGGAGCTCAACAATTGGTTTTGACAGTGGTGCTTGAGAAAGGGATATAATTGTTTAACTCATTGGGAAAACTATGAAGGCCACTATAGTCTTTTTTGTTGGGATGGTCTACATTTAAGTAAATGTGGAAGTGGTCTGTTAGGCAAGAAAATTACTACACATATTAAAAATTGTTTAAACTGGGTTCGAAGGGGAAGGGGTGTTACCTGGAGTTAGTGATCTGCACACCAAATTAGGAGAGGTAACATTAAAACAAAAATTAGAAAATTATTACCTCTCATTATTAAATGCTAGAAGTTTAAATCTTGATAAGAAAAGTGAACTTGAAATCCTAATAAAACTTCTTGACCTACATGTGGTGGCTGTCACTGAGACCTGGTGGGATAATTTGGTGGCATGGATCAAAGACATTCCAGAATTTAAACTCTATAGTAAAGATAGAGAAGGTAGAGTATGTGGAGGGGTATGCATTTATGTGTCAAATAAAATTCCATTGCACTTGGTTCAGCATTCTGTATTAATGAATAGTAATAATGAATCAATTTGGATAAAATTAGAACCACAGGGTCATCCACCTGTAATTTTGGGCAACTGTTATAGGCCTCCTACCTGCAGTTACAATGATACAGTCAGTCTTTGTTCTGAAATCTTAGAGGCATCCGAACTAGGAAATGTTATCATATTGGGAGACTTTAATTTCCCAGGTATCGACTGGACTAATCTAAGGGCTAGGTCTGATATTGAGGCTCTGTTTTTGGATAACACTATCAATTGCAATTGTGAGCAGATAGTCCTAGAGCCCACCAGGGGATCTAATATTCTGGATCTAGTTCTAACAAATATTGGTCACCTTATAAACAACTTAACTATTTTGCCACCTATAGGAAGTAGTGACCACAATATTATAACATGTTCATTGAGTTATGGTACATCTAAGATACTGCATTGAACACAAATACTAGAATTAGAAAATATAATGCGACCAACATATCATTAGTGAACAACTATCTTAGTAAAGTTAATTGGAACAGTGAATTATCCAGTATGGGGATGAAAGAATCTTGGAGGTTCTTCAAAAATACTATACAAATGGCTGTTGATAAATTTGTACCTCTAAGAAAGAAATATAATAAGGATGGTAAGATTCTGAATTGGAGTTGGCCCAGTGGCACAGAGGGTTGCAGCACTGGATGCCACACCTCGCGCTACACCGGTGACCCGGGTTCAGGAACAAGCCTGGATCATCAGAGGTCAGCGGAGGGGGAGAGAGAGGATGTGAGAAGCTGCTGGCTGGCAGCGCTCTGCCTCAGGAGGAGGGATGTAGCTCTCTCAGAGCTTGGTTGCCCTCTGGTGGAGGCCAGAGAGTTGGCATCACGAGAGACACACTGACATACAGTAGGTCATGGGGAGGGTTGAGGGGATCTGGTCTGGAGCTGTGATGTGCATGTGCACCTCCATGCTCATGCACCACCACTTCTGGGGGTCCCAGGGTAGCCAGGGAGAAAACAGGAAAATTGTGGGGCCGATCTGGATGATGCCCCCGGACCAACTCAAGGCATCTGCCAGGACACGCATGGTGCCACAAGACCCTGAAAGACCCTGAGATCGGTAGGCTCGGTGGATGCAGAAGTCAACCCGCCACCGGAGGATAAAAATAAGTTGGAAAAAAAAAAGATTCCGAATTGGATGACAGGAGAAATAAAAAAAACACTTAAACATAAACTTAAAGCATATAAGAAATTTAAAAAATACCCAACCAATACAAATAAGGTCAAATGTATTAACAAACAAAAAGAAATAAAAAAATTGATTAGGAGAGCAAGATATAAAATGGAATTTAAAATAGCACATAGCAAATATATCAAGTTATTATATTCATATCTTAACACTAATAAATCTTCATTCAAGGTCATTAATAAAATCAAATCAGATGGTAACACATTCAATGATCCTAGTGACATTATGGACTGTTTTAACAGTTATTTTGCATCTATATTTAGTCCCAGAGTAGAAGAACCCCACTTATTGATAAATGTAACAGACATAGTAGCAATGTACTTATTATATGCTGCCTTAACTTTTCTAAAAAAACCTCATGTTGTACTGTAACGTAAAAGGTTTGTCTGTATATATTTTGAAAATTTAATAAAAAGTTTAACTACAAAAAAAAAATGTAACAGAACATGAGTATTTGTTTTCAGAGGAAAAGTTGAGACTAGAACTTCAGAATGTCAAATTAACAACTACACCTGGTCCTGATGATTTACATCCTAAAATACTCAAAACTGGAGCTCATATACTAGCTGCCCTACTGACAAAAATTTTTAATAGATCATTACAAAGTGGGTTAGTGCCGTTGGATTGGAGACTTTCTATTGTGACCCCTATATTTAAGAAGGGAGATAGGAATCTTGTAAATAACTATAGACCTATCAATCTAACCACTATCCCCTGTAAAATCATGGAGAGATTATTTGTTTTGTTAACCAGGTAAGCACACTAGACAACAAGTGCCTATTTTCAGGTGCGACCCAGGAGGTTACAATACAGAAGAAAAATAAAAAATTACGATACAGCAAATTACGATACGGCAAACATGGTACATTGTCATGGTAACACACTGGCCCACGTAACAGGTGGAGTCAGAGTACAATATGGAGACATGATACAGAATCAGAAATAGAAACATGATACACATACAACTTGTATTAAATGGTAGAGAAGACAATAGCATCTTGCAAGATACGGTAAGGAGGACATTTCAACCACAAGGTTTCATGGGAGCATGGGGAGGCAGGAGATTATCAGGTAACCACAAGGGTAGTGTAAACAGTGCACTAACAGGGTGAATTGTCAGGTAACAGATAAAGGGGAGTGAAGACAGTTCAGCACACCAGCAGGGTACTTAGCTAGTATGGGGGGGACCAACCACGACAGAGTCAAGGCTCTGGCTGAGGGAAGAGAACTGTCCCCATGGCTGCATCCTAGAGGGCAGGACAAGGTAACGTGGGGTCATCTAAGTGCTACTATGAAGCGAGCTAGTGGGTAAGGGGTAAGTACTGTAGTGGAGAGTGGAAGAGGCCAATTTCAGCATGGGGGAGAGGTGTCATGGGTGAGGGAGGGACTCCCCTGCATCTAGTAGGCACAAAGGCAAGTGGAGGCTGCTTTGAGGAACTTCCATAGGGAAGTTTTGAAGCTGGGGTGTGAGGGGGAAGCCCGGACTAGGGCGGGGAGGAAGTACCAAAGTCTCGGAGCGTAGACAGAGAAGGCCCGGTCACCAGTGAAGGAGCGGGTCCTCGGGACCGTGCAGACCTGAGTTGAGCTAGATCTGAGGCGGTAGGCCAGGGTATAGTGTTTGAAGGGAAGTGCAAGAGCAGAGGGGCATGCAGTTCAGACTATATTATCTACAAAGTTGCCGAGGACAACGTCTCAGTGTTTTTCAGGGGGGAGCCACTCTGGTCAGGCGTGGGGGTCACATCGGTCGTAAGGCACGGAGCAGAAAGGGCGAAGCGACATATGTTGTTGTAAGCCATATTCCACTTTGCTAGTCTGGCATTCAGGACCGGTGCAAAGGCACCAAGCCCATAACAGAGTGTGGGTAGGAGAATCCCCCTGGCTATGGCAAGCCGAGCAGCCGGAGTGAGGCAGTCCTTTGCCCTGTAGGCTAAACCGAGCTTGCTATTTGAAGCTTTGCAGATGTTCCGGAGATGCTCAGTGAGATCAAGCTGAGGATCTAGGGTCACACCTATGTACCTGGTGGATTCCAGGGCAGGCAGGAGGGAGCCATTGCCCCCGTGAATGGCAAGGGGGGGAAGGGCAGGAGGTGGTTTTGGCCACCGAACCGAATAACATGGCATAGGTCTTGTTTAGGTTAACGGTAAGCTTGTGTCCCGACTCCCACGAGCCAGTTACAGATACGCCCAAAGTCTGAATTGAGTTGGAAGTTAATAGTTGCGATGTCCTGGGAGCTAGATAATAGTACGAGGTCATCCACATGGAGTGTGGTGGACCCGAAGGTAGCAACGGAGGGGAGTTTGTTTATGTAAAGGGAGAACAGAATGGGACCAAGAACGGAACCTTGGGAGACTCCGCATCTGACTGGGGAAAGGTCCGATAGGGCACGGTTGAAACAGGTGTATTGCTGTCTGCCCCCAAGGTAGTTGGAGAACCAGGCAAGGGCTCAGGGGGAGAAACCAGCTGAGAGTAAAGTGGAATGAAGGAGGTCGTGGTCGACCCGGTCAAAGGCCTTAGAGAGGTCGACAAAGATGGCTCCAGTCAGTTTACCAAGGTCCGTCGCAGATCTGACCTCTGAGGTGACTACGGCAATAGCAGTCGCTGTGCTGTGCCCCTTCCTGAACCCATGCTGTGCAGGGGAGAGAACTGCATACTCCTGCAGGTAATGGGAGATTTGTCCAGCTACGGCCTTTTCAAGTAGCTTGCTGGTAGCAGAGAGTATGGCAATGGGGCGATAGTTGTTCATCTCCTTGGGGTCGCCATGTTTAAACACTGGGACAACCTTGGCCACTTTCCAAATGTCAGGTAAAATTCCCGAGGTGACGAAAGAGTTGAAAATGTGAGTAATCGGCCGGGCTAGGAAGGTGCGCCCAGACTAAGTAACTTCTGCTCAGGTTATCATATCCCACCCCTGTATGGTGTGAAAGACCAGCAAGGAGAGCTTGAGCCTCTCTAACAGAGATTAGTTTAAGGTAAAAAGGTGGATGGGGGAGAGGGGAGCGTCCAGAGGTTCAGGGGTGGAGAGTAGGGGTGGGGGGGGCTGGCAGTTCGGAGAACAAGCCGTTGAATCCTGAGGCTATGGTCTGGGGGTTGTTACAGTTGGCCCCCTCAACATTCATGTCTGTGACCGAATTCTTGGCGGACCCTCCAACCACATTTTTGATGTTTTGCCAGAAGCGTCGGGGGTTGTAAGCCGAGTTGAGCATGGCAGATTTACAGAACTCACTCTTGGCAGCGCGTATGGCAGACTTGCAGGAGTTTCTAAGTCATCGATATTCAAGGAGGTCATGGATGTCACTGGAGATTTTGTGGTTTATCCAGCACTTGTCTCTCTGCTTCATTAGGGCTAATAGGCCTCCATGGAACCACTTTGTGACAGCGCCCCTCACCCTCCTTTTTGTAAGGGGGGCATGTCTGTTTTGCAGTGGGATGAAAGCAGCAATGAAGTGGTCCAGTGCTACAGCTGGGTCATAGGTGTTAAGCACCCTAGTCCAGTCGGCGCAGCGTAGGTCCTCCAGGAAGTCTTCGAAGATGAGCTTGGAGTAGTCCCTCATCTGTATCACTCTACTGGGAATTTTGGGGGCCGCAGATCCCCAGATGCAGAATATAGGAGAGTGGTCAGAGATGGCACCCGTGAGTGTACCAGATTGGAGGATTTTGTCCAATCTGTTGCTCAGTAACCAGTCAATTAGCGAGCCCTTGTCCTCCCGAGGGGAGATCCTGGTGGGTTCCGTGATGGTCTGACTGAGGGTGAGGCCTGAGAGAAGTGGCTCGTATTGTTTGTTATTTGGCCCCAGCCAGTTGAGGTTGAAATCCCCCAGGATTAGCACCTCATTTAACCTACCTTGTCTTTTAGGTGGTCAAGTAGAGAGGAGGGTCCTGGCACACCTCCCTTAGGGGGGTTGTAGGCACAGACCAAGTTCACCTTTTTTGTGTTTCCGAGCAGGAGGAGGGAGTGAATGAATTCACAACCTGTGGTGATGGGGGGTAAAGGAGACACCTGGGATACATTGAGGTGACCCTTATAGTATAGTAGTACACCCCCCTGCATTTCTTACCACCCCTGTCCTGCCTAATGAGGCTGTAACCCGGAATGGCACATGCGGTGTCAGGAATACAAGGCTTCAGCCAGGTTTCCGTAATACCCATGATGTCAGGTTCATACAGGGCCGCCCAGGCTGTCAGTTCTGCTAGGTTATGTAGAATACTGTGGATGTTTAGATGAGCTATTTTTAGGCCTCTTTTGGATAGCCAGGCCGGAGGGGCTTTAGGAGGGTAAGGGGTTGCTGAGGAACCTTGACAGGATAGTGAGTTGACTGGCAGCACGAGAGGAGCCATGGCCCAGTCTCATGGGGGCAGCGAGGTAATCTGGGAGGAACAGGTCCCTCCAGGCAGTGGGCAGAGGTAAGAGCTATGTGGGCATTATATACCTCACCCAATGGGCTGCGCTTCTTAGCAATGGGAAGGGTAGTACAAGCCTGTGTAAGCAGGGCTCACTGGTGAGACAGGGTCTTAAGGCACAGTGACCCGAGATCCAGGTATTGTATGATTGTACCTATCAGCACCCCGTGGATGAAAGCTAGCATGTGAGGTGTCGATTGAGGAGCTACAGAAGGGGCAGAGTCAAGGCTTTTTTGGAGAGGTCAAAGGGCAGCTCAAGACCTGTGTTTTAATGTGCCTTGGTTGAGACTCTGCAATCAGTGCACAACATAGAGAAGAAGAGATGAGCCTTCTGGTGGTGAGTAAATATAGCCTGCAGATGGTAAAGTGGGATGATAGGACAACACAGCCCATGTGATCTGAGCTATAAAGCTCAGTGATGACCATGGGTGGTGGTGGGAGCGGTGGGGCAGCCGGCGAAGCCGGTGGGGCCAGTCCTGTCCAGAGAGCAGAGGGAAGCAGCTGAGCTCCACCACGTGGCTGTGAGTATGCTCTGGGTAAGCAGGGACCACTGTGAGGCTCAACAAACCCCCCCCCCGAGTCTCTCCGGTGAGCAGTTTTGATGGATTTCTTTCAAAAAATGGACACAGCATTTCACAAATCGATGCCGCAACGTTTCAGACTGGAGGCAGTGTACCTAAGTCAGGCCTGTATCTCATTACCTTGATTGCGGTGTGCTCATCCTTGGGGGGTGGGGGAGAGCAGTTTTTAGCCGCCCTCGCAACCAACCAGGTGAGGCAGGTCCCTGTGGAGAGAGAATTGCAGCAGTGAGCCTCCTATATACCCAGGTATGTGGGGAGGGAGTTCTGAGCAAGCAAGCAGCGTGGGGCAGAAAATTGCTGGGGGGGGGTTCCAGGGTCGGATAGGGAACACAAGTAGGGAGAGAAAACAACTGCGACACAGGCTCAAGTAGTTAAATTATACAGTACAGTCTAACTGAAGTCGCATCTAAGCTAAAATAAAACACAGTATTACAGAAGGAAATGTCCACATGTTCAGTCTAATGTAGGTCTCATCTAAGCAAAAGCTAAAATACAGTACTTTCTAACAAACATGCTACGAGGGGCAGGAAAGACTGGGAGGGGTCCAAAGATAGGGAACACTGTATTGTATCTAAGCAAGCAAATGCAGCATTTTAGCAGGAAAGACCACAGGTACTGACTAGCTCAGTCGCATCTAGGCAAGAAATAAATACTGTATTTTTGCAGGATAGACCACAGTTACTGAGAGAGATACAGCTAGCAGCGGCAACTGGAATCCCCACAGTGTAGACCACCCAAACAGTGCCGTTTTTAACTGCAATTTGAACAGGCAAGGGCAGATAATAGCCACAATTCAAGCCTGCCTTCAAGTAAAGTCCCTTGTGCCCGTAAAACAAAGACTCCTTAATGAAAAACAGCCCTCAAATTAAGGCAACAGGCAGGCTTAGTAGATAACAGGCAAGGGCTGGAGTTTTACATTAAAATGAATTAAAGCACCAGTTAGGACTTAGGTAAAACACAGTTAAAGGGCTGGAAATTTCCTCTAAACAAAAAACCTATCAGCACATCTACACCAAGCAGTCCCAGTCCTGTCCAGAGAGCAGAGGAAAGCAGCTGAGCTCCACTGCGTGGCTGCGAGTACGCTCTGGGTAAGCGGGGACCGCTAGAGGCTCAACAAACTTCGAAGTCTCTCTGGTGAGCAGTTTGTGGATTTCTATCAAAAACGGACACAGCGTTTCACAAATCCATGCCACAAGGTTTCAAACTGGAGGTGGTGTACCTAAGTCAGGCCTGTATCTCATTACCTTGATTGCGGTGTGCTTGTCCTTGGGGGTTGGGGGAGAGCAGTTTTTCGGGTGCCCTCGCAACCGACCAGGTGAGGCAGCGTCCCTTGATTGCCTAAAAATTGATTAAAAATTAAATAGAACAAGAGTTTGCCACACTAAATATTAAGGATAATATGCAGCATGGATTCCAAAAGGGGAAGTCTTGCACAACAAATTTGATCGCATTTTATGAGAACATAAGTGCTAATCTAGATGGAAAGTGTGCATCTTACGTGATTTTGATGGACTTCTCCAAAGCCTTCGATAAAGTACCACATATAAACTTGGTAAATAAATTGATAAATTTGGGGTTCAGTAGTATTCTGATCAGATGGATCAGAAATTGGTTAATAGAACGTGGACAAATGATTAGACTAAATGATTCATTATCTGATATGAGAGAGGTTACTAGGGGGGTGCCGCAGGGGTCAGTTTTGGGCCCGGTCCTCTTCGGTATCTATATTTGTGACATCCAACATAATATTAATAATAAAATGGTTAAATTTGCGGATGATTTAAAACTAGGAGGGGAGGTAGACATCCTTCAAAAACATATATCTATAGTCAACCATTTAAACAAAATCATGAAATGGGCCATGAAAATGGAATGCAGTTTAATACTGAAAAATGTGTAGTCCTACATTTTGTACATAAAAATCCAAAATATAAATACATATTGGGAGACCAGATCTTAAGGGCAGTATCATCAGAACGTGACCTAGGGGTTACAATATCTACCTTTTTTACTTCTACTGAACAATGTAAACAGGTTTCTTTTAAAGCAAGGGGTCTCATTAAAAGGATCAAATGTTCCTTTGTTAGTAGATATGAACAGTGTATTATACCAATTGATAAGAGCTATATCAGGCCCATGCTTGATTTTGGGTCACCTTTCTGGTCACCATACTATTGTAAGGATATCAAAATGATAGAAAGGGTACAATGCATAGTGACTAAACTGCTTTATCCTTTAAAGGGACTACCTTATGACTCTAGATTAAAAGAAACTGGATTAAATTCCCTGGATTTTAGAAGGCAGAGGGGACTTGCTTTTGCTCCATAAAATAATGTGCTCACCTGATTTATTTAACCTTTGCAGTTTTGAATTCAGTAAATCGAGAAAATCTTAGATCACATGGTGAGAAACTAACCATACCTAGGGTAAACACTAAAAAAAAAGAGATACATTTTACATAGTTAGGAGTGCTAGGACTTGGAATAGACTCACACGAACAGTAGTAGAGATTGAAGATTTTGATCAATTCAAACACTGTCTAGATAGATTATATTATAATGATGGTATTATGGTTTAAATTGCCCGCATGATGTGGGGGACAATACTTATGGGCATTGACTGCTCCCTTTTGTCCTTTATTTCCTAGTAATCCTAGTACTAGTAATCCAAGAGTAAGCAATTTCTTGTTCTGGGGGAACCAATGATCAGGAGAGTCGAGTCCCACCTGAGTAAAGGTATGCAGCCTAAGGTGATGGTTAAATGGCTCCCTGGAGCTTCAACACAGGACAACACTGAATGTATTGGGAGGTTGGTAAAGAAAGCGGAGAAAGGAAACAATGTTCTGATTCATCTCAGTACGAATTACCTATCTGCTCAAACAGTGGAAGAAACCAAGCAACATTTCATTAAGCTTGGGGAATGGGTGGAGGTGAGAACAACCACCCTGACATTCTTAGAGATTCTCCCAGTGTGGGTCCTCCCAGTGTGGCTACATGAATGGTGTCATGAAAAAGGATATCATGTCATAGGCCCATGGGGGAGCTTCTGTGAGAGGAAGCTATTCAGGTTTAATGGGCTTCACCTAACAAAGGAAGGAGTGAGTAAGCATGGGCAGAAATTCAATGTCCATCTTGACCATTTAAACTAGGTGAGGGGGTGTCTAACGCTAGGGAACCTATTAGAAAATATATTCCTGATAGGAACTTAGTCATCACTCCCCCACATGCCGGAATTTCTCTCCCTGCATGACCTAAGAAAACATGTAGAAAATGGTTGGAAACTATTGGGAACTAAACATGGGGCCAAGAGCAGATCCAATAGTAGTGAATAGCAGCAGTAGTAGCAGACTATGGAAAGGGATATGCATCAATGCCAAAAGCCTGGGAAACAAAATAAGTGACTTGCAGGCAATGATAGTAGATTCCCGAGTGGACCTGGTGGCTGCCAGGGAGACTTGGGCCTAAAAAAAAAAAATGAATGGGACCTTTCAGTCCGGGCTATGCCCTGTTCAGATAGGATAGAAGGGAGGGCAGGGGGGGAATGGGTAGCAATATATGTAAAGGACAGGATAAATGCCATCTCAGTAGATTGCATCAAAAAGGAGGGTGTGAAATCCCTGTGGATGCTGCTCAACTCAGCTGGGGCAGGCTGAGTGTAGGAACGAAGAGCTCCTAGAGGAGATCAGAGGTGTAGCACAAAATACAGTGGCAGAAGGAGATCTGAATATGCCTGATGTTAACTGGAACATCCCAGTGGCAAGTTCTGCTAGGGGCCAAAAGGTGGTTGATGTCCTATAAGACTGCCTACTTACATAACTAATTAGTGCCCCAACTAGGTTGGACACTATCCTGCATGTGGTTCTCACTAAATCAGAGGTGGTATGATGAGCTACAGGGATTGGGGAGCCACTGGCCCACAGCAACCACAACTCTGTGTGGTTTGAGTTAGCCCTAGGGATAGAAAAATTGCAGTCCAAGACAGAGGTTTTTAACTTTCGAGGAGCCAATTTTGACAAAATGAGAGCTGCAGTCAGAAGCAAGCTGTTAAGGATCCAGGCGCATTTAGATGTGGACGAAATATGGGAGCTGGTTAAGTTAGCCATTTTAGAGGCTACCAGTAAGTGCACAAGAACAGTGACCAAAAAGAACAAACACAAAAAAAAATATGGTTTAGTAACCAGGTAAGGACTAAAATAAGAACCAAAAAGGAGGCCTATTGTACTATAAAAGAACTCAGAAAGACAGCACATGGAAAACCTACGTTTAGAAGAACATTGAAGCAAAGAGTATGGTGAAATCAGCTAAGGCTTCAACAGAGCTTCGGCTTGCAGAGGGAACAAACACTTTTTCAATATACAGTATACAAGAAAAAAGAAAGAAAAAGGGAGGAATACTTAGATTCAAAAATGGTGACAGAGTAGTGAAGGAGGACAGGCAGAAGGCCACTGTTCTGAACAACTGTTTTTGCTCAGTGTTTTTTTTTTTTATTTTATTTAAACAGCAGTTTGGAAAACCTTTGAGCCATAGGCTCATTTACAAAGGTACCTTGTCACAGTAAGACAAACCAAAATACACAGTATAGCAGTACAATACATAAGTATAACAGTAAATTAAGACATAGATACAAACAAGCTGGTACAGGTAGGATGGATGCAAACAATACCAGAGTTATGTCATCCTTAGCAGCTTAGTAATAAGCTTTGTCATAAGTATTGAGTATAAGCTTTTGACTAGTGGCAGTTACAGCATCGGTGTTAATAAGGTGGTTACGTAAGGAAGTTTGAAATACGATACAGTTGGAGCTTGGAGATGGAGGGGCAGTGTGTTGAACCAGGAGGGGCCCTAAAGCTGAAGGCTCTTTGGCCGTGAGAGGTCCTAGCTCTAGGGATAACAAGAGAGGTTTTCCAGAGGTCCGAGTATGAATTAGTGGACAGAGCGGCGTGGTGGTGGTCAATCCTGGTGGGGAAAGCCCAAGGAGGGTCTTTTGTAAGGGTACAGGTAAGATATTTGAGGCACTCGTCGAGATCAAGTACCAGCTTTAGCATACAGTAGACAGGTGTGTGTCATCCTAGGTGCTCCAGTAATTAACCTGCAGGCCTTATTCAGAGTAGTACGAATTTTGTGGAGTGCGGTCTGATCAGCAGCACCATACACCGGCAGTCCATAGTCCACTAGGGACAGGATAGAGGCGGTGACTGTGAGTAAGAGCCTCCGGGGAGGCAGTGTTTATACTCGATGTAAGATGCCCAATCGGATATTAGTGGCAGTGGCTAGGGCAGCCGTGTGTCCATGGAAGGAGAGGAGGGTCAAAATGGATCCCTAGGTATTTATAGGAGCAAACTTGTTCGAGTGGGAATGAGGACCCAGAGTGAATGAGGAGTTTGAAGTTGCAGGACTTGTTTTGGGATGAGTGAAGAACATGGTTTTGTTTTTAAGATTTATCACCAATCTATATTCTTGAACCAGCCCTCGCTTCAGTGAAGGACTTCTGCAGCGAGTTCTGGAGGGCAGTAGGGTTATGATTTGAGGCAAAGATGACTGCATCATCAGCGTCAATAGAATGTTCCCGAGCAAGAGCGTGGAAGGGTGTTAAGGTAAAGGAAGAATAGTAAGGCCCAGAATGGAGCCCTGGGGAACCCAGAAAAGATGGGACAGATGTCTGAGTAGGTCCCATTAATTTTTACACGCTGTGAGCGGTCAGACAGATAACTGGTGCACCAGGAGATAGGCCCAGCAGCAAAACCAGAGAGACTAAGGGCATCAAGAAGGAGGGGGTGGGAGACAGTGTCGAAAGCTTTCGAGAGGTCAATGAAGACAGCACCAGCCAGAGAACCAGTGTCTAAGGAGGAGTGGAGAAAGTTGGAGAACTCTAGGAGGGCTGTGTTGGTACTGTGGCCCGCTTGGAAGCCATGCTGCTCAGGACAAAGGACATTGTAGGTGGAGAGGTAGTCAGAGATTTGAGAGGCCACCACTTTTTCCAAGGCCTTGGAGAGAGGAGAGAGAATGGAGATCGGTCGATAGTTTCCAGCCACAGTCCTATCATCACCTTTAAAGATAGGGGTGACAGTGGCAACTTTCCAGGCAGTTGGAACCTTCCCCAGGCAAAGAGAGTGGTTGATGAGGCATGTGATCAGGGTAAGGACTGTGTCTAAGACCAGCCGTAGGATACACGGATCCAGGGTGTCACTGCCTGTACTATTACTCTTGAGGGCAGTGACAAGGTGTGGCCTAAGTTCTTGGGCAGAAACACGGAGGAGAAAATAAGGGCGAGAAAGATTTACGGCAGGTGCTGGGGAGGAGGGTCAAAAAAATTTGTAGGGAGGATAGGGCTAAGGTCAGTGAATGAGGTGTTGAGGTGGTTGGCTATGAGGGCTGGGTCTGAGGAGATCACACCATTAATGTTGATCTGGGTGGGGGAGGTGCACTCCCATTTAACTGTTTAATGTTATCCCAGAAGGTTCCGGGATTCCCCCATGAGGCAGTGAGTGAGGACCGATAGTGCTCAGACTTGGCCTTTCTGATGGCCCGAGTGCACTTGTTTCGGGCGGCAGCATATAACCGCCTGTCATTGGGCCAGCCAGTCTCAATGGCACGGTGCCATAGGTTGTCCCTATGTTTGAGCTGGTGGATCAAAGCTGGGGTAACCCAGGGGGCATTCTTCCTTTTAGAACGGTGGGTCAACACTGGGGCAAAGATATCACAGGCATTATTAAAAGTTTGGGTAAAGAAGGAGAGAGCTGTGTCGATGTCAGGAGTTGCCTGTATAGAAGACCAGTCAATTTGGGACAGAAGTTCCTTAAGTTTTATCAGTCCACCAGGTATTAGACGCCACGGCATGTGGACTGTGCTATGGGTTTCGGGACTGAGGTTGACCAGTGGAATAGAATGGGGGATCGCTGAGACAGTCTGGGAGGACTTGTACATTGGGGATCCGATTAGAGGTAGTTCAGGTGAGTACCACATCAAACGGGTACTGGAGCCTCTCTTGGGGTTAGTCCTGGTAGGGTGGGTAACTAGTTGCGTTAGGTCTATTGCAGAAAAGGAGTCTCGGGTAGAGGAGGAGGAGGGGCTGAGCCAGTTGACATTTAAGTCACCCACCAGAATTTGATCAGCGGAAGGAGGTAGAGAGGTAAGGTATTCTGTAAGAGAGGCAATGGCCTGCGTTTGGTCCCTGGGGGGGCGTATGCAGTAGTCAGATAAAGGGGTCCTTTAAAGGGTCAGGGATTAGTTTCAGCGTAGTGCCTGGGCCCTGGAGTCAAGGGATGGGAGGCAGGGCTGAGTGCGGGAGATTCCTTGACATAAATAGCGCAGTCACGCCCCGCCTCCCAACAAGGTCGGACCGGAAAGGGTGAAACCAGGAAGGAGACTAGGAGTCAGGGGAGGATTGACAGCCAAGTCTCAACCAGGGTGATGACATCAGGGTTAACTGATGTGACCAGGCATTGTAGTGAGTCAAACTTTTAGGAGGCTACAGATATTCATGGAGACCATGCATAGGCCTGTGGTGCGAGTTGGGGAGCTCCTGGGAACCGGGCCAGGGTTTGGATGAATGTTCCCTGACAGGAGTAGTAGCATGACTAACACCCTGGCTGGGAGATGGTGAGAGGTTTTCCATGATTGACATAGGGGGAGGGAGGCTAAGGGAGCAGGGGTGGGCAGGAGGTACAGGAGGGAAAGCAAGAATAAGAAGACACCCAGATGTGCCTGAGGTGAAGAGAAAGCTAGGGGAGGGCAGGGGGACGGGGACACACAGAGGTCCCAAGGGCAGGAGAGGAGGTTCAGGAGCAAGGGAGAGAGGGTGCCAGGGCATAGTGTGGACTAGCAGATGGGTAAGTGGGTAAGTGCACTGCTAGTGGGGATAGGCACAGGCAGAGCGTGAGGCAGGGCCACACATTGTGGTGAGCAAGATCCCAGGGAAGTAGTGCTGTACAGGTAGGAGTAGGAAGTAGTGAGGGAGCATAGGTCCCTCTAGTGGCCAGCAGGTATAACCTGCAAATGGGAAAGTGGGGAGATAGGTTCTGGGCAATAGGGCGTGATAACACCAGATGTGATGTCACGGGGTGGATCTAAATGACAGCCGCCCCTGGGTGGGAGGGTGGTTAAGGGAGGCAGGGATGGCGCTGTCACGGGTTAGCACCCCTCTGCAGGTGTCCAGACGAAGAGAAGAGGCTCTCTTTACCTCGAAAGTTATCAGGCTGGAGATTTGGCTTCCTCAGCTACTCAGGTGAGCTGCTTGTTGTTTCAGTTGCTTGATTGTCCCGAGTGCCTAGCTGGGGAGCTGCCTATGTTGTGGAGAAAACAAAGCCTCTCATTACTATGCAGCGGGAGAATATGTTGTGACTTACACAAAGGAGCTCCACTCTAAGCAAACAGGGCTATTCCAAAATGAGGTCACACTAGGACCCAGCTAACCTAATGCCTTCAGTAACAAGCACAATTAGCTCAATACCACCATATTAAACAAGTCTGATCTATATTAGCAGCTTGGTATATCTGGCTTTAAGATGAAATCAGCAGTTAGCTCCAAATACCACCATATTAAACAAGTCTGATCTATATTAGCTGCTTGGTATATCTGGCTTTAAGATGAAATCAGCAAGGCAACTCTAGAAAAGCCAGTGAGTCCCTAGCTTTACACTTCAGCATTAGTAGCACAAAGAGAATCAAATAACAAGCCCACCCAGTGGTGAACAGGAACAAAGTTCATAAAATATAAGTGTTCATCAGGTAGCACCCCTCTGCAGGCGTCCAGACGAAGAGAAGAGGCTCTCTTTACCTCGAAAGTTATCAGGCTGGAGATTTGGCTTCCTCAGCTACTCAGGTGAGCTGCTTGTTGCTTCAGTTGCTTGATTGTCCCGAGTGCCTAGCTTGGGGGGGAGGAACTTCACGGAGGAACACAAAGGCCCAGTACCAGACAGTGGCATCAAGGCTGCTGACAAAGGTGTTCCACATAAGGAAGCACCATCAATCACCAACAGTAGGGTTACAGAGGCCCTGGATAAACTCAGGGAAGATAAGTCACCAGGCCCTGATGGAATACACCTACGGATGCTAAAGGAGATAGCAAGTGAATTGGCAGGTCTCTTAGTACATTTATTCAGCAGATCACTTCAGATGAAGGAGTAATGCTGGGAAACTGAAAAACAGCTGATGTGGTACCTGTCCACAAGGGAGGGAGTTGGGAGGAAGCAGGCAACTACTGACCAGTCACTCTTACATTGGTAGTGGGGAAGCTGATGGAAACCTTAATAAAACAAGAGTTGATAGAGTACCTAGATAAGAATGGTCTGCAGGATGACAGGCAACATAGGTTGGTGGCGGGAAGGTCATGCCAAATGAACCTAATCACATTTTTTGACTGGGTCACTAGGGAACTTAATTATATGCTTCTGTCTGGTCACACACCAGGTGCACCCCTATAAATCTTATAAAGATGTACTGTAAATGTGATGGGTTGAGCTTGCCAAACCCTCAGTACTGAATTGCATGCAGGAGAAGTGTGGCCTTCTCCTAACTGGTGAGCTCCCATGTAAACCTCTAATTGGCCAAGGCACATAATATAAGCAAGGACACCACAGAGTGGACTCCTTTTAAGATATGGAGAAAGTATCCACAGCTCAGAACAGCAAGGTAAAATGTGATGCCCTTCCTGACCGATGAGGTGGTCACTTTGTCGCAGTGGTCAGGCTTGAAAATATTTCAGCTGAAACACGAGACCAAGAACCCCTCTAACAATCTAAAATAAGTAAAAATGCTGGCGTTATTTGAAATAATTGCAGGCTTTTAAGAAACAAGGGGGGAGCACTAGTACCTTAATTATATGCTTTTGTTTGGTCACACACCAGGTGCACCCCTGTAAATCTTATAAAGATGTATTGTAAATGTGATGGGATGAGCTTGCCAAACCCTTAGTACTGAATTGCATGCAGGAGAACTATGGCCTTCTCCTAATTGGTGACAGGGACATCGGCAGGTGTACGCAGTTTACTCAGCTGTGTACACTTCTTTCGGATGGGGTAGCATTCTGTGCTTTCACCACCCTGCCTAGTCTGCTTCTTGTTAAAAAAATGTTAACATTTACTAGATGACTAAAAATCATAATGGCCCTTTTCTGGGCTGAAAGTGGGTGGTGTGTGTGTGTGTGTGTGTACTGCAGATTGCTCTGTGATGAGTGACTGACTGGTCCAGCCCCCCCCTTCCCGCCATGCACTGATGCTGTCACTGTTGTGTTCACCGATTGATTCAGGAAAGGATTAAGGAACAATCAAGGCTGCTTAGCATGGGGATAATTTTGGGTGCTGCTGGTACTGGTTATCCAAAATGTCACAACAAGCGACGTTGGCAGGCCCATTGGTAATTGGCAGTAGTGCCAGTGATGATGAGCCTTAAGCCCCAACCCATTGGTGTAGACTGAGAGAAGGGGTAGAGCATGCATGGAGGTGCCAAGGCAAGGATCATCATCTGTCTCTGTGGCAAGCTTTTGAAATCCTCCGGTGGTTGTGCATCGGTAACGGTTGGAAGGATTGTTTGGAGCCCCCCCGAGGTTGAGCATCATCTAGGAGGGATGTTGACTAGTTGTTTGCCTGCTGTTGACTCCTGGGCATGGTCCATGGCATTTAGAGGCTCAGTCAGGGCAGGCTATATCATCATCCAAGCCAAGGCATCGATGAGCAGGAGCCAGGAGGATGGAGATGTTGGGCGAAGTCGAAGACGGAAATCTCCCGCCTCCTGGTCCGGTCATCTCAGGTGCATACATTCATGTGCAGAGAATCCAGATCAGTACTGTACAGGCATCACACAGCAAGGAGCAGGCTAGGTGGGTTGGGTGTCATTGTGTTGGGTGATGACCGTGGCGTGACAGGTCGCGCTGGTGTTGCAGACTCTGACTGCCCTGGAACAGAGGACTCACTCAGTTGTGACTCTGGGTGGGAGTACGGACTCGAGTAAAGTTATTTCAGAAATTATTTCAGCACAATATGCCTGCCTGCCAGCCAGCCGGCCTAGCCAGCCAGCCAGGTACTGTACACTTGACTTGAGCAATTTGTTTAAAACTTTACACTGTCTGACCGCCTTGTCCTGGGAGGCTGTGTCACTGTGTTAATGAGGTGGGTGAGTTTGTAAAATTACTACCTAGTCACTCAAGAATTGTGTGTGCATAAAGTTAGAGGAAGATAGAATAAGCACATTAGGACCTTCTCAAGATATACCTTCTGAACCATTGAAATTCTTGGAAATTTTGACCAAGTTTTTTAATTGGGATATGATGTTAAACAGTGAGTGTCAAATGCTCTCATAAAATTGAGGAATCTAGCTGAGCATACCTCCTTATTTTCAAATGAAGTAAGACTGTCTTTTATAACCTTATTACCTGCATGAGTGGTACTGTGACCCTGCCTAAATCTTGATTGATCAATATTAGAAGAGTCAAGAGTAGGTTGTATGGGGTCAGGGGTCCTGACCTGGGCTTGCTTCATTCTGAAGCGGTGGGAATATGGGAAGGATTAATCAGGACATGGGACATGGGATTAGAAAGGTGATGTAGGACAGTTATGGAGTCACCATCATGGTCCTGACTTGGCTTGCTTCATTCTAGGGGGAAGGGGGGGAATATAGGAAGGATTAATCAGGACATGGATTCATCGATGGGAAAGGTGGCCTAGGAGAGTTATGGGGTCAGGGTCTTGACTTGGCTTGCTTCATTCGGAGGGGACTGGGGAGGTGAAAATATGGGAAGGATTAATCAGGACATGGGGGCATGGGATGGGAAAGGTGACGTAGGAGAGTTATGGAGTCACCATCATGGTTCCGACTTGGCTTGCTTCATTCTAGGGGAAGAGGAAAGGTAATATACGAAGGATTAATCAGGACATGGGAGCATGGATGGGAAAGGTGGCTCAGGTGAGTTATGGGGTCAGGGGTCCTGACCTGGGCATGCTTCATTCTGGGTGGGGGAGTGAGATGGGAATATGGGCATGCTTTGTTCTGGGCGGAAGGGGGAAATATGGGAAGGATTAATCAGGACATGGGTGCATTGATGGGAAGGTGGTCTAGGAGAGTTATGGGGTCAGGGGTCTAGACTTGGACTTGCTTTGTTCTGGAGGCATAAGCAGGCACAATGCATCACAGGCAAGAAAATTCCACAGCTTGGGGTTATTTCTGAGGAATAAAAGTTTCTTCTTTTTCTGCATTCCCATATTAGTGTCCCTGTAATGCATTTGTTATGCTATGCTGGTACTTGGGCAAATGTTGTCATGCTTGCTGAATCTTGAATCAGGGTAAGGCAAATGACGTGCCTGACTAGGATGTGTGTACTATGAAACCAGATGGAGACATCTGCCTATAGCTGTTTCAAGACAAGCTGCCTCAAAATTAATCTTCATGTTTGTTTTAGTTTCCTTTTTTTTTTCAGGTTAGTGAGTTTACTTTCTAACTAAAATGTGTTGTGCTGTGAACCACATTTGTACTGTTTAAATAACTGTTAGTTCTACACCGTAGTAATATATTACATACTGTGTAGGATAATGACTGAGTAATGGTGGTTAACCACAATGTAATCACCTCAGGCAGTTGCCAGGACTACCAAGTAAACCTGGAGAGCACAGCTCAAGAGGTTTACAGTTGTCATAGCAACCATGAGAGGTGATGACGTCCGTGGCTGACCACTGTTACTCAGGCATTGTATTTTATAGTGTATGGAAAACCTTGCTAGTGTGTGGGAAAAATTACAGTTTCTTTTCAATGTGTGTTTGTTCTGTTCGGCTATGAATGCCTCCTGGTTTGAATATTGAACAACTGAAGTGCTGAAATTGGCCATTGTGATTTATACTGCAGTGGGTCTGTAACTGTGAATGGAATGTGTGTGTTCTGAATAAATATCACAGGCAGCAGATAACCTTTCCTTTTCAAGAATTTTGACAGGTGGTGACATTCTAACCTGTATTCCCATCATCATTACATACTTGAGCAAGGTTTACAGCATGCTGATGTCAAAACGATGGGATTGTCAAGGTATAAACTGATTGAAAACAGGGGTTAATAGACACTGTCCATACATTATAAATCTATATCACAGCTGAGAAAGAAGCAATATTTCATAGTCCTGCTTTTTACCTAAACAGCTGCTATTACAGAACCTGGAGGTAAAAAGGGCTATGAAACTTTGCATATGGAGGGAGAGCAGCTGCAGTCTACTGGACTGAAGTGCTGCACACTCAAGCAGACTAGACAAACCAAATGGCATGTATCTGCTGCTAATTTCGTATGGTCATACATACCTTTGTTGTCAGTAGTGTAGCTCTTTCTTTGTAAAAGCAGTGAGCCTGGGGGTTGTATAGTATGACCATTAAGACCATTAACAGATACACAGCCTAATCTTTTCACAATCTGCCAAACAAAAAGTCTGACTGCTCTTTGTGGAACTGTAAAATATCTAGTAACAAGATTCATTTGCTAGTTAACTCGTTAAAGGAGAAGGCTTGTGAAAAATGAACAAACACTGTAAGCAGTTCAATAAAACTGTTTTTTGTTACCTTGTGGTGTGGTTTCCTGAAGTAGTTCATCACCTCCTGTCTCACTTCATACAGATTTTTGTATTTTTCTCTGTAAAATTCATTTTGTTCTGGCTGGTTATTTTGAAGCCCGCGCCATCTTTACTGAGTGCATGCGCACTAATGCTTCTTGTAGCACTTCAAACAAGTCATCGCCGCAACAGCGATAGAGACGTCGGAGCGGTGCGCCATTCATGTGGTGTGTGCCTGGAGTAGTCTCCAACTGTTCTTAATAAAGCGCTTTATAAAACCTAAACTGTAAAACAATCTGCATGTATATGTTTGCTCTGTAGGAGGACTGTCTGTGTTGTGTGAAGCCCCCCCCCCACCGTGACATAGGAGATACAGAACAATATCTTGACAAGAACGAGACGGCATAGCAACGTAGAGGCTTGCATCAAACTGCCGCATTTTTTGCCTGTGAACTTTAACCTCAGGCACTTGTAGATTCACACAGTGTTGTTGTTTGGCAGACAGCAATAGATTTGGGCAATCAGGGAAAATGCAGAATGAACATAGTTTGCTTAAGTGTCACTCGAACACATTGACCCATTGTTTCCATTCTGTATTTGTCCTGCTCTGTGGTGCATCCACAGCCCACTGGTCTGCTCATCAACCAGACATATTTTTAGTAAACCTGCAGTAGTATACCAGCAAGTGTGAGATGTAAAAAATAAATGTGCACTGATAAATCGTAACGTAATGTACAGAGTAAGTGTTTCTGCAAGCATCTGTACCATAATTGTGGCCGTAAGATCTGCCAGAGTGCCGCTCTCCTGAATGTCTGACCCTGCAGCTGCAATCCATCAGTTGTAGCCCCACTTCCGACCTTTCCCCTTATCTGTACCTAATCTCCTGTCTGTGCATTTCATTCCATGGATGAATCAGCTGTAAAAAAGAATT
Organism: Neoceratodus forsteri; assembly: GCA_016271365.2. Lineage (NCBI taxonomy): Eukaryota > Metazoa > Chordata > Ceratodontiformes > Ceratodontidae > Neoceratodus > Neoceratodus forsteri. The sequence goes on along the minus strand of CM057454.1, from coordinate 948,124,830 downwards.
CCTTTCCACTGCTGATCCTGTCTGTTTTACTTCTCTGTGACAGATGAAACTGTTTGTGCCAGAAGAAAAAAACTGATTTACAGTACATGTCAGCCCGTAATGCCATGGCCCCTGTGATGTGGCTGCTCCACTCAACAGGTGACTCACTTGCTAAAGAGCCAGTCAAACTACACTGGCAAGCAGTAGGTCATAACCTGATAATAAATTAGCAAAAAAAAATACAGTTTAAATGTACACGCGTTTTTAAACAGTTGTTATTTTAATTTGTTTACTTAGTGTCCTCTGAGAATGGTAACATCACAAATACTGTTGTTCATTGCTCTGACTTCAGATCCAGCTGTTCTTTCATTTCTTTGTGGCTCAACAAATGTGCACTCAAGCATGTCCTCCCCAATTACATGAGCACTAACTAAAATAACTGTCTGAAAGACCAAAAGACACTACATTTGTAGTTTGAAGCCATTTGTGTGTTTTCTTTCTATAATTCGATTCTGCATGTAGGAAACTGAACATCTCTTACAATCATGTGTTAGCTGGAGCTGAAAGCAGCCTTGAATACTCAGCTGACACCTGTCATACATTTCGGTTCTACTAAGAACAAAAGTTGAGGTACTGGACACCTTACCTCATGCCATGCTGACGATCCATGTTTGGAAATGAGCACGGACCGTCGGAGGCTGGCCGGAGGGAGGGTGCGGAGCTGGATGGAGCTTCTGGAAGGCAGCTGTCTTCTCCGGGGAGGGTTGGTGGTATCCCTTAGCTCTTGACTGCTGCTGGGGGGGAGGGCCAGAGGGAGTGCCAGATGCTAGGTCATTGGGTGGGTGGATGGGCCGTCACCGGGTCTGTAGTATACATGCGTGATTCCACACGCATGCATCTCAACTCTTGGGGTCCCGGGGTAACATGGGGGAACTGACCACAAAGAGAAAAATGGAAAAAGTGCACCTGCAACAGGATGACACCTGACCCTCCACAGGCTCCGCTCCTGGGCCAGGCTTAAGCTAAGCCACGGTAACTCAAGGATGACGGAGCTGGGGAGGCCGGTCGGGTTGACGGGGGCAGCTGGTGGAGGACAGAAATAAATCCCCCCCCCAAAAAACCAGCAGATTAGGCCTTATGGTCTATCAAGTCTGCGCGGGGATCAGTGCCTACCCAGGGCACAGTTATAGCCTACTTTTCCCTAGGCTTGCTAGGTATCCCAGTTGCGTCCCCGCATTACCGTGTATATCCCCCTCCTCACCCTCATGCCAATTTCTGTCCTGTCCCTTCCACTCCAACCCTATTTCTCACTAACTACTTCCTGGCCTCTTCCTTCCTGCTATGGCACTCTGGTCCATCTCCATATTTCCTCCAGGGCAAGGCCCCCACACCTGCCCCAGCAGCACTTCCCCTCCTCACTGACCTGTCCACCTCAACCACTTTCCTTCCCCCTGCTGTGCTTGTGACCATCCCTGTATCTTCCCATGGGCAGTTGCCCTCCCCCTGCCCTCAGCTCGTTTCCCTACTCTGTATTTCCCCCAGGGATATTGGACCCCTCCCACCCTACTGGGAAATGCACTGGCCCCCTGTACCTCTTTCTCTCCCTCTCTGCATACTCTCTGCATAAGTCTATCCCCTCGTATTATACCCACGTAATTTACTGGGTCTCCCTCTACCCCCTGAGGTCCTCCCCAGTCTGTATCCTGCTCTCCCGAGACTCTCTGCCAGGGAGTAGCTCCTCCTGTCCCTTGTCTGCTGAGCCCATTGCCATGTGCTGACCTGCCTCCAGAGGAGCCTCTCCACCCAGATCCCCTCAATTGACAGTGCCAGGGGTGTGAATCTGTTATTATGCTCTATGCCAATTGTCCTGACTCTCCCTGCTGTCTCACACCCCATCAGTGCTCTTTTGCACATACTCCAGCACTCTCCTTCTAACTTCTTGCCAGGCCCCCTGGTTCTTATTTCTCCTAACCTCGTGCCAGACCCCCTGGTCCATATTCTGTTCAGGGCCACCCCCTAACCCATGCCCCCTGGTGCTCTCTTCCTTCTTCTAGGATCCATTCCAACACCACTCAATATGGTAGTGTGGTCACATGCACTCATGCCATCCTTCTCCTGTCTGTTCCCTCCCAGTTCAGGTGCCTCATCTGAACCCTCTACCATTCTACCATTTTTCCCTCTACTGCCCTCCCCCAACCCACCCCCACCACAGAGCCACCATCCTTAGCACCACCCTTCCCCCTCCCTACCCAACACCCCTCTTAGCCACTTGACTGCCTCCTAGAGATGTGCCAACCAGTGGCTCACCATACATCCCCCCATACAACCCCCATCTTCGAGGCTAGGGCTAGCACTATGGCTGACCCACACCCTATGCACCACGCTACCCTCCCAAAGATACCACAGCTCATGCTCTGTAGACCATGCCCCATTTCCCTCCAAGTTGGCTGCCCCATCCCCAATTGTCCTAGCAGTGTCAGAGCACTTCGGAACCCCCCCACCGATGCCCATTGGGCCAGCTACCAAATAAAGATTGCGCCTTACAGATGTGGTGAAAACTATCCATACACAGCAAAGTACAGACACAGGCCCTAAAAAAAAAAAAAAAAACCGACTCCCAGGGTTAACTCCGCCCCCCATCTGACACCTGTTCTGTTATTGGTCTCAGTGCACAGTTCCATCTTGCCTGATTGCCTTCAGCCAATGGGATCCTTCATGCTGATCGGCTCCTCCCTCCCATGCAGTTAATAGAGGTCAGGGCCAGGGTAGGTGGATGAGAGAAAAATCCCCTAGTCCTGCTGCTTAGAGCCCTGGCCCACTCTGTGTGGCCGGGAAGGCTCCCTGGATCTACCACTGGTTTCCGTTGCCCTTGCCCACTCCGTGCGGCCAGAAATTCTGTCTGCCGGTCCTCTCCAAAAGGAGCTTCTGCCACCAGGGTCCCTGGCCCGCTCCCTGCTGCTGGGCAAGCGACTCTTGTGGGGATACAGCTGAGCTGCTTTTTAAAGCCTACTCTGCTTAACTATCTCCTGCCACTGCACCAGATTGGATGGTGGCAGCCCAGAGAAGCGCAACCAAAATGGTGCATGGTCTGCTCCAGAAGCCATATGGAGAGAGACTAAATGAGCTTAATATGTATACCCTTGAGGAAAGGGGAGACATGATAGAAACTTTCAAGTAGCAGAATGGAATCCTCAAAGTCAAAAGGTTAGCATATTTAAGAAAAGAGATATGCGAGAACAAGGGGCATAAGGTGATGGAGGAAATAAAATAAATGTTTAAGCAAGCAATGAAAGACAATTACATGAGACACATATGACCAATAGCAAAATGCAGACAGTGGGAAATTATACAGCAATGTGACAATCAGTATGTCTGAAATTATTTTTTATTCAAAAAATGACAGGGACATTTAGTATGTTTTAAACATCTTTTTATTAAAATTAGACACTGTCAGCTACCGTTCAGATATTACTCACATATTGCTTCAAAGCACACTAGTTCTTAGCCTCAGAATAGTGCTCGGGTGCATGTGCGCGACAATAAAAACATTCCCCACATGCTTGAGGGACAACCAAGTACAAGCGTGTGTGTTGCGTGTGGGACAGAAATGACCACGACACACATGCTCGGTTGTTCTTGGCGAAGCGCATGGAAACACTTTTGGGACAGCAAAATGGAGGAGAAACTACGGCAAACTACTTTTATACAAAAAAGCTTTAGAAAGCGATTTCAATGGGAAACATGGTCGGGAGACTGGGAGAGGCTAATGAACAGATCACCAGCTGCAAGTGAGTAAACTCACACTGTAAATGATGCAAGAGTTCTCCTTTAATCTCTACCAGAATTTAACCATTTTTAAATAGTTTAAAGAAACGCTGTCACCCTGTTTTTGCATGTGCATCCTATTATTTCTAGTTAAAAACCTACATTTTATGATTTCTTGCTTTCTGTAAAATTCATTGTTGCTGGTTGTTTTTATCTTCATCCTTGCTTAGTTGAAACTAAAATGCATGGTAATGTATAGTCATACCCAGCTTTGTTTTGCTTCAAGAGATCCACCAAGTTTACTGCATCTGCATTTGCACCACAGATATTGGTGCCTTACCTCACAGGATGAAAGCTGATGAGCAGATTTCCCTTAATAGTTCCATGGTTTAGAAGTAAAAACGCTCAAAGTTTTACTTTAACCAGGTCCTGAAGACTTCCCGGTGTCAAGAGCCACCTACTCTCCACCCCCATGCTCAGCAAAGATGTCACGTGACGCCAGGGAGAGCATGGGGGTGCGCTGCATTATAGTCTATGGGGGCATCTTTTGGATCATTTTTTTTTTTATTGTAATTGTCAGTTTGTGGGGGCATTGTTAGGGGTGGGCCTCTGGGGCTAGAGCCTCAAGCATTTTGTCTGGAGCCCCAAACCTTTCCTGTGCTGCCCAGCACTGCCCTCAGTCCAAACCCGCTCCTCTCTCTGAGCTGCTCAGCTCACCATCACCTGGTGGTCCCGACTCCAAGTCAGTGACTCCTCCAGCTCCTGCTGTCTCTCTGGTCCTGTAGTGCCACTGCCACTAGTAGTTCTGTCCAGTGTCCACGCACTGACCTGCTGAAGAGCTCTTTTAGCCCCATGCCATCGCTCCTTGAGTCACTGCCATGGCAGCCATCAACTTCAGATTCTCACAAATGGGATAGCCTATTTCGAGCGCAGCAATGGCATCCGTGATTGGTTGAGGGGTTCTGGTTGCACTGGAGATGGTGGAGGTGGAGCAATGCAAGTTACCCAAGAATGAAGAAAGTGAGAGAGACGAATGGATTGGAATCCAGAGGGACAGTCTGTCGATCAGACACAAGAAAGAAAAAAAAAACATGCTGGTTGTGGGCCAGGCTGGGGTCAACTTTCAGGTGGAGCAGCAGCACATTGGCTGACAGCAGCCAATGCAGAAGAAGAGGACTTGGAGTTCTTCTGACTGGGCCTGGGTTGGTGAAGACTGGGACAGCATCGGGGAAGCCAGAGAGTGATGGTGGTGGCTGGATGACTGGTGCTGGTGAGTTAGTCGGAGGAGTAATGAAGGAGGAGTACTGAGCCTGTGCTGCCTCAGCAGGCATGGAAGCTGTGTCTGGTGATGGTGAGAGACTGAGTCAAGATATTGTTATTGTTGTCACTGGCACTGCAAAGGGAAGTAGGAGGGAGCCAGGACAGGGACGGAAGTCAGTCACTCAAGGGAAGTGGTCTGATGGTTTCTCTGGAGACTGGACTGGAGAAGCTGGTACCTTGCAAGGGAGGGAACAGGGACAAGTGTGAGCTGTGCCGTGGGGTCTATAGTTAGAGACAGAGTGGACTCTTTCTTGTGTACTGCCTGGCATGGCAGGAGGAGTCAGGACTCGGAGGAGAATAAAGCAGTGAAAGCACATCATGAATGATGATTGTATTTGCACTGCAGTGTGGCACTGTCTGTGTGTTTGCCTGTGTGGACTGCAGCTACATTCTGTCGTAGCTGGGTGGCTGCTGGCATGCAATTGCAATGCATTGCATGCAATTTAAATTGAGCAGCAGCTGCATGTAGCAGAGAGCAGGCAGCCTGGTGATGTGATGAATGACTCTGAGACTAGGGTCAGAGTCACAACAGTGTCTAGTCAACAACACAACCACAATATATAGCAGTTAAACAACTGAAAGTAACTGATAATATTCATGCTATGCTAGTTGCCAGCCACATGACAGTCAGTCTTACATGTGCCATGTGCATTGTGGGATACTTTTTTAGTTTATTCTACTTACCTCTCAACTGTCCCTGATTTTGCCTCAAAATATTTCTCTGTCCCTCCTAAAACTTGTAATTCCGTGACCAAACAGTGGGAGTTGTAAGCACAAAATAATGTCAACCATTAAAGTTACAGGCTTGTTCTTCCTTAGAAAATGCATTTTACACCAAGTCCCTTATTCTGCCAGCTTCCTGAGTGGATACTATCTAATTTGAAGATGTAGCCCTGATTTTGGTCCTTTGTCCCTGATTTTCTTTAAGTCTTGTCCCTGATTTATGAGACAGGAGGTTGAGAGGTATGTTCTACTTAATAGTCACTTGACTGTTAAGCAGCATGGAGTGTGGCCATAAGCAATACAGCTCTGTGAGTGGCCAGTGAGTGACATGTGAGTAGGGATGTAGGTGTAGCTTTTTCAGTCTGAGAGAGAGAGACAGAGAGTGAAAGCAAAAGCTCTGCAGTCATAGAAACATAGAAACATAGACTTTGACGGCAGATAAGGACCACTTGGCCCACCTAGTCTGCCCATTTCCCTACCTATTGGATAAGCTGCAGATTCTAGTTAACCAACAGCCTACTTCCTGCAACCCCACTATAATTGCCTTATGTCTGTCCCATGCATGTTTGAAGTCCCCCACTGTTTAAGACCCTACAACCTCTCCAGAAGAGCGGTTCCATCGTCCACCACTCTCTCCGTGAAAAGATTTCCTCACATTACCCCTGGGCCATCCCCCAACTTTAAATTGTGCTCCTTGTGCTTGCAACATCTCTTTTCTGAAAGATGCTACCCTCCTGGACTTTGTTGATTCCCTTGAGGTACTTAAAAGTTTCTATCATGTCCCCCCGTCCCTCCTTTCATCAAGGGTATACATATTACGCTCTTTCAGTCTATCTTCATATGGTTTCTGATGTAGACCCTGCACCATTTTAGTTGCCCTCCTCTGGACTGCTTCCATCCTGTCTATGTCCTTGCGTAGATGAGGTCTCCAAAACTGCACACAGTACTCCAGATGGGGTCTCACCAACTGTCTGTACAGAGGGACAACCACTTCCCTTTTTCTACTTGTGATGCCCCTCCCTATGCATCCCAGTATCCCCCTGGCTCTCCCTACTGACTTCTCACATTGCACCTTTAGGTCATCTGATATGACTACACCCAGATCCCTTTCCATTATTGTTGTATTTAGTACCTCCCCTGCTATTGTGTACTCTTCTTCTGGTTTTTATTTCCCAGGTGCATTACTTTGCACTTCTTTGCATTGAATCTAAGTTGCCATATGTCTGACCATTCCTACAACCTTGCCAAGTCCCTTCTTATCCTTTCTACCACCCTTGTGTATCAACTCTGTTACAGATCTTTGTGTCATCTGCAAAGAGGCATACCTTTCCTTCAGACCCTCTGCAATGTCACCTATAAAGGCGTTAAAGACACATGTCCCTCTTCTTTATAATATACAATGAGTAATATATAAAAACATTTTTGTGTGTGTGTACTTACCCTTTATGCACTGTGCAGGGTAATTAGAATATGACAGTTCTGCCCCAAGACCTGTTGAGGAAATTGTAGTTGTTGTAGTTTGTTAAATCACAGCAGCCTCTGATGCACCCTATCAGTGAGCCAGACGTCAGTGTACAGTTTGTCACTGTAGTGTGCTATCTAGGAGGAATCTGAAAAACACTGAGACAGAAAAAGAGTGTTATACTACTTTTTTTGATTTTGGCATAAAAAACAGTTATTTTCTAGTTTTCAGCAATTGCTGCTAACTTCTGTTCTTGAAATTATGTTGCCACTTATAGAAAACAAAGGTAGAAAGGCCTATTTTTCACTGTAGGCCTATTAGGCCAGTAGGTCACAGAGAAACATAACTAGTGTGAAACTTGTGTGACTGTCTGAGAACTGAGTGAGCCTCATCAGTACAGTCATCAACCCAACACAATCTAGGTGGGCACTGGGAGGTGGTAAATTTTGTGACTGTGATCCATCGCATCATCAGAACAGTGACCCAGAGTACTTAAGATTTTTTGCCAGTACTCTCTACCTGGCTTGTTGTGGGAGGACTGAGCCTGAAGGTAGCAGTGTGTGACACCAACCTAGTAAAAAAATTGTAGCTGTTGCAATTTAAATCACAGCAGCCACTGATCCACCCCATCAGTGACCAAGAATACCTGAGATATTTTGCCAGTACCGGGCTTGTTGTGGGTGGGCTGAGGGCAGTGTGTGTCGCTAAACTCTAGTAATAAAAAAAATTGTAGTTTTTGTAGTTTAAATCACAGCAGCCTCTGATCCACCCCATCAGTGAGCCAGAGGAGCTAAGATTTGTTTTTTTGCCAGTACTGGGCGTGTTGTGGGAGGGCTAAGAGCAATGTGTGTCACTGAACTCTATTAAGAAAAATAATTTTAGGTCTTGCAATTAAATCACAGCAGCCTCTGATCCATCCTGTCAGTGACCCAGAGTACCTGAGATATCAGTAGCTTTAGCCAGAGGTAGAGATAGTTAAGAAGTATGCTATTGACTACGACTTTTTTCTTTTAATTCAAAGTTTATTAGTACATTTTCCACCATAAAGGCAGTTACAATGAGAATGAGATGTACATACAGTCACTTATACAGACGAACTGCCCAACCTACCATCCCTCCTTACTGCAGTAACAAATCCAAGTATCCCTAAGTGCCAATCTCTTTACCTGAGAACCTGCAGTATTTTTAGACTGAGAGATGATTAAGACTGAGCCAGTAAGATTAGAGAGTGAAGGGATCCCATAATTTGGTATATGCTGCCAATCTATTGTGAAGACTGGCGATTGCTTTTTCTGTACGCAGATTGGCAGAAATTTAATTCACCCATTCTTGAAAGGTTGGGGTGCACTTGTCTTTCCAATGACGTAAAATAAGCTTCTTGACAGTTAAGGCAATCATAGAAATATGAAACTTTCTTACTTTAACTCTAATAGAAGACAGGTTCCCATAAGGCAAATATCAGGAGTAAAATACTCCTGAAGGCCCAATAAAGGATCCAGGAAGTCTTGATTGAATCCCATAAAGGAAATTTTGTGACAGGACAGAACATGTGAAGAAGTGTTCCTTCTTCCGCAAACACTTAGTACATAAAGTATATTAGAGTTCAAGAGACCCCATTTCTTTAATTTTACTCGGGTGCAATACATGTTATGTAAAATATGATATTGCATGAGGCATAATCTGTCTTGAGAAACATATTTATGACAGGATCTCCACGGGATTGCCAATCCAGATGATGCTGAGGAGGATAGAGTTCCAGAATCTTGTGGGTCCAAAAGAATCCCCATATCTTTGTAAAACAAAACCTGATATAATTTAGATATAACACCTGAAGATCCAATAAGTGAAGAAGCCTCAGGTATCAGGGCTGTGACAGTCTGGGGGTATTACAAAAGCTATTGTAAGTATGATTACGACTTTTAATCCTCAACATGAAATTTTTACCCGACAACTGACAAGACTACCAAATAATGGACACAAAATAATAGAACAGGAGTGGGGAAGACAAGGCTAAAGTAGCAGAAAATGTGTTATTTTGCATGAGAGAGCACCAAAATTTCTACAGTTTCTGAGGGCCTAGGCCTTTTAATTTGGGCCCGAACCCCGAACAATATCTCATGCTAGCAATACCTCTGTCAGTTTGTGATGAAACGTGGGCACTGGTCAACTAACAAGGCCCTTTTTAGTCAACCAGTGCCCATGTTTCATCACAAACTGACTGTTACAATATAAAAAAGATCTGAAAGATGCCCCCCATAGACTATAATGCAGCGTGCCCCCATGCTCTCCGTAGAATCACATTATACCTTTGCTGAGCACGTGGGCAGAGCATGGGTGGCGCGTAACATCGGGAAGTCATCAGGACCCAGTGAAAGTAAAATTACGAGCGCTTTTACTTCTAAACCATGGAACTGTTAAGGGAAATCTGCTCATCAACTTTCACCCTGTGAGGTAAGGCACCGATATCTCTGGTGCAAACACTGAGGATGACACATCTCTTTCAGGTCCTTGAACTAGTCTTAGTAAATACTTCCTGAATATTAGAAACCCCCTCAAACAGTGCAGCCACTCAATATACAGTAGTCTCCACTACCCCTGCATAATGCATGGCTACACTGTGTTGGGGGTGTTCCTAAGTCAGAAAGATGCAGTACAAGTTGTTAAAAAAATGTAAACAAACATGTTTTACTGTGGCAACATCAGCAAGGTGGGTAATCAGTTTTCCACTTTTTAAAAGAAAAACAAAATCAATTGGAATCACTGTATCAGCAGTTAGTATAATGTGTTTTAAACTTGGGACCCTTTTCTTTTTAACATGCCCCAGCTCCTCGGCCCTTCGGAGGGGGCCTTTTACCCTGTCCGACTCCAACTGCCAGGTCCCTTCAGGATCCCCTGGCATCACTGTGCTCATTTTGACTAGGGGTTTTATTTATTTTTTCCCCCATTTTCTCCCCATTCCCTGAGGGTGCCAGTGCAAAGGAAGTTTTTCCAGATGAACGATGTGCATTTGCACGCCGACTTCAAGCATCTGACAGCATCCTCCCTCCTTTGACTCCATAGAGCCAAATGCCTCCCCACCTGTGCTTCCACCGGTGGAAGAGCTATGGGTATACACCCAGAACCCACCCCAATGGAGGAGGAGAGCATCCATTGGGATGATCTATTCTCTGCCCCCATCCAACTCCCCAATGACCAGGGTCTGTTCCAACCCAGGTAGCTGGTGTAGCATGAGGTGTGGCATCCAGCACCTCAACCCTCAGTGCCACTTTGAGGCCTAAATATCTTTCATTTGTGTACTGGAAGATGTCTCCCATTTGCACCTTACTTATGTCTTTAAAGCAGCAGTACTATGTAAAAAAAATAATCTGCGCTTTTTCTACAGTTTATTCCCTGTGCTCTGTTGAGCATTTCCCTGGATCTTTCCCACTGGCATTGTACTATCATCCCATAATTCACTCAGCTTCCCTTTGTTTTTGTTTACATTTTGCCACTCGACATGTTGACAGCAGCAGTAAAGATAGGCAGCCACCATATTTTCTGTAGATCTACAACAACTGGAAAAGTATCACTCCTGATTTGGTAGTACTGCTGCTTTGATACTTGAATGTTTCTATCCTATCCCCATCTCTCTCCTCAACTCTTCCAGTCAGTGAGAACATAATGAGGTCTCTCAATCCTTCTTTATTTATATGGTTTGTGAAGTAGGGCCCGTACTCATCTTGTTGGTAGCTGGGTGACTTCACAGCTGTGCCCTGAGGTGAATACCAAGAGACCCCCACGCAATCAAATCAGTATGTTGCCAATTCAGGCTGAATAATAAGTTTAATGTTACAGTTACCCCTTTTCTGTGGGGGGCAGAGTGTGCCCTGACTTGTTTTTTGCTGATGTATACCATATGCTGTAGCACACCTCATTTAGAATCACATTTATAGTTTGTGATTGAGCAAGGGTGAGTGGCAGCTAAGACTGGATACAGTTTGTAAATGGAGAAGTATGGCTTTCTCATTTAGATAGCTCCCAACTAGTTACCTGCATATTGGCTGGGGACCACACCTTAATTAAACCTATTCTGGACTGATGCACTCTACAGAAAGGTAAGCCATTTGTGACAGATGCAGTTTAGAGTAGGGACCCAGCTGATGAGTGGCCAACCTCAACGTTGGTAGCTGGTTATTTCACAGCAGGGCACTGAAGTGAATACCAAGAGACCCCCACTACTTTTAAATCAAATCAGTAAGTTGCCAATTCAGGCTGAAAACATATTTTTAATGTTACATTTACACCTTTTCATGGGCTGGGGGTTAGAGTGTGCTCTGACTTGTTTTTGCCCATACAATCTTGGTCACTCTTCTGTGAACCACCCTCTCTGTCAATGTCTTTCTGAAGATGGGGCCTCCAGAACTGTACAGAGTATTGCAGGTGAGTCCTCACCAGTGTTTTGTGCAGAGTATCACCACCTCCATTCTTCTGCTCATGATACCCCTTAATGCATCCCAGCATGCCAGTGGCTCTCCTGATACCCTTCGTACACTGTTTGGCTCCTTCATGTCATCTGAGATGATAATCCCCAGATCTTTCATCCCTGTCTGGTGAGTGCTAGTGATTACCTCCCAGTCCTTTCACAGAAAAGGGTTCTGAAACAACTCCTAAAAACTGAAGGTGGACAAAGCAATGGGGCCTGATGGAATTCACCCAGAATTCTAAAAGAATTAAGGGAGAATTAGTGAAACCACTGACTACCCTTTTTAACAAATCATGGGAGGATGGTGTGGCACCTGAGGACTGGAGGAAGATGGATGTGATTACCTTTCACAAAAGTGGGACCAAGACAGAGGCAGGAAACTACAGACCTGCCAGTTTGACCTCTGTGGTAGGGAAAGTGGTGGAATCACTTCTGAAGGAAAGAACTGTTGAGAACCTAGAGGCCGGTGGGGCACAGGACCCAAGGCAGCATGGGTTCACAGTGGGAAGGTCATGTCAGATGAATCTAATTGATTTCTTTGACTGGGTGACCAAAGTAGTAGACAAGGGAGGGGCTGTGGACATGGCCTACCTAGACTTTAACAAGGCATTTGACACAGTCCCACACAAAAGATTAATAGTCAAATTAACCAGCCTGGGAGTGGGTCCGAGGGTGGTAGCCTGGGTAAAACACTGGCTGGACAACAGGACATGGAAGGTAATTGTAAATGGAGCCCACTCTGAAGAAAGAGGGGTTACTAGTAGAGTCCTTTTTAATGTCTTTATAAGTGACATTGCAGAGGAACTGGAAGGAAAAGTATGCCTCTTTGCAGATGACACAAAGATTTGCAACAGGGTTGATACACAAGGAGGTGTGGAAAGGATAAGAAGGGACTTGGCAAGGTTGGAGGAATGGTCAGAAGTATGGCGCTAGGATTCAATGCAAAGAAGTGCAAAATAATGCACCTGGGAAACAAAAACCCAGGGGAAGATTACACAATGGGGGGAGGTAGTAACAACAACAAAAATGGAAAGGGACCTGGGGGTAATCATATCAGATGACCTTAAGGTTAGCAAGCAATGTGAGAAGGCGATAAGGAGGGCTAGAGGGATACTGGGATGTATAGGGAGAGGTATCACCAGCAGAAAACAGGAAGTTGTCATCCCACTGTACAGACAGTTGGTGAGACCCCATCTGGAGTACTGCATCCAGTTCTGGAGACCCCATCTCAGCAAGGACATAGACAGGATAGAGGCAGTCCAGAGGAGGGCAACTAAAATGGTGCAGGGTCTGCAAGAGAAGCCATACGACGAGAGACTAAAGGAGCTTAATATGTATACCCTTGAGGAAAGGAGGGAGAGGGAGAGGGAGAGGGGGGGACATGTTAGAAACTTTCAAGTACCTCAAGGGAATCAACAAAGTCCAAGAGGGTAGCATCTTTCAGAAAAAGAGATGTGCAAGAATAAGGGGACACAATTTGAAGATGGGGGGCAGTTCAGGGGCAATATGAGGAAGTATTTTTTCACAGAGAGGGTTGTTGACATATGGAACAGCCTTCCTGAAGAGGTTGTGGGGTCTAAAACTGTGAGAGAATTCAAGAATGCATGGGACAGACATAAGGCAATTTTTGTGGGGGGGGTAGGACGAAATAGGCTGTTGGTTAACTAGGATCTGCAACTTATCCTGTCGGAAGGGAAAAGGGCAGATTAGGTTGGCCAAGTGGTCCTTATCTGCCATCAAAGTCTATGTTTCTATGTTTCTCCTGTAGCTCACTTAAGAGTTTTTGCACCCCAGGTGCATGATCTTGAACTTTTTTGCATTGTACCCTGGCCGTCATACTTGGGACCATTTCTCAAGCTTTTCTAGATCCCAACAGAATTTACATATCTGTAAATGAAATTTATTTTTATCTCTCTGTTACCTGGTTAAGGCTATTTCAATAAATAGATAATTAAATAAATGAATAACTACAGTAAGAGAAACTCAGAAAGCAAGGGGAGCTTTGGTGAAAAGCAGTGCCACTATGTCAAAGTCCTCCTCGTGCACACTGTTTTCAAATAAGACAAAAATGAATGATGAGCATTCCAGCTTGTGGGTGGGCTTAAACAATGCACCTACGGATTTTGTGGTGCAAGGAAGTACTATTGGTGCTGGAGCTGAGGGCAGTCATTCCATATCAAAAAATGGAGACTGATTTCATACTGCGATGCGTGGTCTTCTCAGCACAAAATCATTCTGTGGTGCGTGGCTTGCATCAGCCATGTTTTTTTGCTTTCAGATCCAAGATGTGTGTTTGTGGTGCAGTCCCTTTGGCCCCATAAATGTAAGTTGAAACATTAAATGGAAATTGCATGCAATTATTTTTTTTATTGGCATTTTTTTTCAGCCATCAGTATCATTAAGTAATATTGTCTTTCTTCCACAGTGTGGACTTCTCAATGAAGAGAATGCAACCATCTGGGGCCCAGCAGAAAAAAGCTAGATGTGCTAGACAAGAAGAGATACAACAACTGTCCAGAGTTTTGGCCTCTTTCCTAAGTCAGTTTGTAAAATATCTTGATACATATATAAAGTATGCATAGTCAAACAGTTGTTTTTTCTGCAACTGTTTTCTGTTCTTTTAACTGCAGGAACTGTATTGCCCAATTTACCATAGAGCATTTGTTCTCTTTTGATCAAATAGTATTTTGTGTAAAACTTGCAAATCTGTTACTGACTAGGAATGGCAAAAGATAATGGCCTGTTAAATTGGTAAATCTAAGTTGTGAGTAATGTTTGTGTCTCTTCTCGATAATTTCTAACAGCTCACTTGTCATTTTTAAGAATGTTGGTGAGAAATCTGCTTCTGTTGTGCAAGAAGGTCTTCCTGATGAGGAGCCATCCTTGATTCAGTAAGCATAGAACATTTCTTTTCTAACATTACATACCTCAGGTGCAGAGACGGTGTTTTCTTCTTAGTGTAGGAACGTCAGCCATAATTTACACTCGGAGCATGTTGTTTCTGGTATTGCTATTGGTATATTTGTGAATTATGAATGTCACAAAATTATACTGCATATATAGCCTTATTCATGGTAACATTAATCTAACAGTTTTCTACCTTTCTCTTTTTTCTGTCTCTTTAGGAATGTACCACCGCAGAAGATGCATCAGTCTTGCTATGTGAAGAACTCCAACCTGCTGCTACTTCAAACAGCAGCTATACCCTTAGATGCATTTGAGTCATTCCAAGAAGAATCTGCTAGTATTCCATGCAGCAACTACACTGTGTGAAGAACCAGCAGATCCAGTGGAACAAATGAGAACCATGATGCCCTATGGCAGAATGAGGGAGGGTGACATCGGTTTATATAAGTGCCTTAACCTAATGGAGATAGAGAAGAAAAACATTCTAACAACACAGTGGCTACCATCTCCAGATTTCCAGTTTCTGAAATGAATGATGGGATACACTGGCAGCCAACAGTACAGAAAATTCAATCCGCAATTTCTTCGACAATTTAAGATTGCATGGTACTCCCAAAAATTAGACTATGTCTTCTGTGACCCCTGTTTCATGTTCAACACTTCTAAAGAAGCTGTTTTGGTCTCTACAACCATAACAGACTGGACATACTGGTCAAAAGGAAAGAAGATACTGGAGCGACACAGCAAGTCAAGGAGCATGGGAATGCTGTTGTGAAGTCTGAGGCATTTGTTGAAGTGTGTGGAAGTCGAATGAAAACTGCATATCAGTCCATTGTGCAACAGGATAAAAAGTGACTGAACGAGCAAAGCATGCCCTGAGAAAAATTGTGAAGATAATCATTCTTTGTGGAAGACAAAATTTAGCAATGCGTGGAAGCCTCAACACTACTGGAAATATCAAGCTTTGCTGGACTACATACGTAGACGTAGACCCAGTATTCGAACAGCATTTGAAGGAAACACCACAAAATGCACTGTACATCTCTGCACAAATACAAATGAACCAATTCAGCTCATTGGTTTGCAGATTCAACAGAAAATTCTAAACCAAGTCAAAGCTGCAAAATTCTTCAGTCTATTAGTAGATGGAACAACTGATACTTCACACAAGGAGCAGATTACCCTGACTTTGTGTTATGTACACAGATGTGAAGATGGGAATGTTGAGCTCAGAGAAGACTTTATTGAATTTGTGGAGGCCTTCGACTCCACTGGAAAAGCCCTTGCAGATCTCTTTCTACAGTGACTGACAGTTTGTGGTGTTGAAAAGGAATACCGGCAAGGACAAGGTTATGACAGAGGAAGTAACATGAGTGGTCATTTCAATGGGGTGCAGGCAAGAGTTCAGGCTGTAGTTCCAGAAGCCATGTACAGTGCCTACAAGGCATATAACCCTAACACAGCCAGTGTCCACTCTTTTGCAACTTGTCATGTGTAGAACATACTTGATACATGCAGAAAAGTGATTTCAGCTTTAAACGCCTCAGCAAACCGTCACACTGTCTAGTTATCTGAACTGAAGGAATTGTAAGCTTGCCAAATGAATATGAAGACATTGAGGAGGACAGAAGTACATCATTACAGGCACCAAATAACGCACAGTGGATGAGCAGTTGGCTGATTCACTTCACAGTTTCACAACTAAATATGTTGTCATAGCCAGCACCTTGGAGAAGATTGCTGAATTTGATGACGATGTGGAATGATTTTTGTTCACCATTACAAAGTTTGATTGCATTGTTACCTTGGCGTGCATTGAATCTGTGCTTGCAGTCACACAGCCACTACATTTATACCTTCAATAAAAACAAATTGACTTAATTCAGGCATCAGAGGAAGCAAATATCATCACTGAGACACTGAGAAATATGAGACAGGATGCAAAAACCAGCTTTTCGAGCCTATATACAGAGGTGAAGCAGCTAACAGATAGTGTCCTAGTTGAAGAATCAGTTCCCAGGATCTGTGGGAGGCAGACTCAAAGGAGCAACATTAGTGCAGCAGATCCAGAGGAGTACTACCGCCGGAACACTTTCATACCATTCTTGGATCATGTCATCTCTCAACTAAGGCAGCAGCTAATTGAATGCAGCCCACATTTCCTTGCACAATATTTGGTGCCCAGTGCCCTACATGTTCTTCAGGAGGATGACAGTAAGGTGATCACACTGTATGAAGCTTACAAGACAGATATTTCTAGTCTGCAAAACCTGAAACAGGATCTGCAGAGATGGACTGCAAAATGGAAAATGGTGTCAAGGGAACAGTTGCCAACTACCATCCTTGACACTACAACAATTAAACGCTACATTCTGTCCAGAAAACAACTTTTTTGTGCATTTTGGCCACAATGCCAGTCAGCGTTGCATCAGCAGAGAGGTTGTTCACTGCTTCAAGAAGAATTAACACCTGGCTAAGGCACACCATGAGTGAAGTGCAGTTAACTGGTTTGGTGCTGCTACACATCCATCAAGATATCGGAATTGATATTGTTCAAGTCCTGAAAGTGTTTGATCCATGCAATGATTGTTGCATAAACCTCGTTCAAGGTGATCTGTTACAGAATCACTGTGATGGGTTGATTTCAGTTATGTGACTTTCAGTTGTGAATTATTGATGTACCATAGTTTGGATGGTTTATGGCTATTTTGCATGGAGTGCTTAAGTGGTGAAGTTAACCAGAGCACCATGTAGCCATCCCAGCCCTTTGATGCTACTGCTATAATAGTAATTTTAAAATACATTTTTGTTATCATTACCTGTATCTAAGTAACAGCCTTTGCATCATTCTTTGTTTGGGTTCCTGTGTGCTGTTGCTGTATTGTATAGTTACTGGAAATTTGAGTGCCTGTGTGCTGTTGCTGTATTGTATGGTTAATGGAAAATTTGGGTTCATAGGTGTTGTTTTTCCAGCATTGTTTCAATCAATTTCTTCAAAGTCTTAACTAGAAGAAAATTTGAATTAATGTGCAACTTCCACAGGTTGTAGACCTTATATCTCCTCAACTTAGCCTCCCAGGCTGACCTCACCATCCCCACGGCCCCACCCTCCTCTCATTTACCCTTCCTATTCCTCCACCTTACCCCATCTTACCCACCTTTCCAATAAGACTCTACCCCTACCCTCTCCCTTGACCATCTGCTAATCCCCTCTCCCCTCCCTCTACTCTAGCCTCTTCTGCATCTAACCCTCCCCTTCATGTGTTTTGTCTCCCCCCCCTCAATTCCATTTCCTCCAATCACTGTCACTCTTGCATTTAGCTCCTGATCCTTATCCCTCTTCTCTCTTCCTTTTTCTCTCTACTCTTGTCACCCTTTCCATTCATTCCCCCTATCATTACTTACTTCACCTTATCTCTGTACTATCACAGTTTACTCACCACATGCCAGCCATCACTATAATCCTCTCAATCATCCTTCTCCCTCTCAGAACCCACCTCAAAGTCCTCTGTTATAAAACAGAAACAAGCAGATGGTATATCATCCTTGTCTTGACTTTATCCTTCTCACTCTTCTCTATCACGTTCAACATGCTCCATCGCACTTATTACTAACCTGAGTTTTTCTGTATTTGCACTGTATTGGCACATTTCTGTATCTGCACTTAATTTGTACATTTCCTGAATGTACTGCTTTGTAAATTCTGTCACTGTTATTTGTCAACCCGCGTTCTTGTATTCACTCTATTTGCACTGTGTCTTGATGTCTTTGTCTCCCAGACAATGTTTTTTTTTTATTGTACATGTTTCTGCTTCATGCTCAGGTCCTCCTTGTGAAGAAGCATGCTCAATGGAGTATTCCTGCAATAAACTTGAATTGAATTGTTGGCGTATTGTATAGTTGCTGTAAATTTAACGGCAATCTTTATATGCTGTTGTTAGGTACTTTGTGGCATGGCACCACATAGTTTGGTTTATGTTTATGAACTTGGGGCAGTGCTGGGGTGCAAAATCCATCAGTTTCAGTACAAATTTAAAATTCTTGGTTGCTCCTCTGACTGGTGAACTCCCATGTGAGCCTCTAATTGGCCAGAGCACCTAATATAAGCAAGGAAGCCAGAGAGTGGACTAATTTTAAGATCTGGAGAAAGCAGAGGACTCATAGCTCAGAATGGCAAGGTAAAATGTGATGCCCTTCCTGACCAATGAGGTGTTCACTTTATCACAGTGATCAGGCTTGAACATATTTCAGCTGAAACATGAGACCAAGATTCCCTCTAACAATCTAAAATAAGTAAAAATGCTGGTGTTATTTGAACAAATTGTAGGCTTTTAAGCAGCAGAGTTGGGGAGCACTGGTACCTTAATTATATGCTTTTTTGGTCACACACCAGGTGCACCCTATAAATCTTAGGAGATGTATTGTAAATGTGATGGGTTGAGCTTGCCAAACCCTTAGTACTGAATCACTAGGGAACTAGACAGAAGACACCTAGTGGACATCATCTACTTTGATTTCAGTAAGGCCTTTGATTTGTGGTGCCGCTTAACCACCTACTGAAAAGTTAGAGGACCTGGGTGCAGCCAAGTACATAGTCAGTTAGGTAGGTAATTAGCTTAGGGACAGAAAACAAAGAGTAGAGGCCAATGGGGTGAGGTCTGATGAAGGTGCGGTCACCAGTGGTGTGCCTCAAGGCTCAATGTTGGGGCCAGTGACATTAGCAGAAGTATTAAGGGCATAATTGCCCTATTCATAGACGATACCAATCTAGGAGCAAGGTTTGACAGCAAGGAGGTGGTTAATGACCTAAAAAAAGACCTACAGAGGCTGGAAAGATGGTATAACATCTGGCAGCTGAAGTTAAATGCAAAGAAATGTATGGCGATGCATTTGGGTAAAGTGAACCCAAGGACAGAGTACCACCTCAGCAGAGTACAGCTCAGCACCACATAGGAAGAACAGGACCTAGATGACATCATAAGCAGCACCCTTAAACAGACAAGCCAATGCAACAAAGCTTATAGTAAGGCCAACAAAATGTTGGGGTGCATAGGGAGGGGATTCGACAGCAGTAGGAAGGAGGTAACACTGCCACTCTACAGGTCCCTAGTAAGGCCCCATCTGGAGTACTGTGTCCAGTTTTG
The DNA here is from genome assembly GCA_016271365.2 of Neoceratodus forsteri. NCBI lineage: Eukaryota > Metazoa > Chordata > Ceratodontiformes > Ceratodontidae > Neoceratodus > Neoceratodus forsteri. The sequence goes on along the minus strand of CM057454.1, from coordinate 948,105,068 downwards.
GAGTCCACATCTGAAAAAGGATATAAACAGATTGGAGGCTGTTCAAAGAAGAGTGACCCAAATGATCCAGGGCATTCAAGGGCACTCATACGAGGAGTGTCTGATAACATTAAATATGTTCTCACTGGAGAAAGCAACAGGAGCAGTAGGAGGCATTAAGCAGATGGGGGATTAGGTCCTGGGATCTGAGAAGGTCTAAGGAACAGATGGGCTGATTAGATGGACCCTTGGTCTTCTTCTGCTGTCTTTTTTCTGTTTCTTTGTTTCTATAGTGCTGCAGTAACAGTTTGCAAAAAAGTCAGAATGATGTCATCAGTAATACAAAAAATATACAAGTGACCCCATAAGCCATTACCTCTTGTGCAGCCTTTTTGACTATCTTAATGTCCAGCCTTGCTGCAAGCCTACTTTTTTCAATATTGCCACACTCTTATTAAATAGCCCTTTCATATGTTTTCATTGTTTATCTAACTGCATATAAACTCTACAGTTTGAAAATGTATTAGCCCTTACAGGGACAGATATATCTGTCCAGAACTCCAGTACATTCTAACTCTGTTGGCAGTCTAAGGGTTAAAATGTGCAACCTTTTGCACTGTCATCTCAGTCTATAGTCTTGCACTGGGAACCCTGCCATGTTTTGATTTTTAGGGCTGCAGTGGGCAGAGCTCTGCAGATCTCTTGCAAGCAAAAAAGGACCCACTGCTTTCTGACTGAAGAACAATTAGGAGTTCCATCACAGTTTCATCCGCAGTCTGTGAAGCACCCCGCTCTCTCCATTGACTCCAGAGATCACACAGCACTATTTTTCATCAGTCAGTTAACATTTGGTCGCAGAGTTCACAGCAGAACATGGCACAGTCTGCCATGTCCATGATGGCTGCTAAACTGTATTGCACATGCTACTACTTGTGCATGTGCAATAGAGTTCACTATCCATCTTGGACATGGCAGACTATGCTGTGTTCTGCCATGACCTCAGTGAAATAGAAGGAAGGTATAATAGATTATGAGAACCAACAAGTAGAGCACACACTTCATAAACACAAGGGCACTGGTCTATTAAAATAATTTTATTAGCAAAATGCCACGAATACCGGACATGTTTCAATGCTAGTACATCTTTTCTCAAAGGTAAACCATCATCACTAAAGTGTCTCTTAAATACTCCATGTAGTGGAATCAGAATGATGTCATTAATACTCCACACCAATTGGTTAACACAGTACATATATCTATCCACCCTAATAGGTGTAATGAATAGCCTAACTACTACCCATTACTAATAACAAAACAGTTTCTAACATACTATTTATCCTATAAAAACATACTGTACATATTATTTTTAATAGACCAGTGCCCTTGTATTTATGAGGTGTGTGTGCTCTACTTGTTGGTTCTCATAGTAAATATTTTTTAGTATGGTAGCTCCACATCCTAATGCCAACTCCACAGTGTTAGTGATTTTGTATAATAGATTAATATAGCTTACAGAACTTAAAATAAAATAAGCAGCATTCCAGCACATACACTCGGAACTCATTGCAGTAAACCCAGGAACCATAACCGTTTTCTTTTTTTTTTTTTCCTATATACTTCTTTCACTCTGGCAGGTGGCTTCGGATCTCCAAATGGAGGGACTCTCTCTCTCTGGCTCTGCTGCTCCCATACTAGGTGGCCTCTGACATTCCCTCATGGATTGCCTCCCACAGCAGGGCTGGAGGGAGGTTGCCAGCTTCTCCCTTCCCCCCAGAGACCAAATCCAGACATCAGAACTGAAACCACTCCGGGGTGGCAGAACATCATTGAGCCTGCCAGTCTCGGTTTCCTGATTTTCCTCCCTCCTCCCCGCTGACCCATATGTTGGTTTGAGCTTCCTGACCCGTAACCCCCTCCAGCCATTGCTAGAGGGTGATCAGCAGGTGGGACAGCTATCCCTCCCTCCCTGAGAGGGGAGAGCAGTCCTCTGGATGCTCAATCCTCTCTCACCCCTGCCAACCCCTGGTGGCCTGGGCTCATTTCCGAACCTTGGTCACAGGCATGGCATGAGGTGTCCAGTGCCTCAATCCTCAGTGCTACTGGGCTGGCAACTTCTTTCTTATGCTGTCATTTATTAAACATCAATATAAAAATCCTATTAAACAATTTACTTGTTGTGAAGGTGAGGGAGGGCTGCTCCCAGCTGGATCCCTGACACCAGACTTCTTTTTTTTTTATTTAGTTGTTTAACCAGGTATAGCACACTAAGCTGAAAGCTTTTTTACAGGAGCGACCTGGGAGCACAAGGAGGTTAAGTGACTTGCTTAGGGTCACACAGTATGCAAGTGGAAGCTGTGGGAATCAAACCCAGGTCTTGTCTGCTGGATGTCACCAGATTTTCAGCTCAGAGCCTTAGACCACTGCGCTATACTGCCCCCCTCCTGCAAGTTGACAAATCCTACTACATACAGTACACTAGTATGACAAGCTTCCATTGGCCTAACTATTCTCCTGTTTTTGGCATTTTTCCCTACTGTGAATAATCCACAGTCTATTTTGACCTCAACACAAGTTTGATCTAACTTTCTTTTCTATTCTGGACCAGGGTTCAGTTCAGCATGCAAGGTGATGGATCTTTGCAATATTCACACACTGTGCTCCAGAGTAGGACTACTGTGTCTCATAGCATTGTGTTTAATTCCCTATTCTGCAGTTAAAAAATGTTACCTGTTTCTTAAAAGCCATAAGGGGCCATGGAAATAATTGATCTACACTTGCTACTTCTGACTCTTCTCCATCTGGAGGGGTAAATGTTCTAATTTTAGCATCTGAGCCTGATGCAGGAGCACAACCAGCAGCAGCATATGTCATAAAGCATTTAAATCCTATATTTTACAACGATCATCATCAACTGTAAACTTGAGGGACTTATTTGTAAATGAGGGGCAATGATTCTGCAACAATAGAGACTTTGCTGGTAGACAGTTTAAGGTTAGCAGATTACTTGAATAACACCTATACATCTACAGTACATATTTATTTATGGTATTGCAAAATGCTGGCATTCAACAGGATGTTTTTTTACTAAGATTTCTTTCAGGGGCTGGAGGAGCAGAGACATGGAACTGCTTGCAGCCGTACTGAAATATGCAAGCTGCGGTTCACACATGCATGTTGGCATGCATCTATTTTCACTGCCATAGCGGTGCATCGGGACCTCCCTCAGTACTCCCGGACCCCAAGATCACTTGGTTGGGATCCAGAGACACTAGGGCAGCAGTGCAGAAGCCGCAAAGTATTTTGTTTAAAGAGCGCCAGTGACCACTCCTGGACAGGATGTATACATATTAATGAGCTGCCTCATGCATATTAATGAACCCTATTCATGAGCAGCTTATTTTTATGTACAGTGAAGTCCGCCAGGATGAAGCACAGTGTCACAGGTTTTCTGCATGACAAAAGGGATTAACTCCCATTGAAATTGCATTGTTTGCTGCAGTAACTCTACTGCAAAATTCTTCAGAGTTGGGCTTCACTGTGTATATTTAATCCCAGAGTGATCATTTGTGCTCTTTAAGCAAAAATAGTTTCATAGCTACCACGACCCTTGTGTCTGGACCCCAGCTAAGTGAACTGGGTCGAAGGCTTCAGCCCCTGATATTGCTGCTATCATGGCAGAAAAGGATCGCGCCAACCTGCATGCCTCGGACTCCACCTCACATATTGTCAGTGTGGCTGCAAGCGGTTCTCATTTCTGCTCCTCCAGCCACTGTTCTGCAACCTCGGCTGCAGCCCTATCGGCTCTGGCCATAATTTGTTTATCCAGACTTTGAAAGGAGGAATATTAAAGGAAATCTCAGAAAGAACTAATTCTCTGAGTGAGTGGTGGTTGTGGTGGAGCAGACTACCAGAACAAGTAGTATCAGTTGACACTGTTTCTATCTTCAAGCATAAACTACATAAGTACCATGAAGAAAAAGGGGTAACAGGGTAGTTCTACTAAGTTGTAGGGAAGAGGACTCAGTGGACCAGTGATCATCTTTCTTTCCTAAACTTTAACTCAGTCATTTCACAGTGGCCATTTTTAACATGGCTGAGCATAGAACATTTTGACTTGTATATATTCTCCAGGAAGGAATGAGCAAAGAATGGTGGGCAGAAATTCCCAATTCTCATCATCCAGTGAAAATGTCATATAAAAATCAGACTGTATATTTTAGTGAGAAAAATGTAACAATTTTAATTTTTTCTCATCAGTCTTGACAGATGTTATATCATCCAGTGAAAATGTCTTTCGGATGAGACGTTAAACCGAGGTCCCATCTGCCTGGATTGGTGGTAGTTCAGGTGGATGTTAAAGATCCCATGGCACTTATCGAAAAGAGTAGGGGTGTTTTATTAGAGGATAAACATATACATCTTCACTTGTACATAGCAATCAAAAGAGTAAACAATCAACAATAAAACATTACAACCAATGAGTTCAATACAATGTGAAGCAACTCTTTGAGATAAATGAAAAATTGGAAACTAAAAATGCCGTCCACTCAATCTCGTGGAACTCGAACAAACAAGCATATAATTCCCAAACCTCGTCCTACTTATATTTTATAAAATGTAAAAATCCTTTCCACCAATTCCTTAAAGTCCCTGTCTTAACACTTTTAGAATCCTGAATATAAATGTTCACCAACTCTTTGACAATTAAACTGCTGACACAAGAATAAGACAATTTCCTTTGGTACAGTACTCCACTGAATTTTGCTTGCCATAAGTAATATCTCAGGCAACCTAGAAATAAGGCCAGAGTCTCCATCGTGAAACCCCAACTGGTAGGTAAACCAGCTCCAAAGATCAAAAATTCATATGTCATGTTTAACATCCACTTAAAGTCCCATAATTTCACAAATATACCCATAGTCCTGAAGCATAAGAACAGTTCAACAGAAAATGTTCCATAGTCTCCTCTGTATTAATACATTCTAAGTGGGGACATAGCCTTTCTTGGTGCTTGCTTTATACTTCGCATTTCCACGTACATTCAACTTCCCGTAAAAAAATAGCCATTGTGTCTCCCACTGATTACTTGGCATTCTTGGGTTCTGGAGTTGTGCCAGCTCCTTTGGAATCAGAACCAATGGACAATGCTTAAATTCTGGTTCTTGGGGATATAATGTGGTCATTAAATGATGGTACAGTTTCCTTGTATTAAATGTCAAAACCACCTGTTTCTGAAGTCTCCATTTAAATAATTTCTGAGCTACTGATCTAAAATGCTCCGGAATGTGTAAATGTCAGTTAAGTTTTGGAGCGGTTATAACCCAGTTCCTGTAATATTTCCCCATCACCCTCAGGTTCCAGGAAACATCTAATTTTAGCTCAGCTAGAAGACCCTCTTTATTGAAGTGGAAATAAAAATACATAGCATACACCACGGATCTATCATGCCCAATCCTCCCTATTCTTCTTTAAATAAGTAAAACACCTTTTAACAGGATTTAAATGCGGCTGCCTCAAAGCATCTGAAAAACACACTATAAACTTTAGTTACTATGACTTCTGGTAAGGGTAAGATCATTGCTACAAACTGTAAAACTGGAAGAAGAAACTGTTTAATTATGTGAACCTCTTTATTTTGGGTAATCTCCACTGTTTCCATCTTCCCACTTTCCTCTCAAGTTTCTCAATAACCTCCTCCCAATTTTCCCTAGGAATATTCTGAGGACCAAACTTAATCTCTAAAATTTTCAGTGGAATCCTTGAAATATGAATCCCTCATGCCATTCTTCCACAAATCGATTTGTACCAATGAAAATACCCTTTGTTTTCTTTATATTGAGTCAGATTTGAAACTTTTGCATAATCCTCAAAGGTCACTATGAAAAGGGGAATGGATAGGCTATTATCCAGATAGATTACCAAGTCATCCGCGTAAGCCTGTATTGTTAAATGTGTATTACTGTAAATCGTTAAAACTAACGCCTTTCCATCCTGGAGCTGCTAACACTTTCTTTAAGAATGGGTCTATTGCAAAGGTATAAAGTAAAGGGCTAAGTGGACACCCCTGACGTACTCCTAAGGTGAGCTGAAATCCTCTGCCCTATAACCTTTAACAGAGGGAAAACCATTATTCTGTTATATAAGCTTTCTATTAAATTAGTTGGCTGAAGCGGTATCCCATAATGCTTCAGCGTAGAAAAGAAATGGCAAATGAACCCTATCGAATGCTTTATCTAAATCAGCAGCAATCAGACAACCTGATAACCCCATTTCTGCATGGTAGTCTATCACGCCTCATATCAGCATCAAAGCTGTCTGAAGTTTCCTGTCTGACATATTACAAAACTGATATTGGGAGATCACCTCTCCTGCAAATTTTTTCAAAGCGGTTATTCAGGATACTAGCCAAGATTTTATAGTCGGTGTTTAAAGCGTAATAGGCCTCCAATTTGCTATCTCTTGCTTATCGCCTGACTTATATATATAAGTTAGTAAACCATCTGTAACGAGGAAAAATTACCTCATTCTCTAAAAGGACTGGAATAAGGGACATAAGCATTGGCTAAATTCTTCAGGAAACTTTTATATAGGTTATTTGAAAGACCATCTATGCCTGGTGAAATATTTAACTTAAGTGATTTAATAACGTCCAAAATTTCTGTTGGAGAGATCGGTTCCATTTCCTGAATCTGTACCCTTATTAACTGGCACAATTATCTGATTTAGATAGCAATCAATGTCTTTTGACAAATTATTCTATGAGGATGCAAAGAATTGAAATAATCTAATAATTACCCCAATTTCAGTTCCACGGATTGTGAAGCTGCCATCAGGTTTCCTCAACACCGCCAAATCCATAGAATCTTAATTGATTTACATATTTCAAAAGGGTCACCTACTGGTGACTTTTTAACTCCATTAATTAGTATTGCTTGCATAGTTTTGCTTCTATTGTACTGAAACTCTCTCATTTCCTGCTTTAATGAAGAGATTTGATCAGAATAATCTCTCCTAGATGAATAGGCTATTGTCATTAGTCTTTGTAATTGCTGCCTTAACCCTAGATAATGTAAAAAATTCACATTTTTCAGTCCTCGACCACTAGTTTTAAAAAAATTTCTCAGGTCAGCTTTAGTCTGTTGCCACCATTCCCTGTATCCGAGTATAAAGGCTACAGATAACCTAGCTTTAAATAAACTTTTGACACCTACTTGGATATGGGGCAGTTCTAGTAATGTATTGTTCAATTTCCATCTCACTTGTCGTATACCTTGTTCATCAGAAAGAATAAGGGAGCTGAATAAAACTAAATGGTCCGAAAATTCACAAGGAATAATTTTAAAAAGCAATCTGAATGTTTGGAGAAACCAAATATGATCTATCAGTGAGAAAGATTTCCTTTTCAAACGAAAAGCTGGCGCCTAGTTTTGATGAGTCATTACAGATAATGAGACTGGCAGCTTTAATTATCTTGCATAAAGCATTTGAATCACAATACACTTTCTTTGTATTGCTTTTTTAGTAGTGAAGAATTGGGCAATTAAAATCACCACCCCAGAGTATTCTGGATGTAGTGAATAAAAAGGGTTGTACCATTGTCAAACAATTAACTCTACTAGATTTCGTCTGTGGGTTATAGATATTAATAAACGGAGGCAGTGACTCTTCCATTTACCATCCACTATTAAAACTCTTCCAGGAATGAGATCAATTAGGTTATCTAACTGAAAATCATAGGAATGAAATAATATCCCCACACCGTCAGCCACTTCCTCTCCAAATGACCAAAATGATGGGCCCCAAACCCATTCTCTTGTAAAGGTAATTGATTGTTCAATAGAACACATCCAAGTCTCTTGTACGAAACAGACTGCAAAGGGAAATGTATGAAGAAAATGAAAAAAAGCTTGCCTCTTCCTAACATTCAATAAGCTGTGAATATTTAATGAGCCCCAAGTTAACTTCAGTCCCATGTCCAGATTTCAAAACCCTTATTTCTTCCTCTTTTTCTTTTTTTTGTCTTTATAGTTGTCTAAAATCTGGGATCTGGTTAATAGAGTAGATTTTTGAGAATCAGAATCCTCACCTCTAATTCCATATCACCCAAGAGGAAAATAAAGCTTCATAAGAATTACTTGTTTCTATGGGCTCTACTGAGGGGAGGGGTTTACTTGCAAATTCCTAGTTGATCTCCTTTGTGGGCTACTGGTAAAGAGTCGTTCTTAGTAATTGGTTATCTACCTTTCTGGCAACCCCTTCTGTATGTTCTGCTGGAGGCAAAATTAAAATATTTGGGGGACCCATATTGGTTTTCGGAAGTGTAACTGGTTTGGAGGCCTTCACTTGCTTCCCGGTAATGCTGACAGTTATCTCCTTATTCTCAACCTGATCTGCAACTGGATCCTCTGATACTACTGAAGGCTCCACTGGCCTCCTGGCTAGGGGTACTTTAGTCTGGTTAATCCCTGGGGGGGGGACACCTAACAGGGGAGTAGCGCAGAAACCTCTTGCGCATTTTTAATATAAATTTCTGAACTAGAACTAGATGCAGTGTTGTGGGCAGCCCAAGGACACACTTTAAATACATGACTCTTAGCATCACATAAATCACAACAAGACTGATTGTTACAAAACATAGTTAAATGGCCCACCACCCCACAGTTGTCACATCTTGGTTGGTCACATACACTGGAAAGATGTGTTCTAGCACCACATTTATAACATCGTGTGGCTGACCACTAGAAACACACACCTCTGTCCTCCCTAACAGGAAAGAGTTCGGTATGTGTTCTATTCAGACTCAGATTGCCTCAGTTTGATTTTATACTTCCAGCCACCAGTCCAAAAGAGCTCTGTATCCAAAATGGGTTCTGGTGCACTTAAAACTTCACACTTTTTTCAACCAGTAAGTAATGTCCTCCACCCACACCCTTCATTACGAAACATAATTGTGACAAACTTAACTAAGGGTTTGGATAGAGGTATAACTATGAAGGGGTCCATATCGGGAAAATTTCACCTGATTATACCTTATCCAGAACAGGTCAAGAGCTGAGAACGGAAACTTACATCATAATTGTCCTCCCAGAGATGTTTATAAAAGCGTAAACATCCTGAGGAGAAAATGCAAAGAGTCCTTTAGCAAAGTTTTCCAACACAATACCTGTCAGGCCTAATTTCCAACCCACCTTTATATCGTAAGCGGACTGCATTACGCCTAGAGCTAGTTTCTCTGTGTGAATTTGAAAATAGTTCGACATTAAAGGCTTCTGAGTCAAACCCAGGAGGGAGTGGGGACAATGCACTCAGTCGCAGAATCTGTAAGGGTTCCTGGGATGGGGAGTTCTGTAACAGTGTAGTGGAAGGGATGGTATCTGGGCCCCTAGTACTACAGGGGTACCAGAAACATTCTCCTCTACAGGTAAACCTTCTTCAATTTCCTTCCTCTGACAGCAAAGCAGCCGAGCCCATTCTGGGGAATGTTGGGAAAGGGATAACTCCTGAGACCAGGAAGGGTCAGGTTTCCACACTCCTGTGTCAGCCTGCATCCATCCTGACTCTTGCAAAGCTTATTCTGGTGACCAAATAGACTGCACAGCAACACCTTTTAATGGTGTAAAATCCGCCTGTGTATCCTGCAACTGTGCTTTACTAATACCCCCTCCAACATTTTCTCTTTTGGAAAAAAGGAACTCTGTCGCCCCTGTTTGTGAACCATCAACAGATTGATAAACAACATTAGATTGTAATAAGGACTCATCCTTATTGTTATGTTTAAGCACAAAACCAGCCACTTTGTTTAAGGGAGCCCCATCCTGTTAATAAAGTTAGAAGCGGATGAACAAGTAGTAGTTTTAGAGTCTGTAGACTCCCATGTCCAATAACCCTCCATCTCTGCTGGCTGTTGGCACTTGCTAACAATGGCTACTTTTCTGCCAGCCAGTTCAGGATATTTCATTGCTGTATTCGGTGTTAAAGTCGCCTCTCCATAACCACGCTTGCTTTCTAAAGAGGTACCCACTTTGTCATCAGCATTGGGCTCTTGCATAGTTTGGACACAGTTATTACTGTCAGTATAAGTGTTAAGGGCTGCAGGGAGCTGCGTGGAAACTACGCTTGTTTTAACATTACAATGCCCAAAACCGCGCTCCAAATTACTCAGGGCTTCAAGAAACACAGTACCTGAATTCTCTCCAGACTCCTCATCCCCATGTTGATGGTCGCCACTCAGCAAATTAGTTTCCGGCACGGAGACCTGCTGGTGCCCTCTTCAAAATGTGCTCCTCAGAAACGCTAGTAGTAAAGGAGCTGTTCCTCAGTATAGCAGACGAGTGGAACGTTCCCGTAATTAGAGCATACATTCATTGGACAGTTATTCTCCATTGCAGCGCACTGCTCCGAGACTCCAAGTCCAGCATAGCTGCAACACGGTGAGGGAAGTTGAAGCATTTTCTCCATTAGTTTGTTCCACGTTGAGCACAGACTCTTGAATACGGAATCTGTTTCAAAATCAATAAATTCCTGCACTAAGCCTCCAAATTCGTTGAGTAGGAGTTGAGGCTTCCTCTCTCTCTGCTGGCGTCCTCCATCTCCTGCCACGGTCCACCTCGCGGCCATCTTGCGATGACCTGTCCCCCTACTGGCCACCCTGCAGTAACCGAGTAGGGGAATTTCCCCGGTGTCCTGGCCAAATTTCTCTCATTCACTAAAAATACCACCAACAGCTTAATCTGGTTCAAGGTCAGTTGGCATTCATCTGTATTCCCCCCTCCCCCAGGTCGTGCCTGAAAATAGGCAGGATTTGTCTAGTGCACTTACCCGGTCAACAAAAGCTAAATAAATAAATAAATAAAATACATAGCTTCTCTTTAAAATGTGTTTTTCTTATCTGACTTTATAATACATTCCTGGTATTTCTTATCAAAATATATTGCTTTCTTATTATTTATGAAAGACCTATTGATTTTTTGCTCTTCCCTTACTTTTATATTCTTTTATTAAAATCAATACCATGTTAGTTGTGGGAAATAGCCACATATATAAATGTAGTCCAGGCCCCATTCTGGGGTCTCAGATAGGCTATTCCCAAGACTCCTCCAGCTGGAAAAGTAGTAGAATGGAGTGCTATACTACATGCAAGAGCACAAAACGGGAAGCTCAGGATAGAGGTTCAGAGGGTGACAGAGATGGAGTGTTGAAGAGTGGGATCCTGGCCAGATGGCCAGCAGCTCCTAGGCAGTGATGTAGTGTCTGCATGGGGCCCATGCAGACCCAGACTATGCAGTTCCTCAGAAAGGCAGGGAGTCATAAATGCATCCAAGGGTTCAGCCATGGATCCAGGAACACCAGGTCATAGGAAGCCACCAAGGGCATTGTACTGCTCATGGCCCTTCAGGGGCAAACAGGGAAATTGTAGCTACTGCAGGTGCAGCTAGGTCTGTGAAACATGAATTACAAATGTAATAATGGGTATAGAAACTCCAATTGGGGTCTCAACAAGAAATTCTAAACAAGTTGAAGAGAAGGTTCACATCTGAGGACAGCACCATGTGCACCTTGCAGAGATCCCCTGTTGCTGCAATTACCATCTTGGTTGCTCTTCTGTGAACTGCCTCCTCTCTGTCAATGTCTTTCTGAAGATGGGCCCTCCAGAACTGTACAGAGTATTGCAGGTGAGTCCTCACCAGTGTTTTGTGTAGTAGTATCACCACCTCCATTCTTCTGCTCATGATACCTTATAATGCATCCCAGCATGCCAGTGGCTCTCCCAATATTCTTAGTATACTGTTTGGCTCTCTTCATGTCATCTGACATGACAATCCCAGATCTTTCATCCTTGCCTGCTGAGTGCTAGTGATTGTCCTCCTTTCTGTACCCTCACTTAGAGTTTTTGCAACTTGTAATGATCTTGAACTTATTTGCATTGTACCCTGGCTGTCCACACTTGGGACCATTTCTCAAGCTTTTCTAGGTCCCAACAGAATTTACATATCTGTAAATGAAATTTCTTTTATCTCTCTGTTACCTGGTTAAGGATATTTCAATAAATAGATAATTAAATAAATGAATAACTACAGTAAGAGAAACTCAGAAAGCAAGGGGGCGTTGGTGAAAAGCAGTGCCACTACATCAAATCCTCCCGTGGGCAATGTTTTCAAATAAAACAAAAATAAATGATGAGGCCAGCATTCCAGCTTGTGGAGGGGCTTAAATGCACCTGCAGCTTTTATGGTGCAAGGGGTTAGTATCTGTGCTGCAGTTGAGGGCACTCATTCCATATAAAAAAACGGACACTTATTTCATACTGCGATACGTGGTCTTCTCACCACAAAATCATTCCGTGGTGTGTTGGCTTGCATCAGCCATGTTTTTTACTTTCAGATCCAAGATGTGTGTGTGTGTGTGTGTGTGTGTGTGGCGCACTCCGTTTGGCCCCAAAAATGTAAGTTGGAACATTAAATGGAAATTGCATGCAATCATCTTTTCATATTGGCATCTTTTTAAGCCAGCAGTATTATTGATTATTATTGTCTTTCTTCCACAGTATGGACTTCTCAATGAAGAGAAAGCAACTATCTGGGGCCCAGCAGAAAAAAGCTAGATGTGCTAGACAAGAAGAGATACAACAACTGTCCAGAGTTTTGGCCTCTTCCTAAGTCAGTTTGTAAAATATCTTGATACATATATAAGTATATGTAGTCAAACAGTTGTTTTTCTGCAACTGTTTTCTGTTCTTTTTTAACTGCAGGAATTGTATTGCCTGAGTTACTATAAGAGCATTTTGTTCTCTTTTGATCAGATAGTATTTTTGTAATAACTTGCTAATCTGTTACTGACTAGGAATGGCAAAAGATAATGGCCTGTTAAATTGTAAATCTAAGTTGTGATTAATGTTTGTGTGTCTTCTCGATAATTTCTAACAGCTCACTTGTCATTTTTAAGCATGTCAGTGAGAAACCTGCTTCTGTTGTACAAGGTCTTCCTGATGAGGAACCATCCTTGATTCAGTAAGCATAGAACATTCCTTTTCTAACATTATATACCTTAGGTGCAGAGACAGTGTTTTCTACTTAGTGTAGGACGTCAGCCATAATTTATTCTAGGAGCATGTTCTTATTGGTATTGCTATTGGTATATTTATGAATTATGAATTTCACAAAATTATACTTCATATGTAGCTTTATAAATGGTAACATTTATCTAACAGTTTTCTCTACCTTTCTCTCTTTTTATGTCTCTTTAGGAATGTGACCACCTCAGAAGATGCATCTGTTTTGCTATGTGAAGAACCCCAACCTGATACTACTTCATGCAACAACTATACTGCTTCAGATGTATTTGAATCATTCCAAGAAGAACCTGCTAGTATTCCATGCAGCAACTACACTGTGTATGAAGAACCAGCAGATTCAGTGAACAAATGAGGACAATGATGCCCTATGGCAGAATGAGGGTGACATCAGTTTATATAAGTGCCTTAACCTAATGGAGAGATAGAAGAAAAACATTCTAACAACACAGTGGCAACCATCTCCAGATTTCCAGTTCCAAAATGAATGATGGGATACACTGGTGGCCACAAGTACAGAAAATTAAATCCGCAACTTCTTTAAGAATTTAAGTTTGCAGTACTCCCAAAAATTAGACTGTGTCTTCTGTGACCCCTGTTTCGTGTTCAACACTTCTAAAGAAGCTGTTTTGGTCTCTACAACCATAACAGACTGACATACTGGTCAAAAGGAAAGAAGATACTGGAGCGACACAGCAAGTCGAAGGAGCATGGAATGCTGTTGTGATGTCTGAGGCATTTGTTGAAGTGTGTGGAAGTCGAATGAAAACTGCATATCAGTCCATTGTGCAACAAGATAAAAAAATGACTGAACGCGCAAAGCATGCGCTGAGAAAAATTGTGAAGATAATCATTCTTTGTCGAAGACAAAATTTAGCATTGCACAGAAGCCTCAACACTACTGGAAATTTCAAGGCTTTGCTGGACTACACCACAGACATAGACCCAGTATTTGAACAGCATTTGAAGGAAACACCACAAAATGCACTGTACATCTCTGCACAACACGGAATGAACCAATTCAGCTCATTGGTTTGCAGATTCAATGGAAAATTCTAAACCAAGTCAAAGCTGCAAAATTCTTCAGTTTATTAGTAGATGGAACAACTGATACTTCACACAAGGAGCAGATTACCCTGACATTGTGTTATGTACGCAGATGTGAAGATGGGAATGTTGAGCTCAGAGAAGACTTTATTGAATTTGTGGAGGCCTTCGACTCCACTGGAAAAGCCCTTGCAGATCTCTTTCTACAGTGACTGACAGCTTGGGGTGTTGAAAAGGAATACCTTGTGAGGACAAGGTTATGACAGAGGAAGTAACATGAGTGGTCATTTCAATGGGGTGCAGGCAAGAGTTCAGGCTGTAGTTCCAGAAGCCATGTACAGTGCCTACAAGTCACATAACCTTAACACAGCCATTGTCCACTCTTGTGCAACACGTCAAGTGTCAAACATACTTAATACATGCAGAAAAGTGATTTCAGCTTAAACGCCTCAGCAAACCATCACAATGTCTAGTTATTTGAACTGAAGGAATTTGCAAGCCTGCCAAATATATCTGAAGACATTGAGGAGGAAGAAGTACATCATTATGGGCAACAAATAACATACAGTGGATGAGACAGGCTGATTCACTTCACAGTTTCAAAACTAAATATGTTGTCACAGCCAGCATCTTGGAGAAGATCGCTGAATTTGATGATGATGAGGAATGATTTTTGTTCTCCATTACAAAGTTTGATTTCATTGTTACTTTGGTGTGCATTGAATCTGTGCTTGCAGTCACAAAGCCAGTACATTTATACATTCAATGCAAACAAATTGACTTAATTCAGGCATCAGAGGAAGCAAATATCATCACTGAGACACTGAGAAATATGAGACAGGATGCAGAAACCAGCTTTATGAGCCTATATACAGAGGTGAAGCAGCTAGCAGATTGTGTCTAGCTGAAGAATCAGTTGGGATCTGTGGGAGGCAGACTAAAAGGATCATTATTAGTGCAACAGATCCAGAGGAGTACTACCGCTGGAACACTTTCATACCATTCTTGGATCATGTCATATCTCAACTAAGAGAGCAACTAATTGAATGCAGCCCACATTTCCTTGCACAATATTTGGTGCCCAGTGCCCTACATGTTCTTCAGGAGGATGACAGTAAGGTGATCGCACTGTATGAAGCTTACAAGACAGACATTTCTAGTCTACAAAACCTGAAACAGGATCTGCAGAGATGGACTGCAAAATGGAAAATGGTCTCAAGGGAGCAGTTGCCAAAAACCATCCTTGACACTCTACAATAATTAAACCCTGCATTCTATCCAGAAAACAACACTGCTTTATGCATTTTGGCCACAGTTCCAGTCAGTGTTGCATCAGCAGAGAGGTCATTCACTGCTTAAAAAACAATTAACACCTGGCCAAGGAACACCATGAGTGAAGTGCAGTTAACTGGTTTGGTGCTGCTACACATCCATCAAGATATCGAAGTTGATATTGTTCAAGTCCTGAATGTGTTTGATCCATTCAATGATCATCGCATAAACTTCATTCCAACGTGATCTGTTACAGAATCATGATGATGGGGTGATTTCTGTTATGTGACTTTCAGTTGTGAACTGCTGATGTACCATAGTTTGAATGGTTTATGATTATTTTGCGTGGAGTGCTTTAAGTGGTGAAGTTAACCAGAACACCATGTAACCATCCCAGCCCTTTGATACTTCTGTTATTATAGTAATTTTAAAGTACAATTTTGTTATCACTAACTGTATCTAAGTAATAGCCTTTGCATCATACTTTTGTTTGGGTTTCTGTGTGCTGTTGCTGTATTGTATAGTTACTGGAAATTTTGAGTGCCTGTGTGCTCTTGCTGTATTGTATGGTTAATGGGAAATTTGGGCTCCTAGGTGCTGTGTTTCCAGTGTTGTTTCGATCTATTTCTTCAAAGTCTTAACTAGAAGAAAATTTGAATTAATGTGCAACTTCCACAGGTTGTAGACCTTATATCTCCTCAACTTAGCCTCCCAGGCTGACCTCACCATCCCCACGGCCCCACCCTCCTCTCATTTACCCTTCCTATTCCTCCACCTTACCCCATCTTTCCCACCTTTCCAATAAGACTCTACCCTACCCTCTCCCTTGACCATCTGCTAATCCCCTCTCCCTCCCTCCCTACTCTACCCTCCTGCATCTAACCTTCCCTCCATGTGTATTTTGTCAACCTCACCCCTCAATTCCATTTTTTCCCATCACTGTCACTCTTGCACTTAGCTCCTGATCCTCCTCCCTCTTCTCTCTCCTTTTTCTGTCTCTACTCTTGTCACCCTTTTCATTCATTCCCCATCATTACTTCCTTCACCTTATCTCTGTACTATCACAGTTTACTCACCACATGCCAGCCATCACTATAATCCTCTCAATCATCCTTCTCCTCTCAGAACCCACCTCAAAGTCCTCTGTTATAAAACAAGAAACAAGCAGATGGTATATCATCCTTGTCTTGACTTTATCCTTCTCACTCTTCTCTATCAGGGTCAACATGCTCCATTGCATTATTACTAACCTGAGTTTTTCTGTATTTGCACTGTATTGGCACATTTCTGTATCTGCACTTAATTTGTACATTTCCTAATGTACTGCTTTGTAAATTCTGTCACTGTTATTTGTCAACTCACATTCTTTTGATCACTCTATTTGCACTGTAACTTGATGCTTTTTTCTCCCAGATGATTTTTTTTTTATTGTACATGTTTCTGCTTCAGTTCAGGACCTCCTTGTGAAGGAGCATGCTTAAGGAGTATTCCTGCAATAAACTTGAATTGAATTGATGGCGTATTGTATAGTTGCTGCAAATTTAAAGGCAATCTTTATATGCTGTTGTTAGGTACTTTGTGGCATGGTACCACATAGTTTGGTTTATGTTTGTATGTAACTGGGGCAGTTCTGGAGAACTGTGACCATCAGTTATGAGTACAAATTTAAAATTCCTGGCTACTCCCTTGACTGGTGAGCTCATGTGAACCTTTAATTGGCAAGAGCAGATAATATAAGCAAGAAAGCCAAGGGTGGACTACCTTTAAGATATGGAGAAAGCAGAGGACCCACAGCTCAGAATGGCAAGGTAAAATGTGATGCCCTTCCTGACCAATGAGGTGGTCACTTTGTCACAGTGCATCAGGCTTGAACATATTTCAGCTGAAACATAGGTTCATAGGTTGGAATCAAGTTCAGAGGACAAATATCCATAGTAGAACTTACCACCATGTCAATTTGTCATGGTGTAATAAATATTCTATCCCCATAAAGCATCAAGTCTCATCTTAAAACTATTTATATTCTCACTTTCAACCACATTACTGGGAAGTGCATTCCAAGCACCTATGATTCTCTGGGTATACCATTGACTTTTTTCAGCGTTTTGAGGTTTCACCTAGTAGATTCTGGTTATGTGACCTAGTATTGTTATATTGCACAGGTTTTTTGTTGTTACCCAATTCTAGAAAGGCATCATCCCTACTAGCTCTGCATGCCAGACATAAATCACCTCTCAATTTCCTATATTCAACTGAGTACAAATTTAGGTGTTTTAACCTGTTATGATAACTTAGATGTTTTACTACCTTAATCGTTTTAGTTGCTTTTCTCCGTACTTTTTTCATCTTATTTTTCCCTAGGGCTGAATATGGGGCACAAAGTGGAGAGCAGTACTCAACATGGGGATGGATTAATGCAGAGTACAAGGGGAGAACAAAAACATAGAAACATAGAACTTGACGGCAGATAAGGACCACTTGGCCCACCCAGTCTGCCCATTTCCCTACCTAATGGATAAGCTGCAGATCCTAGTTAACCAGCAGCCTACTTCTTCCTACCCCCACCCCCTAGAATTGCCTTATGACTGTCCCATGCATGCTTGAATTCAACCACTATTTTTGACTCCACAACCTCCTCTGGAAGGCCGTTCCATGTGTCCACAACCCTCTCTGTGAAAAAATACTTCCTTACATTACCTCTGAGCCACCCCATCTTCAAATTGTGCCCCCTTGTTCTTGCACACCTCTTTTTTTGAAAGATGCTACTCTCTTGGACTTTGTTGGATTCCTTGAGGTTTTGAAAGTTTCTATCATGCCCTCTTTCCCTCCTTTCCTCGAGACTATACATTAAGCTCCTTTAGTCTCTCTTCATATGTCTTCCGTAGAGACTCGCACCATTATAGTTGCCCTCCTCTGGACAGCTTCCCTCTTGTCTATGTCCTTGCAGAGATTGGGTCTCCAGAACTGCACACAGTACTCCAGATGGGTCTCACCAGCTGTCTGTACAGAAGGATAACAACTTCTTGTTTTCTACTGGTGATGCCTCTCCCTATGCATCCCAGTATCCCCCCAGCCCTCCTTATTGCCCTCTCACATTGCTTGCCCACCTTTAAGTCATCTGATATGACTACCCTAGGTCCCTTTCCATTTTTGTTGTTGTTAGTATCTCACCCCATTGTGTACTCTTCCCTGGGTTTTGTTTCCCAGGTGCATTACCTTGCACTTTTTAGTATTGAATCTAAGTTGCCATACATTTAACCATTCCTCTAACCTTGCCAGGGTCCCTTCTCATCCTTTTCACCCCACCTTGTGTATCAACTCTGTTACAGATCTTTGTGTCATCTGCAAAGAGACAAACTTTTCCTTCAGACCCTGCAATGTCACTTATAAAGACACTGAGAGGACCAGTCCTAATACTGAACCCCTGCGTACCTACCAGTAACCCCCCTTTCTTCAGAGAGTGGACTCCATTTACTATTACCTCCTGTGTCCTATTCTCCAGCCAATTCTTTACCCAGACTATCATCTTGGGACCCACTCCCAGGCTGGCTAACTTGTATAGTAATCTTTGTGTGGTACTGAGTCAAATGCCTTATGAAAGTCTAGGTAGGCCATGTCCACAGTCCCTCCCTGATCTACTATTTTGGTCACCCAGTCAAAGAACTCTATTAGATTCATCTGGCATGACCTTCCCGCTGTGAATCCATCAGACTCCCTACTTTTAATTGATCTCAAAATACTTCTAATTATCTGGTTACATTTTATTATAGTACAACTAGTGTGATAGTCAAATTCTAGATTATTCGAGCTCCAGACACCTAGATCCTTTTGATTTACTGATTCTTTTAAGGGGATGTTATTTAATTTATATTGGAAACTCGGATTGTTTGATCCAAAGAGAATTACTTCAATTTATGTTCATTAAATGATAATTTATGATCAGCTGCCCAGGTTCCCAAGTAATCCAAATTATCTTGGAATGATTTTGCTGATGTTTTATTGTGGACAATTGCACCACTTTTACAGTCATCAGCATATTTGCATGACCAAACCCCTGGGAGCATTTGCATCGATGATAGTAGGATATTAAATAAAATAGGTCCCAAGACCGATCCCTGCAGAACCCTACTTGTTACCTCTCCCATATAGATTCATATCCCTTATAGTCACATATTGGGTTTGGTTCTTTAACCATGAATTGACCCACTTGATTATATTCGGGTGGAATTTGAATTTAACTAATTCCTCTATGAAGATTTTATGTGATACTGAGTCAAACGCCTTAGAAAAATCAAGAAATACCACATCAACAGGCATTCCTTTATCCAGTGCCGCACTTATAGGTTCAAAATAGCTCATAAGATTAGCAAGACATGACCTACCAGAGACAAAACCATGTTGTGTTAAATCATAGAGTGAAATGCTCAGAGGTGAACCATAATATGTTTTTGCAACAGCCTCTCTAGGATCTTACCCAGGACACATATTAGACTAATCAGTCTATAGTTTTTTATATCATTTTTTTCTCCCATCCTTATGTACAGGAGTTACCCTAGCCATGTTCCATATTTCAATACTCTCTCCCGATTTTAGTGAAGCATTAAATAACATAGATAAAGGCCCAGCAAGTTGATGGCTGACTTCTTTAGAAATTTTGGAGGTATACCATCTGGTCCTGCTGAACTATTATTTTTTATCAGCGTTATTATTTCGGTAATATCCGACGGGTGGAAAGTCGGATAATTATCTTGCGATAGGGGTAATTCTTCTGAGATCTCCTCCTTGTATTTATGGGCACTTAAAATGTATTCATTGAAGACAGTAGCCATTTCCCTTTCTGCATTTAATACACTCTTATCTGTTAATATTGATCCTAATGTCCTGTCATTTTTTTTAGAGAACCTATATAATTACAGAATTTCTTTTTATTGTCTCCAACAGATGTAGCTAACCTTATTTTGGCATTTTTTTTTTTTTTTGCATTTCTTATTGTTAATTTTAACTCCTTAGGAACTTCTTTATATACTGTAATATTAAGGTCACTTGGGAATTTTTTTTGTTTTCTATATAATTTTGTCTTTCTTTTAATTACCTTTTTTATTTTCCTATTCCACCAAATAAGTACCCTATGGCTTTTGAATATTTGACCTCTCTGGAACCCATGTCTCAATGCATATCCATATATTTTATATGATAATTTCTTCCATATCTGTTTTACTGAAAGATCTAAACTCCTCTGCCCAGTCCCAGTTATTTAAGAAATTTATAGTGCTATTATAGTCAGCCTTATAAAAATCCCTGAATTTAGTGATGCCTGTAATAGGTCTGTTGGTCAATAATAAGATGTCCACAAGGATTACATTATGGTCACTGCTTCCCAAATGAAGCAGTATCTTGGGGTCATTGTAACTAAATTCTGGATTTATAAATATTAAATCTAATATGTTTTGTTTCCTAGTATTTTTTTGAACTATTTGTTCTAGGCTACATTGGGTAAATATTTCAATAAATCTTTTTTTTTCAATGGTGCTTTCTCCTATAACATTCGTCCAATCACTAGATGAAAAGTTAAAGTCTCCTAGTAGCATGATATCACCTGTAATACTCTGTTCCTCAAGCTCATCCAGGAAAATATGTGTCTCCTCAGTTGACAAGTTTGGGGGTCAGTAGCATAAACCAAAAATTAAATCCTTAAGGGTATTTAATATTTTTACCTAAATTATTTCATTTTGTGCATATTCAATGTTGTTAGATGTAATTTCCACAGGTTTCAGTTCCTCTTTAATATAAAGTGCTATACATACCTTTTTATTCTTCCTCTCCTTACTTATCCAATGGTATCCAGGAATAGTAATTCTCATTCTTGTTCAGAGAACCAAGTTTCTGTGATTCCACATACATCAATACTGTTGTCAGACAGTATTAAACTTAATTCCTCAATTTTATTGTCTAGGCTTTGAGTATTAGTTAACACGAGTTTCAGAGATTGAGTATTCTGTATGTTATTTACACTAGTTGGTTCTTGTAGTAACTCAGGAGAATTAGTTAATATAGAGTCCCTAAAGGAGAGGTTACTCGAGGCTCTCTCACCCCCATTATTGAGTTTAAAACTTTGTGATGCAGTCTTTTATTCTGTCTACCTAGGATAGTACTTCTCTTTTATTCAAGTGAAGCCCATCTCTACAAAGCAAATCCCAGTTATTGTCAAAGCTCTCCACTGCGTGATACACACAATGTTTTGCTTCAGGCACCAGAATCTCATCCAGGTGTTTACTGCTTTAATTTTGTTATTTAAATCCGAGGAATGCCTAGGAACTGGTAGTATTTCAGACCAGGTGACTTCTGCCCTGTTTCAATAATTTTATTGGTAAGCACCACAAGATCTTGTTTGATATTATGGACAGAGTCATTCAAGATATTATTTACTCCCATATGTATTATAACATATCCTTTGCCCTCATTTCTTGAAGAATATTCGGGATCATATGGGTAATATCAGCTATTTTTGCTCTTCTAAAACAGGACAGTGTATGGTTAGCCTTATCTTGGTTGCAAACTGTCCTGTCTAGCTGTTTTATCGTGGAGTCACTCAAAACAAAGATCTGTTTAGGGTGTGTGATTTCCTTATCCTTCAGTCTAAGATTGATCTGATTATATTGAACCATGTTGCTAGCAATAGTGGTATCCATATCATTATTTACTGTATAGTTAGTCAATTCTTGTTGTTGTAAGGGAAAGGCTATGTTAGGAATACTAGTGGAAGGTATAGAATCTCCTTCTTACTCTTCAGTACAGTACTTGTGGATACAAGTGGTGCAAAACTGTTAGCAATTGGAAGCCAATAATATTCAGCCCTTCTGCTTTTTTTAGCTGCCTTCTTTTTTTTTTTACAGCACACCATTACTTGTCACAACACAACTCAAAAGTAGGGATCACCTCTGGGCCACTGCAAGAGCTACTGGCACTCTGTCGGACATCCAAAAATATAAACAGGCTCGCAACCACTGTACTAAACAGATCCGCTTGATGAAGAGCTCCTACTTCAAGAATGCCCTCTCCAACTCCTGGGGTGAAGGGAAATCCTTCTGGGATAACATAAGAAATATCATGGGTCAGCAGTCCAAATCCTCTCCTACAATAATGAATGTGGATGGAACCACTACATTAGACCCAGAGATCATTTGCAAACACCCTAAATGATACCTTCACGGACCTTAGTGGTGTCCTCTCATCTGATTTCTTCACTGATGCTGACCCTCCAATTTCTACTTCTACTACTGCCTCTCCAACCAAACCACCCTTCCATTTCAAACTAGTAAAGGTACATGAAGTCTATAAATATGTAAAGAAGGCCATTTCTAAGTCCCAAACAAGCAGCGACACTATTGACCTTAAACTTCTGTCCCTCACTCTGAAAGAAGTACTGCTCCCCCTCACAAAAATTTTCAATCTGTCCCTCTGCTACAGCCAATTCCCTAGGAAACGAAAGGCTGCAGTTGTCACTCCAGTGCACAAAAGTGGTGAAAAGTCACTGCCTGGTAACTATCGCCCGATATCAATACTACCACCTCTCTCTAAGGCCCTTGAATGCTTGGTGGCGGACCAACTTTCAGACTACTGGAAAAGCACAACATCCTATGCACTCAGCAGTGTGGATTTAGGAAAGGGCACAGCACATCAACTGCCCTACTTGAATTCTCAGGAGCAATCCACAATGCCATGGACAAAGGAAACCTAACTGGAGCAGTCTACATTGACTTAACCAAGGCATTTGATACAATACACCATGGCCTACTTATCAAACAACTACTATCCCTAGGGCTCTCGCAGGGTCCTGGTGACTGGGTAAAAAATTACCTTGCTCAGCACTCTCAATCTGTAAAGTAGCTGGAGTTCTCTCAGACTCAAACCAGTTCGCTCAGGAGTTCCCCAGGGATCCATCCTGGGCCCCCTCCTTTCAGCCTTTTCCTAAACTCCCTCCCCTATCCTACCCTGAACAAATAATCCTCTATGACGACAATGCCATGATTCTTGCCACTCATAAAGATCGAACCTCTTACGCCTCAACCTTCAGCATGCTTTTTCCAAAGTTGAGATGTGGTTCCTTGAACATAAGCTGGTTCTAAACCACAAAAAAACTAAATCCATGCTCTTCTCTAACCTGCAAAACAAGAAACGGCAAGTCCCACTAACCATTAATACATACCTGGGAAATACCCTTGAACAAGTGCCAATCTTCAAATATCTTGGAATCAACTTTGATCAAGGCCTAACCTTTGCAACTAACATTGATAGTACAGCAAAAACTATTAATCAGTGAATTGGGATTCTGTATCAGAACCGACAGCTCCTTACCCATTCTGCACTGAGGATTGCCATCCAATCCTCTATCATCTCAGTTGTTGACTATGGCTTAGTTATATACGGATCTGCCACTACTACAGCACTTAGTCGCATTACAACATCCCTAAATAAGGCCTGTCAGCTGCTCACTGGTGCACATCGACGTACCCACACATGTGAATTCTATGCTGACTCAGGTTTGGTTGCAACTCTCAAACTGGATAAAGTACCTTACCTGCCTGATGGTGAAAAAATCCACTCTGGGCCTCACTCCACCTTGTATCCAAGACCTGTTATGCCCGAGCTCTAGCACCCGTTTTACCAGAAGATCAGAACACCAGCCTCTCCAAGTCCCTCATGCCGGACTTCTCAGGGACAAAGATCATTTGCCTATCGTGCCCCAGCTGGCTAAATGCCCTCAGCACTCATATTACTGCCTCCACCTCTAGGTATTTTCAAATCAAGGCTGTTCTCTCACCTTTCCACCTCCAGCTCCTGTGACTGCCCTGATTAAACCTCCTATTTTCTCACTACCCACCCTGTTCCGTTATTTGACAAAGACATGTTTGGAAACCTTTCTCCTGCTATTGTCTGCTCCCACACCTTTCACTTACCCTCTATTCTGGACTTTTTCCTATTTGTTTCTCCTAATCTGGCATGACCTCTTTCTTGTAATACTAATGTGATTATTGATATCTCATGTCCTTGCACAAATGATTTGATATGTATTTGTATATGTTTTCTCGCTCTTGACACAGCACAAATTGTTGTGTTATCTATGTAACCTTTTGTACTGTACCTAATTGACGTGGAACCTTTTGTAAAAGAGCCTCTGGCTCAAAGGTAGTAATTCCTAGAACAATAAAAACTAAACTAAACTTGTCAATACTCTCTGAATCATCCTCCTCTGTAAGAGTGTTTATTTTAATAAGGATTAGAGGCTCAGATAATTTATTACACTCCATAGTCAGGTAGAGTCCATCTCTCCATTATTTAGGGGCATAGGAGTAGTATCTAAACTTAATACATCCCTTGTCACAATATTTCCAAGTATACTTTGTCTCTCCTGAAACCTAACAGCCATCTGTTACTCATTTTTTTCTAAATCAAGTAATCGTAAGCTAAACTTGAGTAAATTCACATTCTAGCTGCCCATTTAATACACATTTGTCACATGTGTATTCTGTGGGGATGGTTTTGGTTTCCACAATTTTAAACATTTTACATGTCTTACATTGAATCCCTACATCCCCATCTAGTGTTATTATTGTGGATGACATACTACTGGTGACACAGTCTTATACTGGTTTGTAAGGAAGTATTAAAAAAAACACAGCTTTAGCTTAACCTGTATTTCCGTGCCTATTATATCTCCTTAAAAAGTTGAAACTCACCAAGCTCTGAAACTGACAACTAGCAATCTTCTGATTACTCACAAAACATACCACGCGCTTGCCCTGCTCGGGCCAAGAACCCCTCTAACAATCTAAAATAAGTAAAAATGCTGGTGTTATTTGAAAATATTGCAGGCTTTGAAGCAGCAGAGTTGGGTAGAGCACTGGTACCTTAATTATATGCTTTTGTTGGGTCGCACACCAGGTGCACCCCTAAAAATCTTATGACGATATATTGTAAATGTGATGGATTGAGCTTGCCAAACCCTTAGTACTGAATCACTAGGGAACTAGACAGAAGACACCTAGTGGACCTCCTCTACTTTGATTTCAGTAAGGCCTTTGATTTGGTGCCACACAACCACCTGCTGAAAAAGTTGGAGGACCTGGGTGCAGCCAAGTGCATAGTTAGGTAGATAATTAGCTTAGGGACAGAAAACAAAGAGTAGAGGCCAACGGAGTGAGGTCTGATGAAGGTGTGGTCACCAGTGGTGTGTCTCAAGGCTCAGTGTTGGGGCCAGTCCTTTTTAATGCCTTTATCAGTGACATCAGCATAGGTATTAAGGGCATAATTGCCCTATTCATAGACGATACCAACTTAGGAGGAAGGTTTGACAGCAAGGAGGTGGTTAATGACCTACAAAAAGACCTACAGAGGCTGAAAGATGGTACAACATCTGGCAGCTGAAGTTAAATGCAAAGAAATGTATGGTGATGCATTTGGGTAAAGGGAACCCAAGAACAGAGTACCTCATCAGCAGAGTTCAGCTCAGCACCACATAGGAAGAACGGGACCTAGGTGTAATCATAAGGAGCACCCTTAAACAGACAAACCAATGCAACAAAGCTTATAGCAAGGCCAACAAAATGCTGGGGTGCATAGGGAGGGGATTCGACAGCAGTAGGAAGGAGGTAATACTGCCACTCTACAGGTCCCTGGTAAGGCCCCATCTGGAATATTGTGTCCAGTTCTGGAGTCCACATCTGAAAAAGGATATAAACAGATTGGAGGCTGCTCAGAGAAGAGTGACCAAAATGATCCAGGGCATTCAAGGGCACTCATATGGGGAGTGTCTGGAACATTAAATATGTTCTCACTGGAGACAAGGAGGGAGAGGGAGATACTGATTGAAACATGCAAGTTGCTGGAGGAAAAATAAGGTGCTATCTTCTGACCAGTTCAACGAGCCTCCAACTCTAACATTAGAGGGCACAAGTGGAAGTTGAGGGCCAGCTCCAAGAGAGAGCCTAGGAAACACTATTTTACAGAAAGAGTCATGAAGCCATGGAATAAACTGCCAGCTGAGATAGTGGAAGTAAAGTCTGTAACATCATTCAAGCTGGGGTGGACAAGGCCAAAACATGATCAAAAGCAACAGGAGCAGAAAGCATTAAGCAGAAGGGGATTAGATCCTGGGATCTGAGAAGGTCTAAGGAACACATGTGCTGATTAGATGGCCCCTTGGTCTCCTTCTGCTATCTTTTTCTGTTTATATGTTTCTATAGTGCTACAGTAACAGTTTACAAAAAAGTCAGAATGATGTCATCAGTAATACAAAAAATATACAAGTGACCCCATAAGCTATTACCTCTTGTGCAGTCTTTTTGACTATCTTAATGTCCAGCCTTTCTGAAAGTCTACTCTTTTTTCAATATTGCCACACTCTTATTAAATAGTCCTTTCATATGTTTTCATTGTTTCTTATCTAACTACATATAAACTCCATAGTTTGAAAATGTATTAGCCCTTGCAGGGACTGATATATCTGTCCAGAACTCCAGCACATGCTAACTCTGTTGGCAGTCTATGAGTTAAAATGTGCAACCTTTTGCACTGTCATTTCAGTCTACAGTCTTGCACTGGGAACCCCACCCTTTTTGATTTTAGGGCTGCAGTGGGCAGAGTCCTGCAGATCTCTTGTGAGCAAAGGACTCAGTTTTGACTGAAGAACAATTAGGAGTTCCATCACAGTTTTATCCACAGTCTGTGAAGCACTCCGCTCTCTCCATTGACTCCAGAGGTCATACAGCACTGTTTTTCATCAGTTCAATAACGTTCCATTGCAGAGGTCACAACACAATATGTCACAGTCTGCCATGTCCAAGATGGCTGCCAAACTGTATTGCATATGCGTGACTACTTGTGCATGCACAATAGAGTTCGGCATCCATCTTGGACATGGCGGACTATGCTGTGTTCTGCCGTGACCTCAGTGAAATAGAAGGAAGGTATAATAGATTAATATAGCATACAGAACTTCAAATAAAATAAGCAGCATTCCAGCACATACACTCAGAACTCATTACAGTAAACCCCGGAACCATAGCCTCTTTCTTTTTTTTTCCTATATACTTTTTTTGCTCCTCTGGAGCCCTGGCAGGTGGCTTTGGTCCCCCAAATGGAGGGCCTCTCTCTCTGACTCTGCCACTGCCATCATAGGTGGTCCTGGACATTCCCCCATGGATTGCCCCCCACAGCGAGGCTGGGGAAGGTTGCCAGCTTCTTCCTTCCTCCAGAGACCAAATCCAGACACAAAACTGCTCCTGGGGTGGTATGCCATCATTGAGCCTGCCAGGCTCAGTTTCCTGATTTTTGTCCCCCCCCCTTCACCGACCCTTACATCAGCTCGAGCTTCCCAACCCATACCCCCCACCAGCCATTGCTGGAAGGTGATCAGCAGGGGGGGCAGCTATGCCTCCCTCCCTCCCTGAGAGAAGAGAGCAGTCCTCCAGATGCTCAATCCTCTCTCGCCACTGCCAACCCCAGTGGCCTGGGCTCATTCCCGAACCTGGGTCACCAGTGTGGTGTGAGGTGTCCATCACCTCAACCCTTAGTGCCACTGGGTTGGCAACTCTTTCTTATGCTGCCATTCATTAAACATCAATATAAAACTCCTATTAAACAATTTACTTGTCATGAAGGTGAGGGAGGGCTGCTCCCAGCTGGATCTCTGACACCAAACTTCTATCAAATAATAAGCCTCCTGCTCCTGTAAGTTGACAAATCCCACTACATACAGTAGACTAGTATGACAAGCTTCCATTGGCCTAACTATTCTCCAATTTTTGGTATTTTTCCCTACTGTGAATAATCCACAGTCTATTCTGACCTCAACACAAGTTGGATCTAACTTTCCTTTCTATTCTGGACCAGAGTTCAGTTCAGAATGCAAGAGGTTGGGTCTTTGCAATATTCACACACTGTGCTCCACAGTAGGACTACTGTGTCTCATAGCATTGTGTTTAATTCCCTATTCTGCAGTTAAAAAATGTTATCTGTTTATTAAAAGCCACAAGGGGCCATGGAAATAATAGATCTACACTTTGCCACTTCTGACTCTTCTTCAACTGGATGGGGGTAAATGTTCTAATTTTAGCATCTGAGCCTGATGCAGGAGCACAACCAGCAGCAGCATATGTCATAAAGCACTTAAATCCTATATTTTACAATGATCATAATCAATTGTAAATTTAAGGGGATTATTTGTAAATGAAGGGCAATGATTGTGCAACAATAGAGACTTTGCTGGTAGACAGTTTAAGGTTAGTAAATTACTTGAATAACACCTACACATCTACAGTATATATTTATTTATGGTATTGCAAAATGCTGGCATTCAACAGCCTATGTTTTTTTACTAAGATTTCTTTCAAGGGCTGGAGGAGCTGAGATATGGAACCGCTTGCAGCCGTACTGAGAATGTGCAAGCTGGCAGTTCACGCATGCATGTTGGCATGCATACATTTTCTCATTGTGATAGCAGTGCATCAGGAGCTCCCTCAGTACTTCCAGACCCCAAGATCACTTAATTGGGGTCCAGAGACACGAGGACTGCAGTGCAGAAGCTGCAAAAGTATTTGTTTAAAGAGTGCCAATGACCACTCTGGGACTGGATGTATACATAATAATGAGCTGCTCATGCATATTAATGAACCCTATTCATGAGCACCTTATTTTTATGTATAGTGAAGTCCACCAGGATGAAGCTCAGTGTCACAGGTTTCCTGTATGCATTGCTTGCTGCAGTACAAGTAACTCTACTGCAGAATTCTGCAGAGTTGGGCTTCATCCTGGTGGGCTTCACTGTATATATTTAGTCCCAGCGGATTTGTGCTCATTAAGCAACTAGTTTCATGGCTTCAACTAAGTGAACTTGAGGTCCGGGAGCACCGAGGGAGCTCCTGATGTGCTGCAATCATGGCAGAAACAGATGTGCGCCAACCTGCATGCACAGACGCCACCTCACACATTGTCGGTGTGGCTGCAAGCGGCTCTGCATTTCTGCTCCTCCGGCCCCTCTTCCGCAGCCTTGGCTGCAGCCCTGTCAGCTCTGACCAGAGTTTGTTTATCCAGTAATGGCTTTGAAAGGAGGAATATTAAAGAAAATCTCATAAATAACTAATGAATTGAGTGAGTGGTTGTCATGGTAGAACAGACTACCAGAACAAGTAGTATCAGTTGACACTGTTTCTATCTTCAAGCATAAACTACATAAGTACCATGAAGAAAAAGGGGTAACAGGGTAGTTCTACTAAGTTGTAGGGAAATGGACTCAGTGGACCTGTGATCATTTTTCTTTCCTAAACTTTAACTCAGTCAGTTCACAGTGGCCATTTTTAACATGGCTAAGCATAGAACATTTTGACTCATATAAATTCTCCAGGAAGGAATGAGCAAAGAATGGTGGTCAGAAATTCCCAATTCTCATCATCCAGTGAAAATGTCATATAAAATCATATTGTATATTTTAGTGAGAAAATGTAACAACTTAAATGTTTTCTCATTAGTCCTGATAGATGTTATATATAGTTTCTCTGTAAAATCTGTTTTTCCTATCTGACTTTATATTACATTCCTGGTATTTCTTATCAAAATATATTGCTTTCTTATTACTTGTGAAAGACCTATTGATTTTTAGCTCTTTCCTTACTTTTATATTCTTTTATTAAAATCAATACCATTTCAGTTACGGGAAATAACCACATATATAAATGTAGTCCATGCCCCATTCTGGGGTCTCAGATAGGCTATTCCCAAGACTCCTTCAGCTGGAAAAGTAGTAGAATGGAGTGCTATGCTATATGCAAGAGCACAAAAGGGGTAGCCCAGGACAGAGGTTCGGAAGATGACAGAGATGGAGTGTTGAAGAGTGGGATCCTGGCCCAATGGCCAGTGGCTCCTAGGCAGTGATGTAGTGTCTGCATGAGGCTCATGCAGACCCAGACTGTGAAGTTCCTCAGAAAGGCAGGGAGTCATAAATGCATCCAAGGGTTCAGCCATGGATCCAGGAACACCAGGTCATAGAAAGCCATCAAGGGCATTGTACTGGTCATGGCCCTTCAGGGGCAAACAGAGAAACTGTAGCTACTGTAGGTGCAGCTAGTTCTGTGAAACATGAATTACAAATGTAATAATGGGTATAGAAACTCCAATTGGGGTCTCAGCAAGAAATTCTAAACAAGTTGAAGAAAAGGTTCGCATCTGAGGTCAGCACCGTGTGCATCTTACAGAGATCCCCTGTTGCTCCTGGTCTGGTCCATTCAGAGATACAGAGGATTTCATGGGATAATATTACCCAGTGCTGCAGAGATTTCATTCTAGGAAAGGAAAAAGGATTACTGTTGGATATTCTCTGGCAATGTGTATACTATTATTGATGCCTGAATCTGGACTATGCTTGGGTGCAGTAAGAACTGGGGGAACTGAAAATAAGCCACAGTGCACCCATAAATGAACTGGTGATAGTTATCTGTTGGTTAATGGTAACACTTCGCATCACACTTCTGCAGCATGTTCATTCAATTGTGCCAAAAATGGCAGCACTTGCACCAAACAAGATGCAGTAGTCGGCTCTGTGGTGCAGAGTGTTGGGGGATCACTCTGGCACACAGGCAACCCAAGTCTGCACTTCAGAATTTGGATGTTGGGAGCAGAGGCCACTCAAGCTGGCAGGGAGAGCTCAGAGTATCTTTTGGACAATCTTCTCCAGGGGCAGGATCCTGTGTCACTGCCACAATGTACCATTGCACACCCCAAGTCTACTGCAAGCATATGCACATTAATGTGGGGGCAGGCAGAGAGCAAAACTGCAGAAAATGCTGCACCTGTACCCAGATGAGTGTCCTAAGTCCTTCCACACCAACAACCCCATTGCACCACTGATGGCCCCTCTAGCCAGGAATCCCAGCACATTCTTTCCTCCTCTGGGCCAAAGGAGGCCCCTGGCAGGGACACATTGGTAATGATGGAAGGAAGGTGAAAGGAAGCACTCCTCCCCAGAGCTGAGTAGTCCCTAGCAGGACACTGCTGGTCCTCAGGATGTCTGTGTGGGCTGAAGGTCTAGGAGGTCCCTCCATGGCAAGGAGGGGTGAGTTAGCAGGAAGAAGGGACCATTGTGTGGCTTAAGGAGAGGGGCGCCAGTGGACAAGGCAGGAGGATAAATGAAATAAAAACAAGGCATGAGTAATTTTTGGATACAAGCTGCTGTAAATTAGAAACACAGAAACATAGAATTTGCCAGCAGAAAAGGACTGCTTCGGCCACACAGTCTACCCAGATAGTCCCTGTCTAGTTTGTGTCCACAGACGCTAACTGGTCTCCAGTGACCCTCTCTCCTCCCTACCTGTTCACTAATACTGTATACCCATATGACTATCCCATGCATGCTTGAATCCTCCTACTGTTTTCACCTCCACTACTTCTGTTGGTAGTCTGTTCCAGATGTTCACCATTATTTCAGTGAAGTAGTACTTCCTCACATCCCTCTTACCCCCCCCAAGCTTCATGGCATGCCCCCGATCCTGGTGCTCTTTCTCATTTGAAAGAGACTCCACTCACACTCCCTATTCACCCCTGTGAGGTACTTGTAGGTCACTATCATGTCCTCTCTCACTCTCGTCTCTTCCAGGGTGTACATGTTGAGCTGTTTTTCTCTCTCTCTTCATAGAGCTTTTGATGCAACCACTGAACCATTTTAGTTGCCCTCCTCTGGACTGCCTGCACCCTGTCTATGTCCTTTCTGAGGTATGCCCTCCAGAGTTGGACACAGTGCTCCAGGTGGGGTCTCAAAAGCAAGTGATACAGTGACAACACCACATCCCTCCTGCTGTTGACGATACACCTCCTTATGCATCCCAGCATCCACTGGCCCTACTCTCTGCTTTGTCACACTGCCCTGCTACTTTTAGGTCATAAGATACTATAACCCCAAAGTCCCTTTCCTGCTTAGTCACTGCCTGCCCCCCCCCCACATCCTATACCCAGCTCCTGGGTTCCTATGCCCTAGGTGCCTGATTTTGCACTATTTGGCATTGAACCACAACTGCCATGTTCCTCACTGTGCCTTGAGTTTACCAAGGTCTCTATGCATTCTCTCCACTCCTTTCTGAGCGTGCATCCTACTACATATTTTGGTTTCTTATGCAAAAAGGTATACCTTTCCTTCCAGTTCTTCTGCAATGTCACTTAGAAAGACATTGAAGATGACAGGTCCCAGTACTAAGCCCTGTAGCACCCCACTGATTACTGTCCCCTCAATAGAGCGAGTGCCATTAACCACCACCCACTGTTGCCTATCCATTTATCATTTCCTTACCCAATTCATCACTTTTGATCCCACCCCAGGCTGCTCAATTTCTTTATCAGTCTCCTGTGTGGCACAGTGTCAAAGGCCTTGCCAAAGTCCAGATAGGCCATATCCACTGCCCTTCCCTGATCACCAATCAATCAGAATCATGTGACATGATCTTTCCCTGTGAATCTATTCTGCCTTGGGAGGACTGTTGCAAAAACCCACTCACCTTTAAAAAATAGGGCTCTTGAGTTTTGGTGCAGTTACATGCATGCCAACAAATCTGAAAATTAGAGATCCATCAGCATCTAAGCCCCCTGAAAATCCTGCTCCACATGTTATGTGTCTGTGACAGAATATACAGTATATTTAAGCAATATACCATGTCAGGGTGTGGGTGATGCTGGGATTTACCCATGCCTGGTGTGGTTCGGTCATGAGGAAGCAAGCCGAGTGAGTAAACCACACCAGAAGTGGGTAAATCCCAGCATCACCCACACTCTGAAGTTGTGTATTGTGATTATACAATGCCCTCTTTTAGTTTTTTTGAGAAAGAAAAATAAAGAAACATTTTTTTTGCATTTTAAATAATTTTTATTGAATTTGTTACTGCACCAGATAAAATAGTTCTGTGTTGCTACCGTAGGTAGATTGTGAGGTGCACACATTCATGGGAGGCTTCTGCTTGCAATATTTTTTCAATTGTGTAAGTTATTTTTTAAACATTTGCGGTGTCCTTTAGTGGGCCCTTCAATGCTGGGGGTTAGATTTGGAAGACAGCATGGTGTGAGTGGCTCCTGTACTTGAGTGAGAAAGATGATGACATCGGTAAACTGTGACGGTACTTCAGAACTAGGAATGAGAGAAAGTGAAGCGGGAGTGAGAGAGTAAACAGTGATGGAAGTTTAGAAGCAGCAGGGACAGTGGGAACTTTTGCATTTCAGTAATATTTGGAAAATTAATTTCAGAAGGTAATACTGTGGTAAATAACTGGAGTGGTTTAGCATGTTTGAAATTCTAAGTCGTTACTGCAGGCATGTGCACTACCATCAACAGTAATGTGCATGCTCGGAGTTACGACTTCAGTTTTCAAAGACACGTTTTGAGGCTTGTTTTAAGAGTGAACTGACTTTCTGCTATGCAGGACACTACAAAGTTGTCTGAAATTGGTTCTCCATCTGTAAATCCTTCAAAATTTGTACTTGTAGAAGTACAAGTTTGGCCATGGTCAGTGCCCTGTTTTGTGTCACGCTTTAATGGGGAAATAATGTGGTGACTTTTTGTTTTGAATTTCAGGGGTTGGATTAATTTGGGGGTAGATTCGGCTGGCTGGCATATCTTCCCGTTGGTCATACTGCGATTTACAACATGTAAATCGTCGCCAGCCAATGGAATCCAGGATTTTTCAAGCCATTGTATAATTAATGTTTATCAAAGGTATATGCAGTTTTTTATAACATGACACATAATGCCATAAGTATGTGTATTCAGCCAGGTAATAGGAGGAAATGTGACAAAAAGGAATAATCACTGTATTGATAAAAGATGTCTGCCTAGATAGTGGGTTGTGTTTTCTGTCTGTCTGTGTCTGTAGTTTAGTTTTTGTCCTTTTTGTGTTCCAACCCTGGAGTAAATATCAATTTTTATTATATCATCAGTGAACACCACCTGAACCATCCTCTTGAACAATACGGCACTCGGTATATGTACTTTCTCCAGAACTAAAGATCTGCTCCAACAAATAGATTGCTGCAAGTTTCTACGACTTCAAGCCATTCTAACAGTTTGGTTCAGAAAGCTGATGCCTGATATCTGACTGTTGTTTTATGATCACATACAGTCTCCTAAGGATCGAAATTTCCCTCTGATACCCCTGGTACTAGTGGTCTCTTTTTTTCTCCAGCATAGGTCCCTATTCATGAACAGTGTGGAGTGACTATGCACCACGTAATCCAGTGCAGAGCCCACCCTGCACCTGTCTGCACCCGCCAGCACCCACTGTGCTGCACCCCTATGTGCATTCACGATACCACTACACCCCATATGTGCCCGAACCCCTGGCCAAACATGCAGCTCCATGCAGGGATGGGCCAGGGGCTGGTGTGGGGGGCATGACCAAACTCTGTGCCATGCACAGTGATGAAGGTGTGGTACACGGGGGGGGCAACAGCTTCACCTTTTGCAGGCAGCCGTAAATGTTACATGCCCCCCCAGGATGCTTCCACTGGTCACGGCGGGGATGGTGGGGGTCAATGAACCCCACACTGAGCCTGCCCCTGATATTGGGGCACATTGGGAGGGCTGGGGGACAGTCATCTGGGGGACCCTGGCCCTCTGTGCTATAGGTGTGTTCACACCTGCTACAAACATGGCACCCCATGGGCACAGTGGATCCAGCAAGATAACCAGGATGGGCAATTGACAACCTGCCCAGGTCTGCAGCTCTGCACCAGACAACCCCAAAGCTGTATGTCAGGTGGCATGGCCACTGATGGGAGCCGCGCATTGGCCGGTGTTTGAGAATACAGCCAATGCGCAGAACTCCAGACGGTGTGGAGCTGCATGGGGGGGCGTTATGTGCCTTTTGCACATAATCCCACCTGCATTAGTGAATAAGCTCCATTGTGAATACAGCTGACAGGCTTTCCAGTAACCTTATTCATGCTTGTTGACAACTGTGTATCCTGTATCCTCTTGTGCTGCATTCGGTGACCCAAGCTACAAACCACCATGCTTCCTCATCTGGCAATAATGAAAGTGGTGCTGTGTTGATGTAACCTTGGGGGTTGGCTTAGGGTTGAAAAGATTTACAGCTGGAGATTACAGCTTGTTGTTAGGAATTTGGCATTTTTATTCAGTAAATTTGCTGGACCTTCAGCCTTAATCTGGAGACCTGTCTATGGATCCTTTACTTGCCACCTGGTCTCCAACCTCAGTGGCATCTCATCTCTTTCCTTTTGGTCTTACATCTGTGTCTCACCTGGACCCCTGTTCTGCCTCTAGTACTTAGTACATTTTCACAGCTTTCCACTGTCAGCCTCCAAGACTCTGCATGCTTGACACTGTATGACTGTAGCACTCTCAACTGGGGTTTACCACACAGCCATCACTGACCTGCAAGCCTCTTTCACCCCTACATGACTGTTAACTGCTCTCCACCACAAAGCAAAGCAAAACAAACTTCATTTATAAATCACTCATTCCTGTAGGCTCTTGGCACTGTACATTATAAACACTTTTAATTAGAACATAAATAATACAATACATGAAAACTACAATATTTGAGTAAAGGTAATTTAAAAAAAATAAAACAACTGTCTAAAAAATTATAAATAAGTAAGCAGCCAGTAATTCAGAGTAGTTTAAAGGTTTCCCTAAAAAGGTGGGACTTCAGGGCACTCTTAAAGGCTTCAAGTGAGGGGACCACCCTCAATAGCCTTGGAAGGAACTAGAAGGGGGACAGGATCAGATCTGTTACAGTACAGTAGCTTCTTCTTGTTGTTTTTACATTGTTTCTTGTGGATTCTAATTGGTAGAAGATTATTTATTTTCTTTCTTACTACTTCTAAGGGGCTAGCAGGGTATTGTTTGGGGCTGTTGGAATTTTGAAAACTGTTTTGGTGGCTATAAGTGGGCTTATTTGTTTGATGTTTCACTCTGTAGCAGGCTGCATTCGTAGAGACCTATTTCTTCTGATTTAAAACCTATTTGGTGTGATTTAACTGGGTCTGTTTCTTTGAATTGGAGACCTATATCTTCTAATTTCAAGCCTATTTTGATGTGTTGTTGGTGAAGCTGTTTGAATTGGAGTCCTGTTTCTTTGGGTAGCAAACCTATTTTGGGGGCTTTGAGTAGAATTGTGATTCATTGTTGCTGGCTTCACTAGCTGCAAAGTTTAGTGCAGAGTTGGGGAAGGGTGCTAATGGTCTGACCAGGCCTTAGCTACCTGATTGTTTCTGGAAGACTTGGGCTGGTCCCACCCCAACCCCTCACCCCACCCCACCCCATGTCCATTATGTCCTTTATACCAGGGGTTCTGACATCACTTCCTCAAACAGGCAAAGGACATGCACCTGTCATAGCAGAAGCAGACATCCAGGAAAGGAACAGCAGCAAGTGAAGAGGTGACTGCTATCTCAGTGGAAGGGAAGTAACTGCAAATCTAGGAGCTTTCATTATTACTTCTTTGCATTGCTATTGCATTGGGAAAAGAAGGAGTAGGAGTTTGAAGAAGGTTGTGCAATGGCTACTTAAAGTCTCTTTTTGAGTGTGGATAGGAAAGATAGGAATATAAAAAGCAGTTACTCAGTCTATCTAAATGTGTACAACAAAGGGGTAGAAGGAAATAAAGAAAAGAATGTTTTGCACTGATAGAGGGGGGAGAGGGGAGACTTGGGGGAGTGTTTGATATCCTGCATCTGGAAGGGTGGGGGGTTGCTGGTGGGCAATGACAGCAATGAGTAGGGTGGTAGGCTGCAACAACTGCGGTGCACCAATCTTTCTAAAAATTGCCTGGAGTGTGGGAGGATGCTTAGTGTGCAACCATATGGAGAAACTTAGAAAGGAAATCGAGGGTCTGCAGGAGGAACTAAGACAGGCAAGGCAGATTGGGGGTGGGTTTAGCCCTATACTGGAGGGAGGAAGGAAGAAGGGGAGATGAGGGAGGGTGATTTAAGCCAACAGTGGTGAGGAGAGGGTCAGAAGAAAGGTAGCAGAGGCAAAGGGGCCCAGGTCAGGAAGAACAATTGCCAGGGAAACCAGGTCAGGAGACAAAAGACAAATGGCAGGAGGAGATAGGGACTTGTGAGGGAAGGTGAAGAAGTGGTAAAAGTCATAGAGTGGAAAGAAGATAACAGGTTACTATGCAGAGAGAGGGAGCGGGCATTTGTGAAGGGTCTTCAGAAAATAGTTTTGTACTGCTAGAGAGGAAGAAGGTGGAGGAAGGAAAGGATGAAATTAGAGGAGTAATTGATAAATGCCTGGACCAAACTGGAGTGGGGGAAGTTCTGTTGGGAGAATTGCAACAGGCGGGAAAAGGGGGAAATAATGTGCAGGAGGAAGAAGAGGAGCCGGAAATGAGAGAGGGAGATGAATGGAAGCAAGCAGGGAGTAAGAGTGGTGGAGTCTTAGTGCTGGGGGGGACTCAATACTAAGAGGAGTCAGGTGGGGTGGCAAGAGGGAGAGGCATAGTTGCATTTGGGTGGAGGCCTTGCCAGGAATGAAAGCGGAAAGTGTGGGACAATCTGTTCTGAAATATGCTAGAATCGTTAGGGACAAGCCTCATTTAATTATACATCTTGGGACAAACAACCTGGCTGACAAGACAGTAGATATAGTCCAGAGGAGGTTTGAGGAACTAGCACAATTATGTGAAGGGGCAGGAAGATCAGTAACTTTTTCAGAGATACTTCCAGTGCCCAAGGCAAGCACAACAAGAAAGCTGAGAATAGAGGAATTTTATGGATGGCTAAGAACCTGGTGTTGTGCTAAAGGGTATGGGCTGTTGGGGGAGGGACCTGGAAGGACAGTAGTCTCTATGCCAAGGGCAGACTACACTTGAGTGAGGAGGAAAGAAAGTGTTGAAACAGAGGATGGAGGAGTACATAGAGGAAGTTGGGAATTTAAACTAGGAGTGGGGGGTTGGCATTGGGCAAGAGATATGCAGAGACCACAGGTTGAAAACCATATGAGCTTACCCCATAACAGTGACAAAGGACAAATGGCAAGTACTGTTGGTGATGCTAGGAAAGTAGGGCAGGATGGAGGGGAAAGGGTGGAAGGTGGTTACCTTTAATGGCAAGTACTAGTGATGCTTAGTAAAGGGCAGTATGGGGGGATGGGGAGGTGGGAAGGTGGTTACCCTTAATGCTAGAGGCTTGGGAGAGGAAAACTGCAGAGTTACAGGTGCTCATGGCAGAGGGAGAGGTGACATTGCAGCCATCACAGAAACATGGGCCACCAATACAATGATTAGGACCTGTCTGTACCAGGTACAGGTTATTCTCAGGGACAGGGTGATTGGGAAAGAAGGGGTGTGGCACTATATGTGAAGGAAGGACTGAAGTGTGTAAGGAAGGAAGGGAGGAGGGTAGTAATGAGTCACTTTGGATGCAAATCCAGGATTCCAAGAATAGGATTCTTAGAATGGGAGTGGTGTACAGGCCACCATCTCAGATGGAGGAGTTAGACAGGGAACTAGCGTGACAGATCAGGAGGACCTGTAAGAAGGGTAGTGTGGTGATTGTGGGGGACTTCAACATGCCAAGAGTGGACTGGAGTACCCCAACAACCAGGAACAGAAGGAAGCAGGTACTGCTGGATGCCTTACAGGACAGCTTTCCTGCTGCAAATGGTCAGTGAACCAACCAGGTTAGGAATACCCTTGACCTTGTGCTGGCAAATGGGGACTCTTGTGAGAGAACTTGCAGTGGAGGAACGCTGTCACGGAGTGACCACCACCCAGTATGGCTCACATTGGATATGGGCAAGGAAGGAGTGTAATCTGGCACAAGAGTGCTGGACTTCAGGAGGGCCGACTTTGGGAGGATGGGGGAAGTGGTAAAAGAGTACCTGGCCAGAATTCAATCTAGTATGGACACTAACCAGAGGTGGGAGCTCATAAAGCTGGGGATAGTGGAGGCAACCAAAACCTGCTGCAAGGCCCAGAGCAAGAAGGCTAGGGCTAAGAAACCGAGCTGGTTGAGCAAGGAGGTCATGGAAAAGGTAAGGAGGAAAAGAGCTGCCTTTAGGAAGTACAAGAAAAAAGGGAGGGGGAGGACAGGGAGGAGTACCTGACAGAATCAAAGGAGGCAACAAGGGCAGTAAGGGGAGCCAAAGCATCTACAGAACTCAGGCTGGCACAAGGTATTAAGAAGAGGGAGAAGGACTTCTTTAGGTACATAAGGGAGAAAAGAAGCTGTAAGGACCACATAGTAAGGATTAGGAAGGAGGGGGGTTGGGTGGAAGCAGGGTGCGATAAGGCAGAAGCACTAAATGAGTACTCCTGCTCAGTATTTACTAAACAGAAGAGGGGAGTGACATCCAAGGGGGTAGAAATGGCAGAAACAGAGGGGGAATGGGTGACAGATGGGGAAATCATGGAGGGCAGAGTTCGGGAGGGTTTGAAGGCACTGAGGGTGGACAAGGCACCAGGCCCAGATGGCATCCTCCCCAGGGTACTGAAGGAGCTGGCAGAGATCCTTGCAGGACCTTTGGCAGACCTATTTAATGCCTCACTACATTTGGGGTGTGTATCTTAGGACTGGAGGATGGCTCATGAGGTGCCCCTCCACAAGAGTGGCCCCAAGGATGAACTGGGAAACTACAGACCAGTGAGCCTCACATCCATCATGGGTAAGCTAATGGAGACTATCCTGAAGGAGAGGCTGGTGGCCTCCTAGAGGTCAAAGGACTACAGGACAGAAGACAGCATGGCTTCATATGGGGCAGATCCTGCCAAACCAACCTGGTGGAGTTCTATGACTGAGTAACTAGGCAACTGGACAGGGGCCATGCAGTGAATGTCCTGTATCTGGACTTCAGTAAGGCATTTGACTCAGTGCCACATGGAAGCCTGGGAAGTAGTTAGTAGGCACAAGGACGGTGCAAAGCTGGTGGGATGGGTAGGAAACTGGCTTCAGGGAAGGCAACAGAGGGTGGTGGTGGGTGGGGAGCTCTCACACCCAAGGGTAGTGACGAGCGGTGTTCCACAGGGCTCAGTGTTGGGACCAGTGTTGTTTGGAATATTCATTGCAGACATATCATGGGACATCAAGAGCAAGATCAGTCTGTTTGCTGATGATACCAAGGTAGGAGTGGTGGTGGATGACCTGGAGGATGGCAGGGTTTGCAGGATGATCTGGCAAAGCTTGAAACCTGGTCAGACACTCTGGCAACTGGGTTTAATGTCAAAAAGGCAGGTGCTGCATTTTGGTATGAAGAACCTAAGGAGGAGTTACCAGCTGGGGAGTGCAGCTAGCCCAGACAGAGGAGGAGGAGGAGAAGGATCTGGGGGTGCTCATTACAGGGTCAATGAACAACTCGGCACAATGTAGGAAGGCAGCTGCAAAGGCCAACAAAATGCTGGGTTGAATTGCAAGAGGTATATCCTCGAGGAGGGAGGAGGTGATTCTGCCACTGTATAGGTCATTAGTTAGACTGAACCTGGAGTACTGCGTGCAGTACTGGCGCCCATATCTGAAGAGGGACATTAAGTTACTGGAGGGGGTGCAGCGCAGGGTGACAAAGATGATCAAGGGGCTAGGGGACTTATTATATGAGAGGAGATTGAGGGAGTTGAACATGTACTCACTGGAGGAGAGGTGGGATGGGAGGACATGATTGAAACCTTTAAATACATGAAAGGAATAAACAAGACAGATACATAGGGA
Source organism: Neoceratodus forsteri (assembly GCA_016271365.2). Taxonomy (NCBI): domain Eukaryota; kingdom Metazoa; phylum Chordata; order Ceratodontiformes; family Ceratodontidae; genus Neoceratodus; species Neoceratodus forsteri. Next base: position 948,064,003 of record CM057454.1, on the reverse strand, counting down.
CTGTTCAAAGTAAGGAAGGGGAGGGACACCAGAGGCCATGATATGAGACTAGAGGGAGGAAGGTTCAGGAGGGAGATGAGGAGACACTTTGTTACAGAGAGGGTGATGGCTGGGTGGAATGCGTTACCTGCAGAAGTGGTATCCAGTAGAACAGTGGACTGCTTCAAAAGGGGATGGGACAGGACAAGGGGGAGGGTTAATGAAGGGGAAGGGTGGAAGGGAGGGCAGCTGCAGAATAAGGGTGCTAGCTGCACATTCGAGACAAACTGATAGACCTCTAGGCCTTTATCTGCTGGCAAATCTCATATGTTCGTATGTTAAGTATAAGTGAGTTTCAGAAATTTGGGCCAGCTACATCAAAAGCTCTCTCCAGAGGATTTAAGGTGAGTGCTGGATTTGCTTTATTTTGTTTTAGGTTGAGCCTTGGGAATCGAAAAGGAGGATAAAGGAAAATTCGCTCAAGATCCAAGGAGCTGATGCATTCCAGTGTTCGGAAACTAGAAAATTGCATTTATTATTTAAAATGCGTAGAAAACACTGCTTGCTCAGGTACACTGTAAACAAGTAGCACTCCTCCATATGCAGTTACATCAATGTTCCATGTCACTGTGATGCTTTTTCAAGACATAGATCCCTCCCTAAGATGCTTAAATAGCCCTCACTAATAACATGTTAATATGAGCAATTATTCTACTTAATACATATCAAAGACATACTCAGATAAATTATTACTATAATACATGTACACACAATAATCCTAACTAACTATATATAACTAATATGCTGGCTAATTAATACTGTGCAAAAGTGATAAAAACATTAGTGAACCATTCAATAATATGCAGAAGTCATCTCTACATTTTTAGGAAGGGAGCCAACTGATACTGGTCATTTAAACCTGGAAATGTACTGGCTTTCAGTTTGTATTGTCAAAAGGTCTCTCTGCAAAGAGACATTGCCAGCTTGAATCCACCATGGTCTAGGTATCAAAATTGAACCCGAGAGGAGAGGAGAAAGGTAATTAAAAGGCTCCAAGAATGTGAAACCATCACAATAAAGCCTGCACATAAAGGCAGAGCGATAATGGTGATGGATCAAGTTAAGTATAACAAGCATTTGTTGATGCTGAACATTGCTTGCTTGCTTGCCTGATCCCTGTTGTAATATAAAAATGTCATGTTCCCCACTCCAGTGGACGTCCCAGCCCCAAACTGCCATAAATCATAAAGCCCTCATACTTGGTGGCCTAGTGGACCCCCCACTGCCCTACCACCCCACTCCCCCATCCTATTACCAAGGCGTCGACTGGCTCAGCCAATTGCTCACCTCTGCAGGCAGCCACCAACTGAGCTCTGAATGAGTACGTACTGTATATAGTAGGAGCTCAGTGAATGACAGCAGCTGTCAATCACTGAGTGCGTACTATATACAGTACGTGCTCATTCAGTGCTCAGTTGGCAGCTGGCCGTGGAGTGAGCAGTGGGCTGAGCCAGTCGACGGCTTTGTTACAGGAATGGGGGGAGCAGGATGGTAGATCAATGCAGGGTTGGGGTCCACTAGACCACCAGGTATATGGGCTTTGCAATTTACAGGGATTGGGGCTGGGGCATCCACTGGACCACCAGATATGTGGGCTTTGCAAATTACAGGGGATCAGGGCTGGGGCATCCACTGGACCACCAGGGATATATTAATAATTATTATGGAAGATCAGGGCTGGGGAGGGCACTTGACTACTGTACTAGGAAATGGTCATTTTTCATTACAACGGGGATTGGGAATCAGTGAATGGGGCCACTATCTACTGGGAAACATGACATTTTTTGTATTACAACAGAGATCAGGAATCAGGGAATGGAGCCACTATCTACCAGGGAAGATGACATTTTTTTTATTACAACGGGGATTGGGAAACAAGGAATGGGGCCACTATCTGCTGGGCAATATGACATTTGTTTTATTTCAAGCCCTGAATGCCCACCCTAGAGATGAAACATAGAAACATAGAAACATAGGACGTTGACGGCAGATAAGGACCATAAGGCCCATCCAGTCTGCCCATAACACATAATGGAAAATGGAGCAATGGAAGGGGGGACAGCATTATGCAAATGAAACGGACAAAGTGCTGTCATTGAGTGCTTCACTCATTCCAACTACACAAAGTTTCTGCCCATATACTGTGAACCACTGTTTTTACAGTTAGAAATGCATTGGCAATTCATACTGCATTGTTTTCCACCACTTAATCAGCTTAACAGCAATGTTTATAAAATGTTTTGCTACTCAGGTGGCATGCACCTAAAGCCCAATGACAATGCAATGCAAAACTGAGTTGTAAGTCTTAAGAAACAGTTTATGCAAGGTTTTGTACTGAATCCAGCAACACGTATGCAACTCAATCAGAAATGCTAAAGCGCTTGGCCCGCCGTGCAGTGGTTGTATTCCGCTGGCGCACGCCACGTAATTCGGTTCGGGAACGGACTCGGGTAGCTGGAGGGCTGGCTGGGAGGAGGATTGAGCACCCAACGCTGCTCTCTTCCTCCAGGGGTGGGTGGGATGAAAATCCGCCAATACCGCCACCTGGGTGACCACAGGTGGAGGTGCAGCGAGACTGCACGTATTCGGGAGGGAAGGACGTCTGCCGGAGCCGGAGTCAGGCACGCCATGACGGCTCGCCCCTAGGCTTCCCTAGCGTGGACGCCCTGAGGGCAGGGAAGAAAACCAGGAAATACCCCACCGAACTCCTAGTAGACGGAGCTCCTGGCCACGATCCCAATGCCCCTGTCGGTGCCAGTACCAGCATCCCCCAACGAAATACAGACACGTCGGGGTGAAAGGGGCTCCACCCCGTACCTGCCTGGGGGGTATAGCCAAGGCTTCGTGGGGGGGATGGACTGCACTGGACATCGGCCAGTAGGAGAGGGACGAATCAGGCCATTGGGGACTCCAGAAGGAGTAGGAGTTCGGTGGTGAGAGAGGGGGCATACAAAGAAAGTATAAAAAAAAAAAAGAAATGCTAAAGCAACTCAGTAATGGAACAGTTTAATGTGATTTGTACTGTACCAGGGAAATGGTCATTTTTCATTACAACAGGGATCAGGAATCAGGGAATGGAGCCACTATCTACCGGGGAACATGACATTTTTTTTATTATAACGGGGATCGGGAATCAGGGAACGGGGCCACTATCTGCTGGGGAATATGACATTTGTTTTATTTCAAGCCCTGAATGACCACCCCTAGTGATGCCCAGACACACAATGGAAAATGGAGCAATGGAAGGGGAGGGGGACAGCATTACGCAAATGAAACGGACAAAGTGCTGTCATTGGAGTGCTTCACTCATTCCAACTACACAAAGTTTCTGCCCATATACTGTGAACCACTGTTATACTTAGGTAACATGATCATTGGTCCATCAAGGACTAGCCCTACGCAGCTTGACCTACATTGGGCTAGTCAATGACACACCTCTGAAATGCTGTTCTCTGCAGTAAAGCATTTCATGCACAAGCACAAGCAACATAAAAATGAAATGTTGAAACAACTTAACAATCCTGATTTTTATCATGAAGTGTTTATAGATTCCACTATGATGTATAAAAAAATAAATTGATATGGTTTTAAATGAAGCAATGTTAAATGGTATTATTAGTGTGATTATCTGACTGTACAGTGTTCCAGTCAGGGACATCATATACAGCTTACCTAAGCTCCATAAAATCTATATGACCCTCCAGTAAGACCTGCTGTGTCTGGTATGGGGTCCCAGACCAAACCCCTAGTACAATTTATTGATACATACATTAAGGGTACAGCACAAAAATCAAGGTTGTATATTAGAGACACCACATAGATCTTAGAAATAAATGAAAATTTTGATACTGAGCTGGACTGGATTTTGGCAATGTTAGATATTCAATCACTGTACACAAATATATCACTGACGGTGGCTTAGAAGCGTTACATAATGCCTTATGTGAAAATACAGAGTACAGTAATGCATTTATTGAATTTCTAACTGAACCGACAGAGATGGTCTTAACTAAGAATGTTTTCTTCTTCATGTCCCAGATGTACCATCAAATAAAAGGAGCGCCGTGGTGCCCCCCCCCCCCCATGTATGCACATTTATATTTGTCAGAATGGGAAAAGAAATATATTTATGATGTTGATGTTAACGGATACTATGACAAGCTAAATCTGTATAAACACTATATAGATAACATCTTACTCATTTGGAAGGGGACATAACAGAACTCGAGGGTTTCATACAATACTTACAAAATTCAATGAAAACTTGAAATTTACACTCACAGCAGTACAGTACAAGTAGTATTCCTAGACTTAATAATTTTCAAAATGGTGACTATGGTTTATCTACAGACCTATACTGAAAGCCAACAGATTGGACTGCGACTCTATATTTTAACAGCTGTCATCCAAAACATGTTGCAAAACACATTCCTGTAGGGCAATATATGAGCTTAAAGTGCAACTACAGCACATCGGAGGACTTTAGGAATGGTTACGAGATTTTATCAGCAAGATTTAAAAAGAGGGGCTATAGTACTTCATGTACTATTAATGCACAGATTAATAAAATAAACAACATAGATAAATCTGAATTGTTAAAAGTTAAACAATCAAAGAGAAAAAACAGTGTCAGTATGGAGGTCCTAACTTTATTACAACTTTCAGCATATAGGTTCCGGTTGTGGAAGAGATCTTAAAGAGGAATTGGCACATATTAGAATTCAAGCCAGAATTGCAGGAGATAGTGAAAACTGGACCGAGGGTAACTTATCGTAGGGGGGGAAATCTTGCAGATTTACTTGTGCATAGTTTCCAAAGACCGGATTTAAATACTGGGATGAACCTCCCACCCGGCAACTTTAAATGTGGCAACTGTACCAAGTGCAACTACATGCAGGTTGGACCTGAATGTACCTTCCTGAGAACAAGGGAACAATATAAGGTAAAGTCCATCATATTCTGTGCAATAGAAACTGTCATTTATTATGGCTGTTATTATGTGTAGAAAACTGCAAGAAAATTCAGAGTATGGATATTAGTGTAACCCCAGGTGGCGCTATCCCAGGGGCTACTACCCTGCTATGTAAATGCTAACAGGTTGAGGGGCCTAGGTCCAATGGCGGGTGCCTCCACACAGAGGTCGGGGTTAAGACAGTCTGGTATGACTTGATTACAGCCCTCTGGGACACTGCATCCCCCCTTTCCTCCCACTACTGGCCCACACAATATATCAGCAGTACCTTCACAGTATACACTTACCCCCAGGACTGGTTCAATCAACTTGACTCTGGGGACCCCCTGTAAATTAAGATGCAGTAATACAATAGCCACTGTATGGTATTTCAACACAAGAACATATCTCAGGCAGTGTAACTTTTGCTAAACAACCAAATCTAATTTATTTAGGGGATAAAGGACGGGGAAATCAGGTTAATTAATTCAGTCACACTAATGTTCAGAGCACTGTGCACAGGGCTAGAATCCCTATAGGTCACTGTCACTGGGTACCCAGGATGGGGGGCTAGCCAGGATCGGTGCAGCTGGTTGGGGCCCTGAGGATGAAAATACTTGCACAATACCCAATTTGTAATCCGGAGTCAGTAGGCTCAGTTCGTGTATCAAGAAAGAAACTCAGTTGAAACCCTTGCAATTCACCGATTCAGCTGGCAGGGAGCTACCCTGATTTTTACTCACGAGCTTTGCTGGACACCTTTCACACAGCGAAGGACATGGGCCTGTGAGCAGGACACACCCCACACATTTATATGAAAAAAAGAAGGTTACATACCAGGCAGCTGCTTTCATGTCCCGATCGCACTCACTGACAACCCGGGAATTTGTGATGCAGCTTCACTCTCCTGACAGACCAAGCGTGATGAAGCAGTTTCTCCTGTCCTCTACAGCAATAGTTCTTAGACTTTGTCACAGTGAGCCTCCCCAAATCCATGGAAAAGATTTTGAGCCTCCCCCAAAAACTAAAATAATCTTGGGCCTCCCCAAAGAAAAATAACATACTGTACTTTGTGCAGTACACCATGAATAAATTGAAACCCCTTTGAGTACTCGGCTCACATTCAGTCCTTTCATTCAGTTCTTTGTCTTATACTGATGTGGAATCTTTGAAAAAGAGCCTCTGTGCTCAAAGGTATTAGCTGAATAACAAATAAATAAAATAAATATTATTATTCAGCTTATTGTAACCCCCCCACACACACACACACACACGCACACATACACAGGCCAGCCTACTTGCTATTTTCATTATCGAACCATTGTTATCCTTTGTTGCAGTACCTTCATGGGTCAGACTACTTTCTCTGTTTCCTCTCTATATGAAATAATCTTCCTACATCCTTTGCCTCTCCCCCTCCTTCCCTGCTCCTAATTAACTTCTCTGGGATTACTTTGCTTCTTCCTGCTATTTCTCTTAGCACTTCTATGCTTAACCCTTATATTTGAGCTGTTCTACCATCAGTTTACAAACTGATCAGTTACCACCACTCATTATTAGTTTATTGTTCATATTTGTTTGCACTATTGGTCAGTGTGTATTTCTTGATTGTTTTGCAGTTACCTTTTGAAATGTATTCACTCCCTACCCATCCCCGGGTACACCTGAGATGGGCCTTGGCTCATTCACCTTCCCTTGTCACCTATTAGTAAATAAATACATTAAATTCACCTACTATTATCCTCTTTCAGTTTGCATCATCTCTTCACACAAAATATAGAAAACTCCAAATTTAAATACAGTACTTTTTCAGACTTCCTTGAGCCTCCCCTGGAACAGGTTGGGGCCTCACCATTTGAGAACCCCTGCTCTACAGGGTAAGCCTGGTTCCAGGCCACATAGCCTCTCCTTGTCCTCCACGCACAGTGGATTCAGTCCGAATCACACAGCAAAATGAGCTGCCCTACTTTTGGCCTCCACACGCGCTTCCCGCGTGAAACTCTGTAGCGCAGAAGCCCAGAGCTCCTTCCTCAGTTATGGCCACAACAGATCTGCTTTCTCGGCTACTGGGCAGGGAATTACCATCAGGCGCCACCCGACCCAATTGGAGGACTTCAGATGCCAGTCACTTACAACTTCCCCCATTGGTGCAAAAAGGCGCCACAGTCCCAAACTTCACTTCCCAGAATTACTGGCCATATCCCCCATTGGCAGCCGGCTCCTGAAATTGTCCTAATCCTGGTTGGTTGCTCAATACTCCATTTTAAGCGCCCCTCCCTCCCCTCCTGATTGGATCCAGTTTACAGTTCCAATCCAAAATGGAGGGGCAAAGCACACAAAGTCCCAGCTGCAAGAAAGGCAGGTTAGACAAATTACATTACCACTAATACTCTAAATGGTGTGGGGCAAACAGTTACATCTCAGAAAAGTGCTCACTCTGCCCAGTTGGCAATGGCAGAAATGGAGTGCTTTGTCAGCAGCTCGAGCGGGACTCGAGCAGGGAAACTCAAGACCCCCGCAAACTAATCATGCTTGCAAGCATACAGCTCTTAAAAGACAGCACTAGAGGCTCTAAAAGCACTCACTGATAAACGGCTTAAAAGCTCAACACCATTCAGGCTAGGAGCACTCAGCCAGCTCCTGAAGACTCGGGAAACCCCCATTTGCAGGGGGGTTACATTAGAACATTTAAGATGAAAAAAATCATGCCAGATGGAAAACGCTTTGGGTCTATATATAAAAAATTGCAGGTCCTGGACACATTTTCACTTTCAGAGGTTTGGAAAAAGTGAGACTTGGTGTGGAGGGGGACTTGGAAAACAAAATCCTTTGCAGAGAAGCTTTTTGACAATACAAACTGAAAGCCAGTACATTTCCAGTTTTAAATGACCAGTTTCAATTAGCACCCTTCATAAAAAACAAATGACTTCTGCGTATTTTTGAAAGGTCCACTAATGTTTTTATCACTTTTGCACAGTATTAGTTAGCCAGTATATTAGTTATATATAATTAGGTAGGATTATTAGGTCCTATTCATAGTGGGGCATAGCGTACGTGTACCCCACCCATGGAGCTGTGTACCAGCGTTTGGTACTGGCATTTACAAATGCCGGCCATCTATCCATGGCCCCCCCCCGGGTGCGCAGGTCCAAGTAGGATGGGTGCAGGTGGAGTCATGGACCCAGCTGGGCATCCAATCCAATTAGATGCCCGGTATGGATCCGTCAGTGGATCCTTTGAATGATGGGGCTCACATTGGCAGCATGTCCCGTGAATGTCTGAGGGCCGATGGCTGAGGCAGGTGGCAGAGGTGCAATACCGCCGGCCCTCACCATCGGCACTGATGCGGTGCCCTGTGACAGAGGGGAGGGGGGCATGCCTGCCGAAAGGGAGTGGTGGGAAACATCCTCCAGTAGTGTGGAGAGGTGATGGCGTGTGGTGCCCCTGTGGTGGGAGAGTGGCAGCCATGACCCAGTGCCCCTGTGAGGGGTAAGGGTGTTGTGGGTGTTGGGAGGTGCACCACACACACTGCTGTATGCGGGGTGCCTGGTGGCATCAGGCGGGCGTGACCTGTGGCCTTGTGCTTTGGTGGGCTGCTTGTCCATTCCTATAGCATGTACATGGGGCACATAGGGAGTTTATAGCTGGGTCTCCCGGGTGTACGCCGCAACCCCTATGCACCCCACAGCCAGCAGTACGCACCTTAGTGCATGGTGCATAGTGCTCGCCCACCCCGGCATGTTGCTCATTGCATGGCCAGAGGATCGGGCATGTATTTCCTGTGTGCCCCCCCATGCATCCCACACAGGCGCAGTTGGTGAGGGGTGGCAACTCATCCCAGATACGTATGCGTAGCCACTCCACACTGTTCATGCATAGGGTCCATTATGTGCATATGTAGTATAGTAATCATACATCCAAGTGTGTCTTTAATGTGTGTTAAGTAGAGTATTTGCTTCTACTGTCTTAACATATTATTAGTGAAGGCTATTTAAGCACATCTTAAGGAGGATCTATGTCTTCAAAGGTGTAAGAGTGATATGAGACATAGACATATTTGCACATGGGGGAGTGGTACCTGTTTACAGCGTACCTGACCAAGCAGTGTTTTCTATGCATTTTTAATTAAAAAAGTGCATTTTTATAGTTTCCTAATGCTGAACTGTATTTACTCCTTGGGTGTTGAGATGAATTCTCCTTTTGTCTCTCTTCCCAGTGTTTTGTTTGACTCTGTCCCTGTGAGTCCTAAGATGCCTTTTACATGTGGAATCATAAGGAGGCCCACCTCAGAGAAACAGAGAGGGCAGGAGGTCTGTTGAGGGGATAGAAGGTCCTGCAGGTAGCTGGGATCTAGTCCACATAGGGCTTTGTAACTGACCTTGAAGGAAATCTGCCACCTCACTGGCAACCAGTGCAGCACGCTCAAGACTGGGGTCATATGACAGGACCTAGGAAGGCCCATCAACAACCTGGCTGCAACTTTCTGCACCAGCTGCAAGCAATGCAGGGACCCTCCATTTAGCCTGAGGTAAAAGGTGTTGCAGTAATTAAGCCTCGATGTCACAAAAGCATGTACCAGTGAGGGCAAATCATTGGGCAGGATAAACAGTTTAATCCAGATGATATTCCTAAAACGGAAAACCATTTCAGACCATGGATGAAACCTGAGCCTCCAGTGTCAGACTGCTATCCAGAATACTATACCACCCAAATTGTTCACCTTAGCAGAGGTGGGAAGAAAGGAAGAACCAAGATCAAATCCAGTTCCCTCTCCCATATCCCTGCTCCCCGCCGAGATCAGGCTCAGTCACTTTTACCTCCATCTTATCTGGGTTAAACTTTAGCCAATTGGAGGACATCCAATCTTGGATCGCAGCCAGACATAAATTCAGAACAGACACCACACCCTGTGTCCCTGGTGCAAAAGACATATACAGTTGGGTATCATCTGTACAGCACTGAAAACCCATCCTGTAACCTCTAATGATCTCTCCCAGAAGTAGCATGTATGCCATGAATAACATGGATGAAAGGACTGAGCCTTGGAGAACTCCACAGGATAGGAACTTTGGGAGGGAGGAATGATTTCCATCACCACCCTTTGCATCCTACCTGTGAGAAAAGACTCAAACCAGTTGATGACGGTACCAGCAAGTCCACATAGCTCCCCCAGGCAATCTAGCAAATGCCTATGATCCATGGTGTCAAATTCTGAGGAGAGGTCAAGAAGAACAAGTATTGATGACTCTCCTCTGTCTCTCTCACTGTAAGGAGATCATTTTGCACTGTGTCAAGTGCAGTCCCCTTACTGCATCTGGACCAGAAACCAGACCGAGGTGGCTCATTGATATCAAAGGCAGTGAGATGTGCCTCAAGCTGTAAGGCCACTACTTTCTCAATAACCTTCCCCAGAAAAGGGAGGTTAGAGAAAGGTCTATAATTCGCAAGACAATCCAGGTCCAGTGATGGTTTCTTCAAATGATGTTTCACCAGTTCCTCTTTTAGGGCACTGGGAAAAAACTTTCAAATGGGAACACTGAATTATCTTGATGAACACTGGACTTACATTAAAGGTCATACCACTGATGCCTCCCTTCCAGCCAAAATAGTGTCCAGTGACGCAACCTTCACGGACAGAGCTGATATATTAGAACAACTCAATGAACACTTTGCCACTGCGGGGCTGGCCTTCAATGCCTCTCCAGTCAGTAAGATCAGCCTGCTCAGGGACACCACTGATGACTCTAGCTCCAAAATCAACTCCAACCAGAGTTATTCCTCCTCCTTCAGCTTCCGTCCTGTAACTTTCAAATAGTAGAGGATCTCTTATTGTCAATGGATACAAAGAGCACCGGTGCCAACAATATCGAACCTTTCTTCCTAACATTAGGCCACTACTACCTCACCGCCCCACTGCCCATTTATTTAACACCTCCCTTATGCAGGGTGTGCTACCAGTGTCATGGAAAACTGCACACATCATACACTTGTTCAAGTCTGGGGACCCGAGCAACCTGAACAACTGTCGTCCAATTTCCATGCTATCCACCCTTTCAAAACTGCTGGAAAAAATCATTAACACCCAAGTCAGGAAGCATCTGGACTCGCAGAAACTGCTAAATGCCACTCAGTCGGGCTCTAGAGTCAAACATAGCACAGTCTCTGCCCTTGCTAAAGTAACCACTGAGTGGCAAATTGCCTTGGACTCTAAAAGGTATGTGTTTGCTCTCTCCCTTGACCTTAGTAAGGCTTTTGATACTGTGGATCACAACATTATACTTAATGCATTGAGTAACATCGGTTTTGATAGCACTGCTTTTAAATGGTTCACCAGCTACCTTACTAACAGATTACAACAAGTGAAAGCCTTAGGAGAATGGTCTCCACTAAAGACACAACCACGAGGTGTCCCCCCAAGGCTCCATTTTGGGCCCAATCTTATTTGCAATCTATATCAATAACCTTGACTCACAACTCTGCACAGCTAATGTGCACTTTTTTGCAGACGATACTGTCTTCTACACCTCTAACTCTTCCTTGGACATGGCTCATGAGGACTTACAGAGAGACTTTATCTCTCTGCAATATAATCTTATCAAGCATAAGCTTCTACTAAACACCAAAAAGATCAAAGCCATGATCCTCTCACTGAAGGCAGCCTCAGGATCGACATGCAACCTTAGTCAGAGTTGAGGTAGCAAGTGAGTTTTATTTTCTCAGAAGAAGCCAGAAGGGGAAGGAAACATATTCAATGCAGTGCTTTACAGTAACTGGTAATTGCTATTTTCCATTTAAACTTAGATTGTGGGCTTTTAGTGACACTGTACTTTCTTTGTTGTCTTTACTTAGAATTGTTTTTGGGCTGTTTAAAATTTAAAACGTAGTGGTGGTGTATTTCTTTGCTGTCTTTAATTGCTGAAAATCTTCGCCTTCCCCTCCCCCAACTTTTAATTATATGTCCTGTTAAATCTGATTGACAGGAGATAAACACAGGGTATAGGAAGGGGTGTGGAGTAGGAGGGGCATAAGGGTGAAGAAGCCCACCCTCAACACAACAAGTGTTTTGATTCATTTATTTATTTCTGCTGGGTCTAAAGTAGAAGAACTTTTGTATTTAGACCTTTAATTTAGGTTAAAAAAACTAACATACAAAAAAAAAAAAGTGTGTGTTTGGGTTAACTGAACTGAATGGGTAACTGAAAAGTCATCTAGGTGTAAAGCTCAGGTGACTGAAAGGACTTAACTGCTGTGAGGTTTAAATTACTTGTAGAAAGATCTGGTAAGTAGGGGGTGTGGCTTAGCTAGGAGGAAGCTACATTTAAAGACTGCCTTAGAAAGATTCTGCTAATAGCTTGGCAGAAGAAACCAGGAGAAAGGACTGCTGTGTGACTGAACTTCTCTGCTGGGACTATATTGCCCTCCTTCCTTCCCCTCCACCCCCCACCCAAAGTTAGTTCTATTTTTATAGGCACAGGATTTGACTGACAACAGGAACTTCCTGTTTAGGGGTAGGAAGTGAGTGATCACAGAACCACCAAGGACCCACCAACCTAGAAGGGCAAGAGTAGCTCTCCGGCCCCCTCTAGCTGCTGGAGGTCTGCCTCTGAACAAGTAAGTGGTCTACTGAGAAATATAGGATATTCTTGTCTTATAACAGGACAATCGGGAGCTTAAAGGGCACACAGGCAGAAAGTATGGAGAGAGAGAAAAAAACAGAGGAAAGAGTAAGGATTACAAACAGTTAAGGGGCCAGAAATAAGACATGATTGGAGTGGTGCAGTGCAGTGGCTGTGGAGCAGCAGTCTTCCGGGAGATGTTCTGGAGGATGCGGTGTTGTCCCATCTGCAGGCACCTCTCTGGGCTGAGGGAGGAGGTTGCTCATCTCCAGGCTGAGTTGGCCAGGATTTGTGGGCCTCCTCTTCCATCCAGGGACCACCAGTGCCACTGCCGTTGCCTCAGAGGTTGCCAAGAAAGAGGAGTGGTTGGACCACAGTGGGCTCAGGGAGGGTGAGGGTGGTGGAACAGAGGCATATCCCTCCAGTTGTACCTCTCCACAATTCCTATGCCATTCTGGCAAAGTGTGGTTCCTCTATGGAGGCACCCACAGTGGAGACCAAGAAGGATGCTGGGAATCTCCACAAAGGAGACCCACAGGAGGGTGGCAGGGGACCCTGCAGGGAAGAAAACAACTCTTGGTGGGGACTCCATTGTTAGAAGGTAGAACTGGGCAAGGAAGGGAGAGGAGGTAAGTTGCCTGCCTGCCCACATGGCTTGAGGGACAGGGAGCGAATCCTCAGGATTGCCGTGAGCAGCTGCACAGGAGGGAGCTGGATGTCATTGTCCACCTAGGGACAAATGACCTGGCTAAGAAAGGGATTAGAGAAGTGCAGGAAGAGTTTGTGGAATTGGGGAGGGAGGGGCCTTAGTCAAGTAGCATGCACGGTAACCTTCTCGGAGGTGCTACCTATCTATGGCATAGGAGAGGCTAGGGTGTTCCATACCATGGGATTCAATCAGTGGTTGAAAAACTGGTGTGGAGCTCAGGGATTTGGCTTCATTGGGGATTGGGGGTCCTCCTGGAGTGATGCAAGCCTATACTGGCACGATGGGCTGCATCTGTCCGGGAGGGGAACCAGGATCCTAGGTGATAGGTTTAAATGCTTCATTGGCAAGCTTTTAAACTAGCCAAGGGGGGAGGCACTGGAAAGGAGCAGGAAAATCCTAGCCCCCCCAAACAATCACGGTAGTAAGTGTGGCAAACACCAACATGGAGGTGTTGATAGGGAGAAGGGCAGGGGTAAATGGAGAAAGTGACAAAGGCAAGAAGGACAGGGATGGGGCAAAAGGGGCTAAGGCCATCAGGAAATGGAGGGTAATGAGTACCAATGCCTGTTGTCTGGGCAACAAGCTCCCTGAGCTGGTGGCCTTAATGGAAGAGGGATGCCTGGATATCGTAGCAGTCACAGAAACATGGTACACAGAGAACCATGACTGGGATGTTAACATACCAGGGTACATAACCTATAGGAGAGACAGGCAGGGGAGAAGAGGGGGAGGAGTAGCTCTCTATGTAAAGGAAGGGATAAAAGCAACTGAACAAAAGAGTAAACAGGGAGGACAGGAGGCACTGTGGGGTCACCTTGGAGACTGGAAAGGGCACCACAATCCGCACAGGGTTGGTGTACAGACCCCATGTCAGGGGAAGGAATGGACAAGGATATGATGGAAGGCATTCTTAGAATGGCAGAGAAAGGGAGATACTGTTGATGGGAGACCTGAATATGCCAGATGTTAACTGGAGCACATTTGTGCAGCCACATCCAAGAGCAGGGCCATTCTTGATGCCCTACAGGTGGCAGGCATTAGACAGCTAGTTTCAGAACCCACTCATGAGGGAGCAATCTTAGACCTCGTGACTTTCAAATGGGCAGTGAGAGGATCTCAGATCTAGAAGTGGGTTGCCATCTGGGGACAAGTGACCATCAAACAGTGTGGCTCATGTTAAACTCAGCTACAGAGTCAAGCCATACAAAAGTGAGGGTACTGGACTTTAGGAGGGCTGACTTTGGCAAGATGGGGGAGTGCCTCAGAAAAGCACTAGCAAACAGGCTAGAAGGAGGTGTGGAGCAACAATGGGGAATTATCAAAACTGCCATCACAGAGGCAACAAGCCTTTGTGTGAAGCAAATAAACAAATCAAAACGAAAGAAAAGCCACTATGGTTCTCAAGAGAGGTGGCTGTGAAAGTCAGGAAGAAAAGATAGCATTCCGAAGTATAAGGAAACACAGAAGGAGCAGGACAGAGAGCTGTACCAGTTAGGCAGAAAGAAGCAGGAGGAAGTCAGAATAGCAAAGGCCCAAACTGAGGAAAAGATAGCCAACTCAGTTAAGAAGGGGATAAAACCTTTTATAGGTACATCAGCGGCGTGAAAAGACAAAGGGAGGGATAGTGAGGCTGAATAGAATGAGCGGTGGGTGGGCAGAGGACAGTGAAAAGCAGAATACTGAATGAATATTTCTTCTCAGTATTCACAAAGAGGAGGGAAGTGCCTAATCCAATTAACAGAAGCACTCTTGATAGGGGTCGATCCCAGTCCTTTCACAGAAGAAAGGGTTCTGCAAGAACTCCTAAAACTGAAGGTGGACAAAGCAATGGGTCCTGATGGAATTCACCCCAGAATTCTAAAAGAATTAAGGAAGGAACTAGTGAAACCACTGGCTACTCTTTTTAATAAATCATGGGAGGATGGTGTGGTACCCGAGGACTGGAGGAAGGCGGATGTGATTCCCCTTCACAAAAGTGGGATCAAGACAGAGGTAGGAAACTACAGACCTGTCAGTCTGACCTCTGTGGTAGGGAGTCACTTCTGAAGGAAAGAATAGTTGAGTACCTAGAGGTCAGTGGAGCACAGGATCCAAGGCAGCATGGGTTCACAGCGGGAAGGTCATGTCAGACAAATCTAATAGATTTCTTTGACTGGGTGACCAAAGTAGTAGACCAGGGAGGGCTGTGGACATGGCCTACCTAGACTTTAGCAAGGCATTTGACACAGTCCCACACAAGATTATTAGTCAAATTAACCAGCCTGGGAGTGGGTCCCAGGGTGGTAGCCTAGGTAAAACATTGGCTGGACAACAGGACACAGAAGGTAATTGTAAATGGAGTCCACTCTGAAGAAAGGGCGGTTACTAGTGGGGTACCGCAGGGTTCAGTATTGGGTCCAGTCCTTTTAATGTCTTCATCAGTGACATTGCAGAGGACTGGAAGGAAAGTATGCCTTTTGCAGATGACACAAAGCTCTGCAACAGGGTTGATACACAAGGAGGCGGAAAATATGAAAAGGACTTGGCAAGGTTGGAGGAATGGTCAGACGATGGCAGCTAGGATTCAATGCAAAAAGTGCAAAATAATGCACCTGGGAAACAAGAACCCAGGGGAAGAATACACAATGGGTGGGGAGGTAGTAACAACAACAAAACAGGAAAGGGACCTGGGGGTAATCATATCAGATGACCTTAAGTTTAGCAAGCAATGTGAGAAGGCAGTAGGGAGGGCCGGGGGTATACTGGGATGTGTAGGGAGAGGCATCAGCAGCAGAAAACAGGAAGTTGTTATCCCTCTGTACAGACAGTTGGTGAGACCCCATCTGGAATACTGTGTCCAGTTCTGGAGACCCCATCTCCGCAAGGACATAGACAGGATAGAGGCAGTCCAGAGGAGGGCAACTAAAATGGTGCAGGGTCTGCAAGAGAAGCCGTATGAGGAGAGACTAAAGGAGCTTAATATGTATACCCTTGAGGAAAGAAGGGAGAGGGGGGACATGATAGAAACTTTCAAGTACCTCAAGGGAATCAACAAAGTCCAAGAGGGTAGCATCTTTCAGAAAAAAAGACTTGCAAGAACAAGGGGACACAATTTAAAGATAGAAGGAGGGTGGTTCAGGGGCAATGTGAGGAAGTATTATTTCACAGAGAGGGTAGTGGATGCAAGGAACAGCCTTCCTGAGGGAGTTGTGGGGTCTAAAACTGTGGGAGAATTCAAGAATGCATGGGACAGACATAAGGCAATTCTTGTGGGGGGCAGGAAGATATAGGCTGTTGGTTAACTAGGATCTGCGGCCTATCCTGTAGGTAGGGAAATGGGCAGACTAGATGGGCCTAGCGGTCCTTATCTGCCGTCAAAGTCTATGTTTCTATGTTTCTATGTTTCTTGGTTTATTTTCATTTTTTTTTCAAAGAAAAGTATCTGAGGATCAGTGGCAGGATTTTTGGGACAGTAAATTAATAAAAAGGGAACTAGCAGAGCTTCAGTAGCAGACAAGTAGTGGAATAACAGTATAATTGCAGTATAATGTGGGGAGTGGTAATGCAGTGGCTGTGGGGCAGCCATATTCAGGCAGACCTTCTGGACACTGAGGTGCTGCCCTATCTGCATGCATCTCTCGGACTGTGGGATGAGGTAGCCAGACTCAGAGCAGAAGTAAACTGGGTCAGGAGTACCATCACCCCTATCCAGAGACCACCAGTCCAATGCAACTGCCTCAAAGGATGCCGAGAACGAGGAGCACTTGGATGACAGTGGGCTCAAGGAGGATTACAGCAGTCAGGCAGAGGCACATCCCAGATCCTATTCCACTCAAGAACTCATATGCCACACCGGCAAATGGGGACAACCAAATAGAGGCACCCAGAGAAGTGGAAGGAAAGGATGTGGAGGCTAGCCAAGGAGGTGACCTCAGCGGGGAAAGCAGTGGACCCCAGAGGAGGAGGAAGTGAATCCTGGTGGGGACTCCATCATAAGAGGGATCCAGCTAGGAACACAGGAGGGGAGGACAGGGAGGTGAGGTGCCACCAGGTGCCATGGCATGGAGGATGGAAGTAAGATCCTGGGGATCACTGGGAAGGCAAGATTGGAGGGTGAGCTGGATGTCATTATCCACCTAGGTACTAATGACCTGGCAAATGGGGAGCCAAAGGAAGTTCAGGAAGAGTTTAGGAAATTGAGGAGGGGTCTCAAGCAAGTAGCTACTTCTGTCAATTTCTCAGAAGCACTACCTGCGAGAGGCAAGGGACAGCATAGGGGTGCATGCACCAGAAACTTTAACTCATGGTTGAAGGACTGATGCTGTGAGGAAGGGCTTGGATTCACTGGTGACTGGGGACCCACCTGAAGGGATGGAGGTTTGTTCAAGCCTGATGGCCTGCATCCATCCTGGAGGGGAATCCAAGCACTCAATGATAAGTTTAAATGCTACATTGACAAGCATTTAAACTAGCAAAGGGGGGTGGCAGGCCAGCAAGAAGGGTAACTACATGATCACCCCCACAGCTAGCAGTGGAACCAGTGAACCAGAGGAGTGGCAATCTCTACAAAGCAGTGTGTAAAAGATGGAGACTAGCGCCCAAGAGGTGGATAGGCAGAAAAGGGGCAAAATTCAGCAGAAGAGCAGACAGCAAGGAGAACCAGGGATAAATGACAACCAAGGAAGGGGCTGGAGTAGAACAGCAAAATAGTCTAGGGAGGTCAAATAATGGAAAGCCATGTGCAAATGCCAGGAGCCTTAGCAACAAGATGGAAGATCTGAGGCTGCCACAGTGCAGTCAGACGGTACATTGTGGCCATCACTGAAACCTGGTGTAATGATAACCACGACTGGGAGATGGCCATACCCACATACAACATATTCAGAAGAGACAGGGCAGGCAGGAAGGCAGGAGGAGAGGCACTGTATGTGAAAAATGACATAAGGGCCACACAGATCCAGGAGGAACAAAATGGGGGAGAGATACTGTGGGTTAAGCTGGAAAGGAAAATGGGGCAGTTATCCGCACAGGTGTGGTCTATAGACCACCAGCCCAGGAGGAAGAACAGATAGGGAGTTGATGCTAGCCATCCAAAGGATGGCAGACAAGGGTGAGGTAGTACTGGTTGGAGACTTCAGTATTCCAGACGTGGACTGGAGCATCCCAGCAGCAGCATCAACTAGGAGCAGATTTATCCTGGACTCCCTTCAAGGTGCCTTCCTCAAGCAACTGGTCATGGAACCAACTCGGCAGAAGGCAATACTGAACCATGTGCTCACAAACAGGGACAGTGTGATGGGGTAACAGTGGGGGAGCACCTGGGGAACAGTGACCACCAGTCATTGTGGTTTGAAATCACAGAAAGAGCAGAACCAACCACACAAAACACGTATCCTGGATTTAGGGGCAGACTTTAGAAAATGGGAGATACTTGAAAGAGGCATTAAGGAATGGGGCAGGAATCAGGGGTTGAGGAACAGTGGGCAGTATTTAAAATGGGGATTACAAGAGCAACATAATTAAAGTGCTAAGCAGGTTAGCAAAAGGAAAAGGAAAAGGAGACCATTATGGTTTTCCAAAGAGGTAGCAAAGAAAGTGAAAGCCAAAAAGATTGCATTCAGGCAATACAAAATACACAGGCAGAAGGGGTAGGGAGAAGTACCAGGAGAAGCAAAGGGAGGCAGGGAGGTCGTAAGGGAAGCCAAGGCTCAGACAGAAGAACACATTGCAAAATCAGTGGGTAGAGGGACAAACCATTCACAAGTACATAAGGAAAAAGAAAGGCAAAGGGAGGGATAGTGAGACTAAGGGGAGGTGGGTGCTGTGGAGGATGACAACAGCAAAGCTGACATACTGAACAGGTATTTCTGCTCAGTCTTACTGAGGAAGAGGAGGGTAATGGGTCTGAAGGGAGTACAGGGTGAGAATGGTGCAGAATGGACCAAGTCCCTTTACACGAGAAAGGGTCCTGAAGGAACTGGAAGCACAAGAGTTGATAAAGCAATGGGGCCAGATGGGGTGCACTCCAGGTCCTTAAAGAACTAAGAGAGGTGGTGGCTGAACCTCTGGCTATCCTGTTTAGCCGATCACTGGAAACAGGGGAGGTACCCAATGACTGGAGGACAGCAGATGTAGTCCCCTTATACAAAAGTAGGAACAAAGAGGAAGCGGGGAACTACAGACCAGTCAGCCTCACCTCGGTAGTGGGGAAGATCATGGAAGCACTACTGAAGGAGAGATTGGTGGAACATCTGGTTGTCAATGGACTACAGGACCCAAGGCAGCATGGTTTCATTAGGGGGAGGTCATGTCTGACCAACCTCATTGAATTTTTTGACTGGGTGACTAGGGAAGTGGATCAGAGGAGGGCAGTGGACATGGCCTATCTGAACTTCAGCAAGGCCTTTGACACTGTGCCACATAGAAGACCATTACACAAACTGGGGAATATGGGTGTTGGCAGAACAGTAGTGTGGTGGGTAGGTAACTGGCTGGGCGGCAGGACACAAAGGGTGGTGGTAAATGGCTGTCACTCCACAGAGGGAAGAGTGACCAGTGGGGTACCACAGGGATCAGTGCTGGGACTGGTCCTATTCGACATCTTCATCAGTGACATTGTGCAGGACCTAGAAGGCAGAATTTCACTGTTCGCTGATGACACAAAGCTCTGTAACAGAGTAGACACACCAGAGGGTGTAGACAGAATGAGAAGGGACCTGCAGAAACTTGAAGAATGGTCAGGGGTTTGGCAGATGAAATCCAATGCAAAGAAGTGCAATATAATGCATATGGGGCACAAAAACCCTGGCACAATATATCAGTTGGGGGGTGAGGATATAGCATGCACCAAGCAGGAAAGGGATCTTGGGGTTATCATCTCTGATGACCCCAAGGTAGGGAAACAGTGACAAGGCAGCAGGTAAAGAATAGGATGCTGGGATGCATAGGCAGGGCATCACCAGCAGGAAAAAGGAGGTCATAATTCCACTATACAAGACACTAGTGAGGCCCCACCAGAGTACAGTGTAAAGTTCTGGAGACCTTACTCACGTAAGGACATAGACAGAGCAGAGAAGGTTCGGAGGAGGGCAACAAAGATGGTGCATGGATTGCATCACAAGTCCCATGAGGACAGGTTGAAGGAACTGAGCATGTACTCCCTGGAAGAGAGAAGGGAGAGAGGGGATATGATAGAGACATACAAGTATCTTACAGGGAGGAACAGGGTGCAGGAATACAGTATTTTTAAGTGAAAAAGATGTTCCAGGACTAGAGGGCATAGGATGAAGTTGGAGGGAGGACGATTCAGAGGAAACGTGAGGAAGAATTTCTTCACAGAACGGGTGGTGGACAAGTGGAACAACCTGCTAGAGGAAGTGGTGGGGGCTGAAACAATCACGGGATTTAAGAATGCGTGGGATAGTCATCAAGGAATTCTGGAGGTCGGGGTAAGGGGCAATAGACTTCTAGGAAAACATAAACTGAACTTACAAGCTCAAAAGGGCAGACTGGGTGGGCCATAGGCCGTTATCTGCCGACACTGTCTTTGTATCTATGTAACCTCAAGATTCTAACTTTATTGGGTGAACCCCATGAAACCATGGATAACTTTAAATACCTAGGGTTCTGGCTGGACAATAAGCTTAACTTTCTGTGCCACATGAACAAGGTCACGAAAAAATTAAAGACAGCGCTTAGGCATATTCTACCGGATCAAGCATCTTCTCACCAAAAAAGCTAAAAAGAGACTAGTGCAATCCATATTCCTGCCTTTACTGGATTACGCTGACTTCCTCTACAACAATTGCCCCTCTTCAGTGCTCTGTAAACTCGACACTCTTCACCACCAGGCCTTGAGGTTCATTCTCAATCTGCCTTCTCGCACGCACCACTGCCTGCTGTACTGAGAGATGGGATGGTCCTCACTTCCAACAAGGAGGAAAAGAAACGCTCTCCTCTGGTTCTTTAGAGCTCTGTCTTATAAGCTTCCTGCATACATCTCAAGCTTCTTCGAGTGTGCCAAGGGGTCGTATGGTTTGAGAAGCTTCTCCATACTCTGCTTCCACATACCCAGAGTAAAAACATTTCATGGCTCAGCTGCAATTAATTTCTCCTTCCCTTCCTTATGGAACACCATGCAAAGATCTCTAAAGCTCTCAACCCTCCCTGGTCCATTCACCTTCAAAGCACTAATAGTCGAGTATCTGAAGGAAACCTGCAACTGTTTTAGGTGACTATGTGCCCTTAGTCTCTGGTGTCCCACTCGAATCTTTTGACACTTAGTTATGCTCAGCTCCCATCCCCCCAATAGGGGGACCCCAGCACTTTGTAATCTCTCATCTTACCTGCTGACCCTCACTGCCCCACCTCCCCCCCTGTCTCGTATACCCCCCATCTCCAACCATCCCCCTTCCAAGTCCTATAATAGAACACCCACCAGTCTACATATATTAGTAAATATATTGGTCTACATATACTAGTGAAAGCACAGGGTCTAAGCTTCTTTACCTTCCTTGCTTGTTTGTCTAGTAGTGTATTTTAATAGCATTTAACTATGTTATCTTTGAATATATAGGCCTGATTTATCTCTTGCATGTACAATGTTTTGTTTTGTCTACCATATTCCTGCCTGTGATTTGTTTGATGTCCAAGACCACCTTGAAAATGAGCTTGCTCAATGGTGTTTATGCCTGGTTAAATAAAGTTTGATTGATTAAATGATTGATTGATTAATTGATTAATTACATGCTCCACACATCTCACTAAGAGATGTGTCGGGCCCCAGTCCAGAACAAAACATATGGGTCACAGCATCAAGATTATCTCCCTGACCTCTTCCACCCCACCTAGGCCAAACTTGCTTCAGACATGAGGGTTACTTCTGTTGATATCAGACCTGCCATCGTACGCCCGCTGTGGCCCCCTAGGAAGATACCTGCTCTGATGGAGGACACCTTGTTAGCAAACAACAGAGCAAACTCTTTGCTGTTAGCAGTTGAAAATACTCTCACTGGCTGGAAACAGGCAAGATGAGGAAGCCTGTCTATGGTCCGGAAGAGTGGAATTGGTCTGTTCCTTGGTGTGGCAGTCTCCCTGGACATGAATTCCTCCTTCTTATGGAACAGTGCCCTTTGATACTCATTATAATGTGTTTTCAAAGCCCATCTGTCCTCCTCAGACTGGGATCTCTGCCAGCAATGCTCCAGCCTCTGACCCATGGTCTTCAACCCCCTGAGCTCCCCATCAAACCATGAGAACCCCAGGCAGGAAAGCCTGCATTGTACATGGACAGTTCCTAAAGAATTGAAAGCCAAGGCAATGGCCCTGTTATAGGTCACCGCTGCTTCTTCTGGTCCTGTCTCACAAGCAGCCAACACATCCGATAGGTCCAATGCTGCCTTTAGTCCTGCTGGGGTCAAACCCTTTAAAGGGCAGAAGGAGATTAACTCCACAGGGGGAGCATTCTCGGGGGGGGGCAAATGAAAAATTCACTGTGCAATGATCTGACCATGTGACTGGATCAATCTTGGGGCTATCAACCCCTAACCCCAGTGAGAATACCAAGTCTAAGGTGCAGCCATGAGTATGGGTCACAGAAGTAAGCACTTGTGACAGGCCCAGTGATTCCATGGTCTGGAAGAAGTCATTGCCAAATTGTGAGAGTTCATCATTGACTCAGGCAATGGAATCATGCAGAACTAACCATCTGGGGACTCCAGTACTCGGTCAGCAATGAAATCTTCCACTTCTCTCAGAAATCCCCCCTTGTCCAGAAGGCCGGTACATGAGAAGAACTCTGCAGCCTGCACCTGGACCCCCTCAAATGGCCACATATTCAAATGACAAGGTAGGCTCCACTGGGAGCATAGAGAAGTTCAGACTGGATCTAAAAGAGATAGTCAGTCACCCACCCTTGTGGTCCCTCCTCAGGTAGTGCACAACAGAGAACCTGGTCAGAACCAACGCCTCCAAAATTTGCCCAGCAATATCATTCAGCCAGGTCTCCATAATAACGGCCAGGTTGACCAACAAAATTACATCTGTCATAACTGCTGTCTTATTCCTCATCGATCTGGCATTGCATAGGACTGCCTGAAGGAGACGGGTGATGGCTGCTGGCCCAGCCACTGCCTGTCCACACAGTCCAGGTGAAAGCCCTGGGTATGTGAAACAACCATGACTGACCCCTCTCTAGCTTCCATTTTGCCCCAGGTCACCTTCAACAAAACACAAAATCTAGAGTGGCAGTCCGATGCCTACCAGGGCATCATATTGGAGGGACAATGATCGCATAGAAAATATCATATGCAGTAAGGCTAATAACAAGCATGTCTAACCCTCCTAGAAATGAATGACTTTGCCAGCCACTCAGTGCAGGAAACCAAGGAAAACCTCTCTACACTAGGAGACAAGTTAGCTTCTCTAACGTCCAGAGTATCATTGTCTGAGATTCTGCCTATATGGAAAAGGGGGAGCAGCAGGCAGAAAATCAGAGATCAGGAAATCTCAGAAATGAACTCATGGCTCAAGGACTGGTGCGGTAAAAATGGGCATCAATTCATAGGGGATTGGAAGGACTTTTGGAAACAATGGTTCTTCATGTACGATGGCCTATACCTCACAAAGGAGGGAGTCTGTGTGTTAGGCCAAAAGTTTGATGTCTTTCAGGGTCATTGAAAATAGCAGATGGGGAGAGGGCATTAGTATCCTACACAATGCTTGGGACAGCTAACGCCCTTCCCCCAACACCAAACAGCGCATCTTCCTTTCATCCGGCCAGAGAAACAACTGGAACAACAATACGTAATGCAGGTTGAATTACAAAAATTAAAAAAATGAAAACTCACGCTAAACAGGATAGGGCAAGAAGCAAGGCATGGAGAACAATGTGTGTCAATGCTCGCATCTTAGCAAACAAGATCTCAGACCTCATCGCCATGATAACAGAAGCTAAATTAGATTGGGTAGTAGTAACAGAGACACGGTTCTCTATGAACCACACCTGGGATGTCGCAATCCCAGGTTATACTCTATTCAGGAGAGACAGAAAAAGCAAAAAGGGATGGGGGTAGCGATGTATATTAAAAAGGAAATCAAAGCCTCTGAGATGTGCAGGACTCACAACACCACCAAGATCCTTTGGGTCGCCCTCGATGCTGGGGAAAAAGCCCCAATACGGGTGGGAGTAGTCTACAGGCCTCCATCACAAGACATGGAAAAAGACAAAGAACTCCTTGAATCCATTCTTACGATGGCAGACAAAGGTGAGCTCCTGCTAGTAGAAGATTTCAACCTACTAGATGTGAACTGGGTCTCTTACATAGCCTCGTCAGAAAAAAGTAAAGAATTCCTCGTAGCTCTCCAGGGGGTGGGTCTCACACAACTAGTTGACTCACCAACAAGGGAGGTTGCAGTCCTTGACCTTGTTCTTAGAAATAGCATAAGAATATTAGACGCTACCATTGGATTTAACCTGGGATCCAGTGACCATAGGTCAATCTGGCTTACAGTCAACAGCCACGAGGATACCACACACAGTAAGCTAAATATCCTCAACTTCAGGAATGCAAAGTACAGCAAAATGAAATCCTCCTTCAAAAGACTGTATAGTTATGAAGCAGATGGAAATGTGGAGAGAAGCTGGGAAGCACTAAAGAATACACTAACCCATGTAACAGAAAAATACTCAAAGGCAATCAGTAAATCAAAATGAAGAAAAAACCCACTTTGGTTCACAAAGGAAGTGGCATCAATAATAAAGACAAAGAAGAGAGCTTTCAGAAAGTATAAGGAAGCAGAAATGGATACGTACAGAGAATAATACAGGGCCAAGCTAAAAGAGGCCGGAAAAATAATCTGAGCTGCAAAGGCACAAACCAAGGTGAAAATTGCTGAGGACATAAAAAAAGGCAACAAAACTTTTTCAGGTACATCTGCGAGAAAAGAAAGACCAAGGAAACCAGTGAGGGTTGGGGTTGGCACGTGGAAGAGGACGCAGAAAAAGCGGAAGTTTTGAATGCATTCTTCTGCTGTGTTTACACACGAAAACAGTGGAAATGGTCCAGCAGTTGGTACAAATTAACACCACACCCAGGAGGCAGACAATAGCCACATTACAAAAGACAGAGTCCTATAGGAACTAAACAAATTAAAGACAGACAAAGTCATGAGTCCAGACAGAATTCATCCACGAGACTTAGAAGAGCTCAGAGAGGAACTTGTTGCTCTACTTCCCACACTCTTCAACAAATCATTGGAGAGTGCACAAGTACCAGAGGACTTGAAAAAGAGCACTGTAGTGCCCCTACACAAGAGTGGCAGCAAGGAGGAGACAGGGAACTACCGACCTGTCAGCCTCACCTCCATCGTGGGGAAGATCATGGAGTCTATACTAAAGGAAAGGATAGTGGCATACCTGGAAGCCAGCAGGAACTTGACCCTAAACAGCACGGCTTCTCATCTGGACAATCTTGCCAAACAATCATAGTGGAATTCTTTGATTGGTTAACTAAAGTAGTAGACCAGAGCAGGGCCATAGATACTGTATATCTAGGCTTCAGTAAGGCCTTCAACTCCGTCACACAAAGAAGGCACATCAACAAACCAGAGAACACAGGTATAGGAAGTAAGACTGTAGATTAGGTGAGAAACTGGCTACAGTGGAGGACCTGAAACATTCTAATAAATGGCGCTCTATCATGGGAAGGGAAAGTAACCAGTGAGGTCCAGTAGGGGTCAGTGCTGGGACCAATACTTTTCAACATATTAATCAGCGACATTGTAGATGAATTGGAGGGAAAGGTATGCCTGTTTGTAGATGACATTAAACTCTGTAACAGGGTGGACATGCAGGAAGGGGCCAAAAGGATAGATTTGAACCTAAAGAAACTGGAAGAATGGTCCAAGACTTAGCAGTTAAAGTTCAACAGTAAAAAATGCAGTCATGCACCTGGGAAAAAGAAACCCAGGGACAAAATACTCATTGGGAGGTGAAACATTAGCCATCACCGACCTTGGAACGAGACTTTAGAATCACGGTATCAAATGACCTGATGGTGGGAAGACAATGTGAAAAGGCTTCGCAAAAAGCCAGCAGCATCCTAGGATGCATAGGCAGGGGTATTACAAACAGAAACCAAGAGGTGATAATCCCATTGTACAGGTCCCTGGTGTGGCCTCACCTGGAGTACTGCATCCAGTTTGGGAGACCGCACCTTAAAAAGGACATAAACTGATTAGAGTCAGTGCAAAGAAGAGCTACAAAGATGGTCCAAGACCTCCACCATGAACCCTATGAGACTAGACTTAAGCAATTAAACTTGTACTCCATGGAACAGAGAAGAGACAGGGGAGACATGGTGGGGGGTAAATTCTGGAGCAATATCAGAAAGTTCTTCTTCACAGAAAGGGTCATGGAGCCTTGGACCAGTGCCACAGGAGGTTGTGGAGCCAAAGACGGTTAGGGAATTCAAGTTATCTTGGGATAGGCATTGTGGGATACTGAAAGAAAGAATAATATCCTTGGGGGTAGTCAAACAAATAAACACGGGGCCTACTAGATGGATCAAGTGATCCTCATCTGCATCACATTCTTACATTCTTCTGTTCTAGACCTCACCACCCTGATGCCACCCCCTCTGTTAACACACCTCAAGTCCCTCCACCTAACCTCCCACCTCCTCATGATACCTGCCACCCTACAACAGCTATAGGTCACAGCCAAGATGGGGTGGTTCAGGAAGGGATGGAGGTCCAGCAGTTGAGCCGAGGAGTAACTAAGTCTTGGGGATCCAACGTCCCAACACTTCACTAACTAGCTGTGAAGCTAGAAAAACTATCCCAGCAGTATTTATCATTAAACAATAAGAACCCCTGAAAACTATAAATGATAAAACACCCCCTCCCCCTCTTAAAACTGCAGTATAACACATTCACACAGCACACAATTACTGCACATAAGACACTCGCTACCTACCCTCTAAACCCACCCCACCCACAACATCAGTAAAATGGCAAGAAACTTAGCAGAACACCTTACAATATTCTATATATATGCCAAGACTGTGGTGCAGTTTAAGCTCAGTGTATTGAACGGCTATAAAATGACTTGGCATAAAAGACTTATACTATCTCTTTCTCCATCCATTACAGCCTTCAACCTTGACTGCACATTTCCTTTCCTTATCGCTGATGAAAGATGTTTCTTGTTTACCAGACTGGTTTCACCTGCCTACTCATTTTGGTATTCATTTTATCTCATTCTTTGAATGTTTACTCCTGCACTGTGTCTGCCTAGTTAGCCCTTTCCAGCCCTGTTTGTATGCCTAGTCTAGCCTGCTTAGTTTAATAGTCTATTTACCAATTTTTCTTTCTAGGTTTTGTAGTTGTCTGAGCTAAGTACATTCATTAGTGCTTCTCCCAGCATTTACACTTCTTCAGCTTAGCCAGAAATCTATTGTGTACATCTGTGCCGAAGCTCTCGCCTGCCTGTTACAGCCTAGGCCTGTTATCAGTTGACTACAATTTTGTGTTTTGACCAAAGGTTCATTCATCCTGCAGCTACAGTATTGTATAATGGATAGCTATTGCATCTCACTTTTTGTTCACAATGTACCTTACCCTACTCTATCTTATTCCCTCCTCTCTCCTGCTGCTACCCTACTCCTCCCCCATTCAACCTACGTCCCTCATTTTCCTTCCCCCTCCACCCATCCATCCCTCTTTGCTCCTCTTTCCTCCTCTTTACCTTCCTCCCTTTCTATCCAACCTGGTTTTCTCTTTTCCACCTCCCTTAACCTTGAGTTTCTCCACGGTACCCTCCTCTCCTTTGCCCAACTTCTCCCTCCTGCCCTGCCTCCAGCTCTAAGGTGTGGAAATCCCCCTCCATCCTCTTGCTCCTGTTTTCACTCCTCCTATATGGCGATGTGGAGTCCAACTCTGGACTATCCCCTCCCTCCTTCTCCACCTCCCCAACTGCTAAAGGCCTGAGCATATTTCACCTCAGTGCTTGAAATCTTATTACAAAACTCATCCTCCTGTTTGTCTGGATTTTATACCATTTCCCCGAGATCCTCTGTATCTCTGAGTCCTGGTTCTCTTCCAGGATCCCAGATTCTAGCCTGTCCCTTCCTGACAATTATCTTTTCAGGCAGAACAGAAAGAAAGGTGGGGGGTGGCGTTGCCATCTATGCCCATCAGAACCTTTCTTGCACCATTACTATCAGAGAGGTCATATCCTCCTCCATCAAATTCCTCCTTGTCAGGTTATCATTCCCCTCCTCTACACCCATCGTCATTGGATTTTTCTATGCCTCACCAAGAATATCCTCTTCCTCCCCCCTGGTTAATTCCCTCTCTATCTCCACCTCTTACACCTCCATTAGTGAACTCATCCTGCTAGAGGACTTCAATATCAGCTGGCTTTCCCTGGCCTGCAGGCCCACCACCCACAAGGTTGAGACCCTTAATCTCTGAACTTAATGGCTCAGCCTAGCTCTCACAATCATTCCCTAGTGGACTGGGTTCTTTCCTCCCAACCCCACCATATTATTGCAGCAGGTATCTTGCCAGATGTTTTCAGTGACCACTACTTGATGCTCTGCGCCAGGAATGTCAGACATCCACCTTCCCCCCAAATACATCTGGACCAGGCCCTTCTGGTCACTCAGCATCTCTGCTGTCTTGAGTGACCTTGGTTCTGCAGATTACCCTCTGCCACTGATACCGACATTGCCCTCTCCCTGTTTCACCCTAAATTCTTCTCAGTTTAGGACAAGCACACCCTGCTCAGAAAATCCAGGGTCAAAACTCACCATCACTGCTGGATTACCTCTGAAATCATCGACCAGTGGAAGTCCTGTGATCTCGTCTGGGCATGTTAAAAGTTGTCTCACTCCCTTCCTGACCTCCTCTTATACAGGACTATCAGGAACTCTTGTACAAAATTGTCCATGCTGTGAAATTGCAGTATTTCAAGGCCAACTTTCAGAACAAAACTAAATGCCCCTTCAAAGTTCTGGAATGTAATTGACTCCCTCATTGATTGACCCATCCAGTTCTCCCTTCCAGTCCGTCTGGTAAATGGTTCACCACTGTTTGATTACCTCCTCTGTTGCTGCTCACTTCAGTGAGTTCTTCCCCACTTGTGCTCTCCCTTCCACTCACCCTCCAGCCTTCGCCTCCACCTCCATTCTCTCCTCTCCCTCTGAGGGTTTCCACTTTCCCCTCTTACTATCCAGGAAACACTGACTACCCTTTACTCCTTTAACCTGCGCAAATCCAGCCCTAATGGGCTGGATCCTAAGTTACTCCACATCACCACTCCTGCCATAGCATCTCCTCCGACTCACCTACTCAACCTTTCCTTCGGTGCTGTCCTTCTGTCCTAGAAGTTAGCCAAAGTTCTTCAACTCCACAAACAGTGAAACCCTTCCTTCCTGGGTAAATTTTGGTCAGTCTCTCTATTTCCTTACCTTGCTAAGCTGCAAGAGAAGCTCATCTACACCAGATGCTCCAGTTTCCTATCCTCCACTGATTTTCTCTCCCCATTCCAGTCTGGCTTCTGGAAGCATCTCCTCCCTCTTGCATATAACTGATTCTGTCTTCTCAGGGATGGCTAAAGGGCATATCACAGCTACCATTTTCATCTATCTGGCCAAGGCCTTTGACTTGGCATCTTACTCACTCCTCCTGGATGAGTTGAATTCTTCTGGCTTCTCAGCTGCTGCTGTTGACTGGTTCTGTTCTTACCTTCCAGGTCATCTGCAGTGTACAGGTTGGTAGCACCTGTCACCTCCACTTCACATTCAAGCTCGGGTCCCACAGGGCTCCTTCCTGGGGCACTTCCTGTTCTTCATCTTGCTTAATGATCTCCGCTCAGATTGTGCCAACTTGCATATACACATGTATACAGATGACACAGTCATATACACCTCCGGTCCCTCTACCACAGCTGTGGAATTCTGCTGGAGCACAATTTCCACAAGGTCTGCACTGGTTCCAATCAAATCAACCTGGGTCAATACAAACAAAACTGTGCCTATGACCTTTGGCTCCAGCCTGAAAATTGGTCAAACTCCCAACTCTGCCTATTTTCTCCACCTTGGATAACACCCCTCTAGAAGTGGTTCAGTCCTCCAAGTACCTCACTGTGTGGCTAGGCAGAAAACGTGACTTCTCTGCCCACATCAACATCATCCATTCCAAGCTCCACCCCAAATCTGGTGCCTTGTATGCCAATAAAGACTATCATCTACACAGGTTAGTCATGAGCTTGTCACAAAATGGTGCACCTGGTCTTTAACTATGCAGATGTGGTCTATGGTATCACTCCCTCAACCTCTCTGACCAGACTGGACACCCTCTGCAACTCTTTCTTCTGCTTCGTAAACAACTCCCCCTCTCGTACTCATCATTGCTCACTTTATTACTCATTAGCCATTTTCCTCTGCCTTCATGTTGCCTGATCCACCATAGCTCATTAATATCCAAATACTTGTTTGGGTCCCTCCCTTCTTGCCTCTTCTCAGTGCTCTTCCTTATTCCCTCTACCTGCTGCTCCCTCCATTCTTGAGATCCTTGCACCTTTGTCATTCCTCATCCCTGCTCCTCTGCTAGGCAAGCAGAGTTTTTTGATCATCTCCCATAACTTAGGAGCCAACTACCCTCTAACCTCCACTTTAGTGTCTCCCTCGGCTCCCTCAGGTATCAGCTGAAACTCCTTCCCTCACCCACTCCTGTTTTCCCTCTACTTGATAGCTCCCCTTGTATTTACCTCTTACCCCAGTGTAGGGGGGTGCCTGAAATGCATTGTAGTGTTGCTTCTACTTTGATTGCTCATTTTGCACATACTCCTGTAATAAATTTGTGTTCTTTGATTTCTCTTTACTGTAACTTCAAATTGTGTCTATACTATGTATTTGCTTCCTCTGTGTCGCACCTGGAAACGAGCCTCGGCTCAGTGTATCTTTCTCAGTCACCAGTTTTCAAATAAATAAAATGATAGAGCAAAATCTTACATGTGACCAGATGCTGGAAAGAGATTTCTTGTTTACTCAGTCAGGAGGCAATAATGCCATAAACTATGCACAAGGTTTTCAGACATCACAGTAATAGCAGTTTATTTGTACTGAGTCCTTTTCCGGGGGCTCAGGGTGCCTTACGCAATGATAAAACATTACATTAATAAAACAACATTTAATGAGATATTCAATAAAATCCATAAAACAGCTATAAATATCAAACTTTAATTAATTAAATGACTTCAAGAGCAAACAGCATCAGCATGTGTAAAGACAGAGGTCCCAGGGAATATCCAAAGGTCTCCCTAAATAAAAAGGTCTTTAGACCCCTCTTGAAGGCCTCCAGCTTGGAGGCCTCCCTCAGCGATCTTAGTAGCAAGTTCCACAGGGCTGGACAGGCCACTTTGAATTCCCAGTCCCTTAAAGATTTAAGCCTTGCCCTGTGAACTGCAAGGAGGCCCACCTCGGAGGAGCAGAGGGGGGGAGGTAGGATGGTTGAGGAGTCAGGACTTCCAACAGATATCCTGAGCTGAATCTTTATAGGGCCTTGTAGATCATTAAACTGACCTAAAAGTAATGTGCCACTGTTCAGGCAGCCGGTGCAGCTCACGCTGGATAGGGGTCACATGGCAGGACCTAGGAAGGTCTGTCAGCAATCCGGTCACTAGTTGCAGGCATCATAGGATACCCCCACTGACCCCGATGTAAAGGCCCTTACAGTAATCAAACCTGGACATCACAAATGCATGCAATAGCAACAGCAGGTATTCGGGGGGCACCAGGAACTTAATCTGGGTGATGTTCCTGGTAGAAGTTAGGTCTGGGAGGACTCAGTGAAGTTCTGACCCTTATTAAATAAGCACCAGAACACGGTAAAGTTCTGATTTGTTCTGATTAGTTCTGATTATTTATAAATATCTGAAAAAAATGTAATAAAAAGCACAAAAGTGGCCAACATTGGTCATGTTCAACACAGAGGCCAAAAGGAAATAATTTAATGCATGATTTGTATAAAAAGTACAGTAAAACTGCTAAATAAAAGCAATGACTGCTAGCTGCTTCATGACTGGGTTGTACTGGTGGCATATCCTGCTCAGGCCCGTGACATGAGTGTGCTGGAAGACAGAGAGAGAGACAGAGGGGCAGAGAGAAGTGGAGGGAGAGACAGACAGACAGACAGATGCAAGCACTATTTTGTCTGCCTGCCTTCCCTGTACAGTGTACACATACTGCACAACCACACTGAGGCCAAGATTATTTTATTTTTTTATGATTTCTGTGACTGTAAAATTTCTCTTTGACCCCCAGTAGTCTCTCTCACTCTCTCTTTCTCCTCTGGATGGCGCAAGTCAAAGATTTATTTTGCCAGCCTGCTCTTGCGCTGTGCACACACACAGCCACACTGGGGCCAAGAATAAACTTTATTTGTGATTTCTGTGACTATAAGATTTCTCATTGGCCCCTAGTAGTGTCTCTCTCTCTCCCCCCCTCCAGATGGAGACACTAGTCCATGATTTATTTTGCTAGCCTGCCTTTGCCCTATACATAGCCAACACACCAGGGCCAGAATAAACCTTATTTGTGATTTCTGTGACTATAAGATTTCTATTGGCCTCTAGTCTCTCTCTCTCTCTCTCTTCTCTCTCTCTCTCTTCCTCTCTTTGGAACAAGTCAACAATTTATTTTGCCAGCCTGCCCTTTCCCGGGCCTGTTCACAACTCTCCTCTCCTCATTCTGGTATTAACCCTTAGGTTGCCAGAAGATTTAGAACGTATAGGCTTTTAGGACGTGTATACATGCCGGTAGCACTGCAAGGGTTAATTCAGTATTCTTTCCAAACCCACATAGGATAGGCTACAGGACTAGTCAGGCAGTGTGAGGTACTACTTACTTACTAAGTCGATCTCTACTCCGAGAACAAGACCGATGACACAGCTGACCAACCATAGCAGCTCAACAAAAGAAGGCAGCTACTAAGAACGCTCGCTTGGAGCCACTGCAGCGCATTCGAAAATTAAACAGTAAGTGGGGCTACAACGAGTAAATGAAGGAACCACTGAGCTTGGTTCAAGTTAAAAAATCGATGTATTACAAACTGACAGACTGACATTAAATAGCAGCAGCACTTCTGAATCAAAACGCTGAACGTTTTCGCGTCACACTGACGCTTTCTCAAGGCCACCCACATAGGATAGGCTACAGGACTAGTCAGGCAGTGTGAGGTACTACTTACTTACTAAGTCCATCTCCACTCCGAGAACAAGACCAACGACACAGCCGACCAACCGACCAACCATAGCAGCTGCAGTCCACATGCTCAGATCTCCACTACACGTGACTGTGATGTGTGGTCATCCTGTTTCAGGAGTTGGCTCCACTCCTCTCCTCATTCTTTTTGGTCCGGCTGGCACCATCCAGTCCTCCAGCTCTAAATCTACAGTGCACAGCAATGGCACTGCAACTTGGGGGGCTGCCCGGGTACACAGGGCAGGACCAGGAACCCTATTAATAATATTATTACTCCTCTCTGTGGGGCGAAAGGCATGCAGGAAAAAAAACTTGCTTTCCATGGACCCAGAACCAGACTTTTGTGGTGAAGTCCAAATTTATCAGGGTTTGTAGATTCAGGGTTCGATTCGGGGGTCCAGATTTCAGATTGAACAGTCCCCCCAGCCCTAGTAAAAGCCACTTGGTACTGCTGCTGACACCTGAGTCTACAGTGAGATCTTTGTTGTCTAACAGACTAGAGACACCCAGTCTTAGGAAATAGTGCTACCCAGTATTGCAGAGTGTGATCAAAGATAGTAAACAGTTGGTGACTGACACCATTGATGGGTGAGGCTGAATATTAAATTGCAGAATCCTTTGTTAAAAAGGCAGTCCAATGTTTTATATCAGTTCAGTCAGGCCTTGAGAGAGTGTTGCTGAACTTTTGAGACTTGACACTTCTTTCTAATGTAACCCCTAGGAGCGCTACCCTTAGGGCTACTACCCCTGCCTGCCTCCAATGAGACAGGGTAAGGGGCCCAGATCCGTTGATGGGTGCCTCCACCCAGAGGTTGGGGTTACTACAGTTAAGACTACCTCGGTTACAGCCCTCTGGGCTACTGCAACCCCCCTTTCATCCCACTAGTGACTCACACTGGGTGCCAACAATTCTTTACACCAGTACACTTACCCCTCGGATAATATATTCCCACTCCACCGGGGACCCCTGTAAAGTAAGGTACAGTTATATCACAGTCACTTGCAGCAGCTCATCAGAAGAGTACAAACCAGCCAGGGTGTAGTTATAACACAACAATCTGATTTATTAGAGGGCAGATAACAAGGGAAAGGGGAAAATCAGGTTGATTGCTTTACACTATTCCTACACACCTAGGGGCTCTGTGCACAGGCCTAACCCTACAATTTTACTGTCTCTGGGTACCCAAGCCCTAACGGCTAGTCCAAACATGGCAGCTGGTTGGGGCCCTTAACACAGATAAACATTACAGTCTTGAGATGGTCAGAATAGGAGGAAAGTTTAATTAGGCAGTCAGCAATACAATAAGGCACTGAAACCACTGTGTAAACACTCTGCAGGGAGCTACCCTGAATCAGTACTCACAACCCCAGTAAATAACGATTCCTTCAACGCTACCAGGATGGAGCCTGACTTCACCAGCCTTCTCACACATTTATATGGCAAACAGCAACAGAGGGGTACCACACCAGGCAGCTGCTTCCAAGGTTCCCACAAACTCACAGCCACTGAGATACTGCAACGGCAGCTTCCACTTTTCCTCCAGTCCTCCTACAGGTCGAGCCTGGTGGGTAGCTGTACAGGGCACAGCCTCCTCTGACTGGTCGCTGGCGGATTTCAGAGCAAAACTCACTCGCAGAGAAAACGGCTGCCTTAGGCCTTCACGCACTTCCCGCGCGAACACTTTCCAGCGCAGCAGCACAGAAGCTCCTCACTCCTCACCAGTCACAACGCATTCACCCCTGCAGCACTGAGCACCTTTCAGACTGAGTTACCCACTGTCATTGGTTAGCTGCACATGCCAGTCACTTCCTCCGGCTCCCAGTGGAGCGAAAAGCGCCATAGCCCATAATACCTTTCTCAAATACAAACAGCTCCTCTATTGGTCAGCCAGCCAAAGGGTCCCAATGTACTGATTGGTCCAATTCAATAGTTCTGGACCAAAATGGAGGAGGCAATCAAAACCATCTGTGCTGCAAAGCAAGGCAGGTTAGAACAACTACATTATCATTATTATTTCACAGTATTTTAAGCAAACATTCACATCTTTTAGCCAGGCTCCCTCTGCACAAGTAGCGGTGGCAGCAATGGAGCGAAGACTCTACAACCCAGGCGGGATTCGAGCATAGCAACATGCAAAACCCCTTCCCTGACTAATTATGACTGCCAAACAAGCAGCCCTTAAAGGGACAGTACGCGGAGGCCACACAGGCACTCACGCAAAGCGGCTTAGACGCCGAACACCAACCAGGCATGAGGCACATTAGGAACCCCCATTTGCAAGGGGGTTACACCCTCCCTGGCCTGGAAAAATTTGACGTCTGCGTCAAGCAATTACCCTTGAGGCCATTTAGGTGAACATCCCAACTAACACTATATCACATTTCACCTTCCATACATGAATATTAGATTAACAGTGTATTATAGTTTATACACATTATACATATAAAGTCTTGTTCCCCTTTAACTCAGGTCATGGGTTTCTGCTCGTGACACCAGGACCCAGGGAATGCCTCTCTTTTAGTTACTGGCAGGTTCCCCGAGGCGGGGACGCCACACTCAAAAGGCATTACTAACAATCTGGAGTTATCCCCAAGGCTAACTTAGGCAAAGAACTCGGGACACATATACCCCTCAGGAACCATGTTTAAGGGGCAAGTCCACTGGCTGACCCAGAGATTCATAGTTTCATTTTATTACTGGCCGTATTGGTCGGCCGGATCGTCTAGGGGTCTCGGGGGATCCTAAACCAGGCCCTGACTCCACTTCAGTATCAGTGACATTAGCAATGGGGATCTCCTCAAGGGGAACAGGTTCAGTGTTCATAATACTATTAGGGGCTTGACCTTCTATCCCTGAACTCACCCCACTGGGCTCATCTGAGGGCGGTTTAGGGACTAGAGGGGAACCATCAGGGCATTCAAAATATTCTTACGATTCGAGCATATCCCTGGCTTGTTCCCCCATCTCATTCTCTTCTTCAGAAAAGTCAGATAATTCAGCCAGGCCAGACAGTTCAGCCAGGCCTAAAGACTCAGCCCCTTGAGCTTGTCTGCTACCCCATTCATCTGCTGGAGGCATTCCCTCCGGGGACAAAGTAGATGGCTCAATCAGTACAGATGGACCAATTTCAGTTCCCAAGTTAACAAGGGGATTGCCCCAAAACAATTGACTCAGTTCATAAGAGGGATAGTATTCAATACCACCTTCACTAACTTCCAACACAGAGTGTTGATCATCTCCTTCTGCAAGAGGGGTGGGACAAGGCTCCCTTGGTGAACTTGTTGAAGGCTCCACGGGCTTGGTTCTTCTCTTAACAACAGATCTAGTCACAGGCCAGGAAGGAGTGGCAGTAGAGGGCTCAGCTTCAATCAAGATCTGCCCAATCGGCAGCAAATGATTTCTGTGTATGGTTTTCACATCTTTCGAATTGTTTTCAGGCCGCACTTTATATACAGGTAGGTATGCCAGCTGTCCCACAACAATATGAGGGAGGTGATGCCATCTGTCGGCAATCTTATGTTTGCCATGCAGTCCCAGATTTCTGAACAGCACTCTATCCCCTTTTCTCAACTCTACTGTTTTCACATTTTTGTCATATCTCTCCTTGTTAGCCAGATTTCGTTTAGCAGCCATGGTCTGGACTAGTTGGTAGGCATGGTTTAATTGTGCCTTTAATCTCTGTACGTACTGTAGATGATTGTCTGCTCGCACCCCATTGGGGAAAACCCCAAAACACACATCCACTGGCAATCTAGCCTCTCTCCCAAACATCAGTCGATAGGGGAAAACCTGTGGCATCACTGCATACAATTGTAGGCGTGAACTAAAGTGCTGATCTGTTGGCTCCACCTCGATTTATCTTTTGATTGCAAGGTGCCCAGCATGTCAAGCAATGTATGATTAAACCTTTCAGGGGTTGAGGGTCTCCTCTGATGATAGGGGTGGTTCGTGATTTTATACTCCACAAAGATAGCATCTCTTTAATCAAACAACTCAAAGTCCTTCCTGGTCAGAATGAATCCACTGCGGGCCCCATAGTGGACTTAAAAGTTCTCAACAAGTATCTTAGCCACCGTGGTTGCTCTCTGATCCTTGGTCGGGGAAAGCCTGTGCGTACCGGGTAAAATGATCAGTGACCACCCAATATGTTGCTGACACTTTTCAGATCAGGCTCCAAACTCAGGAAATCAATACAGACCAGTTCCATAGGAGCACTAGTGGTAATGTTGACCAGGGGAGCAGCTCTCCAGGGTAGCGCTTTTCTTTGCAAGCAACGACCACAGGTCTTGACATACTGTTCCACATCCGCACTCATCTTCAGCCAATAGAATCGAGCCCGTACCAAGTCAAGTGTTCGATCTATACCCAGGTGCCCCATTTGATTATGCAATGACCTTAGGACTAGTTCTTTGAAGGCTGATGGCAGCACCAGTTGTTGTCGGTGCACCCGGCCCTCCTTATTCACAGTCTCTCTATATAGTAGTAGGTTGATCAGCTTTAATTTGGGCACTTCTTTATACAACAAGGTAGTCC
The DNA here is from genome assembly GCA_016271365.2 of Neoceratodus forsteri. Lineage (NCBI taxonomy): Eukaryota > Metazoa > Chordata > Ceratodontiformes > Ceratodontidae > Neoceratodus > Neoceratodus forsteri. The sequence continues at coordinate 948,025,908 of CM057454.1, read as the reverse complement.
GTAAGTCAGTGGAGCGTAGTTTAGATACATCCCTTCCGGCCCACAAAACCTCTACGGCCGTTCTTATCACAGGATCACAGGATTGAGCCTGTTGGAGATCATCATTGTTGAGTTGCGGCAGGGAGCTGGTGTCCAATGCAGAGAAGTGACAGTAAGCAGCAGGTATACAGTCTTCCGGCAGCCCCAGGCAATCTACCACACAGTCCACCATGTCAGGAGACACCTGTTCTTCTTTATCAAATTTCTGGCAGAGGGCTCTTATGTCAGGTTCAGACAACCAGACCCATTCAGCCTGGGGCGCAGGCCTCCGAGAGAGAGCATCCACATCTATATGGTTTAAGCCCGCCCGGTATTCTATAGCATAATCGTAGGTGGCCAAGGTAGAGAGCCACCTATGCCCAGTAGCATCCAATTTGGCAGATGTCTGTACATAGGTCAGAGGGTTGTTATCAGTCTTTACTAATATCTTGGCACCATACAAATAGTCATGAAACTGATCAACAATGGCCCACTTTAAAGCCAAAAACTCTAGTTTGTGCACGGGGTAATTTTTCTCTGAAGGCATCAGACTTCTACTGGCAAACGCTACAGGTCTCAGCCCATTCGAGTGCTCCTGATATAACACAGCTCCAAATCCTTGTAGACTGGCATCAGTATGAAGAGTGTAGGGCTTGACTGGCTCAGCATAGGCCAGTACTGGAGCGTGAGTAAGTTGATATATGATGTCGTGAAAAGCTTCCTCACACTCAGCAGTCCATCGATCCCCGAACATATCATTTGGCCGAAAATACTTCTTTTCTATGTCATTGTGCACACTCTTCTTATACTTTTTGTGAGTAGGCGGATACCCCGGAGTGAGATTAAGGAGGGGGCGAATCACTCGTGAATAGTCTCTGACAAACTGCCTATAGTATCCACAAAACCCCAGGAATTGTTGCAGCTCTTTTAAATTCCTGGGTTGAGGCCAAGTGGTTAACACCTCCACCTTGCCAGGGTCAGTCTCTATGCCCTCAGTGGACACTATATGGCCCACATATTTCACGGAAGTCTGGAAAAATTGACACTTGTCAATAGACAACTTAAGGCCGAAATCCTCCAACCGATCTAGGACTTTGAATAATCGTTGCTCGTGTTCTTCCAGTGATCAGCCAAACATTATAACGTCATCTAAATAGACCAAGCACTCGAGTAGGTTCATGTCCCCCACAGCTCGTTCCATCAAGTGCTGAAAAGTGGCTGGGGCACCCGAAATTCCTTGAGGCATCCGAACAAACTCATAGAAGCCTAAGGGGCAAATGAAAGCAGTCTTCTCCCAGTCAGCTGGGGCCATTGGGATCTGGTAGTATCCACTCCGAAGATCCAACACAGAGAACCACTTACTACCATTCAGACAATCCAAGGCGTCTTGTATGCGTGGCATGGTATATTGATCCAGAATGGTCCGTCTATTCAAAGTGCGATAGTCTACACACATCCAAACTGCCCCATTCTTTTTGCTTACTACTACAATGGGGGAGGCATAGGGGCTCCTAGACTCTTGAATCACGCCAGTAGCCAACATTTCTTGCAGATGCCGCCTTACATCATCAATGTCAGCAGGAGCCAGATGTCGGGATCTCTCTCGGAAAGGTCTTTCGTCGTGCAGTCGGATGTGATGCTCAGCCCTTGTACACATCCTACATCCCACTCCTTCAGGAAAACACCTGGTCCCTCTGGGCAAACCTCTCACTGACCCTTCGTTTCCAGTCGGCGGCAGCGGGAGTCACCAAGTCAAACAGATCAAGTAATCCTATCACCGTCCGGGAACTCTTTTATTTGGTAGTACAGCAGTATCTGCACAATGAACGCTTAGCCAGAGTACACCCTCTTCTTATGCAAATCTTTTATCAGACACATTGTGCACTTGAACCATCACCCTCTTAACGTAAGCATGGGTCTAGCCGGCAGAATGCTGGGTTTGAGCAACAACCCTCAGGTAATCCTCCCTCCACAGGTGCATCCAGCATCAACAACTTATACTTGACATCTGTTTTTAGTCGTACCTCTCCATGCAGAACACATTGTGCATTTGGGGCAAGTACCACGGGGCCTGGATCCTATTTCCACACCACCCCCACAGGGCCTTCAAGTTCCTCCAGACTACCCTTCTTCGGAGTGGCCTTGACCTTTTGAATCTCAGCAGGCACGCTCAAAGCTCGCCCAGTCTGGAATGCTCACCTCTCTGAGCACAATTGGGCCAATCATCCAAACATGTGTGCATTTGTCCCAATCAACAAGGGCACCCCTTCGTATAGTCCAGTGGGTGGGCAAACTAAGACTAAGGTTTCCACTTGCTCATCTATTCCATTCACAGTTGCAGGGAAGGACAACCAGACATGGATGTACTCCAAATACGGATAGGCCTTGTCGCTCAACCCCCATACATGTAAACCAGTTAGAGGCTGCAGGGGCACCTCAGATAAGTGTGCTTGGTACCAGTCCTGAAACATGATGGTTACCTGGGAGCCACTGTCCAGTACAGCTCGAGTGGGAATTCCATTTACCTGCACCCGGGTCTCCACAGACGGCCCGACCACATCAGACCAGTTGGGGGTAGCAGCATTGGTAGCCCAGCGGGCATGGGCCTGAGTCACAAAACTTTTCCTGGGGACCCGAGACTGGGCCTGGCGGTGTCGGGCGATTAGTCTGCTGTTAACTTTCCTTAAATTCTCCAGCCTCTGGCACTCAGGCTGGAAATGCCCATCTTCCCCACAGTGGTAACAAAACTTGGGGTCCCGGGGATCACTATTCTGAGGCGGGCCCTGAGGGGAGTGAGAAAGCTCTCTAGCTCTAGGGTTCAGGGCTCTACATGACACAGGGGCCCCGGGCCAAGTAGGGTACACAGTAGACTGCTTTAGGTCCCTCACCAGTTCCCATAAATTTCTGATCTCAGCCCTCAACTCACCCTCCATGTAGGGATCAGAGGAAACAGCTCGCATCCCCACAGTACCTGGAAAATCTGGGAACCCCTCGGACCCTCCAGGCGAGCCAATCTCCTCAGGGGTGTTAGACTCAAGGGTCCCACTAGGGTTCACTGCCCCCACACAGGGTTCCCACCCCTCTTCATCAGTTTCCACTTCCCGAATTTCCCTCATCAATTAACAATATTCAGGCAGGGTGGCCCTCCAATCATGCAACTTGAGTTTCAGCAGCGTTACACTAGAGAATCTTGCAGACTTTAAAACATGTTCTAACCGAACCTGATTCAGGGCTATAGCAGTGATTCCCCCTTTTCTATAAGCCTTCTGCAATGCCCGCTCCACTCTAGTAACAAAAGTGGACAGTTTTTCATTTCTCCATTGCTTAGCAGACCTGAATTTCCATAGTAAATCTTCACCAGTCTCTGTACTCCCAAAAACCCCTTCTAAAGCAGAGAGATACTCTGCAGCGGTGGCTTCCAGATGGGTGGCCCAGAAGAATCTAATGGCTTCTAAGGCAGGACCCCGCAAACTCTCCATCAGCCTCTTCCTTTTCTCCCCCTCAGAGGATTGCCACTCCTGGACTAAAGGGGTGGCATAGTCCATCCAAGCCTCCAGGTCATCCTCCCCAGAAGGCACTGGTACCGTGCCAGAGAAAAGTTTTAACTTACGGTAGGAATCGAGCTGTATGGATGGGACTGCCAGGGGCAAAGAAGCCAACACAGAACTTTTGGGCGGGCAAGGGGAGGTGCCCGGGGAACCCCAAGGGGTAGTATCACTGGACAAATCCAAGGCTTGCAACAACTCCTGGGTAGTCCTCCCCTCCACAGCTAACAATTTAAGCAGTTTGTCTTTAAAACTGTTCATCTGGGGAGATCCCCCAGGGGTGACTGACCCACTTCGGATATGAATTAGCCTCCACCCCTGGGACGCACCCTCCGGGTAAATCACAGGAGGTACCTTCTCAGGGTTGATGGCCACACTGCATAGGAGCAACACCTGCAGTGTCTGGTCAAGCAGATCAGCCATACGCCTTTCACTTCAACCTACCCAAACACTTTACTCGCCGGCAACAGAGACAATATCAACAGTTGAGGTACCTAGGGCACATCTAACAATAATACAATCTTCTGGGAGTCTAGCTCTTGGCTTCACCCCAACCCATCAGTCTGTGTACCATGGTTTTAATGGGTCCCAGTTTAATTTTTTCCGACATATTCCCTTCCATTTTTTCAATTTCTGATGTATTTCCTCACTGAGCCACTAGGGGACGCAAATCCCAGCGGTGCCTCTAATTTGTAACCCCTAGGGGGTGCTACCCTTAGGGCTACTACCCCTGCCTGCCTCCACTGAGACAGGGTAAGGGGCCCAGATCCGTTGACGGGTGCCTCCACCCAGAGGTTGGGGTTACTACAGTTAAGACTACCTCGGTTACAGCCCTCTGGGCTACTGCAACCCCCCTTTCATCCCACTAGTGACTCACACTGGGTGCCAACAATTCTTTTCACCAGTACACTTACCCCTCGGATAATATATTCCCACTCTCTCAGGGGACCCCCTGTAAAGTAAGGTACAGTTATATCACAGTCACCATGCAGCAGCTCATCAGAAGAGTACAAACCAGCCAGGGTGTAGTTATAACACAGCAATCTGATTTATTAGAGGGGCAGATAACAAGGGAAAGGGGGAAAATCAGGTTGATTGGCTTACACTATTCCTACACACCTAGGGCTCTGTGCACAGGCCTAACCCTACAATTTTACTGTCTCTGGGTACCCAAGCCCTAACGGCTAGTCCAAAGCGGGCAGCTGGTTGAGGCCCTAACACAGATAAACATTACAGTCTTGAGATGGTCGGAATAGGAAGAAAGTTTAATTAGGCAGTCAGCGATATAATAAGGCACTGAAACCACTGTGTAAACACTCTGCAGGGAGCTACCCTGAATCAGTACTCACAACCCCAGTAAATAACGATTCCTTCAACGCTACCAGGATGGAGCCTGACTTCACTAGCCTTCTCACACATTTATATGGCAAACAGCAACAGAGGGGTACCACACCAGGCAGCTGCTTCCAAGGTTCCCACAAACTCACAGCCACTGAGATACTGCAATGGCAGCTTCCACTTTTCCTTCGGACCGAGCGCGATTCAGCAATTTTCTCTAGTCCTACTACAGATCGAGCCTGGTGGGTAGCTGTACAGGGCACAGCCTCCTTTGACTGGTCGTCAGCGGATTTCAGAGCAAAACTCACTCGCAGAGAAAACGGCCGCCTTAGGCCTTCACGCGCTTCCCGCGCGAACACTTTCCAGTGCAGCAGCACAGAAGCTCCTCACTCCTCACCAGCCACAACGCATCTACCCTTGGCAGCACTGAGCACTCCTTTCAGATCGGGCGCTACCCGCTGTCATTGGTTGGTTGCACATGCCAGTCACTTTCTCCAGCTCCCAGTGGTGCGAAAAAGCACCATAGCCCATAATACCTTTCTCAAATACAAACAGCTCCTCTATTGGTCAGCCAGCTCTGTGGGGTCCCAAGGTACTGATTGGTCCAATTCAATAGTTCTGGACCAAAATGGAGGAGGCAATCAAAACCATCTGTGCTGCAAAGCAAGGCAGGTTAGAACAACTACATTATCATTATTATTTCACAGTATTTTAAGCAAACATTCACATCTTTTAGCCAGGCTCCCTCTGCACAAGTAGCGGTGGCAGCAACGGAGCGAAGGCTGTACAACCCGGGCGGGATTCGAGCATAGCAACATGCAAAACCCCTTCCCTGACTAATTATGACTGCCAAACAAGCAGCCCTTAAAGGGACAGTATGCGGAGGCCACACAGGCACTCACGTAAAGCGGCTTAGATGCCGAACACCAACCAGGCATGAGGCACATTAGGAACCCCCATTTGCAAGGGGGTTACACTAAAGCTGTAATTGAAGCTGGGAAAACAAAAACAAGGTAATCCAAGGATACTTTGTGTCTGAATAAACAGAACGTATGTTTGTATGAAAGACCTGAGTGCACCTTCTTTTCATTTCCAAGAAGCAGAGAGGACTCATTCATCTTTGGAGAGACAGACACACACACAGGTAATCCAGTGCCGGTGCTTGACTACAAATTGAAAAGTGTACCCAGTGTAAGTTCTAAGCAGGAATTACACAGAGGGTGCTGGTGGCAGCTACTACCCAAGGATTGACATGCTCCATACATTGAAATAGATGCAGATAAGGAGAGGAGCACCAGGCAGTTGATCAAGTCAAAAGGCAAAATGACATGTTTGGGGGCTTTCTGATAGCTTTTGTTCTTGAAGGAGCTAATTTGTTTGGTGTTCCCAAGAAGCACCAGGAAGTCAACCATCTTAAGGTGGGGCTTCACCAGCGGCAGCCAATCAACGAGCAGCTACTCTGAGAATAGATTCTCGGTTTTACAAGGTTCCAGGGTGTAGAGGTGAGGAAAGGAGCACCAGGCAGCTGATCAAGCCAAAAGGCAAAATGCCAGGTTTATGGGCTTTTTGAAGGCTTTTGTTCTTAAGGGGGCTAATTTGTTTGATGTAGCCAAACTGCTCCAGGAAGTCAGCCATATTAAGACAGGACTTCATGAGCAGCATCCTACTCCTATATGCAGACGATGCTGTGATTTATGCAAACCAGCCTGATCCTGCACCCTTTACCTGTAATTTGCAGCATAGTTTTACCTCAATAGAAACATGGTTTGAGGAACAGAAATTAATTATGAACTATAAGAAGACAAAATCCATGATCTTTGCTGGACCACATAACAAATTTAAAGCAGCCCAACTACTCATCTACAACAACATCAGCACAACACTTGAGCAGGTTTCCTGTTTTAAATACTTGGGCATCATTCTAGACAACACACTCTCCTATCAAGAGCACATTTCGAACATCTCCAAAACTGCCAATATCAGACTTGGACTCCTCTATAGGCACCGGCACTGCATGACCCAAGAGGCCCTACGCCTTGCTGTGACCATCTCCAAACTATCAATCATCAATTATGGCCTTGTATTCTATGGTGCTGCCTCTGCCACTGCCCCCGGAAGGATTGAGGTCACCCCTAATAAAGCCTGCCAGCTACTTATTGTTGCTAGCCAGGACACTCACACCTGCAACCTGTATGCTCAATCCAACTGGCTCAACCTTCATAACAGAATCCACTATCATACCTGCCTCTTGGCCAAAAAGATCTCCTTAGGGTTAGCCCCCCCCTCCATCTATCCAGCAGCATCTAAAGAGGGCCCCAGCACACCCACACTGCACTAGAAGCTCACCAAATCAAGCTCTCCAGATTCCATTATACAGGACATCCCAAGGGCAAAGAGCATTTATGTATAGAGCCCTCTTCTGGTTTAACAGCCTCCCAGCACATGTTCAATCCACTCCCAATAATGGCCACTTCAAAAACTGTCTTTGGCAACACCTAGTAAACCTTAGCATCTGTGATTGTCACACTAAACCCTTATGACCCTCAGTACATAACTCTACAGCCCTCCACTGACAAAGCCCCCTGGGCAGCTACTTTGTGTAACCACCTGGCCGCCAGTCACCCTCATCTTTCCCATACTATTCCAGTAACTACTACCAACTTTTCCTCTATTTAGGGAGCCCCACTCCTGCTTTCCTACCCTCTCTTCTCCCTCCCTCTATTGTCTACCAACCTCCTCTCTCTTTTCCACTAATAATACACTATTATCAGGCCTCCTCTGCCCATAGACCCTCCTATTAACTTCTGAATTCTCCGTATGTATAGCACTTAATATAATTTCTTAAGTTTACTACAATAGTTTGTTGTTCAATTTATCCTCATGTTGTAACTGACCCATTGTACCTGTGTTTGTTATTACATTTACTGTATAATTCATTTTCGGACGTGGAACCTTTGTAAATGAGCCCATGGCTCAAAGGTCTTAATTCCAAGATTCAAATACATGAAAAAATTAAAAAAACAGCAGCCAATCAACAAGCAACTGCTCTGATAATAAATTATTGGTTTTGCAAGGATCCAGGGAACAGAAGTGAGGAGAGGAGCACCGGACAGCTGAGCAAAGCAAAATGCAAAATTCCAGTGGCCGATTACACAAAAAGTGGCTTATAATTAGTCTAAATATATGGTCTTAGGACTGAAAAGTGGTGTTGTCTAAGTCTCAGAGGTAAGACTGTTGCACAAACAAAAAACTGTCTTGACTTATGTGACAGCTCCCAACTTACCACTTGGCTGTTCCGGGGCCCTCAGGGTCTTCACTATGCACACCTCCCAAGGGGGCTGGTCTGGGTTCACTAATGGGTATGCTGCACTAGAGTAGAATGGTGTGTTTTTTCCACCTGGGGTAGTGGTATGGGGTACTTACCAGATAAAACACAAGGTTACCAACCCCCCACCATGAATAAAATATTTGTTCTCTCCCACCCACAGTCACTTTTTCCCCTCACAGTAATAATACATACCAAGCAATAACCATGAGCCAGTATTATAAAATAAACTGACCTCTGATTTATTATAGGGGAAGATTCAAGGAGAATAAAACAGCATAAGCCAAACAATTTTGTTTTCAACAAGTGTTCCCCAACAGTCCCAGTACCATCCTGTGGGTGCACTCAGCTTTCCCCCAGTAATGGCCATACTGATGGTAATAGTCTATTGTGGTGGGTACCTCACCGAGTTGTGGGTGGCCAACCAGAGAATGCAGGGACAGTGCACCATGGATGTTGGGATGCAGTGAGCAACAGTTTAAACTTGAACTGCAGAACTTGGTAAGGGGCCCCAATAGGATCCAGAACAAACACTGTAGAACCTTTTTCAATTTTCTACTTGGGCTTATCCTGCAGATTACAAAGTGCAGCCCAGAACTTCACCCCACTTATGCTATCTAGCTAACTAACTAAACTGAAGCAGAACTCATTGAGTCCAACCCAGAGGTACTTACAGTTTCTGAAGACTTTAGGGGGAGGGGTTGAACTAGGGCACAGAGTTGCGGTACCACTCTGGTATCAGCTGACAGTCTCTCTTTGCACCACATCAGCCTGCTGTAGAGGTGTAGCAAAATGTAGGATCATTGACCTGTGACAGGCCTTTCATCATCTTCACCCTTCTGGCCTTTCGTCATCTTCACCTCTAAGGCTTTCCATCATCTTTGCCCTTCTGATCCTTCATCATCATCACCTCTAAGGCCTTTCTTCATCTTCACCCTTCAGGCCTTTCATCAGACCAGGGTGCTTCAGAAGGTGTGAAGTCATCCTGGACATCCAGCAGGTACTCAAATGCAGCCAGGCTCTTGAACAATCTCTGAGCCAGCCCAAATACTTTTCTTTCTGGATTGAAGGACAGTTCACAAAATTCACTTTCAATTACAGGCTGGCACTTGACAATACAGCAATGCAGATACTTCCCAGGGAACCACATAAGCAGTCCAGTATCTCCCCTGTTTGCTAAATGGGCAAGCAGGCACCCTGCCCAACTGTTGAGACTCTGAGGGGCCTTTTAGCACCCACGGGTGCATTCAGGCTGATATAGCCCTTCCCATAGTCTCTCTCCCAGGAATCTCCATGCTTTCAAATAGGGCTATACTTTTTATAGCCTTCTTAGCCCCCCTCCTTATTGGCCAGTCCATTCCTGGGCTCTACAAATGCCCTTTCACTCCTTCCCAGCTGCCCCTGCGGCAGGAAAAACTCATGGGGGCCTCCATGTTTATTTACCTTCTTGCTGCATTATCTGTGCAGCCACTATTATTTATTATAAGCCCAGTTTATGGGCCAACCACTCCAATAATGCGCTTAGAGGTGTATTTCACTTGCATCCCAGCAACGCTGCCTACCCTAGAGCTGGGAATGTTTCTTTTAGAACTAGCGTCCATAAGTCCCCAGTTGTTGCAGAGCGCCACGACTCCTTTAAGGCCCCAGCCGTGCATGCGCAGCTACTGCATGTGCGGTCATATTTATTTACATTCTTGTACAGCCTTAGAGCCACCTGCTGAAGTGGGAAAGAGTCCCCATAGCGCCTGGAGGTCGAAACAGTATATAAACCTCGGATCCACTCCCATTATGGGGCTGATAACCCAAGGACTCCAGCGGTGGCTGCTGTGAACAATGGGGAGGGAACCCTAGCCTGAATCCCACCAAGGGCTGCTGAAGAAAGCCCTCTGATCCTGATTCTACATTCCAGGGGACCAAAGGCAGAGAGAGTGACAGCAGACAATGGGACTGCAGCGCACATAACAATAAGCCCCAGATTTTTTGGGGGGGAGGGCTTACACTTGTGTAGGACAGGATTTAGCTTGATGTTGCCTAACAACATTGACAGGACTTTAAACTGAACTTCTGTACACTGCTGAATGAAAAAAAAATGACTATCTAGATCAAGAATAGATAGAGAGGTATGCTAATGCAGTTGTAAGTGTATTAAGGTAAAGGTGTGACTTTAAAAAACAAAAGTTGGGGGCATCATAGCCCGCTACCCGGGGGTGGTAATAGCCCTTCTGAGTTCAAATTATAAAACGTAATGCAGTCCTGTGTGAGTGGGAAGGGACCATCACTCTGGCTGAACTGCCATCCAGCCAATCCCTTTCCACTTCCCAGTCCACCTGCTCTGCCCCCATACTCCCACGCTTTGTGACATGTCACCAGGGAGAGCATGGGGATGTGCCCCACACAAGTCTATGGGGCTCATTTTCAGAACGTTTTTACAGAACTTTAAGTTACCTTTTGATAACAATGAAAGCCACTTCTCAACTAATAGGGACCCTATCCGTTGAGCGGTGGCTTTCATTTTTATCAAAAGGTAGCTTAAAGTTTTGTAAAAACGTTCTGAAAATGAGCACCATAGACTTATATGGGGCATGCCCCCACACTCTCCCCGGTGACACGCCACAAAACGTTGGAGCGTGGGGGAGGAGCAGACAGACCAGGAAGTGGAAAGGGATTGGCTGGCTGGAAGTTCAGCCAGAGTTATGATCCCTTCCCACACACACAAGAGTGCATTACATTTTATAATTTTAATGCAGAGAGGCTATCGCTGCCCCAGGGTAGTGGACTATGAAGCCCAATGGCTGATCTCTTTACTTTAAACAGCACTGTAGAAGTAACTGTTACTGTGCAATGCACTATTGATGTTAAATGTTTTTAAACATTTTTACCAAATTTGATTTTACAACTCATAGGTTATCTGTTTACTTTTTTATGTTGTTGGCAATGCAGAGGCTGACCAAGGATCACCTCAAGGATGTTGCACAAGTGCAGTAGCTTTCAGTGTGGTTATTCTATGGTTCCTCCCAGCTCTGGTGTAGCACTCAGACCCCCCATCTTATACTCTGCACCCCTATCTCATGCTCAGCTCCCATTCATACTCAACCCCCATCCTGTACGCATCTCAATCACAAAATGAGCCCTACCCCCAACTGTCACTGTTATTTGGCCTCTTGAGGTTGGGACCAACATCGTGTGTGGCTCTTGTTGCTTCACATAGGAAGCTCCTGGCCTTTTCTTGCCTCTGCCTCTCGTGGGCATTATTTATTTAAATGATGCCCAGTCAGGCATTTTAAACTTAGCCAAGATGCTACTTCTGGGTACTACTTTAACTGGCGTGACCCACTGCCTCTCGATGCTACTGCCCCCTGACCTACAACAGAAGCCACCATAGGGCACTTGTAGCTATGGTGTGACTCAACTGAGGCTAACACCCACACGTTTGGCTCTCTTTATGACAGCCTCCCTCAGGGCAGTTACATTTGCTGCCATAGCGGCAGCTCAGGAAGGTGGAGGAAGGCAGTAGTACCCTTTCCTCCTTTACCTCCCGACGAGTTCCTGTCCTCTTTTCTCCCGCCCCTCATGGAATAGGCCACAGCCTGAGTCCTGTACAGAATGGGAGTCACCTGCTGCTTTCACTTTTAGTGTGACCACTCACACTAACAGCAGCAGCCCTGGTGCATCCTCCTCCTACTCACACTACACCTCCATGGCTCTGCCTGCCATAACAATATCATGGCCCAGGGACACCCCCACTGGACCTCAGGGGAATGGTTCTTAGTGCAAGCCACCCCAATTTGGAGGGCTAGCTACAAATTACTTTGCTCTCCTCCTGTGGGTCAGCCTGTTAGGTGGGACAGGCAGTTGGTGTCTGCCCTCCTGGGTGTGTCTTCTGGGTCCTTCTACTGTAAAAGAAGGGTGGTAGAGAATTTGAGAGGCTGGCAGTGACATTGCTTACAAGTGGGACCTGGATTCAAACCTCAGCCCAGGGAGTTGCGGTCTTTGCTCTGTGGCACTGTTTTGTTTTCGGGTTTTGGGGTGGTTGGCAGGGAAAGTGACCATGGGACCCTATCGATGTTTATGGGAGCCACGGCCCAGAGGAGTTGTACTGGTGACCACCCTGTGCTCATGGCACTGAGGTGGGCTAGGGCCCATTCCATTTTTGGTGGTATATTGGCAATGGGGGCACCGCGGCGGTGGCTGAGCCATGGTGTGGTCATCCTGGTGATGCCAGCGTCGGGAGGCTGTACCCAGGTGGCACGCTGCCATTGTTTTGTTTGGTGGCCTGCTGGGAGAGATTTTGCTGGACCCACTATGCCCACATCCAGGGTGGGCCCCACTTTGGCTCATAACTGCAGGATGATGGAGAAACTGTAAGGAGGGAGCCGGTCACTTTTTAGAGCTTCCTGTGATTGTGTTTTAGAGCATGGGCTGTCTGGGAACAGTAAGGCCGGTAAGGTGTCCCAGGGCGAAGTTTTGGTGATCCCAGATGTTGTGGCCTGTGTTTCAATTTGGCCACCCTTGTGTGTAGCCCTTCCCCCCATCTCTGAGTTTTCTCGGCTCTGCGAATCTGCGTGGAGTTCATTCTCTGGCCTGCTTAGGCCTAAGTGATTATCGCAGCTCCGTGTTGCTAATGTTCTGCCTGTGTAACCTTGTGCTGTGCTTCATTGTGCCTCCAGCCCCATGGAACTGTGTAATTTTATTTTTTATCAATTTTATTAATTAGATATTTTTTATTCTTTAAATAGGCATCTCTGTTTATTAGTGTTCTGCTTGCTCTAACTAATTTGCCCCTTCAAGCTGTTGCAAGCTGCTATTACTCCTGCCGCAAACCCTGTTCACATTCTCTGGGTGTCAACATGTGTGAGATAGTGCCTGTCTGGTATGAATTCTGTGGACAAGGTGAGAAAAACTGTTTAATCCAACTGTGTTCAAGTTTAGTGATTTCCTGGCTTGTGCCCCCTTTAGCCTTTTAACATCAGAACCCCTAGACATGTGCTGAAAGGAAGGTCACATTAGTTGTTTTTTTTTTATTATAGTACCAGGGCAACCAGCCCACCAGAGATACTATTTAAATTACTGGCCCCACATGGGGCAACTCTAGCAGCTGCAAAAAAAAAATAAATTGTGTAACTGCAATTAGTGTGTGAAAATTATTTTGTGAATGGGTAACAAGACTATAAGATAGGCTTTAACTGTTGCATTATTTGTATCTAGTATTAAGGATTTAAGAAATTGCCACAATGACCCTCCCCCTTCTATAAAATCCTAAATAAAAAAAATATTTGATGAGGGATTGTCCAAGTTACAGAATTGCATTTGATTTTGGGAACCTTGGGGGTGAAGGTGTTCACCACACTTCACTACTTTAATGCTCCCATTTACAAACTGTGACCATTTCTTGTACAAGATTTGTAAGCAAGTTATAGGACTACTGACCCTGTGGAACATGTGCTTTGGATTTCCACTTATATAAGTCCCTTGCAATTTTGTCAGTTTTTTTGTTTGTTTGACGGTGAGTCCTGTTATCTTTTTACATACATTTAGTTGAGAAATAGGATCAGAGCTGGCAACACAGTTGCAGTGGTTTTTGCACTATAATGACAGGAGAACTGCCCCCAATATCCTCACGTTTCACCAGTTTAACAGATCTCTGTGGTCTGCCTTTGCAGTTCAATGCAATTGTAACCATTAAACAGTTTTCTTATACAGAATGGCATTCTGAGGTTCCTCAAGTCCTGGAAATGGAGAAACATATTGCTCGCCGGGCAGGCCCATCAGGAAGAATTTTCTGAAGAGATAGGGACCTCTTATAGCTCTTTTACCCATTGCACAGGCTCCTTAGGGAGCGCTGCTTCGGTTTGGACTTGTGGACGGTCCTACCTCCAGTGTGGAGAGGGAGGATTGGTATTGGCTCCCATATTTTTTCTCCCTTTTTCCGCTTTCTTTCTTTCTTTCTTTCTTCCTTCCTATCTTAGTTTCTTTTCTGAGGTGTCTGTTCCCTCGATAGTGCTCTGTGGTGGGGGGGGTAAAGATTTGGGGAGTAGGTTGGGGGAGGGGTTTGGTTTGTTTATAAGATTTGTATTTTGCTACTTGCTGTCAATGTTCAAATTACGAGTGGTAATGTCATCATACAGATACATTTAACATTCCCCGTTGCTGCTTGTTTGTTTGGCCATTTGTTTACTTGTTATTAATGCTCAATAAAGTTTATTTAATTGTAGCCATTAAAGAGTTTTATTTGGTTTTTCTCTGTGCATTACTGATAACTTATTATACAACAATCTGTGTGTTTTCTGTTTGTTCAAAACTGTTTGCAAATGTTCTGTATTAAGTGCTTTGAGCCTAACTCGACCGCATTTCCTCTGCAACTGCTTATTGTACTCATAGGTCTAGAGTTTCAAAGGGGTTGCACATGGTGCAACAGAGTTGTACCAGCGTAACACCGCACTGCACCCCGGTGGGATATTCAAAGGGCTGCTAGGTGCAGCACAAATCCCAATGCGCCAGGGTGCAATGGTAATGTATGCGACGCAAATGCAGGAGGCACGCTCATGCACATGCAGCACATCCTAATATTCAGCCCGGGATGTGCAGCGCATATGCTGGCACAATGCTGCATTACGCCACACAGTGGGGCTCAAAGTTGAGCCCATGAAAAGAAGGAACAAATCCTGGCCACCCACAGGCAGACCACTGTATTGCAGGGTGCACTACAGCAGCCGCCAGCCGTGGGTGGCCACCCGCCCACCCAGAACACTGTCCACAATCACTCGTATGGCTCCTGGCAGTCCAGTGGTACCCCCTCCCTCCCACTGCAGTGATCACCATTAAATTATAATCACTACATTCCCGGTGGTCTAGTGGTACCTCCTCCTCCTGCTACACGTTCGGCAGTGAAATTGTAATTACTACATTCCTGGTAGTCTAGTGGTACCCCCGCCCTAGCCCCAATCACCTGTAAAACACACGTAAATACATTCTCTGGTGATCCAGTGGCTCCCCCACCACAGGACCCTTGCCCACCATGCTCCCCACCGTCGCATCGGCAGGAGGCTGCAACTCGCCGCAGATACCACCCAGCTGCTCGTCTAATGACAGCTATAGGGCTGTAGGTTATATTATACCAGACAGTCACAAATATGTGAATGAAGTCATTCACATACAGTATTTGTGACTGTCTAGTACAGTATGCCCTGCAGTCCATTGGTCCACAGTGTGGACCAATGGGCTTACAGCCCATACTGTAAGCTGCCATTCGACGGGTGGTCGGGCAGTATGCTAGCGGCTTGCAGCCACCCACCAATGTCGAATGAGCAGGGTGGGCAAGGGGTCCTGTGTGGTGGGAAGGTGGGGGTGCTACCGATTACCAGGGAAATGGATGGCGGCACTGTACCGGCGATCGTGGCAAGGGCATATCCTGTGGAGGTTTGGGGTACTTCTCGATATGCGAACAACAGAAAGGGGAGATACATATCCCATTCTTTTCCCTCTTCATGGGTGAACTTTTTAATCATCCTTTTCAGGGTCTGATTAAATCGTTCCCCCAGACCGTCTGTCTGGGGATGGTATGGTGATGTGCGTAATGCCACTATTCCCAGGAGACCGTATAATTCCTTTAATAATTCAGAGTTGAAATTTGCCCCATCCGTTAAAATTTCTCTGGGAATTCCAACCTGACTGAACAGTTTAACCAGCTCTTCGGCTATACTTGGGGTGGTAACAGATCTCATCGGGATGGCTCTGCATTCTTAGTGGTATAATCACAGACCACCAGGATGAATCTGTTCCCCTTACTGTTTTTATCTAGGGGACCCACAATATCCATTCCTATTCTTTCAAACGGGGCTGTTACCAGGGGTAGGGGTACTTAGGGTACCATATTTTTCTTTTTCTGGGTTATCAATTGACACTCAGGACAGGTCTGGCAGTACTGGGCTATATCCTCACGTATACTGTACCTGGCCAAAAGAACCTCTGCAGGATTCTGCTTGTGGTCTTACCCCTCCCTGTGTGTCCTGCCCAGGGTACATCATGGCCTAGAGCGAGTATGTCCTGCCTGTAACACTGGGGTACCAGGAGCTGCTCTACCTTTTCTTCTGTTCTGGGATTCATGCATACCCTGTACAATAAATCATTAATACCCTGAAATTCAGGAATACCTTGTTTTACACCCTGTCCCACCTGCTGGAAAAAGGTATTAAAGTCACATATTTCTTTTGTTGTACACCTGTATCTATTTTAAAATATGTCGGTTGACTTTCAGTTGGTAAACCTTGTTTATCTATATGCCATTTAGATTGTATTCTTTTCTTTTTTTTTGCCAGTTTTTCTAGATTTACCAGGATCTCCATACACCTGTCCTTCAAAAGGAAATACCTCCCCAAGCAGTAGGTTCTTCTTGCTCTGTGCCTTAGTAGTCACAGCTGACACATTACTCTGTTTTTCCAACAGGGTGGAGAATTCAGGGAAATCATGTCCTAAGACTATGGATATGGGTAAGTGCAGTACCAGCCCTACAGTTACCACTGACTTGTTCCGATTAACCTCTAGGGGTATGCTAATGTTAGGGTATTGGTGGTTATCCCCATGAACACAAACTACTTGGCTAGGAGGCCCCTTTTTTGAACCGTTTATTAAATCTGTTCTAATCAGGGTGTTTTTTCTCCCCAAGTCAATTAACCCCAAAACCTTTTGTCCCTGTAGTTGTACCACAGTGGTTAAATATCCTGTGTTTAACAATGCTAAATGGGTTACATCACATTTCATAGAGGGACAAAAATGGGCTATGTGCCTTACACCTTAGCAGTTTCTGCATATAATGTCCACTTTTAAAAGTTATTTTTCCCTGATTAGGTTTTACATCATACGGTTTTGATGGTGTAGTCTGTGGGTTTCTTACCACAGGTTGTTTTGATGTGGATTTGTATGGTCTGTTCCCTCCTTTGCATTATGGCTGATGTGCAGATAGAAAGTCCTCAGCCAATGTCACAGCCATCTCTGCAGACTCAGGATTGTGTTCCTTGATCCATATTTGCACATCTGAGGGAAAAACCTGTAAAAATTGCTCCATCACAAATGTTGCTATAATTTCCATCCTTGATTTTCCCTCTGGCACAATCCATTTCAGGCATAATTCCCTTAACCATATGTATGTCTTTTGTGGGGCACAGAATCTCTGTTTATAGGTCTCTGCATTTATATCATATTGTTTCAATATTTCTTGCTTGACTAGATCATAATTGCCAGCCAAATGAGGGTCCATGTTGCCATATGCCAGTTGTGCCTTTTCTGACAAATAGGGGGTGAGACGTACTACCCATTGGGGTTTTGGCCAGTCACATGCCTTGGCCACCCTTTCAAAAGTGGTCAGGTAAGCTTCTATGTCATCTGCGAGAGTCATATGGGTAAGTTGTATGTCTTTAGGGTTATTTGTGGGCTGACTTCCCCCTGTTCCGTGCCCCACTCCCAAGTTTTGCAACAACTGTGGTGTTTCAGCCCACCTGGCATCCTGTCGTCTTTGGTCGCGGTCTCTTTCTTGTGCATCAATATCTCTCTGTCATTCAATCTCCATTTGGTGTACCACCAGCCAATGAAGCAGATTGCTAAGACCTTCAGGGGGTGTATCACCAACTTCTGGGCATCTCTCCTGTCCTTCGTCGTCCTCTCCACCATCCTCTCTGTCATCCTCTGGAGGTTCCTTCGGAGTTCTCCGTCGGACATCTGGACCCAGGCCTGCATGCAGGGATTCACCCATCCTCACCATCTGTGATCTAGTAACTGTGCCGAGCTTCCGCATCTCATCTGTACCAGATGCCATGGTTGCCACTTGTACCAGTGCTGGGACTGTCTGGTCTCCCCCATTATCCCTTGGATGAACAGTATTCCACCACTGCCACCAATTATGTGAGAGGGTGTGGGTATTGACATCTCTAGACACAGGCTTGTAGAATCACACACAAAATTGTGTGTTTGTAGTTTTATTTCAAACAACTAAAAATTCAGAAAACAAATACATTAACTCAGAAATAATCATAAGCAAAATTCTAAGTTCTAACTGAATTTCAGCACTCTAACACTGAGTACTGCCATGGAGTGAACCTTGTTTGGCTTGGGTGAGACCACTATCCTCTGTGCTCCAAGACTATCTGCCTAGAACTAAAATTGGGAACCTATTATAATACAAGAGAGTGACATCACAGGTAATCTGATCCATCCCCTAAAACCAATATACAAAATAAACATATTCTAATACATCTTTTGGGCATCAACAGAGACCAAAGCAATAGTTTTTATTTCATTTACACCACATATTCATTATATTACGAAAACTAAAAGTATAATAATGCATACTAATGTGCGCATATGAAAGGGTCACTTAATGACATGACTTCACCCTCTAAACATGACCTCATAGCAGACATAGACTATAAGAATAGCCCACCAGGGGGCCGCTGGCCCTTAGGGGATGCCATTCCATCTTATACCAGACTTAAGAGAATACTCCAGTATGTCTGGTCTCTTAGAGTTCATGCCTTTTCTTTAACTACAACAACTCAAAGTCCTTATGTTTGGCTTATTTTTACTCCTAACATACAGGCACAGTACACAGCAACAGGTTACTTTGTAACCTGGTTATGCATCTGGGTGTTGAGGAAATTATGGGCTATCAGCATATTATGGGTTGCCCATAATTTCCATAACTACACTCGCAATACCTTCTGTGTTTATGCATTCAATATTATTTTTAAGTAATTATGCTAGTCACTAGTGCAATGTTCCTGCACATACATTTCTGTCTCTTTTTCTGTTTACAGCACTTGTGACCAAGTAGGCATTCTCTGCTTCTTTCCGAATGCTTTTCGGAGCGCTTTTTAAACAAGCAGGCATAAGGGATATTTCTTGGCGGTCCGTATAGGAGTCCTGACTTTGCAAATAAATACGATACATAAACGCTGTTCATGAGAGTTAATTGTGCAGACTGCATCCTCAGCAATGAAATTCCAAGCTCCCAGTTTGATGTTAAAGTCCTGAAAACATGAGCGCTGCAGCTGCTTGCCTTGCATATAGCAAACGCTTAGTGTGACTTGCAAAATACTTAATTTCAGGACTTTGGAGCTTCTGGAGGTCCTAGCAGGAAGCATTCCTGCATTTGCAAAGTTGGGACTCCTATACGGACCACAGAGAAATACCCCTTATGCCTGCTTGGTTAAAAAGCACTCAGAAAAGCTTTCCAAAAGAAACATAGAATGCCTACTTGGTCACAAGTGCTGTAAACAGAAAAAGAGATAGAAATGTATGTGCAGGAACATTGCGCTAGCATAATTACTTAAAAGTAACATTGAAAGCATAAACACAGAATGTATTGTGAGCGTATAGTCTTGGAAATTATGGGCAACCCATAATACTACTGATAGCCCATAATTTCCTAAACACCCAGATGCATAACTGGCTGCCAGTACAGTGGCAGATCACCTTTAAAGTTGGTTTACTGACTTTTAAAGCCCTATGTGAACAGGGCCCAACCATCTGAAAGAGCTTCTGGTCCCTTACTGCCCTGGTCAATCGCTCTGCTCGGCCGACGAGGGGTTGTTAGAGATTCCGAGGGTGAATTTGAAGTCATCTGGTTCTAGAACTTTTGCTTACGCAGCCCCCACCCTCTGGAATTCTCAACATCGCTGGTTTTGGGAGTGTGCATCTGTGGAGGAACTTAAGAAGGGCTTAAAAACTTACCTGTGGCAAAAAGCTTTTATGGTTAACTGAAATGAGCAACTGTTGTATTGCTTTCTGATTTTAACTGTATTAATCTGTCATTTGATGTTGTTGTGATTTGTTTTTATATTGTTAGATGCCTTGGCAATGGAAAGACGCCATACAAATAAAATTATTATTATTATAATAATCAGGTTACAAAGTAACCTGTTACTGTGTGCTGTGCCTGTATGTTAGGAGTAAAAATAAGCCAAACATAAGGACTTTGAGTTGTGGTATTTAAAGAAAAGGCATGAACTCTAAGAGACCAGACCTACAGGAGTATTCTCCTAAGTCTGGTATAAAATGGAATGGCATCCCCTAAGGGTCAGCAGCCCCTTGGTGGCCATTCTTATAGTCTATGTCTGCTGTGAGGTCATATTTAGAGGGTGGAGTCATGTCATTAAGTGACCCTTTCATATGCACACATTAGTACGCATTATTATACTTTTAGTTTTCATAATATAATGAATATGTGGTGTAAATGAAATATAAACTATTGCTTTGGTCTCTGTTGATGCCCCAAAATATGTATTAGAATAGGTTTATTTTGTGTATTAGTTTTAGGGGGTGGATCAGATGACCTGTGATGTTACTCTCTTGTATTATAAAAGGTTTCCAATTTTAGTTCTAGGCAGATAGTCTTGGAGCACAGAGGATAGTGGTCACACTGAAGCCAAGCAAGGACCACTATGAGGCAGTACTCAGTGTTAGAGTGCCGAAGTTCAGTTAGGATTTAGGATTTTATGATTATTTCTGAGTTAATTTATTTGTTTTCTGAATTTTTAGTTGCTTGAAATAAAACTACAAACACACAATTTTGTGTGTGATTGTACAAGTCTGTGTCTAAAGTTGTCAATACCCACACCCGCTCACACTCGCCATATTCTTTAGTACATCTTCCATGGTTGTACAGGTGTAAATTTCCATGCAGCTTGTTAATTAACTCATGAATATTCATGTACTCTTTTATTTATGCCTACCTCTGACCACTATGCATGGCACCCTGATGAAGCTGTTTTCATGAATATGCATGGGGAGTTTTGCTACCTTGAACTTCTAACAAATAAATCTATGTATTCATCTTGCCTCCTGTTGTGTAGGGCCGTATTTTCTGTTTTTGCTCTGGGACAACTCTAGCACCCCCAACCATAGATGTTAAATTATTTTATTTATGCTGAGCCACTGGCCCAAGAATGTCCACTAGACCACCTAGGCTACTACTTTTAATTACTGTCTACTAGGCCATCTAGGAGCGATAAGTGTTTTTTGCTGATCTCCCAACAACGTTTTTCTCTTCTCTTTTCTTATCCATTTATTAATTTATTCTCTTTCTCTGTGTTTCTATCTTCCTACTTTGTCCTATCTGTAATGTTTTACCTAAAGCTTCCTTGTTCTTTGCTCCTATGCTCTCATATATGGCTAGCTAAGGCCAACCATTACAAACAAGCCCTCACCTCGACCTGGGGCTCAGGGAACAAGTTCTGGAGCAACATCAAAGAGCTATGTGGAAAACCATTAACCAAACACCAACCCAGATATACTATAATGGTGCCCTCTCACAAGACCCCACCATAATAGCCAATGTCCTGAACAACTCCTTCCCAGACCTCAGCCACATTCTCCCACCAAATTTCTTTGACCCATCCCCTAGGGCCCCAGATACCCCCTACACCAGGCACACCACCCCACCTTTCTGGCTCAAAATAATCTCCTGCAGTAGGGCCAAACACTACCTGACAAAAGCCTTATGAAACAAAAGCTATAGCAGTGACTCTATAGATCTAAAGATCCTCCGGCTAACACTAGACACGACCCTCCCACACCTCACCAAAATATTCAACCAATCACTACACCTAGGGCAATTCCCCACTCTCTGGAAAAAGGGAATTATCACACCAATCTTAAAAAAGGGTGACCCAACAGACCCCGGCAACTACAGGCCTATCACGATACTTCCCCCACTCTCTAAAGCTCTCGAAAGAATAGTGTCAGACCAACTCACTGAGTACCTGACAAGCCATTCCCTGCTCTGCCAAGAGCAACATGGTTTCAGAACAGGACATAGCACCACCACGGCACTCCTCGAACTCACATCCTACATACATGAGGCTCTTGACGAGGGGGAAATAGCAGGCGTAATCTTCATTGATCTAACCAAAGCGTTCGACACTGTCAGTCATGATCTACTGTTACATCTTCTTCCCTCCCTCAACCTAGCCCCAGACACAATACACTGGTTTAAGAACTATCTCACAGACCGAACACAAGAAGTCAAAATTAACACCACCCTATCCACCAAGAACCCAGTTCAGTCGGGTGTACCTCAAGGATCAATCCTAGGCCCACTATTATTCACCCTCTTCCTTAACTCCACCCCAAGAGCGTGCAATGGTAAGCTTCTGCTCTATGCAGACGAAACAGTAGTTTACTGGAAAGATAGCACCCCCTACTCCCTCCAACACAAGCTTCAAATTTACTTCCAGGATCCAGAAGATTGGTTCATGAAGCACCGGTTAATACTAAACTATACCAAAACAAAATCCATGATCTTTGCGCACCGACAAAGCCCCTATAATAGCTCCCACCTTAACATCTCCAACTACCAGGGCATCAAAATTGACCAGGTCACACACTTCAAATACCTTGGCATCACACTTCACATATCACTCACCTATCACACACACATCAACCACCTCTCCTCCTCAGTAAACACCAGACTAGGGATCCTCTATAGGCATAGACAGTGCCTCCCACCGCAGGCTCTATGACTAGCAGTGACCAGCTCCGTCATATCTTTGGTAGACTATGGTGTAATAATATATGGGACGGCTGACCCCATGGCCCTGAAATGAATCAATCTTGCCCTCAATAAAGTCAGCCGTCTGGTCACAGAAAGTGACCGACTTACCCACACCTGCGACCTCTACAAAAAAGCTGACTGGCTGACCTTCAAAGGAAGGCTAAAATACCATACCTGCCTCCAAGCCAAGAAAATTCTATTGAAGATTGCACCCACTGGTCTTCACTCCCTAATTCAACCTAACACCCACAGGAGCACCCCAAGGCACCTAGCAAATATGCCCATCCATGTCCCCCTACCGAAGGACCGCGCTAGGCCAAAGGTCCTTTAGCTATTGGGCACCCACCTGGCTCAATGAACTCCCTCCTCCCATCTCCCAGGCCCCAAGACTAGGCCAGTTTAAAACCAGCATCAAGAGACACCTCATAGACTCAGAGACGTGTAGCTGCAACTGAGCACGCTACACCACCTCGACGCAGGGTTGATAACCAACCCTTAAATGCTACCTAAGTACTGCAAATGTTGTTACAAATTATGGAAAGTACTAACGTATCACACTTATGTGGCATGTTCAATAGACCCAGGGCTGTTAATCAACCCTTAAGAGACTATTCAATATCTGTATATGTATGATGTCATTACATAAGCACCACTGTATAACACTAAGCAATGATGTATGTTTTCTCGCATAATCTGTATGTTTGTCCAGACGTGGAGCCTTTGCAAAGGAGTCTCTGACTCAAAGGTTGTAATTCCGAAACTTTAATAAATAAATAAATAAAAATACCCCTTTCGTATCTCTCAGCTCCCTGTCTTTGCTCTCACTGCTGTATTTTCTCCATATTAACTTATTTTCCTCATTACTTTACAGGTCTGACAGGACGCTCACTCCTTCCCAATTAGATATGTATTACTCTACATCTAACCTGTCTTACCCTTCCTATTTACTCCCTAAGAACTAAGGATCATTTGTGACCACTTTCCTATATTTTATTTTACAGGTTCAAAAGACATCACCCCTTTAGACCCCTATGTCTTGCTCCCTAGTACACAGGTAAGAGACCCTCAACGTACTAACTATACTCAGTGGCTTGACTGTAATGTTGCAGCCACGCCTGTTAAGGTAAGTGGTAAGTGTGTGTGTGTCTGTGTGTGTGTGTGTGTGTGTGTGTGTGTGTGTGAAGGTGATTAATGTAGCACAAATGTATACTGTTAGGTGGGATGTATGCTGTGTTCAACTGTTGCCACAGGTGGTTCAGTGTGTGTATGCTATGCGGTGGTGCATGCGTGTGTGTGTGTGTGTGTGTAAGACGATAGTCTGCAAATGATTTGTGAATAAATTAATAGTTTTCTTGACTGTGATGTGGGGGTTGTTGTCAATACCTGCCATAGAAGGCTCTGTGTGTGTGTGTGTGTGTGTGAAGGTGATACATGTAGCACTGAAGTATACTGTTAGGTGGGATGTATGCTGTGTTCAACAGTTGCCACAGGTGGTTCAGTTTGTGCGTGCGTGTGTGCATGTGTGCATGCGTGCGTGTGTGTGTGTGTGTGTGTGTGTGTGTGTGTGTAAGTCACATAGTCTGCAATGATTTGTGAACAGCCAATAGTTTTCTGACTGTGATGGGGGGGGGTTGTTGTCAATACCTGCCATAGAAGGTTCTGTGTGTGTGTGTGTGTGTGTGTGTGTGTGTGTGTGTGTATGTGACCCCTGACAGTAATTATACTTTGATATAATTATTGATTTAATTTGCAGTAGGCTAGTGTCTTGCCACTTTTGCTTTTTTTTTATTTTTAGTCCTGTTACAAATAGTGGTAGTCACATTTTTCAGAGATCTCCCTAATATCAAAATACAAATTCTGTGGGCAGGATTTTCAAACTGGATATGTCTGCCCAATATTTTTACCCGTGGAGAGACCTACATATGACATACGGGTTGGGCCAAATGTTTGAAAGGCAATGGGGTCCCTATATATCCTCCTTGCCTCCACAGGAGGCCATACTGATATGTATTGGGTGCTGAAACAGCAATATTGGTGCTAAATAAAGAAATACACAGACACACCAAGACAACATGAAATAATTTTTATTATGCAGGTATAAGCCCCAACCCCCTGTGTGACTTTAAAAGGACTGATCCTGCTAAACAAATTTCCTTCTCAGCCCTTTTAATTCTGGTGTCGGGGTCCAGGAGGAGCAAAAACAAAGGTGGACATTGCTGCTGCAGCAGGAAGGAAGAAGAGAAAAAAAAACTGGCAAGACTGTTTTTTGCCAGGGAAGAGCTGAGCCAATCAGCAGGGAGTCTGGCGAAGGCTATAAATAGCCCCAGGAACCCAACAAAAATCCAGTCCCCAAGGAGAAAAGAGACCAGGAGAGACTGCATCAAGGGCTGGAGCCCCAAGCTGTGATAACTGGTCTAGACTCCACAGGCACTAAGCTACAGTGCTGGGACTGAAGAACCAAAAGAGAAAATGGAACTGTTTGCAAAAGAGCCCAAGTGGATTGCTTCTAATTCGGGCTGTGTTTTCCAAACTGTTTGCTACAAAAGCTGCTTAAGTCAACCAGAGGGTGGTGAAGGTTCCTGCAAAGACATTTGAGAGTCTGGAGCTCGTCTGCAGCTCAGAGGACCTCACTTTTGGATTTACAAAAGAATCCTGCCTAATTGCTGTTTAAGGAAATTGCATCTCAGGGTGTTCTGCCTGAGACCTCAGCCTGGGATCGGGGTCTGCATTGAACTGTTCCTGCTAGAATGACGGAGCTGCAGTTTGTCTTTAGCCAAGAAGCTCCTGCCCCAGCTGCTGCCTACCAAGCATTCCAAAGGATTTTACCAGTGTGATAAGAAGCCAAGAACATCATTCTCAACTGCACTGTGTCAGCTAAGTAAAGTGTTGACACCAGGGGGACTGTAAATGGTTGTTTTTGTTCCATGTTGCTTTGCCTTGTGTTATTTCTTCATCTAGGGACCCTCACACTGGCCACCCAGTGGCATCGCAGGCCTGCCACCATAGTGGGTACCCCAAAAGACATTGAGACAGGTCTGGTATCGGACGTGTGGGAGCTTGGTGGAAATTGCATTGGGTGGTATTGATTGTATTACTGGTACAATTACTGGTGTTGGAAAGTGCTGTATAAGTGCCTAACCTAAACTTATTTTCTTGCAGCCAAAGTTGGCAGTCCTATTCCCTCCAGTAATAAATATTTGCTGTGCTTATGGTAATTGATGCCTCCACAACTGTTTTGGGTTCTGTATATTGCTGGGAATTGTCTGTAGGAGCTTGGGAGGTGGAAATGTTGTTCTGGGCAACAGGGGAAGGTCACTGGTTATTTATCCCGAATCCCCAGGTAGAGGCACCACACCACCGAAGATTTAGTAGCTATGGTCCTGTCCTCCAAGGACCCAGGTCAGCCCCCTCAAGCTGTCACGAGGATCCCAGAGTCAGTACTCAGGGCCGGCCAACAACCCACCATACACAGGCATGGCAAACAGTGTGATGAATGCTATCATTTTTTGTTTGTATGTTTCTTGATTAACCTGTTTGTTCTTTCAATGTCTAAAGAGTGAAGTTTAATAAAATATAACCTTTGTAGTGTCCAGCTATATATGGACAGTATCACTCAGGATCACTTCACTTAGGATATGAAGAGCTAAAAAGGTTGAGGCCCAAAAGCAGCTCTGTTATGGCATGATGTAATCAACCAGTTTACCTCCGGAGGATAGGTATTTGTCCAAATTGTTTCTAAAACTATTTCTGTTTATACTTGTTACTATGTATTCAGGTAATCTGTTCCATAGATTTGCTGTTTGTTGTGTAAAAAAAAGTATTTTCTTCCCCTCTTGTACTATAAAAACCCTTCCCAATGCACCTGAGCACCCTTGATGCCTTACTATAGCCCTTATTGTACTTGGCTTCTTGGCATGAGGGAGTCACTGATGATGAGTCCCAGATTCCTCTCCTTAGTCCCCCCCTCCATCCAATATTCCATGTGTGGGTTCCTTTTTCATAAGTGCATCACTTTACACTCCTTGGCATGTAAGCTCAAGTGTATGGAATGCATTTCAATGTCATACTAGAAGTCATACTAGGATAGGTAGACACACAGAAGGCCATAGCCCATATATGTATATCTCCAGCCAAGCTGATACAACCACCCAGAGCTATAATAGATAGCAGTCTAGATGTTGTTTGAAGTTGTTAAAGTTATTAGATTCTACTATTAAACTAGGTAATGAATTCCATAGGGGGATAATTCTTTGGGTATAATAAGGTCTTTTATTAGTTCTAGGGTACTTGAGTGCCAACTGCTGTTTGTGACTTTGTGACTTCTAGGATGTGTTTTAGAACATAGAATATCTTGGCTGCCCCAGTAAAGTGGAAGACTAAGGTGCCTGCATCCCTCCTGGCAACTCAGGTTCAGGTATGACTTCTGATTTCTGGATGTCAACTAGGGGGAGAAGATGGTGCATCCCAGAGACTGCAGCATTTTCCCAGGATGGAAAGCCAAGCCATCTTGGCCTTTGACTGCCACCAGGTGGAGGGCTAGTTCACACATCCATTTCACAGAGGAAAATCTATTTTTGTAGACATACAAGATAATTCAGCTATTCTTAATTTAATCTCATCTAATAAAGAAGCTGACATCAGGTCTGTTTTCTTAGGTACGTTACTCATCCAAAGGACCCGGCAATACATTGCCCTTTATGTATCAGGTATCATTACTGTACTGTAGGAAATTCATTATAAAATCAAATAATTCATAAAAGCTTAATTAGTAACTTACTGAGTTTTAATGTTTACAAAGTGAGACTCAGGATAGTTCTGACATTCTGCTTCAAGAATATATATTTTTTAATGTACAATATGCATAATGATTTCCTACAATAAAATAAACTTTCCTATACTTAACCATAGCAGCATAAGCCTACTAACAAGAAATAAGCCTGGTACATAGGAGACTTAAATATAAGTCTCATAATAAAACCAATATAATGCAAGACAATGTTTATGCAACAGACTTAACATTTTTAAGCCTACTTTGCTTGTGTAAGACCAAAAACATGTCTTAAAATAGAACTTAGTGCTTTTGTGCAACTGGATGCAGGTTTGGGGGCTTCTTCAAGGCTTTTGTTCTTGAGGGGGCTAATTTGTTTAGTGTAGCCAAGCAGCTCCAGGAAGTTGGCAGTCTTAAGGCTGGACTTCATGAGCAGCAGCCAATCAACAAGCGGCTGCCCCTAGAACAAATTCCAGAACTCCTAATGTGTTCCCACACGTGTTTGTGTCCCAGCATGTGAGTGGAACAGCACAGGAGTGGAACTGGGTAAGACTAGCATCTTAGGCAAATGCAGTCATTGTTGCCAGAAGATTGGGAAAGGGGGGGGGCTCAAGGTCATAAGGACACTTTTTGTGTTAAAAGGGCAAGTTGTTAGCCAGCCCAGGGGCACAGAGGGTTTCTACTACTTGTGGACATCTAATATAAAATATTAAGGGTGGGATATTCAAAGGGGTTGTTCCCTGGTGCTATATTCAAAAGGGGATGTTGCATTGTACAATTCCCACTGCGCCAGGGCGCACCAGTGATGTATGCAGCGCAAGTGCAGGGGGCGTGCCCATGCATATGCAGCGCATCCCGATATTCAGCCTGGGATGTACAGCACATATGCAGGCACAACCCCACCTTGCGCTGCACAGGGAGGCACAAAGATCCACCTGTAAAAAGCAGGTGCAAGGCCTGGCCACCCACAGGTGAGCTGTCATATTGCAGGGTGCAACATGGCAACCTCGAAAATGAGCTTGCTCAATGGTGATCACCTGGTTAAATAAAGACTTTGATTGATTTATTGATTGATTGATTGATTGATGGCAGCCGCCAGCTGTGGGTGGCCACCAGACCTCCAGCGACAGAGTCTAAGCATCGTTGCCCCCCCCGCCTGATTGCAGGCATAGAATTAAATTATCCCTGGTGGTCCAGTGGACCCGCCCCCCTGCCCGATCATGGGCAGATGACTCAATTAATACCCCTGGTGGTCCCGTGGACCCGACCACCTGCCTGATCATGGGTAGATGACTCAATTAATATCCCTGGTGGTCCAGTGGACCCCATCCCCAGCCTGATCATGGGTTTCTATTGTGAATAAATGCCCAGGTGTGCCATCAGTAACCCCCTTCCCACCCACTCAGACCCACCACCCTGCTCCCTCCCAGTCAGCGGCGGGTGGCAGCTCCCTACCCACAAGCTGCCTGGCTGCCTGCTGACTAACAGTGTGCAGTACAGCTGTACGTCCATTGGTCCTGCGTGGGCCAATGGCATCTGAACCATACTGTACTACACGGTCCGAAATGTTCATTCACATTTCGGGACTGTATAATCCTAGTATAGTCTCTGCACGCCATGGCCAGCAGTGGACAATGGGCGCAGCTGTACTGTACGCTGTCAGTTGGCGGGAGGCCAGGCAGCTTGTGGGTGGGGAGCTGCTGCCCGCTGCTGACTGGGGGGGGGAGTGGGGTGGCAGGTCTGAGTGGGTGAGTGGGGAGGGGGTACCGATGGCACACCTGGGCATTTATTTACAACAGAAGCCCGCGATCGGGCTGGGGGTCTGGTCCACTGGACCACCAGGGAATGTATATTTTACAACAGCCTGCGATCGGGTGATGGGGTAGGGTCCACTGAACCACCAGGGACTTATTTCCTTTATTTGCCTGTGATCGGGCAGCGGTTCAGATCCACTAGACCACCAAGGACTTATTTTCTTTATTTGCCCGCGATCGAGCAGGGGTTCGGGTCCACTGGACCACCAGGGTCTTATTTTCTTTATTTGCCTATGATTGGGCAGGGGTTTGGGTCCACTGGACCACCAGGGAACATATTCTTACCTACAGACCGCGATCGGGCAGGAATGCAGGTCCACTGGACCACCAGGGTATTTATAATTCACATAAGCCTGTGATCGGGCAATGTGGCAGGGTTCACTGGACCACCAGGGAAGTTACATATACCTACATCCCACAATTGGGCATTGGGCCGTGTTGCTGCTGAGGAGCAGGGGGCATCAGTCCCCAATGGCTGCAGCTGGGCAGGGCGCCAGGTGCAAGTCACCGGGGATCGACGCACATGCATGCAAATGGGGCCATAATAACATGCAAATTTCCCCATCTGTGCCTTGCCTGCGTAATGGCCTCATTTGCATACCCAGCACTGAATATCGCAGTTACTGCGCCTAGCGCACCCGCACTTGCGCTGGCGCATCCCCCTGCTCCTCACTTGCTACTTGCACTGGTGCAGTGCCACTGCACCTGGCACAGTGCCACTGCACCGTGCGCAGTGTGGGCAGCCCCAGTGCCATATTCAACGGTGCTGAGCCATGGTGCAACACTGTTGAATATCGCCCGGGCCATGCCCTAGCGTATCCCAGTTGCGCTTCGCCCAGGCTTGCACCCCTGCCTGGTGCATTCTGAATATTCCGCCTTCAGAGTTTATTTAAAAAGTGGACAACAAGCAATACTGTATACTGTACATTCATGATGACAAAAACAGAATCTAGGGATTAGAGTCTTTGTGCACTCATGACTTACCCATGCGTGAGAATAACTATGTTTATCACACTGTGGTACATCCATTACAATATGTATTATACACTCCGTATACTACAACACTTGACAGACCAGTGAGGGAAATAGTGGTAATGCAAGGACCGAACATAGACCAACATGGCACAGCTCAATGTCCCATGCATGGCCATAAACAATTGCTGAACCTTTCTAATTCAGAGGTGATGCTGGTCTGGACACCTACTCTTTAAAAACTGGAATGTGACATTCATAGAAAGCCTTTATTTTCTAGACTGTTTTTTTGGTGTCATCATAAATGCATACTGTAGAAAAAACTGTTTTGAAACTAGGGCACCCGAGGCCCTGTTTCCAAAAAATAGTTTCTCCCATTTCATACTAGTGGAGACATTCTTTTGAAAATAAGACTCCTAATGAATTGGTTGACACCCTATAAAAACAGATCAGGCACCTTCTTGGCTAATCATAATGCAGAAAATTCCCTGCCATTTAACAAGTGAACACAGTGTGTGTAGACAGAATAAATACATTGATGTTTCAAAGAAATGCATGTTTCCCTGGAAACTAGTTGTCCCATCTGGCACTAGGTCCTTCAGATGACCCCACCCCACCGCGCCTACCATGTCACAGCCCACTTTGCCTCTGTAGGACCTGAATTTCTCCATTGGTGCAAAATGGGAGACCCCTTTTAAGAAAACAGGACTCAGGTAGCCTATTTTCAAAATGAGTTCTTCCATTTTGTGCTTATGGTAAAACCCATTTAAATAGGGCCCAGTTTCTTTTCTGGCAACCAGGATACATCACACCCATATATAATATATTCTTCTTCAAATATTCTTCCAAGAAATTATTGCCAGTTACTGCCATGTTGGTATGGTAAAAAGAAGTACCAGTCTTAAAATGCCATTAATTAAAGCATTCAAATACAACAAGAATCTAAAATAAAATGATTACATTACATTTTCTTCAACTTTATTCCATTCCTCTTCTCTACAGACTTCAAAACCCAGTCACTGATTTTTCACTCTGTATCCATTCTTCTATTTCCCAGGTTGTTGTCATGTAGGCCTCTTTTCTGGATTCCTAATTTCTCATCATTTCTCCCCAGTGCCACACAACTCCTACTCAAAAGTACAGTTCATATTATAACAAAACAAACAGCATGCTCATAAAGGCAAATCTCCTCTTTCTTTCAATTGGTACAGTGAGCTGAACCAGCATTTTACAGCTGCAGGGTCAGAGCTCTGCAGCCGTCTTGCTATCGGAGAGGAGAAAAAGCAACTCACCTCACTCCGACCGAACAGGAATTTTGGAGTTGCAGCTCTGTCACTGTGCTAGTTGAATGAAGCACTCTACTCTCTCTGTTCAGTAGACCAGTTCCAGCACTGTTTTTTCAGCTTGTTTGTCTCTCATCATGCCTGCTTTAAGTGGTCTGACAGCTAGTGTCTCCAAGTAGGCACAAAGGCAAGTTACATCACTTCTATGAAGCAGTTAAACTGTCTGCAACAGTGCAATTAGAAACTTTTTTTTGCATACTAATGTAAAAAAAAAGCCTTGCTTGAATAGCCAGCTGCTTATCTCTTGATGAGAAAGAAAGAGAGCGAGAGAGAGAGAGAGAGAGAGATCCAGTTTGTAACGGGATGTACCAGGCATTTGTTAAAAAAAAAAATCGGAAGTCTATTTAAACTGTTTTAACATAGGATTTAGTACGTTCACTTCCTGGATTGTTAATTTTATTTATTATTGAAATGTGATTTGCAAGTCTTTGGAGCCTAAATAATTTAGTGTCATTACTTCCAACAGAGGACACAACAAGCTTTTATAGGAAATAACTTCAGAGGAGTTTCATATTACATTCTCTCTCCCTCCCAAAAGTGTGTGTGTGTGTGTGTGTGTGTGCGTGTGTGTGTGTGTGTGTGTGTGTGTGTGTGTGTGTGTGAATGATTTACTTCTCTCTGAAGAGATGGTTTATGTTAACCCTTTAAGGACCCATCTAATTCTTAGTGGCATTGGAACTCCCATGGCATTATATTTCTAGGAGGGGTAAATGCTAGACAGCTAATGTTTTAGCAGTGTTCAGGGGCTGCAAGGCGCATCATAGGGGATTGCAAAGAAACATAGGGGTATCAACTGCATCACCTGGCTACCCTGGAATGCATACCTTTCACCCTGCCATGATCAAAATGAGGGACACTGCTTATTATTTATTTAATTTAGTTTTTGTTAACCAGGAAAGGAGGACTAGACAATTCTGCCTGTTTTCAACCTCGTTCCAGGGAAGGGGGATACAGATGAATGCTAACTGACATTGAACCAGATTAAGCTGTTGGTGATATTTTTAGTGAATGGGGAAATTGGCCAGGACACCAGGGGAAATTCCACTACTCTTTTTCAAGAAGTGCCATGGAATCCTTAACATTCACTTGAACTATCACCAGAACAGACAGATGGGACCTCGGTTTAACGTCTTATCTAACATTAAAATTAAAATCAGGGACAAGTGCTCAAAATCAGGGATACCATCTTTACTTGACATTCAGTGCAGCATTACAATTTTTACATCTATTCAAATGCATTCCACAACTCATTCTAAGGGTAGCATTGTGCCACTGCTATTAATACATACAGTACTCTCTTGTAAAAGGCATGCATAGGTAAACCAAAAGTTAATTGGCTGAACAGAGTTACAGCCATGTTACAAGTGGTTTCCCAAAAATGAATAAAGTGGTGAAAAGATACAAGGTCTTAAACTGTAAGCAGCATCCTTGGAAATGTGTCATTACTGTGTAGACAATGTCTGGATTATTAAAAAAATAAAACAAAATTAAATAAAATCATATTGCAGCTAACTCAGCATTGGTGTACTACTGGGTACCATCATAATACAGTAACTTTATACAGTATGTACCTATCATGGTGTCACCACTCTGTGAGTGGTATCTTGCTTCACACGTGTTCCCTTGATTTTTTCTCCCTTGCTCAATGCATATATTATTATTCATTTGATTATCGTGTCTGTGTAGCTTAGTATAACAGGAATTATGTGTGCCTCACAGTTTACAGTATCGACATTGCACATATTAATAATTTTACACTGTATCCATTTGAATCCCATAACCTGTCATACCTAGAAATTGATGGCAGATAATGACTGCTGTGCCCATCTAGTCTGCCCATTTTTTAATTATGATCACTTTTGCTGCAGACTCAACTTGATTTACAGCACTGTCTCTTCCACCCCCGTCCTTCCTCCAAGCAAAAAGTTAATTGACTGAACAGAATTGTAGTAACATTACAAGTGATTTTCCAGAAATGAATAAAGTGGTGAATAACAAGGTCACAGACTACATGGAGCATACTTGGCCATCTGTCATTACTGTGTAGGCAATGTCTGGATTATTAAAAATAAAGCTAAAATAAACAAAATCCCATATTTTGGCTTATTCACCATTGGTATATAGCTGAGTACCATCATAATACAGTAATTTCATACAGTATGTACCCATCATGGTGTCACCACTCTATGAGTAATATATTGCTTCACATGTGCTCCCATTGATTTTAGTCCCCCTTGTTCAATGCATATATTATTAGCCATTTGATTATCATGTCTGTGTAGCACAATACAACATGAATTATGTGTGCCCCACAGTTTACAGTATTGACATTGCACATATTAATAATTTTACACTGTGTCTATTTGAATCACATAACCTGTCATACATAGAAACATAAAAACTGATGGCAGATAATGACCACTGGGCCAATCTAGTCTGCCCATTTTTAATTACGATCACTTTTGCTGCAGACCCAACTTGATCTAGAACACTGTCTCATCCACCCCCTTCTTTCCTCTTAGGATTCCTTTGTCCCTATCTGAGGTATTTTTGAAATCCACCACTGGTTTCACCCCCACTGCCTCCCATGGAAGGCTGTTCCAGGGATCCACCACCCTTTCTGTGAAGAGGTATTGACTCACATCACTCCTGAATCTATCTCCTTCCAGCTTCATATCATGACCCCTTGCTCTACAGCACCTTTTCCTCTGAA
Organism: Neoceratodus forsteri; assembly: GCA_016271365.2. NCBI lineage: Eukaryota > Metazoa > Chordata > Ceratodontiformes > Ceratodontidae > Neoceratodus > Neoceratodus forsteri. The sequence goes on along the minus strand of CM057454.1, from coordinate 947,991,530 downwards.
ACATGTCTCCCTTATGTACCTTATTAACCCCCATGAGGTATTTAAAGGTCTCCATCATATCCCAACTCTCCCTCCTTTGTTTATTTTATTTTACTTATTTATTAGATCCTCGGTTTACAGACCTTTGAGTCAAAGACTCATTTACAAAGGCACCTAGTCAAGAGAGCAATACATCAGAGCAAACAAAACAGTGCAGTACATAACACTTAGATTAAAAAAGCAACCAGTGTTACAGGAATTCACTGGTGGTACAAGCTTGGTAATAGGTAGATCACAGTAGTCATAATATAGGTACAGTATATGAGTACCACGTCCTTTTCTCCAGGGTGAACATATAGAACTCTTTCAGTCTTCTCTCATAGTGCTTCTGATGCAGACCTTGCACCATTTTGGCATCCCTGCGCTCTCTTCTTCTCATTTTCTCCTTTTTCTAATTGTTTCTCTATCCTCGCCTTTCTCCTTTGACTGCTCTATTGTCCCCATCCTCTTTTGCAAACCCCTTGCTTCCTTGAATAACTTGCAACCTGGTGAGACTCACTCCCCTCAAGATCTTCCTACTCTATCTCTCTTTTAGCCTGTGGTGACCCACTTTTTGCCTCCCCCATTTCTTTCATCACCCTCATTGGCTACTTTAAATGCCCATTGAAGTAACATTTAAACCATCCACTAAAGACTATGGTTCCCTTCTTAATTGAAGTTGGCCATTACCTCAGTACAGACTCTTATCCTTTTAGGTTGGCCCACAGTCACCACTGTAGCCATACCTCTCCTCTCTGTATCATTCCTTCTATCATTACTTGAATGCCTTGGTGTGGAGCTCCCCCTCCTTTCCCACATAGTACAAGACACACACACACACACACACACACACACACACACACTGTTCACATTTTAAACACATGGGAAGCACATGATTAACCAGATAAATGATCTAAATTTACAAAAAATGAAATTTATACACTGAGTTGACTACAGAAATTCATCTTTACATTTATGACTATGAAGCACCCTTATCAAGTTAATGCATTAGCAGCTGTAGTGGCTCTGATCAGAATTTGTTTTCCCAGTCACAACTGCTCCTCCACAACTCCTGCTCTGAACATTTATTGACTGGACACTGCACAATAGTGCACCAAAATAACATTATTTTAGAAAAAGGAAATAAAGTATAGCTCATGCAGACACAGATCCTCATTATATACAGTTGGACCAATGTGGCACTGTAAAAATACATTATTGACAGTCATCTAGCAAAACTGAAGTTTTGCAAATAGTAGGATGCAGATTTCATGATCTCCCTTCGGTGCACTATCTTTCTTTTTGTTTCAAATTGAATATTCTTTATTAAATTTTAATACCGAAATAATAAAAAGGAATACAACACAGCTGAACCAGATTCCAAAAACTTGAGTATATATAATACAAGTAAGAACACATGGAATAGAACAAAGTGGAGAACCAAAAGATAAAAATATAAATATAAGCAGAATTCTTAATAAAAACACAAACACAACAAACCCCTTCCCCCACCCTAACCTGCCCCCCATCACCAGAGGAACCTACAGGTGAAACATCGAACATAAAAAAAAGGGAACAGCACAGCAGCAGTATCGGAGGACTTCATAGATGTCAGGACTAGTAAGATTGTGAAAGAAGTACCAAAGGCACCAAAACCCCAACCAGTTATAGTGTTAACAAAGTATACAGTGGTTCCCATATCTTTTGATACATACAAAGACGATTCTTCAAACTAGCTATAGTTTGTTCCACCTGTAAGATGAAAAGGATCTCCTGAAACCATTCGGTCACAGTGGGGACATCTTGATCAAGCCAGTGCTGCATTATGACCTTCTTCACACAGGCAGAAATGAGGGCCATATGCCACCGCTGGACCCCAGACAAGATGTCCCCATATTCCCCCAATATGCATATCTCAGGGAGAAAGGCATCTGACAGTCCCAAAAGAGGGTCAAGAATCTATCCTGGATAGCCACCCAGAAGGGAATAACTTTTTCACAGGACCACAGGATGTGATATAATGTACAGCACCAGGGGCCTTATGACATCTAGAGCAGGAGTTCAAAGGGAGCCTACCCATTTTATGTAATTTGTCAGGGGTATAATAAAGATTATACAACACCTGGAATTGAAGGAGATGATATCAGTCCCATTTATTATATTTGTATGGCGGTTCAAAAGATATGGCCAGTTATGAGGAGAATCATCAGGTGTCAGGCCCAGGGCCTTGTCCCAATAGTAATATTACTGGCTTTCTGAGTTGGCCACAAGGAAGCGTAGCTGACGATAGTAATAAGAGACAAGATGGGAATGCAGAGCCAAAAAAAATAGAGAAAGAACCCGTGTCTCATAAAAATTATCCCACTGGCTGGAACCAAAATGGTGCAAGAGCATATATGTAAGTTGAAAGTATTTAAAACAGGACAAGGAGTGCAACTGAAATTTAATCTGTGCCTCTATAAAGGGAAATAACACCCGGTCCTTGACCAAGTCTGCAACTGTTGTCACCATATCGAAGAGCCAGAAGGATGCTCTAAGTTGACAACCCCCAATCTTGAAACTGGGATTCCCAAATAAATGCTGGAAAGTGTCTTTGAGTGGAGAGGTACAGTACATAGAACAGCACACAGCTGTACATGGGCTCACATGGACTCAGCAATGGGGGTACCATGGTGACCTAGGGACTTTTTTAAGAGGACTGTAAAGCAATGCATGAATATCCATGCCAAACTGGAACAGAGGAATTATTTTATTTCTAACCACAAAGGGACAAAAGCACAGGGGTTGTCTTCAGATGGGGGCTTGAGCCATTGGAAAAGTCTAGAACAATTAATGGACAAATAGTAAAGGTAAAAATTAGGCACCTACAAGTCTCCCCGCTCCCTAGTACACTGAAGCTTGAAAAGAGCTCTCCTGGGAGTCTTATCACACCATATAAAGGAAGATATTAATGTTTCAATTGGAAAAAAACAGGATTTCAGAAGAAAATACTTATACATCTGCAACGGGTACAGAAGGAGGGGGAAGACATTCATTTTCACAATGTTCAAATGGCCCCAGATAGAGACGGGAAAACAGGACCATCAGTCTAAATCAACTTTAAGGCGATTAATGATTTCATCAAGGTTATAGTGCTTCATATTGGTCAACATACCCAAGTACTTCAGTTTGTCCCAGACCCAAGCAAAACCTAGGTGTGCTATATCAGACCGTAAAGTACTGGTATTGAGTGGCATGACCTCTGTTTTAGCCAGGTTTAATTTATAATTAGATAAATGCCCGAAATCCTTAATAATATCCAGAGCAACAGGCAAGGATGTAATGAGAGAAGCAACATGTAAAAGGATATCATCCGCATAAACCAAAAGTTTATACTGACGAGGTCCTATGCAAATGCCTGAAACAAGAGGGGAGGTGTTAATTTTCCTAATCAGGGGTTCAAGGAACAAACTGAAGAGAAAGAGTGACAGTGGACAGCCCTACCTGGTGCCCTGGTGTAAAGTCAAGGGAGTGGGATAAAATACCATTGCATAAAATGCGAGCAGAAGAGTGGGTATAAAGTACTTTCACCTATTGAATAAATTTAAGGTGAATGTGGAATTTAGGCAATAAATTAAACAGGTAGTCCCATGAGACCCTGTCAAAAACTTCCTCTGTGTCCAGGGATGCCAAAGCTGAAGGCACACAAGAGTACCTGGACGCAGAGATTAAGTGAGCTAATTTCCATAAGTGATCTGCAGAAAGCCTCCCAGCTACAAGACCTACCTGCTCTTGGCTGATGAGGGAATGCCAGACCTGGTTGAACCTACCAGCCAATACTTTCACAAGAATCTTGAGGTCCACATTAATAAGGGATATTAGCTGGTAGTTTGATACCAGCAGGGGATCCCTATCACAGAAGCACCATGATGGTGGCTTCTGTAAAGGGGAAATCAGAGAGTCCCTGGCGGAAAATAAAATTAAAAGTGTTAAGCAACATAGGGGCTAACAAGTGTTTAAAGGTTTTATAAAAATTAGAAGTGCAACCATCTGGACCCAGAGATTTGTCCAAAGGCAGGGCATCAATAGCCACCAGGACTTCCAATAAAGTCAGGGTGGCCAGGAGGAGCTCTATTTGAAACTGGTCCAAATGGGGTAGGTGAATATCTTGCAAAAAAATCCTTGAGTTGGTAAGAAGGGGACACAGGGTGGGCTATATAGTGCCTGATAATACTCCTGGAAGAGGGAAGCAATTTCCCAAGGGGAAGTAATGATTTGACCTCAGGAACTGTGGGAAGAGAAAACTATTCTGTCCGAGATCTGAGGGACTGTGGAGAGAGGAAATTATTCTGTCCAAGGACTGTGCTCGCAGATGCAAGGTAAGAAGCTTCCTGACCTTCTCTCCCTGATCAAAATATTTAATTTTGGAATGTAGAATAGGATGCTCCACCTTTTCACCCAGTAAGGAGTGGTATCATAACCAAAAAGCTTCAAAGTGTTCCCAGTCAGAAGGAGAAGAGGCCAGAGATATATTCCTTTCCAGCGTTCTAATCTGGTCCAAGAGGGTATCTCCCAAGAAGCAATTCTTCTCCTATTAGAGGCCAAACAAATAATTTCTTCCCTTAGGGAGCATTTCAGGGCACCCCATAAGATGTCCAACCTCAGCATGGAGGGAGAATTAGTCTCAAGAAAGGAGGAGATAAAGGTTTGGAGATGTTCCATGAAAGAAACTGATTTAAGTAATTGGTCATTGAATCTCCATACCTTATCTCACTCCGGGGAGGAGGCAAGGCACAAATAAAGCAGAATGCAGTGATGATCAGAAATCACTTTGGCCAGATACTGACAAGACAATACTCCAGGAAGATGCCCAATCCCCAACAGAAATTAGTCGGTCCCCTGAAAAATGTGTTGTGGGGAAGCGAATGGAATGAAAACTCCCAATGGTCAGGAGTGAAGGGCCCACCAGGTATCCAAAAGCCCCAGAGAGTCCATCAGGCCATGGAGAGCAAACTGAGCAGGCGAGAGGGAGCGATAGTTAGAGCTTGACCTATCAAGATTGTTACAGTAGACCAAATTCCAGTCACCCCCGAGGAGTATGGGTAAAGAAGTCCAGGGTGCTATATGAGCCATTAAGGTGGTGAAGAAATGAAGATCTTCTACTGTAGGACCATATATACTGCCCAGCACAACTTCTGAGTAGCCAAGTATGGCCCGTAGGAGAAGGAACCTACCCTGGGATCTGCAATTTCCTGAAGCAGCCAGTAGGGCACCCATCAAGCCACTAAAATGGCCACACCTGTCTTATGCATATCAACACCCATCCTGAAGGCCTGCCCCTCCCAGGAATGCCTAAACTGAAAAACCTGGGAGGAAGGCAAGTGAGTCTCCTGTAAAAAGGCAATGTCCACCTCAAGCTTTCAGAAATGAAGCAGGATCTTAGCTTGTTTTGTGGGGGATTGGGTACCTTTGACATTCCAAGGACAAAATTTAAAAAGAGATGTCATGACTTATGAAAACAATTATGGAAAGGAACCTCTATTGTAAGAAACACCCAAATAAGCTGTTTCCAAAACCAGGTGTAGACCTCTGGTGTTGGCACCCCCACCTTCCCCACCCTACCCAAAATCTGAGAACAAGAACTAAATACCTTAGTAAAATACCAAGTCCCCATTGAAAAGTGAGCCCCCCACTCACCTCCTAACCCAACCAATTCAACCCACCAAACCCTGAAAAACAAAAATTCTCTCTGTAATCTTTTCAATAAAATACATAAAAACCCACAACAACATGTAAACCCTCAAGAATAAGGTAATCCCTCACCCCATCCCCTGATCACTCCCCAGAAAGAAACTACCCTCCAGACCTGCCCACCGCAGTATGCAACCCAGGTGAACAGAGTATAAAGACAAATATACTGGTAGCAAGCCCACCTACCCCCAAGGAAAAACCTTCCAAACTCCCTAAAGACCCATACCCCTCTCCCCAAACACTCAGCCCACACCAAAAACCAGAAGGCAATAATAGAAAAGAATAGCCAGTAGGTGAGATATACCCCTCTCCAAAACAAGCTCACAATAACCATCCTCGCTGACAACCCATAACATCCCCAGCCTGCCCCTGCTCCAAACAACCCCCCAAAAATGAAGAAGAAAGCTGTGCCTTGCCAAGATGTTAGTGTTGCACCCCAGTACAATAACATTACTACAGCCTAGAGGTAGAATGTACTAATAATATCTTATTAACATCTTAGTATGAAATGTCAAACAACCTATTATAAAACAGATGAACATGTGGAATATTGCAACAACTAAACAATATAAACATAGTAAGCAAAAGTTCCCCCCAAATATCCCCAGGAGCTAATAGTAAACTTACTGCCCCATATTCCATGAAAGAGTCACTGTATATACAACCAATACTTAATATGGGGCATTGCCCTCCAGAGTTCCCAATTATAATTATAACTAACCATCCAAAACAGAGGTCTTACTAAAGGTAGACCAGACAGTGGGCCAGATATTCAAAATGATGCCCCGGGGCTAAATTAGTACTGCCCGGCAGGCAGACTTAGCCCGGAGCACAAAGCAAGCTATATTCAAAAGAAAAAGGGCCAAACAACTTCTGAATATAGCATGGGAATGACACCGTGCAAACTGGGCTGGGAGTGCAGGACAAACGTAGCCCTGGAATAAGACAGCACTGAATACAGCAACCAGCAAGTGCAAACCACAACAACAACCACAAAGTGCACAGCGAGGTGAGGGTAGGTAGAAGTGAACTATGTGGCAAATGTGTATGCCAGCAAATACATGGATCCAGTACAGCTGCCGGCAGCTGCAGATATAAAAGAACAGTGTTCAAAACTGTAGAACATTCCCCGAACTGTTAGCACAGCACTAACACGTTAGCGCAGTTTTAGTGCGGAGCTAAGCCATTTGTCCGGTGCAAACACATTTGTCCAGTGCTAAGATTTGCAAATGAGCCTATTTAGATAGTCGCCAGGCAAACATCCAGATTAGCATCTCATTATGCCCTGATTTGCATGCAGTTTGCCCAGTGTTGCTGCAGGGTCCTACAGCTCCACCTGTAGGTCAGTCTGACAGTGCATGATGGTTGCTGCAGGCTACATGTATGTAGTACAGCATAGCATTGTGTACCCCATGGGACAACACAGCAGAGGTACAGGTGGTGGTGGTGATACCTGCAACTGTCACACTGTAGGGCATGCTACAGTACACAGCAGACACCACAGTAGCAAGGGGGCCAGTGGTGTGAGGAACACAGCAATGCCTATGGTGTGTAGGGTAGTGAAGACCACTGCACTGTACACAGAGACAAGCCCATCTTGCAGGTGTGTACTGCCAGTGGACATTACTGTCACACTGTTGTGTGACCCACACATGATGCACCTCTGGCATAGGATGCTCATAGTGACATAGACAGGGCCGGCTGTGTGTGCTGTGGTGTATGTACAGCTGTGAGGTATGTGACTGGGGAGGCATGTACGATCGGACAGGCACACTGGTATTGGGGTATTCCCAATACTGGCCCATGTGCACTGCATGTCGTGTCCCAGCCTTGTGGCCACAGCTGGTCTGTGGTGAGGACTGGCCACCCGTAGACCCTCCCCTCAGCACCCACCATGCCCACAGTGCTGCATGTGTGTGCTGGCATCTGTTGGTCACCACAGATGTATGGTCTGCAGGTGTGTGCTGTATGGCCACACTACCATGGTGGCCCCGGGGGCTGGGTCACCACATACTGCCTGGCATGGCTGGGGCTTGTGGCAGCAGTTGGCATCATTGTGGTGCCATCAGTGAGCAGCATGTTTCCTCCATGTCTGGCATTTTCTCTGTGTCATAGTCATATGTTAGGGTTGCTGAAGGCCAAGCTAATGCTGCGCAAGGCCACAATGTCATGCAAAGCTGTTTGCCCAGAGTTAAGACCAGCTTTTCCTGGGCAGTAAATTGTTCCTAGCAAAGGGTCGCGCTAAGTCGCACGGCGCTAGTCGCTGAATATCCCATAGCGCCTGTATTCATGTTCAGTTTGCCCCTTGCATATAATTATGGTTTGCCTGGCGCTAATGCAGTTTGCGCACAGTATTTGGCCTTTTGAATATAGCAGACCAACGCTAATCTCACGCTAAACCTGAGCAAATGGCTTGCGCACTGCGCAAAGCTTTGAATATCTGGGCCAGTGTCTCTAGACAAGGGGTAAGGGGTCATTACATCACAAGTCAGAATGCCGCAAGGCACAAGTGCGTTGTGCCCCCTCCCGATCCCCCCACTAAAGATTCTCAACTCCAGGGGGTCCACCTCGGAGAGTGCACAGGTCCGGGTTCGCCATAATGACGTACGCTATTATGCATGCAACATTATGACCCGGTACGTAGACAAGGTAGTACAATCCTGGAGGGAAACCAGTCACTGGTGTGGGGGAAATGGAATAAATGGAACAGTATCCAACACAGAGCAAGCAAATGAGGAATCATATCATTGGTATCAATATGCAGACCCTTAACCATCATAAACTAGAGAATAAACACAGGTGGCCTGATTACAAGACACATGGCACAACTTGCGGGTGTATGCGAGTTATGCCATGCAGTGCTACGCCGGGAACCCTGCACCCTGTTCTAAGACAGGCAGGGGCCCCAGCACCTATGTCCCACAACTTGCAGCAGCAACAGGCATGCTCCATGGGAGTGGCGCGATGGACCTGGGTGCCACAAGTTGTGGCCCAAGATTTACTGCATCCACGGAACCCCCTGTCCCAAAACGCACATGCAAACCACCTGGGGGCAATGGGTGGTGGCTGGGCTGGGTGTCACAGGTGATTGGGGGGCACTTTAAAATACAGACCTGGGAGACTCTTAAAATATGGGGTGGGGTGGGGCATGACTGTGCTTGGGGGGCCATGGGGCAGGCTACAGTGCGTACTGTGGTGCTGAGGGGGGATTCCATCGGTTTGCTAGGATGGATACCCCTTAGACCACCTCCATGCTGGTCTAACCCCACTGCACCATATACTGTCTTGGAATACCATAAGTGGGTTACAGCAGCTGCCCTTTTGGAATAGGGCGCAGATGCTGCTGTAACCCACCCTTGCACCATGCCTCAGCGGGTTGCGGGTAAAGTGGGTGGCACAGCCCACCTTTGGTGCAACCCACATAGGGCATGGAACAAGCCACCTCTTGGAATCATGACTTGTGGAACACAAGGCTCAAGGTGCGATTTACGCCAAAGGATCCAGCATAAATCACCTTGCGCCAGGTATACCACCACTTGGAATCAGGCCCCGAGTATTCAGTGAGAGAAGCAGTCCATCCAAGCAGGCATAACTATCATAAATCATCAAAAGGAAAGGAGGAAGAAAGACAGCTCAACGGTCCAACTGTGGATCCAAACAGTACAGGATTACTGACCTGTTACATACCAAAGGCACTGTGAATTCTTGTGAAGACAAGCTGCAACCCAGATGCGGAGGACAAATCAGCCCAGCTTGAGCATAGTGCAATCACATTCCTGTTGATATATGGTATTTACTGTAAACAGTACAATTAGAGGTACTTTAGTAAGGCCATTTGAAGTGAAAATGTAATTGCACAGTCCCTGGGAAATATGAAGAAAAATTAGCGGACTCCCAGAGGTGTTAGACCCCATCTCAGAATGAGTCCAATTGGCTGGCTGGAAACCATGGGGTGCAAACAAAAGCAGCAGAAGGGTGCAGATAAATAAAGAAAACAAGCAAAACAAGGGGCTCTGTTGATCGAAGTAGAGTGGGGGGCCAGACCCAGGCTGGTGGAAGAAACAATAGCAGGAAATATATTGAAATAGCACAACTAACCTGCACCCCCTATACCCAAGTGCAGTCCCGATATAAACTCCACTAATGGGCAGTCCACACACAGTGCTGCAGGTTCTCACTGATGGCAATAAAAGAAGGGCCAGTCCACAGTCATCGCTCCCTGAACAAATCTGGCAGCATCTTTTTAAGCTCAGGGGCTGCCTGTTCCGCTGAGTCAAATATCGACCATGAGTTTTGGTGGAAAACTGACAGGCGCACAGGATAGAGAACTCTAAAATGGACCCCTGCGGCGATCAATTTAGTCACAAATGGGTGGTATGCCATCCTCCTCTGCTGGGTAACTGTAGGTAGATCCTGAGAGATCTGGAGCCGGGAGCCCTCCCAAGTGACTTCACGAAGCTCCAGGAGTTTATTCAGGACATGCTGTTTGTCCAAAAAGTTGAGGAGCCGCATGATGACTGGCCATGGGGAAAGTCCACAGGAGGTCTTGCACAGAGGGATATGTGGTCTCTCTGCAATGTTGCTAGGGTTGTTAAGTGATGGTCCAGCCAGTTTGGCAAGTAGCTTTTGAGTGAATTGCACTGGAGAAGGCCTCCCTACTTCCTCTGGAAGGCCGAAGACCACCAGGTTATTACACCTGCTTCGGCCTTCTAAATCTTCCAATGTATGTTCAATTTGTGTCAGACATTGGTGGAGGGAGGTAACTTCAGAATCCAGGTTATTTTTCCAATTTTCTAAGGATGAGGTGCAAGCCGCCACATTGGAAATAGCCCTAGTGGCATCAGACAGGCCCAATCTCATGGACTGAAGTTCTGAGGTGAGTTCTTGAAGGGCAGTTTTAAACGGTGTCAGTTCTGACAAGAAACATTCTTCAGTGAGAAGATTGGGCTCCATGGCCGAGGTTAGAGTGTTCCCAGAAATCACTCCATGATCCTTGGTTCTCTTGGAACTTTTGTCCGGGGTTGCAGGAGGTGTACGTGCTGGTGGAGCTTGGCACATCTCCGCGTCCATAGTGGCCAGAATCAAGATACAGTCTTTAGGAACATACAGAAATGTGTGCAGTCAAGTCTGGAATATGCAGTAATAGCTCACTGATGAAAAGAATTAGTAGAAATGTGAAAAAAAGATCAATTTTAATTATCTAGAGCGGGAGCGTTGGAGAAGAGCAGCCACCTCAAGGATGCATCACGTGACCAAGAGCGGTGCACTGCCTTTCTATTAAGTTCTTTAATACAAAACATTTATTTGAGTTCAACATTTGAATTTCATTTTATAAATGTAGACAGACTGCCACTTAACTTTATTTCTATACCCTGAGTCCTACAGCACCCTTTATGTCAATGGAGCAGCAGTACCTAATGTCAGTAGGGAGCAAAATTACTTGTATGGAAATTTGAATCAATCATGGTTGACTAAAATGATTAGTAATTGTAAATTGGTTGCCTTTATCTTACAGTCTACAGTGTGATACAGTATTTATCTTGCTCTGTTTCAATTTCCAAACCAAATCTCTCCACCGATATTAGGCACTACTCTACTAACTGTGGTGAAAAAAATATTTACAGTGCCTATATAGTTTTATTCTATCCTAATTAGATGTACAAAGGGTTCCAAGTCCCACAGTTTCTTAGCAAAAAAAGATCTGAGTCATTTGATTAAGCTCCACAACCTAGAGTCCCCAAGTGGAACATAAATATCCATTATTTAAAGACAGTTTTTGACTAAAAGAGACCTACAGAAAAACACACATTTACATCTCCAGATTTTTTATATCACACACACACGTTCTACTGTACACTAAGTACATCAGCTTAGGGAGAACTGGCTGCTGGCTGTGAGATTTTAGAGAGGTTTAGCACAGTTTTACAAAAAGCATTCTTCCTCACTGGACTCTTCCCCAAGTGGTGCTTGACCCAACATTTCCTTCATGTCAGCACAACAAAGTCAGCCTTATCCTCCTGCCTCACTCCACACAAACTGATTGTCCAAAGGCTGGAGAGTGGAGTAAGACCCTTTCAAATCCCAGTCCATCCAATTGTGCAACTACAAGTAGCTCTCTCATCCTCATGTGGTGAACATACAGAATTCCAACTCAATGGCTAAATGCTATCACATTTTTTGATGGAGCCCAGTGTGAGCAGGGCAGGTGACACCAGGCCAGCAGAACTTAAGATGAAGACCTTGAGGGAGTTTTACACAGAGAAAGGGAATGTTGGCTAGGACACTGGTGAGTAAGAGAGAATGAATGTGAACGTATGTGTGTGTACTTGTGACATGCACAAAACCATTTAGGGCAGGTGGGAAATGGCTCCTGTCCCCACTGTGCCAAACACATCTGAAGTTGAATGCAGATGAGAGTCAGGGGCAGGATAAATAACTACACTCTGTACCCCTGGTAAAAGGTTGGTGGTGGGTAGGAGAACACATTTAAGATCCCACAGGTGTGAAAAACTGCACCTGCTTAATAATTACACCCATCCTATGCAGAAGCACTACCCATGTAGGTTGCAGCATCTTTATTTTTTAACAATTTATTCACTTAGAATAGCCCAGCAGAAATGCACTGCCTCGTTTTCACTGGGGTCTTGGTTCTACCAATTCCCACAGCTGGATGGATTGCAGCATTAAGAGGTTAAGTTACTTGCTCAAGGTCATAAGGCAAGTATTTGGTCTAGCAGCATTTCAATCAGCAATCTGCAGTTGATTCCCAGCTGCAAGCACACTACTAAATGCTATACCAGCCAACCTCCATGGGTCACAGTCACTTGTAGGTAGTGTAAGGTAAAGGTTAGTCCTCAGGGCAGACTCTGCAGACTGAAAATACTTTTGATATCTAAGTTTCTATGTAGTGAGGGTCAGTCACTTGCAACATACTGAGCACTCAATAGAGCTCAAAAGCTGAACTGTGCCAGAGAGCCAGATCTGGTGTCTTTCCCAAGGAAAGTATAGCGCAGTGGTCTAAGGCTCTGAGCTGCAAATCTGGTGACATCCAGCAGACCAGACCTGGGTTTGAATCCCACAGCTTCTACTTGCATACTGTGTGACCCTGAGCAAATCACTTAATCTCCTTGTGCTCCCAGGTCGCTCCTGTAAAAAAGCTTTCAGCTTAGTGTGCTATACCTGGTTAAACAACTAAACTAAACCACATTAATCAACATATCAACATGAAAAAGCAAAAATAGGGAGGTACACACAGAGCATATTCACTATCAACAGAAAATCCAACATCAGGCTGGTTCAGATCAGTAGGAACTTTATTAAGACCCACCAAACATTAAATATCCATGTAACATATGCCAACACCACAGCGACATTTCGTTAGTGGGGTACATTACAGTAGCAAGTCACTGTTGCCACTGTAATGTACCTACAGAACCCTAGCACTGCTTTTTCTGGGATTTGCCCCCCCCCCCCGAATCAACTCCTACCTGGAATTGATAATCCTTGGTTACAGGGGGTGTGGGGGGCAGAGTTCCCCAATCAACTCCTACCTGGAATTGATAATCCTTGGTTACAGGGGGTGTGGGGGGCAGAGTTCCCCCCCAAGATAGGAGGTTTGGGGGCAAAGCCCCCCCAAAAAAACAGACAGCTTCCTGACGGATTTATGCCAACTGCAACTTGCGACCAACATAAATCTGTCGTTGTAGTGTCACATTGGAAAAAAGCTGTCACCATCGTGTCATGGATCCTCCATGTAAGCCCTGTGATGAAGTCCCTTTTTGGAAGAACATGGTTCCAGAGAGTTAGCACTCCAAGCAAATAAACAATCACAAACACCCCCTGACAAAGGCAGTTTACTGAAGCACTGGGGTTTCTGGCGCTTGCCTTGTGCTTCTGTAGAACTACGAATACACTATTTTGCCTCTTACACTCACCTATAGTGTTTGTGGTTGTTTATTTGCTTGGAGTGCTGACTATCTGGAACAGTGTTCTTGTTATTAGGGCTGGCCACCCCTATCAGCACCCTTGTCACATGACTGTTTGAAGTGGCTACCTGTCCAGTGATGTCCTTTTTTTGGAAGAAACACTGGGGTGACCAGTTGCTGCGATGGCACATGTTGGGACATTTTTGAATGCCTGGTTTTGCACCATTGTACAGTGGTATTTTTACATCGATATTTAATGTATGGAGGTTGGTGGGTCTAAATGAATGAAGTTTCCACTGCTCAGATCCAGCCTGGTGGCCAATTTTATGTTGATAGTGCATATGGAATGTGATGAGTGCCTCCCTGTTTTTGTGTGCTACAGTAAACTGACCACAGCTGCCACACTGGGTAGCCATATAAACTATTGGGTTGTGACAGGGTTTAGGGCCCTGTCCTGCAGAAGGGGATTGGTGGAAAGTGACACTGCCATGACAAGACCCCCCTTCATGATGCTGGATAACAGTACTTGTTAAAATACTGAAAAATAAAAGACTCACTGTACCTGTACCCCGCAGCATCATTTCTTTCTGTTCTATTCTTTATTTCTGTCCTTCTGCAGGATGGCCAGCTGGAGGGGAACCCTCACCTCTGCCAACACTGATTCATTCTTACATTTCCTAGTGTTCACAGGAACATGTTGTTAAAGCAAAGGATGCCCCCTGTTTAAATGCCCAGTTTTCTATATTTGCAGCTTGTATCTGCCCAGTTGTTAAATTGTGCATTGCTCGCTGTAACTGGGACTACCTAACCCAGCTAAGTAGAGTCCCAATCTGTAGCAGCAGGGCAAATGTTTACTGTCCCCTAACAGTTCCCTTCACTACAGAATGAAGTACTAGAAGGAGCTTTGTGCTTCCTCCTTTATGACTGTCAACTGTTGAGTAGCCAGGAAGGGGAATCGTTTTGCTCTTTGAGTAAAAACCAAACTAGGCATGTCTCTCTCTCTCTCTCTCTCTCTCTCTCTCCTCATTCTGCCAAGCCTGGCGGCAGGTAAAAAAGATGAAAGTAACATACCTAGGTAGAGAAGCTATGCTAGTAGTGCTGGTGTTATATTTGGCAGTGACATAGGGGAATGGGGGGCTCATATTAACTGCTCAATGAACAGGCTGGTGCTCACTTAAAAAATCCAAATCAGTGCAACATAACTATTGGGAAATGGCTGGTCCCAAACTAAGTGACACAGACTACAGAAACTGCCCAAATCCACCTGTCGTCCAATTTTCAAATAGGTAAATAAGTAAACCGCTTACCTCACCATTAATGTGAGACTAGTGAAATGTCTTTATTTTGTGACCCAGAATGGATGGACGTCCAAAACACAGAAGTACAGCAATGTATAAAAAAAAGCAGTGACAGTACTACAGCTGAGAAATTGTTTAAAATAAAAATCTGTTGGTACATCGTAAAGTGTTCCCACAATAAAACTAAATTTGCGAACCAGCAAGTTCACTTTCACTGTGGGAGCACTTTATGAAGTACTGATGGATTCTTATTTTAAACAGTTTCTCAGCTGTAGTGCTGTCACCTCTGTTTTTATACATTGCTGTACTCTGTTTTAATGTCCGTCCATGCTGGGTCATGAACTAAAGACATTTCACTTGTCTCATATTAAAGGAGGTAAGCGGTTTACTTATTTATCTATTTGAAAATTTGACCACAGATGAATCTGGGCAGTTTCTGTAGTCTACGCCACTTTGTTTGGGACTAGCCATGTCCTGGTTATTATGTTGTTTTTGGTTGTGTCAGTCACAGGGACACTTTACTGCCTTTCCCCGCTTAGTAACACTGATGCTGAAAGCCAGACAGGCGAGTGGTAGTGGGTGTGAAGAAATGCAGCCCACAGCAAGTGAAAAGCACTTTTTCCATTACTCTTCATCTGCTGAATCAGGCAGTGGTAGAACTGGCCCCATCATTACCTCATTGTGCTCCATTTCCAGATGCCAAAAAGATAGTCAGGCAGCAGAGAGAGAGAGAGAAAGAGAGTAGGGGAGAGCAGGACAAAAGATCATCCTGTGAGTGAAGACAGAGAGATCAAATCTGTGACACTGAGGTGTTAACAAGGCATCAAGCTAGGGAGTTGTATTGCTTTGGGATTGGGGAGGATTGTTAATTGATTGCAAATTGTTACTTAAGACTAATCAAATGGCTTCAAATGGCTGACAACTTTTCAGCAATGGAGGAGAGGAGTTTTTCTTTTGTGGCAGCTAAAGGGAACTTTTAAGATATTAAAAAAAAGTGGAGGAGTCCTCACCACCTTGCAGCCATAGTTTTCATGTCACTATCCGCAGTCATCCACAGGAGGATGTGGAGAAGCAGGGGACTCTGCCAGTTGACAAGGTAAGGTACCTTTTTACTCCTATTGTTGCATTCACTCCTGGGAAGGGCAGAAGGTAAAAGGTCGGTGTAAACTAGGAATAGGAGTAACACCCTATCTAGGGTAGGTGTACAAGGAGAATACCAAACAACAAAAGGGGTAAAACTGAAACACACTCCATCAGTGGTAAAGGGTATTAAAAGAAAAGGGACAGGCTAAAACTAGGAATAAGAACAGAACCCTATCTGGTGCAGGTGTACAAAGAGGTTAAACAAACCACATAAAAAGAAGAGATTTCCAAGTAACACAGGGAGAGTAAGAACTGGGAATGCTGGGAGTGGTGCAGTGCAGTGACTGTGGGGTGGCAGTTTTCAGGGTGACCTTTTGGAGAATGCAGTGTTGTCCCATCTGCATGCACCTCCCTGAGTTGAGGGAGGAGGTCACTAGACTCCATGCTAAGTTGGCTAGGATTCAGGGGACTTTTTCTCCCAGCCAGGGGCCACCAGATCTGACACCATTACCTCAGAGGATGCCAGGGAAGAGGAGCAGCTGGATTATGGTGGGCTCGGGAAGAATGGGGGTAGTTGGCCCTGGAAAACTGGGGAGAGTTGGAGGCACATTCCTCAACTGTTACCACTACAAAAATCTTATATCACTCTAGCAGGCTGGGACTGCCAGGAGGAGGCACACATGGTTGTGACTGGGGAGGATGTGGGGGCCTCCATAGTGGATACTCCAAGGAGGGTTGGAAAGAACCCCAGAGGAGAAGTAAGAAACTACTGGCTAGGGACTCAATTGTCAGGGAGATAGACGTAAAAGTTTCAAAGTTTATTGTTCGACCTGGGGTCATTACAATTTAAGAAATACAAACATGAAAAATAAACATTTGTGATTAAAAAAATCAAAGAGTGTTCAGGATGTTTCCATATATACATAAAAGGAAACATCTATTATAGTTTCCTTTGATTAATACACAACTTATGGTAATAGATGCTGTTATAAGTAGCATCAATATCACCTTAAAAGTTCTTAATAATCCTTTACTAATTTCATTTTACCTGGAATTTTGTTCACACCAGGAGCTTCTCATGTTTAGCTATTTTATCCCAATTCACATACTAAAAGGTATTCAGAAAATTCATAGGTATACTTTCTAGTACATTTTTCACATACCTGGGGCCAGATATTCAGACTACACCTGGCAGTGGCTCAAGTGGGGGCACAGTGCAATTAAGATGTGCCAGGGCCAAGACAGCATGATATTCAAAGGTGATGTACCATGGCGCATCACCTTTGAATAAGGCAGAATGTGCATGATGCAAGTACAAGGCGCTGGCACATTCCCTAGACAGGGTGGACTGGGAATGTGCCAGAGCAACTGTAGTTGTGCTGGGTGCATCTTCTGTGATATTCAGACTTGGGCATGCAAATGGGGCCATAATGTATGCATGGCGCAAATGGGGTAATTTGCATGTCGATATGGCTCCATTTGCATGTGATGTGTAGGGCATCCTGGCGAGAAGTGCCTGGCACCCTGCATAGCCACCTTCAACATGACAGGAATCCATGGTAGTCTAGTGGCATCCCCCTCCCTCCCGTCAATCCAATCGTGGGTAGTAGTAGTATTAGAAATATATTCTCTGGTAGTCTAGTGGAATCCCCGTAAGCCTGATCGCAGGCAAATGCTAAATATATAATCCCTGGTGGTGTAGTGGTATCCCCCCCCCACCACCATAAACCTGATCACGGGCAAATGTTACACATATAATCCCTGGTGGTGTAGTAGTATCCCCCTCCCTCCACATGTCCAATCATGGGCAAATGTTACATATATAATCCATGGTGGTATAGTGGTATCCCCTTCCCTCCATATGCCTGATTGTGGGCAAACGTCAAATGAATATCCCTTGTGGTCTAATGGTATCCCCCACCCACACAGGCGCTACAGCCCATCCAGACCCCCCATCATCAGCGGGCAGCAGCAACCTGCCTGCATACTGCCCAACCGCCCACCGAATGGAACAGCTTACAGTAGCAGCTGTAAGCCTATTGGTTCACACTGTAGACCAATGGGCTTGCAGTGCATACTGTACTAGTCATTCACAAATCTGTGAATGACTAGTACAGTATGCACCGCAAGCCCATTAGTCCACAGTGTAGACCAATAGGCTTACAACTGCTACTGTAAGCTGTCATTTAGCGGGCGGTGTTGGTATGTGGGCAGGTTGTTGCCGCCCGTCGATGATGGGGGGAGCTGGTAGGCAGGGGTGCTTGTGGGTGGGGGGGCAAATCACTTGACCACCAGGATATTATTTTAACATTTGACCACAATCGGGTTTATGGGAGGGAGGGAGAACCACTAGACCACTGGGGAGGGTGTAGGTGCTCACGGACGGTGTCCCTGCTAGGCGAGTGGCCACCCATAGCTAGTGGGTGCTGTGTTGCGCCCTGCAGTACAGCAGCCCACCTGTGGGTGGCCTGGCTTTGTTATGTATTTTTTTGCCTCAACTTTGAGCCCCCCTATGCAGTGCAAAGCAGGGTTGTACCAGCATATGCGCCGCACATCCCAGGCTGAATATCAGGATGTGCCGCATATGCATGGGCATGCCCCCTGCATTTGTGCAGCATACATTCATTTTGTGCCCCAGCACATGGGGACTTGCGTTGCACTAGTCCCACCTTTCAATATCGTAACAAGCACATTACTGGGGTTGCACCAGCGCAACTCAGTTGCGCAAAGCGCAACCACTTTGCATATCCTAGCCCTTAAGAATTCCGGCAACCTAAATATTTTAAAGTACCATATAAAATAAATCCCTTAAATAGTATTAACTCCCTTAAACCTAATAATAAAAAGTTACCATAGTACATGTAGTTTTTTGCTAAGGTCACCATATATGTATCATCAATGAAAAGAATATTGTTTACTTAATGAGGGGCATATTATTATACATAAAACAATATTATGAAACCTTAAGAAGAATTGTTAGATACAATCTATACAGCCTTCTATGTCTCACACTTTCACAAAAGCACTGCATATTAGGGTCAGTTCCAGAGCCCGTAAATAAAGTTTGAAGGCATTTCAAATTCAGAGCTGACTTGACAGTCCAGAAAGTGAAGGGTTTATGTTTCCCATCAAAGCCCTGGTAAAAGTCTTCTTAAAGGTTCAAAGTACATGCTGCATTAAAACTTCTTATTTAAAACACAACAGCGTTCCTGACAATTTGAAACTGAGAAAGTTTTCAAGGCTATCAGGAATCAGTTGCTGGTAGTACTTAATTAGGATAGAGCTTATGATCTGATAAGCCTATTTGCAGTTCAGAAATCAAGTTTCTGACAAACCAGCCACCTGTTTAAACTTTTATAGCCACAAAAGCCTCATAAAGCATTTCAGTCTCATAAAGCATTTCAACATGAGGTGCATTAGGCTGCCTAAGTTAATTTGAACTCAAAAGCGTCCATGTGAGCCATTTTCAATAGTTCCATAATGGTTCGCTTGTCTTGGCCTCTCACTGAAGTTCCAGCATTAATAATACTTGAGAAGTCTTGAAAAGTATAGGTTTCCCTTTAATGTAATCACTAAAGCTGCCATAATTTTAAAGCTTAAGGTTAAAAAATACCACAGTTACCTTGCTTCATTGGTTAAGCTTCATATAAGAGTCTTAGACCATGAACAAGAAAAAAGTAAAAGTGTACCTTTCTGTGACCTCAGCCAACTTCCAAAAAGTCAGCAGAGTCCTTATACAGTTTAAAAACCCACAGCTGCAGTAAAAGCACATGTACGTTCTTTGTTACCTCAGGGATGGATTATTACCATTGTTTAATTTTATTTTAGTGCAACAAAACTAATTTTCATGTGGTCCATTATGGTAGTTAGGAAAAATAACACCACAAGATTACAAACCAGGGACTTTGAACAGAAACAATGCAATTAACCCTAGTTTCATTTTGTTCTTTTATGACTTTATAAATTCTCCTGTTAGCTAGATTTCCCACATAGACCACTCCAATACAGTGCCATTGCAGTCAATTTGCATGTAGTTCAAATATAAATTTTTATATAGAATTTGGAAGCTATGGACCCCATATTCAAAGGCCGGGAGCTTTCCAGCACATCTAGATGCGTTGCCCAAATAAATGGGTCGGCACAAATAATTGCAATATTCAAATGAGATGCGTGATCTCGCATCTCATCTGAATATAGCAATGTTTGTGCGCAGCACAAATGGGATCCACCGATGATGCACCAGCACATCCCCCTGGACAGCCTGAATACCTAGAATGGGGATGCATGGCACAACTGCAGATTCGCCAGGCCCAAATGCCATATATTCAGCCTGGATAATGCAAATGAGGCCACTAGGCATGCAAGACATAAACAGGCCATTTGCATGTCATTATGGCCCCATTTGCATGCCGTCTGCAGGGATGCACCCGGCAGGATGCCCCGGGGTGTCCTGCCCCCGCCCAGTCCCACAGAAGTCATACCCCAGCCCCGGTTGTCCCGATCCCTGTGTGAAATAAAAGAAAATCCAGCCTGATCCCTTTTTCCATAGTGTAGTGTCCCCCCTCCCTGTCCCGATCTCCCTGTGAAATAAAAAAAATCCAGTCCGAACCCTTTTTCCATAGTGTACTGGCCCTCCTCCATGTACCAATCCCTGTTTTGATTACAGAACACATCTGTGCCCCAGCCCTGTCCATATGGCAATGTTTCCTCTCCCTGTCCTGATCCCTATTTCATGTAAATACATTAACGTGTACCTTGTCTTTTCCATAGTGTAGTGGACCCCCCACCCACTGAGGCACCCACATCTCACCCCACTCCCCCATCTCATCATGTCCAGGAAGCTGTGTATGTCAGTTTATAGTACATTCTGCAAGCCCATTGGTCGACAGTGTCAGCCAGTGGGCTTGTAGTGCATGTAGTAAGCTGTCATGCATTGACAGTTCAGTCAGCAGACAGCCGTGGAGGTATGCAGTGGACTGTGCTGCTCGCCAGCTTCCTGGACATGCTGGGATGGGGACAGCAGGGTGGGATATGGATGCCTTAGTGGGTTTGGGGTTGGGGGGTCCACTACACTATGGAAAAGATAGGGTACATGTTATTTTATTTATGTGAAATGGGGATCGGGATGGGGGGACCATTACCATATGGATGGGGCTGGTGCACAGATGTGTTCTATAATCAAAACGGGATCGGTATGGGGAGGGGGACCACAATATAATGGAAAAGAGTTTGGACTGTTTTTTTTTTTTCATTTCATAGGGATTGGTATGGGAGGGGGTCCACTAGACTATCGAGGACTGTGGACACTGTTAATGTACAAGATACCCACAATCAGGGATGGGGGGGCTCGCCATCGGGCTGCAGAGGCTGGTGACTGCTGTGCTGCTGTGTGCAGTACAACAGCCTGCCTGTGGGTGGCTACAGGTTAGGCATGTTTCTAACACACCTAACTTTGTACTGCACATCTCTGAGATGTGTGGGCAGCTGCACTGCACATCTCAGCTGAATATAGGGATGTACCACTATTCATGGGCTCTCTCCCTGGAGATGCGCCACATACATTATGGCTGCACTTGGGCGCAGCTGGAGATCAATCAATCAATATCTTTGTTTATCCAGGTGGGCACCATTGAGTAAGCTCATTTACAAGGTGGACCTGCGGTCTTACAGTAATAATACAGAAAGACAAGTTACAAAAGTACAAACAGTAAAAATAGCATCTATTATAGTCAAAATGCACATTTACAGGTAATATACATTGAACATAGAGCTACAAGGAGTTATGGATAATGAACTTGTACTGGATCCAAGCCCAAAAACTGTGCATTTTGTAGTGAGAAATGTTAGGGAGAGGTTAGGCATACCAGATAGAAGATATCAAGCTCATAATGTAGGGAGAGGTGGGGAATAGGGGCACAAGCAAAGAGGACCCAATTGTTAGAGCAGAGTGAGGGATTGGGAGGGCGGAGGGCCATACAAAAGGCGACAAAGTGATTTTTGACCTAAAACACGTCGAGATATGGAAGAAAAAAGCTGCCATTGTGCTAAGTGCAAGAGGAGGAATATAGTAGTAGGGGCATAACTGGGAGGGTCCTGGAGGTTGGGGCAGAGGGAGGTGTTGGATGGACGAGGGACCGAATATTTTTTTGGGCGAAAGACAATAATTATCCCCAAGTGCGGTAGCATGTGTTAGAATCAGGCTGCAGCTGTTCAGAGCATCAAAGAATAACATATGGAAGTTCAGCAATAAATCCTGTAGATCTGTTGGTGAGCATGCTAGAGGCAGAGGCACACATTTCAGCTGGGGGACCGCCATTTGTGGGCCACCATTTGAGGGAGGGAGGGAGGTTAATTAGTGTCTAGTAAAGCAGTTGCAAATTTCCATAATGCCATCATGGTAAAGCCTTTTGAACAAAAAGGTACTTAATGGAGTTTTCAGCTTAAGTATTTTTTTCAGTTTTATTCCATATTGATGGGAGTGCGAATCCAAAGGCGGCTCTCCTAACTCATGTGAGTGCCCTGGGTATATTTAGCAAGAGTTGTGAGCAGCTTCTAATGGAATAATTCCTGGGCACAATCAGAGACAGACAGTTTACCATATATTGAGGGAGTTTGCCACTGAGGGCTCTAAGTGTCCAGAGTGCTGCATTAAAGTTGTGCCTATAGTGAAGTGAGGTCCAGCCCGTGGTGGTATATACTGCTCAATAATGGGTAGAGAAGGAGAGGTCAGTGATGAAGCATATAGCTCTGTGGTAAAGCGTATCCAATTTTCCAAGATAGGAAGTCGCACAGCTACTGTATATGAAGTCTGCATAGTCAATTAAGGACAGGAACGTGGCTTGGACTAGTCGTTTCTTTGCATCTGCTGTAAGAAGTCTTCTTATCCTGTAAAAAACGCCAAGTCTTTGCCTTAATTTTTTCAGCAAGTCTTCCAGGTGGTCAATGAAGGAGAGTTTACAGTTGATCCAGATCTCAAGATATCTGAATTTTGGAACGTACTCTAAGCACTCTCCCAGCATCGTGGTTATTGGGGAGGGAGTCAGTAGCGCTTGTGTAGTTTGCGGGGGAAAATAACATGGCTTTAGTTTTCTTAGCGTTTAATAGCAGTTTTTTATTGATTAGTTGGAGTTGCAGGAGGTTGAAATCTTTTTGTAGGTCCGTACAAGCTTCTTTTGGTGTGGGACGACTCAGGTACAGCACTGTGTCATCTGTGAATAAATGAATATTTGCATCCTTGATTTCCTCATCAATGTTGTTGATATACACTGTGAAGAGGAGGGGACCTAATATGGATCCCTGAGGGACACCTCTTTGTAAGAGTTTTAGGGCAGATAGTTCGCCATCCACTTTCACCTGCTGGTATCTGTCTGTCAGATACTCAGAGAACCAGTTTAGAGAAGTAGCATCCAATCCTAGTGTTTTTAGAGAGTCGAGAAGCAGGTCATGGTTGACTGTGTCGAATGCTTTGCTGAGGTCAAGAAACGCAGCACATACCGACTTTTTATGCTCCAACTCCAGTTGCCAGTCATTGGTTACTTTAGCTAATTCTGAGACTATACTGTGGCTGGCTCTGTATCTGGATTGAAGGGGGTTTAGTAATTTTTCTCTGTTGATGAAGGATCTTAGTTGGACATTTACTATTTTTTCCAGTAGCTTCGAGAGTGTGGGTAGGAGAGAAATTGGCCTGTAGTTATTAAGGTTGCAAGGATCTCCAGATTTAAATAGCAGGATAACGTGTACGATCTTCCATATTTGATGGAGGGTACCTTGTGTTAGGGACAGGTTGAATAAATGAGTAATAGGCACTGCCAATACGAGGCATGCTATCTTTAGGAAGTATGGTTCAAGTGCATCTGCACCAGCACTTTTCTTAGTATCCAGGTGAAGAATCAAGTCTTCTACTTCCTTGAGGGAAACCGATGAGAATGAGAAATGTTGACTAATGAAGCCAACATTTGGTGGGATCATGCCAAGTTGGTTGCGCAGGCTACATGCAGGTGAGTTATCGAAGGCTAAGCCTGCGGTGACGAAGTGCGTGTTGAATGCCTGCAGTATCTCTTTTCTGTCATTGATTACTGTATTGTCAGAGGTCATTTTTGTAGGGAGCATATTTTGTGACGTGGTTCCCGCCAGTTCTTTGATTGTGGCCCAGAATTTGGAGGGACAATTGGCTGCAGTATCTAGTTCTGCTTGGTAATAGCAGGCTTTAGCTTCCCTATTCAGTTTGGTGCAGCAATTTCTGGCTGTTCTAAAGAGGTGCCAGTCTTTCTCATTTTGGGATTTGCGGGCAGTTTTCCAGAGTTTATCCCTGGACAGTAGTGTAGCCTTGAGATCTTGAGTGAACCAATGGCATTTCCTAGCCTTTATGCGTATTTTTGACAGAGGCGCATGTAGATTCATGGCGTAGGTAATGATTTCATGTAGTATAGAATATGCAGTTTCCATGGTTTTAGCAAGGTAAAAACTCTGCCACAAGGCGGAGTTTTTTTAGGTCAAGTAGGTATGCTATTGGGTCGATTGACCTGGTTGACCTTTTGGTGGAGAATGTGGCCATAGTTGGCACTTTGTTGGCTGCCCAAACTCCAGCTATTAGGCAATGGTCACTAATATCCGTGTCAAAGGTTCCAGCGAGGAAGAAAGAATGGGGTTTATTCACAAGCAGGACATCCAGAAGGGTACTTTTGGTTGTATTCTTTTTGTTGATACAGGTGGGCTCTTCATTGAGTAGGGTGAAACCAAAGGAGTCACAGAAAGATTTAAGTGGGTGACCGGCTTCCAATAGCCAATCGTAGTTTAGATCCCTGAGAATAATTGTTTCCAGGGGGCTAGTGTCCAAGATAGTTTTAAGATAAGACAAGAGCTGAGTACCGGCAGATGGTGGTCTATAGCATCCTACGACTCAGAGTGCTAATGATGGAGCTAGGTCAACGCATCTCCACCATCTGAATATCATGCTGCGGCACAGTTCTTGAACTGCACCGCCGCATCTCCTTTGAAGATGTCCCCCTTTAATTGTTTCCTCAAACATGAGAGAAAAAAGTACAGTAATTTTGAAGCTTCCTAATCAAGTCTTCCCCCGATTTGCTTGTCTCCTTAGTTAAACTAAATGGTTGGCCACAGGCATCAAAAGGGAAAATAAAAGCAACATACCTTCACCAAGAAAGTTACCTTGTAACCAACTTCTATTTCGCCAAAACTGCGTCTTTGTATAAAACTGCATCTGTTACAATGCTACAATACTTAGCAGCTTCCTTTTAAAATCAGAAGTCCATTGCATCAGTAACAACTTTTTTTGGGAGGGGTCTATAGTTTAGCACATAGTTCAATCAAAAAAGAGACACTGTAGATTTCCACCAGATAAGGCATTTAAGCCTAAAATTATTCCCCTTTTCCTGTTTTCCATCTTCATTCCTTTGCTCTGCTGTGGAGTCAATTAATCAACTAGTGAAGCACCTCTCTCCCTTGGCTCAGATGCCCAGGTTGTCTGAATGAAAAAGGAAAAAACACCGCTCCACTGAGTGTAGTATTTCCAAACTCTGAGACACCCTGTTCCCCAAGGCAATGTTAGCAGGATCCACGACAGGAGTCCAACAGAAATTCTGTCTATCACCTTGTCAGCAACACCAGCAGGTCGACAGCATTCTTTGTTTTCTTCTGGGGGCTTTGCCCCCAAACCCCCAATGCAGTTGGGATGCGGCCCCCACACCACCCCCACTGAAGGATTCTCCACTCTAGTCGGAGCTGATTGGGGCTGTGCAGGACCCCCCGACAGACAGCGCCAGGTTCCAGCAGGTCTCCCACTGTGGCTAGGTGCTGTAGTCGCTGTGGGGGACCTCACTGTTGAAATGTCTCTGTGAGCGGGGTAAATGACGTTAGCATACCTTTTATAAGTATTAAAACACCTTCATATGTCTGCAGCCTGGTCAGACTCTCATCCTCTCATTGGTGTGTCTGATTTCATACAGATAGATTTCCAGCACTAAGTTTTCATTTCTCCAAAATTCCTTCCAGCAGCCAAGTGCCAGCCTTCCATTAATAAAACTTTCATTGATAAAACTTCCCACTTCTCAAATTATTGTCAAAAAGTAGAAAAAATAATTTATTAAGCCATTTACAAATTGCCCAAAGGCTCTCTGTAACACAATTCTCAAATGGTCAAACAGTCAGGATGCATCAGCATTGCATTTCTAGCATTCTAGCTGTGTTCCAGTTTCAAAACACAAAATGGATTTGCTTAACCAAAATTAACTTAAAGCAGCCTCAAGAGCTAGAAATCATTTAGGGCCAGGCAAAAAAACATCCTGAGATATAAAAACTTTAAAATAAGCTCTAAAAGAGCTCTAGAATTAGTAACGTGGGAGAAAGCCATTTGGAGCAGAGCAGTATTGCGGCCAGGGGACAGATTTGGAAATAGGAAGGGGACAAAGAAGGCGGTCAAGTGCTTAAGTGGTGCCATAGCCTGGAGGGATGGAAAATATATGCTAGGGATCACTAGAGTAGCAGGAAGGAAGGAAGGGAGAGCAGGATGTCATTGTCCACCTGGGGATAAATTACCTAGCTAGGGATGGGGCTGGAATAGTGTAGGAGGAGTTTAGGGAGCTTGGTAGTGGTCTTAGACAGGTGGCAGGCACAGTAGCTTTCATGGCGGTGCTGCCTGTCTATGACAGGGGGAAGGACAGGGTTCTCCACACAAGGACCTTCATCTTATGGCTGAAGAAATGCTGCAGAGAGGAGCAGTTCAGTTGCACTGGGGACTGGGGACCCAGCTGGCAGGATGACTGCTTATACAGAGGCGATGACCTGCATCCATTTGGGAGGAGAACTGCCTTCCTCACTGGACAATTTAAATGTTACTTTGATGAAAATGTAATCTAGCCAAGGGGGAAGCAGAAACCGGGGGGGGCTCCCACAGGCTGAAGTAGAGAGTAGGGAGATCCCAAGGGGAGAGGAACTCATAGGGTGTAAATTAGTAAAGGAAGCAGGGGGCTAGTAATGCAGAGGGAGGGTAGGAGAAACATTGAAAAGGGGAGGAGGGACAAAAAGTAAAAAGAGGGTAACAAGCAGAGTGCTAACAAAATCTGTTAGGCCATTTGTGTAAATATTAGAAGTCTAGGAAATAAGATTCCAGATCTAGAGGCCATCATGGCAGAGGCCAACCTAGATATAGTGTCCATTAACGAGTCATGTTGCACTGAAAATCATGACTGAGACATGGCCATGTACCAGGCTGCACTCTGTTCAGGAAGGATAGGATGGAAAGGAAAGGAAGGGGTGGTGGTGCTTTAAGAAAGCATAAAAGTGACAGAAATACAGGGGCAGATATACTGTGGGTTTCCCTGGAGTCAGGAACAAAGCCACTATTTGCACCGGCAAGATCTACAGATCTCTGACACGTGGAGAGGTATTAGATAAGGTACTGTTGGAAGCCACTTGCAAAATGGTAGAAAAAGAGGGGTGCTGCAGGTAGGGGACTTCAATCTGCCAGATGTAGACTGGAGCCTCCCAGTTGCAGCTTCAGCTCGAAGCAGGGACATCCGGACTCCCTGCAGGGGGCATTCCTCAGGCAACTAGTCAGTGAACCCACTCATGATGGGACAGTACTTGATCTACTTTTCACTAACGGGGACAGTATTGCAGTTGTCAAAGTAGGAGACCACTTGGGGACCAGTGATCACCAAACAGTGTGCTTCAATATAAGGATGGCTATGGAATTAAAGCACACATTGGTAAGGGTCCTGGACTTCAGGGCAGATGCTATAAAGAAGGGTGAATGTCTCAGAAATTACCTGCAAGGGGAGGGGAATGAGCTGGGGTGGAGGAACAGTGAGCCTAGCTAATAGGGGGCACACTGAAGGCAACAAACCTCTGCATCAAGCAAATGAGCAAAAGCAAGAGGAAAAAAGAGACTGCTATGGTTCGCAAATGAAGTGGCAGAAAACATAAAGGCTAAAAGAGTTGCATTCAGAAGGTACAAAGAGGCACAGAGGGAGGAAGATAGGGAAATGTATCAGGAGAAACAGATGGAAGCAGGGAAAATAGTAAGGAGCGCAAAGGCACAACCTGAAGAGAGAATAGTCCAGGCAGTATCAAAAGTGGACAAGACATTTTTTCAGGTATGTCAACAAAAAGAGGAAGACCAAGGGAGGGATTGAAATGTTAAAAGGGGAAGGGGGGACTGTATATAGCGAGATAAGGAAAAGGCAGACATCTTGAGCATATATTTCTGCTCTGTGTTCACAGAGGGAAGAGACGGGGAGATACCTCTTTCAAGTAACAAGAACTTTGGGGGGGGGAAGTGGACACTAGTTTTTTTTTTTTTTTTTCAGGTTAGAGAGTCCTGAAGGCACTCGGTAATCTAAAAGTGGCCAAAGCAATGAGGCCAGACAGGGTGAATCGAAGGGGCGTTGAGAGAGCTCATGGAGGAACTGGCTGCACCTCTGACAGTCCTATTCAACAGATTGCTAGAAACTGGAGTGGTTGTGGAGGACTGCAGGAGGACAGATGTAGTTCCACTTCACAAAAGTGGTAGCAAGGAAGAGGGTGGCAATTATAGGCCAGTTAGCCTGACATCAGTGGTGGGAAAGAACATAAGAACATAAGAAACCAACCAGCAGAAGGAGACCTATCAGTCTATCGTGTCTGCTCGAGATAATAAATATTGCTCGTGGCACTGAGATTTCAACTGTGCCTCCACTCCCCCCCACCCAGATTTCTTTGTCATATTCCTGAAGAGGCCTCCTGGCATTCCATTATGTTTTTCCCAGGCTCTTTTGAAGGCTTCCACTGGCTTTGTCCTACCATCTCCTCCGGCAGTTCATTCCATGCTTTCACCATCCTTTCTTTAAAGAAATGTTTCCTCACGTCCCTCTTGAACCTTGTCCCTATCACTTTTAGGCTGTGCCCTCTGTTAGTGGTGTTGGCCCTTTTATTGAATAGGCCCTTGCAATCCACCCTGTTAATTCCCTTCAAGTACTTGAAAGTCTCAATCATATCCCCTCTCTACCTCCTCTCCTCCAGAGTGTACATCCCCAGGTTGCCCAACCTCTTCTCGTATGACATATCCTGCTGCCCCTCTATCATTTTAGTTGCTCTCCTCTTGACTGCCTCTGGCATGTTTATGTCCTTCTTCAGGTGTGGATGCAAATATCTTACACCGTACTGCAAGTGTGGTCTCACCAATGACCTGTAGAGTGGCAGAATAACCTTGTGCTCCCTACTACTAAATCCCCTTGCAATGCATCCCAGCATCTGTTTGCCTTTGTCACTGCATGTTTGCATTGAGCAGAGTGCTTCAGGTCACTAGAAATGATCATCCCCAGATCCTTCTCTTCCTCTGATGGTGTAACCTGAACCTTCCCAATGTAGTACTCTGCTCTAGGCTTCCTCGCCCCTATGTGCATCATTTTGTACTTTTTTTTTGTTGAACCTGAGCTGCCATATCCCTGACCATCTCTCCAGTCTGGCTAAGTCCTCCCTTAGCTCTTTTATCCCCTCCTGGGTGTCCACCTTCCCACAGAGCTTGATGTCGTCCACAAACATGCACATTTTTCCCCGAATGCCTTCTCCTATGTTAAACAACACCGGCCCCAACACCAACCCTTGTGGAACCCCGCTGGTAACCTCCCTGGTACTTGAGAATTCACCCACCACTACCACCCTCTGTGTCCTGCCACTCAACCAGTTCTCAACCCATCTAACTAATCTTTCCCCACCCCAAGTCCTTCAGCTTCCTTATCAGCCTTTTGTGTGGCACTGAGCCAAAGGCCTTGCCAAAGTCTAGGTATGTGATATCCACTGTCTGGCCTTTGTCCACAGTCCTGGTGACCCAGCCTAAGAACTTAATCAAGTTCATTTGACACCACCTGCCTGTCACAAGCCTGTGTTGTTTACTGTCCTGTAGTCCATTTTCCTCTAAGAACTTGATCAGACCCTCCTTCAATATTGTCTCCATTATTTTACACACAACTGAAGTCAGGCTGACTGGCCTGTATTTTCCAGGAACCTCCTTAGGGCCACTTTTGTGGAGTGGCACGAAATGTGCTGTTCTCCACTCCTCTGGCATCACCCCTGTATCAAGAGACCTATTAAAAAAGATTGTCAGTGGTTCTGCCAACCCCTCTGCCAATTCTTTTAGTATCCTGGGATGTACCCCATCAGGCTCTGGAGATTTCTCCATCTTCAGTGCCATGAGCCCCTCCCTCACCCATTCTATTCCTATGACCCCTGTTGGATCCTCACCAGTCTCCACCTTTCCCTTCCCACCCGGTGGAACTGGTCCCCCTTTTCTTTGGGAAAGTAAATGGAAACACTGCTGAAGGAAAGGATTGTGGAATATCTTGAATGCAATGGGTTACAAGACCGAAGGCAGCATGGGTTCACAGAGAGGAGGGCATGTCAGATGAGTCTGATAGATTCCTTTTACTGAGTGAGCAAGGAATTAGATCAGGTTGGTGCAGTGGAAGCAGCAAACCTAAATTTCAGTAAGGTTTTCAACACTATTCCACATAGGCAATTCATAAGCAAACTGGGTAGCTTAGTGGTGGGTCCAAAAGTTGTTAACTGGGTAAGAAGTTGGTTAGAGGATAGGCGGCAGATTTTGGTGGTGGCACCAGTAGAGGAGGTGCTACTTGTTATCTTTTTATTCTTCAAAAATAAATTGTTTAAAAAGACTCCAAGATGTTGGGGAACTTTTGTATGTTCTCCAGGATGTTAGCAGCTCCACTTTCCTGAGTGCACTGATCCACAGAAAGCCGTATTGTTTCTAGGAGTCCCACCAGAAATGGATGTTGAAAAAATTGAGGATGTTCTGTCCGGAACGCAGTGTCTTGGCAAAGCAGCTCTACAAGGATGTTACCTGCATAGTAACACCCAGAGTTTGATGATATTGGTGGATTGAACCGCTACAGTCGGTTTATTTATTTATTAAATTTTGGTGACCAGGTAGACCCACTGAGCCCTGGAGGTCCCTTTTTCAGGGGCGACCCGGGATTACATTACGTAGTAGAATACAGAGAGAAAGGCATTCATAATAATGTACAGGAAATAACTTATCAAGTTTCTAGGCATTCGTGACAGTATGCAGTACATAAAGATATTCTCACATTGTTGGTATAGAGAGATCAGGGAAACGTAGTACATAGCAGACGTGAAGAAAGACAAAACTTAGTTACTGTTGCCTGGTGTAACATTTGGGAGTGATGGGGGGGATCTCAGGTGCCTTGACAGTGGCATGTGCTAGCTTCTAACATGTGGGCCTTGAATCTAGTGTGGAAGTTCTTGATTGTGGGGGCTTCCTGCACCAGGGTGGAAGTTTATTCCACAGGAAGGGGGCAGTGTAGGAGAAGGACTTGCTGCCTGCCTTGGTCCTGGCTCTAGGTACTTCAAGAAGAGTTCGGCCTGAGGTCCAGAGGCTCTGAGGATTGTGTTTAGTGGCAATGAGCACAGAGAGGCTGGGTGGAGAGGAAGGGCTTAGTAACATAAATGCAAGGCAGAGTAGGGGATACTGGAGGTGAGTGTCCAGTGAGGGCCAGTGTAATTGTGCTAAGGTGTCATAGTGGTGACTCCTGGAGTGAGCCTGTGTGGCAAAATGAGCCACCTTGTTGTACAGAATCTGCAGCCTGTTGACCTCTAGTTTTCCCATGCCCTGTGATAGGTCAGTGTGGAGAGAAGGACACTGGAGGCGATAGAGATCCTAGCTTCAGGGATAAGCAGGTCCTTTAAGCGATATAGGGTGCCAAGTTTGCTATGGATAGTTTTAGTCACTTGGTCAATGTGCTTCTTAAAGGTAGGGCCTTGGTCCAGTGTGAGGCCTGGATATTTTAGGGAGGCTGCTACTTCACTACAGTTGCCTGAGACTGAGGTGAGTTGTAGGGATTGGGTTCTATCTTGTCCGAGGGATCTAGGTCCAAACAGCATGGCCTTGGTTTTACCTGTATTGAGGACCATTCTGTTCACTTTTAGCCAGGACTCCAGTAATGTTAGGTCAGCTTGGAGGAGGGGGCCAAGGTCAGCCAAGTTGTCCAGTGATCAGTAAATGATGGTGTTGTCCACATACTGGACAACAGAACTTCCCCCACAATGGTCGTTTCAGTCATTTGTGAACAGGAACAACAGGAGGGGACCAAGTATTGACCCCTGCGGTACCTCCTCTTTTAGGGGAAGTGGGTCGGATAGAGCACCCTTCCAAATTACCCTCTGAGTGCGCCAGATAAGTAGCTATCAAACCATTTGAGAGCATGGGGGTGGATGCCTAGTTGATCCAGCTTAGATAACAGGAGTTTGTGGTCAGCAAGGTTGAAGGCCTTGGACAGATCAGTGAAGACTGCACCTGTTGGAGTCCTGTTGTCCATCACTCTGAGCACGTCTGCCGTAAATTTGGTATGGGTAGTGTCCATGCCATGTTTTGTTCTAAAGCCATGTTGGGAGGGAGCAACTAGTTGGTGAGACTCTAGGTAATCACGGATCTGCCTGTAGACTAGCCTTTCCTGGAGTTTTGCCCCTGATGTGCTGATGGACTGATCCTGAAGGAGGTAATGCTAAGTGGATTATAGTAATGTACACCAGTATGATCAGAAAGCTCAGTCTGCAGGGATTTGGGTATCAGATCTGGAGTGGGACGATAATTTATCATTCACTCCTTCTTCATTGACTTGGACTTCAGGACATGGTTTAGAACAAGCAGAAGTTACTCTTAAAACCAAGAGACACCAGATTCAAAACAAACAGATGTTGTTGAGGCGGCCACTGAAGTACATTCTCCAACATGGGGAACTGACACTGCTAGATAGGTTGAAGAAATCCCAATAACTAGTGCGGATCCTGAGATTGAGCACAATATAGATGAATCTGCTAATAAACAACCTCTGCTTTCAGAACTGTTTGCAAATATAAAAAAAGAAGCAGCTCCTCGGAGGAACGTGGTGAGAATTCGGTATAAAGGGGGCATGGAGGACAGACCAGACAGGCATTTTGTAGGAAAAACATTATTGAAAGACTCTTTAAGGTTCCGCCCACCTGAGAGGTGTTTGCCTTCATAAACATCTCAGGGGAGGACAATTTCGACATAAGTTTTCAATCTGCTCACTTTTTAGATCTCTTTTGGGAAAGGTATGCCCAGGTAAAATACTCCCATATCTGGTCTCCTTTTGTGGTTATCCCACTTTCTAAACCGTTGGTCAAATTCATTATGGTAATGTTTCGTAATGAGGGTGTGCATGTAGCAGATATAACATATTGGTTATCCTAGCATTGTGAAATATTAAGTGACCCTAAGGCTATTTTGGATACTGAAATCTTTTGGACCGGGAGTTGGCGATATGAGGTTAAACTGCAAAATACAGATTCAGGCATAGTCCATATTCCTAACTCATTTATGTTAGGTAGAAACAGGGTGGTGTGCTTTTACGCAGGGCAAACCAGATCCTGCTACAAATGTGATTCCCGTACTCCTATATCAAGCACATGTGATAAACCTAGATGTGGGAATTGTGGGGATGTGGGACACATTTCCTTTCAATGTGCATCACACACTAAATGTGATTTGTGTGATGATGTAGGACATGCATTTAAGGATTGTCCCTGGGCTGCTAAAAATGTGGCTTGCAATGTCAGTCCTGATCTCTTAATTCAACAAGCACAAGATGTAGCTGAGGTACCTGCACAACTGCTACAAAAAGAATCGGAGAAAGAGCCTTGTTCTGAAAGAAGTTTGGGCCAGGTTACAATTCAGGCTTTAACCACCCAGACTACCATCCCTATCCCTTCCCCCCTCCCCTCCCCATCCCTCATAAGTTGGAACAACAGGGGTTTCAGCGTGAATGCTTGATTCCACTGTGTTATAGTGAACCAGCTCAGGATAATGTTCTTGAAGCTTCATCCCCACCTCAGAGGCGTAGATTCTCAAGAAATCAAAGGTCACTTTGTAGTCCCCTCTCCACTACTCTTTCCTTGGATGTTGTGTCATCCAAAAATTCTTCAGAGGATGTACAGTCCAAAAACCCTTTTGCAGCACTAGCACCAGAATGGGGGGACTCGGATATGGACCTAGAGGAAGGGGGCAGTAATACTAGGGACCAAGACATGGAGGCTCTAAAAGAGTTTGCAGGGTACAAAGGGAAAAAAAAAGAAGGAAAAAAAGTTGATCACCAAGAAGGTCTAAAAACTTTTTCATCTGCTGATGCTTAAAATTGGATCAATAAATGTACACAGTTTGTTAAACTCAGGGAAAATACAGATTGTGTTTGATTACTTGCATATGCTTAATTTGGAAATCTGTTTTTTACAAGCAACTTGGTTTTTTTTCTACTCATAATATATGAAACTATCAGAGCGAATGGTTTTGGGGACCATCTTATTGGTCCTTCGGACAGTATACTGCAGACAGGGTGGGGATTGTATTTAACTCTTTCTTTTCATCTTCTAAAATTGGTGGATATCCTTCCAGGAAGAGCCTTGCTATTGGATGGGACATGGAAAAATAAGCATTATAGGTTAATTAATATTTACAGTCCACAGACTAAAGCAGGGAGAGTAGCACTGCTGGCTGCAGTCAAACCTTACCTAATGACCACTCAGAATATCATTTTTTGTGGTGATTTTAATTGCAGAATTCCATCTAATGTTAAAACTAGAAAGCCTATGGCTAAACTACATTGTGATTCCAATGCTCTGATAGATTTAATATCCTTAGCTAACTTGATTGATTGCTGTAAATTCAAGGAACAGGGTCCAAACTTTACGTTTAGGAAGGGGAATTTAAAGTCCACTATAGACTATGTACTGGTGTCTAAGGCTTTATCTAGAATTAAAATGGTAAATTGTACAGTGGAATTTTCAGATCATGCTTTATTAATAGTATAGATATACAATACCCCTGAATGTACATTTTCTGTTACCAGATGGAAATTGAATATTAAAGCCCTGGACGACCTAGGGGTCCAACAAGGAATAAGAACCATTTTTAAGGCAAGGTTTTTTATATACAGATATAGGCCAATGGTGGCTGGACTCAAAAAAAGATTTCCAAGACTGGTTAAAAAAATATGGGAAACATAAGGTGAATGATGATTTTTTAAAGTATCTCTTCCTGCGACAACAATTATATAAACTGTACACTTGGGCTAATACTTAAAATTAATTATTCTGAACAAATAAAGAAAATTAAATCAGAAATGTTAGTCTATCAATATGATAGAGTTAAAACCATGAAAGTATTATTTCAGAATGGGATAAAAAAAAACAGCAGGTGATCCTTTTCAGGCATGTAAAACTATGAGAGAAAATACAGAAATGACAGCTCTGTTTGATTCTCAGGGGGTGTTGCAAAGTTCAGTTTATGACCTTTTTTCTATCATAAAAGATTATTGTGTAACATTATTACCAGATAGTTATCCCACAGTTCAGGATATTGGGGCTTATCTAAATTATATTTGAATTCCTCCTATACCTTCTGAGCTCCTATACAATGTCACAAGTACTGATTCTTCGGAAATAAAAATAGCAATTCAGAAAATGACATCAGGGAAATCCCCAGGGCTGGATGGGTTGCCCATTGAATTTTATAAAACATTTGAGGTGGAATTATCTGATTGTTTAGCAGTAGTTTTTGGCTATTTTTTTCAAAACGAACAGAATCTCCCCAGCTTTTTTAGATGGTATTCTAATGTATCTTTATAAATCAGGTGACAGACAGCACATTTCTAATTGGAGGCCTATTACCATACTTCGGATTATAAAATTTTTATGCACATTTTAAACAATAGGCTGAAGCTTTTTGCTGATCAGGTTATATCTCCAGCTCAATATTGTAGTTTACCCTCACAGAAAATACAATCAGCCCTAATGATAGTGAGAGATGTTATTGAAAATCTTTCTGTTTCAGGTAAATTTAGCACTTTAATAACAACAGACTAAGAAAAGGCATTTGATTGGGTTTCCCATATATATTGTTTTCAGTTCTGAAATATTATGGAATTTCAGAGTACTTAATCCGATTAATTAATTAAATTAATTTATAGATCTACAACAGTTTACCCAATTATGCGAAATCAAATTATTTATCATTTTAAAACCCAGCTTGGGGTGCGTCAGGGCTGTCCCCTGAGTCCTCCTCTTCTTTATGTCTTCTTTTCGGATCCTTTTTTAAGATGTATAACAGATAAATCTAAATGGAAAGGTATTCAGGGACTAGGCTTGCAACCAGCTATAAATGCTCAAGCTTTTGCGGATGATCTCTGCCTGTTTTTTTTCAGAAATTTCACAATTTCGGAAATTTTCAAACATTATGTTGGATTTTACTAAAGTATCCAACTCTAAAATGAATATAGCAAAAAGTTAAGGTTTATATATTGGGGTAGGATTCCCAGAGGCTCAAATAGTATAGGGTTTACGTATATCCTCTGAACCATTGAAAATATTGGGTATTACTTTTGGACCCCAGAATATGGCGTTATTTAATTGGGGAAAAATCATTATTAAAAGTTGAAACCAAAGTATCCCACTGGAAATCATGGAGTATGTCAAAAATTAAATGCATACAGATAATAAAAAAATTCCTGGTCCCAATTTTACTTTATGTAGCTATGTTGTATCCCCAACCAAAACAGTTAGAGGTAAGATTAAATGGTGTTTTCTTTCAAATGCTTTGGTGAAGCCATTTAAACCATATTAGGAGGTGTTTTACTTGCCTCCCAAAAAAGGGGGTATTAGGTATGTTAGATCCTATTGTTTTTTTTTTCACACCCTTTTCTTATCGCAAACAGTTAAATGTGGTTTAGGATCATCATCATCACCACAAAGGTCATGGTGTAGATTAAGTTTAGACAGATATTTTAGGGCATGGGGGGCGGTGGCCCCAAGATTAGGGTCTTTTTTACATGTTCCTGATTTTTTTAGATCAGCTGTTTCAAAATTATATATTTGGAACCTCACAAAAAAAGAGATTCAGGTTAAATCCGGGAAGCAACTGTATAAAACTGTTTAAGATAAAATCTACCCAATAGAGCCGAGTTTTAAATTTTGTACCCTGGACTGTAATAAATGTATTTTGGCTCAATTAGTAAACCCCAGAATCCCACCTCAGATGTGGGAATGCTTGTGGTTATCAGTTTATGGTAGAATCCAGGTAAGAGGGAATGCTAAGCATAAAGCTGTCGAGGAACGGAATTGTCCCTATCCAGATTGTAGAAAGGTGGAAGAAACCATGGAGCATCATTTATTTTGTTCCTATTCTACACAATTATGGGGCTATTTGGCCAAAGTATGGAATATACCTTGGCTTGTTAATTTAAATTATGAGATATGCGTTATAGGCAATTCTTCCTTTTTGGGCTCCAGCTTCCACTCAGAAACTCTTGATATTTTTCTTTTGTTGTTTAAAATTTTATCTATGGCAGACAAGATGTAGTTGGGTACTTCATCAGAATAGAATGTCTTATGAGATGGTTAAGATCTGTATCTATGATGCTATGGGTCAAGTATATGTTACTGATACTACACAGGCAACGGATAGGCAAGTCCAACGATGGTGGAAAGGTTTTCCATTTTTTATAAAATATAAATAAGGTGTTTAGAATAAATTTGGTTTAAGTTATTTATTTTTGGGGGGTTTCTACTTTGTTTAAATGGGGATTTTAGGGTAAGAGCAAACAGTAATGGAGAAATGTTATAAGGTGTATTATGGAAAGTTTTTCAAGGAATTTGTTTCTTATTTTATTTACCCTTCTCAAGGTATGTCTTGTTTATTTTGTCTTTCTGTATTATAATTGTTTAATTATGTTTCCTTGCTCTGTTTCAAAAGTTGTTTATTTGGATGTATTTACGATGTTTTTCTTCTTAATAAAACTACCCCTACTCTTTTTAGAAAAGTGTCACAGGATCTTTATCATCCACCTGAACTACCACCAATCCAGGCAGATGGGACCTCAGTTTAATGTCTCATTCAAAAGACGGCAATCGCTGGAGTGTGGATGTAAAGAATCAGATCCTGATGATCAAGGCCCCAGATGAACACAGATTGCCAGAAGGACTGCTGGTGAAACTGAGTGTATTGCCTGTGAGATCACATGCATATGTGAAGAGGATTATAGTCCAAGTGAAAAATGTGACTGACAGAAACATCACTCTCAGAAAAGGATGCATGTTGGCCCAGATGTACTGTGTAGACATAGTAGTGCAGCCCAAACCCAACAAGAAAGAGATGAATACTGGAATTAATCACTGAGGTCTTTGATTTTGGAGAGCCACCCAGGCCTATAAGATGGAAGATAGAGTGAATCAGAAGTTGGCAGAGCAAACCTGTCTTTTCACATGTTGAATGGGATGTTGGATATGCCACAAGAGAGGAACATCACATCAGATTGCACAATGATCGCCTTTTCGGGGAGCAATCCCATAACCTAGTTCCAGCAGATTTTCATGATGGAAGAAGACATCTACAGGGTTTGCTTGCTGTTGGTATAATTCAAGAATCAAGCAGTCCCTACACCTTTCCTATTGTAGTAATATACAAGAAAAATGGCACAGTGCATATGTGTGTAGACTACAGGACTCTGAATAAATGGACCACCCCAGGTCAAAACACCATGCCAAGTATGCAGAATGCTTTGGACTGTCTTAATAGAAGGAAAGGGTTCTAAGTTCTGGATTTAAGGAATAAGTACTACCAGATCATGATGGCTCCTGAGGACAGAGAGAAGATGGCTTTTATAGCTTGGGTTCTTTGAATTTCTTCATATGCCCCAAGGCATATCTAGCACCCCAGTGATGTTTCAATACCTTATGGACCATAAAGTCAGAGACAGAACCTCCTGGAATGTTTGATTTACCTCAACAGTGTCATTAGGTTTGGGAAGACCCTTGAGGAGCACAAGGCATAGCTGCTGAAGGTGCTAGATTGCCTGGAAGAGTTTGGGTTCAAGCTCTTTATCAGTAAGTGCCCATTTTTCCAGAGTTCCATCAGATACAATATGTGATAATTCAGACTGACCCCAGCAAAGCTGAAGTCTTGACCACCTGGCCCAAGCCAAAGAACCATAAAGACTTGCAATGTTTTTTAGGCTTCTGCCATCATTACAGACACGTCATAAAATGCTGTACATTTGTGGTGAGACTGTTGTTGAATCTAATGTAAGGCTATCCACCAACAAAGGCAAAAAAACACCCTGAAACCACAGATGCAGCCACAAAGTACTTCAAGCCAAGTGACCCTTTTGGACAGAGATGGCACACGCAGTTCGATAAAGTATTCAAAGAAATTATCTACAATCTTACAAATGCACCAGCTCTAGCATACGTTGATCCAGAAAAGCCCTTCATCTTTCATACAGATGCCAGTCTCAGCTGACATGGAGCTGTCCTGTATCAAAGTTATCCCAAAGGAGTAGGGCCTGTTGCCTTCACCAGTACCTTGAATTGGATTTCCCTGCTTTCAAGTGGACCAGTTTCAAGAATACTTGTATGGAGCACACAACAATGTCAAGACAGATAACAGCCCCTTGACATATGTGAAAACAACTGCAAAGTTAGATGCTGTTGGATACAGATGAGTATCTGCTTTGTCAATATTTGACTATTGCAGACCCAGCTTGAATCATGTGGATGGTGATACCCTGTCATAATGCTCAAATACATCTGCCACAGATAGTCAGACATTGCACGAATCCCAGAATACACTGTAAAAGCACTGGGCAAAATGTGTGAGACAGATGAGCAACAGTCCTCAGCAAATGTTCATCAACTCGTGGACAGACTTGACACCCCTGGTGATTGTCTCCCAAATGCCTACAGTCATTTCATTGCATTGGACTTGATCACTCTACTTCTGCTAACTCCACATTACTTGCAATGAGAATAGAGAATGGACTCATGCCTAAAAGACATTGTTCCCATCATCCTTAGAGAAATAGAATGATGCTACCCAAGTGCATACGAATGACTACAAAACAAAACAATCCGGCACCAAGCACTGTATAAGTGATTCAAGTACCTTTATTTATCACATACCACAGCCCACAGGATCCTTCATAGTGTACCAATGTTTCACATTGGAACTCAGTGCTTTCTCAAGGTGCACCTTGAGGAACCGCTGAGTTCCAGCATGAAAAGTTGGTGGAATATGGAGGATCCTATGAGCTGTGGTATGTGATAAATTATGCGGTGCTCGGTTCCAGATGTTTTGTTTTTTAGTTGCATTTATGGCCTTGTCACGAGCTTTAGCAAGAAGCTGCCTTTTTGTGGTTTGCATACAAATGATCCTGATACAAAACTGCTACTGCAGAAGTAGCACAAGTTAAAAGACACAAAAAAATCCTAATGTACTGTGAAATCCAAGGACCACAGAGTTTCCCCCAACAACCACTGGTACTATCAAAAAGCTCAAGAAAGTTGCGCTGCACGCTTTGCACAATGACATAGGACACCATGGAAGTGCACAAACCTTGGATCTTGCCTGTGCTCCCATCTACTGGCCATGTATAGGTAGTGATGTGGAACAATATTACAAGACATGCAACAGGTGTGTGCAACACAAGACCTTGCACAGAGGGCAGCCCCTCTCATCAATATTGTAACATGTGCACCCATGGAACTGGTATGCATAGACTTTCTTAGCCTGGAACCAGATTTGAGAAACATTAAAAAAATCTTGGTCATAACAGATCGCTTCTCAAGATATGCCCAGCATATCTCACAAAAGATCAAAAGTCTACACTAATCACAAAAAGTCCTTGTAGAAAAATTTTTTGTGCACTATGACACCCCACTAATTATACATTTGGACCATGGTCAGGATTTTGAAAGTTGCCTAGTGAAAGAACTGTTGTCTATCTGGGGAATAAATAGATCTCGGATGACCCCATATCACCCACAAGGTGATCCTCATTCAGAGTGGTTCAACCAAACCCTACTAAACATGCTAGGCACGTTGGACCCAAAGGGCTAGAGTAAGTGGAGACTGCAAGTCAGTGTATTGGTCCATGCATAAAATTACACCAAAAGTGATGCCACTGAATTCTGTCCATGCCTGTCTGATGTTCGGCTCAGAAGCCAGACTGCTAGTGGACTTGCATATTGGTGCCTCAGCTAATGGAGCTAGGCCTGTGATCGGTCTGTAATATGATCAAAGACTGAAAGACCAGTTAAAGTCCACCTATAAGTTGGCCATAGATGCAACAGCAAAATGGAACAAAGCCAACAGGTACAGGTATGACAGACAGATAAAGGCATATGAAATGCTGCCAGGAGACTGCACACTGTTAAGAAATTTGTGATTGCATGGGAAGCACAAAATGAATGACAGGTAAAACAGCACCCCTTATGTTGTTTTGGAAAAGGTACGAGATCTGCCTCTCTATAAAATTCATCCAGAAGGAGGATCAAGTGTATTTCAGACTACCAACTGAAACCATTTGTTGCCTATCAGACAGTTGGTCCCCAGTGATGCAGTGGAACCTGTAAAACCTCCAAAATCCTTAGCAATTTGATCTGCTATGTGCAGATCAAATGCAAAGCAAATGACAAGGCAACCTACAATTGTTCCTCCCACAACTAGAAACATAGAATCTGATGGCAGATAAGGACCGCTTGGCCCACCTAGATTTCCCTTTTCTCTACCTGATGGATAAGCTGCTGATTCTAGTTAATCAACAGCTTACTTCTTCCTACCCCCCACTAGAATTGCCTTATGCCTGTCCCATGCATTCTTGAATTCTACCACAGTTCCTGACTCCACAACTTCCTCAGGAAGACTGTTCCATGCATCCACAACCCTCTCTGTAAAAAAAAAAAAAAAAAAAAATACTTTCTAACATTACTTCTGAGCCATTCCCCCATCTTCAAATTGTGCCCCCTTGTTCTTGCACATCTCTTCTTCTGAAAGATGCTACCCTCTTGTACTTTTTTAATTCCCTTGAGATACTTGAAAGTTTCTCTCATGTCCCCTTCTCCCTCCTTTCCTCAAGGGTATACATATTAAGCTGCTTTAATCTCTCCTCATATGTCTTCTGGTGCAGACCTTGCTCCATTTTGGTTGCCCTCCTCTGAACAGCCTCCACTTTGTCTATGTCTTTGCGGAGATGGGATCTCCAGAATTGCACACAGTAATCCAGATGGGGTCTCACCAACTGTCTGTACAGAGGGATAACAACTTCCTGTTTTCTACTATTGATGCCTCTCCCTATGCATCCCAGTATCCCCCCCAGCCCTCCTTACTGCCTTCTCACAATGCTTGCCCACCTTTAGGTCATCTGACATCATTACTCCTAGGTGTCTTTGATTTTTCTTGTTGTTATTAACTCACCCCCCATTGTGTGCTCTTCACCTGGGTTTTTGTTTCCCAGATGCATTACCTTGCACTTTTGCATTGAATCTGAGCTGCCACATATTTGACCATTCCTCCAACTTTGTCAAGTCCCTTTTTTTCCTTTCCACCCCACCTTGTGTATCAACCCAGTTGCAGATCTTTGTGTCATCTGCAAAGAGACACCTTTCCTTCCAGGTGCTCTCCAATATCACTTGTAAAGACATTAAAGAGGACCAGTCCCAGTACCGAACCCTGCAGTACCCCACTAGTTACCCTCCTTTCTTCACTGTGGACTCCATTTACTATTATCCCTTGTGTCCTGTTGTCCAGCCAGTTTTTTATCCAGGCTACCACCTTGGGACCCACTCCAAGGTTGGCTAACTTGTATATTAATCTTTTGTGTGAGACTGTATCAAATGCCTTGCTAAAATCTAGGTAGGCCATATTCATAGCCCCTCCCTGGTCTACTACTTTGGTCACCCAGTCAAAGAGATCTATTAGGTTCATCTGATATGACCTTCCTGCTGTGAAACCATGCCGCATTGGGTCCTGTGCCCCACTGGCCTCTAGGTACTCAACAATTCTTTGCTTCAGAAGTGATTCCATCATTTTCCCTACTACCGAGGTCAAACTAACTGGTCTGTATTTCATTGCCTCTGCCCTGCTCCCACTTTTGTGAAGTGGAATTACATCTGCCATCCTCCAGTCCTCAGGTACCACCCCATCCTCCCATGATTTGTTAAAGAGATTAGTCAGTGGGCTGGCCCGTTAGTACTGAGGGCTGAGGTGCTGGATGCCTTACCTCGTGCTATGCCAGCGACCTGTGTTCGGGAATGAGCATGGCCACCGGGGGTCAGTAGGGTGGAGAAGGGATTGAGCATCCATAGGACTGCTCTATTTCTATCTGGGGGGGGACACCAGTAGGTCAGTGCTCCACTGGTGCCTAGCGAAAGCTGGGTGCTGGTGCACTGAAAACACTCCACAAGAAGGGAGTAGGCAAGGCTGACACATGGAGGAGCACACACAGGAGCATGCATGCCCACTCCTTGTGGCATCATTGTATGCTTTGCCTATGGGACAAAAACTCATGTGGAAAAATCAGGTACTGGCGCTGCAGTATGACAGTCAGTCCCCACAGGTGCCACCCCCACGATGGGCAGTCACCCTTACAGCACCAAATCCGGAGATACGGTGGGTCGAGGGACCCCGGCCACCCCGCCACGGGGGGTAAAGCCATTGGGCAGCTGGAAAGGGTGGGTTCCAAGTGGAGGACAGGGCTGGAGGAGCCAACAGGAGACATCGCCACCAGGGACCGGGCGGATAAAGAGACTAACAGAAAAAAAAAAAGAGAGAGTAGTCAGTGGTGTTACTAGCTTTACCCTTAGTTCTTTTAGAATTCGTGGGCGAATCCCATCAGGCCCCATTGCTTTGTCCACCCTCAGTTTCAAGAGTTCTTTCAAAACCCTTTCTTCTGTGAATGGACTGGTATTGACCCCCTCCCCCAATTCAGAGTTTCTCTCTTGTCTGGTTTAGGAACCTCTGCCTCCTCTCCCATTACGAATACTGAGCAGAAATATTTGTTCAGTATCCCTGATTTTTCACTGTCACCCTCTGTCCACTTTCCTTCCCCTTTATTAAGTCTTTGTATCCCTCCTTTGGTCTTGCTTCACTCCCTAATGTACCTATAAAAGGTTCTATCCCCCTTCTTAACAGAGTTGACTATCTTTTCCTCAGTTTGTGTCTTTGCTATTCTGACTGCCTTCCCTGCCTCCTTCTGCTTTAACTGATAAAGTTCTCTGTCCTGCTCTTTCTGTGTTTCCTTATATTTCCTGAATGCTATTCTTTTCTCCTTAACCTTCCCTTCCACCTCTTTTGAGAACCATAGTGGGTTTTTTTTCTTCTTTTTGTTTTGTTGATTTGCTTCACTCAAAGGCTTGTTGCCTCTGCGATGGCTGTTTTGATTATTTCCCATTGTTCCTCCACCCCTCCTTCTTGCCTGTTTGCTAGTGCTTTTCTGAGGCACTCTTTCATTTTCCCAAAGTCAGCCTTCCTAAAGTACAATACCCTTGTTTTTGTATGGCTTGACTCTATGGCTGTGTTTACTGTGAACCACACTGTTTGGTGGTCACTTGTTCCCAGATGGCTACCCACTTCTAAATCTGAGATCCTTTCTCCTTCCCCATTTGAGAGTACCAGGTCTAAGATTGCTCCCTCCCAAGTGGGTTACAACACTAGCTGTCTGAGGCAT
Organism: Neoceratodus forsteri; assembly: GCA_016271365.2. Taxonomy (NCBI): domain Eukaryota; kingdom Metazoa; phylum Chordata; order Ceratodontiformes; family Ceratodontidae; genus Neoceratodus; species Neoceratodus forsteri. The sequence goes on along the minus strand of CM057454.1, from coordinate 947,946,932 downwards.
GCCCCCTGTAGGGCATCACAAATGACCCTGCTCTTGGATGTGCCTGCAGCAAAGGTACTCCAGTTAACATCCTGCATATTCAGGTCCCCATCAACAATATCTCCTCTTTTTCTGCCATTTTAAGGATGCTTCTATCATTTCCTTGTCCATTTCCTCCCCCTGATATGGGGGTCTGTACACAACCCCCATGCGGATTGTAGTGCCATTTCCTGTCTCCAGAGTGACCCATAGTGACTCATCAATGTCTTGTTTACTCTTTAGTTCTGTTGTTTTAATCCCTTCCTATATATAGAGAGAGCTACTCCTCCTCCTCTTTTACCCACCCTGTCCCTCCTGTAGACTGTGTATCCTGGTATGTTGACATCCCAGTCATGGTTTCTCTGTGTACAATGTTTCAGTGACTGCCACAACATCCAGGCATCACTCGTCCATCAAGGCCACTAGTTCAGGGAGCCTGTTACACAGACTGTGGGCATTGGTAGTCATCACCTTCCATTTTTTTTATAACCTAACCCCTTTTAGCTCCATCCTTGTCTTTACTGCCTTTTTCTGCATTTACCCCTGTCCTGCTCCCTACTGACTTCTCTACCTTAGTGTTTACCTCTCTAACTACTGTGTTTTGTGGGGAAGGCTGGGATTTCCCTGCTCCTTTTCAGTGCCTCCCCCTTGGCTAGTTTAAATGCTTGCCAATGAAGCATTTAAATCTATCACCTAGGATCCTGGTTCCCCTCCTGGACAGATGCAGATGATTGCGCCAGTATAAGCCTGCATCCCTCCAGGTTGTTCCCCAGTCCCCCATGAAGCCAGAATCCTGAGCTCCACACAAGTTTTTTTCAACCATTTATTGAATCCCATGGTGTGGAATACAATAGCATCATCCTTGCTATAGACAGGCAACTCCTCCAAGAAGGTTACCGTACATGCTGATTGTCTAAGGCCCCTCCCCAGCTCTACAAACTCCTCTTGCACAGCTCTGATCCCATTAACAGCTAGGCCATTTGTCCCTAGATGGACAATGACATCCACTTCCCTCCCTCCCTCATGCAGCTGCTCCTGCAATCATAAGGATTAGTTTCCTGTCCCTCCAAGCCATGGCACCAGGCAGGCACCTTACCTCCCTATCCTCATCCTCCTCCACTTCTACCCCCCAATGATTGAGTCCCCCACCAGGAGTTGTTTCCTTCCCCTGTGAGATATCATGTCACCCTCCTGTGGGTCTCCTTTGTAGAGGTTCCCAGCATCCTCCTTGGTCTCCACTGCAGGTGCCTCCATAGAGGAACCACTCTTTGCCAGAACAGCATATCTATCGTGGAGAGGTACAACTGGAGGGATACACCTCTGTTCCACCACCCTCTCCCTCTCCGAGCCCACCTTGGTCCAACCACTCCTCTTTCTTGGCAACCTCTGCAGTAGCAGTGGTGGCCCTGGTGGTTCCTGGCTGGGGGAAGAGGTTTCACAAATCCTAGCCAGGTCAGCCTGGAGATGGGCAACCTCCTCCCTCTGACCAGAGAGGTGCCTGCAAACAGGGCAGCATTGCATCCTCCAGAATGTCTCCCGGAACACTGCTGCCCAACAGCCATTGCACTGCACCACTCGCATCTTGAATTATTTTGTGGCCTCTCTCCTGTTGCTTTGTATGCTTACTGTCTCCTCCCTCTATGTATTTTTACACTTAATTTCCTACTGCCTATGTGCCCTTACAACTCTTGCCCTTCCTGTTCTGGGACAGGAACCTCCTGTAGTCTTCAGTTGCCTGCTTCTTCCATGCTTGGATTCAGACCTCCAACAGCGGGGAGAAATAGTTATTTTTTAGGTTCCTTCAAGGTTAATAATACTAATGTGTCTCCGTGATCCTTCCCTTCTAACTGCCAAATAGAAAGTTCCTGTTGTCAGTAAAATCCAGTGGCTATAAAAGTAGAACTGGCTTAGGGTGGGAAGGAGGGCAATTAGTAAAAAAGCTGTAGTTCTAGACTGCTGTTTCTTGCTCTGAAAGCAAAGTTCTCCTCTGTCAAAAACAGCAGGAAGCTGTAATTAGAGACACCTACTTTTGTAATCCGAAGCTCCTAAGCCATACCCCAATTAGATTCATCCTCCACTCCTCATTCAGTAAATTAAGCTGATACAGCCCCCTTCCTCAGAGAAACATACAGTGACTTTCTTCTTTTTTTTTACTTAAATGAGACCTCCTTCTTCTAATAAAGTATCTGTTTGTTTGCTTAATCCAAACATGCACTGACTCCTGCTGAGATAGAAGTGATTTATCACTAAAAAAGCTATAGTTTTAGGCTGCTGTTTCTTGCTCTGAAAACAAAGTTCTCCTCTGGCAAAACCAGTAGGAAGCTGTAATTGGAGACACCTGCTTTTGTACTCCTAAGCTTCTAAGCCACACCCCAATTAGATTCACTCTCTGCTCCTGACTCAGTAAATTAAACTGATATAGCCCCCTTCCACAGAGAAACACAAAGTGACTTTCTTTTTTTTACTTAAATGAGACCCCCTTCTTCTAATAAAGTATATGTTTGCTTAATCCAAACACGCACTGACTCCTACTGAGATAGAAGTGATTTATCAGTAAAAAAGCTATAGTTCTAAACTGCTGTTTCTTGCTCTGAAAGCTGCTCAAAGAGATCAAGAAAGCTTGGACTCGAAGTCAGAGGGAGGGAGATACTATCCCACAATTTACATCACCAGATTGTTACAGAATCCTAACATAACAACAAATGATGTGTCTCTTGCAGAGCCTACACCAACATGTTTTGGCTCTAATACACCATCTGTATCCTTGGATGCAAGGCCAGTATCTGAGAATGCACTTGAGAAGGTAGATGGAGAACCCCTGAAGCCAGAGGAAGTTGTGGAGCCCATTTGACTGAGGATGCTTCATCACTGGTCAATGAAATGGGAAGGATCCATCTGGAATCCAAGGAAGAAGTGACTGTTCCACTCTGTCATTCTAACAGATCTATCAGACCTCATGTATGACTTTCTAGGTGCCCCTACCAACTTGCCAATGCACATAGTACACAGCAGTATCTGTGTTACTCCCAGATCATTCCCTTGAAGTGTATTCTGCAAAACCCAGACCATTTTACACAAAGCAGAAGATGCAGTAAAAGGTGAAACGGGTGGTAAATAATTGCTATAGTAATGACATCTATTTCTGGAAAAAAAAAAAAAACCTTTTATTAGATAGCTGTATTTATCTAGACCAGAATGTATCGTATGCCTACTCCAATCAGAAAACAGTTGCCTAGATAGACTGTGCATGCTATTAGTATATGTATGTTGAGATTCCTGTTTATTGTTACAGATGGACTCTATTGATAGAATTGATGCGGATGTCAAGTATTTAGGTGGGGAGAATATAGCCCCCTAAATGGTAGGGATCTCCACAGAGCCTGTCATTTCAGCAGTCACCATTGTTCAGCTCACTCAGGCCCCTTGGACTATAGCCTGTATGGGAACCAGAGGAGCTCTTCAGTTGCTGTCTGCTGAATGTTTGCATAATTTCAGCATTCAATGCCTCAGACTTTCACTGCCATAACTGCCACAAATGTCCACACAGTGTGCTGTGGCCCCAAGGACTCCAGCACACATCAGAGTACCTGGAGATACCCTGGGAAGGGGAGGAAGAGAAACGTGTTTGTCACTAAGTGTGCTTCTGTTCAACATGGCTCCTGCTGCCCACTAAATGGGGTCTGCCCTTTCAGCAGAAGCAAAATCATATCAGCACTCATGACAGGGTGGGGGAATCATCAATCTACTCCCAGGACTGCCCAGATAATCAAGCACAAGTGTGCTTACAATTCCTGGGGTCAGCTTATTCAAAATAAGGACAGGCGCTTTACCAAATGATTTTGTGTGCCACCAGTGCTCCCAGTCTGCATGAGGGTCCACCATATTTGTTAATCCTGACCTCAGTACAGCCAGTAGGAGGTCAGGGATCTCAAAAGGCAACACAAGTGAATTGTGGGAAAACAAGACTGCAGCCTGGTTGGTGCCCTTTCTGCCTCCCAACTGGGCATGTAGTGAAAGCAAAAGAGACAAGTTACATTGATTGACAGACCTCTGAACCAATCTGACACTGTCTTGACCCAGAGAAGTTCTTAGGGTAGTTCTATAATCGGGTATTGGCAGTTAGCTCTCACAGTGTGAGATGGGCTTGTAGCTGCTGGCCAAAGCCATCTGAGGAAGACTGCTGTGGCTTCTACAGCCACGTCACAGAAGGTGAAATAAAAGATCTCTTCCGCAAAAATGTACAGAGTGACAATTGTATGTTTTCTGCCTGTATCACAACAGTAAAAGAGAGGAGAGAGACTGAATCTTACCTTCAGAGAAAAGGAGGTAAAAGTGTATTTGTCCAGCACTAGTGCCAGAGCTGACAGCCTGTAGTGAGGACAGAGACTGGGTGTGTTTTGCTGTCTGAGAATGCAGACAGTCTGGTGAACTGGTTGGCCAGTGCTACAGATTGGTACTAGCTAGTATCTGTAAACCAAGATGTAAATGTGTGACATGACACCCCTGGTTCTTAGATTGGTCGATACACAGAGGAGAAGGAGAGATGCCAGAGAGGTCCAGATGATTTCTGAAGCAGAAAGCATTATCCCACCTGAGACCTGCACAGCTAGGCTGATCCTCAGAACAACTGACCATCTGATTAACCACATGAGAGGAACCTGCTCCTGCAGAGATGGAGGAAGACAAGCACCAGTTGTATAGGAAGCTGATAAAACCAGAACTGCGAGTGCTCTCTGGGCTTGCCCTGCAACTGGAACTTGTACAAAGTTTGTCATCCAATCTGCATACAGATTTAGCCATCAAGCCAGGACATACAAATACCTCACTTTTAGGTTTGCCATTTAAGCAATTGCATGTCCTTTGGGGTTTCAGTTTGAAAGGTGTTTTTATTTGTTTAAAGTGTACCACCACCGGCCAACAAGTTGCAACTCCCACAGGCCTGCACCATGTCTACAGTTGGGTACCCAGTGAAGCACCGGGTGCTCCCTAAAGGTTTTAAAAGTTTATACTGGTACCAGTGGGAAATGGGTAGTGCCCTCAGTACAGGTGGGCTGATAATACAAAAAGGTTTTAACAGCATCTGTGTCTGCACTCTCTGGTGGTGGTGGGCACCACTGCTTAAAGTTTTTTATAGGCTGAGCCTCATCAGACACACAATTTCAGCCCTGATTTTGAAAGTTCATGAGATTCTGCAGAGAACAGGTCACATATGCATTCCCCATTCTCTTGTGACTCTCCCCCAGTAAATATTTTATTGTCTATTTGAATTTTGTCTTGTGAACATACTATTACTATTAAGTCGCTAATTACATTCTTGTTGAATTTAAGGTTGCACTGTTACTTTGCATGTGTGGGGGAGACACTGTGGGGAGGTGGGAAGGTACTGCATCCCAGGAGGTTGTATCACTCTGTTGCCAGACCTACTTAAACCTAATCCCTCAGTTGAGGCACCTCACAAATCAAAACTTACTGGAAATGAACATCCCAACCCGGAAGATATTGACCCAGGTCCTTCAACCTTGTTTGAGCCCAAAAGACAGGGGTAGTAACCACAATATCCATGATGACCAGGTTACATGAGCATAGGAATCTGTGGGGATACATTTAATAGATATACACAAAGTATATAAATTGAATGTCCACATGCAACTGGCAGGTCGAGTAGCAACCTTTATTCCTTTAAGTTCAAGACACACATTTCCACACAATGCCACAGTCGATGGGTAAAATCTGATGGAGATGTAAGTAGAAAGAGTACAGGCTATAAGTATTTCACAATAGATGCATCCCACACATGATCACACATCTTGTCATTTTCACACTTTACTTGAATGAAATACACAGGGGGAAGATCTGCAGAATACCAGAGATTACTGGCACACCATAACCTGTTCACCCAGCAGCAGCTTGGGCTGATGTGTTTAAGGTTGCTTTACAGTATAGCTGATGGGCACCACCATTCACAGGCTGTATTCTTGGTGGTCCTTCTGCCTCACAAGTTAACACAAACAACTTCAGAAGTTCATGATGAGAAAAGCATCTGTCTCAGGGATTTTAGCCTCACTTACAGAGGGCAAAACACGGAAGCATAGAAACAGATTTTGTCTGCAGAAAGGGACCACAGTGGCCATCTAGTCTGCACTAACCTTACATTCAGTGGCATGCCCCAGGATGAAACCCAGTTCTGCATCATTCTGAAATGCTCTACAGAATGCTACAGCAGACCTACTGAATAAAGCAATGAAATTTCAATGGTAATTCATCCTTTTTGTCATACAGGAAAATGTGACACTGCCAGGAGGAAGTGAATGCCACAGTGTCCTGCATGAGAAAAGGACTAATTGCCATTGAAATTACATTGCTTTATTCAGCAGATCTGCTGCAGCATTCTGCAGAGTGCTTTTAAAGTGGGTTTCATCCTGGTGGATGCCACTGTACTCTATGTGGTGACAAGGGGCCCTATGCAGCCACCCCCACTCCCTCCACCCTCTCTAGGAGAATTTTTCCTTTTAATGATACCCATGTGCCTATCCCATACATGCTTAACTCCTGTCACTATCTCTGCCCCATCTTCTCCCCAGGCAACCTGTTTTATTGACCCACCACCCTTTCTGTGAAGAAATGCTTCCTCCCTTTTGAATATTCCTCCACTAACTCCACTGTGTTCCCTCTTCTAGCCACTTACTGTATATGTTTAACCTAAAAAGCTCCTCATGTTCCACCATTTATCCCCTGGAGGTATTTAGAGGTCTCAATCATGCACCCCGGTGCTCCAGTTTTCTAAGGAGTACATGTTGAGACCCATTAGCCCTCCTCATGGGGCTTCCCCTGCTGCCCCTGTATTATCTTGCTTGCTCTCCAATTCAGAGCCTCCATTCTGTTAAAGTCCTTTCTAAGGTGAGGGCTCTGGAACTGCACACAGTATTCAAAGTGGGGGTGAACCCAATAACTTGTACAGGGTAAGGTATAACCTCCTTCCCTTAATGGGGTAGTTATTACTGCTTCTATGACCCAACAGGTCTTCCCTCACAGAAAGCAGCATAATGGCCACCACCTTGTTCAAGTTCTCACAGGGGAGTCAAAGGAACAGTAAGAGGTATCAACATCATGGAAAAAAAGTCTGGTTCACCCTAAACACACTCCTGACAAGCATTTTGTATCAATGTCCTATCATAGCAAAAAAATTCCACTGTCCTCCAACTCTTAACTAGCTTAACTCCTTCCATGCTTGTTGACTCCCTGTTTTTAAGAGTCTGGTAACCCCTCCTACTTAACCCCTCTGCCCATGTCAGAAGTCATAGAGTCAAGGGGTTATAATGATTTAAAAAGGAAAAGAGGAATGCATCACCCACCCCAAATGGGGACTTCCCTTATTGACTGTTTCTCCCGTTTGCCTCTGGATGCCTGCAGGTTCCCCCAAATTGTCCATGATCTTCACTGCCACTGGCATGAGTGTTGCTGTGCCCCAAGGGTCCCCCTATAGCCCGTGCTCCTGAGTTCAGCCCACGGAGGGCTGTTGGAGCTGTTGCAGAGCCACCACCTCTTACCACACCCTCCTCTCAGTGGGCGGGCATCTCATACATGGGAAGGTGCTCCCGGTATTCTGGCTGCAATCTGCGGCAAAAGAGGTTGCCCCTTGCACTGTCCTGGTCCCTGAGGGCAGGTAAGGGGACCACAGACTCTTGGCAGGCACAAGAGGAGCCAGAAACATTTGTAAATAAAGGTGTACTACAAGCACTGCAATGAAGGGGTTCATGAATCTTAATGAGGCAGCATTATTATATATGACCCACCTGTCCTAGTGCAAGACAGCTCTAAATTTTGACACTAGAGACAGGCACAAAACTGTGCATAAATATGATTAGAGGTGAGCGCTGTGCAAGGCACAAAAAGGACTGTGAAATAAAGGGGGAGATGGTTAAAATAAAATAACCATTCTGGCTGTACCAGAGTCAGAGAGTGGGACTCCTATGGATGCTTGTCTGCTGCTTGGGGACTGCATATTTCAGCAGCCTTGACAGGCAAGAGACTGCAGCAAAATGTTTAAAATGGGCAGCATTTAAGAGGGCACACCTGTGGCTTTTGAACCGTGGTGCACCAAATAAATAAATATGTTTTATCTGGCTGCACCAGAACTTTAATCCTGGGACTGTGATGGACTGCAAGGGGACTGTAAGTTTAAGCAGCCATGTTCTACAGTAAGCAACCAATCAGAAAGCCAGGATTTGTGTGCAAGAATTGTTGGGACAGTGTCAGAGACTTGTGGGACCCTACAGAAGGCTTGTGGGAGAAAAGCAGGAACCTATTTCAGGCACCAAAACAGGGGGCCTATCAAGTGCCAAGGGAATCTAATGAATATTCATTTTTGAGACTTGACAAGGGATTTCAGAAAATCATTTTGGGACACACAAGTGGACTCAGCCAGTTGGGAGCCCCAGGAGGACTCCATAAAACCCAAGGATTCTCAGGCTGAGCTAAATTCAAGCGGGACCCCAGCTAAGAGAATGAGCCTAGTGTGCTTAGCGAGAGTCCCTCCACAGGGAAGGGGGGCTTCTGCCTCTGCCAGAGAAAAACAGCGGCTGTCAGCAACAAAACTCAGCCTGGGGGTTGCCAGAGACTGTCCTCCAGGGCTAGCGGTTCCTTGCCATATTAGGGAAATGTGGAAAAGAAGCCAGCATCCACCTGCAGTTATGAGAGAGATACAGGAAATGCTTCTGCCTCAGTAGTGAGAGTGCTGAAGAATGCCTGTAACTTCCAGAAAAGGAAAGAGTTCTAAATATGTCTGAGTGAGTAAACTGCTACTTCCAAGTGCAAATTTAGACAGAGATCTGTTGTGTGGCACAGAATCCCAGCCAAGTGAAAGCTGTGACTGTCTATCTGCACCCTGCATTTAACTAGCACTTCAGAAACAAGTGGACAACTAAGCAAGTGACCAGAGAAGGGTCCTGCAATCCATACGTGCTGAATGTTGCTGTTAATAGTATCTACAGGACTGGAGGGAGGTTCTCTTGTCACGTGAAACAGTCCTAACAGTGTCTGGAAGGCCAGTGAATGTTCTGAGTGTCCAAGTTGGAGCTGCCAATGCCAGCAAAGCCTCAAGGGACTGTGAGTGTGTCTTAAGCTCCAGAGAAGCTGCAGTGACCAATAGTATTGTCAAGTAAAGCTGATAATTGGTAGGGAGCCATGCCTCAAACTCCATCTAGTACAAAAGATTCAAGTCGAGCTTCTGTGTGGTCTTTTCATGGACTGTAAGAGTCTCGGTTGCTCCAGCCTTAGTGGAGAAGCACCCACCACTAAAGATAGCTCCTACAAGCTAAAGGACTATGGTGGCCACGTGGGCACATGGTTGAAAGAACTGTGAACTTGAGCAGAGTATAAATGTGCTGATATACATGTTTTGAATGCAACGCAACTATTTTAGACTGGCCTGGGAGACAGCCTGGTAGTGTACCACCTATGGCACTGCCATATGCATTTTCCCCTGAGGGGTTTACAAGACATGGGGGTCTGAAGCGTTCCAGCCCTGGTCCCGGCCTGGTCTGTACTGATTAAGACTGCAAAGACATGAGAGAAGGGGCACCATGTAAAGCCGAGAGAAGTTTCCAGAATTGCAAGCTTCAACGCCTGTTGTCTGGTGGTCAGCCACAGCTTCTGCCCTTATCCTCAGCCAAGCTACTCAATACCAGATGTAACTTCAAAACCGCACTGTGAGTAAGCAGATCCTGGTCTGCCCATGAAAGGAGCTATAAATAGTTGTTCAGAGTTTTGCCAAGTTCAGTTATCCAAAGTTTGAGCCAGCATAATTAAAGAGTGAGAATGTTTCTGCCACATGCACTCAGGATAATGTATCTCGAAGTTAAAGATAAGGCTAATCTAATTTTCTTTCAAGGGTCCCAACCTGCTTTATGCCAGCCATCACAGCTGCAATGTTAACAGGCCTACAGCATTTAAGAACTATAGCACTGGGTACCCAGAATAGGTGATAGAATTACGGGGTTCTAATGCATTTTGGGACTGGTACTATGTGGGCAAGTAATACTGTTTCTGCCATCTAATGCAGCTAGCTAGATAGTCAGATCAGATATGCTGAATATATCAGAAGGTTGGTGGGTAGCCACTGTGTTTGATGTTTATATTTAAATGCAAACAATTATCTTGCTTACAATCACACCAAATTAAACCAATGCAAATCCAAATCTAAATTAACTGTAAATATCTGATTTCTGCATCAAATTTCCCCTTCCTAACCCTCACCCCTTATAAATAAATTGTTGTTTGTTGTTTTTGCACAACTTTGGTGTGTGAACATATTATTAGAGAGAGACAATAATTACCAAATGTTTGAAATGTGGGGTTTCAAATTGTGGGTCATGTTTGAGGTGACTTAATGATAATGTGGGTGGGTACAGCATTCCAGGGGGTAGTACCAGGTATTATTCTAGCTCACTTAAGGTATACTCTGGGTGGAGGCACTGTGCATGTACAGTACTGTACATTATCTTGGGAAAGAACCAGTTTTAAAGTAACGTACGAACCTAGGCCCCTCAATCTTGGTGTGGCTAGCTAAGGTGGGGTAGTGTAGCCCTCAGATACCTAGCACCAGTGTTACAGGAATCTGCAGCAGCAGCAGACACAGGGAACTAATCCCACTAGCCACGTGGGTTACAGAGGCGAATAACAGGCCTCAAGAAGCACCCAGGGGTTACATATATATCTAAGCCCCCCTCTCCCCAAGGGGTCAGGTGCTTCAACTTTTATCATGATATTTTCCCTTCCTACAAGAAATAATGTATCACTGTGTAAATCTGGTGATACAATAGTCAGTTTTACTACAAGAGACTTTCCTGTATAGAAACAACATATTGTGGGTTTACTCCATCAATCCAATTGCACCTGTATCTTCTCAACTTGTGGGGTAACAGTTTTAGTAAACAATTAACTATTGTTCTGTCATGCACTATACCCAAATACTTAATCTCCCCTTCCAGCAATTGTACCCTCTACTGGATGTGTACACCACCACTAACCATTCCACCACTAACTCAGAATTGGACACCAAACCGGAAGGGAGGGAAGGGTGTAATGAATTGCGTTGTTGATGACGCTAAGCAGACTAATTAGTCACATTGTTCTGCCCCCTGTCTTTAGCCATATGCAGAAGGCGTAAAATATACTCTGGGAATTCCACCTATGTGCATTGTACACTTTAAGTCTGCTAACTCATTTTAAATCAAACAGAATTGTGGTTATACAGTACTGTGTGTGCATTATCAATGTCTATAAACACAGGGCTACTGTGAGGTCATGAGACAAGATGGCAGCTTAGATCCTAAGCTCCATATACCCCTGTCTTCAATGCGTCCTCCATTCATGTAAAGATGTAGCAGGGTAGAACAGTAGTTACTGATAACCTAAAGCCTGCTGATTCTAAAACAACCAAAATATTATATTTTGATATGTCAGACATGCAACAATCATCATATTAAGTAGCAGTTGGGTCAAGTGTGGGAAGAAATGAGGATGGCTATAGGGAGGGCAGGCCTCATAGACACTTACAAAATCAAACTGATGTTAAAATCACTGCTTAGCAACAATAACTTCCCTTAAGACAGCTGTATATCAGAACTGCAGGATAGGGTGAAATCAGTTCCATGACATAATAGCGATCGAGAAACAGCGATCACTATTATGGCGAGGGTACATTGGTGAAAATTAATTTTGGCTATGCACACTGGCAACGCACAGAAAAAAGATGCCGGAGCCCCACAGGTCTCATTTTTAATGCGGGGGGCTGTGCACCCCTCACCCCTCTACTTATGGATTCTCAGCTCTGGGAGGGTGCATGTCAGGGGGGTGAAAAACGTGACAAAATACATGCCGCCAGGAGAGAAAAAAAAAGGAACCCACACCATGCCGGAGCAGAACCCGCTACCCCATGCCCCCTAGCTGACCACCCCTCCACGATGCCAATGATCCAGCTCAGCAGCTGCTCACCGCAACCTCTCCCACATGCCATCCCTCCAATGCTTCTCCCCACCCCGGCAGGCACACGTGCACGTGTATACGTGTGAGTTCCTGTCACTGTTTTCACCAACCACAGTATCCAGTCGCCCTCCTCCCTAGGTAGCCATGATCACAGTCACAGAGATTGACTCACCATTTTCTAGGCACTCAATCTCAGTCACTATGGTCATGGACTACCGGTGAAATCCCTTACTTTACAAACTGCTCATGTAGAGACCTATCTGTTGTACAAAGATGACAAGGCCAGTTTACAAGAATTAGAGCAGATGGAACTGCTTTGGAACCACACTGAAGACACCAAAAACAAGAACTTCTACAATAACTTGCAGTTCATAGGTTTCCCAGAGGGAGATGAAGAGAAAAATACTGCCACCTTCTTCTAAAGTCAATTGGCTATATTCCTCAAATACATATAGAGGCCCCCTCACAAAATCAAAAGGGTCCATCACTCCCTGGTAGCCCAAGATGGAGGTAGGCCATGCCCAGTACTTGCCAAGTTTCTCAGTTTTCCGGAATAAGAGCAAATTCTATCCATAGTAAGAGAAGCAGGACTGCTTCACTGGATGAGCCACAGAAAACATATTTTCAGTGACATCTTGGCCAAACCCATAGTGAGGAGAAAATGTTTACCACTGTCCGATGGAAACTGCAGACTCCTGTCATCAAATACTGTCTGCAGTATCCAGACATACTAAAACTGCTTTGAAACAGGGTCCCTCATACCTGAACAACACATAAGGAAGCCAGAGACATTTATTACCAGGTCCTGGCCAAAGTTCCAGCCATCTCAATCCACCTCCAGAAAATCCCTGTGTTCTAAAAAATTCTCCCCACAAAGGTCAACTCTTTAAAAAGTGATCCCAACTGCCAGTCCCTCCACCTAATACATGCACAGGGCCTCCAAATTTTCCAGTGTGACCAGACTCTCACTAGAAGTTCCAACAACAAAAAGAAAGCCACCATAAGAGCCATGGAAGACAAAGGGGATGGGTTAGAAGTTAAGGGCAAGGCTCAAGGGCCTCTGCTACAAGCTTAGAATTGAGTGACAGGATCCTCCGTACCCCACCCTCAGCATTGAGGAAAGCCTCCAAAATGTCTCCTCTGGGTCAGCACTCTATGCTTCCACCAGTTTAAGGTGAGGGAGAACCCCCAAAACAGTGGTGGGTTCAAGAATGCATAGGATAAGCACAATTGAATCACAGTCAAAAGGAAGGGTGACGAGAGAAAGAACTGTAGATCAGGCACGGCCTGCAGTAATGGTGTAGGTAAGGAGAAATGTGCAGACTGGATGGGTGAGGTGGTCTTTATACTCTGTCTGGAGGTTAGTAGTAGTGGTAGTATGGCAGTTACATTTTATTCATAAAAATATGATTAGGTATTACAACTCAGTTGAGGCAATTTTTATTTTCAATGAGATCCCTTACATCAGAATCTCTGTTGCAACATAACATTTCACAGTTTATGATTTATAAAATGTAAAATTAAGATAAGACATAACAATTTAATTTACATCATAGGCCATAACATCATATATAAAAACTTCCTCATTCAGGCAACTGTACCAAAGCAGCAGGGCAGGGGTACACATGCTTGCTCGACATACCAATCTTTTAAGTTTTTTTAACCTAATAATGACGTTAACCCCATATTATGCAATTGGTATAGAATTCCATAATGCAGTGCTCCTAAAAAAGACAGAGGACCTTCCCACCTCCAGCCTACATTCAGGAATTTTTAATTCATGACCCAAGGCAGAATTTAAGCCATCTTTAACAGGCCTTGTTTTTAACACTTCCAGTATAGTGGAGAAAAAGGCCTTTCCACATTTTATACATAAAAATTAAAAGGTGTGGATTTCTTCTATCATGTAGTCATAGCCAGGATTAATTTTTATGTAGGTCACAATGATACATCGCCCAAGGGGCACTGAGGATGAACCTAGCCAACCTATTAAACATTATGTCAAGCCTATCCAGTTCTGTCCTAGAGGCCCCAGCATAAAGAGCATCCCTATAATCCAGGATCAGGACAGTCATGGTGTTGACAAACCTCAGTCATGCTTCAGTTGACATACGGTACAGGCTTTTATCCTATATAGCATTCCTAATCGTCTACTTATGTTACTCAAGATTTTGTCTATATGCATATTCCACTTTAATGCATTGTCCAACCATATTCCTAGGTATTTATACTGTTTAGCCTGTTGTATATTCTTACCATCCAAAGTCTTTAGTAATAGAGGGGCACCACTGCTGATTTTAGTGTTTCTGCTAAAAAGAACAGACTGGGGTTTTCTATAATTACATATCAACCCATATTCCTCAAAAAAAGTTTATAGCTGGTCAAAACCATTCTGCGGTTTATTTTGGATATACTCAATGGACTGGCCCGCCACATAACTAACTGTGTCATCTGTGTATACATGATATTTTATGTCTGGATCTGTAAACTGTAAATAATTTACATAGATACTGAACAGAAGAGGACCCAATATGGATCCCAGGGGAACACCTGATTTAATCAGAGCTGAGGTGGATTTATATGTTCCTATCTCCACTAGCTGCCTGTGACCTTTCAGATAGGATTCAAACCATTTAATCCCATGCCCTTTTAATCCTAGTTCAATCAGCCTTGTCAGAGGTAAATTACAATTTAACGTATCAAAAGCTTTCGATAGGTCTATGAATATTGCACCTACTGAAAACCACTTGTCCAAACTAAATTGTAAGTCACCTACAGCCTTAATTAAGGCTGAAGTAGTACTGTGGACTGTTGTAAAGCCTGAGTGGTATTTATTTAATTCATTGTTCAGTTCCAAGTGTCTTTTCAATTTTTTCGACACTAACCTTTCAAATATTTCTTATCTGTGGAAGTAAAGATATAGGCCAGTATGTACTTATGTTCTGCTTAGAACCTGTCTTAAATATTGGAATTACCTTAGCAATTTTTCAATCTTCTGGAAATTCACCCAATTTAAGGAATAAATTAATTATATGCATTAATGGAGATGCAATACAGTGGGCAGTATATTTTAACCTTAAAGGAAAATTGTCCAATCCTATAGCCTTAGTAGTATTAATTTTAGGTAATTTTATTCTTACTTCACACACAGAAATGTGAGAAGATTGAAATGTAGTTTTAGTTACTGAAACCTTTGTCATTTTGTGTTGTAAATTGATTTACATCCCTACATCCATGGTATAGGGTTGAATTATTCAAGCTTTCAGTCCCCATCTCAATGAAATAATTATTGAATTTATTAGCTGCCCTGTCATCCAAAGGTACTAACTGACCATTACAGGCAATTAGTAAAAATAAGATCCAAGAGTGTTGAACTATTTGCAACCTTAGGGTTAATTCTCATTGGGTCTTTAATGAGTTGGGTTAAGCCCAGACTGTCTTGGATTTCCCCTAAACTCTGGCAAGTGTCAATTTGTAGCCAATTAGCATTACAATCACCCAACATAAGTATTTTGTGGGAGTTCCTGTAGTCAAACAAAAAAGCATGTAAGTTATTAAATATATTGGTGTTTATTTTTGGTGGGCAATAAACTCCAGCTATAAGTGGTGGCTTATTATAGGGTAGTTTCATTTCAGCTCTCACTTTCTTCTAAACCCCCTGAGTGTAAGGTATTAATGATTTCCTTTACTTTCAGCTCTGCATTCACATAGAGTAGGGTCCCACCATTTTTTTTTTTACTTGAGTCCTTTCTTAAAATGTGATCATTTTCAATTTTCATAAGAGTACTGTGGATTCTTTTGCTATGCCAAGTTTCTTTGTAACAATTATCTCCAGTCAGTAATTAATTACCCAGTCTTTAATTTGGTCAGCCATATTCCAAATACTTCTAGAACTAAATTATACAACACTGAAATTATCTTTCTATAGCATCTCTGCATTTAACTGAATAGGTCCCTCTGGTGCTAGATTTGGGTGCATATCACCACACAGCAGCATAAAGAGAACTGTAATACATTTAAGCATGTTTATGTAGCAATATATTTTTTCACCCAGACATGAGACTGAATGTAACATTCTGGATGAGTTTAATCTCCAGGTTACACAATTAACTGCTGTGGTATGATAGGAACCCAGAACAGTTACCATTTTCACTAAGTCCCCAAAAAATCTCTACCAGGAAACTAGAGTGCATCAGGCTATATATATATATATATATATATATATATATATATATATTTTATTTATTTATTTATTTAAAGAGTGGTAAATGGGAGGCATGCTGAGTCAAGATTCATTTCCAGGTGTGACCTGAGGGGGTAAAAATACAGTACAGTGAAACAAAAAATATGCAAAAGAAAAGGGTTTACAGTCAGGAAGCTTACAGGTTGTACATGGGCAAAAAATATCAAGTAATTACAAAGTAGTGCAAAGCACAGTAGGATGAACAGTACAATACAGATATGCAGAATGTACATAGATTCGTATTCATAGTGCGGAGTCAGTTAGGTAACAGGTAGTACATGGGCGTACTGAAGGACACATAAAATATCATCAGGTACCTTAGTATCTCTACATTTCAGGAGAGCAACTGTTAAGTTTGGATCTAATGTTGTGTATGAACCACTTTCTGATGCTGTCCAGAAACAGATTAAAGTTGCCTTATTGGTCCTTGTAAGAACACATCATAGAGTCCTTTTCAACTGGTTATCAGCATGTTGGTTTCTCTCCAAATATACATGTGTGGGGGGAGGTTGGGTTGTCTTGTATGAGTGTTTATGAGGGGGGAGTTTAGTGTGTGTGTGGGACAGTGACTTTGTGTGTGTTTTGGAGGGTTGAAGGATGTGTGTGTGTTTTGTGGGGAGGGGCTGTGTGTGGGGGGGTTGGAGTTTTGCTAACATATTTAGGTAGGCTTATAATCCGGTACATGTCATAATTATGCTACAGGGTGTTAGGATTCTTGGCTCACATACATAGTGAATATACACTTCTTTTCTAGTTATCTCTTCTGGAGGGGGGTAATTCCATTGGGGTTTTATTCAGATTCTTAAGACTGTTTCTGCTCATATAGTTAATTGATTATATATTGACTCATTATTGAATTTAAAACATTTTAAGATGCTTGAACTCATTTTCTAGGTGGTCCCTGAGAGATTTTTTTTTGGAAATAATACTGACAACTGATATTATCTTGTAAAAAATATTGTTACAACACTGTAGGTTTTAATGTATATGGAGTGTGTTAACTGGCTGGGAGTATAGTTTAGAAAATATCTCCAGACAGGTTTAATTCTGTATGAATGTTTTAAACAGTTGTTCATGCAAGGTGTATATGTGTATATGTGTGTGTGTGTGTGTGTGTGTGTGTGTATGTTATATGTATATGTATATATATATATATATATATATATATATATATATATATATATATATATATATATATATGTGTGTGTGTGTATATATATATTTCTGTTGTACAGTTTTTTATCATACAATACTATCAAGCTTTAACTTGGACCTTTGTGGTATTAAATCAAAAGGTCTTGCTTTTAGTTTTGAATGTTGTCTCATAACACACTCATTCATTAATACTTTTAGTCATATGTTTTGTCTGCTTGAGTGTCCCACTTTGCTGTGGATGTTATTTGACCTTGAACACATTCTCAGCAGTAGCAAGTTAATGGAATGTTGTTCATTCTATTTAAATCTGTCATTTTTTGAAATAGGTACTTTGAACCAATGAGAATTTTTTTCTAGTTTTTCTTTATGTATTTTTTATGTATGATCTAGGTGTTAATAGAATGTGACTCTCTGAACAACTCTCATACGTCTCCGGGGAAGAACTTGGTTTGTCCGAAAGCTTAAACATTGTTTTCTTTTCGTAACATTTATTTTGGTCCAATAAAAGATATCAAACTATTTACTTCTGGATCTGTTTCTGATGCTATGGAATCCCTATAAATTACAAATATCAGAGTTACCCAGAACAGACCCATGTTTATCTACACTTTCAATGGGTCTATGCAATCAGAGTAGTGTTATGCTTGTGCAACTGTGATAACTATTTGGCCATTTGCACTCTCTATTCCACAGGTAATTACCACCCTGTAGGGGTACTGAAGGCAAGGAACCCTAGAAAGGGGCCCAACCTTAGAGGTGCCATGGAAAGATTCCTTTGGCTAAAGATACCTTAGGAAGGAGCCCCTTGAGAAGAGAGGTTTGCCACTGGAGGAGGTGAGGAGGAGGAGGATGGTGGGGCAAAGAAAAAAAATGCTTCAGAAATAGGCTGGGAGGAGTTGCTTATATAGCCCAGGAAGGGGGCATGACTGGTTGCTCACCCCCTTTGAAATACAGACATAGCCTTTCAAGTCAATGGACTTACACAACCAGAGTAATGTTATGCTTGTGCAACTTTGATAACTGTTGACCATTTGCACTATCTATTCCATGGAGAATTACCACCCTGTAGGGGTACCGAAGGCAAGGAACCCTTGAAGAGTTCCACTCCTAGAGGTGCTGCAGGAAGAGTCCCTTGGATAAAAGCACCTTAGGAAGGAGCCCCAAAAATAACATTAAGCAGTAGATGTTAATTACTAGGTAGAGAAGCAGATTGACAGCAACAAGACAGCTTGATGAAATACAAATTAGATGCACAGATTGTCAGGATCACACTGATAAAATGGATTGCATTGATGACATCAAGGGGCTTCCTAAGGAGAGAGGTAATAGCGAGTTGGACCACCATCCAACTCCATCCAACAGTGGAAACCTACCTAAGGAAACTAGGGAATATACTATAAACAACTAACTACATAGTATGACCTTTGGCATGGAGGAGAGGAAAAAACACTTTTTAAATGGAGAAAACCTCTGGAGATCCAAGACCTAGGTCACCTTCCCTCCAGGCTAGGAGAAGTTTATTTAGTGATGGCTCTGCTGTTGCAATTTAGAAACTTAAACAAAAGGGAAGAAATATTCCAATTTTATGGAAAGCTCTCACAATCCCTCTAATGGGAATGTCATGAAGGGTTGTGAGAGATGTCTGCAACAATGGGTACTCTGGAGTGAGAGTGGATCCCAAAGGAGGGAGGAGAGTGATGACTCCTGAGGCACTCAGCTGGCCTACAGACTAAAACAAACCAGGTGAACTAGAGGCAGTCATAGGGAGAATATCTTTCAAAGGTGCCACAGTGATGCCATAGCTAAAGGAGTGCTCTTTGGTTGTAAGGGCCGCACCCCTTGACAGCTGAAGTCTTACCTTCTGCATCAAGAGGTGCATCCTATGACTGCATGCTAAAGCTCCACCCAGAGTGAGGACATTCCCGTTATGGGCCAGATGAGAAGGACCACATCCCAAGGTTCACATGCTCAAGATGCTGACTTTGTGAGTGCAGAGTGAGACTGTCAGCTTACAGGGTGAGCCCTGAGCCAGAAAAGGTAATGAATATGGCTGGCATGCCTCTGATTTTATGAATGAGAGCATGAATCAACTTTGAGTGCTAGATAGGAGAAAGCTGGATGAAGCCAGCATCCCTAGATTAGATGGCAGATTATTGATGAGAAAGCTAGGCAAAGCCAGCAGCTGTAGATATTGATGAGGAGGTCAGCCTTGAAAGGTTGCGAGCAAACTCTGCAACAACGAGAACTACCAAGGCAGGGCCTGGGTGAGGTAGGAGGCTGCAGTGTGAGCCAGCCTTTGGTGGTTTGATAGTAGTAGTAACTAGTGGAAAACAGGCCAACCATTTCCATTACAGAAGCCAAATTGATGGTGACATAGAAGATAAGTGTTTAGGCAGTGAGAGGCTGTAATGCCAATGATTGAATCAATGAGATTTAGTGTAACTGAATTTATGAGGTTTAGCAGATGATTGCTATGGTTTCTGCATGAATAGTGAATTGGTATGATTGGCATGAATACCTTAAATGCCAGTAAGGCAGAGTTAGGTTATTCCAGTCAGGAGCAGTTACGTCCAATAAGTATTTACAATGCAGTAATGAAATGCAATGAATATCTGAAAGCCATGTAGGCTGCAATGAAAATCTTGAAAGCCATGAAGGCTGTGAGATAATGTGTTTATGTACTGTATGAATGACTGAAAATACATGTAGGCAGGATAAGGGTGACTCATATAATTGACATAAAGCATGCCGCTGCTACAAAAGCCATAATGCTCCACCTTGACACCACAGACCCCACCGTAGGAATAACATGAAGCCACTAGCAGAGCACCATGATACCAGACTGAAAATTTTCAGTATACCAATGCAGCAGTTGACTGAGCGTAGCTGGCACTGAGTGAATTAAGAGCAGAGGTGTTGAACACATAGGTCACAACAGGGAATGGCAGCTATCTGAGCAGGATGAAGCTTGGAACAGATGCAAATATTTAAGGTGGAAAGCACATGAGACAGCAGGCAAGGAAATAGCAGTGTGAACTGAAATGTACAATAACGATGCAGCTGACAGAGAGCTTGCAAAATCTGGTGAGGAAATGGGGCCTGAGAGCACTGGCACAAAGCAACTTAAGGTAAGGAAATAACAATATGTAACTTGAAGCACAAATAAGAAATGTATACACAGGGTGCTAGAAAAATAGAGAAGCCCAAAAGAAACAAACAAAAGCAAACACAAGTACAGGAGCAGGAATGAAACAAGCACACAAGGAAGCATGTAGCAGCCAGCAGCAAAGCAATACTAACAAAAAGCAGGAGAAACACAATGAAAAGAAATCTAACACAAACCAAGCAGAGCCCAAAGCACAAGCAACATGGAGGAGGGGTGCAAAGTCCCAGCTTGCCCCAAGGGGGAAGACAGACTGACAGAGCCTCCTGCCGGCAAAGAAAAAAAATGCTTCAGAAGGAGATTGGAAGGAACTGCTTATGTAGCTCAGGAAGTGGGGTTGGCTGTTTGCTCACCCCACTGAACCACAGGCATAGCCTTTCAAAAACACTCTATAATTTGAAAACATCTAGCATAGAATAATTATACAATGTGGTACATTCAAAGCCAAACAGCCTATTATAGAGTAAGTTAACAGGATAAAATAAAACAAAGAAAAATGCTTGGCCTTCCATGTCTATTCCTGCTGGTAGACTTACTCTGAGTAACTTACACTACTCCTGTGTCAGCCATTCATGCTTGCAGCTGTTTGTGATCCTGAGTGGACATCATCATGGCTGAAGAGCTGGCAACTGGTGGGACAGAAAGTGATGGACCCTCAGATTCAGTTGTATATAAACTGTCAGAAGTCAAACACCTGAACACTTACACTGAACTTTTTAGGTTTTACTATCCAGACTAATATTTTCTGCATATATTATACACGTTTGAGGGCTTTGGGTTGCAGTGGTGGTGGTATTGTAAGACTGGGGCCAACCTTCAACTTGCACTTATACCAATCTGTACTGAGCTGTCCGTTCATTAGAAACATAGAAACACAGCAACATAGAATGTGACGACAGATAAGAACAGCTTGGCCCACCTAGTCTGCCCATTTTCCTACCTAACAGATAAGCTGCAGATCCTAATTAACCAACAGCTTACTTCCTCCTACCCCTCACTAGGACTGCCTTATGTCTTTCCCATGCATTCTTGAATTCCCTCACTGTTCTTGACTCCACGACCTCCTCAGGGAGGCTGTTCCATGCATCCACAACCCTCTCTGTGAAAAAATACTTCCTCACATTACCTCTGAGCCCCCCCTCTATCTTCAAATTGTGCCCCCTTGTTCTTGCACATCTCTTTTTCTGAAAGATGCCACCTCTTGGACTTTGTTGATTCCCTTGAGGTACTTGAAAGTTTCTATCATGTCCCCTCTCTCCCTCCTTTCCTCAAGGGTATACATATTAAGCTCCTTTAGTCTTTCTCTGTATGTCTTCTGGTGCAGACCCCACACCATTTTGGTTGCCCTCCTCCGGACAGTCTCCACTCTGTCTATGTCTTTGCGGAGATGGGTCTCCAGAACTGCACACAGTACTCCAGATGGGGTCTCACCAACTGTCTGTACAGACGGATAACAACTTCCTGTTTTCTACTATTGATGCCTCTCCCTATGCATCCCAATATCCCCCCAGCCTTCCTTACTGCCTTCTCACATTGCTTACCCACCTTTAGGTCATCTGATATAATTACCCCCAGGTCCCTTTCCATTTTTACTGTTGTCAGTATCTCACCCCCCCTCCCATTGTGTACTCTTGCCCTGGGTTTTTGTTTCCCAGGTGCATTACCTTGCACTTCTTTGCATTGAATCTGAGCTGCCATACATTTGACCATTCCTCCAACCTTGCCAAGTTCCTTCTCATCCTTTCCACTCCATCTGGTGTATCAACCCTGTTACAGATCTTTGTGTCATCTGCAAAGAGACATATTCTGCATTAACTCTGCAGTGCCTATATTTCATAAGTACTTCTTGCTTCCCCAACAAAAACACAACAGCCTTTGTGCTGACTGGGAAAGCTTCAGCCAATGCTGCAGAAAACTAGCACAGACCACACACACAGAAAAAGCACCCAGTCAGTCCAAAAAAGATAATAATCTATGTTTATGCTGCTTTTTCTTGCTTCCACCCTTCCCTTGACACCTCCAGGCACTGGAGTAAAATTAGTATGTGCCCATATGGCCTGGCCTAACTTCCTCCTGTGACAGGGCTGGGAAAGACCATGTCTCATTTGTTATGCAGAGAGAGTTAAAAGCAAGGATCTATTGTTTCCTCTCCTCTCCTATTCTAACACTTGTCTGTCTCTTGCCTGTCTGATTGCACAATCAAATTTTTCTTGTGGCACCAAGGAATTGGCCACTCAGACTGTCCCACAATCTCCCCCCCTGCTATCTCACTTTCTTCAATTGCTGTTTCTATTTCTTCTTTCTCCCCCTTGCTTCTCTGTGGTTAAAAATATGTGAATCTTTATTGGAAACTGTGATCCCTGGTTTGCAAATGAATATAATTATATTGTTGAAATGATTGCAGAAAGCTGTTTGTGTTTATTAGAAAAGGTGTCGATCTGGAACTCAGGGGTTGAACTTGAGATGTGTTTTGACCGCCACAAGATGTTTTACAGAATTGTCAACAGGAGACCAGCTCTGGGGCAGAATGTTCTATTTTGCTACACCTGTTAAGACTAGGTATGCTCTTCAGGTTGGAGATTTGAGAAGAGATTTCAGACCACACAATGATGCAGCATCTTGGGGTTTTTTTTTGTTCTTACATTCTGTGTGCTATATTTGCTACAACCTACTATGCCTACTCTTAAATGTCTTCTCAAATATCTACAATGCTCCTTAACTTCCTCTGTGTCTACATTCCCTTCTCATATTTCTAAACCTTCTCTTGATATGCATCCCTTAGTCTCCCAACTCTCCACCAACTTTCCTTTTTTTTTTATTTAGATATTTCCTGAAGAAGGCCTATGGTCAAAATGTTGATTCTAACTCAATTTTCTATTTTCAGCTTGCATTTAATATTACCATTTTGTTTTGCTTTCAGACCACATGCTGATGCAGCGCGTTCGTTTTTTGCTTTTACAATATGTATGCTACATTTGATGTGACCCATTATGCCTACTCTGAAATATCTTCTCAAATCTCTACAATGCTGCTTCATTTATTCCATGTCTACACTTCCTTCTCATATTTCTAAACATTCTTTTTAAATATACCCCTTATTCCCCTTACCTCTCCACTAACTTTGCTTTTTCTATTTTAGATAATTCGTGATGAAGACCTATGGTCAAAATGTCTATTCTAACTAAATTTTCTATTTTCAATGTGCATTTAATAATACCATTTTGTGTTGTTGCCTCTGTATAGACCACTGGTAAGACCCCACTTAGGGTACTGTGTTCAGTTTTGAAGATCACATTTTAGAAAGGACATGGGCAGAGTGGGGGAAGTCCAGAGGAGGCAAATAAAATGGTGCAGGTTCACATCAAAAGCCCTACAAGGAGAGACTAAAGGACATAATAGTTTAGTGGCCAATTTTAAAAAGGGCCTTATTTTAGTTGTTTTTTTTTGGCCCCCCCCCCAATTGGAGAAGGTTTGTCATGTTCATGAGTTAAATATGACCTTGAGCTTTCAGGAAAAGTATGTTGTGGTATTAGGTCAATGGCAGGCACTGAGATACAAGCCTATCTTTGTTGAGCCCCAACCCCATGATAGTGACATCCGGCACTGCCAATGAGAAAGACTTAGGATCGAATGGTGGTGGTCTGTGCAGACTGTGCACTCCTTTGCAGCCCTCCTCTCGTAACTAATACTATAATAATTTTTTATTTAGAGCAGTCAGTAATAAATTCTGTTGTTCAAATACGATACCGATCACCTTCACAAGCATTCCGATTGAGAATTTACTCATTTTAATGCTCACCTTAATATTATTTTCTTTCATATATGGATAACAGCTTTAAAGCACTCACTGAGAGTACAGATCCACCCGTAGCTCAAGATCAAAAACTCCTGTATGGACATCGAGGTGATTGCCACTTCTTGAATAACAACTAGCTCAAGCTGCAACATTTACCAAAGTGTGCAAGTATCCTTTAAACAAAACCAAAATGGATCAATACACTATAACCCCAGAAATGACTGAAAATTAAATTAAAATGCGGGCTGAAATGAATCCTATGAAATGCTCCTTACCTCTCTCTGACAGCGACAGTGGTTCAGATCACCAAAAGCAGTACAGCAAAAAAAACTAGCCTCTTCCTCTCCCTTAACAGTAGTTCAATTTGATCGTTTGATATCTGAAATATCCAGTATGAAATTAACATTAATTGAAATGTATGTAGAACTGAGAAAGGTTAAGCAAGAAATATCAGTACACACAATATAGATTAATGATGTTGAGGCCAGAACCAGCAGTTTAAAAGATATTGCAGCCAAGGAGCAGAAGGAGAGGAGCAGTGAAAGTTGGAAAATTGTTAAATTGGAAAATAAACTGGAATATTTAGAAAATAGAAATAGGAGAACTAACAGAATTTTTGGTCTGAAAGAGGGTTTGGAGGGTACCGATACTATTGCATTTGCAAACAAACTGCTTCGCAATGTTGCTGGGCCACCTAGTGACACTAGATTTTATATAATTGAAAAAGCACATAGCTCTCTGAAGCCTAAACCTAATCCTGGAGAGCGACCCCAATCTTTTGTACTTCAGTTTTTAAACTTTCATCAAAAGGTCCATATATAAAGAATTATAAGAGACAAAGCCAGCATGATATTTGAGGGCTGCAAAATCAAAACCTTTAATGACCTGGCATCTGAAACCATCCAGAAATGAGATACTTTTTTCTTCTGATTAAAAAAAGACTTAGGGAAGCAGGGCTGATGTACAGTTTATTTTTCCCCACTCTATTAAAGATCTGGGCTCCAGAAAGTGTTAAAGAATACAACGGGATTATTGCTGCAAGAACTGGGTTGAAATCAGATTTTCCTACCATCTTCAAAAACTGACTTTCAATACTAATTTCCAGAGCAGAAATTACTCAGGATTTAGTGGTGTAATGAGTACTTAGCTATGTTGAATGCTTTTTTGCCAAGCGATAGTTTGATTCATTAACTCACTCTGGGTTGATTAGGTGGAGCTTCTTTTTAACTAAGAGACTTACTTGGGCTGCTGAGTATATTCTACTTATTTAAAATAGCTACTTGATGAGGGATGGGATCTGCTCTTTTCCATTCTTTTGTCCTGAACTATGTAATCACCCACACACTGTACTTAGATGCTTATTAGCATTGCAAAATGAATCTTGTCACTGACTGTGCAGTGGTTCTTGGGACAAGGCACAAGTCCTATGTCTAGTGGAATACTTTCATTTGACACTCTGATGCTGGTTTGCTTTAAACTAGTCGAGGCGGGACTAATGGGGGACAGCTCTACGAATCTGTAAATATATCCGCAAAAGAGGCAGAATACTGATTGGGTAGAAATAGTGGCTCTAACCTTGTCTTACCAGTTGCCAAAGACAGTACATATGCCTTGAGCAACTTATAAGAAGATGTAAGCATCGGTCAAAATTAATGCTAAATATGCTTTTATCTTTGTTTTAGCCTGTCTCGGACTCATCTACTTGGAATTACTGACAAAATTCACAAATAATGTTCCTAATATATAAATATCTTTAATTGGAGAGGTGTTGCTGTGGTTGCTGGTGGGGGAAAGGAGGGATAGAGACCTTATTCCCTTAAGTTACAGATGTATATAAGTCATTGATTGTGGGGTCGCTCAGCAGTCGCTTACGATCTGCACAACAAAACAAGAAATTTGCCATGTTTTTTCTTTTTAAAAAATACCTGTAAAATTCAAATTGCTGAGAGGTTTGTTGATTCTCCTGTGGCTCGCAAATCTCCATGCTCATGAAGGCTCTAGTTGAATGCATAACCATGCATAAAAACCTCAAGACGTTTTTGACCGTTTACCTTTAAGCTGCTTGGTGGGATTTCATGGCGCCACATAGATGATTCATTTGTTTTATTCTCTTGCATAAACTGATTTTGTGTATTTATTTATTTACCCCCTTTATTTTATTTAAATTTTTTTTCTATTACCCAAATAATAGTATCCCCCCCTTCCTATTGTGTTTTTTTTTTTTTTTTGGAATGCGTTCACTCGGGGGAGGATATCATATTTTGAATCTTCAGAAAGGTGGGCTTAAAGTACTGATTCACATGCTCTCTTTTTACATTGCATGATGGAACATTATTTTATCAATTCATGAAGGTCCTAATTATCTTTATTTTAACTCATTTAGGTTTTTGATATTCTCTAATATCCTAATTCATTTTCAGGGGACAATTAGTGCTGAGAACAATTGAACAAAAACCATATATGGCAATGGAGGGTAAGGTTATTAACCTTCCCCTTTTTTGCTTGCATGCAAGTTTAAAACAAACTATTTATCAGATATTAAAGGTATTCTCAATGTAAGATGTTAAAGCTTTAATTACTGATTTTAGTATAATATGCAGTTTATGATGCTCTCACTTCAGCTGAATTAATTGAGTCAAGCTATTTCAGCAGGTGCATATTCATGTAATATTATTGGTAAGGTCGACATAAAGATTCTTATGTTTGCTATAGTTATGCATTAAATTTTTATTTAAGAGATTTGGAATATCCACTTATTTGTTACATCCCTTTGGGGTGGGGTTGTTTTTTTGGGGGTGGTTGAGATATTCAGCAAGTACTAAATACAAATATTTAATTGGAAGGTAGAAGCCCATAGTTAGTACAATGCTGAATATAATGAAATTCTAAGGCTTTGACTACTGAACATCAACGGTGCAAGGGCTTATCTGGCTCAGTAAGCCATTGGAGAATGCACTGGCAGATTGCAGCAACAATGTTGTTAGTAGTGTCTCTGGAGTATATAATAATACTTCTTTATAATATTATGCAAATTACAAATACTTTATGGGATAACCATTGATGAACACTTATTTTAAGAAGCATATTCTTTATACTGTATTTTTTTTATGTTTTTACACTATACTCCTGTACTGTCTTAACTCTAAGCAAGCAGTTTTTCCTTCTCTGTCTCTACTTACCTTTTCCTTTTATCTCTTTGGAGGAGGTGTATTTGTGGTAACATGACACATATTTAACTTACACAGTCCAGATACAATTAATTCAACAATTTCAAGGACTATTTATGGTAATTTGAAGCTTAATGGCTACACCAGAAAAAATTAAACTAATTTCATGGAATGTCAGGAGATTAAACTACAAAATTAAGAGATATTCAGTTTCAAGGCATTTAAATAAATTAGGGGTGACAATCAGATTTCTGCAAGAAATCTTTCTTAAAAAGGACCACTACTGGGCTGGCCTGGTGGTGCTGAGGGTTGAGGCGCTAGACGCTACACCTCGCGCTACGCTGGTGACCCAAGTTTGGGAATGGGCTCAGTCACTGGTGGGTCAGCAGGGGCAGATTGAGGAAGGAGTGCCCTTGTGGTGCTCTCCTCCTTGGGTGAATGGGTTGGGTCAGTGTGGAGTGCCAGCGATCCCCGGTGGAGATCAGGGGTCATTGCAGCAAGTCAGGCAGCACAAGATCAGCGTGGCTGATGCAGGCAGGGTTGCTGTGTGCCAGAGCATTGGGGTGTGCCCACGCAGAGGTGGGGAACTAACATAGAACAGTGAAAAAATCGCTTTGTGGGACAGGTGATGGCACCAGTCCCCCATGCCCTCCACTGGGTTCTCCTCAGCTGGCCTTCCAGTACCTCCCTCCAGGTCCAACCTGCAGCTGGAGTCTGACTTATGAGAGAGCCCACAGAGGTGAGGGCTGCCCTCCCAGGGTGGGTGGGTGAAACTGGGGGTGCTGACTGCGGGGGTGGGAGGAGGCACAGACCGAGAGATCCATAGGTGGGCAGGGCAGGACAAGGACTGGATTCCCAAGAGAAGCTCCCACAAGCTGTGACTGGAGTGAAATAGAATTAAAAAAAAAAAAAGAAGGACCACTAACTCTTAATGGGAAAGAATGGGTGGGGAAAGTGTTTGGAGCAGGTGATAGTTCAAAGAAAGCTGGTGTGTTAATCATATTTAAAAAAATGTTTCATTCAAACTGCATATTGTGATAGATGATCCAATGGGGCACTACCTTATACGTAATGGTAGGATGGGGAAGAATACTACACATTAATAAATGTATATGGACCCACTTCTCCAACACAAGATCTGTTTAATGTTATTCTCTCAAAGGTTGTGGGTCTCTTAGACAGTACTATCCTAATGGCTGGAGATACCAATAGCATACTTGATCCTACCCTAGATAGACCTACCTTCAGAATACATAGAGACAGGGCAGACAAAGATTTGGGAGATCTAACAGAAAATCTACAGCTTATTGATTCATGTAGGGTTTAAAATCCAAACATAAAATAATTTACCTACTGGTCGCAGTGTAATCAGTCAGGGTCAATGATAGATCAAATCTATATACCAATTTTCTAACTAGATTCCTACTAGTAAAAATAGAAAGTTTAGTTATCTCAGATCATTGTCCAGTATTGATGGTTTTTAAGACATCTAACAACTCAAGCCGAACATTCAGATGGAAATTTAACAACTTTCTACTAGATAACACAATCTTACTAGAAAAGGAAAGCAATAAAATAATTTGAGGAATTTAATTATCTGCTTGACACCTCTTGAAGTACTAATTGGAACTGTTTAAAATGCTGTTTAAGAGGTCTCTTAATAAGTGAAGCATCTATCCTTAAGAAGCAAAAGCTAGCTAAACAAAAAGAGACTTTGGATAAAATTAAAAAGATAGAAGAGAAATTACTAACCAATAATAATGAAAGCATACAGCAGGCATGGTCAAAATTAAAAATGGAATATAATGAATCCATCAAGGGTGAAGCAATATTTGCTATTAGGAAATCAAAAATAAACCATGTTAGTGCAGTATGCAAAGCTGCAAAGATATTCGCCATCAGACTACATCAGAACAGTGGATGTACAAACATAACAACAGTTAGACATAAGGGGGATGGACTTCTTGTGTCAGGACAAACAGATTAATAAAGAATTTCATGATTTTAGCACTCTCAAGTTATATGGCTTTCCTGAGACTTTCATTAAATGGGTGCATTTACTTTACCAAAACTCCAGCTCTGCTGTGGTAACTAATTGAATGATCTCGCCTTACTTTGAAATATCAAAAGGAACAAGGAAAGGATGCCCACTATCGCCCCTTTTATTTAATCTTACACTAGATCCATTAGTAAGAAAATTCCTAGCAGTAAAAGAAATCCAAGGCATTCAGGTAGGCCAAAAAGAACATCTAATTGCAGCATATGCAGTTGATATACAACTTATGATCTCTAAACCATCTCAATCTATACCAGCTATTTTACAAACTATTAAATCATTTGGAGAACTTTCAGGGTATAAATTAAATGCTAATAAGACCAATTTTCTCCCTTTCAATAGATTCTGTCAGAAAGAGACAATCCTTCCTGAAGGACTGACTTGGGCAACTAATTTTATAGAGTACTTAGGGCTTAACATTTATAATACTATGCACAAGACAGTAACTAGAAATTCTAATCTTACTAAACTGAAGGTTGTTGAAGATCTTTCTAATGGAATAAATTGCCCTTAGGTCTATGGGGAAGGCTGGAACCTGTTAAAATGAATCTATTGCCCCATTTATTATATGTATTTATGATGATTCCATGTTGTTTGATCAAGAAATGGATACAATCCATCTCTTCTTTAGTGGCACAATTCATTTCAGCACATAAAAGACACAGAATGTCATATACCAGGTTGTGTAGAACCAAAGTTAATGGAGGTCTTAATGCTCCTCATTTTTATTTATACTACTTAGCTGCAAGGATAGATCAACTGGTGAAATGGAAACATGTGGAATTCAAACAAACATACACCCCAGAATGGGTGGATATAGAGAAAGAGATGGTAGAGGAACAGGAGTTATCTCTCAGTGCCTTAATATATGCAAAACCTCAGACATCCTGTAAAAACAAGATTATTTTAGACTCACTAAGTCAACTGACGCAGATCAGCAGTCTTCTAAAACTAGACCTAAATCAAGTCAGAACACAACCTATCTAGGGAAATCCAAATTTTACACATAATGGCACCCCATTCCAGAATGAAATTTGGAAACAAAAAGGAATTACCACACTGAGGGATATTTTATGTAATGACACTATTCTAACATATGAAGATTTAGGAAATAAATTTGACTGTGCCCTATCTGAAAATGTTTCAATTTGAATGTTACAAACACAGTACAAAACTAGATAGACCTTTCTACTCCTTTAAATGACAATACCAGAACATTCTCAGGATGTCTCAATATGATGCCTTCCATATCTTTCATATATGGACTATTAGTAGATTTAATAAGGGTCTCAGCTACAGAAACTATAAGATGGTGGTCCCATACACTAGAAATGCCTACAGAAGAGTGGAACTGTGATAGGATATGGGCCCTTCTATTCCAAGTATTTGGTTCAGTGGACTTAAGATTGATCCAATTTAAAACTATACATAATCTATATTACACTCCATATCAAATATTTAAAATTAGTCTAGCTACTACTCCAACCTGCTGCAAATGTGGGGAGGGACAGAACACCTTAATGCATATGTTCTGGGACTGTCCCCTAGTTAAACCTTTATGGATGGCAGTAACAAACTTATTTGAAGGTCATCCTATGATCTCGGAACATATTCAGGCACACACTAGCATCCTAGGACATTTTGGTAGAGATAAATTCTGGTCATATGAACAACGGTAAACACTATTGTTATTAGTAGTATCAGTGAGACATGCTGTATTGAAACATTGGCTAGAAGACACAGTTCCAACAGTTCAAGTGTGGAAAAATAGTTTGATAGAAATTCTGAGAACAGAGAAATTGGCATTAACCTTAAGAGACCAATCAGCCAAATTTAAAAATAAATGGAATATTCTGTGCAAGGTAGAGTTTGGGACAGAATAAACACATACACCCTGTAAATCTTACTGTGGGTTTTTGGACCCCTGACATTCCAATCTTAGTAGAAATTAGGTATTAAATTTATACAAGGAAATCAGATTACACCCTTCTCATTTTCACTTCGCCTTCTTCTTTTCTCTCTACCTATCATTTTTCATTCTTCTCTCCAACTTATTCTTAACTCATAAGTGATATTTTAAAACAATTCCACCTTTCCTAATTTAATGTCACTGATTCATGATATTAGATGTGCATTACTTACTTGTTATATTTAACAATATGTGAATAATAACATATATGTTGCATCTTATTATATTAATTAGATCATTTGTATTTGTAACTGTAACTGCATGCATACTTTTAAAACAATAAAAATATATTGATAAAAAAGAGAGAGAGGCTTAACTGGCACTCGGGGATCAATATCTCAAAAATTTTTAAAGATATGTAGTGTTTGGTGGTGGAAAATTAACAATGAATTTTCCTTTTGCAGTTTATTGCATGTTTGATATAAATATGTTCTGTTTAATTGCAGGAAATGGCAAGTAAACAAGGTATTGGACTTGTACAATCTCCATCAAAAACGTTTCGTAGAACACACCGAGACTATGCAACTACTGTATTTGTATTATTTGCCAAGACAGAAATGCTTCACAAAATCTTGTTGCAGCCAAACCCAGAGGTCAAGAAACTGTTCAGATGTATGGAGAAGCAGATGATAAAGTGTATATAAATGCTAAAACACCAGGGGTCCTGGAAGAGACAGGATTCACTATTGTCATTCATTATCATTGCGTGTGCTTGTAGAATTACACCAGCAAAGAAAGACTTTCACACAAACACAATCCACAATCAGGTCATATGGTCTCAGAAAAGCCTGGAACAAGGAGAACAAGCCTTACATCCACAACATTTGCAGCTAGCAAATGCATCATCTGTAATTGTGTGAAGAAACATGGTGATTCACATCTTTTCCAAGTGAGAACATTTAAAATGCAAAGAAACATTCAGTCAGCAGCCATGTTTCTTCGTAAAACAGATCTATTGACTAAGGTACAAAGCCAGGAACTCATAGCCTTGGAGGCTAAGTACCACAAACATTGTGTAGCTCAGCTACTAGTAAGGGATGGACAAGCCAGTGAAACTAGCAGTGAATAGACAGAGGAGAGCATTGATGTCTTCACAAGACCATGTGACATGCTTGAAAAGCACATTCAGGATGACTTAACACAAGGCAGGGCATTTGATATGACATTCCTGTTGACAAAATACAAAGGACACTTGGACACATGTGGTTATGCTGAATAAGGGACATGATGTGCCAAAAAGTTGAAGAAACATCTTGTTAGGACACTTTGAAGGTTCAATTACATTCCATCAGCCTCATTCAGCAAACTAACCAGAGCTGGTGTATAGCAGCAAAATAAATTTGGAAGAAACAATCAACAAGATTGCTGAGTTTCAAAGAAAGGTCCAGGAAGAAGCAACTGAGGCTGACCTGGAGCTTCCTGATGATGAGTATGAGAATCTCTGTATTTTTCATACAGCAACAACACTCTGTGCATCTGCCAGAAAAGCATCATGGATTTCCACCAACCCATGCATTGACTGTAGAGAGATTCATTTTGAAAGAGCAGAGTTCCTAGTGCCTGCTGATCTGTACCAGTTTCTGAGGCTGCTCATGATGGGTAAACCAGCAGAACATATCCAAAACACTCCTGATGCACACAGAAGAGTCTTAGCAATAGCCCAATATATAATCTACAGTGCTTTAAATTCTCGCTGTAAAACAACAAAGCATATTGGACTAGCCATTTCAGTCCACCATTTAGCTAGGAGTCACCAGATGTTGGATATGTTACACATTTAAGGGCATTCTCTGAGTTATGATGATGTTTGCAGAGTTGAGATATCCATAGCCAGTGTCATCATGTCATCAGTTACATGACAAGGTGGAACAATTCTTCCAACAAACATCATGCCTGGAATATTTGCACTTGCAGCAATGGATAACATATACATAAATGAAGAAACTGAAAGTGGTCAAGAAGTAACACATGTTCTAGGCAGTTTGCTGTAACAGGACAACTTGGGGTCCAAAGTGTCTGTTGGACCAAGACCAAAAGTAGTGAACATGTGGGTAAAAGCTGTGAGCAAACTTACATGCCTTGGTGTTCTAGAGTGTCCTAACCAATTCAAGAGAAAGAGTCCACTCAGTCACCTGTCTGGTAAAATTGATTTGAAGTCCTGGTTTTCAACAAACCAATCCACATATCTGACATTCAACAGAGATTGGGTGCTTGCTTGTTTATGCCTCACAAAGATCTTAACTCTTGAGTTTGAGACCCTACAACCAGAGGATCAAAGTGTACCATGTTGGGGCAGGTTTCTTGCAATCCTTCACTTTAACTTCAAAGAGGAAAGATTCAAGACCACAACTGGTGACAATCATGTAGTACAAAGCCTTCCTACCAATAAGGATACTATATACACAGGACTAAAAACAATCAAGAAACGGGTGCAGACACTAGGCCAGGAAACCCCAGTGATAACTTTGGACCATCAGTTGTACATCATTGCCCAAGAAGTCCGTTTCTGCAACTGGGAGAAGCTGAAGCATCATGTTTTGAGAATGGGAGGATTCCACTTCATGGAACTCTACTGGAAGATACTTGGCAAACGCTATGCAGACAGTGGATTTGAAGATTTGCTAGTAGAGGCAGAGGTATTTGGAACAAATGCTGAAGCTGTGATCATGCAGGGAAAAAAACTACAAATGTTATACATTCGCCCACAAGCTGATATTTGAAGCCATGTGCCAGCTACAGTGGCAAGCATTCTTTGTCTGGGTGGTGCAGAAGAAGAAAATACAATCAGGGGGCACAGATCAAATTGAGCTGAAGTGCAAAAATGTCCAGTAACTAATGGCTGTGATTGCAACAGATGGTGAAATGAATGAGGAAAATATACAGAGCTTTGTTGCGGCATTTCAAGACCTTGAAGCCACACTGAAAACTCTACAAGGTGATTTCAAGGAGTTTATTAACCAAGGGCAAAAGCAGCTGTCAACATTTCACTTCTGGCAACAGTATATGACAGAGGTGCAAATCGCTTTTGATGACATTGCAGCTGAGAAAATTCCAAACTGGAACCAGCACCTACAATGCTTTGCTGTTATCCTTTGCTATGCCTTCGCATATGATCACCAAAACTATGCCAGATGAGGTCCTGTGTACCTCTCAGAAATGTTTCTGCTTCCCAAGACTGCACCAGCAGTGCATGAGCAATTTGCCAATGGAAAGCATGTCATCACACGATCAACCTCAGCCTGTTTTAGCATTGTCTGGTGAGACTTAGGCCTGGAACAAACTGTGGTCAGAGATTCCAAGTCAAGGCAAGGGGGATCATAGGAATAAGCAGACAAGAGAAAGCAACTCTCCAGAGGTATCTCACAGTACATGAAAGAAGTGCCATCATGAGGAACTTTAAGTACATGTATGGACTGGACAATCTTGAAGAGTAGATTCATCGTGATCTTTGACCACAGTCAAAGAGCAGATTCATTGTGATCTTCAACCACAGTCAATCAGGAAAGACAACAAAGATGTCATGAGAATTATTACCATAATCTTGGGCCGTTATGGAAATCCATTTGCTGTTGATGTACTTGAGGACTCTAGAGATGAACCTGAACTTCTCATGAATATAGCTATGGGTGTTGTTGGTCCATCATGTCATTACTGCACTGTTGACTGCAAAAGAACGTGGTAAGACTGCCTTAATGGAATTTGTTGAAAAAAGACTCAATACTGCTGCAGTCTCACTCAATGACCCTATCAAAAGGATGAACCTATCCACATTTACAAACATACAGCACTTTAACAAGCCAAAAAGCAGAAACAAGGTAAAATTCATAGATTCAGATAGACAGCTCTATGCCTGGCTTCTGATGATATCAAGAGACAGAAAGATAAACATGCAGAAGTTCTTTGAATATGAATTGTCAAGTCAACCTCTGGCTATTGCTAATGCAGATGGTTCACTAGCAAAAAGTAACAAGGCAAAATGCTCAAGGACCTGGAGGCCATAGGTGATTCTGGTATCCAGTGATGAAAGTGACTCAAAATGAGTGACTGTAAAATCAGTGAATCATTTTCAGCACTATTATGTTGGGCTGCTCTGCAAGGGTAGTGATAGAACAGTGAGGGATGGTGACCAGAAGGGGTGGGATAGGGAGGAGAAGGGGGTGTGGTGACTCAGTCACTCACTACAAGACAGAAAATGTAATCATATGTTCACCAGACATGGATATTCCTGTGCTTGGAACATATTTTGCAGAGGAGCTTGGCATAAAGCTATGTTTCAAAATGGGAACCGAACTGAAGACCCCGATACATACCACTGCTATCACAGCTGAGAAATTTGGCAGCTCAATATGCAGGTTTCTTCTGCCATTCTACACCCTTACGGGCTATGACAGCACTAGCTGTTTCAAGGGCAAAGGCAAAAAGAAATCATTGCAAATACTAAGAATGAACCATGAAAACTTGTAGAGTTTGGGTGAACTTGGAGAATCTTTGGAAGTCACTAATGATGTCATTGATGTCTGCCACAAGTTTGCATGCAGACTCTACCAACTGACAGGATGTATTAGTTCTGACATCAACCTACTACGGTACAAACAGTTCTGCAAGCAAGCAAAGCATAATGACAGCTTGCCTCCATGTATGGACAGCCTGGTACAGTACATAAAGAGAGGTAATAACCAGTGTGCTGTTTGAAAAGCAGCAATAGTGTCTAAACCATTTATTGCATCACCTGATGGACGTGGCTGGACACAGACAGAGAATGGTCTTGAGCTTCAACTAATGACGCAAGAATCAGATCCAAAAGACTTGACAGAACTTGTCACATGCCAGTGCACAAAATCTAAAAGCTCTTCAAGGAAGTGCAGGTGTGTGATGATAGAACTAAAATATACAACAAGTTGTGGGTGTGAAAGACATCCAAACACATGTGACAATATGCATGAAACAGACAAAGACAGTCTCAGTTATGGAAATGGTGATTTGGAATCGTATTATGACACTGACAATGATGGCCGTGAGTAAACAAGTTAAATGTGCCTCCAAATTAAGAATACATGCTATAGTGAAACATTGTATGATGATAAATATGGTCATATCTGTTCATTAAAATGCCATCTCAAACAATAATATATTTGCTGCATTAGAATTAATAGTTTAATGTGTGCTCAGGTTGGACCTTATTATGGTAATAACATCTTGTAGTAAGAATTGTGTGGGCCATTTTTTGGCTGAAAAACACATTTGCATTTCTATGGGTGTCATTATTATTCAATAGTAAATTTTCTCACACTTTCTATTCAGCCTGGAAATAAACTTATTGTTTGAAAATTTGTTGTTTCCCTCTAATATGTACAGTGTATACTTTCAAGAATGAGATTCAGTTATAGGAACTCATTCTTGGCTAGCAACCTTAGTGTGTACAAATCAATTATTACAATGAAATTGAGCTATAATTTCTGAGCAAATCAGAAGAAAAGTGAAAGCAATAAAAACATGATTAGTTAAGATGCTATTAGACATGATTACTGGACATAAGGCATGACAAATTGGTTTTAGATGTTATATTTTACTTATTTTTAGGGTTCATTTATGGGCATTTAGGTTCACTTCATTAAAATGTATTTTGGCAATTTACAAAAATTGGAAACTAATACCCAAACTATACAAACATGATGTTAAAAAATAACAGTTTTATAATTTCTTCAAAATTCAGGATTTACTCGGTTTCGTCTTTTTTCAGCTATATTTTCCAGATTTTCTTTTCAAAATTCAGTATTGTCAACCATGTGATGAACACCACAACATACCTTTTCTGAAGGCTGATGAGTAGAGCTATCTTATGCAACCGTTACACCTTCTCTAACAGGGGCTGCAACAGGACCAATATTTTGAAAATTGGCTGCTAGACTATAAATATTTTCACTCTGGAAGAGAGGAGAGAGGGTGGATATGATAAACACCTTTTAATACCGCATGGGGGTAAACCAGGTACAAGAGGAAAGTATTTTTCAGAAAAAAGGTGCTCGGGGACAAAGGGGCATGATAAGTAGCTGAAGGGGGGTAAATTCAGGAGAGATGTGAGGAAGCACTTCTTCACAGAAAGAGTGGTGGATTCCTGAAACAGTCTTCCAGCAGAGGTGGTGGGGGTGAAAACAATGGTGAGATTCAACAATGCATGGGATAGACATAAGGGAATCTTAGGAAAAGGGAGGGTGAACGGGCTGGAGATCAAGTAGGATCTGCAGTGATACTACAGAGAGGGAAAAGTGGGAAGATTAAGCAGGCCAAGTGCTCCTTATCTGCTGGAAAATTCTATGTTTCTATTCTTCTAGTGAGGGCATGTATGGGAGAGAGGAAAGGGGAGTGTGTCTCAGAGACAAGCCTAGCCCTTAGCCAGGTCTCCTTGCATTTCCAAAGCTATTTGGCAGCATAGTGCAGGTCAGCTCAAGGGGTGCTGTTGGGGGGTGAAGCATATCCACCACAGAGCCCCTTTCTTGTGCATGAGTGCAAGGAGTGAGGAAGAATGGTGGTCACATCCATGGATCCATTCCTTGTTTAGGCATGGGTCCCTGAACTCCCACCAGCAACTGAGTTAGGCCTGCCAGTGGGACACCCATTGTGCATATCTTCACTCCATGTTTTGCACACTCACCTCTCCCTAGCAGTTGCTTCTTGTAGCTATTTACTGAGGGATAGAGTGAGGCTGGATCCAGTAAACAGAGGATGGAGAATGGGGGAGTATTTAGAGCAGGAAGTGGCACTTTGGGGAGGCAGGGCAGGTGCTGATGCCTCTCATTTTTCCCATTTGCAGGAGTGGGGGGTGTGGAAAGGGTGCAGAGGTACAGAGTACAGCACCAGTTCCCCCTATTTTAGGCAGTTTTGAGCAAGATATGTGGAGGGAGGTAACCCTGGATTGCAGCTCCCTGGGGGCCACTTGTCCACCTTTAGCCAGTTGGACATCATAGAATGAGTGCAGATACCCCAATACCAAGAACCTATTATGCAATCCTTCACGAGTTGCAGGGTGGGAGTGAGGTACCTGGCAAAGCTGACCAGCTGCGTGACTTATACTGTAGCAGATATGCAAGTGCTTATGATGAGCTTCTAGTCATAGTGAACCGAACAGACATGACTTCGAGAGAGAGGGCCATTTTCCAATCTCAGACAGTCTGTGAGATGGCAGCAACAAGAAAAATTGTGAGTGGGCATGAAGTCTGAGTTAACACACCACCAGCTGCTACGCACCTCACCCAGTCCCCCTTAGTCTCCAAAACCAAGTCCCCTGAATTATGAACATAAATATAGTACTACTTTTATGTTACAGGATCATCAACTCAATAGCCTCACTAGTAGATGCAAGGAGGGGGGGTAGTTCTCCTCTTTGGGATGGACACAGATAAAACATGGGGAAGGGGCCGGTGATCATGAGACTGGAGAGGGGAAGGGGTTATGGAATTTTCTATGCACCAGATGTACTGCCCAGCCTGTGATACCTGTCCTAAATTAACTGTTCATACAGCCCTAGGAATCCCAACTTGGGTAATGGTGCAAGCAGTTGTTCTGTGACAGGGGAGAAGTCAAAAGTCACTGCACACTCAAGAGGGAGATATCACTGGATTCTCGGAGATTGTTCTGAAAGCATGCATTAGACAGTGCTCCCTGTGGATTGGCAGAAAATCCTATAGGGTACTTTCCTCCAGTGGCCACTTCTCCCTCCCACTTGGCAGAACCCCTTGTGTAAATAACTTAACATGTCAGTTGCCCATCTATGTTAGGTCAGCTGAGATTATGGGTAACAGGACTTCACTATTCCTTGACTTGCAGTCCCACATACAGTGCCCCTTTCCCTGAACCTCATGCCAAGTCTCAGCCATAAGACATCCTAAGCTGCAACCCAAGCAGTCAGTCTGTGGTGGAGGAAGGGGCACCAGAGTTTTCACTCACTCATGAAGAGCTCACCCTCTTGGCACTGCTCTGTGAGCATGCGGCAAGAAATATCAGTTGTGAGTTGGCAGGAAAACAAAGTGAGCCAGTGGCCAGGCTTTTCATCTACCTCCTGGAATCTCTTATTAGTAAAACTAACACCATGAGAGAAGGTGCACTGGTAAACCTCAGCCTCATTGACCTAACCCCCTCCACCCACCCTCTGAAGAACAATATGTATGATCAATAGCCAAATTATCTATGGCATACTGTTGGTTGGGGAAGGGGTAGATGGTCTTTGGGACCAAGATGGTTCTGAGATACTGGGACCATGCTGGGCTTTACCCTTAGTTTCCCTGACAGTGGTGCCTTTCAGCACATCTACAACTCACAGTTTACCATATGCCAACCTGGATGACAGCATGGGCAGTCAGGTGGGGAGCGACAATAGTCTCTTTAGTCATCAGGCCCTATGAGTCGGGTCTGGAAGCCTGGCACCTGCAGAGGGGTAACCATTGGCATGGTATACAAAGGCAAACTGAGCTAGTCAGTGGAAGATGAGCAACATTACAGGTTGTATAAACCAATAGGTTTCTACATAAATATTTTGAAAAGGATAAGTAGTCCCAAGATAGCATCATGGCTGCCTGTGAACTCAGTGTGTCAACCTGTTAAATCCAAGCACCCTGTACTCTTGAGCCACTACTGCCAGAGAGGTTCTAGCCACCCAGTATGGTCAGTTGCAGTCTGCTTTTGCATCTGTTAATGGGTCCATGGCAACCAGCTTAGCCCATGTATGGGGCAGTTCTAACTGAGAGGGCAAAGGGGCTTCATATGGTAGGTCAATCGGGGGAGGTGCAGGGACTGTCCACAGCTTTTCATGAGAATCTGGCAATGGGATATCCACAGGGAGGGAATGTAGCCTTCCCAGTCTTTTTGGCATAAATTCACCATTATAGTCTGAGCCACCAGATAAGTGAACCAAGTCCTTACAGTTCATCTCCTCTGAGTCCTGGTATTGGGTCCTCTGGTTCAGTTCTTGTCCTGGCTTTGCTGGGCTGCCTTGTTTGACTCAATAGTTTTCCAGTCCATCTCTGCTGGGAGTGTTGGAGCTAGATGACCCTATGTGTGCTGCGACCAGGCTCCCTAAGGCTGGTATTTTTCTGCATTATGGCCATGGTTGTCCATCTCTACTTTCAGGTTTTTCACTGCAGTTGGTCAGTGTCTGGAAACATAACCATGTGCTTCCTCAGGACTGTGGAAAGTGTGGGGCACCCCATTTCTTATGGTATAGAGTTTGGCTGGATAATGGAGTCCATAGGGAATGTCCTGGTACTGAAACTGCTTTTTAACATATACATATCTTTTCTCCACTGAACTAGCTTGGTGGAGAAGTCTGTGAAAATGTAAATTCTGTGCCCCTGCTACTTCAGAAGTCTTCATCCTTACAGAAATAATTATATGAAATGTGTTCATGCTGCACACATAAAACTACCCAAGTGATATGCATGTTGCAAGTATGATTTAAATGTTAAATCGGAACCGATTGCATACATATGAATGCGTGTAGCAAGCAAGTGTGGAAACCATGCTTTTTATGTTAAATTGGGAAAGACTGCATGCATGCAAAAAGCAAGTGGTTACTGATTACTGCACATGTAAACTTTAAGTGACTTGCTCAGGATCACACCATACACAAGTGGGGGTTAATGAGAATCACACCCAGGTCTTCATGCTTTTAAGTCTCCTGGTTTGCAGTTCAGTGCCTTTAACCACTAAGCCATACTGTCTGCACACATTTGGCTTGCTTGCACTTCAATACATACTGTATCTGATTACATCTGCATGCATGCAGCATGCTTGTAGCCACTATTATGCTTTTCAGTTTTCTTCTCTTACTCATCTCAGTTTCACAGTTGAACTGTAGCACACATACCAATGGAAACATATGTGGTTTTTCCCACCCCCAGTACACAAACCCACACACAAAACCACTTAATTACTTCTGTCTGGCCTGTACTCCTACTATTTTCTCTCC
The DNA here is from genome assembly GCA_016271365.2 of Neoceratodus forsteri. Taxonomy (NCBI): domain Eukaryota; kingdom Metazoa; phylum Chordata; order Ceratodontiformes; family Ceratodontidae; genus Neoceratodus; species Neoceratodus forsteri. Next base: position 947,905,419 of record CM057454.1, on the reverse strand, counting down.
ATAGTTTTGAATGCTTCCACACAAACAGACTTTAAGATGCAAACACAAAAGTAGCAATAACTCGACACATGCCCACAGGGCCAGTCCCGCACCCACCCATGCATACACACTGTAGCAGTACAGCAATGCTGCTATAGACAATGCACCACCAAGTATAGACATAAGTAAAAAGTCTTTTACTTGAGTACTAGGGAGCCAGAGGCAGGAGTCTTTAAGAGATGATGTCCATGGGTAAGAATGTTGGGGCATACCCCTTGAAATTAATGGAGTTATTTTTATTACTATTTTATACATTATGATGGTGAGTTGCAGAATAATGAAAGCCACTGTTTTACTAACAAGGCCCTTGTTAGTCAAGTGGTAGCCTTCATTAATCTCCAACTCTCCATCAATAATGTATAAAATAGTAATAAAAAAATACCCCCTTTCATTTCAATTGTGCACACCCCTGCAGCCTCCTTTGCCCTTTGTCATAATGTGCCTGAGCATGGGAATGCGGAGGTCAGCTTCACTGGGGCAGGAAGCATCAATATTTCAGTCCTTCCTCCTTTCCCAATCCCCTTGTAAAAACAATTATTTACTTTTACTTGCCTGGCTATATGGCTAGAACCTTCAGCCTGGCAAAGTGTGCCACCAGCCCAGTTTTCAATCTGCTCCCCCTCTCTCTCCATCTGCCAGAAGCTGGGTGCTAGAACCAACCATCACAGGTCCCCAACGTGGTCTGTGACCAAGTCACCTCACCAGCTGAACACACCCAACCTGGGTTGCTTGGTTGCTGCTATGGCAGCTGCCAAACTTCACTGATCAAGGCCTATGAAGGCAACCCACACCACTGTCACCACCACTGCTGCTAAGCCTAGTTTGCTGCTGTGGGGGTCTGTGCTTTGTTTTTTTGCAAGATGAGCCTAGCAGAGTAAGTAGGTAGCCTAGTCTTGGGTTAGCTTCTAGCTCACCCTCTACCCCTTCAACCACCATGGGAGACAAAAACTCACTAAGAGTAGACCTACAAAAATATGCTGCCACAACACTGCTATTGAGAGTTCAGTACTCACCGATGCCTCCAAGCTGTAGTGTGCAGTCTGTCTACTCTGTGGTGGGAAAGACAGTGTCGCACTTGCAAGACTCATGTGCTCTTTCTTGGCTGAAGCTCATCCACATCACATGTGATTGTGCTACTACTAATAGGTGAAGAGAGTGGACAACCCAATACAGACACAGTCAAGTCTGGAGAGTACCTGCAGCATGAAAACACACAGGCCAGGTGGGCACTTATCGTGCAAAAGATTAAATCCAAATTTAATGCCATTATTGTGTCACCATAGGAACAACCTAGGCACAAATATGGGGGGGGGCCAACTGCCACCCTCTGACCTACCTAAATGGCATCTCTGTTTAATGGTAGAAATTCATTCTCATGAGCCAATGCAATGGTTTCCACTGTGTTCTGAGGTACCGTATCTCCATGTTTCATGATCTATCCTGATCATCATGTGGGTTAGTGTCCCTCATCGTCCCTCATTTTGAGTGTTCATGTCCTTCATTTCAGTGACAAAATGTGAGATATGGTGCATGCTTCGAAGAGCCTACTAAGCTCAAAGAGTGCCAAGCATGGCCATACTGTACTGTATATGCTCAGTACAGAATAAAAAGGGGAAAGTAATTGAGATGAAACAGTTATGGAGAAACACATTTGTAGCACTAAATATTATTTATTTATTTATTGAATTTTGTTGACCAGGTAAGCTCACTGGGCCTAGAAGTTCTTTTTTCAGCGGCGACTGGGGAATACAGATGATAAGCAACTGAAACTGAATCAGATAGAAGGGATTTGCAAAGGGATGGTCCAAAACAAATATGATAAACTTCACAATACAAAGGCCCCTCTTCATACATCTGGAATGGGGGATGTTGACTGGCTATACCCTAGGCATTTAATGCAGTAAGCAAACAATACTTTACATATTAATGGTGATTTAATGACAAAAATCAAAAGCTATTAAACAACTTGCAAAAGGATCAGAATTAATGAGTTTACCTAATTGTTATAGGAATCCAAATAAAAATGTATTTTAATTACTCTAATTGCTAGTAGTAGTATAAGAAATAGAAATGGATGTGTTTTTTAGATGAGATTTGCACCAGCTTAGCTGCTGCACACATAGCAAGTGTGCAGCATTTGAACCTGATGTGATGTTCAAATGATGTTCACACCAGCTTACCTGCTGCACACATGTCAAGCTTGCAGTATGCAAACCTGATTTGCTTTTTAAACCTGGTTCACTTAGGATCACTTTTTGTATGCGAACTGCATGCAAACATTGCACAATTAAGCATGCGGCATGCATTCTGCATGTACACAGCACACCTGTATTTCTGTAAGGGCAGTCTCTGGCCATGGATAAGATCTATTCCTTATCTTGGAATTGAAGGAACCTCACCAGGGTGGGCCTGGGTCTGTCTCTTTGCTCGGAAACTAGCTGTAATGTCTGGTGGGCATGATTTTTCTCCAGCCCCATCTTCCAATTGTGTTTGAGGAAACCAGATAGTTCTTTGGGAGAAAGCCAATCACGTCCCCACTTTCTGCTTTCTCCAGGAATCCCATAAACCAAAGGTTAATTCTCCAGCTACAGTTCTCACCATCTTCTGCCTTTTCCATAGGGCATTCACAGGGCACTCCAGCTTCTGGATACTCACTTCATACCATGTGTCCTTATCATCAATTTAGGAGAGATAAGTTTCAGTGTCCCTTGGATTTGTTCTGCAGGTTTCGGACTTTCTCTGTCAGTGCCACCACAGATGTTTTAAAAGAGGTGGTTTTTGACTGGACCTGCTTCTGCATAGCTGTAATTTCTTTGGTGTTAGTGTTCAGAGCTGCCTCCTTCATCATCAGTGTTTTTTTGTTTATAACTTGAGCTTCAAATTAAAAAAAAAAAGTATGTTTCTAGCTCTTACAGTTCAGACTAGTCATTTTTAAAGGTACTGGGATGGATTTTTAAAGGGCTTGACTCAGGCATAATTTCCAGTTTGCAGCTGTGCCTGCATCAAAACAAGTGAGCTGAAAATGTTGGATTGCCATTTTCAAACATTCTGCCACATTTGCAATGAGTTACCTGCTTTACAACAAAAAAACTATGCATGTTGTTTTCTGACTGCAACACATAGCACTTGTGGAAAGAGGTTAGATAATGTTTTATGCAGTTTAGTTTGTTGATGCATGTAGCACATATGCTCGATGATCATTGACACAAATCATCAAGCTTGTCCAGGGACCTTTGAAAATACAACTTATTATATTTAGGAAAAACCTAACTTATGAACCATTAGGGCTAGAACTTTTTTTAAATGAAAGCCTGTATCCCACTGTATCGATATAGCCATTCTCTATTTATTTATCTAACTTTAATGATTTGGTAAGTACATTGGTGGAAGAGGCCTTTTTCAGGTACGACCCAGGTGCAAATGTAGGGAATAAAGTACACAGTCATAGTGATACATAAACAGCGAGATAATATATAGAGGACAGTGTGCAAAGAACAATGTATATAGAACATTAGTAACCTGAATATAATGAAAAGACATCATATGCAGCAAGGGAAGGGATAACAATGCAGACAGTGCACTATTTTCACACAATTTTGCCTACAGAAAGTGCAAAAGGATGGGTCAGGTGAATCTGAGTACAGATTACTTATTAGGAAGGAATAGAGTGAGAGTGCAAGTGGTACAAAGTAACAGGTTAGGGTATGGGGAGTAAATTGGGGTTAGTGGGAACATTGGCATACAACAGAGGAGAAGTAGGGTGCAGTGGAATAATGGGGGGATAGTGGGAACATTGACATACAACAGAGGAGAAATAGTAGGATTTCAGAAGGTTTCTAAAGGCTGGGGGACAGGTAACTTTTCTTATGGGGGGAGGTATTGAGTTTCACATAGAGGCAGCACAGTACAAAAAGGACCACTGACCCATACTGGCACGAAACAGCAGGACAATAATGTTGTTGTGGGAGGAAGATCTGGATGTTGGAAAATTAATGAGAGTGATCTGCCTGGCAAGGCAAGGCAGGTTGCCATTATGAAGAGTTTTGTAGATGAGCAAGGCAAGAACAGGATTTACTTTGCATTTTGAAGGTAGACAATTTAGGTTGTTGAGCACTGTGCAATGGGGGGTATTATGGCGACAGCCCAAGGCAAATTTGGCTATATTATAATAAAGTATGCTTTTTTTGTAGAATGGATTTAGATGCAGCATTGATGACTCCTGAGATGTATACAAGTATGGGGAGAAGATTAGCCTGAGCGATTTTAACCTTAGTATCTGGGGTCAAGAAGTGGCAGACTCTATAGAGCGATCCCAGTTTTTTGTGAACTGATGATGTGGTGTGCTGGAGATGGGTTTCAAATGAAAGGGAAGGGTCAAGGTACTTAAAGGAGAGCATCTTTTCGAGAGGGGGAGCCATTTCCCATGTCAATATTAAACAGGGGGGAGAGTTTGAAGAGTTTTTGCTTGGAACCAAACAGCAAGGCCTGTGTTTTAGGTAGATTTAGAACCATTTTTTTCTTGAGAGAGTCAGGCTTACAACATGACAAATGAGTTGGTGAGGGAACTATTGACAGAAGTAACGTTATCACTGTGAGTGTAAAGTACCACATCGTCGGCATAAATAAGTGTTTTTATTGGTCCGTAGATGGTAGATAAATCATTAATAAAAATAGAGAATAGGAGTGGCCCTAGAATGGAGCCTTGGGGGACTTCACAAGGAATAAGATTCATTCCACATAAGGTGTTTCCAATTTTGACAGCTTACTGGAGATGGTGCAGGTACTCATTGAACCATGCTATGGTGGGGGTCCCAAGGCCCAGTGACCGAAGTTTTGAGATAAGAAATTTACGGTTAGCAAGGCAGAAAGCTTTTGTCAGATCAATGAACACAGCACTGGTGATGCGGCCTGTGTCCATGGTCTGGAAAATGGCATCAGTGAAGGTTATAAGGGCAGTGTCTGTACTGTATCCTTTTTAAAAACCATGTTGTTCAGGACAAATGAGATTGTGTTGCTGCAGGTATTTGGTGAGCTGGTGGTGGATGATTTTCTCTTGAAGTTTAGTTAGGATTGAGAGAAATGAAATTAGGCAATAGTTTTTGAGGTGGGTAGTTTTCCTTTTGTTGTGTAGGGAGGACGACAGTGGATGTTTTCCAAAGAGATTGCACAGAGCATGTGGAGAAGGATACATTGAATATTTTAGTGATGAGGAGTGCAATTTGGGAGTCAGTAAGCTTAAGAAATCTGGGGATAAGACCATCAGGACCAACTGATTTGTCACGTTTGAGAGTGAGGAGTAGTTTATATATGTCATGTGTCATGACTCTTTTAATATAGAAAGGATGTAGAAAGGAGGCCTCCTGATGTTGAATTGAATTCTGATGGGGGGGGGTGAGTATCTGTATGTCCACTAGTTCTATATTTAGATAGGTCACAGAAAGAAGTATTGAAAAGAGTGGCAAATTTTCAAGTGGTCGGTGAAGGTTGTACCATTCTGTTCAATGGAGATGTTATGGGAGTGTTGTTGGCCATTGAGGAATGAGTTGATAAATTTCCAGAACTTTTTAGGATTATGCAGGTTTTGTGTTTGTTGTCATTTGGGGTACTGACATCTGGTGCTTTGAATTACGTGTTTACACTCATTGTAGAAGTTGCTGTAAGTGTTCTGGTGCAGGGATGCAATTTATAGTCTTATATTTAGCCCAGGATGCATCTCTTTTATGAATAAGGGCAAATATGTTCTTTGTGAGCCACAGGTATGTTTTGGCTTTAACTCTATGGGTGCACTGGGGGGCATGCTTATCAAGCACTGACGAGAAGACATGACTAAAGAAATAGAGGGCTTTGTTGACGACAGGGACTACGTCTCTCTTTCAGTATATTGATATTTTTGAATGAATTAAAATTTAAAAAACAGTTTTAGAATTTCTGGGTTTTTGGTTTATGTACAGGGAACATAAATAACAATGGTATGAACATTGTTTTGAAAATGTGTTTCTAAAGTGTTTTAATCACAGTACATAAAATCCTCATTTCCCCTTTGGGTAACCCTAAAACCTTCCTTTCTATGCCTGTGAAAGTGTTAGAAAATAATAATGTCCTTCCTGTCACTGTTCTCTACAAACATGTTTCTTGATATCCTAACATACACTACAGTAGGGTGTACCTAATATAGCCCTTTTTTATTTATGCATGAAGTCCCACTACTGGGGAGCCCACTGGGGACTGCTCTAATACCCAGATGGTGGATCAATGTTCCTTTCTAATTTACTAAGACATTACTGGAGGTTGCCAGGAAACAGAATGTTATATTCCATCCAGACTTCTTTAAGGCCTTTGATACTGTACTGTGTGGAAGCCCCTTGCAGAAAGTAGTGCAATATGGAATCCACAAACTGCATATTGCCCACTCCCTCTCCTCAATATTGTCATCCGGCTGCATAGTTCTTTCCACTCTTGCCCTAAGTTTCCAACATTCCATAACATGAATGCCACAGGCCTGCACACGCACTCACTATAGTACATAGTCCAAGAAAGGTCCCTGGCCATAGGATGGCTTGTACTGTTTACAGTGCGCAATTTACAGGACAGAGTGTGCATGCACCAGTGCAGCATTTATAAAAGGGTGATGTGCAGCCACTCTGTTCTATTGATACTACACAGCATTATAGGTCTGGTTGGGATCCACAATCATGAGCTCAGCAGAGGGTGATAGGGTGGCAGACAAGCAGACCATATCAGGTTAGTTAGCCAAATAAATAAAAAGCTATGCCTGAATGCTGACCAAGCTGGAGGAAAGTAGTACAGAATAGAAATTGAGTAGATTGAGAGGGTCCAGCACAGATTATCTAAGTTAGCAAGCAGCTTCTGGGCAAGAGCAATGAGGAGAGACTCCACATTCTCCAATTATTTTACTTAGAAAAGAGATTTCTGGAGGGAGGTATGATCACAGTGTTCTGAATACTAAAAAGGATGGAAAGGATAATATATACACACATGTCTAAGCTGGCAATTGCTAGTAGACCTAGAAGACGTGCAGTCAAACAGAGGGGTAAGCAGGAAATAAGAAAACATTAGAAAGCATTACTTTACACAAAAAGTGTCTAACATGGGGAATAGCCTACCCAATGGGGTTGTGGAAGTTGGTACAGTTTTGTCCTTCAAAGCTGAAATAGACAGATTACTTAACGAAAGCAAGCAAAGCCATGGCACTCACCACATACTTTACTTAAAAGAGGTAGTCCAGTAGCAATTTCATCAGTTTGAGGCCTCGATATTAGGTGATAGAACACAAAACTCTGCTGGTACAAACCAAACCGTATACCAACCCAACATTTCACTCCATGCAGCGCTTTCTCAAGGGACTCAAAGTCCATGGACTGGCTCCTTTAAAAGTACAGTATGTGGTAAAGTGTCATGATGTTGCCTGCTTTCACTTGTACTGCCCTGAGTACTGGCACCTGGCTCCTTGAGGTGATTTTTTTCACATCCCAGTTCCTACCAGATTCCATAAGGAGCATGGCAGTGAGGGTTACATATCATGAGAAGGGTAGAAACTGGACCGATAAATTTGGATATGTGTCCATACAGTTAAATCTGGGATTGCCACTATCTTGTGGCAGGAAGTGTATCATCATACTATGTTACTGCATAATTTACTCTGACAAATATACAGCCATGAAGGGAAGTCAACAGTCATTCATGTAGGTTAGATTTCAATGTTAAATATGATCCAGTCTTCATGGGTGTGCTCTCATATGATTAGTAGGCCAACATGTCTCATTGCAGTTAGCACTGAATAAGTAGGATTTCTCCATGGCATTCACAGAAACTATATTGGCAAATGCAGGAAAAATCAGAGAAAAACTTTGTTTTAAGGGGGAGGAATATTTCATTATATAAAATATATAAGGTTTAAGAAGCTCTTTTTGAAGTAAAAAAATCAGCCCCTGCCAATGGCTCAATAGATAATACATTTGGCTCTATGGCCAAAAGATGGGGCTGGCAGTATAGCCTAGAGAGTACAGTAACACGCTGCAAATGAGCTTGATGCATCCAGCAGACCAGGGTTTGATTCCCACAATCTCCACTTGTATACTGCGTGACTCTGAGCATGTCACTTAACCTCTTTAGTGCTCCTGGATCACCCCTGTAAACAGGAACTTTTGCCTAGTGGGCCTTACCTGGTTATCAAAGAATGACAAAAAAAAAAAAAAAGATGGGAAGGTCATGCATTCTAGTCCCATAATACAAAACTTGAGTTACTACCCAATACCAACACTGTAGTGTAGCACTAAAGGGGTGATGAACAGTTGAATCATGGTCCCCTTCTTTTTATTCCCGATGGCTGTCCAGAAATACGTTAAAGACCCCATGACACTTATCGTAAGAGTAAGAGATACCAGCAGGAACGTTTGCCAGAACTAGACACATAGTGGATTCCCTGTAGGGGGAGGGCCTCAAACAATTGGTACAACAACCCACAAGAGACAGGGCTATCCTAGATCTAGTACTGACTAACAGGGAAAGGATCACAGATCTCCAGGTAGAAGGTCACCTGGGGGCCAGTGACCATCACATGGTATGATTCAATTTGACCACTAGAACTAAATCATCTCATTCCAATGCAGAAATATGGGACTTCAGAGCAGCTGACTTTAATAAGATGGCCAACAGGGTTAATCTAGCCCTGACAAAAAGAAATACAGATGAGGGTTTACAGGCAAAGTGGGCAAGCATTGAGCATGCAATACTTGAAGCGACATCAGATTGTGTTAGAGAGAAAAAGAATTGCAAAAGAAGAAGGAAACCATTTTGGTTCTCAAAAACAGTAATAGAAAAGGTCAGAGCCAAAAGGCTGGCCTTCAGAAAATATAAGGGAACACAGCAGGATGGAGATAGGGAGGCATACCAAACTTCCCTAAGGGAAGCAGGGAAAGCAGTAAGGCAGGAAAAGGTCCAAACTGAGGAAACACTTGCACGAACAGTAAAAGAAGGTGACAAGACTTTCTATAGATACCTTAGTGAAAGGAGAAAGTCCAGAGGGGGTATTGCTAAGATCAATGGGGATAAAGAGCATGTGAGGAGGAGGACCATGTAAAAGCATCTTTCCTAAACAGATACTTCTGCTCAGTATTTACTGAAGAGAAGGCAGGGCAGGGCCCACAGCTCAGCACCATGGACACAGGGGGGAGGGAGTAGTGCTCTAGTCCCTTCACAAAAGAAAGGGTCCTACAAGAGCTCGATAAGCCCAGGGTGGACAAGGCAATGGGACCTGATGGCATACATCCTAGGGTACTAAATGAGCTAATGGTGGAACTAGCAGAGCCATTATCAGAACTGTTTAGTGAGTCTGTGAGCACAGGAGAGTTCCCAGAAGACTAGAGAATGGCTCATGTGATCCCACTCCACAAGAGTGGTAGCAGGGAGGAGGCAGGGAATTACAGACCAGTCAGTCTTACCTCAACAGTGGGCAAGATAATGGAGGCACTCCTTAAGGAAAGGATAGTGCAACACCTGGAATCCATAGGAGCACAGGCTCCAAGACAGCATGGGTTAACAACAAGAAGGTCCTGTCAGACTAATCTCATAGATTTCTTTGACTGGGTAACCAGAGTGGTGGACCAAGGGGGAGCAGTTGATGTCGCCTACCTTGACTTCAGGAAAGCTTTTGATACTGTTCCACATAGAAGATTGATTAATAAGCTGGGTAGGCTTGGGGTGGGTCAGAAGCTGGTCAACTGGGTGGCAAACTGGTTGATGGGCAGAAAACAGAAAGTGGTGGTAAACAGTATACAGTCAGAAGAGATACAAGTCACAAATGGGGTACCTTAGGGATCAGTCCTGGGGCCAGTCCTCTTCAATATCTTCATCAGTGACATTGCAGATGGACTGGTTTGTCTGTTTACAGATAACACCAAGATCTGCAACAGATTAGATGGTCCAGATGGGGTGAGCAGAATGAGAAGAGATCTGGATAAACTGGCAAAATGGCTGGAAGAGTAGCAACTGGGGTTTAATTTAAAGAAGTGCAAGACATGCACATAGGGAAGAGAAACCCTGAAGCCACCTATAGGCTGGGAGGGGAGATGCTGGCAGTCACAAGGGAAGCAAGAGACTTGGGCATCATCATCGCAGATGACCTGAAATCATCCAAGCAGACCACTAAAGCAGTAGGAAAGGCTAGGAGGACGTTGGGGTGTATTAGTAGGGATATCACAAGTCGTAAGAGGGAGGTAATAATCTCTTTTTACAATACACTGGTTAGGCCCCATCTGGAGTACTGTGTGCAGTACTGGAGGCTGCACCTTGACAAGGACATTAAACAAACTGAGGCAGTCCAGAGAAGGGCAACCAAAATAGTGCAGGGACTGCATCAGAAAACATATGAGGACAGATTAACGGAGTTCAATATGTATACCCTGGAGCAAAGAAGGGAGAGAGGTGATATGATCGAAACATTCACCTTAAGTGCATTAACAAGGTGAAGGAGTCTAACATGTTTCAATATCAGAAAAATAGCAGGAAAAGAGGACACAGCATGGGATTAGAGGGAGGCCGATTAAGGGGTAATGTGAGAAAGTTCTTTTTCACAGAAAGGGTGGCAAATGCATGGAATGGCCTACCTCAGAAAGAGGTGGATATGAATACAGTGCAGGCCTTCAAACAGGCATGGGATAGGCACAAGGGAGCAATGCAGATGAGTATGAATAGATAGGCCATTGAAAGAACAAAGGCTGATGGCACATTCATACAGTAAGGTAGAAAAAGAAATGGGCAGACTGGATGGGCCTTGCAGTCCTTATCTGCCATCAACTTCTATGTTTCTATCTATTTTTCCCTGAATTCTTGCCAATATTTACCTGTCAGTAACTCAGATCCATGTAACCTCCCCCCCCCCCCAACACAACTGTAAATGTGCTGTCACAGCTCAGTTTGTCTTGCCTGATCAAAAGTAACATTGCAGAAGGGCTGGAAAGGATGGTATGCCTCTGCAGGTGGCACAACAATCTACAATAGGGTAGACATTCAGGAGGGGGCAGAATGAATGTGTGGAAGACTGAGAAATCTCGAGGAGTGGTCAAAGGTATGACAGCTTGGTTTCAATGCAATAAAGTACAAAATAATGCACCTGGGGCACAGAAACCCAGAGGCAGAATATAAAATGGAGGAAGAGATATTGACAGTCACTAAACAGGAAAGAGACCTTGGGGTAATCATATTGGAGGACCTGAAGATGACAAGACCTCACCTGGAGTACTGTGTCAAGTTCTGGAGACCACATCTCAGGAAGGACATAGACAGGACAGGAGTTGTATTAAAAGCCTTATGAGGAGAGGTTGAGGGATCGCAATATGTATGTCCTGGAAGAGAGGAGGAAGAGGGGGATAGAGACCTTTAAATACTTCACAGGGGTAAATAAGGTACAGCAGGGGAGTATTTTTCAGAGAAGGTGCATAAGAACAATGGGGCATGCTAAGAAGCTGGAAGGAAGTCATTTAGGAGGGATGTGAGGAAATACTTCTTCACTGAAAGAGTGATGGATGCCCAGAACAGTCTTCCAGAAAAGGTGGTGGGGGCAAATACAGTGTTGGGCTTCAAGCATGTATGGGTTTGGCACAAAGGAATCTTGGTAGGAAAGTGGGGGGGGTGAAATAGCCAGAGATCAGGTAGGGCCGTGGTGACAGTATAGCTAGGGACAAATGGGGCAGTTTGGGTGGGTCAAGCAGGCCTTAACTGCTGACAAACTTAATTTTTCTATATTTCAGTGTTTCTAAAAGTTACAAATAAATATATAGCAAATAAAATCTTAAGCAGACTGTCAGTCTCACAAAGCTACCCACTCCCCTCCCAGGTCACTGCATCACAAGGAACACAAAATAGAGATTCTGCCAATTTGCCCTCTGTTGGTATAGTACTTGTAAGCAATAAGACATGACGGGTTGTGGGTTAACTGTGGGATGAGAGCACACCAGGTATTTAATAAGGCACGAGGCACTTGTGCCGGCTGCCTTTAGCATTTGTGAAGTAGTTATTGATTAAAAATATTTTTTTTATTTGAGTCGTGTTTTTAGGTATGGTGTGGGATAGTTATTTATTAAAATGTTTAAAAATGTTAATTAGTTGGTCTGGGCAAGTAATGTGTGTTATTTATTTTCACTGTACTAACATAACTGCCAGAAATGTTTTTCAAAAGTTTCTGGGGGTGACATTGATATGACAATGCACTGCATTCTGGTTGGCTGAAAAGTACCTGTCAAACAGTTTATGGTTCTATAGGGATATGTGTTAGGGTACCTTTCAGTCACTCAGGATGCTGCAAATCCCCTACTCATTTTTTAAAGCACAATATTCATTATCAAACAGATCAGAGCCAATGAGATACTAAAGAGTAACAAGACGAACAATCCCACAGCTATCAGAACATAAAGAATGGACAGCTTTATTGTTCTGCTCATGGGTAATGAAAGTTTTAATACATTACATGTTTATTTAAAAGTATTGTTCAATAATTAACGGAGGGGCAGAAGTACAATAAATTAATAACCGCAATCAGTGAGGCATTGGGCCTTAGGTATACTCAGAGATAACATACTAAAGAGGCAGTTTGCAGAAAAAAAGTGCTAAGGATCTGTTGAAGGATGCTAGGAGTGAAAAATAGCAGTGCATCAGTCTCCGATATACGTGTCAGGCTAAGGCAGCATGTATAAGGATGATGTGATCTGAAAGCATGGGACCCTGGCTTCTTTCTATCAGCATGCATGAATGTTCCCATAATAAAAGCTTTGGTTCCACAGCTATAATGCAAAAGAAGCCCCTCTCATGCTTTTCCATGCCACTAAATAGATTTCAGGCCTCACATTTATTCCGTCTCCCCCAAGTAGTGACACTCAAAACACCACTCTCGTTTGCACTTACAGAAATTAAGTACCCCTATTTTAATCTCATCTCATTAGTCAAAGTACCAACACCAGGTTTATGTCAATAGTGCTAAAACCTTTTTTAGACAGAAAATCCCCCCTTAACAATTACACACACACACACACACATCAGCAGAACTGAGGGAAGTGAAAGCACAAGCATTGTTGAAGGGGGGGCTGGGTTCGTGTCCCACTGAGTTAAGGTACTGTACAGTAGGCCAACATTAGAAATCAAAATGAGGGCCTAGCCCTTCAGACTGTAGCCTGGCAACTCCTTGTGTGTGCTACACACATACACACACACACACACACACATATCAAACTCCCATGTAGCCATCCTTGAACTAGCTCTTTTATTTCATTAGTAGTAGAACCTTCCTGCCCTTAGCTTGCTGCTTCAGAGCAACAGCAAATGGCAATCCTCAATTCTCAACACATCTCCTACAAAGTAGCAATGACAATGAATTTCCTCCAGTGCTCTTTTCCATATTCATATTCCTTTCTCAGACTAGCATACACACATACTGACTCCTGATGCTTTGGGGCCTCCTGAAGAGCAGACAGAGATTAATATCTTTTGTGACAGATTAATTTCCTTCAGTTCACAAGACTTTGTGTTATAATAGAAGTATCTCAGGTTCCAATAGAAAACAGAGGGACATCTGTACTGGCACCCCCCCCATGAAACCTGGGAGGACCATGTAGACCTTGCCCCCCCCCGACAAACTTTTTTATGCACATCTTTCTTATCTTGTGCATTCTGTGGTTCATGGTACCCCACTTTTGTATGTTAATACAGGCACGGAGACTACTCTTACATTGTAAAAGTGGTCTCATGCACATTCTTAGGGTATGAGAACTGTGAACCGAAGGTGAGTGGTTCTGACACCCTAAGAATATAAGACCACTTGCATAACTGTAAGAGTGATCTCATTATCCATATAATATATTATTGATCGAACATGATCAAAATTATATTAAATATTTAAAGGGATATTGTCAGCCCCTGTAGGTCTCAAACTGTCCCAGGTTTAAAAAACACATGCTATGATTGTTCACATTCTCTAGAGTCCTGATGTAGCTGGTTGTTTGATTCTGCCAGTCTGGTGGCACTGAGGATTGAGGCACTGGATGCCACACCCCATGCCACACTGATGACCCCGATTCGGAAGTGAGCTCGAGTAGCCAGGGTTTGGCAGAGGAGGGAGAGGATTGAGCATCCAGTTAACTGCTGTCCTCTCCTGGGGAGGAAAGGAAGGTCATCCCACTACTTGGCTGTCTTCTGGTGGAGATTAGGGGCAACACTGGAGTTACGGAGGCAAAAAGAGCGTGGCAACATGGCACGCACATGCCTCCACCTGCATGTGTTCATGTCTGCGTAGGGGGAGAGATGGAAAAAGGGAAGTGACCTCAGGCTATGTGAAGCTCTGCCTGTCAACCAGCATCCTGCTCTGTTCCTAGATCACCAGAAGCTCCAGTTTGGTTAATGAGTCCTGGGTGTGGGGAGGACAACCTTCCCCTTCCCAGCCCCACCACAGGGGAAAATCCATGGGGGACATGTGGTTCAGTGGTACTGGGAGGAGCAGTGGATGGACATGGGTGACAGAGCAGGAGTGGATAGCTGCCTGCAATTACCCTGAGAGGAGAAAGTATATATAAAATACATTGAAAAACAGACAGCCCACCATACTGCTGTTACTACACAAAAATATGTTTGTTTTCATTCCTTGGTCAAGTGCAATTGCATCCTTCCTGGAATTAGGAACATCTTCAACAGTCTAGCCACTAATAATGGGTTCCATGTCATAACAGTGAGGAGAGAATAGCGAGTGCAACATCAGCGACTGCAAATCACCAACTACAAGCACAATCTGCACTACAGTGGATCTAAAAACAATGATGATCCGCACCTTTAAAGCCATGCAAAAAAATTAACTATTTTTTATGAGGGCATTTCCCTGCACCCTCTAATCTAATTATAATCAACTCTGGGGCTGCCACTGTACAGGGAAGATTTGGGAGGGGGCTATTTGGGGGGGGCAACCTGCAGACAGGAGGAGCATGCATCACAAAATAGGATGACCATGAACGTAAAAGAAAATCTAAGTATACAGACCTAACAAAACACAAAATACCCCACACCACTAGCAAGCTCTGACCTTATGCACTGAAGGCATCCACTACAACCACCAGACTAAACATCCAGCTGGAAACTGCCTGACCAAACTACTGTCTATATCATCTTTCATTTCTGCTCCCTCCCACATTCGCTCCATCTTCTACCACAGTTCTTGTTCCCTCACCCTCACTATAACCACGTTTCGCTATTCTTTAGCGCTCGTTCTTTTCACAGGTGGTTAAACTGAGTTGCTCGAACTGAGTCGCTCAATTTGATGTGCCTACATCATGCAATACCCTAAGAATACAGTGGAAGTTTAAGAGGCTATTGCATCATGAGTGACTGCACTCTTTGGGGAAGCTTCTAATGTTCAGGACACATTCAATAGGAATAATCCAGGATTTAAAACAAAACAAGATTGTTTATAGTTATACATTAGCATGCATTTCAGTTCTACTAAGCAAGGAGGCAGCTAAAGCAACCAGCTGTTTCAGTGAATTGTAGAGATGGTAAGAAATCATAAAATGTGGGGTTTTACCTAGGCATAATATGATGCAGAACAGGTTGACAGTGTCCCTTTAACAAAGTTACCTGAACATGCCCGAGGCAAAAGCAGACACAGAGCTGAGAATAGCCAAGGGGGTCAAACACGGAGAAAAACATTTTTACCACTATATCAGTGAAAAAAGAAAGTGAGGTGGGGGAGTAATTAGGTTATTAGATTGGGGCAGGGTGGTAGAAGAGGATAAGCAAAAAGCTGTAGTCCTGAATGACTACTTTTGCTCCTGTTGGCTAACTAGGCTGTTGGTTAACTAGGATCTGCGGCCTATCCTGTAGGTAGGGAAATGGGCAGACTAGATGTGCCAAGCGGTCCTTATCTGCCGTCAAAGTCTATGTTTCCATGTTTCTATGCTTCTTCACTAGTAAGGATTGTGGCCCCCCCTCCCTAAGAGTGGCATCAAAGCAGCCACAAGAGGAATCCTGGTGATGGAGAATCCAGTATTTACTAGGGATTGGGTCCAGAAAGGCTAGCATCCCTTATAACAGACAAGGCCCCAGGTCCAAATGGGATACATCCAAAGGTGCTTGGAGAATTGGCAGATGAAATAGCCAAACCTCCAGCAGGTCTATTCATTATTTCACTTCAGACAGGGGTTGTCCCAAGGGATTAGAGAGTGGCAGATATAGTTCTACTCCATGAAGGGGGGACAAGGAACAAGCAGGAAACTACAGACCTGTCAGTCTTATCTCCATCATGGGGAAGCTGTTGGAGTCACTGCTCAAAACTGACTTTGTAGACTATCCAGATGATAATGGTCTCCAGGATTGTTAACAGCATGAATTTGTGTCAGGGAGGTCCTGTCAGCCTAACGTAATAGTGTTCTTTGACTGTGTGACAAAGGAACTGGATAAAGGCCATGCCATAAATCTACCTTACTTCAGCATGGCTTTCAACTTTGTGCTTCACAGATACCAGCTGAGGAAGTTGAATGACCTGAGGGTGGCTAGGGATATAGATATATGGGTAGAAAGTGGATAAAAGAGAGGCAACAGAGGGTTATGGTAAACAGAGTTAAGTCAGAGGAAAGAGAGGTCACTAGTGGGGTGCCATAGGGGTATGTCCTAGTTCAGGTCCTTTTTAACATGTTCATCAGTGACATCCAAGAAGGGATCCAGGATAGCATTAGCCTCTTCACAGACGATGATAAACTCTACGGAAGGGTGGATAGTGCAAAGGGAATTAAAGAACCACAGGTGACCTGCAAAGTCAAGAGTGGTGATCAAATGTCTGGCAGCTGAAATTCAGTGCCAAAAAGTACAAGATGATGCACCTAGGGAAAAAGAAGCCAAGGACAAAATATTGGATGAGAGGAGTTAAACTTAGCACCACAGCTGGGGAGTGAGACCCAGGAGTCATCATCAGCAATGCCCTTAAACAGGCTAGCCAATGCAACTAGGCTTGTAGTAAGACAAACAAGATACTGGGGTGTATCAGCAGGGGGTATTAACAGTAGAAAGAAAGAAGTGATATTCCCCCCCATAAATCCCTGCTGAGGTCACACCTGGAGTACCGTGCCCATTTCTGGAATCCTCACCTTAGAAAGGACAAGGTTAGGCTGGAGGTGGTACAATGCAGGGTGACAAAGATGATACAGGGCCAGCAGGAAGTCCTATGAGGAATGTTTTAGAGCATTGAACAAGTACTCACTGGAGACCAGAAGGGAGAGGGGGGATATGATAGAAACCTTCAAATTCCTAACAGAAATAAACAAAGTGAACTATGAGGAATTATTTATCAGGAATTAAACCCATGGAGGGCTTCAAACATGCTTGGGAAAGAGCAAACGGAATAGTGCTCACTTGTAGAGATGAAACTGGAGAAAGGAATAGAAGACTGATGGTGAGGGTTAGAACCCTGTATCGGCACTAAGTTGTGGGGTTATATAAGGCCTACTGGGCAGAATTGATGGACCTTTGTCTTTTTCTGCCATCACTGTCTATACTTCTGTTTCCAAGGCAGCCGTCTGAGAGACACTCTTGACAGAATATGAGTGACTCATGGGCAGAGGAAAAGGGCGTTCCAATTGGTTATGAGCACTCCCATGATTTACAATATTTTTAGATTGCTGCATGCTCAACATACAACATTGCTGAGTAATGTAATGAAATACTTGCAAGAAAAGGACTGATTACCGCACAGCATGAAGTCTGTTCAAGACACAGGGAGCAGGCATCTGCGTGGGTAGGTGCAGTTGTTGGCCAATCAGTAACTGCTCCTCCTGCAGTGCTGGCACAGAAAGATGCACATCTTAAGACCAGACTCAGCTTGACAACCAGCTCCAACCTGAGCGTCACTTTGTGTGGTGTGGGAGACTGTGCTTTGCTAGATGAGGCTAGATAAGACCTAGCCAGAAAAAAATAAATATCCAGTGGCAATTTGTCTATAAGCCGGCAATAGACCTGTCATTGTCAGAGACAAATCTCTGGAGCAGATTAATTAATGATATATGTTTTATGTGGAATGGTAAGGAAGATAGACTTCAGGAATTTCAGTGTTACCTAGGGAGGAGCACAGACTTGATGGAATTTACATTACATTTGATTCAAGTCAGGAACAGACTCCTTTCTTAAATTTATTGATAAAACAAGTGGAAAAGAGTTTTAAAATCTGTCTTTTCAGAAGGGAGACAGGTAAAAACACATTACTGGAATCTTGTAGTCATCATACTAGAAAATGTAAAGAGAATATTTTTACTGAACAATTGAACATTCCATCGGGATAAAGAGACATAAACACAACACAGACTCTGTGGATTTTGAAGACTCTAGAACTGGCTTGAGAAACAGATTCCTAAAGGGGGTTATAATGAATTTTTTGTTATTAAAACAGAAAAGAGAACTATGGAAATACCAAAGACTATGTTACAAAAAATAATTGGTTTCTAGCAACAAAGTTTTCAGATTTTCATGAGGAAATTAAGAAAATTATTTGAAAACATTGGAATGTACTAACTGCATATCCAAATGAAGTAGCAACATTTGTGGAGAAACCTCTTTTGGTATATGATTAGTGCTTATTTTGTATGAAAATCAGTCTCTTCAAAAATGTTGTTGTGCACATTCTAAGTTGTCGTGCACATTCTAAAAAACTTGTGCACATTCCAAATCAGTTTCAGCTGTGTTCCTGTTCATGCTGCACTCACTGCACTGTAAAACTTTCACTCACAAAGAAAACCTAAAGTAATGTATTTAAAAAAAAAATTAAAAAAATGCATTCATTCAAAACCATTTACTATAAAAAATAAACTATAAGTGACTATACACAACTCACCCTGTGTTTCTATCTCCGGGTTGATATAACAACATGGACTTGTCAAGCTATGCACTCAAGGTCCATATGCTGTTATCCCAAACCTTCGATAGAAACACGTGCTTGTTGTGTATAGTCACTCATTCATTATTCCTTATGTTATAGCAAAGAGTACAATGCTTGAAACACAGATTGTACAGATCAGCACACAAAATACCAGGTGCAGAGAGTGGCAGTAACTGATTAAACTCTGAAGTCAAGGGTAGTTTCCCCTGTGGGAGATACTCCCAATTATCTCATACTAGGAAGATTAAAGAATTTTTCGTACCCAGCAAAATATGAAATAATTCTACTTACAGATTTTATAACATGTCAAACATCACATTGTTTATATTCTTAAATGCCAAGGCAATCTTGTATATGTAGGGCTGACAACATGTAAATTTAGCACAAGAATTTCAGAACCTAAGCTTATAAGAAAATAGATTTCTCCTAAAAACATATTTCCTTTAAAAGAGATTTTTATCTGTCCTAATACTAAGAGGCAGTTCCAAAAACACACAGGAGAGAAAGACATGGGAACTGAAATATATCAAACAATTTAATTTGAACTTTCACTGACTCATTCGGCATATTAGGTTTAGGATGCATCATGGAAAATGTTAACACTGTATGTCGCATGCATCAAATGTGGTTTTCTTCTTCTTTCTAGGACTCCTCCCCCTTGCACCCTGTGTATCTCAGGTGTTTTTATTATGTTCCTGTCAGTATACCTTTCCAATTACCACTTCAAGGCATCCATTCAGCCTCTCTTACAAATATCTTAGCACTTCCTGCTAAATCATTCCCTCACAGCCATTGTCCACCCACCTTTCCTGTTAAATTCTTCTCAACTATTCTATCATAATTTTTTTTAAACAATGCATCACACTGTATATAAATGCTGCTTATTTTACTCAGTTTGTCATTCACCTGAAAAGGGGCCTGTGAGGCCATGAAAGATTGTGGACTATGCCATCTTTGTACAAGACATATGTTGGTCCAATAAAAGGTATCATACCTTCCAGCAAGAACCTAAGAGCTGCATAAGATGCAAAAAGTTTACTCCACCAGTAGTGAAGAATTTTGCAGATCTGAATCATGACACTGAGAGACATAACCCCCACCCTCTCCAGAGATGGAGAGCATGCAATTGCTGCTCAATCATCTCCCCCAGCCGACCCTCCAGCCTCCTGGGCTTATTCCAAAACTCGGGTCACTAGCTTCGCAAGCGGTGGCTCCACCACTGTGCTGACAGGCCAGTGGCCTGTATTTTCAGAGAGCTGTGGTGGATGTAACAGCAAGTTACATCACTTCTGTACTGCAAATCACTGTTGAATCTGCATCAGAAGGGTGCGGCACCATCAGAAGATGTTTGCTTCACAATCTGTTGCACCCACCTTTGCTTCCATATTAGTGGTGCAAAAATGATGCAAACATTATGCAGCTATAACACAGGCATATTTGGCAGTGCAACACAGAAACATAGAAACATAGAATTTGACAGCAGATAAGGACCGCTTGGCCCACCTAGTCTGCCCATTTTCCTACCTGATGGATAAGCTGCAGATCCTAGTTAACCAACAGCCTACTTCCTCCTACCCCCCAGTAAAACTGCTTTATGTCTGTCCCATGCATTCTTGAATTCCCCTACTGTTCTTGACTCTACAACCTCCTCAAGAAGGCTGTTCCATGCATCCACAACCTTCTCCATGAAAAAATACTTCATATCATTACCTCTGAGCCATCCCCCTCTATCTTCAAGTTGTGCCCCCTTGTTCTTGCACATCTCTTTTTCTGAAAGATACTACCCTCTTGGACTTTGTTGATTCCTTTGAGGTACTTGAAAGTTTCTATCATGTCCCCCCTCTCCCTTCTTTATTATATTCTTTATACCCTTCTATATTAAGCTCCTTTAGTCTCTCTTTGTATGTCTTCCAGTGCAGACCCTGCACCATTTTAATTGCCCTCCTCTGGACAGCCTCCACTCTGTCTATGTCTTTGCAGAGGTGGGGTCTCCAGAACTGCACTCAGTACTCCAGATGGGGTCTCACCAACTGTCTGTACAGAGGGATAACAACTTCTTGTTTTCTACTGTTGATGTCTCTCCCTATGCATCCCAATGTCCACCCAGCCCTTCTTACTGCCTTCTCACATTGCTTGCCCACTTTTAGGTCATCAATTTTAATTACCCCCAGATCCCTTTCCATTTTTGTTGTTGTCTTTATGATGCATCTATGACAGGCATATTTCATGGTGCATATATGATACAGCTATGACGCACACATATTTTGTGGTGCACACATGATTCAATATGATGTAAATTATGATGCAAACATAAGTGTTAGTTTTGATGCAGGTAGGAAAATACAGTGCAGTTATATGTTGCAGTTACATGTTTCAAATGTGTACATCTTGATGCAACTGCTTCATTTTTGAGCACTTCTGAAAATATCACTCGTAAGCTGGAGACCTAAGGTGGTATTATCAAAAGTACTCCAAAATGATGCAGTTGCATCAAAACATGCACATTTGCGACATATAGTTGTGCTATATTTTCACAGCTGCATAAAAACCAACAGTTATACTGCAGTTGGCTGCAGCACATTGTGCACAGCCATTTTGTGATGGTAGCGCACCCTTCTGACACAGATGCAGCTATGATTTCTGCTGCAAAAGTGATGCAAATTGCTGTTGCATCCATCTCAACTCTTTTAAAATATAGGCCACATGCTCTTGAATCATAGGTTTGGTATAAATGAGATTGATTGCGTCAGCTTACTTTACATAGATATAAAAAAATTTTTCTTTGTTTTACCCCCTTTGTTAAAAGGCTTATAATAGGATATTTAATTAATTTTTGTTTGTAGAAATATATATTTTTGTGTATTCTTGGGGGTCTGTTTCCCTTTAAAACCTGTTATTTAGTTTTGGTAATGTCTCTGTTTAATTAAATTGTGTTATTGAACTACACTGCATCCCACTTAATCATGTACCTGATAAACACATAACTCACATAAATGCATAGAATTTCCAAGTCCAGATTTTTTCCTATTTTTTCTATGTAAAATAGACCTATTAAATGAATAAAGGATCCATTTTAAATACATATTTTTCCCTCAGTTTTGCTGTTCAAGTATGGACTGAGTAGACCAGTTTTACTGACACTGCCTGTAGCTGCCTTACTAAGTAGCAATTAATTGTCTGTTAATGGGTTGCTCTATTTAAAAGGTGGTGTTATCACCTGCAGTACATCAGCCTTTTAACCACCAAACCCAAGTCACAGAAGCACCCTCCCTCACACTAAAATCAAAACAAAGAACACAAAAGAATGCCACAGAAGCACTTTGCATGAATCCCAGAAGTATCCTCTCTCACACAGGAATCAGACCAAAAAAAGCCACAGCATGTCACAAATCACTTTATCCCAATCAAAGAAGCACTTAAGTGCTACTGGCATGTCTTTTCCCTACCCATCTCCCTGGTGAATACTGTGAGTTGTGTTCACCATTAAAATAATACAGGCTCTGATAAATGCATAGCCCTCTTAAATGCATACTTTTTGCCAGTCCCAAGGGTATGCATTTAAGAAGTCTGAACTGTATTTAATCATGTGACAGTTCCATAGCATCCCCCTGTTTTGACCTGTCTGGTTAATACTGGCATTTATGCTGGCCTCTCTCTTCCCCAACCCCAAACCCATGTACACATTTGCCACTGCTCCACACAGAATGGAGCCATTCAGGATGGGACTTGAGGTAAAGTCTAGTCAGAGAGAGTTGCTTTGTACAACTGACAGCAGTTTTTAGGGCTGTGGGCAGAGTCTACAGCCCTTCTGTCATCTGTAGCTCTAAAAACAGCTTTTCTTAGAACTTCCATTTGAGACATTTGTATGTATTCCCCCACAGAGTAGTGCACCCCCCCCGATATTTGCTATTTGTTGCTCTATGTTAAAGGCTTCTGAAGGGGGGAGGTGGTGCTACTGTATTGTACCTCATAAATTCTCAGGATATTAACAAAAACACTTTTAAAACTGCTGTTGATATCATCTGACCAGCTCAGACTAACAGATTTGTTCTATTTTTTTCAGCAACCTATGGAACTCATTTCCTCTTGTTTTTTTGTGAAAATGAAAATCAGACTCTGTGTCAGATTATAGACAGTGGAATGCAGATTGTTAGCTGCTTGACATTCCTTTTCATAGAACAGATTGGAGGCAAGCAGTGGAAACAGAAATTTTTTTTCTCATTTTATAATATGGTGTACTGAGTGTGTGTTTAGTTGTAGGGTCAGGGCCTTGAAGAAAATAATAACATTTATCTAACTCATTCAAGATTCCATCAGGTGGTCAGAAAATAGTCTGAGAGAATTTGTGTAAAAACTAACAAATGAAAGATGCAAAAAATAGCATGCACACTGGCCTCTGAGACTGGAAGATCAGAAGGCTGTAGGTCCTATCCTCATACTAGGTCTGTGGGTTAAAGAGCTTGTGTAGTGACTAAAACTAATATTAGATTTTAAAAGCAGTCAACCATTACCTTTTATATTTGAGGTACCTTATTTTTTCCCTTAGTTTAATTAGAAGACTGTTTACCTGATGTTAATATGTGTGATGTGTGGAACAGCACTCTGTGTGGCAGCTGACATAGCCAGCTATACTGCCCCCACTACATCACCAGCATCGTGACCTCACTGACTGTGACATCACTGCTACTTAGGAACAGCAATTTAGTGACTGCCAGGTCATTCACATGTGATTTCACTGTTAGTGAGATCACAATGTTGATAATCTAATGGGGGCAGTAGAGCTAGATATGTCAGCTGCTATGCTAAGAGCTGTTCCACACATCCACCACAACATTATGACATAGAAGATTTCTCTGATAAGCAAAAAGTAAAAGAAAGGTACTTCATAAATAAAATTTTATAATTGACAAGCTCTTAAAATGTATATTATTTTCCTGTCTGCCTGGTTTGGCTCCACTAGCTCTTTAAATCCCAGTACTGACACTGTAGTGAAACATGGGGGAGGGGGGGTGCTCCTGTCTTTTCTGTCTGCCTGTTCAGGTGGTTGTTAAAGATCCTATGGCACTTCTCAAAAACAGAAGGGAAATTTCCATGGTGTGCTGGCTAAATTTCCCCCATTCATTAAAAATACCTCCAACAGCTTAATCTGGTTTAAGTAAGGATTTATGCAATGTTACAATTTCAGTTGGTAACCATCTGTACCTCCTCACCCCAGCGTCACCCCTGAAAAAGGGACTTCTAGTCTTAGTGGGCCTACCCGGTCAACAAAATTCAATGAATAAATAAATTCCCCCATTATGCCTTATGGATTCTATATAAATCCAAATTATTCAAAGGACATCTTGACATATAATTTTAATACCTAACAGCAAATCAGAGCCCTTTTCCTGATCAAAGGCTGCCAACATATTACATTTAAATAAACAACAAAGTGACAAATAAGGAACTAGTGGCTTATGGAAAAAAATCTACATGGATTTATACAGGGATTTGATGCTGACTCTACAAGGAAAATATAGGGAAAATGAGGGCTTGTTACAGGAAAATTGTTGTTTGGATCTGGGAGCACTGTGATGATTGTAACTAAACAGCACTATATGGCACCAACAAGAAAATGACTTTGGTCATTTGGTATTTTTTCACAGCCCTATCGGCTCTGGCTAGAGTTTGTTTTTTGTTACTGCTTCTATCACTCTCATAGCGATATGTTGGATAGGTAGGGGAGAGCAGATAGTATCTGGCAGTGTATGGCAGATGCAATGATGACATTGTGTTCAGTGTGCACCCCCACTGTACTCAATTCACCATGGCCAGAGTTAACATTTAAAAATGCAGCTCAGTGGGACACAAGTTGTTGGTCCCCATAAAGGGAGAAACCAGTGAGTGCAATGAGTAAAATAACAAATTGGTTGAGCTTTTCAGATAAGTTTATAAGAATTGTAGCCTTCAGAATTATGTAGCCAAAGTTCTCATAGTAAAATGACTACCCTCTTCATTAAATTCTAGAAAAGGGATTAAAAAAACTTGCATTAGAGGACTTGAATTCCTAGCACTGGAAAGGCCACACCTGGAGCATAGTGCCCAGTTCTGGACCATTCACTTGAGGATAAACAGGGACAGGCTGGAGACAGTGCAGCACAGAGTAACAAAAATTGATTCATGGCCTGCAGGACATATCCTACGAGGATCATCTTAGGGCTGTGAACATGTACTTGCTGAAGGCCAGGAAGGAGAGGGGTGATATAAGAGACCTTCATGTTCCTGGAAGGAATGAAAAAGGTAAACTGTGAGGAACTGTTCAACAGCAATAGCAAATCTAGAACATGGGAACATTTTCTTTTTTACTGAGAGTGAGAGACAGCCTTGAAACAGAGGGAAGGGTTAAAAGGTCAGGTTAGTTGATATCTTGGAGGTGGAAGACTAGGTTTGCTGGC
Organism: Neoceratodus forsteri; assembly: GCA_016271365.2. Classification (NCBI taxonomy): domain Eukaryota; kingdom Metazoa; phylum Chordata; order Ceratodontiformes; family Ceratodontidae; genus Neoceratodus; species Neoceratodus forsteri. Next base: position 947,880,030 of record CM057454.1, on the reverse strand, counting down.
CAAGGCACCTAGCTTCACCTGAGCTATTTTCTTCTAGGTTGCTTGAAAGGACAGAGCAAAGAACCTTACCAGAGCAAGGAAAAGGATTAAGGCTTCTTTTGGCTAGGTAGATTTACTGTGTGATGTTATTTTTATTTTGTACTCACAGGGATTGTTGCTGTTTGTTGCTATCATGTTATTGCTTTATTTTTCTCTGATTCAAATTGTTGTTGCTGGGTATACATTCTGCTGCATTATTACAGGGTGTGCCTTCAGATGAGTGCTTACAGATTACTGCTGTAATCTTCTGATTCAAATTGTCTTTTGCAAGGTATATATTCTGTTACTGCTTTATTCTTCTCTGTAACAGTGTTTCTTACAGGTTATATCTTCTGTGAAATTATTATAGGTGGTGCTTTACAGGTTTTACAGTTTTATCTATCATTAGGATAAGCTTTCAGGGCTACTGCATTTGTTGCTGGCTGATTGTTTCTACTCTTACCTCGTTGTTTCTTTCGTCCGTGGTTCTTCTTTTTCGGCTGGGGAAGGGCCCAACCACCCACACCCATCCCCAATCACCCGACACTACACTCATTTTATAGGGTAGCACAGTTGTGACAATTCCTGTAACAAAGCAGGAAGGGGCAGATCAGAGGGGTATCTGCACAGTGACCTCATTTACAGGGGCACTAGTAACTTAACTTGTTATAACAAGTTATACAAAAATAACCAAGCAAAACACAAAATCAAACTTTTGCTTTAATTTTCTTCCTTCTAATTACTCTGACCAGGTTATAAACCCAGCAACTTTTCTGGAATGGATATCATTAACTGCAAGTACTGTGGAACACTTTTCAGAAGGGCAGTTTTACAGGATTTAGGACACTGTCTTACACGCTTGGCCATTGGAGATCTAAGGGCTCAGCTCCAGGCAACATGGTCAGAGACTGCATGCCTCAAATTGCATATGCAAGAGGAAATACATAATAAGAACCCCCTGCCATTTCCCCAACATCCAATAGAAACACCTCAACCGCCGAGGGTAGTTGGTCCAGGAGGTTGGTAGATGTGGTTAGAGGGGCAAATCGGGTGCCCCATCACTCAGTGCTCTCCAACAAATCACCTCCACAAAACATATAAAAACTACAAGCAGGTATCTGCCTCTATCTCTGAAATCAAACAAAGGGGCAGAGGACACTGCAGAGCAGGACACTGCAGCATAGGAGCTAGCACAATAAAACTCACCCAAAACAGAAACCAAAAAAAAAAAAGCAAAAAGGAAATCCAAAAAACTTCTGATCATAGGAGACTTCATGATTCTGGGAGTTGATATGTATCTCCAGCCAGGGGTAATGGTCAGATGTCTCCCAGGTACATCAGTGTGGAAAGACACTGACCACATTGCTAAAATTGTTCAGGAAGCAGGAGAAAACACTGACATCCTGGTATACATGGGGACTAATGATCTCGCCAGTCAGTCAGTTGTGGAGACCAAGGAACACCTGACCAGGCTGGGTGACAAACTATAATCCATTTAGTCTGGCATCTCCTTCTCTGAGATCCTGCCAGTCTGGGAGAGGAAGGCAGATGGATGGAAGGTCAGAGAAGGGGAGATAGGGGTGCTAAACATGTGGCTTAAGGACTGGTGCCAGGAAAAAGGATACATATTTGTAGGGAACCAGCAACAGTTTTGGGAGCGAAAGTTCTTTAAATTTTATGGACTGCATCTGACCAAGGAGGGAGTAAGTGCATTGTGGCAGAAGTTTGATGTCTTTGCAGAATATTTAAACTAGCAAATGGGAAGAGGTGTGCAGCACCCCATACGTTGAATGGGAAGAACACCCCTTCTCCCTCAGCTAGTGGTCAAACAGGAGTTCAGCATGTTTGTAGTTCTTTTGCATCGCCAGGTAAAGAAAAAGGTCTGGCTCCCCATATGACACACAGGGGAAATGCCAGACCTCGCCCAACAACTAACACACCAGAATCTGGCCAATGGAAAATCATGCACACAAATGCTCACAGTCTGGGAAACAAGATCCCTCACTTGCAGGCAATAATGACAGAGGCTAAACTGGACATAGTAGCCATTAGTGAGACATGGTTTACCAGTAACCACACTTGGGAGACTTCAGTACCTGGCTATGTACTGTTCAGAAAAGACCGAGGTGCAAAAAGTGGGTGTGGAGTCAATGAAAATATCAAAGCTACAGAAATTCAGAATACACATAAGGAGCCAGAAGAACTGTGGGTCACCCTGGAAACAGGAAATGGGACAGCCATATGAACTGGGGTTGTGTACAGGCCTCCAGACCAGGAGGAGGACATAGACACATTACTGTTAGAAGATATTCAAAACATGACAATTAAAGGGGAGGTTCTGATAATGGGAAACTTCAACATGCCAGATACAGACTGGTCAATACCAGCAGGAACATCTGCCAGAATTAGACACATGGTAGATTCCCTGCAGGGGGAGGGCCTCAAACAACTGGTACAACAACCCACAAGAGACAGGGCTATCCTAGATCTAGTAATGACTAACAGGGAAAGGATCACAGATCTCTAAGTAGAAGGTCACCTGGGGCCAGTAACCATCACATGGTATGGTTCAATTTGGCCACTAGAACTAAATCATCCCATTCCAAGGCAAAAATATGGGACTTCAGAGGAGCTGACTTTGATAAGATGGCCAACAGAGATAAGCTAGCTCTGACAAAAAGAAATACAGGTGAGGGGGTATAGGCAAAGTGGGCAAGCATTAAATATGTAATACTTGAAGAAACATCTCATTGTGTTACAGAGAAAAGGAAGTGCAAAAGAAGAAGGAAACCACTTTGGTTCTCAAAAACAGTAGCAGAAAAGGTCAGAGCCAAAAGGCTGGCCTTCAGGAAATATAAGGGAACGCAGCATGATGAAGATAGGGAGGCATACCAAACTTCCCTCAGGGAAAGCAGTAAGGCAGACAAATGCCCAACCAGAGGAAACACTTGAACAAACAGTAAAAGAAAGTGACAAGACTTTCTATAGATACATTAGTGAAAGGAGAAAGTCCAGAAGAGGTATTGCTAAGATCAAAGGGGATAAGGGGGCATGTGAGGAGGAGGACCATGTAAAAACATCTCTCCTAAATAGATACGTCTGCTCAGTATTTACTGAACAGCAGGTAGGGCAGGGCCCACACCTCAGCACCATGGACACAGGGGGGAGGGAGGTGTGCACTAGTCCCTTCACAAAAGAATGGGTCTTACAAGAGCTCGATAAGCTCAGGGTGGACAAGGCAATGGGACCTGATGGCATACATCCCAGGGTACTAAAGAGGCTAAGGGTGGAACTAGCAGAGCCATTATCAGAACTGTTTAGTGAGTCTATGAGCACAGGAGAGTTCCCAGAAGAAAGAGAAAGGCTCATGTGATCCCGCTCCACAAGAATGGTAGCAGGGAGGAGGCAGGGAACTACAGACCAGTCAGTCTTACCTCAGTAGTGGGCAAGATAATGGAGGCATTCCTTGAGGAAAGGATAGTGCAACACCTGGAATCCATAGGAGCACAGGATCCAAGTCAGCATGGGTTTACAAAGGGAAGGTCCTGTCAAACTAATCTCATAGATTTCTTTGACTGGGTAACCAGAGTGGTAGACCAAGGGGGAGCAGTTGATGTCACCTACCTTGACTTCAGCAAAGCTTTTAATACTGTCGCACATAGAAGATTGATTAATAAGCTGGGTAGGCTCTGGGTGGGTCAGAAGTTGGTCAACTGGGTGGTAAAATGGTTGACAGGCAGAAAACAGAGAGTGATGGTAAATGGTGCACAGTCAGAAGAGATGCAAGTCACAAGTGGGGTACCTCAGGGATCAGTCCTGGGGTCAGTCTTCTTCAATATCTTCATCTGTGACATTGCAGATGGACTGGAGGGTAAGGTTTTTCTGTTTGCAGATGACACCAAGATCTGCAACAGAGTAGATGATCCAGATGGGGTGGATAGAATGAGAAGAGATCTGCATAAACTAGCAAAATGGTCGGAAGAGTGGCAACTGAGGTTTAATGCAAAGAAGTGCAAGATCATGCACATAGAGAAGAGAAACCCTGAAGCCACCTATAGGCTAGGAGGGGAGTTGCTGGCAGTCACAAGGGAAGAAAGAGACTTGGGTGTCATCATAACCAATGACCTGAAATCATCCAAGCAAACCACTAAAGCAGTAGGTAAGGCTAGTGGGATGTTGGGGTGTATTAGTAGGAGTATCACAAGTCGGAAGAGGGAGGTAATAATCCCTTTTTACAAGACACTGGTTAGGCCCCATCTGGAGTACTGCGTGCAGTACTGGAGGCCACACCTTCACAAGGACATTAACCAAATTGAGGCAATCCAGAGAAGGGTAACCAAAATGGTGCAGAGACTGCATCAGGAAACATATGAGGACAGATTAAAGGAGCTCAGTATGTATATCCTAGAGCAAAGGAGGGAGAGAGGTGATATGATCGAAACATTAAAACTCCTTAAGGGCATTAACAAGGTGAAAGAGTCTAAAATGTTTCAATATAAGAAAAATAGCAGGACAAAAGGACACAGCATGAGATCAGAGGGAGGCCGAATAAGGGGTAATGTGAGGAAGTTCTTTTTCACAGAAATGGTGGTGGATGCATGGAATGGCCTACCTGAGGAAGTGGTGGATATAAATACAGTGCTTGGCTTCAAACAAGCATGAGATAGGCATAAGGGAGCAATACAGATGAGTATGAATAGATAGGCCATTGACAGAGCAAAGGCCGATGGCACATTCATAAGGTAGAAACACAAATGGGCAGACTGGATGGATCTTGCAGTCCTTACCTGCCATCAACTTCTATGTTTCTATGTTTCTATGCTTGCTGAGGTAATGGGCACCAAGACTATTAATGGCTTCATACATGGCTGGGGTACAGTTAAGGGCTTAAGCTACAAGAAAGGTTAATCTATGGCCAACTCCGCAACTACCTGGAGTCTCATCAGCTACTAGCCCTTTCACAGCATGGTTTTAGAACTAACCATGGGACTGACACAGCCCTAATCAATTTCTTGAATGATGTACTCAAGGCAATGGATAATGGGTCACCCACTGGTGTCGTCTTTATACACTTGTCCAAGGCATTCGACTTTGTTGGTCACAAACTCCAGCTACAAAAACTGGATAAAATTGGCCTAGATCCCCTCACCCTCAAGTGGTTTGGGTGTTACCTATTGGCCCGAACCCAGAGGGCCATCTGGAAGGTGCCACATCAGGTCCTCTACCCCTAACAGAGGAAGTACCACAGGGCTGTATTCTTGGCCCACTTCTTTTCTCCCTATTTACTAATGACCTAAATTTCCACTGTGGGGGTAGCTCAGTCATTCAGTACACAGTTGACACCGTCATCTACCGATCCCTGGGCAACATTGCAGCTCTAGGTCCCCTTTTCCAAGCTGACCTTGCATCTTTCAAGGCCTGGCTGAGAGCAAATAGAATGGTCCTAAATGCAGGCAAAACCAAGGCAATGCTATTTGGACACAACACCCTTGGTCATGACAGGTCTGAATCTTTGCATCTCACCACACTCTCGGGAAGCAGCATCAAGGTGGTGCCCCCTTAAAATACTTAGGACTAACATTGGACCAATGTCTTACCTTCAAGTACCACGTGGATCAGATTACCAAGACCATGCAACATAAACTTGGTACCCTGTACCGACTAAAGGACCAGCTCATCCCTGAGGCCAGGACGTCAATCGCCACAAGTGTCCTGCTCCCCACCCTGACTTACGCTGTCCCGATCATACAGGGCATGGCCAAGCAGGAGGTTGCCAGGATGCAAATACTGTATAACAAGGTTGCCCGGTTTGCTACCAGGACCACTCACAAAGTCACCATTGTGACACACTTGCCCAGTTACATTGGCCCTCACTGACCGCACATCTTCATTACCCCCTGCTCTGCCTGACCTTCAAGCTACTCAGCCCGTTAGCTCCACCCAGCATAGTAGGAACTATCACAATCAAATATAACCCCAGGAGCCTACTGACATCAGGACAAACACTGCTTGAAGTTCCTAGAGTCAGGACTAACGCTGGTGGCAAGTCATTCTCCTACACAGCCCCCTACCTGTGGAACAAACTCCCACCACCAGTGCAGGAAGCCTCCTCACTGATAAACTTTCACACCAGACTCAAAGCCCATATGACTGATGCTAGCACTTGCCATTGCCATGGCTCATGAGAACTCCCCCACTTGCTTCAATCCATCTAATAATCAGATACTCCATGTACCTCATTAGGTTCCACATTGCTTCTTTCTAGACATCGTCCCACAGCTAACTTACCACTGAACAATGCCAGCTGAAGACAAAGAGCTCATCATGTAAAATTACCTTTCTTTTGCACCTACTGTTAAATCTATTGCCAACCTATTTGTAAGGACTGTAGCATGATGATAACCATAGCTGTAACCTGCATATACACCTGAAACTATTCTGTAACCCAAGTCTTTCCATGTATGAAAAGATGTATTGTCATCCCAGGTCGCTCCTGAAAAAGGGACCCTCGGGGCTCAGTGGGCCTACCCAGTCACCAAATTTAATAAATAAATAAAATAAATAAAATAAAATAATAGTCACTGAGGGGTGTCACAGGAAGACAAGGAACATGGGGGGCTGGTGTCATAGGCATAAACCCCATATAGACACTAGGTCTCGGTGGCAGGATAGGGTATTATGGCAGACTGCATAGACCAATGGTCCTTTTCTGATGTCAACTTCTATGTTTCTGTGTTTCTATTTACAGGAACTACGCATACTGAAAGAGAGTATGAATAAGTGTTTTTTTTTTAATTGCATACAGTATTATTTATTTATTTATTGCAGTATCAGAATTACAACCCTGTGAGTCAAAGACTCATTTACAAAGGCTCATCATCATACACAGAACAGGACAGGGGGCAGAAAACATATAGTGAGTGGAGAACAGACAGGAGTGCAGGAACAGTAACATGGCAGAAATATATACTTTTAGAATTGCAGTTTGTGCAGATTGACAACAGGTGGATGGCTAATAACAGCTAGAGAAAGACCCCTTCTTGCAGGAGACAGGCCTATACATGATGGTAGCTAAGCAAGAAGGAGTGATCATTGTGCGTATATACTTCGAGGACAGTAGTGGTAGGCAGTCGGAGAGTGGTGCTGAGCTCAAAATTGCAGGGGTAGGTTTATATACGATTGTGGCTCAGCAATCGTGGAATATGTACACTGGTATATGAGCAGGGTTGGTGGTGTGGGTTAGGTGGATGGATGAACACCAGTAGTGGAGCAGTTATTTGCAATTGCAATGACGGGAGCTTAGAAGGTGGCTACGCTGGGATGACTTGAATGGTCCAGTTCTGAGCTCAGATGAGGTATCAGAAGTGAGGGTGTTGAACCAGGAGGGGGCCCTGTAGGCAAAGAATCTCTGAGCGAGGGTTGTACTAACCCTGGGAACTACTAGCAGGGTCTTAGTGGAGTTATGAGTGCGGATAGGAGTGGTGACCATGCTGATTAGTTTAGTCAGTCGGGGGGGTGGTTAATCCAACACGGATTTTTGGGGTGAGCAGGTAGGTCTGGTACAATAGTCACTCTTTGAGGGAGATGACATTAGACAAGGCATAAAGTGTTCAGGTATGTGTTTTTCTGTCAGCCTCAGTGAGTAGCCAACAGGCCTTGTTGATTGAGAGCTTGATTTTGCCTGGGGCAGTGTTGTCTGCTGCGCCATACATTAGGAGTCCATAGTCCACTAGGGACAGGACAGATAAGTCAATGGCGAATCTTAGTGCTTCTGGGGTGAGACAGGCTCTGTGCCGATATAACAAACCTATGTGGGAATTTATGGCAGAGTAGAGGGTGTGGACGTGTTCATGGAAGATGAGGGAGGAATCGAGGATGATACCTAGGTATTTGTATGAGGTAGCCTGCTCAATAGGGTGGTGGGAGAGGGATTGAATAGACAGTGCAGAGCCCTTGAGTTTGTTCTGATTGTGGGTAAACAGCAGAGTTTTTGTTTTTTTTCAGGATGATCACAAGCCTGTGGTTGAGGAACCACTGCTCAGTCTAGGCAAAAGCGGATTGCAGTGCAAGCTGGAGTTGGGCGAGGTCGGGGTGGGATGTGAAGAAGACCGCATCATCTGCATATAGCAGATAGTTTTCTGATGAGACATTGGGCAGCGTGTTTTGGTATAAGCTAAAGAGTAGTGGCCCCAAGATAGAGCCTTGGGGAACACCGGAGCGTATCTGATGAGGGCTAGAGAGGATATTGTTTATTTTTACGCTCTGGGTATGAGCAGTGAGGTAATTGGCAACCCATTTTACAGGGCCTGAGGTGAAGCCAAGCTGGATGAGGGTGCTAGTAAGAAGAGGGTGGCAGGCTGTGTCAAAGGCCTATATTAGTATGAAACATTTACATTTCATAAATAACTCTATGGAACATATGGCTTAAGAAAAAAGATTCAGACTTGTGCAAATAGTCCTTTTTTCTTTAGATAATTAAGTCTGATGAATTTAAATAACTGGAACAGACCAATGCTTATAAGAATATTGTATTGCAGGGTAAATTTTAAGACAGTCTGCAAATTAAGTATATATCATGGTTTCTTTTGAATGAGCAGAACATACACTAATATAACTGAGTAGTATAGTGATATTTTGTGACCAACCTGTGCAAATGAATTTAATGTGTTTTAACAAGCTGTATATTGTAAAGTTATAGTGAAGGCTGAAAGAAGGCAGAAATGAGAACGATGGGAACATTGTAGGTAATGTATTGGTTTTTTTTGCTTGTATATAGAATAACTGAAATACAATTAAAAATGAGAAATTATTATACGCATGTTTTATGAAAGAAATAACATTAGCACTTTTGGGTGTACCAAATGATTAAAAATAATTCTGATTATTTGTATTACTTGATTTATTAAAAACGAATAGAGTATCTTTTTTTTGTAGTAGTAGTAATATTAATAGTAGTAGTAGTCAACAATATACACCAATGAAGCAATTTTTCTGTGAAACATCAATATTATTTGCTTGTTGACTGGTTGATGAACTTTGCCACTCAGTAAATCAATAAAGAAAAATAAAAGATTCTAAATACCACTAGAAGCTTTACCTGATTGAATATGTCAGTTTGCATCTGTACCACTCCCCTGTGAAGACTGAATATACTGTATGCAGAACTGCCCAGCCCTTGTTTCCTAGTCAACAATAACTAAGTAAATAAATATACTTTGTGGTGAGCAGTGTTTTTTGAACCGAGATGAACATGTGTTGATGGATAAGGCTTAGCAAGAACAATAAACATTTTGATCAGTGGAATGCACCACTTGTTCTCTCCCTTGCCCTCTCCCCATCCCATTCTATGTTCTCTCCAGTATCCAGTGGCACAACCCCTTCCCATTAAAGTTTTCCCTGGTGTCAAGCGGCACCCCCGAGCATCTCCTCAGCCCCCACACCAGTTCTGTGATGACTGTTGGCACGAACCCATTGCTCACCTCCGTGACTGGCCACCATATGACTCATGCAATCAATAATATCAATGTACCAATGGGTACAGCAAATACCTACAAGATATCTCATGTTAGTGAGTTTTTAAGTGATGCCTCACAACTACAACATGTGGGATATACAATGGTGAGCTGTCAGATAAATGATTTATCTACACAAGTTCTGTTTGACCTCGGGTAACTTCACGAGTGGCATAAGCCATGAGTGAGGTGTCCGAGGTCAAACAGCACAAGTGTAGATAAATCATTTATCTGACTGCTCACCATTGTATGTTTCATTTATGCAATAGGGATGTTTCTTATGAGTGCAGGAACATTTGATTTTGACTGTTTATCTTCTCTTTTTAAAATGATAATTTCCGGGACTTTCAGTTAACTTTTCTAGTGTATGTCCGCCTAGCATGGTGGTTGCTATTAAATGAAATACCACTCATTTTGTAGAGAGCTTCTTGCTGAACAAATGTCATGGTCACAGTATCATGCTACCTTTTTTGTTTTAAAGTTATTCACATTTGTTTGTCGAAAAGTGAAACAAAATTGAATTTTATGCTGTTTTTGCTAATTATAAAAAAACTAAAAGGTATTTATTAATGAAACACCACTCATTTTGTAAATATTTTTATGCTGAACATTTTTCGTGCTCACAGTACCATGCTATCATTTTTAGTTTTAAAGTGATTCACATTTGTTTGTCAAAAAAGTGAAAAGAAAATAGGATTTTATGCAGCTTTTTGCAAATTATGAAAAAACTAAAAGGTATCTATGAATGAAACAGCACTCATTTTGTAGATATTGTTGTGCTTAACATTTTTCATGCTCACAGTACCATGCCATCATTTTTCATTTTAAAGTTATTTACATTTGTTTGTCTGAAAAGTGAAAAGAAAATTGGATTTTATGCTGTTTTTTGCTAATTATAAAAAAAAATAAAAGGTATCTATAAATGAAACACCACTCATTTTGTAGATATTTTTGTCCTGAACATTTTTCGTGCTCACAGTACTATGCTATCATTTTCCGTTTTAAAGTTATTCACCTTTGTTTGTCAAAAAAGTGAACAAAAAAGCATTGATTGACAGTTTGCATTTATCCCACATATGTGGGATAAATCTAAGGTGGTTAGATTTATCCCACATATGTGGAAATAAATGGATTAATCCAATTGCTTTTGGTTCCACACCTATTGCATAAATCCATATACTGTACCCCAGGTATATCAATACTGTTGTTTGTGTGAGTCTCATTGTGGTTGGCGGAGAAGGTAAGCAATGGGTTTGTACCAGCCACCATCAGGAGACCAGGTCAGGGTGCTCTGCAGACAGGTATGCCGCTGCACACCAGAGAACATGTTTATGGGAACAGGGAAGGGTGGTGCAACTGGAGACCATAGAGAACTTTAATTGGGAGAGGGAGGAGGTGTTACTCCATACCTGGGAGAACTTTCTGAGAGAGGCTGTGCCACTGGACACAAGGAAGTGCTATTATAGGTTGAGAGAGGAGGGTGCTACTGCCCACAAAAGAAAACATTTTATGGCGAAGAAGAGAGAGGGAGTGTGCCACTGGACACCAGAGAGTGCTAAGAATTTAATTTTTATTTTAGTCTTTGGTAACCAGGTAAGGCCTACTAGGCACAAGTGCCCATTTTCAGGGGCGACCTGGGAGCACTGGGTGGTTAAGTGACTTACTCAGAGTCACGCGGTATGCAAATGGAGGTTGTGAGAATCAAACCCAGGTCTGGTCTGCTGGATGTACCAAGCTCATTCACAGCTCATTACTCTAATCTCTAGGCTATACTGCCAGCCCTGAAACACAGCAACATTTTCTAAAATTGACCTCTACTTAGTCTCTGAGTCTGCTTTGAATAGGGTCTTTCTATTTTTTTAAGATATATGTTGCTCCCTTTGCTAGTGCTGGTGGATATACTGGACTGTCTGGTCCCACCTTGAGGGAGTCCATCATGGTGCTTTCAACAATAGGGAAATTCATCCCTTAGTTTGCCCTAGCCTTCCTTTACCAAAGACGCTGGTATGAGGACTCATACTGGGACCGTCAGCAGGCTCATCTATATCTCAGCCAAGTATCTACCAGGTTCCTCCCTCTCCTTACACCACCGACCTTGCACTGCCACCTGTGCATCCACAGGTGTCAGTGTCAACACGGTGTGATAATCTTCCCTCCCTTGGAGGAGAAGAGTGTCCCTTGGGATGCTCAGTCCTCCCCCTGAGCCAGTGACCCAGGCTCGTTCCCAAATCCGGGTCACCAGCATTATTAGCAGTAGAACAACTACTGTGCTGACTCCCTGGCCTTGAGTAGGGTCTGTGATATAAGGTATGGAGTAGTAAAGACACTGGCCCAGATATTCAAGAGGATTGCACATGGCGCAACAGTGTTGCACCATGCACAACCAACTGATGCGCCCCGGCGTAATATTCAAAAGGGAAAAGTGTGTGGCACAAATCCCGATGGGCCAGAGTGCATCAGTAATGTTTTCAGGAGCAGGTGGTGGGGCGTGCCCATGCATAACCTGCACAGCCCAATATTCAGCCCGGGATGTGCAGAGCCATGCATGTGCAACCCCTACCTGTGCCAGCACAAAGCTGATCCAAAAAAAAGGAACAACTGATGGCCACCCACAGGTGAGCTGCTGCATTGCAGGGCTCAACATGGCAGCTGTCACCTGTGGGTGGCCACCCGAGTTCTGGCTGCACCTGGCAGCGCCCCCCCATGCCCGATTGTGGGCATTTGTAATAAAATAAAATAATTCTGTCCTGTATCACTGGTGGTCCAGTGGACCACTATCTGCCCACTCACGGGCATTTGTATATAAAAGAAATGTCCTTGCAACATCCCTGGTGGTCCGATGGACTGCTATCTGCCCGATTGCAGGCATTTGTATAAATAAAGAATAATTTGGTCCAATATTCCTGGTGGTCCAGTGAGTTGCTTCGATCGTATTCAGGAAAAGACGTTTCTTCTTGCGGCGACCGTTCATCGCGGGTATTTGTAAAATAATACCACACTTCAGGGTTCAGTGGTGCTCTCCCTTCATTGAGTTCATCGCTTCTCTCGTCCGCTGGCGGTGGCACCACCCACCTGCCGCACTTGCCGACGACACCATCAGTAGCTGCATGCCCATTGGTTAACAGTGTGAGTCAATGGGTGTGCAGACTCTCACTACTACACATTCAGATATGTGCATATATCTGAATGTGTAGACGAGGCTGCACACCATTGGCTCTGCCATGTTAACCATCGGGGACACAGCCCTACCAGCGTGCTGCCAGTGGGCGGTGGGTGGTGGGGTGGCAGGGTGGGGTGCTGCCGCCCGCAGGCTGACCGGGGAAGGGGCGGTGGGGCTCAGTGGGATGGATGGGGTGGTACCACTAGACCACCATGAATATTGGAATTATTTTTTTTTACAAATGCCCGCGATCTGGCAGACAGCAGTCCACTGGACCACCAAGGATATTGGACCGAATTATTCTTTATTTATACAAATGCCCGCGATCGGGCAGACAGGGGTCCACTGGACCACCAGGGATATTGAAGATAATAGTTTTTTGTTTTACTACAAATGCCCATGATCGGGCTGCAGAGGGTGTTGGTCTCTGATGGCTGCTGCCTGGCAGGATGCCAGGTGCAAGTCATCTGAGATCGGCGCACCTGCATGCAAATGGGGCCATAATGACATGCAAATGGCCCCATGTGCACCTTGCATACATTATGGCCCCATTTGCATGCCAACTTTTGAATATCACTGTTGCTGTGTATGGCGCAATGGAACTTGAGCTAGCGCATCCCCATGCTCCACTCTGGCCACTTGTGCTGACGCAGTGTCACTGCTCCATGCACACTGGGGGTGGCAAAGGGTGTGATATTCAATGCTGCTGAGCCATGGTGCAGCTCCGTTGAATATCCCAGTCCACACCCCTGCACAGCCAAGTTGAGCTGTGCCCAGGCTTGCACCACAGCCTGGCGCAGTTTGAATATCTGGGCCCCTGTGTCTGAACATACTAATGGGACCAGGTGACTATTGCAGTGTTTGGGACACCTTGAGACTTGTCTTTAAAATAGTAACAGGTAGTGTAGGGAAAACTAGCTCAAGAAATTTATCTTGGGGCTAAGTACATTCACGAAGTCCTGCGAATCATTTGTGTAATTGGGGGTGGCGCTTACAGAGGCTTAGTGCCTTCAAAGAAAGACAGAAGATTTAAAGGTCATGTTAGTTGGGGTCCTGTGCTGAAAGTACAGACTTTGCTGACAGAGAGATGTGTAAGCACCTAGATTTACCTTAAAGGAATAAATTATATTTCTTTCCATACTGAAAGTAGTAGAGTAAGTGGGGAGAAAAAAAGAGTTTTCTAGGTAGTGCTTGGGGCACTTTGACACTTGTCTTTAAAACTGTAATAGGCAGTGTGGGGGAACTGGCTGAGAAGACTAATCTTGGGGCTGAGTAGATTCAGGAAGCCCTTGGAATCTGGTGTGTAATTAAGGGGTGGAGCTGACAGAGGGACAGGTTGCAGTAAAGAGCAGGAGGAAAACATATAGCAAGAAATGGAAGTGGTGCAGTGCAGAATGTGTGGAGCAGCAGTCTACAGGGAGCATTCTGGAGACTGAGGTACTGCCCTAAATGTACACACCTCTCTGAGTTGAGGGAGGAAGTACGTAGACTCAGGACTGAGCTGACCAGGATCTAAATGGCCTCATCCCTCACCCACAGGTCACCAACTCTACTGCCACTATCCCAGAATATGCTTGGTGGAAGGAGGGCCAGCTGGAGAGTTATGGGTGCCAAGAGGGTGGGGGTGGCAGGGCAGGGGTATATTCCACCATCAGTATCACTACACAGCTCCTTCTCCCTTCTGGCAGGATGGGACTCCTGGGAGTGGTACATGTGGTAGTGGCAGGGGAGGATGTGGGGGTCCTCTGAAGGGGGAACCCAAGGTGACTGGAAGAGAACCCCGGCAGAAGAAGAAGAAGAAGAAGAAGAAGCAGCTTCTAGTGGGGGACTCAATCATTAGGGGAATAGTTTTGGGAACAGGGTGGGTGGTGAAAAGGGATGTAAGGTACCTGTCTGGTGCCACGTCTTGGAGGGATAGTCAAGCAGAGCCTAAGGATTACTAAGGTGGCAGGGCATGGAGGGATTGTCCAGCTAGGGATGGTATCCAGTGAACAAGGCAACCAAAATTGGGTGGCTACAAAAACGGCGACTCAGTTACGGTGCCTGTGTTCTTGGCTACCTAGCATCACATCCACCTTCCTGGAGTTGAGAATCCATAAGTAGGGATGTGTGGGTGGCACAGACCCTGACATTAAAAGCAAGACCCATAGGTATCTGTACCATTTATTCCCATCGCCATGAGTGTGCATCGCTGAAATAGATTTTTGGCAATGTATACTTGCCGTAACGGCGGTCACCTTTCTGCAATCACCATTATGACATGAAACCACTAGGGACCAATGACCTAGCTAAGGATGTGCTGGTATTGTTCAGGGGAACTTCAGAGACCTGGGGAGGGACCTAAAATAAGTAATGCATGCAGTGGCCTTCACCAAGGTGCTATCAGTATATGACCAAGGGGAGGACAGCAAACTCTACAATAAGAATTTCAAGTTATGGAAGAAGGAATGGTGTAGAGAGAAGGATTTGGCTACACTGATTACTGGAGACCAATCTGAGATGATGTGGGCCTGTACAAAGGCGATGGCCTGCATCCATCTAAGAGAGGAACTGCAGTCCTCAGTGAATGGTTTAAATGTTACTTTGACCATCATTTAAACTAGCTGAGGGGGTGATGGAAGGACAGAGGGAGGCATATAATACCCCCTCCACACACACACACAAAATGAAGCAGGAGGGCAGGAGAACCCAAGGGAAGAAAACTCCCCCAGGGAACAGGTTCAAAGCAAAAGAAAGGGAACTGGTGACAAAGAGACAAGGAACAAACATGGTAATACAAGAGGGGAAAATGAGGCAGGGCCAAAGGAAGGAAGAGGGGTTGCAAGCAGTGTGGGAGATGGATGTGGCTACAGGTATTGAGGCTGTCATGGTGGAGGCAGACCTGAACATAGTGACCATCATTAAGTCATGTTGCACAGGAAACAATGACTGGGACATTGCTATAACAGGATACATTAAGTTCAGGAAGGATAGGAAGAGGAGAAAAGGTGGGGGAATTGTGTTTATATCAAGGAACATGCCAAGGCAACAGAAATGCAACGGGGGTAAGAAGGGGGTGGAGGTACTGTGGGTCACCGTGGAGAGAGCAGCCAGAGCCTTCATCTGTACTAGGGTGATTTACAGACCTCCAGCACAGGAGGAGGATCTAGACAAGGAAATGGTGGAAGCCATTAGCAAGATGGCAGATAAGAGGGAGGTATTGCTGATGAGGGCCTTCTATCTATCAGATATTGATTTGAGCCTTCTGGCGATGGTCTCAGCTAGAAGCAAGGATATCTTAGACCTCTTTGCAGGGGGGCATTTCTGAGGCAACTAGTCAAACCCACTCATAATGGTGTAGTACTGGACCTGGTGCTTACCAACAGAGATAGTTGCAGACATCAGGGTGGGATGCCACCTGGTAACCAGTGATCACAGGCCAGTGTGGTTTAACATTAGAATAGCAGCAGAGGCAAACTACACAAGGACAAAGGTCCCAGACTTCAGGAGGGCAGATTTTAAAATATTTGGTGAATTTTATTTATTTATTTTATTTATTGAAGTTTAGGAATTACATACCTTTGAGTCAAAGACACCTTTACAAAATATCCACGTCAGAATAGAATCAAAGAAAATACAATGTAGCAAAAGACAATATGCAAAGTGCAATAGCAGAATACAGAATATATACAATATAGCAAGATAAGTTGAATAAGCAATACAGTGCAATCACAAGGAAAGGTAGGACAGGCAGGCTGGGGAGGGTATATGGAACATGATATAAGGCAGGGGAAAAAGGGGAGGGGGACAGAGAGAGGAAGGGGAGAGGAATAAAAAGAAGAGGGGAAGAAATAGAACTTAGGGTAGTCAGAAGTGACATTGTCAATATAGTTAGAGGATCAGGGATGGGGCGGGGAGAGGAGAGGAGGGAGCAGAGATGGGAGAGTTAGTAACAATCACAGCGGCAGGAGTCAAGGAGATGCTGCCATAGTATGGATTTGAAGGGGCCTAATTTACCTACAGAGGAAATGTCAGAAGGCAGGCCATTCAGCCAGAGAGGGGCTCTGTACATAAAAGCCCTCTGACCCATGGAGATCTTGCAAAACGGGATAAGGAAGTTAGTTTTAGAAGAGATTTGGGTAGCCCGAGCAATTGGAGAAGGAGTTAGAAAATGATTGGCAGTAGGAGGAGAGAGACCAGTGGCTATCTTTATAGCCAACAGGGTGGTCTGGTTGCAAAGCCTTTCTTCGAAGTTTAGCCATTTACTGTAGTTTGTTTATATAGGTTGCAGGAGTGTGTGATGCAATCACAACCAATCACAAGCCAACATGCTTTGTTCAAGGTGACCTTAATTCTACTTAAAGCTGTGTCAGCAGCACAGCCATAGATTACAATTCCATAGTTGACTATGGATAGGACCAGACTGGTCACAGCCAAATGAAGGGCATCATTTGGCAAGCATGACCTGTGTCTGAAGAGAAGGTCAGTCCTGGTGTTTACTGCCTTACAGACCAGATTAATGTGCTGATGGAATGACAGGGTGGAGTCAAGGGTGATGCTGAGGTATTTGACGCTATGTACTTATTCAAGAGGTTAAAGGCGACAGTTAAGAATATGAAGGGGAGAGTCTTTATGTTTGTTTTGTGGGTTGACAAATGCCATCACTTTCGTTTTCTTGTAGTTTAAAACAAGTCTGTGATAGGAAAACCATGATTCAGCTTCCAAGAAGAACCTATGAAGATCACTTTGCAATGGGGTGGGATCAGGGTGGCTACAAAAAATGACAGCATCATCCACATACAGTAGCATCTGGTCAGAGGAGGTGAGGGGGAGGGTGTAAAGGAAAAGACTGAACAAGAGCGAGTCAAGAATTGAGCCCTGGGGAACCCCTGATCAAACTGGTATACTGGGGGAGAGGGTGTCGCTGATTTTCACCCGCTGAGTTCTTCCACTTAAGTAGTTGGTGAACAAGGGTGTGGCATCTTGTGAGAGGACCAAGGATGGAAGGGAATCAATGAGGAGTGTGTAATTGACCATGTCAAAGGCTTTTGTTAGGTCTGGTTACACAGGCACAACTAAGTGGCCACGGTCAAGGGCTTTATGGATGTAGCCAGAGTATTCCAGAAGGGCAGTATTAGCATTGTAGCCCTTCCTAAACCCATGTTGCAGACAACAAAGGAGGTTGTGTTTTGAGAGGGATTCGCAGAGTTGATCAGAAACTATCCATTCAAGGGCTTTGAAGATAGGGGGGATAGAGATGGGGTGACAGTTGCTATGGGAGGTTCTGTCACCACTCTTTAGTATTAGTGTAACCACTGCTGCCTTCCATTGAGAGAAGAATTGGCCTAGGCAGAGGGAAAGATTAAGAATTTTGGTTATGGGGGATAGAATGGCTTCTAAGGCCAGTTGCAGAAGCTTCAAGTTGAGGGAATCCCCACTAAATCTGGATTTACCCAGGACCTTGATGAGGTAGATTTTAGCTTTATGAGGGGAGACCATCCAGAAGCAGAAAGGAGAGACACCTAGGGGAGGTGAGGTGGGGGGATCTGGAGATGTATTTGAAAAAATCAGGGGAGAGAACCCCACTAAGATCAGTGAAAGCTGCATTGTGAGTATTCACAATGAGTTATGGATCCTGTGATATAACACCATTGATATTCAGCAAGGAGGGGAGAGATGTGTTAGATTTACCAGTCAGGTCCTTTACGTTGTCCCAGAGCATCCTCCCCGAACCCCAAGTGGATGAGAGGCTAGTTTGGAAGTGGGCAGCCTTTGCACATGGATTTCCTTGGTACAATTATTTCTGGCAGTTTTATAACACTGCCAATCTGCCAGGGGTCCAGTTACCCAGGCTATCTGCCAGAGATTGCCACGGGTGCACATAAGGTCAAGGAGAGCCAGTGTAACCCATGAGGTTTCTGGGCCTTTCATTATACGCTTAATGTACCGGGTGAAGATGTCACAGGCTGAGTTAGAGGTGCAGATGAAGAAGGCAAGTGCACTGTCTACATTAGAGGCAGAGACTAGGGGGGGCCAATCACAGTTAAGGAAATAGGCCTTGAGTTGCCTCAGTGAATCTTTTTTAAGGGTGCACTGATAAGAAATCTTTGGAGGGGGTTTTGGGGACTGATTTGACCAATTACAAAGAATAGGGGAGTGATCGCTTAGTGAATCGGATAGTACCATGATATCATGGAGTCATTCTGGGTGATTTGTAAGGACAAGGTCAATCAGAGTACTAGTACCTGTCCTGTAGTTGATCTTTGTGGGTGATCACGCAATCTGAGTAAGGTTGATGGTTGCAGCTGCATCCCTATGAGGTGCAGCCGAGGGAGAAGACCAGTTTATATTAAAGTCACCTAGAATGATTACCTCTGCATTATTTGGCAACTGCGAGATGTAGTCAAGTATGGCGTTGAAGGCAGGTCGTGGGTTACAGGGTGGGATGTATGCAGACATAAGCATAAGTGACTTACCCAGGTTACCAACTGAGATTTTGATGGACAGGCCTGAGCTCCATTAAATGGGAGGGAGGTCTCGAGTACATGCCCTTGGAAGGAGTCACGGATGTAAACGGCACAACCACCTCCCCTTTTGCCCAGCCTATCAACCCTAAAAAGCAAGTAGCCTTTCAGAGCAATGGCAGAGTCAGGAATTTTAGATATTAGCTATGTTTCGACCATGGCCAGGATGTCAGGGTGGTGTTGCAAGATCCAACCTTGGAGAAGATTGTGTTTTTGTAAAAGGCTGCATATGTTTACAGAGGCTAGTAACAGACCACCTGTCTGGTGACTGGTGAGTGTGGGCAGAGTGATAGGCCCTGGGTTAGGGTGCACATTTCCAGAGAGAAGCAGGGGAATTAGGGCTAGCTTATAGAGGATGCTCTTTAGTAGTTTTGGTTTGACTTCTGGAAGGTGAAGGGAGGGCTTGGTACCAAAGGACGGAAGAGGTAAGGAGCGAACATGAGGCAGCAGGAGTAAGGACTGATAGATTGAATGGTGGGGTGAGCTGGGTGCTAAGCCTTGAGGAAGTCTGACAAGGTGCAGGAAGACAGTGCTAATAACACTCAGTCTTGCGTAGGTGTTGCTAATTTGAGGGATAGTGTGCAGTGAACAAGATGAAGATGGGGTGTGGTGGGGGGCTACCACCCAGAATAACAAGAGGCTAAGCAGCCTAAGTATGAGAAACTATAGAGGCATGTTAGGAGAGGGCAGAGACACAGATCCTGGAAGGCAGAAAGGAGACTGAGAGATAAGATTATAGGACAGGTAATAAGTAACCAGTAACATTGGTGCAGCGGTAGGGTTGTTGCCTTTAACGCAGAAGATCAGGGGTTCAAAGCCCAGGCCAGGAGGACCAGAAAGGGTGTGAAAGAGGCAGATGAGAAGAGGGGGAACAGAAGAGGGACAGGAGGAAATTGACGAAGAAGAGGTAGGAAAGTATAGGAAGAAAGTGGAATAGAGGGAAGATAGAATGGCTGTTGACTGACACCCAGTGGTCAGAAAATAAAACCTACTAATCGGAAAGTGGGGACTTTAATACTACAGACAGGTGACATGTGACTGGTAGCATGACCAGAAGGTCCAATGAATCAGGGGTCAACCTTGGGCAGGTGGGTGGCTGGGGCAGTCGATGCACAGCATCGATGGGCTAGCACTCCACTGTAAGATCTCTTAGTCCTTGGCTGGTGGAATCTTGCTTGCTACATTGGCAGCAGCTCCCTGGTGAGCAGCGCTCCATACTAGTGGAGGAGCGAGTTGGTGGGGGGGGGGGGAGTCCTGAGGCAGACAAAGGCAATCAGAAACCTCAGTGGGGAAATAGCACAGAGGAGGTTCGGGGAGCAAGTGAACTGTGCATGCGCTAACTCTGCCAAGAACAAGAGTGGACAGTGAAAATGTTAGCAGGGAAAATGTAAGTAAAACAACTAAACTTAAATACTACAGTAACAGCTACAAACAACCTGGCAAATTAAAGCACAGTGTGATTAGATGGGAGCAGAAATATTCCTGAGCACATTAGAATGCAAACAGTCCTAAAGTAAACTTGAGAAATAGGGCCCAGCCTCAGAGCAGAACTAGCAAGTTCATAAATTAAAACTATCAGTTACACTCAGTCGATTAAAAGGTACGGTCCCAGCACCGCTGTACATAGTAAGCATCAAATAGATTCATAACACCCTGCTATAAGATCTCTTAGCCCATGACTGGTGGAAACTTGCTTGTTACCTTGTCGGCAGCTCGCTGGTGAGCACCACTCCATACGGGTGGAGCAGCGAGTGTGGGGGGGTCCTGAGCAGGAGCATTGTCAGCAGCTGCCTGGTGAGCAGCACTCCATATGGGTGGAGGAGTGAGTGTGAATGCCTCAGCGATGTTCTGGTTGGAAGGATTGCCCTGATGGGGTGGAGGGACAGTGGGCCAGATTAAGGGATGAAATATTGAAGGCAGCAAACCTCTGCATAAAAGAGGAGAGTTAAAGCAGGAGGCAAAAGAGACCAGTATGGTTTTCAAGGGAGGTGGTGGCACAGTAAGGGCAAAAAAGGGCAGCATTGAGGAGATACAAGGAGATGCAGAGGGAAGAGGATAGAGAGGTGTACCAGCAAAAACTAAGGGAAGCAGGGAAGGCGGAGAAGGGCACTATTTTATTTATTCATTTGATTTATGACTTTGTTAACCGGGTAGGTGCACTGATCCCAGGGACTGTTTTCAGGCACGACCCGGGCCACGTAAGGTGGCACAGAGTAGAAATATCAGAATAACAAGAACATAACAAGAGCAGATAATACATTGTGAAAGGTTACAGTTGTTACATTTGGCAATACATAGTGGCAGTAATTGAGGGACAACAAATAACAAAGCAAAGTAAGGCTCATGGTGATACAGTTTCTGTAAATAAGAGAACCTATCTGGCCCTACCCCTGGAACCTCTGGGGGGGGGGGCTAGTCCTTAAAGCAGTGGCAGGTGGACACCAACTGGAGCGAATCTTTGAGGTGAGTCTTGAACTGGCGGTGAGCGTTTATGGTGCGCAGTTCAGTGGGCATCTTGTTCCATAGTGTGGAGGCTGCTACAGACAGAATTCTAGCGCCCATGTTCGTGGCTACCCTGAGGATTTTCAGGGATACTGGAGGAGCGTAGGCAGCAGTATGAGGTTTGGATGGTGAGAAGGGGAGCAAGAGGGGATTTCATGCCAATACGGATAGCAGAATCAATAAAACTGAACAGTGCAATGTCAAAGCGGGCTTGTAGTGGGAGCCAAACCAGTGTAGTGTACAGTGGAGAAAGGGGCCAGCAGAAAGAAGTGGCAGGCACTGTAGTATGCTACTGATAGTTTTGCCATGGTGGATGTGGAGGTCCCGGAGTAGATGGGAGAGCAGTAGTCCAGTATAGATAGCAGGTTTCCCTGGATGATGGCAAAGCAGGCCTCAGGGTGAAGTATTGCCAGTACCTATAGGTAGCCCCTAGTTTTTGGTGAAATCTTAGAACCAGGGAGTTAATCTGCTCTGTAAAGGAAAGGGAGGGGTCAAGAACAACTAGATATTTGAAATGTTTGATGTCCTCTAGGGCATGGCCATCAGGGGATGTGATGATTAGGGGTGGGTTAGATTTGCATTTCGTTCAGAAGGGCTTCGATCCGAACAATTTTGTTTTTGTTTTCTTGGCATTGACCAGAAGGAGGTTGTCAGAGAACCAGTTGTGGGCTGAGGTGTAGTTTTGTGAGAAGGCTGCAGAGATGAAGGTAGGAGACTTTCCACTGGAGAAGAGGACGAGGTCGTCGCTGTAAAGGATTGAGTGACAGTTGAGACTATCCGCTGGAAGAGAGTTAATGAATAAAAAGAAAAGAAGGGGTCCCAGGATAGAGCCTTAGGGGACCCCAGTAGAGACAGGCAGGATGGGTGAGCAGGCCAGGCCAGTGCACACAAACTGAGAGTGCCCTGTAAGGTAGCTTCTGAACCAGGTGGTCACCTCTGGAGAGCAGCCAAGGTGATGCAATTTGGAGAGGAGAAGCGAGTGATTGATCAGGTCAAAGGCTTTGGAGAGCTCAACGAATGCCAGTTGCATTTCCATGGTCCATGTTTGTGAGGATGTGATCAGTTAGGAGTGTGAGGGCAGTGGTGGTGGAGTGATTCTTGTGGTAGCCATGTCATTGGCTACATGGTAGGTCATATTTACCTATGTAGTCGGCAAGTTGGTGGTGGACAGCTTTTTTCCAGTAGCTTGCTTGGATGAGGAAGGATGGAGATCGGGCGATAGTTGTCTGTGGACTAAGACACAAACTGCGGAAAGAAGAGCTGGGGAGTGACAAAGGGGGACAAGACCTTTCTTAGGTATAAAAGTGAACAAAACAAGACAAGCAGTGGCACTATGGGGTTGAGGGGGCCAGAGGGAGCCTGTGCAGAGGATGTAGTAGTAAGTAGTAGTAGTAGTAGTAGAAGTAAAATATTTTATGCATCATGGGGGCTGTTCACAAAGGTGTGTAAGCAGTGCACATATGCAATACACACAGGGAGATACGCGCACCAGATATGTAGCACATGTGCACACAGTATGTATGAAACATGCATAGGAGCATGCGCAGGGCTGGCCCACGAACATGCGTGTGGAATCCATGGGTGAGTAGGGGCATTACCATGTAGCCCACCTGCACGGCATGCCATACACGCATGCATGAAGCAACATGTGGCCAAAAGTGGTGCACGGGTAATGAGTAAGATGTAAACAGAGGGCATGTAAGACAAGCGCTGGGGTGGGCAGCAACAGCCTGCACCAGTATTGGCCCCAGCAGAATGGCTATGGCCCAAGCAGAATGGCAACAGCCCCAGCAGAACGGCCATGCTGCTGTGGGATGCTAGTCAATAAATAACAGACCCAATACATCCTGCTTGCACCGCTTCCATTAGCAGCTTCTCCCATTGGTTTGCATTCAATGGCTAGAGAAAACAAATACCATCTCACAATACTTCCCAAGTGCATCCCCATTAAACATAGGGTATCGCTCCCAGTCCTTCTGGAACATCAAACAAAGGGGACACACATGTGCATAGCACACACACACAACAACACCCACACAATGACCATACACACCACCCACCTCTGATGGCACCTGGATGGACCCCAGGTCCTTGCACTCATCCTTGTATACCACCTCATGGAAGTTCTATGTCTGAATAGGTACAGGGGTATGTTCTCGGGCCACCACCACACTCTGTGCCTGTGATCCATGACCTAACCTTTGGTACCCTCCCCAAGGTCCAGCCACTCTAGGACCATCATTATCGGCAGTTCCAATATGGCCTGAAAAACATAGCAGAGTGGTACACTTGAGCCAGAGTACCAGCGACCAAGACACAAACCTACACACACAAGAGGACTGGTACTTATGTTTGGCTTCTAGCAAACCTCAGTTCCCTGGTCACCTGTAGCCTCTCCTGTGGCAGCCTCCATAGTCAGTGTAGTATGAGTTTAGGAGGCTGCTGGCCAGTCTCCGTCTGGCATGTCTTGCGGGTGGTGGTCTAGCGGATGTCCCCTAATCCGAATCCTGGGGTGTGTCTGGGGTGCCCTGTGTGTCTGGGGCCTCACAGTGTGTTTTTTCTGTGCTGTGCTGGCCCAGGCTGGTGCCAACACTGCCAGGCAATGCATCGGTGCTGGTCTCCTCCTCCGCTGTTGTTCCCTTTGATGCCCAGCTGTCCAGGGTGTGTGTTGTCCATGGCTTCATGCACTCTGGGTTGGTGGCCTGTGTCCCAGTACTGTAGCTTGGTGGTGCATTATCAGTTGGTCCTGGGTCCCTGCGGGGTGCCGGCATAGCCTCAGATGGTGCTGCTGGCTGTGGGTATAGCTGCGGATCACCTGTTGGGGAGGGTGGACTGCCATTAGGTGCTGCAGTGGGTGTGTGGGCAGTGCCTTGTGCATTACTGTTCTCCTGTCAGCTACTGTACCCGGTGCCCACCTGCATGGTTCCAGTGCTCTGGCCCAATGGCCGTGGCCTCTGGGAGCTCGGCTGGTGTGTTGCTGGGGTGGCCTGATTCACTGGTGGACTGGCATGGCCTTGTGAGCCTGAGTGCATTGGCCATTTGGCCAACATGTCCATCTGCCTTGACGGCCGCCGCGGGCTGCGTCTGGGGACATGCTGTGCCTAGGTGTGCGGTGATGGTCATGAGGACATCAGCCACCCTCTCCTGTGCCCAGCCACTGGCTGCCAGCTCTGCTGTGAGTTACTCCTGTGCATATAAACTAGCTACAAGTGACTCTGCTATGTGAGCCTGTGCCCGGACACCGGCGGAATGCTCCTTGGACATGTTGTCCTGTGCACTTCCAGCCCCAAGCAGAACTTCTGTGATCCACTCCAGAGCCTGCGTCAGTTTCCTGGTCACCTGTAGCCTCTCCTGCACCCCTTCAATGCCCGGCTGTCCAGGGTGTGTGTTGTCCATGGCTTCATGCACTGGGCAATGGTGGACTGTGTCCCGGTACTGTAGCTTGGTGGTGCATTGTCAGTTGGTCCTGGGTCCCTGCGGGGTGCCGGCGTGGCCTCAGATGGTGCTGCTGGTTGTGGGTCTGGCTGCGGGTCACCTGCTGGGGAGGGTGGACTGCCATTAGGTGTGCAGTGGGTGTGCAGGCAGTGCCTTGTGCATTACTGTTGTCCTGTCAGCTACCATCTCCAGTGCCCACCTGTGTGGTTCCAGTGCTCTGGCCCAATGGCCCCTCTCCTGGACTGTCATCGTCATGCACTGTGAGGCGGAAGATAGCTTGTCAGCATGCCCCATTGGGACCATGTTTGTGTTCCTCTGGCATGCTGTGTCCATGCTCCTTACCTCACATGCTGTCTAGCCCATCAGGCTCCCCATACCTCATGACATCACTGATTGTGTCACCCAGCAGCTTCTCGATTGGTGTCAGAGGTGGTTCTGGGGGGGGCACCTCCACCTGTGGTGCCTTATGACAGCCGTGCAAGGCTCTGCTTCCATTTTACTCTGAACCAGAGGTCCCGCCACTTATGTTTGATGGTGAAGAGAAACATAGACTTTGACGGCAGATAAGGACCACTTGGCCCACCTAGTCTGCCCATTTTCCTACCTACAGGATAGGCAGCAGATCCTAGTTAGCCAACAGCCTATTTCTTCCTACCCCCCGCACAAGAATTGCCTTATGACTGTCCCATGCATTCTTGAATTCTCCCACAGTTTTAGACCCCACAACCTCCTCAGGAAGGCTGTTCCATGCATCCACTACTCTCTCTAGAAAAAGATTTCACATTGCCCCGAACCGCCCCCATTTTAAATTGTGTCCCTTGTTCTTGCACGTCTCTTTTTCTGAAAGATGCTACCTTCTTGGACTTTGTTGATTCTACTGAAGTACTTAAAGGTTTCTATCATGTCCCCCCTCTCCCTTCTTTCCTCAAGGGTATACATATTAAGCTCCTTTAGTCTGTTCTCATACGGCTTCTCTTGCAGACCCTTCACCATTTTAGTTGCCCTCCTCTTGACTGCCTCTATCCTGTCTATGTCCTTGCGGAGATGGGGTCTCCAGAACTGGACGCAGTACTCTAGATGGGGTCTCACCATTTGTCTGTACAGAGGGATAACAACTTCCTGTTTTCTGCTGGTGATGCCTCTCCCTATGCATCCCAGTATACCCCCAGCCCTTCCTACTGCCTTCTCACATTGCTTGCTATTGTAAGGTCATCTGGTATGAGATTACCCCAGGTCCTTTCCTTTTTGTTGTTGTTACAACCTCCCCATTATGTAATCTTCCCTGTTCTTGTTTCCCAGGTGCAATATTTTGCACTTCTTTGCATTGAATCCTAGCTGCCATACTTCTGACCATTCCTCCAACCTTGCCAAGTCCTTTCTCATCCTTTCCATGCCTCCTTGTGTATCAACCCTGTTGCAGATCTTTGTGTCATGTGCAATGTCACTTATATGACTTAATTCTTTTAGAATTCTGGGGTGAATTCCATCAGGCCCCATTGCTTTGTCCACCTTCAGTTTTAAGAGTTCTTGCAGAACCCTTTCTTCTGTGAAAGGGCTGAGATCGACCTCCCTATCAAGAGTGCTTTGCTCAATTGGATTAGCACTTCCCCCTCCTCTTTTGTGAATACTGAGCAGAAATATTTGTTCAATATCCCTGTTTTTTCACTGTATCCCCTCTGCCCACCCACCATTCATTCTATTCAGCCTCACTATCCCTCCCTTTGTCTTTCTACACTCTCTGGTGCACCTATAAAAGGTTTTATCCCTCTTCTTTGCCGAGTTGGTTATCTTTTCCTCAGTTTGGGCCTCTGCTATTCTGACTTCCCTCCCTGCTCCCTTCTGCCTTAACTGGTACAGCTCTCTGTCCTGCTCCTTCTGTGTTTCCTTATACTTCCTGAATGCTATGTTTTTCTCCCTGACTTTCCCAGCCACCTCTTTTGAGAACCATAGTGGCTTTTTTTTCATTTTGATTTGTTTATTTGCTTCACACAAAGGCTTATTGCCTCTGTGATGGCAGTTTTGATGATTCCCCATTGTTGCTCCACACCTCCTTCTAGCCTATTTGCTAGTGCTTTTCTGAGGCACTCTCCCATCTTGCCAAAGTCAGCCCTCCTGAAGTCCAGTACCCTCACTTTTGTATGGCTTGACTCTGTAGCTGAGTTTAATGTGAATCACACTGTTTGATGGTCACTTGTTCCCAGATGGTAACCCACTTCTAGATCTGAGATCCTCTCACTGCTCCCATGTGAGAGTATGAGGTCTAAGATTGCTCCCTCACTAGTGGGTTCCGAAACTAGCTGTCTGAGGCCTGCCACCTGTAGGGCATCGAGAATGGCCCTGCTCTTGGATGTGGCTGCAGTAAATGTGCTACAGTTAACATCTGGCATATTCAGGTCTCCCATCAACAGTATCTCCTCTTTCTCTGCCATCCTAAGAATGCCTTCTATCATATCCTTGTCCATTCCCTCCCCGACATGGGGGTCTGTACACAACCCCTGTGCAGATTGTGGTGCTCTTTCCAGTCTCCAAGGTGACCCACAGTGCCTCCTCTCCTCCCTGTTTACTCTTTTGTTCAGTTGCTTTTATCCCTTCCTTTATATAGAGAGCTACTCCTCCCCCTCTTCTCCCCTGCCTGTCTCTCCTGTAGGTTATCTACCCTGGTATGTTAACATCCCAGTCATGGTTCTCTGTGTACCATGTTTTTGTGACTGCTATGATATCCAGGCATCCCTCTTCCATCAAGGCCACCAGTTCAGGGAGCTTGTTGCCCAGACTACAGGCATTGGTATTCATTACCCTCCATTTCCTGATGGCCTTACTCCTTTTTGTCCCATCCCTGTCCTTCTTGCCTTTGTCACTTTCTCCATATACCCCTGCCCTTCTCCCTATCGCCACCTCTACGTTGGTGTTTACCGCACTTACTACCATGATTTTGTGGGGGGGACTAGGATTTCCCTGCTCCTTTCCAGTGCCTCCCCCTTGGCTAGTTTAAATACTTGCCAATGAAGCATTTAAACCTATCACCTAGGATCCTGGTTCCCCTCCTGGACAGATGCAGCCCATCATGCCAGTATAGGCTTGCATCACTACAGGTGGTCCCCAAGTCCCCAGTGAAGCCAAATCCCTGAGCTCTGCACCAGTGTTTCAACCACTGATTGAATCCTATGGTGTGGAACACCCTAGCCTCTCCTATGCCATAGATGGGCAGCACCTCCAAGAAGGTTACCGTGCATGGTACTTGTCTAAGGCCCCTCCCCAATTCCACAAACTCTTCCTGCACTGCTCTAATCCCTTTCTTAGCCAGGTCATTTGTCCCTAAGTGGACAATGACATCCAGCTCCTTCCCCTGTGCAGCTGCTCCGGCAATCCTGAGGATTAGCTCCCTGTCCCTCCAAGCCATGGAGCCAGGCAGGCACCTTACCTCCCTCTCCCCTTCCTCCCCCAGTTCTGCCTTCCTAACAATGGAGTCTCCCACCAGGAGTTTCTTCCTTCCCCTGTGGGGTTCCATGCCACCCTCCTGTGGGTCTCCTTTGTGGAGGTTCCCAGCATCCTCCTTGGTCTCCACTGCAGGTGCCTCCATGGAGGAACCACACTTTGCCAGAATGGCATAGGAATTGGGGAGAGGTACAACTGGAGGGATGTGCCTCTGTTCCACCACCCTCACCCTCCCTGAGCCCACTGTGGTCCAACCGCTCCTCTTAACTGGCAACCTCTGAGGCAATGGCAATGGCACTGGTGGTCCCTGGATGGAAGAGGAGGTCCCACAAATCCTGGCCAACTCAGCCTGGAGATGAGCAATCTCCTCCCTCAGCCCAGAGAGGTGCCTGCAGATGGGACAACATCGCATCCTCCAGAATGTCTCCCGAAAGACTGCTGCTCCAGAGCATGCGGGCCTCCAGTCCCAAGGCATTTACCACCGCTTGTATGTCCAGCCAGATCCTCGCCTTGGTCTCTGTCTAGCTGGTCAGGGATCTTTTCCCATACAGGACATCATAATGGTGATGGATGTCTGTAACCAACACAGTCACCTGGACACCAGTGAAGTTGGTGGACCTGGGCTGCCTACCTCTCCCCCATTCATGTTGCCCATCTCCCGTGGTGGCCACTGCAGGCTGCGGTGATGCCAGATCTGCCTGATGCTCATTGCCCACATTTGAGCATGCATGCTTCCACTCCATGTTTCTTAAGCACCTCATGTTCGATGCCCATGTAGCAGATCTGCTCCTCCTCCTTATATGGTGGGTTCAAGGGACGGGTACTGTTCCTGCACATCCTGTGGCCCACCCCTACACCAACCTGTGTGCCTGTCTTGTCACCGCCCCTGCCCTCCTGGCACTTTCTGCACCTGTTTGTGAATGCCACGTATTATCCAGGGTCTGCGCAGTACATAGCTGTGTGCCCCTACTTATGTTGCCTTCACGCATAATGGCCACACCTTTGTGAATAAGTTCCTATATAAATTGGATACTCAGTTGAGCAAAGCTCATTTTCAATGAGGTCCCATGCAGTGAACATGATACAAGCAAGAAAATGGGGAATTTCAAGTTTAGACATTGCTACAACATAAGTGATGGTACAGAGACACAAGGGAAGGTACAGGGATACAGTAGTAACAAGTTTCAGATCTTGATGCCAACATCCCCTAACAACATTTGCAGGGGGAAGTGCAAAAATAGAGCAAGTAACCAGCTTTAGATGCATGAATGTAAGCCACTGGGTGCAGTGCTACTCGGCTAACTTGTTATTGTGTTCACCCTAAAACTGGGCAGCAGGGCAGGGGTTTATTGGATTGTTCAGTGTGCCACTTTTTGATTTTGCACATGCTGATGGGTTTGTCTGCTGGTCTGAGGTGGAATGGCATAGAGTTCCAGAGCTCAGGGCCTGAATAATTATATAGGAAGTGCTGTTTGCTCACCTCCTGGTTTCTGTTGGGTAGTGAGAATTCTAACCCGTCAGTTGACTGTAAGGATCCCTTGATACTTCTTACCGGTATGTGGATATTCATTCTTGCATAATCTGGTGCTTTGTTGCCATAGCATTTGGTGCATCTATACTAGGCAGTGTAATTCCCTTCATTCCTCCAACCTTTGCCAACATAGTCTGCCAAGGAGTTCCATCACAACTACTATATGTGTTTTTCGTTGGACATCCAGAATGAAGCGAGTGAAGCTGCCATGCATGGCGTCCAACTTTACCAGCTCCAGATTGGAGGCTCCGAGGACAAGTCTCTGTAGTCAAAGATTGGTAGGATCATAGAGTCCACAATTTGTTTTCTGGTCTGTGTGTAAGTGTTTAATTTTATAAAGGGCTCCTAGGCATTTCCCCAGGTTCTTTGTCTGATTATCCATGTGTACATTCCATCTAATTTTCTCATCTAGCTAAACATCCAGATATCAGTAACTCTGAACCTGCTGCAAGGTGGCTTAGTCTTCTGTTTTGTTTTGTCTGTGTCCTGGCCTTTGGTTCTGTTAAAGTACATAACCTGGTTTTTTTTTTGTTTTTTTTTGCATTCAGTGCTAGTTTTGTGTGGAAAAAGTCTTGGAGTTCATCAAACACTGCTTTTGGTTTGGGTTCAATTTCTTAGTTGTTTGTGCCTGCCATGTGAAGTATTGTATCACCAGCATAAAAATGGAAATTGACATGGGGGTTGGTCATTGTGAGGGTGTTCATGTATATATTACATGTGACCCAGAATGCCATGTACCAACAGGTTACTACCCCTGCCTGCTGCCCACAGTGCAGGTTGAGGGGTCTGGGTTCTGGTTTAGATGTTAAAAGGGACTCAATACCAGAAGTAGAATTATCTGTGCGGTGCCTCCACCCAGAGTGAATTTTAAGTGGGCCTAATGACAAGCTAGTACAACCCTCTGAGATGTTGTACCTACCCACTGCCCCAACCAGTGGTTCCATACATGGATTAACATAAAACACTTTACTTTGCATTCAATGGTACAATTATTGGTGAATGCTAATAATATGCTCACAGTGACCACACTTACCAAAAAGGTTTTGTCTGCTGGAACACGCCCTGTGCACCTGTAAGAAATGACTTTCAACAACAACAATACACCTTTTAGCTTCCCGTGATAAACTGCACTTAATAATAATATGATCATGGACAATGTAAACATTTAAACAACAAATCTTATTTATTTGAGGATTAAGTAAAGGGGGAAAGGGATGTAAATCAAAAGCAGATTTAAAGGCAAGGGGTTGGTCTGGCATTTGGCCTAAACTTTCAAATAGCACATTCAATCCCCCTGGACAGTGCAGTTAAATTCACTGGGTACCCAGAATATAGTGGTTGCAGGCCTGGCATGTTGCAGCTAGTTAACTGGCGTTGGGGCCCTTCAACAAATACATTTCAACTTGATTCTGTAACCTCTCAGTGAAGCCATAACCAAAAATTTTGAAACAGCTGGTATTTGTAATTCCCAGGCCCAATGGCCTGCACAACAGTTTAAACAGCACTTGGCAATTGAAGAACAAAACAAGCTTGGCAAAATAACGTTAACTGGGTTGCAGGGACAGGCCCTGAATTTACTCACAGTACCGTGACCTTTGGATCTGGAAATGTTGTCAGGCTGATTTGTCCTGGAGCAGGATTCAGTCCTCTAGCTCTCAGCCACAGGCTACTGATTTTCTGTTCATCTGGAGACAGGACCAGCATACAGGGACCAGGGCTAACCTGACTCACCTCCAAGTCACGGCTTCACTGCCAGAGGTGGCTGCAACCCATGCTGAGCATTGCAATGGGAGCTGATTCCCCGATCTGGTCTACGGGCTGTAGCAATACAAATTTACAGTGCTGCAACAGTCTTTTCTAGCATATAGGATAAACATACATGGTTCAGTCTCTGACACAGTTCAACTAGGCCATACAGCTTACTCACTTGGCAAATGGTAGTACTGTATCTAGCAGTAAGCGGGCACAATTATCTTCCAGTCTCCTTAAAACACAGCAAGGCAAGAGACAACTCTGTAGCCACAGGCTTCACTTTTAAACAGCCATCTGTGAGGCAGTATTTTACCTTGCAGCAGCTCAGCATGTCTATCTCCAGCATAGGCTCTGATGCAGTTCAGCTAGAAATTGCAGTTTTGGGCAGAAACTACACTCCCTTTTGCCTTCAGTAGCTTAGAGGATTTTTCTGCAGATTTGGCAGCTTAAAACAACCCACTTTAGGATGTAAGGTGATAAAGAAGCAAGCAGACCACTCCACTTTCTCCCAGAGACAAACACAGAGCCCCTTCCCCTGTTGGAAGCCCTCTAGTAACTGCCAGTTCAACTGTCCCTCTAAACTAAAGAAAACAGAGTCCTGTAATCAGATTGGATGCTGGAGCTGTCCATCATATTTCTAGTGTTCTGATTGGCTAAAATAGGCCCCAAGCACACAGTTCACTATTTCTCCTAGCAGCCATAGAGAATGACCCCATTAGGTCCCATTGAGTTCCCATTGGCCAGAAAGCAGGGTCAAAGTACCAAACATGGCTGCTGGATGGCAGAATGTAAACAGTCCAAACTTTAAAGTTCATTTTAAATATAACACTTTAGTTTTAGGAATAAATAGTTACAGCATTTGGAAGGGCTCCCTCTGCACTGTTAGGTGACTGCAGAGTGGAGTTTATAGGAGTGCTGACCTGCTGGTCACAAGCTTTGTTTCACTCAGACCCAGTACAGGCTATACACTACATACAAGCACTGAGCTTCTTAAAGCTACAATGTGATGGCATTCATTTGCATGTTCACACAGTAACCAAGGATGCAGCAATAATTTAGATTGGATTTATATTTACATACTGGATACTAGCCATGTTCAGGAGGCAGAACACAGGCTGGAACATGGCCAGGCAGAGGGCAAAAGAAGTGCCCAGAGAGATAACTTAAGATAAGCCCCACCACTTTTGGGGGAAGGGTCGCACTCTCCCCTGCTTAAGAAAGCTTGGCATCCATGCCAAGTCCATAGTAGACTGTTAATCACAATAATAACATCTTACTAGGTAAAACATTTGTTATGTACATGTCTGGCCAGACTCAAAATAATTATCTACAGTATAGAATTCTATAACATCAAGTTTACTTAAATGTTGAATATTCTGCAATAACATAAAGACAATATCATGACATTTTAAATTCACATGACATACATCAAGAAGTTTAGAATCACATCTTTAGTTAAATCAGTTAACAGAGTTTACCAGTGCTTCTCATATGATTCTCCTTTTTCTACCTATACAGCCCCTTCTATACTAGGTGGAGGTTTTGTTTTTGCTGGAGGCAGTGAACACAATCCTTGGTAAGGAATTTGGGGTAACATATACTCCTTTGTGCACAACATTCATGGGCAGACTAACAGGATTTCCTGGAGTGTCATACGTGAGCTTTAATAGAGGTTTTACAGTTATTTCTGAGTGACGTGACAAGTATAGTACTGGCACATTCACCTCTTCATCATTTGGGGTTATCAGTCCCAGTTCATTGTCCAACAATGAAACAGCTTCCTCAGAAATGGGTACCACTGTACTCTCTTGGTTGTTACTGTCACTTCAGGCTCTTTAAGCTCATCCTCATCCGTAAGAGGTATATCCACAAACTCTGAATCATCTATTACAAATCTGCCAGTTTCAGGGACAGCAACACTCTCACTTGAATGAAACAAATTATTCAATCTATTTATTGTAGCCTGGCTGCACTTTTGGATTCACTGTGGTGATCACTGGGTTCAACACTTGGTTCACTTAACTCCACAAAACAAAGAGAGTCACTGATTTTAGAACTTATGGTGTTTGCAGTACCGTAGGAAGGGTGGGGTGGGTGGTGCTCCAGCCCCAGGCACAAGCCTCTGAGGGGCGCAGTTTTCAAGTCTAAAGCTCACTTTTTAATTCACTTGCGCTGTTGTTTTAAGGTTTTTTTTTTCTATATTTTGGTTTTATAATTACAACTGGCTGTCAGCAGTGGCACATCTGTGGACCAAAGACCAGCAAGTCATGGGGGGGTCACATGGCTGCGCCATCTGCTGCATACAATATAATCATGTGGTGGTGGTACAGAGAAAGAGAAACTGTGGGTGGGCCACCGCCACCCAACCCATTAGTATAAAAGGTACAGGTGAAGTGCTGTGAGCACGTGGCACTGAGAGGTGGTTAAATAGAGGCTGGAGATAGTTTGTTGAGATGAGACAGAAAGAGACTAGCAGCAAACAAGCATTTGTCAATGCCAAATGTTGTCTCGCTGGCATTGGCATTGCTAGTGCAGGAGCTAGAGACGCATATTGGGAATGGCAGTGAAGTATTGAAGTGACGCTAACCCCATCCCCACCCTGCAGAGACTGACAGGCATTGGGGTGTGCCTTTGGGTCATCAGCTATAATGCTCATGCCATTTTACCTCACTCTACCCTGTAGACATTGACAAGTGTCGTGGTGTGCTTTGGGATCTTTGGATGTTATACTCACCCCATTCCATAAGGAAATATGCTGAGGTGGGTGCAGTATAGGAGAATGGGGCGAACTTTGTGTCCGAACAATGCAAGGCACACCATGACGCCTGTCACTGGCTGCAGGGTGGGGGTGGGAGTGGAATGGCATCAGCATTACAGCTGATGATCCCAAGTCACACCCCTGATGCCTGTCAGTCTCTACAGGATGGGGTGCTACAGTTGGAAACCCTAACACCATAGGTGTGTTGTATTTTCACTCCAAATTTTCAACATGGGCTGTTTGTGAGGCCCACCTCATGAAGAGCGGCACTATCAGTTTGTTAGCTGAAAGGTGGTTTTGCACAGCAGCTATGCCATTTGGCGACACAGGGATGAAAACACATTTTGGGCAGTATGTGGAAAATGACAACTGTATTGTTTATGAGGAGATGCAAAAATGGCAACGTTGAAAATCTGGAGTGAAAATATGAAAAATTGGTGAAGTCATGAGCATGCATAGAAACTGTGCAACACACATCCGTAACCCAATTATTTTTGGGATTTTTTTAACCACATTTTTAACATCGGCATTTTGGGACCTCCCCTCATCAACAGTGGCACTGTGATTTTGTTAATTTGTCCCAAACATTGATTTCCCACAGTGACCATGCCATTGTGTGCCACAGGTGTGAAAACACATCTAGCACAGGATGTGAAAAATGAAATCTGTACTGTTCATAAGGAGGTGTGAAAAAATGCCAGTGTAAAAAACCTGGCATGAAAATATTGCAAATTTGCAAAGTTATTAGGGTGTGTGGAAACTGCGCAATGCATATTTGTAACACAGTCATTTTATGGAATGTCATCACCAAATTTTCAACATAGGCATTTTAGGACTTCTGCTCACGAACAGTGTCACCGTTATTTCATCAAACTTTCCTGAAAACAGATTTTGCACAGCGACCACGCTATTCTGCACTGGTCGTGCAAAACCACATTTTGGCCAGGTTATGTAAAATGGTAGCTGTACTGTTCATAAGGAGGTGTGGAAAAATGCCAATTGTGAAACTCTGGAGAAAATATTGCAAATTCATGAAGTTACGAGTGCATGGATGAAAATTTTATCGCTAGGGAAACAGCCCTTTTTGGGATTTTTTCCATCAAATTTGAAACATAGGTTTTTTGAGAGCCCCCACTTATGAACAGTAGCACTGTCGTTTCATTAATCAGTCCCGAAAGGTGATTCCACACAGTGACCATGAAATCACCTTTCGGGATGGAATAATGCCCTGAAAGTGCCTGAATTCATGAGGAGTGGTCCCAATAACCCCATGTTGAAAACTTGGTGTAGAAATTCCCAAAAATGCCTGAGATATGCACCAAAGTTGGAAGAACCCTATTTATGCCATTATACAACTTACTGGCATTTCTTCAGTCCATGATCGGCTTTGAAGAGTGCAGGCGTGTTCCTGGTCCACTGAAGATCATTGCGCCAGACTCGGAGATAAGTATGGAGTGAGGGGTGTGGGGAGCAGGGTGTGCAATGGGTGGGTGGGTTGTGGGAAGAGGCAGGAGACCACGAGGGACCGTTTCTGTTATACAGGGAAAAAAGGGAACATCGCGGGACTTATTTGTTTTTCAGGGATTTGGCATGCTGGGCTGGGCTCCCAGCATACCACCTAAGTGTTTTGGGGGATGCTGTAGCCGTGACAGAGGGATTGGGCATACCTGTCGGCTGCCGAGGGGGACAAGAGCCGAGGGGTTGGGCACCCTCGGCACTAACAAAAGTGGGGGAGGATATTATGCTGATGGGGAGTGGACTCTCCCATCAGCAGATTGAACTAGGAAAGGGGGGACTGAAGCCAACGGGGATTGGGCCCCCCGTCAGCAAAGAAAGACTTTTTGGAGGGGTGGCACATGATGCCGAGGGGGATTGGGCACCCCCTCAGCACACAGTGGAAATGGGAGGTAGGACATTATGCTGACAGGGAGTGGGCTCCCCCATAGGCATTGTGACAGGTGGCAGTGAAAGTCACTGCCGCCATGTTGCTTGCATGTCGCGAGGTGTGTTGTGTTAAAAGAATACTTTTGAATGCTTTCCTCATTTACAGGGAGAATTTTTAATAAAATAATTCTTCCGTCAACAGTTTAAGAATGTTGGTTCAAAATCAGAATGTAGCATTCCTGTCATTCAGACGTGCTGGAGGTGGATGGAATGCTGACAGAAAGGATCCATGGGTGGTTGATGGCACTGTTGGTCAGCCAGTTGTCCACAAATATTATAGCTCACACTCTGATGCCAGCCAGACAGAGTCTCACTCACTTCAGATTCCATGGGAGCAAAATTTTCCCTGAAATCAGGGGATCAGGGGTAGGGAACATATATGAAAACTATGTTTTTTACCTCATGAAAAGCCCCAAAACTCACCACAGAGCATGTAAACCCCTCAGGGTTTCTGGGGGCCTTGCAGCCCCCAGACCCCCTGGCTCTTTTCTGGGGGGGGGGCGCACTAAATTAGTCTCTTGCCCAGGGCAGCAAAATACCTTCCTATGGCTCTGGGTGTTTGCATCACTGTCTGGAAGTTCAGGCACAAAAAATAGATTAGAATCATTAGAAACCATTGGATTTTCAGGGGCATTGCGCTGTGGAGAAGAAGGAAATCCCTGAAACAACCTGGCAAGTTAAAGTGTGGGGATAATAAATAGTACAGACTACAGAACTCTCCATCCTCACTTTCAGATTTAGTGTCATCAGTGTTAGTGGCAGCACTGACAGGAATAGTAGGCTGGGTAGCAGAGACTTGCTGACTTTGCTGCTTGTTCTGGGTAACAGACCTGATCACAGGGCATCTAGGAGCTTTAGACTGTTGAACGTCATTTAGCACTATTTGACCTATTGGCAGAAGGTGGTTTCTATGAATTATTTTTGTGACACGAGTGTCCCCTTCTGGTCACACTTTATAGACTGGTAAGTCATCCAGTCTAGCAATTACAACACAGGGGTAAGGCCCCAATGATCAGTTATTTTATGCTTGCCTTGGAATCCAAGATTACGCATTCGCATATGGTCACCTGGTTTGAGCTCTTGTCCTTTAACACACTTATCATGTCAGGCTTTATTTGCTTGATTTGTCTTTGCAGCCATTGTATTTGCTAGCTGGTAAATGTAATTTAACTGTTCTTTTAGCTTGTTGACATACTGTAAATAACTTTCAGACCTGGTGCCATCAGGAGAAACACCAAAACATAATTTGACAGGGAGACAAGCTTCTCTTTCAAACATGAGACTATATGGAGAGAAACCAGTGGTGTCATTTTTTTGTACAATTTTAGGCATGAACCAAAGCACTGATCTGTTGACTCCACTTGTTTTTGTCCCTAGGATTGAGTGTTCCAAGCATGTCAAGCAAGGTGTGATTAAATCTCTCTAGTTGGGGATCACCTTGCGGATGGTATATGGTAGTTCTGGATTTTCTGACATCCCAGAGAGATAAAAGTTCTTTAATTAGTCTGCTTTTGGAAATCACAGCCCTGGTCAGAGTGAATACAATTGGGCACACCATAATGCACAAAGAACTTCTCCACTAAGACTTTTGCAACTGCGGATGCCAGTTGGTCCTTGATAGGGTAGGCCTGAGCATATCTTGTAAAATGATCAGTGACCACCAAGACATTTGAAAAGTTCTTTGAATCCGGCTCCAGGCCAAGAAAGTCTATGCAAACAAGCTCCATCAGAGCACTAGTTACTATGTTATATAGAAACATAGAAATTGACAGCAGATAAGGACTGCAAGGGCCATCCAGTCAACCAAACAAGGGGCTCTTTGAGGCTGGGCCTTTCTTTGTATGCATCGGCTGCAAGCACTGCAATATTGTTCAATATCCATGCTCATTCTAGGCCAATAAAAACATGATTGGGCCAAGCCCAGAGTTCTCTCACCCCTCAAGTGTCCTGTGTCATTATGTAATGCTTTGAGTACAACAGTTTTGAATTTGGAAGGCAGCGCTAGTTGTTGTTTGACAAGCTTCCACTAATTATTAGTTACCTCTCAATACAGCAATTGTTCATGCAACTTGAGCTTAGGCCATTCTCACAATAGTAAGGCAGTAGTAGGGTCAGTTGACCACAGTTTAGAGGCATCTTCTCCCTCCTTTAAAGCAACAATGACTGTGTTAGCATTAGATCACAATGTTGTTGTCTTTGTATGTCAGCTTTAGTCAATTGGGGCAAAGAACTTAGATCTAAGGCAGCTAGCTTATAGTAGGCTATTGGCACATAGGTATCAAGTGGTCCAAGACAGTCCACCAGGTGGTCAATATTCTCTATAGGAGAAGGCTCATCTTCCTCAAACTTTTGGCACAAAGCTTTCACTGACTGTTCAGGAATGTGCACACACTTTGGATCTGAGACAGGTCTATGAGAGAGGGCATCTGCGTCAGTATGGTTCAAACCTAGGTGATATTGTACTGCATAGTCATAAGTAGATAGAGCTGACAACCATTTGTGTCCAGTGGCATCTAACTTTTCTGAAGCTTGGACGTATGTTAATGGGTTATTATCAGTTTTTACTAGGATTTTGGTTCCATATAAATATTCATGGAATTGCTCTACTATGGCTCACTTGAGTGCTAGAAATTCTAGTTTGTGCACTGGGTAGTTCTTTTCTGAAACTGACAGACTTCTGCTAGCAAAAGCAACTGGGTGCATTCCCTCAAAGTATTCTTGAAAAGGTACAGCCCCCAGGCCACTAGGCTGGCATCTTTGTGAAGCATATATGGTTTGGAAGAATCAGCTTACACCAACACAGGAGCATGGGTCAGCCGGTAGATCATTTCTTCAAAGGCAACATCACATTCGGCAGTCCATCTATTACCAAAAGGTTCATGAGGCTTGAAGTAGATTTT
Organism: Neoceratodus forsteri; assembly: GCA_016271365.2. Lineage (NCBI taxonomy): Eukaryota > Metazoa > Chordata > Ceratodontiformes > Ceratodontidae > Neoceratodus > Neoceratodus forsteri. The sequence continues at coordinate 947,840,580 of CM057454.1, read as the reverse complement.
ACCAGTCTCTTTGTCAGTGCCTTTCTTAAACTTTTTATGTGTGGGTGGGTACCCATGGGTCAGGTTTAGAAGAGGGTGCACTACCTTGGTATAGTCCTTAACAAATCTATAGTAGTAACCACAAAATCCCAGGAATCTCTGTAGTTCTTTCAGATTGTTGAGCTTTGGCCAGTCAGTTACTTGGTACTATTTGGTTTTAGTAGACAAAGTAGGCAAAAAGCCTATTAAATTGTTTTGCACTCATAGTGAGTTTATTATTTGACATAGGTCTGAACTAAATACTTATCAAGTTGTTTTTTAAAAGAATCAAATGTAGTTGCATGCACTAGATCACCTGGAAGTGAGTTCCACAATATGGAAGTTCTTACTGTAAAGTTAAGGCTTTTACCTTACTAGGGTCCATCTGGATGCCTTGGGAGGAGACAGTGTGGCCCACATACATTACTGAACTCTGGAAACACTGAAATTTCTCTAGGAACAGCTTAAGGCTGAATTCTTCCAGTTGGTCAAGTACTTTGAATAGGTGAGTTTCATGCTCCTCTAATGTTTTGCCAAAAACTATGATGTCATCAAGGTATACAAGGCATTCAAGGAGATTCATGTTTCCCACTGCTCATTCCATGAGTCTTTGAAATGTTGCAGGAGCACCAAAGATTCCCTGTGGCATCCTAAGGAACTCATAAAATCCTAAGAGACAAATAAAACCAATCTTCTCCCTATCTTCAAGGGCCATTGGAATTTGATAGTACCCACCGCGTAAATCTAGAACAGAAAACCACTTGCTCCAATTCAAGCAGTCCAGTGCATCTTGCATACATGGTATACTGTACTGGACTGGGATAGTTCTTTAATTTACTGTTCTGTAGTCCACACACACATTCTCAGTGCTCCATTTTTCTTCCTTACTATCGTGATTGGGGATGCATAAGGACTTTGAGACTCCTGAATTATTTCTGCAGCCAGCATCTCCTGCAGGTGACGCCTCACATCATCTATGTCAGCAGGTGCTAGTGTTTGGGACCACTCATGAAATGGGCATTCGTCGTGCAGGTGGATGTGAAGCTCAGCACCAATGACACATCCCATATCCCACTCTTGTAAGGAGAAAACTTTCTATTTTGGGGCCAGTTTCCTGCTGATTCAAGCTTTCCAACCATCTGGAATGGGTGAATCTCCAAAATCAAACATATATGCAGACACTTCACCATCTTCTCTTTCCTTTTTTCCCAGAAGGCAGTACGACAATGTCAGCACAGTAGGCTTTGGCTAGGGTGCATCCTATATGGATTTCAATGTCTCTATCAGTGACTTTTTGTACTTGGACAACCACCGAAGGGCATAAGCATGGGCATGTACAGACAGCATGCTAGGCTTGACTAATAGCCCTTCAGGCAGTTAACCTTCATCAGGAGCATCCAGCATGAGTATCATTAGTCTCATTTTTTCTCAGCTGAACTTCTCCACTAATACTACATTTAGTGTCTGGAGGAAGTACGATAGCAGAAGGGTCTTTTCTCCATTCTAATCCCATAGGTTCATCCTTTTCTTCCCCTTTGGGGTGCATTTGCAGCTCATAAGATTTTTTCATCCTTGGCATAAATGTGTAATGCTCTGCCACTCTTTTTATGCTGTCTCTCTTGGCAAAACTGGGCTAAGCAACCAAACATGTGGGCACTGGCATCAATCAACATGGATATGCCATCATACATTCCAGAGGTCCCTTCACAAAGGAGAGGGTCCTAGAGGAAATAGACAAGTTAAAGGTAGATAAAGCTATGGGGCCAGATGGGATGTACCCAAGAATACTTAAACAGCTTGGGAGAGAACTGGCAGCTCCACTTAGCCGTGCTCTTCAACAAATCAATAAGGAGCTGGGAGGTGCCAGAGGACTGCAGGAAAGCAACAGTAGTACCATTCCACAAGAGCAGAAGCAAGGAACAGCCAGGAAACTACCACCCAGTTAGTCTAATGTCAGTCATGGGAAAACTGATGGAGTCCCTGCTGAAGGAATGAATTGTAGCTTTTTGGAGCAAACTGGTCAGCTCGACAAAAATCAACATGGTTTCACAGCAAGGAGGTCCTGTCAGACAAACCTGGTAGATTTTTTCAGTTGGGTCACCAAAAAAAACAGTGGTTCGGGATGGGACAGTGGATGAAGTTTACCTGGACTGCAGCAAAGCTTTTGACTCTGTTCTGCACATGAGACTAGTCAAAAAACTAGAGAACATGGGAGTCAGGCTTGAGGTAATGAACTGGGTCAGAAACTAGTTACATGGGAGAACTCAGAGAGTATTAGTGAATGGCACTCTCTCAGAAGAGGGAAGGGTGACTAGCAGGATTCTGCAGGGCTTAGTTCTGGGACCGATCCTCTTCAACATATTCATCAGCAACATTGTGGATCGACTGAAGGGAAAGGTGTGCCTGTTTGCAGATGACACCAAAATCAGCAACAGGGTGGAGACACCAGAGGAACAGCATAGCATGGAAGCTGATCTCCAAAAACTGGAGGAGTGGTCCAGAACCTGGCAATTGAAATTCAGTGCCAAAAGATGCAAGGTCATGCACCTGGAAAAATGTAACCCAGGGAAATTGTATTTAATGGGAGGAGAGCAGCAGGTGGCTACTAGGCAGCAGCAACACCTAGGGGTGATCATATCAGATTACCTCAAAGTCAGTAAACAGTATGACAAGGCAGCACTAAAAGCTAGTGGCATCCTGGGATACATAGGGAGGGGCATCACAAGCAGAAGGCATGAAGTAATCATGCCCCCGTGTCAGTCCCTGGTAAGGCCTCACCTGGAGTACTGTGTCCAGTTCTGGAGGCCACACCTCAGGAAGGACATAGATAAGCTGGAGATGGTACAGAGAAGAGCAACAAAGATGGTGCAGGACTTGCACCAGAAACCGTACAAGGCAAGACTAGATTACCTCAAATTATACTCCCTAGAGCAATGCAGAAATCACGGGGACATGATCAAAACATTTAAATACTTTAAAGAAAACAACAGGGTGCACATGCAGAACCTTTTTCAGTTAAAAGAGACTATAACAGGACTAGAGGGCATAACCTTAGACTTAAGGAAGGAAAGTTCAGGAGCAATATGAGGAAATTCTTCTTCACAGAGCTCATTGTGGAACCATGGAATAGCCTGCCGGAGGGGGTGATGGGAGCCAAGATGGAGGGGGAATTCAAGCGGGCATGGGACAGACAATGTGGGATATTCAAGCAGGCAGCTAAGTAAGGGGGAGGTAGAAAACCAAGGACAGACTTGATGGATCATATGGGCCCCATCTGCTGATAACTTCTATGTTTCTAGGGAGGGCACATCAGAGCTAGAGTCTCTACAGGTTCGTCCATGCCTGCCACAGAGGATGGAAAAGAAAGCCACACTTTGAGGTAACCAAGGTGCAGATAAGATTTTTTACTCAGTCCCCAGACATGTAGGCCATCAAGGGGTTGCAATGGGTAGTTCAATAAGTGCTGATCATACCAGTCTTTCAAAATGATGGCTGCCTGTAAACCACTGTCTGGCATAGCTGTGGCAGGGATTCCTTCTATGTGCACAGTAGTCTCCATGAAGGGGTCTACCAACTCAGACCAGCCCAAAGAGGTATTTGGAGAGGTTTTAACAGATTATTTGGCAACAGAAGCCTTGTAAGGAGGTTTGGAAGAGGATTTCACATTGTTTTGCCTAACTTGGTTGAGCAATTTAATGGCCACTTTCCTTAAATCCTCAGGAGATTGGCATATCTTCTTGGTATGGCCATCTTCCCCGCAGTGGTAGCAGAAAACACCATGTCTAGGATTTTGTCAATGAGCAGTCTCTTCAACAGGTTTGTCACTGTTGTACTGGTAAGGCTTAGCATCATCTGACTATCTATAAGTACATTAATACCCACCAGGCCTTCTCCAAGATAAGAAATGATTTGAGGACTGAGCCAGGTCACTTACAATACAAGGGATCTCAACTCTCTCATTTCTTTTAACATGTTATTGTTAGGTTCCCTACTTTGGACTTGAGCATTGGCGCCCCTCACAGCTGGTTGGGCTTCACTGGGTGCTTCAACAGAACTTGCTTTTGTGGTCTGACCTTTTACAATCTCCAAAGCATCTTGGGCACTTGTGTATAATTCTCCTAATTCTTTCAATAAGTCTTTCAACTGCTGTGAGTCATTAACAGTTTCTTTATGCTCTGTTGGCCTCACACCATAACCTTAGACTTTAATTGCCTGAGTCCTATCAATAGTGTGTGCAACGGCTGCAGAGGTGGGATAGGATCCCAAGCATTCCTCTTCTTTCTGTTCTGCTTTCTGGACTTTCCTTCTCAGTACTTGGTAAGAAGGTGAGTTGTCTCTCTTCTCCAAATGCAGCTTAAGGATTAATATAGTGGATTGGCAAGCAGCCTCAAGTATATGCTCTAGTCGCATTGGTTCAGATCCTGGGGGCCACGTCTCCCCTGTGGAACATTCGTTGCAAACCGCTCTCTATCAGAGCCAGAAAAGTGGGACAAGGGCTCTCCCTGCCACTGGCAAGTAAGTTTAAATTTCAACCAAAGGTCCTCATCAGATTCCATGCTCCCAAACATATCTTCCAAAGTGGCCAAATACTCTTGGGCAGGTCCATTTGGATCAGTGGCCTGAAAAACCCGAATGGTATCCAAGGTTGGGCATCGGAGGCTCTCCATAATTCTTTTCCTTTTCTCAGCCTCGCCACAGTGCCATTCTTGCACAAGAAATGAGGTATAGCCCATCCATGTCTCAAGGTCATCTTCCCCATTAGGCATGGGAAGGGTGCAGGTATAGGCACAGGTACAGGTACTGGTGCAGGCACAGGGGCTGCTATAGGCACAGGGACTGGTGCAGGAGCAGGCACCAAGGAAGGGCCACCTGCAGGGGTCTCAAGCAGTTTTTTCTAGTCCTGGAGGGTTTGACCCTCAGCCTGTAACAGTTTATCAAGCCTTTCTTTTAGTTCTTCAGATTTAGGGGACCCCTCAGATTCCATATGAGCACTTAAATCTATGTGGTTGCCCACACGGGCACTGAAATCCATGTGGGGTCCAACTGGTATGCTGGAGATCCCAGCGGTGCCTCAAAATATGTAACTCAGAAATCGTGCCCAACAGTCTACTACCCCTGCCTGCTGCCTACAGTGCAGGTTGAGGGGCCTGGGTTCTGGTTTGAATGTTAAAAGGGGCTCAGTACCAAGAGTAGAACTACTTGCATGGTGCCTCCACCCAGACTGACTTTTAGGTGGGCCTGATGATAAGCTAGTACAACCCTCTGGGATGTTGTACCAACCCACAGCTCCATCCAGTGCTTCCACATGTGGATTAGCATAAAATGCTTTACTTTGCATTCAGTGACATAATTATTGGTAAGTGCTAATAATATGATCACAGTAACCACACTTACCAACAAGGTTCTGACTGCTGGAACACATCCGGTGCACCTGTAAGAAATGACTTTCAACAACAACAATATACCTTTTAGCTTCCCACAATAAACTGGCACTTGGTAAAAATATGATCGTGGGCAGTGTTAAAATTCAAACAACAAATCTTATTTATTTGGGGATTAAGCAAAGGGGAAGGGGATATAAATTAAAAGCAGATTTAAAGGCAAGTGGTTGGTTTGGGATTTGGCATAAACTTTCAAATACAGTAGCACTTTCAGTCCTCCTGGACAGTCCAGTTAAATTCACTGGGTGCTCAGAATTTAGCAGTTGCAGGCCTGGCAAGTTGCAGCTGGTTGGCTGGCATTGGGGCCCTTCAACAAATACATTTTAACTTAATTCTGTAACCTCTCAGTGAAACCATAAGCAGAAACTTTTAAACAACTATTATTTGTAATTCCCAGGCTCGATGGCCTGCACAGCAGTTTAAATAGCACATGGTAATGGAAGAACAAGACAGCCTTGGCAAAATAAGTTTAACTTGGTTGTAGGGACAGGCTCTGAATTTACTCGCAGTACCATGACCCTTGGAACTGGAAATGTTGCCAAGCTGATCCATCCTGGAGCAGGATTTGATCCTCTGGCTGTCGGCTGCAGGCTGCAGATTTTCTTTCTGCATGGAGACAGGAACAGTATGCAGGGACCAGGGCTAACATGAGTCGCCCCCATGGCACGGCTTCCCTCCCAGAGGTGGCTGCAGCCCACACTGAGCATTGCAATGAGACCTGACTTCCTGACCTAGCCTTCAGGCTGCTGCAATACAAATTTACAGTGCAGCAACAGTCTTGCACTCCTTTGTAGCATATAGACTAAACATACATGGTTCAGTCTCTGATGCAGTTCAGCTAGGCCACTCAGCAAACTCACTTGGCAAATGGTGTATCTGGTAGTAAGCTGGCACAACTATCTTTCAGACTCCTTAAAACACAACAAGGCAAGAGACAACTATTTAGCTACAGGCTTCGCTTTTAAACAGCCAGCTCTGAGGCAGCATTTCACCTTGCAGCAGCTCAGCTTGTTTATCTCCAGCACAGACTCTGATGCAGTTCAGTTAGAAATTGCAGTTTTGGGCAGAAACCACACTCCCTTTTGGCTTTGGAAGCTTAGAGGATTTTCTGCAGATTTGGCAGTTCAGAACAACCCACTTTGGGCTATAAGGTGGTAAAGAAGCAAGCAGACTTCTTCATTTTCTACTGCAGCCAAATACAGAGCCTCCTTCCCTGTTGGAAACCCTCTAGCAACTGCCCAGTTCAACTGTCCCTCTAAACTAAAGAAAACAGAGTCCTGTAATCTGATGGGATGCTGGAGCCCTCCATGATATTTCTAGTGTTCTAACTGGTTAAAATAGGCCCTAAGCCAACAGTTCACTATTTCTCCCAGCATCCATAGAGAAGGACCCAATTAGGACCCCTTGAGTTCCCACTGGCCAGAAAGCAGGGTCAAAGTACCAAACATGACTGCTGGATGGCAGAATGTAAACAGTCCAAACTTTAAAGTTCATTTTAAATACAACACTTTAGTTTTAGGAATAAATAGTTACAGCATTTGGAAGGGCTTCCTCTGCACTGTTAAGTGACTGAAGAGTGGAGTTTATAGGAGTGCTGCCTGGCTGGTCGCAAGCTTTGGTTCACTAGGACCCAGTACAGGCTATACACTATATACAAGGGCTGAGCTTCCTAAAGCTACAGTGCAACGGCATTTATTTGCACATTCACACAGGAACCAAGGATACAGCAATACTTTAGATTGGATATATATTTACATGCTGCATACTAGCCAGGTTCAGGAGGCAGAACACAGGCTGGAACATTGCCAGGTGGAGAGTAAAAGAAGTGCCCAGTGAGACAACTTAAGGTAAGCCCCACCACTTTTGGGGGGGGTTACATAAATAAGATTGGCCCTAAAATAGGGCCTTGGGGAACCCCCTGACACTATGGGGTTAGGGATGATTAGAATCTGTTTATGATGATCTGGAAAAAGCAGATATCCTGACCAAATACATCTCTTTTGTCTTCATTGTAGAAGGGGAACATGCTGGACAACATATGCTGTAGGTTATAGAACCACAGCGGGGAGGGAAGTAGACATAAGTCCATTTGAAGAGGAAAGAGTCCTGAACGGACTTATGAATCTGAGAGTGAACAAGGCTTTGGGGCTGGATGGGGCACATCCAAGGGTACTGAAGGAGCTCAGGGAGGTACTGACTGCACCTCTGTCATCCCTATTAAATAACTCACTAGATACATGAGTGGTCCCAGAGTACTGCAGAAGGGCAGATGTAGTCCCACACCATAAAAGTGGCAACAGGGAAGAGGTTGGCAACTACAGGTGGGTCAGTGTGACATCAATAGTGGAGAAACTAATGGAGTCACTTCTAAATGAAAGACTGATAGATTACCTTGAATCCAGTGGGTTACAGGACCCAGGGTAATACAGATTCACTGGAGGGAGATAAGTCATGCAAACTTGATAAGATTTCTTCTACTGGGTGACCAGAGAAATAGATCGAGGAGAGCAGTGGACATGGCCTACTCAGACTTCAGCAAGGCCTTTGACACTTTGTCACATAGGAGGCTCATATAAGAACTGTGAAGCCTGGGGATGGGAACCAAGGTGGTACACTGGGTATGTAATTAGCTGATAGGTGACAGAGGGTGGTGGTTAACAGCACTCATTTGGGGGAAGGGAGAGTGTCCAGAAGCGTTGCTCAAGGTTCAGAACTGGGTCCACTCCTCTTTAATATCTTTATAAGTGACACTGCAGAAGAATTGGAAGGGAAGATGTGCCTCTTTGTAGATAACACCAAGATTGCAATAGGGTGGACACTGGAGGGGGAGAAGAGAATGAGAAGAGAACTGAAAAAGCTTGAGGAACAATCGAGAGTATAGCAGCTGGGTTTCAATACAAAAAGTGCAAAATCATGCTGCTTGGGTGCAGAAACCCAGAGGCCCAGAATAGAATTGGGGGGGGAGGTATTTATGGTCACTAAACAGGACATGCACCTGGGGTAATCATAATGGATGACCTTAAGGCGGCAAGGAAATGCAGCAAAACAGTAAGGAAAGTTACTGGGATGCTACGATGCATAGGGAGGGGTATCACCAGCAGAAGAAAGGATGTGGCATTGCCAGTTTGTCAGTCATTGGTGAGACCACACCTGGAGTACTGCGTTCAGTTCTGGAAACCACATATTAAAAAGGACATAGACAGGGTAGAGGCCATCCAGAGAAGGACAAAAGAAATGGTGCAGGAGCTTCACCACATTTCCTATGAGGAGAGACTGATGGATTTAAAAATGTACACCCTGGAAAACAGGAGAGTGAGGGGGATATGATAGAGACCATAAAATACCTCACTGGGGTGAATAAGGTACAGGAAGGGAGCATTTTTCAGACAAGAAAGTGTGAAGAACAAGGGGGCATGCAATGAAGCTGGAGGATGGAAGTTTAGAAGGGATGTGAGAAAGTATTTCTTCACTGAGTGGGTGATGGATGCCTGGAACAATCTTCCAGTGGGGGTGGTGGCAAAAACATAGGTGGGCTTCAGGCATGCATGGGATAGGTATAAGGGAAAACTGGTATCAAAGCAGGGGTGGGAGGAGTTAGTCAGAGACCAGGTAGTGGCTGCAGTGGCAGAATAGGTGGGGAAAAGAGGGTCTGTCTAGGTGGTCTAAGCGATCCTTACAGGCCAACAAATTCTACATTCCTATGTTTCTATAGTCTGTGTTTTCTCTCCCTTTCTTCTGAAATACCTTTCTCACAATTTAAGAACTGGAGGATGGATAACATGCTCTGGTTTGATAATAGTTTTGCTACCTTTTTAAAAAAAAATGAAATTAGGGACTTCTTGAGCTGGAATCTTTCACCAGACAACTCTTCTCAGTCTGTTTTGGAGGCATTGAAAGTATATTTGAGAAACTGGATTGGCTCTTTTAGAAATCTAAGGAAAAAAACATATAGACTTACAATCTGTGGCTGGCCCATCGGTGCAGCGGTAGTGCTATCACTTGCAACATTGGTGACCTCGGTTTGGGAACGAGCCTGTGTCATGTAGAGCGGATGATTAAGCATCCCCACAGATGCTGTCCTCCTTCAGGATGAGAGGGTCGTGATCCGTGCTGCTACACTGCCAACTGGTTGACCTCAGTTGGCAGTGTCACTCAGGGTGCCTGGGAGGGAGAGATCCTGGCCAGGAACAGAAGCCACACACATGCTCTGCATGCACATGCTCCTTAAGTCTTCCAATGTGCCTGGGTTTCTGGGCTGGGAGCAACCACAAAAAGACTCCCACTGAGCAGAATGACTCTGCCAATATGCCCGAAAGCCTTGCACCACCAACTGTGGAGCCACTCCACCAAGCACTGGCTTGAGTTACCTCGAGGGGTCTGCCCCCCCAAAACCCTGATAAAAGAGTCCCACCATGGGGGTTAAACCATGGGGGTGAAACACTGGAGCAGGAAAAGTCTCAGAGAAGGTGAATGATGGAGCTGGGGTTTGAAGGGTAGAAGAAGGAGGCTTGTAAACAGAGTATAAAGTAGGAGAGTTATAATCACTTGAACAGGAATTATTAATGGCTGAACTTCAACATACTGTATGTGGGACAGAACAAGAATAAAAAAAGCATTACTGCTAAAAGATAAGTAAAATAGTATCACAAATATAGAAGTAGAGTGCTATGCTAAAATCAAGAGCTAAGCATTACTTCTTTACATATCTATGGGATAATCTGTTAGCGTTTCAAATAAAATGTGAGCAAAATCAGATAATTATTAATATTATTAAATTAGAAGGTGGTTAAATAGTTACCAAACCCTAAAGACATTAACTTAGTTTTTAAGAACTTCTATTATGAATTATATACTCCTGAATATACTCTGAACCTACAAGAAATGAATGACGTCCTGCATAATTTCACAGTACCTGAGATTTCTGAGCAGAATAAGGACAGTTTGAACAAAGATATTTCCATTCAAGAAATAAAAGATATGATTATGCTGAATGCTGGGAACCTCCACAAAGGAGACCCACAGGAGGGTGGCATGAGACCCCACAGGGGAAGGAAACAACTCCTGGTGGGGGACTCAGTCATTAGGGGGGTAGAAATGGGGGAAGAGGGGAAGAGGGAGGTAAGGTGCCTGCCTGGCACCACGGCTTGGAGGGACAGGAAGCGAATCCTCAGGATCGTGGGAGCAGCTGCTCGAGGGAGGGAGCTGGATGTCATTGTCCACCTAGGGACAAGTGACCTGGCTAGGAATGGGATCACAGCAGTGCAAGAGGAGTTTGTAGAGTTGGGGAAGGGCCTTAGACAAGTAGCGCATACAGTAACCTTCTCAGAGGTGCTGCCTGTCTATGGCAAGGGTGATGCTAGGGTACTCCTCACTAGGGAATTCAATGAATGGCTGAAAAACTGGTGTGGAGCTCAGGGTTTTGGCTTCATTGGGGACTGGGGAGCCACCTGGAGGGATGCATACCTATACTGGTGTGATGGTCTGCATCTGTCCGGGGGGAACCAGGATCCTAGGTGAGAGGTTTAAATGCTTCATTGGCAAGCATTTAAACTAGCCAAGGGGGGGAGGCACTGAAAAGGAGCAGGGAAATCCCAGCCTCTCCCCACAAACAACAGTAATTAGTGAGGTAAACACCAAGGTAGTGAAGTCATTAGGGAGCAGGACAGAAGTAAATGTAAAAAAAGGCAAAGGCAGTAAGGACAGGAATGGGGCTAAAAGGGGTAAGGCCATCAAAAAGTGTAGGGTGACGAGTACCAATGCCCATAGTCTGTGTAATAAGCTCTCTGAACTAGTGGCCTTGATGGAAGAGGGTTGCCTGGATGTTGTGGCAGTCACAGAAACATGGTACACAGAGAACCATGACTGGGATGTCAACATACCAGGATACACAATCTACAGGAGGGACAGGAGGGTAAAAGAGGAGGAGGAGTAGCTCTTTATGTAAAGGAAGGGATCAAAGCAACAGAACTAAAGAGTAAACAGGAAGCAGATGAGACACTCTGGGTCACCCTGGAGACAGAAAATGGCACCACAATCCGCATGGGGGTTGTATACAGACCCCCATCTCAGGGGGAGGGAATGGACAAGGAAATGATAGAAGGCTTCCTTAGAATAGCAGAAAAAGGGGAGATATTGTTGATGGGGACCTGAATATGCCAGATGTTAACTGGAGCACCTTTGCTGCAGGCACATCCAAGAGCAAGGTCATTCTTGATGCCCTACAGGAGGCATGCCTCAGACAGCTAGTATTGGAACCCACTCGGGAGGGAGCAATCTTAGCCCTGGTACTCTCAAATGGGGACAGAGAAAGAATCTCAGATTTAGAAGTGGGTAGCCATCTGGGAACAAGTGATCACCAAACAGTGTGGTTCACGATAAACATAGCCATACAATCAAGCCATACAAAAGCAAGAGTATTGGACTTTAGGAGGGCTGACTTTGAGAAAATGAGAGAGTGCCTCAGAAAAGCACTAGCAAACAGGCAAGAAGGAGAGGTGGAGGAACAATGGAGAGTAATCAAAACAGCCATCACAGAGGCAACAAGGCTTTGTGTAAAGCAAATCAACAAAACACAACGAAGGAAAAAATGCTTTGGTTCTCAAAAGAGGTGGCAGGGAAGGTTAAGGAGAAAAGGATAGCATTCAGGAAATATAAGGAAACACAGAAGGAGAAGGACAGAGAACTTTATCAGTTAAAGCAGAAAGAGGCTGAGAAGGCAGTCAGAATAGCAAAGGCTCAAACCGAGGGAAAGGACAGCCAACTCTGTTAAGAAGGGGGATAAGACCTTTTATAGGTACATTAGGGAGTGAAGAAAGACCAAAGGAGGGATACTGAGGCTTAATAAAGGGGATGGAATGTGGGTAGAGGGTGACAGTGAAAAAGCAGGGATACTGAATGAATATTTCTGCTCAGTATTCACAAAGGAAGAGGAGGGGGGAGGTACCTAAACCAAACAAGAGAAACACTCTGAAAACGAGAGTTGATACCAGTACATTTACAGAAGAAAGGGTTCTGAAAGAACTAATAAAATTGAAGGTGGACAAAGCAATGGGGCCTGATGGGATTCACCCAAGAATTCTAAAATAACTAAGGGTAGAACTAATAACACCACTGACTACTCTCTTTAACAAATCATGGGAGGATGGGGTGGTACCTGAGGACTGGAGGAGGGCGGATGTGATTCCTCTTCACAAAAGTGGGAGCAGGACAGAGGCAGGAAACTACAGACCAGTTAGTTTGACCTTAGTAGTAGGGAAAATGATGGAATCACTTCTGAAGGAAAGAATTGTTGAGTACCTAGAGGCCAGTTGGGCACAGGACCCAAGGCAGCATGGATTCACAATGGGAAGGTTGTGTCAGATGAATCTAATAGATTTCTTTGACTGGGTGACCAAAGTAGTAGACCAGGGAGGGGCTGTGGACATGGCTTACCTAGATTTTAGCAAGGCATTTGATACAGTCCCACACAAAAGATTAATACACAAGTTAGCCAGCCTTGGAGTGGGTCCCAAGGTGATAGCCTGGATAAAAAATTGGCTAGACAACAGGACGCAAAGGGTAGTAGTAAATAGAATCCACAGTGAAGAAAGGAGGGTTACAAGCGGGGTACCGCAGGGTTCAGTACAGGGACTGGTCCTTTTTAATGTCTTTATAAGTGACATTGCAGAGGAACCGGAAGGAAAAGTATGTCTCTTTGCAGATGACACAAAGATCTGCAACAGAGTTGATACACCAGATGGAGTGGAAAGGATGAGAAGGGACTTGGCAAGGTTGGAGGAATGGTCAAATGTATAGCAGCTCAGATTCAATGCAAAGAAGTGCAAGGTAATGCACCTGGGAAACAAAAACCCAGGGCAAGAGTACACAACGGGGGTGAGATACTGACAATGGTAAAAATGGAAAGGGAACTGGGGGTAATTATATCAGATGACCTAAAGGTGGGCAAGCAATGTGAGAAGGCAGTAAGAAAGGCTGGGGGGATACTGGGATGCATAGGGAGAGGCATCAATAGTAGAAAACAGGAAGTTGTTATCCTTCTGTACAGACAGTTGTTGAGACCCCATCTGGAGTACTGTGTGCAGTTCTGGAGACCCCATCTCCACAAAGACATAGACAGAGTGGAGGCTGTCCAGAGGAGGGCAACTAAAATGGTGCAGGGTCTGCACCAGAAGACACATGAAGAAAGGCTAAAGGAGCTTAATATGTATACCCTTGAGGAAAGGAGGGAGAGAGGGGACATGATAGAAACTTTCAAGTACCTCAAGGGAATCAACAAAGTCCAAGAGGGTGGCATCTTTCAGAAAAAGAGATGTGCGAGAACAAGGGGGCACAATTTGAAGATAGAGGGGGGGATGGCTCAGAGGTAATGTGAGGAAGTATTTTTTCACAGAGAGGGTTGTGGATGCATGGAACAGCCTCCCTGAGGAGGTCGTGGAGTCAAGAACAGTGGGGGAATTCAATAATGCATGGTATAGACATAAGGCAGTCCTAGTAGGGGTTAGGAGGAAGTAAGCTGTTGGTTAATTAGGATCTGCAGCTTATCTGTTAGGTAGGAAAATGGGCAGACTGGGTGGGCCAAGCGGTCCTTATCTGCAGTCAAATTCTATGTTTCTATGTTGCTATGATTAGGAATAAGCCCTTATTAAAGATACGAGTGCAGGAGCGAAATGCCATAGGGCTTTTATGCAGGGGTGGCACTCTTTTTAAGCTTTTTTAGTGCATTTATATTAATACATTTGAATACTTTTATACACACTTTTGCAGTATTTGTTCTCTGATTTGACAGACTACAAGGGAGAGTTGCAAAGCTTTTTTGTTTGGTTTTCTTCTGTTCTACTGTATGTTTTAGCCTTCTCCAGAAAGAGGAGGTTAGAGACTGGTCTGTAATTCGCAAGAACATCAGGGTCCAGTGATGGATTCTTCAGAAGGAGTCTAACCACTGCCTTTTTTAAGGCCATTGGGAAGACTCCCCCCAAAGGGACCAATTAACAATTTCAGCAAACACTGGACCCAAGAACTCAACACGGCCAAGAATCAACCATATAAGGACCTGGTCCAGAATACAGTTGGTAAGGTGCAAGTTGGAGACTACTCAGAGAACCTCAGCCTCTGAGACTAGTTGAAACTCATTCCTGGCAAGCAGATCTACATCACACAGGGAACAACTATTGCTGGCTCGCACTGGACCACCCAGGAAGATGCAAGATCTAATGGCTGACACCTTGTCAGTAAAGAATTGACCAAACTTCTTGCACTTCTCTACAGAAAACACCCTAATGGAATGCAGACAGGGAGGATTCAGAAACCTGTCTATAGTGCAAAAGAGTTGAGCTGGATGATTTTTCCCTGCAGCAATGGATCATGACAGGAACCCCGCCTTTTCAGATCAATTGTCTGCTGATGTTCAATATATATATATATATATATTTATATGCATATATATATATATATATATCTATGATAGATAGATAGATAGCTAGATAGATAGATAGATAGATAGATAGATAGATAGATAGATAGATATGCAAATATTGACCGGAGCCGAGGGCTATAAATATATATATTGATTGTAAGGGATGAACTGTTGCCTGATAATGCATCATCTGTGTTATAAAACCTTCGTTGTTCTTTGTAGGCTTTTTTCTCTGTCCTTTGTAGGCTAAGTCCTCGGGTCATGTTTTTGTTTCTAACCCCCCCCCCCCATGTGCAGTCTAACAGCTTTTATGTTGCTCATCCAGCTTCTGACAAAGTGACACGGAGGGGTCAAGAAGCAGAAACTAATATACCCCCTCCACAAATAACCTCTGACATACAAAAAAAGAACACAACGGAGGACTGGATAGGCTAACAGGTCTTTTTTGTGCTGTCATCCTCTATGTTGTCTGAAAAAATCTCACTCTTCAAAATTTACCGACGTGGCTGCATAATAAATAGCGAAGTTTTCCCTTGTCCCCATATGAAAACCAACTCCCCCAGCTTCCCCCACTGGATCCAGCCCTGATAGTATCTTGAATTACCCCACCACCACCACCGCCACCTCCCTCTGTCACCCTCCCTCCCCACTCCAAAAAATGTACTTTAACCTGTAAACAAAAAAACTGTCCAGTGTTGCAGTGATGCTCTCCCTGTTCGGTAAGTAGTGCATGAATGAATGAATGATAGCTAATGACATGTCTAAAGGACCACCTGATGAAGGTTCCACAGCAAGGTTATACATAGGGATGTCAGCCTGGCTGTTGCTGGTATTCTGGTACTCTGTGGCTGTAAATAAAAATCTGAACAAATCCTTTTTCCTGAGCTTGATGAGTGCACAGTTTCTTGCTTTGTTTGTTATCTTTAAATGGCTGCTGCCATGTGACTCCATTCAGGTGCACTGCTGGGCAGCTGACATTGAAGCAGACATAGAGTTTGACCTGTCCTTTGTTCCTAGGTACAGTATGACATATTCTAAGACATTTGATATGCCTGCACCCCAAATGTTTTGGGATTAGTGAAACGGGATGTTGGGGGTGTGACATTTCCGAACCCATTGCAGTTCAGAATAGTAGGGACTCAGCAGTCTACACCAATGACCCACACTGTGGTCATGAAACAACTCTCTGCTTGGTGGGCTGAAACTTGATGTACTGTACTTCAAAGGACCAAATCTGCTCCAATCAGAGAGGGCTTTTGTTCCTTTGATTTACATGAAGCTGCATCGGCAAACAGCTGATCAGCTTTCAAAACAGTTACCAGCTGCACACTGGAAGTTTGATACTGATGACACCAGTGTGCAGCTGCTCTATCAAGCCCTGTAACACTGGCACCCCTGTAACTCTCGTCCCACCTGACCCTACCTCTCAGCAACCACCACCACATATCCCCCACCCCCACAAACATAACACTGATACTAGGGGTGCCCAATCCCCAGTGTCCACCATGTAGTTTTTTTTATATCACCTGCTACAAAGAAAACCATCCATCGATGTCTCTTGCTGGCACCCGGTAGCTGTTCCCCCGCCTGATCCTCCATCTCAGCACCCACCATCCCACTGGAAACATAACACTGGCGCACAGGGTTGCCTAATCCCCTTGTGTCATCACCTGAAATATAGAAATCCATCCTTTAGTGTTTTTTTTTTATTAACCTCATAAAAAACAAGCATTTGTCAATGCCATGAGTTCACTGTTGGTATTACTCTTGTACATGCCTCCCATATGTTTCTCTGTATATTACTCTATCTTACATTTTAAGGGTAGGCATTATTGTTGAAAACCCTAATGTCCCGGGTGTTTGTTGATATTTTTGTGCCAAATTTTCAACATGGGCTTTTTGTTACATCACCTCATGAACAGTGCCAGTAGCATTTTGTTACTCAATCTCAAAAGGTGATTTCTCACAGTGAGTGTGCCAGTCGGTGCCACAGGTGCAAAAACACATTTTGGGCAGGAAGTGAAAAATGGCAGCTGTACTGTTCATGAGGGGGTGTGAAGAAATGGCAATGTTGAAAATCTGGAGTGAAAATATGAAAAAGTGGTGAAGTTACAAGTGGGTGTAGAAACTGTGCAACACACGTTCATAATATAGTCATTTTTGGGAATTTTTTCACCAAATTTTCAAAATGGCCTTTTTGGGACCTCCTCTCATGAACAGTGGCACTGGAATTTTGTTAATCTGTCCTGAAAGATGATTTTACCCAGCAACTATGCCACAGGTGCAAAAACACATTTTGGAAGGATACAAAAAAAATGACAGCTGCACTGTTCATAAGTGGGTGCGAAAAAATGGCAATGTTGGAAATTTGGATTGAAAATCTTAAAAACTGATGACCTTACAAGCTTGCATAGAAACTACGCAACAGTTGCTTGTAACACAGTCATTTTTTGGAGTTTTTTTCACTAAACTTGCAACAAGGGCTTTTTGGACCTACCTTATGAACAGTGCCACTGTTGTTTCATTAATTGGTCCTGAAAGGTGATTCCACGCAGTGACCACAAAATCATCTTTTGGGACTGAGAAACAAAATGACAATGACTTTGTTCATGAGTTGGGGTCCCAGGAACCCCATGTTGAAAATCTGGGACCAAAACTCCCAAAAATGGCTGAGATATCAACCTAAATTGAACCCCCCCCATTCACTACCATCATAGGACTTATCGTCATTTCTTCATTTTGTAGTCAGCTTTTGAAGAGTGCAGATGTGTTCTCGGTCCATTGAAGAATGCTGCTCCCAACCTCAGAGGTAAGTATTGGTGAAGGGGGTGCGAGGAAGATTAGGTACACAGGGGAGGTGCAGGTTGGGGAGAGGGAGGGCTAGCGGCAACAACGAGGGACCTGTCTTTTTAGGTTTAAAAACAAAAAGACTTTGTGGGTCTGTTTTCTGTTTTTTACAGGGAAACTATGGATGTTGGCACACTGGGGTGGGCTCCCAGTGTGCCAGAGTACTGGGGGCTTCAATGCTGACCCAGGGATTGGGCACCCCGAGCTCGGAGGTTATGTGGGGGGATGCATCTGACACTGACAGTGGGCATCTTGGTGTCAGAAAAACAGGATTCAATGCCGACCTGGGGATTGGCACCCCGATGTTGGAGATTATGTGTGTGTGGGGGGAGGACGCATCTGACACCTGGAGTGGGCATCTT